>OX457016.1:1342426-2684853 GCA_949752705.1 Callimorpha dominula
TTGTCTAAAAGCACGTTTATTTTTTTCTTTTAGGTATACGTTTAGCTTTTACATTTAGCTATATATTTTAAAGAAGGGTTTGAGTTCATTAACAAATCCTTAAGATTCTCAAAAAATACCATCGGATTCTACGGTATATGTAAATAAAGAGTTTACGGTATGGTCAATTCGTTTGTGGAATGCGGAATAATTTTTTTTTATATTATAGGGTGCAAACGAGCAGATGGGTCACCTGATGGTAAGTGACTACCTTCGCCCATGGACACCTGCAACTCAAGAGTCTCAGGTGCGTTGCCGGCCTTTGTGATAGAAGTACGCTCTTTTCGTGAAGGTTTGAAGGTCATATCATCGAACAAATTGTTCCAAAAGTTTCGGTTTGCAAAAACCGAAATATGTTATAATTTCTTCATGTTTAATTCTCAAAAATCTATCTTTTCTAAATCATGATATATCACATATTCTACATTCAAATTTTACATATGCTTTATGTTTTAGTATTGTAGAAGTTACAAGATAATTTATATAATCTCTTGTACGTTATCTGATTACGTTTCTGGAATTTTCTTGCAATTTTCATCCCAAGGTTGATTGCTCTAAGCGATAAGACCGCCTGTTCTACTCACAATCTATATTAATAATTCGGTCAAGGGATACGGTAGACTCGATCGAAACCTTACCTGAATAATAAAACATAAAAAAAATATGATTTCGAATCGACAACATAAATTCGGATTGTGGAGTATTTTGTTAAATTCTGATGGTGCAAATGGCAGTCGCCACATTGGCAACTTGGATGCCATCCTGAGTTCGTTAAGGCTGATTCACACGTAAAATATCTACCTACATTTTGTAAAAGATTGTGTATTATGAATTTATGAGTCACATTTCACCTGAGCGAAGCCGGGTTGTCATCTAGTAATACTATAATACGTATATATGTATTCGGTTTCTAGTCAAGTCAATGTTGTTATTTTAAATAAATATTAAATCAACAACAAAAGAAAGGTGTGTATCAGCTCCGACGCACGACTGGAGTATACAATTTACTGTTTGTTTTTAAATTCTCTCTCTCTCTCTTTATATTGCTCTCTCCCTGTCCCGCCCCCCTCCTCACTCTCTCACTCTCTCTCTCTCTCTCTCTCTCTCTCTATCTCTCCATCTTATTCTATTCACCCGCGTAAGTCCTGATACCGTGGGAATATCGGGATAAAAAGTAGCCTATGCGTTAATCCAGTTTTCAGCTATCTACATACCAAGTTTCATCGCAATCGGTTCAGTGAGTTTTGCATGAAAGAGGAACAAACATTCATCCATCCATCCATCTAAACTTTCACATTTATACTATTAGTGGGATTAGTGGGATATGTTCATCATTTGTAGACGCTGTACAGAATATATTCCATATTATAAGTATATATTCACTTTATATAGCATACCGGGTCTTAAGGAGTAAACTCCAATAAAGCACAAAAAGCACTAAAAAGCGTTAAAGCGTTACGCTGCCCTTCGATCAGTAAATTTTACTCTTCATATTTTTTTCATACCGAACGCCTTAAATGAAAATCGATTCTTAAGGAGTAAAGTCAAAAAATAACTTAAGAAAAAAATATTATTAGACTTTACTTAAAAATATGCTTTAGTTTTATATGTTATTGCAAAAAGTGTGACACTGTCGCTTGACGCTGCCGCCTATCACTGTAATGTCGCCGGTATCCGAATCACGCCTTGACTAATATTCTTTATATAAAAAACATGAATATTATATTTAAGTTTTCAGGGAAATCGATGACAATTACAAATAATGTTGACTGGCCTGTTTGTCTAGTAGTTAGTGATCCTGACTGCTCAGCCAGAGGTCGTGGGTTCAATTCCCACCCAGGACAAATATTTGTGTGATGAGCATGATTATTTCTTCTATGTCTTGGTGTACTTTATCTATAATATATATGTCGCAATTACGTCATATTCGCAACGCTATCGCAACCTGTCGACGCTTGATGGAGTCAATGTTTAAAGGCCGAGCGGCGCTCCCGACACTTCTTGTAAGGCAGTCGGCAGAGCGGTCGAATATTGAAAGCGTCACACGTTCCTAACGATATATGTACCTAGCTATAGTCGTGTGTCTATTTGTAATAATCGACATTGTAAATTCATCGGACATTATAATTTAATCGAGTGAACTATGTTGTTTCGTTTGCTAGAAAGTGAGGAATTATGCGCCCTATTGAGGATAATGATCACACCCCTGACGGGAGAGGGGAGGAGAGGGAAGGGTTAGGGCCTTTTTTTTTTTGTGCTTGTGGAAACCCCCTCGGGCCGTCACCCCACCGGGGTTTTCGGTGGGGCGGTGTGTCGGAATCGAACCGACTAAAACCACACGGTGTGGCGTACTGCGCCTTAAGTAGGAGGGATCCGGGAACAGCTTTTATTAAGGAATCCGGACCCCCCCCTAAGGGCCTGCCCGCAAAAGCGCGGGCACCACCTTCGGGTAAAAAACCTCTCAATAAGGCGACGTCCAGGCACAAGTGGACGCCGCCTCCTCGCGGGGGGCCACTATAGCGGGTGGAGGGGAAAAACCCGTCCCGTCCACCCGCGGCCACACCTCGAAGTCACCTCGAAAGGCCCAGTCGTACCCCATGTTCCACAGGAGTGGTCCAAAGACAGACCCCTGCGGAACACCGCACGACATGGGCCGACTACTTAAAACTTCATCTCGGTCCTCGTACATGACGGTACGCTCCTCTAAATAGTCTGCCACTAGCCGCCTCAGGTACTGTGGCACCCCATGATAGAGGAGTGCTTCCCTGATGCAGCTGAATGGCAGACTATTGAATGCGTTGGCGATGTCCAACGACACCGCCAACAGCACGCCGCAACAGCTCACTACGTCTTCGGTCACAGCCCTCAGGCGCAACACAGCACCGACCGTCGAACGCCCCACTCGAAAACCGAATTGGGCGTCCGACAAATCGGGGCCGACCTCGCCAAGGTGCCGAACGATGCGGGCAGAGAGGACCCTCTCAAACAATTTACCCGCCTCGTCCAGCAACACGATGGGCCTGTAGGCTGCGACCGAGTCGGTAGGCCGTCCCGGCTTCGTTAAAAGCACCAGCTTCCCGCTCTTCCAGCAGTCAGGGAAGCATCCGGACGCCAGGCTAGCGTCGAACACTTCCCTAAGGCGGTCCGAAATGTGGTTGAGGGCGAGGGCCAGAGCTCGGGCAGGAATCCCGTCTGGCCCGGGGGCGGTGTTCTTGGAACGGATCCGTAGAACAGCCGCCCCTACCTCCGCCTCTGTGACGTCCTCACTTTCAACCTCCCTGTTGTGTCCGGCCAACAGGGCCATCGACGGGGGTGTGTGTCCCGCCCGTTGCGGGAAAAGGCCCTCAACCACATCCTGCAGGAAGCTGGGCTGGAGAGTCTCCGTAAGGGGGGGGCCCGACGCGCGGAGCCTTTGTTGTGCCGTGCGATATGGGCGACCAGCATCTCCTTTCTTCTCTCCTCTTTGGCGCGGCTAATGGCCAGCTTCAGAGTTTTCCGCGCCTCTCGGTACTCCTCATGAAGCTGGTCCTCCTCGCCCTCCTCGCGGTAACGACGCCGGCTGCGGGTGTAGGACCTCCGGGCACGAGTACAGGCCGCACGGAGGTCCGCCAACTCCTGGGACCACTAGTAGACCTCCTTCCTTGGAGGCCGACGACCTCGGACGCGGGGCATGGCCACATCGCAAATCTGCGTAATCGCATCGCGAAAGCGGCCTGCCCCCATGTCTACCTCCTCAGTCAGAGGCTGCGGAGACAGCCATGAGTAAATAATAGCTGCCTCCTCTAGTAGGTCCCTATCCATTTTCGTAACAGCCCACCGCGGGAAGCGAGAAGAACGCCGCGCCGTGTGACCCCTTCTGGGGTCCTGGGTCCGGGAGAGCTCAAATCGGATATACAGGTGATCCGAGAGCGTCTCAACCTCTTCCAAGACACGCCAGTTCCTTACTCGTGCGGCGAGAGCAGGGGTAGCGAACGAAAGGTCCACTATTGACCCCCCCCTGCTGTCGCACACACGTATTGGTGGAGCCTCTGTTTAGGAGACAGAGGCCCACCGATGCCGCCCACTCCTCTACGGCATCACCCCGTGCGTCCGTCCTGGGGGAACCCCACGCAACAGACTTGGCGTTGAAGTCCCCCAGCACTAAGACGTGCCCAGACGCTAGTCGCCGGATCGAGGTCTCCAGGTTATTGAGGAAGACCTCGAAGTCGCTTAGACTCCGGTTGGGGGAGAAGTAGACACCATATATGGTGATCCCCCCCCATTCGGCAGCAACATATCCAGTACCCTTGTCTCTTAGCGACAAGGGCGGGGAATGAGCCGCCGTGGAGCTGACGACTGCCACGGAGCCGTCCCAGTCACCCAGCCAATTTGGACGGGGAGGAACGTAATAGGGCTCCGCGGCTACGGCGACACCTATCGACCACTCCACTATGGTTTGCAGGAAAAGATCCTGCGCACCGGCAGAGTGGTTCAGGTTCGTCTGGACAAGGAGGTTGGAGACTTGGTCCATTACTGGACTGTCTCTACAACCTCCTCCATGGGCGACGACGACGACGCAGGATTGACAACGGAGGCAGCCTGGGTCGATTGGCTAGCCCCCGAAGTTTGTCGAGAAGTGCGGGGTGGCTTGCAGCCACCCTGCCCCATCTGATGGTTGGCGGGAAGATTTCCCGCCGCGCACACAGGGCAGTGAGGGGCGGCGGAGCATTCTGCCGCCTTGTGCCCCGGTCGACCGCAGCGGAAACATAGTCCGCTGCAGTCAAAGCAGCTGGCGCACTTGACGCGGGTGTGTCCCGTGAAGAGGCATTTAAAGCACCTCATCGGTCTCGCCGCCAGGAGCGTGACTCTGGCGTTCACGAAACCGATGAGGATTCTTCCGGCGTCGCTCAAAATCTTGGCCGACGCCACGGGACAACTGGCCCACACCGCGCCAAGGCCCCCTGGACCGGGGCGGAAGGTGCCGACCCTAATGTTGTCCGCGTTGCATCCCGCCTTCTCTCGAATTGCAACGCGGACATCCTCGACTGTCACTGAATCGTCCAGGCCCGAAATGCGCAGCTCCGCGCACTTGGTGGGAATGCGATCTTTACACCATCCGTGGCCGCGAATACCTCCCGCATCTTCTCGGCAAAGGTGTCCGACGTCTGTGCGCCTTCAGCCCCAGGGAACTCAAGGACTCGAGCTCCCGTCTGGGCAAGGCGCATCCTGACACCTACTCCACTGAATTCACCGGCGAGACTGTCCCGGGCCTTCTTAAATACGGCTGCGTAGGATAGCCCGCCTTCAGTTGCCGCCGGTGATACGGAAACCACCACAGCCGCCGTTTTAGGTGTCGTCAGTTTCCGCGGCTTGTTCTTGGCGGTCACCGTCGGTGCCTGCGTCGGAGAAGGTGTATCACCCTTCTTGTTCCTCTTCCGGGACCGCTTTTTGCCTCCCCCGACTTTCTGCCACCCGTCACTGGGGGGGGCAGATGCGGACGGACCAGGCACTGGCTCAGCACCGGCGACAACAGCAGCCGCATTCATCCTCCTCGGTGCTGGAGTGGGAAGCGGAGGAAAATCTGCCGCCACTTTTTCCACGGCCTTCGGCGGCTGCCCAGCCTTTGCTGCAGCCGCTTTGGTCACGGCTTCAACCGATCGGCCAGCTTTTGGTGCCGCCGCAGGCGCCGGTGCTGACGTCGCCGCGGCATACGACACCCGGCCACCAAAGACGGGAAGCGGCGTCGTGACTGCTGTGGCAGCAGCCTTTGCGGCAGCGAGTGGCGGCCGAATGATGGTCGCCGGAGGCAGCCTTGCCTCCAGGCCAGCGAGGCGCCCGTCTGTCATGCGCCACACTGTGTCAATAACTTGACGCAAGTGGGCATCCGGAACGGGGGATGGGGAGGGGGCAGGTTGCCGGACAACCGGGTCTGGCTGCTCAGGGCAATTCGCCTGAGCCCGAAATTGGGCGAACTGAGCGCTGAGCTCAGTGACCTGCCCCGTCAACACATCATTTGCGGAATGGAGGCGCGCCACGTCCCCAATGAGGGTCTCGACGACCCCAGAGATGGCGGAAGAGGAGTCCTTAAGGGCCCTAACAAAGGAACCCTTAAGGTTCGTGGATTTGGTGGCACTTTGTGGATAACGGCCACCGCCGCGTTCGCCCTCTCCTGCATGGTCAGTGGTGTTACGGGGACTGAACCCCCTACCACCGGCGCTTGAATTTAAAGCAGTAGATCTGAAATCTCCTCCTCCGCCACGTTCTCGCCCTCTGCTCGAACTCGGACATAGGCCTCCCTCCCAGAAAAGGCGGAGCCCGACGGAGTTGAGACCGGCGTGCGCGACCTCTATGGCTACTAGCCACTTTGGGAGGTAGCATCTCCTGGGACGTGTCGACATCGTGGTCCATGGAGTGTCCGCGTTTACGACTGTCATTGCGAACCTCCACTTCCATCGTCTCTTGGTTGTCTCCCGTCGTAACGGAATTTCCGTCCGACGATACAACAGATCTGGAACGCAGGCGTTCCGAATATCTTTTGCTCCCAGAAGTCGGATTGACTTCTGGGAGCTCGACCGAGATAGGCGTCTCGAGCAAGACCTCCTCTTCGTTAGACGAGGTGTCCACCTTCTTCTCAATCTTCTCCTTCTGCGACTGCTTTTGTTCCTTCTCCTTCTTATTTTCGTCGTTTATTTTATTATTATTATATTTGTTTAATTGTTCCATATCTAAACCCACGAGACGGGGAGAAATAAAGGTCGACCCGGGCAGAGATCCCCAATACCCGGGCAAGTGAAGGTTTATGCCCAACCGAGGAGTCCACAGGTGCTCCGGCTGGGAGTGCGCTTGCGACTGAACTACCCATCAGCCATGCATCCCCTGGTCACGCACCAGAACACGGGATTCGGGGTGATTTTTTAGAGAGGTTTTCTTCCTCGCAGTCCGGGCGGCTAAGCCAAGACCCTCGTCCCCGATCGGAGTCGCAAAACATGACCACGACTCCTTTCGTGATTACGATATGCCGACGGTGGCAAGGAAACTAAATCTTCCCATGCCTGCTCTGTGGCAGTGTGAGTGCACGCCGAGCCCGCCCTCTTTCTCCACTGACGACAGCGGAGAAACTACGACCCATGGAAGGGTTCCTCCTTCGTGATTTTTACCGAGGTTTTTCATCCTCTTAGCTCCGAAGAGCGAAGAGCCAACAGAGGTATCGACAGACACGCCCGCTCTGTTGGGCCAAGCCTCAACCAAGTGGCCGAAGAAAGATGGCCTCCTCTTCATACTAGAATATTAGCCGTTGGCGATGACGCCGTCCTCAAAAACTGAGGAACAAAAGGCAGCGATATCGCCAACGTTTCCAGGGTGCACCACGTGAAAGGGTTAGGGCCTCCGGTAACCTCACTCACAAGCAATGAAAGCATTGTTTTACTACCGGTTTTCTGTGAGACCGTGGTATCGAGCGGAGTCGACCCGGCCCTTCCGTGCCGAAGCATGGCTCTCCCACGTGCAAATTTTTAAATAATATGTACCGCAAATTCAAACAGTCTTTAGTAACGTTGCTTTTATTGCTAACTGCATTACCGCAATGAGCTGCAAAGTAACACTGACCTTGGTGCTAATATGCGTTTAGTGACGCATCACTAAACGCATATTAGCACTAAAGACTGTTTGAATTTGCGGTACATATTATTTAAAAATTTGCACGTGGGAGAGCCATGCTTCGGCAATCCTATCACTAGTCTGCAAATTGTTTAAAGCCCACATTGGTTTTTGTCTATGACTATTCGCGCCAAAATGTTTCGATGACAGGTGTCACGGTGACATTTGCGGTGGCACTCATCAGTTTCGCCATCGGACGTCCACTGCTGGACATAGACATCTCAAAGACGTGCATAGAGTTTATACGTGAAAATTAATTCTTTATCACAAATAAACTTTTACCTCTGTTGATAAAATATATATCTATTAATAAGATATATTTTTTCATGTTATCTTTTAAAACTTCTGATTTCTGTGTGTGATTTACTAATACTGTTGTGATGTCATTTCCAGTAATAATATTTTTGACATTTATTGAAATTTGACATAATATTGAGGTTTGTTAATGAATTATTATTTTGTAAGTGTAATTTTAATATTATTAATAATTTTCTTATTGTGATTGACATTTGCATGCCATAAGACAGGCGAAACATTATGTACTTGTGACTGTTTGTAAAACCAGTGTCTACCAGGTTTCAAGCAAATAATTGATTTTGATTCGAATGTATAATATTATCTCTGTAGAGAGAACGTCACTTTGTTTTTTAACGTGGGGATAACCCCCTCCGAGCCAAACTCGGCGAAGTGGTGTTGTCGGAATCAGAATAAAGAGTACTCCCTAGAGTAAAATATAAATGAGCAAAATTGTTGTTAAAAAGGCAAATAAAATAATAATATATTCATGTCAGGATAGTTTTTATATTATCACGGTTATCAAGTGACAGTGACTCCGATCGGTATCCGATCCGACAGTGATCAGTAATCATAAATTTAAAACACCTCCCACTCGAAAATCCATACTCGTATTTTTAAAAAAATCTTATAACACCCCTCTTTTTGTATCGGAGGTAAATAGCGAAACTCTATTGGCTAGTTAGTTAATCAGCAATACTTGTGCTAATTTTGTAAGTTTATGTGTACGTAGAGAATAAACTCTGGAAAGACTGTACCTATTTGAATAATTATCTGTCGATTTGAAAAATATCTTTTGTAAAATGGCTCTGTTCATTTCGCAAAAGCTATAAATTTTACATAAAAGTTCAACCCAGGTAAAGTTGAGACGAGCTGCATGTATCATAAATCAATATTATGAGGAATATGCTACAACAGAAGTTTTATTTCAACCTGTTGAGTGACGTGCGCTTAGTTACACTTTTAAATATTCTTGGAAATATTTCACACTACCTTGACTCCAGTTAAACTGAGCTTGTTTGATGGGTTCTAGACATGGCTAAACATACATAGAAGCATCCAGCAGAAACATTTTACATGTGGGAAAGCCATGCTTCGGCACGTATGGGCTGGCTCGACCGGAGTGATACCACGGCCTTACAGTAAACCGGCAGTGAAACAATGATCCCGAGTAAGTGAGGTTACCGGAGGCCCTAACCCCTCTTCTCTCCCCTTTCCTACCTCAAACGCGGGCAACGGTGGTCATGGTGCCCATGAGCGGCGGTAGTCACTTACCATCAAGTGATCCTTCTGTTTGTTTGCCCCTTATCCCATAAAAATAAAACTAGCATTTTCCGGCGGCTTCGTTCGTTCATTTTTATATTCCTAGATTCCCTAGGACAAATTACTTTTATCCTGCACGAAAGATACGCTATGTCTGTTTCTATACCCGTATTACGTTGTATGCAAAATTTCAATGTGATCGGTTTAGTAGTTAAGGCTTGAAAGCTTAACAAACAAACAAATCACATTTACAATACTAACTGTTGCCCGCGACCGTGTCCGCGTGTAAATTTTGGTGAAATCTATCGTGCGTATAAGTTTAAAAGTAGCCTATGTGCTATTCCATACTATATTCTATCTATGTGACAGATTTCATCCAGATCCGTTGAGACGTTTTTGCGTGAAAGAGTTACACACATCCATTCATCCTCACAAACTTTCTCCTTTAATATATACTAGCAGCGCCCTGCGGTTTCACCCGCGTAAGTCCCGATCCCGTGAGAATATCGGAATAAAAAGTAGCCTATGTGTTAATACAGGTCTCCAGCTATCTACATACAAAGTTCCATCGCAATTGGTTCAGTAGTTTTGGCGTGAAAGAGTCACAAACATCCATACATACATACATCCTCACAAACTTTCACGTTTATAATATTAGTTGGAAGTAAGATTAATTTGGATGCCATCGCGCAGTGTCAGAGAGAGCGTCAATAACTATAAATTACCATAAACAGCCTTCTAAAGACATCAAATTACAAACTGCAGATTTGTTCTTCTTATAAGACACAAAATTAATAAGTTAATTCAGTTATTAAATAAAAAAACTAAACATGTGATTGAAATTGTCACTTAGAAAGGGATGTCCGCTAATGCAGGCTATTCATCATCCGACTAATTCTATTGTGTACGTTAATGATGCGGAAAGAATTAAGTTGCGCTTAGAAATGATGAGTGGGCCCCTTTATCTGGGATTTGGGTGACAAAAACCATGTGACAAAAACGGGTGACATATGTTCTGTTTGGTTAAACCTTTGCAATGTGTAATTGTTATTGTAATAAATTTGTGTCTGCGGTTTTATTAGTGACGTGTATTTATAACCCTTTGTTGGGTTACCACGGAGTTATTAAACTTTAGAGTTAGTTGTACCATAGCAATGTGATCCAATATTTATGAACTTTTTAGGTTGCTATGGCGGCGCAGTGGTTTATTTATATGATTACAATACTAAGGTTCAGGGTTTGATTACCTTGGCTTTTTAATCCCCGACACAAAAAGGAGGGATGTCATAAGTTTAATGTGTGTATCTGTGAATGTCTGTGGTATCAGAGCTCGTTAACGGATGAACCGATTTTAATTGGCTGGCCTGCTTTTCTAGTGGTGAGTGACCCTGACTACTAAGCCAGAGGTCGTGGGTTCGATTCCCACCCAGGACAAATAATTGTGTGATGAGCACGATCATTTGTTCTGTGTCTGGATGTAATTTATCTATGATATGTATGTATTTAGAAATATATAAGTATGTTTATCAGCAGTCTGGTTACCATAGTACAGGCTCTGCCTAGTTTGGGATCAGACGGCCGTGTGTGGGATGTGTAGAGTTATTATTATTATGATTTAGTTTTTTTTTTAAGTTAATTTTGTGTTTGAACGGTGACTTGATCGAATGTTCATGTAATTCATATACTACAACTCGAAAAATAAATAATAACGACGCGCTCAAACTTTTCCCAACACAGACAAATATTTAAAAATACAAAAACGACAACTGCGAATCGCAGTGACATTTGACACAAAATTTTACGATTTAAGCGTGTACTGTATTACATCGTTCACTTATGCCACGTTCCAATAAACAGAAAACGATTCGTTTTGCTTACGGGCGGTAATATTTTTGTTGAAAATTCAACGAAATGTTACCGTCCGTAAGCAAAACGAATCGTTTCTTGTTTATTGGAACGCGGCATTAACCGGCAAGTTATTACCAAAGCTTTATATTCTAGTCTAAAAATTTTCAGTGTGACCCACATATGCAAATGTAAACTGTAAAATATGGGGTACTGAGAGTTAAAGTTTGCAAATAATTTTATATAAAACTGCGTTGTCAAATAAACTCCACGCTTATAATATTATTGGAGTCGAATGTACATTACTAACAATAACAACTCTATTATCTCCCCCTTAAAGCTATAAAGAGCTTACTGTCGACCAGATTCTACAGAGAAGCTGAAATTTACCTAAATTTCCCTTTTCATTTCAATACTATTTCAAATTACAAACGTACTCACTACTTGCTATCATTACAATGCAGTTAGAGCGGACCGCAATGTGAATGGTAATGTCTGGTGGCATCGACCGGCGCTCTGTGGTCGGACCACATGTGACCACACCCGACCACAATCGGTACGTTTTGATATAGATGAACGTGTTTTAACTATCGCTGGCGTTCGAATAATACGGTAAAATAAAGGGGACGATGCGTTTATTTTAAAGTAGCTTTGTTAGTGAATATGGGTATATACTGAAGCATACCGACCTCATTGGTGTGTTGCGGTTGGCTTGCGTTTCTTAATGTAATGTAAGTGGGTACATAATTCGAACGAAGATGTTAGATTTTAAATGTAAAATTAATCCTGAGGCAATAATTATAGTTTGGTGAAATAAACAGATTTAAAAAAGTAATAAATGAAATGCCATGCTTCGGCAGGTATGGGCCGGCTCGACCGGGGTGATACCACGAACTCACGGAAAACCGGCAGTGAAGCAATGTTTTCATTGCTTTTCGCCGAGTGAGTGAGGTTACTCGCGGCCCTAACCCTTCCCTCTCCCCATCTCCCCCTCTTCCACCAATTCTCTACTCCTCCCTTAAAGGCCGGTAACGCACTTGTGACTCTTGAGTTGCAGGTACACATGGGCAGCGGTAGTCATTTACCATCAGATCTGCTCGTTTGCCTCCTGTACTATAAAAAAAGACTTCATATAATTACGTGCTGGCTTGATCGTCAGACCATCGTTGCAAGCTCAGCCTGTTGGACTTGTTGAAACGAGTCATATAGGCCCAACCTCGAAGAGTTCACTAGTAGCCACTGAAGAGTTCCATTGTCCATCTCCTGGCTCCACTATCATCAGCTCCAAGATATAACGATTAGAAGTAGGTTAAAGTTTCCTTCCAAGATTTATTAACAGTGACGCTAATAGAAGATTGTTAAAACGAAGATTTTGAGGTGGAAGTCTGACTGCAGCGTGGTGTGGACATCCAGGACTCCATGGGAAGATTAATTTGTTAATTTATTTTAATGTGCATTGTAATTTGCTTCACTCCACGAGACAAATAACAAATTATCCGACGTTAAAAAACTACTAGCAGCGCGTCGCGTTTTCACCCGCGTAAGTCCCGATCCCATGGGAATGTCACAATAAAAAGTAGCCCATGCGTTAATTCAGGTCTCCAGCTATCTACATACCAAGTTTCATTTAAATCGGTCCAGTAGTTTTTGTGTGAAAACATTACAAACATACATACAAAAACACAAATGTTTCCGCTTTATAATATTAGTTTAAATTATTTATCACCAATCGTTGAGATATACTCTAGTAAGCCAAGCACGTACAGAGTGGCTCAACAAGCTCTGCACACAAAGCTACAACACTCAACACCCATACCAACATGCTACAGTACACCTCTGTCTATCCCTTTAGAGTAAAGTGTTACAGAAAGGTGTATATTTTAGGATCGGACTGTATAGCAGTTAAGTAGAAGAATTTATCTTTTGTTTTGTCTCCAAAAATTCTCTTCTAGGTTGTGCAAACGCATAGTATAGTGGGAATTTAGATTCTGGACTACCCATCAATTGTTAGCAATTTGTACTTAAATCTCAATACTCAAGAGGCCTATCAAGACTCTGTAGGCCTAAGCGGAATGTGATGGGATCCATCTGTCATTCTGGACTCGGTCAAATTAAGCTTGGTTGTTTGGAGGGTTTTAGTTTGAAATATAAATGAATTAAACGCAATACATACTTCTAACAGTACTACTGGTAACAGTTACTTATTGGCAAAAGTTTAGATTCCAGAAGGACAAAGGTTTTTGGCAAGTCATTTGGCTAGCCCAGCGGGAGGCAAACTCCATGGGCAATGAATTTTTGCAATACATACTTCTATATCACGTTGCATATAAGAAGAAAACTAACAAACATATTTAAGCATTAAAATATAACAAAACGCAATACTAATTCACAAAATGTATAATTTTTTAGGGGTCCGTACCTGAAGGGTAACCACCCTATTCCGTAACCTCCACTGTCCGTCCGTCAGTCTGTCTCTCAGTGGGCTGTATCTTATGACCCGTAATAGGTAGACACAGTTGAAATTTTTACAGAATGTGTATTTCTGTTGCCGCTATAACAACATATAATAAAAATAAATTAAAAACTAAATTGGGCTCCCCTACTACAAGCGTTTTTTTTAGCTTTTTTTTGCTCGATCTTATTAATGGCAACAAGTAGACGCTTGAAATGCTCACAGAGTTTGTATTCCTATATTCACTAAAAAAAAAAATTAATAAAAAAGTACCTTTAAAGTATTAATAGTGTAATTAGTTTTTCTCTTGTGTGCACCAAAATAAACGCTTTTTTCTTTCTTTATTTTCTAGTATTAAATCTTATACGATGGTGCGGGACCCTTCATGCGCAAGTCCGACTCGCACTTGACCGGTTTCTTTGTTTGGTTTGGTTAAAATATTGGTTTTCTATAAATTAAATCAATAAAATTCATATAAACATAATATAAGATTCAAATTTGGATAACCGCCATTAAGTATCAATTAGTCTGAAATGCATTCTTAGTGGCGCTAGTGGAGGGGCTCCGTGTAATTAGATCAGAATCAGTTCAGACGAAGGTACAAGTCAGATTTCTGTTGGTTGCGCCTAGCACTAGTGTTGGGAACTATCTTTCTTTAAACATCAGTGATGTGAATGGTCGATATTATAACCAACAGTTAGTTTTCGTTCAGTTTCGATATTATAAACAATCTAAATAGTGTTGTGTAAGTGACGTTGCTATTGGAAGCAACTAGAAATAGAAGTAAACTATAAGTACGATTAAAGATACCATTACAACATTTCTTACGTTACACATACAATCGTTGGATATTTGTATATATTTATATTAATATCGGTATGTAGGTATGTATTGCCAGAACTTCGCCTATCGCAAGAGGTTATGAGATGGGGTGTCGATAATTTGAGGAGTACAATTAAAAGGTGGCTATGGAGCTGTATTAATTATATTGTTAACTGATGGATTCACCATAAATACATTTATTTTATATTGGCTTCATCGAAGTAGCGCCGCTTGTAAGATGTCCACCCTGTTTCCTGGCTGCGGCGATTGTCTTTTGTTCTAACATTTATATAATTCAAATAGTTCGAACATAATTAAGTGTGGACTTCTGACACACCAGTAGTAACGTTTATCACAGAGGTGTGACAGTATATGTGTATATGTATGTATATATATATACAGGTAAAGTATATCTAATTGTTTATTCCTTTTCTTAGTTGCTACTTAACTAAACTCGTACACTTTTTGACTGCCCTATACACAAATTGTTTGTAAGAAATCACAATTAGCCATAAGACCGCCGTTTGTGCCATTATTTATTTGTCTTTGTAAATGTTTTAAACTGTTCCTCATGGTGTTCAAAAAGAGTAGGCACTGTATTGTATTGTAATCGCTTACCATCCGCCGTATGCTTATTTATCACTGACGTGGAAAATAATATATTTATATGTACATACATAAGGCAGCCTTATCAGCGGCCTAAAAAAGATGGAGAATAGTTTATTAGTATGTATATCTAGGCGATTGTCCGACATCTTTTTTTAAAGGCATATCAAAAAACAATATCAAACTAGGACACGGCGGTTTGCTCACAGAATAGGGATACCTTTAGTTTTATGTGTGACAGTACATGGTGAAACCAAAACATCAAAAATGTGCGGGTAGATGAAAAAACTTCTGCCTTACGGACTAGACGACAGAGGACGGACATCGCTGTATCAGTCTAAACCACGGCAAGTGTAAAGGCTGTGTCAAACCGCAGGTTGTGTGTGTGTAATGTAATGTAACAGTTGAAATAGAAGGCGGTAGTACATATTAACCGCTCACGCCGCATCGCTGTCCCGATCCGCCCCTGTCTGTCCCAACCTTACCCTGGTAGAAATGTCAGGCAGTTAAAAGGTATAAACGTACCCAAAATCTATATTGTGGAAAGGAAAAGTTAAAAAGTTATTATTGCTTGAATGTGTGCAAGTGTCTTAAGACTTCGTCTGCTACCACGGGGGGTCTTGGTGGTTAGCAAAAAAGTATTAACTGAAAAAGTTACAGACCGATTTTGCACGAAAACGTCACACGTGATGTAAGTGATGACTGGCCTGTTGGTCTAGTGGTTAGTGATCCTGACTGCTGAGCTTGAGGTCGTGGGCTCCATTCCTACCCGGACAAATAATTTTGTGATGAGCACGATCATTGATATTTGTGTATGTATTTACTAATATATAAGCAGCCTGGCTACTATAGTACAGGCCCTGCCTTGTTTATTATCAGACGGCCGTGTGTAAGGTGTCTCAAGTTATTAAAATATTTTAAAGTTAACGAATTTTTTATTTTTTCTTAAATTTCGTACAATACAATAATTTTATTAATTAATACTAGGCATAACCTGGTAGTCGAATTTCGACCACAATCCAATCCTTCACCAAAGCATCAATAGACGGCAATAAATACGATCATATTATAATACACGTAACGCAACACACTACTCATGTTTATTTACTACATTTCGTTTTTATCATGGCAACACCGAGCATCATACAAATATGGTACGTTACGCTCCAATAATCACATTCGAAATTCCAAATTCTACGAATAAGACATATTCCTTCTTCTATCGATAGTATCGATATACTGTGCCAGCACTACGTTTGCTCGGAAACCGCATTTTGTCGAAGTCGCTTGCCGGTTCCCGAAATTAGATTTGCTCTGTGAGCTGTAATACTGATTAAAACCATTTTCGTTCAGTTGCTCCTCTGTGTCTATTTTTCAATACGATGCTTGTGGATATGGTTCAATATGTGAATGCTGGTGGTAAAATTTTGTCGAATTTTTTTTTTATTTTGAAAATTTCTTTACTTCTTTTTTTTATTTTAATATGTACTAAACGCCCTCCAGCCAGATGGACTGATGACCGGAAGAAGGTAGCATTGATGGACTGTATGCGGAACACGGAAGACCGGGTGCTCAGGCGCGAATTCTGAAAGGCCTAATATCTAGCAATGGACGATAGGCTGATTGATTGATATGTACTAGAGATCGCCCGTTGGTCGAATTTCAACCATAAATTATTAAGCCATTTAAGCCCGCTGTGCCCAAATGAGGACACCTAAAGAAGTACCGTCAACTTTTCTATCTTTTTGCTTTTTCTTTATTCTAATGTAGATATTTGATTGTTAAAAAGCTATTGACTTGTTATTAGACAAAATAGTGATCAGAAATAGATAAAAGAGATTTTACCGAGCATATTATGGAGCTGTTTTAGGCTTCGATGATTACAAAGAATAACGAATTTTCATTTGTAACTTTTTCCTCTAAATCTGCTAGTTTTTTTACATAAAATACATAAATACATTCCGTAGAATAGGGTAAAATTTAATTATGGTAAAATAGTTGAGTATGGTTTGTACTAGGAGCGTTTTACAGTGGTGTCCCCAATTGGGGCCAATGGATACATCAGAGGCAAAATATTCCTATAATTATCGACATGTAATTTTTTAAAAACAATGTCTAAACTGACATTTAACAGTTAAAGTGACTACCCCCCGGGGTCACTATAACTGTAAAACCCGTTTCAAGAAGCACTTGATGCTGTAATGTTTGAAGAAGACGGTATTACAGAGATAGATTTAGGGCCGTGTTCACCAACATTGAAACCAATGTTTAAATATATAAACAGGCGATTAATAAAAATTTCATGTTTACCACAGCATAAACGTCGTTCAAAGACTTTAAACAGGCGATTATGTTAATCTAGGAAAAGAACCCCGGTCAACAGCCGTTTACCATAATTTGACAGATTTTAAAGGTTATGTTTGGTTGTTTTGCGTCAGGAGTTGAATTATTGCTAGAAAATATCTGCCTTTAATTTCGTTATGGAAGAAGATCACAATCTCAACTTTCTTTCTTGAGTATTTGGACAAAATAGATAAGATTACAAGACGACCCAGAGTTTTTCAGCGACGCCGTAATCTGTTTGAAGAATATGATGAAAATTCATTTAAGACTAGGTTCCGTCTGAACAAATGTAGTGCAATTCACGTCTTAAACCTAATTGAAGATAAATGAGAGTTTCCTACTGACAAGTAAGTTCCTTTCACATACCTAACTACATATAGTGACAAAGTGACAATACTTATCTACATAAATAATTCAATAACAATATATAGGTACCAACCTACCTACCAAAATGAAAGTAGATTCATACAGTTTTTTTTTAAATTTCATATAATATTAACAAGTATTTCAACTAAATTCAAGTGATCTCAACTCGGTTACTGCAATTGTTTGTATGTAAAACAAAAATAAAAACACCACACGAAACTGACAACTGTCTTACTGTTAACATAATTTTTATTTGCACCTACTCCTTTATTTTCTCTGCATCACCCAATGGTTGACTGGTAGAGAATGCCTTAGGCATTAAGTCCGCCAATGTACCAAATGTGCATAAAGTTTAAAATAAAATAAATAAAAATAAAAAAACGGTCATGAAATGTCAATAAACCCTACCATATTATATAGAACTACAAATGAACCAATAGAATCAATATACAGCACCTTCCAGTCTTTGTTGCATAATTGTTTAAGTAGCCAAATCAAAACGCATGTTTTGTAAGTGCCGTTACTTCATATTGAGCGTCTGTCGTCTTTGGTAGCATAAACATCGTTCATTCAACCATTCGTAAACGCTCGGTTTACTAACCGTAGTTAAAATCAAACTGGTGAACAGCAAAAAAACGCATGGTGTTTATCTTATGTTTAAATATTTAACGGCCGTTTCCGAAATCAACGAATGTCGATGAACTCGGGCCTTAGTAGCAATTCCTGCAGAACCAAGTGTGCTTACCTATAAAGAAGATGGCGATGTCGACCAAATACAAAGCATAGCTATTCCACAAGACATACCAAGTAACAATTGAAGTATTAACGAATCGAGATGAAGATGACTGGAAAGGAAACTAGCAATGACGAACTGTTCGCTAGAACTCAGAGATAGAACTGATATTGCGGAACCTTGCGGAACCCCGCTGGTGTAAAACAGAGGCCTTCCTTGAAATGATAAGCTTATAGTTTCACTAATGGTAATTTGCAAGCGAATCTTGATAAATTGATGGATGTGCTGAAAAAACAAAATAGTTGCAGTGTAAGATATGAAGGAGAAAACCTGTGCTGATCTTGATTTCGTTTCAACCATATTCGTACGTTGGATCGGCAATATTGTCTGCGTCATGGGGTCAAACTAATCTAACTGTGACAAACTCATGCCACCTGTATGCAAGGTACACCTAGCAACTAATGATATCAAGTTAATTTCGTCGCGATATTGCTCAACACTATTTAAGACATACAGCAGTGAAAATTTGCATACAACAGCTTCTGTGATGCCAATTTTGCAGAATTTTTGCAAAAAAGAGTAGGTCACCTCCACCTAGGTCGTCAAAAACTTTACCAACAACTTCGATTTATCATTTGTCATAAAAATGCATGTTTGAAATGCAAAAAGCGTGTGAAAACTTTATGCATTAAAAGAAAATGTTTTGAAAATTTACACACCGCTTTAGCCCATTGTCCCCATTTGAGGACGGCTTTTTTTTCCAATGAAGGAAAATGTTTTTTTTTTAGTTTCTTTAGGTTTTTGTCATAATAATATTAGTTTCTACCAATTAATAAAGAAATGTTGTTATTTCCACTGTAAATTTGTATTTGGGTCCAAATGGGTTAAGTTTTTTTTTATTTCGTTGACCAGTTTGACTTGAACTATCATGGTACATGACAGATCAACATAAATACTGGACACATGTAACTTGATGTACCCCTTTTCACGTAATTTTCAAATGTAAACACATATTGTTAAGAATGTCAGCTTTTTAATACATCTTAATTATTATAAAACAGTAGGTTTTAAGTAACATAAATTAAAAATATTTTTTTTTATCTCTGACTCAAAAATCCCATCAAAGAATAGAAAAGTTCTTCATATTTATATATGTTCTAGATACATGTGCTAGGCGGATGACCGGGTGCTATGGCGCACATTGGGAGAGGCCTATGTCCAATGTCCAGCAGGGGACTAGAATACGCTAATTGATACGCAATATACACAAAGGGTAATATACAAAAGGTTTGCAGGTACTGGATAGGCTCTGATTGTACAAAATTTCAGGTAGAAGTTGAAGATAACTCATTACATCATTACGTGGGAGAGCCTTGCTACGGGACGTATGGGCCGACTCGACTCCGCTTGATACCACGGCCTCACAGAAAACCGGCAGTGAAGCAATGATTGCATTGCATTTCGCCGCGTGAGTGAGGTTACCGGAGGCCCGAATCCTTGTATTTACCCTATTCCTGTCCTTCCCCTCTCCCCCCTCTCCTCCCCTCTAATCCTCCTCTCCCCTCTTCCCGCTCTTCCCCCCTCTCATCCTCTTCCCCTACTCAAACTTTAAAGGGCGGCAACGCACTAGTGACTCTTGAGGTACAGGTGCCCATGGGCGGCGGTAGTCATTTAACCATCAGGTGACCCGTCTGCTCGTTTGCCCCCTAAACCATTAAAAAAAAATTACACTTAAGCGAAGTTAACCATCTGTAAAAATAATATTCATATTATTTCCTTATAAATATCAAGACGACTTTCCCGAGAGTCATGTCCATTTCTTAAAGGCGTAGACGCACATTTGTACACAAAATACATTGTTCTTAACACATGTATGTAGTTAATTAAGGTGTGGAACAAAGAGTGGGGAATTTATGTGGATCATGACTGATAGCCTTATGTGCGCAATGCGTACGACAGAAACATACGTGGAGTCGAGTTAAGTTTACAAAATTTTGGATGTGAAGGTCAATAAAAGTTTTTAATTTTGAATCTATGTTTTGTTCAAAGCTTCAAGTTAAATAATTAACAAACACTATTCAGGTATGAGAGGAATGATGGTAAATCCTAAGTGTACTTAAAACTAACAGTTTGTGTACAGTAGAAGTTATTAGCAAAGTGGTTCTCTCCACTTCGACGTTTATAAACAGCTCTTTATTTCAAGTATACGCTTACAGTAGTTAAAGTATTCTTATTATTTCTAATATTATAACGGCCAGAGTTTGTGAGGATGAATTGATGGATGGATGGATGTTACTCTTTCACACAAAATGGCTAAATGGATTTGATTGCAATTTGGCACAGACAGAAGTCTTGAATAGCATATAGGCTACTTTTTATATCAAACAAATTCATTGTTCCCGTGGGATAGATTTCACCAAAATTGCAATGCAGGCGCGGCAAGAGCGGGCAACAAATAGTATTCGAAATGTAAAACACCGCAAATTCTTTTGTAGCGCAAACATAAATAGAATATATACATGTAGAAGAGTAACAATGTTGAATAACATGATTAAATAACAAATATCCTTAAAAATTTAATATTATCAGATTAACATATTTTGGTTGCGATTTCGATTACATAAAAGTATTTTTTTGAAGTGAAACTTCTTTATCGACGTATGGGAGAAATTTTGTAAAAATCGTCACGTTTTTCGGTTACGCGCCATGTTGCTTTTTTATCAAAGTTTAGTATAGTGACGTAAAGAATATAATGTAATATATTATAATAATAACAACAATATATTAGTTTTGAAGTTTGGTTTGAAATAAGAATAACAATATATTAATTTGAAAGTGATAAAATAAAAAGACTTATTCACCGTAGAATGTAAAACATATATTTCATATTTTAGCTACCACAAGCCATTAATTACAAAAATATTTAATAATGACAACAATAGTAATAATGATGCTATCATTATTGATGAAATACAACAATAGCAATGATATTATAATAAGAACAATGATAAAATAAATTACTCATTAATTGTATGCATGTCTATAATAATAAAATTTCTTTAATTTAATACGGAAAAAATTGTTTTTCTTAAGGCGTAAGCCTTATCTACCCCATTTTCGTGAAGTTGCAAATAGTAGAAAAATTATATGTCGTAAAGAAGTTTCACTTCTTACCTGTGTACTCTGGTACACACACACATTTTTTTTTACTCAGTAACAGTAGGTTTTTTTTTGTATATAAAACGTACCCTATTTCCCTTTCCCTGGCAAAGGTTGTGCAAAATTTCAGAATGATCGATGATCAGTTGAGTGATTAAGGCGTGTAAACGTGACATATAAACAAACAAACTCACTTTAATATTCATAAAGATGGTTTAGCTTTAATTGTTTCAATGTACAACCGATATTCATTATAAAACTATCTGTGTACTTGTATTTAATAAGATAACTAAACTCTAATTTCAGAATTGTTGTTTACTTATCTAAAAGTACAAAACACTAATTTAGAAAAAGAAACATCAAATATACACAACTCTATTCCATTCTCTATGCTATCTCATTACGACGTAGTAATAAAGTGGGGTGTGCAGCGCGTAATTTGTGTCTTTTGATATTGTTGTATACAATTGTATATTTAGTCTTCTTTCTTCTTACCGGAGAAGAGAATTAGAAGAATGTTGATTGTGATTTAGACTTTAAGTCTGACCTGTGGGACAGCGGTCCAACATTTGCCTGTAATGTCAGGGGTCGTAGGTCATTGGTGTGGGTCTTTCTATGAATAATATGTGTGTATTCACAGAAAAAAAATCGAGTCGACAAGTGCGAGTCTGACTCGCGCATCGAGGGTTCCGTAAGCAAACAAACTTGCATGTAGATACTACGTCCATCTCGGGAACAAATTCTCAATATGACAAAGTAAATAATCCAACCGATAAATATAAGTTTAAAATCACAAAAACTATTATATTATGTGATATAACAACAAATTTACTACTTCCAGATTTTTTTACATTTTTAATTGCTAATAAATACAAAATAAAAAGATATTCTATATATTCAAGTACTTAACTTCCTATATATTTATACTAGCACTTTGCCATATACATACTATATAAAGATACATACATAAACTTAAGTATATTATATACAATAGAGAGAGTAGGGAAAAGGGGGAGAAAGGGAGAGAGAGTGAGAAGGATAGGGTCTCCGGTAACCTCACTCACTGGGCGAAACACAGTTTTATGTATGACAACTAGAGTTAGTTTTATTTTTATGGTATAGGGGCAAATGAGCAGACGGGTCACCTGATGATAAATTACTACCGCCGCCCATGGGCACCTGCAACTTAAAAGTCACAAGTGCGTTGCCGGCCTTTAAGGTGGTTAGAGGAAAGGTCGAAGAGGGGGAGAGGGGGAGGAAAGGGTTAGGGCATCCTGTAACCTCACTCACTCGGTGAAAAGCAATGCAAGCATTACTTCACTGCCGGTTTTCTGTGAAGCCGTGGTATCACTCCGGTCGAGCCGGCTCATACGTGCTGAAGCATGGCTCTCCTACATAAAAGGTTAAAATGAACTTCTAAGATGTGTTTACATTGTTATTCACAAGTGAAGCTAATAAAACTGTGATAAAAATTTTCTGCCTACGGTTTCGTTTGGATCTCTCAGCATCACAATCAGCAACACAGGTCATCAGCAGAGCAAACAAGGGTTGGTGCACAACATGATCAGTTGCAGTACAGCACTAACGAACTAATATTTGTGACGTCAGAGCCTTTGTCGATTGTACGGTTAGCAGAAAAAAGGTATCGGTGTTGTGAAGAATTATAATTAATCAAACTCAAATATAAAAGTAAGGTAATTAATGTGAAATTACTCTAAACTAAAGTTAATCTAATATATAAAATTCTCGTGTCGCGGTGTTTGTTACCAAACTCCTACGAAACGGCTGGACCGATTTTTATGAAATTTTGTTTGCATATCGGGTAGGTCTGAGAATCGGCCAACATCTATTTTTCATACCCCTAAAGGATAAGGGATAACCTCTAAATATTCTTTTTTATTTTTTCACAATTTTTATTTTATTATAATTTAGCATTAAAAATACATACAACTTAAAATTTTCACCCTTTTACGATCAAACCCTGTTTTTATATCGCGATTTTTATATTATTCTGTTCAACTATTCTGTTCTTCACCTGCAAAAAAGGGCATGGGCACACACATATCCAAACTATCACACACACACACATTACTAACCATACTAGCAAAAGCGTTACCCTTAACCTAAATATGGATCGTTATAATCTTACCGCATTGTCAAGTGTACAAGTACCTAATAACACAATTGTAATATTTCCGAAGGGGTGGAGACCTGGTGTCCTGAAATACAGGCAATAGCCTAGTTAAGGCACCAGTCTCCCACAATATTTTTAGATGTTTCATATTACTAAATTATAATTACATTGTACTGTATATTGTGGTGAGAAAAAAATATTAAATTAATTAAAATTAATATTATAATTCCAATTAACTACCAAGGTCACGAGTGTTTTAAGGGATTATATTTAAACATTGAAACCCATTCTCAGTTATACAAGAGTTTTCGTGAGGCGGAATAACATGTAATATTAGTTTCCCATCACCGTGGTAATAGTCTAGTCAATTATAATGTAAACTAAAACCTATATTGAGAAGTTCACAACAACATTCCAAAACATCTGAGAACTTAATAGAATATTGATTTTATATATTACAAAGGTTGCTGAGTATTTTGAAACCATAACAATATTTGTGATACTCCAGTACATGTTAAGGTCCCTTTAAAAAGTTACAGTAAACATTCTCGTGTAGTTCACTTCTAACAAACACATGTATGTATGACTGGCCTGTTGGTCTAGTGGTTAGTGACCCTGACTGCTAAGCCAGAGGTCGTAGGTTCGATTCCAACCCAGGACAAATAGTTGTGTGATGAGCATGATCATTTGTTCTGTGTCTGGGTGTAATTTATCTATAATATCTATGTATTTAGAAATATATAAGTATGTTTATCAGCAGTCTGGTAACCATAGTACAGGTTCTGCCTAGTTTGGGATCAGACGGCCGTGTGTGAGATGTGTGGAGTTATTATTATTATATTCTAATAATCTCACTACTATTGATATAAACTATCAAATTCACTAAATAACACTAACTGATATCTTATTCGCACCTCAATCAGCACTCAAGTGATAGTTATAAACTTGTCATGCCAATCGTTAACGATTGGCATGTCTAGTCGTAAGTCTATCTAAAATGTTTTCAAGTCTATACATAATAACTCCACACATCTTACACACGGCCGTCTGATCCCAAACTAGGCCGAGCCTGTACTATGGTAACCAGACTGCTTATTATACTTGTCTTGTACCTACATACATCATCATCTATCAGAGGTGGTACTAGAATATGTCTAAGTATCTCTGATAGATGATATTTGGCTGAAATCTTCAATAATCATTCATCATACAATTCAAACAAACATTCGATATGTTTAGTATAATAATAGTTACGAGGAATGGAAAAATAACAGTGCAATTCACGGTGTGTCCTCAAAAGTGTGTATTTTATAAAGAAGGTTTCGTGTGCACCTTTCATGGCATGAGGTTTGCCGCCAGCATGCAGAGTACGTTGGCCGCGACATCATTTAAGACTAAGAATTACCTATGTATTTTTATCACGCCGGCCGCACGCATTAGCAACACATATTGGCCACGGAACGCACGCGGACTAGATCCGCATGCGGGTGGAAATCTACCTGATAAGAAAAGGCCCCTTAATATGAATTCTGTCAGTCAATTCAGGTAGCTCTCGGAAGCGTGTATACAAGATGATCGGTTGAGTCGTCAAGGTGTGAAAGGGTAACAAACAAACAAGTTCACATTTACATTTATAACAGTATTAGCTGGGACAGGATTAATTTATAATCAGCTGTGCCCACCGTAGCTTCGCTTGCGTGTATGATATATTTTTGAAATGAAACCCTAATTCGTTTCTCCAAAATAAAACTAGCCAAAGTTTCTTTTATAACGTAAGTTATTTGACAGTGAAAACCATGTGAAAATCGGTTTAAACGTTTTGGAGATTAGCCGGAATAAATAGACAGACAGGCACAAAATTTAAAAAGTGATTTTAGTCATAAGTACTGTGTAAACATACATTTACTAAGAAGCTGATATTTTGACATTAGTACAGTTATTTTAATGACCTCCAAGAAGGCTGGTTGGAAGCTGCCTGCATCCACCAACGGCCTGCGATCTTCACTATATCGTCTGTTCACCGCTATGATAGACGTCCTACGCTGCACTTTCTGGTCCGTGGTCTCCATTCGAGAACTTTTCGGGCTCATCGACCATCCGTTCTACGTGCTATGGGCCCTGGCCATTGCCGCTTCAATTTGCTGACCTGTTCGGCTACGTCGGTTATCTTTGTTCGTCTGCGTATCTCCTACAGTGGACTTCCTATGGCTGAAATAATGATTTTAATTTTATTTATTTGTATAGATATTCATCAACACTTATGGTCTTGATACTATATGGTATAATCTCATAGGGTCTTTGATGATATTATATTTGTAAATTGGTTTAACTTTCACTTAATTAGACAAATGCACAAGTTTGTCGCTATTTGATTTTGTTTTAATTTTTAATGTGGGGATTCTAAAGCTTTTAAGGTTTCAAGTTTCTTTAGATAGTCTTAAGAGCATTTGGCTTTATTTAAATTCCTTTTGCTCACTAGAATAATCTGTACTAGAAGTAAAAAAAATAATTTTATTTTCTACACTTTGTGAGGTGTACCAAACGATTTTATAAAGTTAATTAAAGTGTTCATCAAGCCGATTTACATGAGATCTGTACCCAAACTGGTCTGTCTGGGATTTAATTAATAAGTATTAAAATTCACTTTTAATCTTTCATTTAGAATATATTAAAATTTATTTATCTCGTCAGTAATTTTTCAAGTGTGAATGACCTTAAAATAATATAAATGTTCTTTAGAGAATGTTGGTTTTGTGTTAGCAGTAATAATAATGTTTTGTTTTATGTGACCCTATTACTAGATTTCAATTAATATCATATCAGATAAGACTCGGACTTCCTTCTGATCTCCTCGAGGAATTGATTACTTTATTAACCGACGAAATAAAATGAGGTTCTCAATTCGACCGTATATTTATATACTTTTTACTCTCACTTTTCACATTTATGGACCGATTTCGATTATTCTTTTTTTTTTAGATAGGGTCTAACTCAAGGGTGGTCCCATGTCAAGGAAGTCAGGATCTGATGATGGGATCCTGATGAAATTGAGAGAAATTGTAGGAACGAATAGTGTTTCTATTTACTTTTCATTACTTTATCAGGTATTTGCGTTTAGAAATCATCACATCATGTAGCTGAGCTGATGATGAAAAAAAATCATAAAATAAAAATATCTACTTACGTAGATATGGACATTGCTCTACGTAGGTAATTAATCAAGTTATTATTTGGCGCCGACTCAAAATTAGTTTATATAAAATTTGATAGTTTATGTAAATAAGCTCAATACTTAACGTTTATTTATGTTTTGCTTTGTAGTTCATTAGGTCGGTTTAATTTATATCCAATCCATCCGTAAAAATATTGCCTTGTACTCTTAACTATGTCTCCCCTTCAATATACTACGAATTTTTTATTTTTTATTCCCAAAGTGTCTTATTGACGGCAGCAGACTTGCCACTATTACGTTAGTGGCACAGAATTATAGTTCGCAAAATGTGGTAAAAAGTATTCTGCCCAGGGTTTTGTTCGGATCTCTCAGCATCTCAATCAGCAACACAGATCATCAGCAGAGCATACAAGGGTTGTTGCACAACCTGATCAGCTGCAGTACAGCACTAACGAACTAATATCTGTGACGTCAGAGCCTTTGTCGATTGTATGGTTAGCAGAAAAAATGTTTCGGTGTTGTGAAGAATTACTCAAATATAAAAATAAGGCAATTAATGTGAAATTACATTATTCAAAAGTTAATTGTTATATGTAAATGTATAATGCATGTAAAGAAATTATCTTAAAAGTAATTTTATCCTTCAAATTCTTAAATAATCATTTACGTTACGCGCATAAATATGTATAAAAATCGTAGATAAAGATTAATTTAATAGAATCAAACATAGTTAATATCTATATATTATATTATATTATTATATATTATATAATTTAAATCCTGGGATGATGTTTGACTCGCTCTTGCCTTATCTCTTTTTGTAGGCTATTTTGTGTGGGTGTTCAATACACCACTACTAATATTCTAACATCTCCAGAATGCATGTTTTATTCGGCAGAAGAATGTATCATATACAATCTTGCAGGGACCTGACTCAAAGTTTAAGGTTAAGTCACTTCAATTTTCCGTACTCATAAATATAACGCAATATTTTAATATTTTTCCTTGATGATGAAATTTGTAAATAAACATTTTGGTTTCATTTAGCGAGAAAAACATTTTCTAACCAGGAAAGCCGAATGCTTGTTTAGCCTTTACAGTCATAAAGACCAACCTTACTAGTATTTATGTCGGCAACTTGTGCCGACATGATTCAGCGCGTGCTGCCCGCCGCGCCGACAAGTTGGCGACTTGTAGCCGCAAGCACTCAGTTGCCCAGGGACACTAAAACTTGCAGTAAGTGAAGTCGCCGACTAGCAGGCCAACAAAAAGTTGCCGACATAGGTCGGCGGGTTTGGTGTGTATTCCGCTTTAACAAACAAACAAACTCACTTTCACATTTATAATAATAACTGTTGCCCAAATTTTGGTGAAATCTTGGTAGCCAATGTCCTATTCCAGACTAAAATCTATCGCTGTGCCAATTTAGATCGAAATCTGTTTAGCCGTTTTTGCGTGAAAGAGTAACAAATATACATTCATCAATCTCACAAACTTTTGTCTTTATAATATCTAATATATTAATAATATTAGTTACGATTAGGATTTATCATTTCTTTTTATATATTGTGTTTAATTTTTGTCCTTATCTGTTTTGCGAACTGTACATCCCTGCACCTGCACTGTGTGCAGCTCGAACGCGCTGCGCTGTATACTTCTCGAATGGCAAGCTCAGATTTATATTCATCCTTCCTCTTTTACTGCTGTCTAAGGATTCGTTTTTATGATTTTTTTGCTATTTTGTTTTCATTTTTAACCGACGAAAAAGCGGAGGAAGTTGTCAAGTCAACCCGTATATTTTTTGTATTATTAATTTCAGGTTATAGGTTGCATTATACATTGACGTGAAACATCTATAGCCGCACGTAAAACCGATTTCTGGCTTGGCGACGCATGCCGTGGTCTATATGCAGTAGTGTGTACGGTGCATGCGCAATCGACTGTGCGATTCTCTCCCACTATTATAATAATGTAATATTTTATTTTATCATTATGACATATTTAGTTCATCTGTTCTTTTCTGCATATTACCTTAACAAAATAATGTCGATGTTTCACATCTGCCAGGCGTCCCGTGACGGCTCACATTTTTTTTTTGTTATAATTATAGGGTATATATTCCTCACGCCTCACGTCGACGTGACAGGTCACTTCAGCTCTTAATAAAGACCTCACAAGGCCTAACAAAGGGCCTCCTTCGGGACCGAAACTAAACCATGCGTCCCCGAAACACAAAGTCACGTAAACATATTAATATTATAAATGCGAAAGAACTTTGTCTGTCTGTCTGTTACTGTTTTACGCCTAAACTACTAAACCAATTATCATGAATTTTGGTTACTTTTTGTCGCGAAAATGAACCTTGAAGGTAGTCAAATAGGGGATCTAAGTATGAATATTTTGTGTTTTTCCCTACCAATTTACCATTGCAATTTAAAAGAGTAGAATTTTCCCTGTAAAGTAAATATTACCATGATAATAAGCAAAGCTCAAGCAAAGGCATTGCAAGGAGTAGGTGAACTTATATAACATATTTATTTATATATGTATGTATGTAAGTTAGCACGTATCTGTTTATATGTATGTGTATGTATGTATATATGTTCTCCTCTGATCTTTCCTAGTTTCTTTTTTCTCTTCTACTAACATTCAGTGCACCTTATTCACTGATTTCTGCACCTACTGCATTAAGTCCGCCATTGTACATTTTGTGCATTAACTGTCAAATAAATAAAAACATACATTTAATGGAGTGCTCAGCGTGGATGCAGCAGCGTTTGAACCTCGCGAAAGCTATCGGTGCGAGAAACATCTCGTTGGACACCACGGATCCGTCTTTGATCCGAAGCTAAAATACGTATTTTTGGTCGTACGCTGTGTTTCTATTTAATAAAATCATTTTCTTCTCCTTCTTTTTTTTATAGTTACTTAATTAATAAAAGTCTGATGCCCTTACGTTTATCAGAGAGATCGGCCGTCGCCTTAGAGAGCGGGGATTTGACAGTCGCTCCGGGTCTTACTTGGCGCAAAGGTTGTCCATTGCCGTACAGCGGGGAAACGCGGCCTGTGTAATGGGCAGCTTTGCGTCGGGTGGGGATCGGGGTGGCCTTTTTTAGTTTTAAGTATTTTTTGTTCAAAATTGTAAAAATTAAAATAGTAATTAAATTTGACAATAAATTTATTAAATTAATAAAGAGATTAAAAAAAGCTTGGAGAAAAAATAGACTACCCGATTAGATTAGATTTATTTGCGTTTAAACACGGTTACAAATGAAAATCTTATAACTATGTAACAGTTCAGCATGTTTAACCATGGCAATCGTATGCAAATATTGATTTAATTTATTTTATACATATATCTAAGAATTAGCGGCTATTTATCTTTGCTGTTTCTTTTATAATCATAATATTCCTCAAGTGTGTAAAAGCAATTTTCAAGTAAAAATGATTTTAATTTTAATTTAAAATTTCGTAATGGTAGATCTCTTATTGGATTCAGAATGTGATTATATATTCCGAAGTAGTTATTCTCTGCAGAAGAAGTCACGGGACCACTAATAAATGCATAAATGTTCTAAACAAGTAATCTTGAGATTCAACAGAATCATATACGTCGTCAAACCTTACATCTACAAGACGAATTACTAGAGCTGTGATTTAAGCTCTGTATCTCAGGTTTGTGGTCTTCTAAATTGGCTGAGAAGCTTTAAGATGTACCTATGAATAAATTTTAACTTTACTTGTGTTAAATCGGAGGGAAAACGTCTAGCGCATGGAAATTTAACACTGAGTGATGAACTATGTTATCGAGAACTAGTTGTTGCGCGGGGATTTTTTATATCCCATGGAAACTATATTTTTTTCTGGATGAAAGGAACTCTTTGTTCTTTCCTGCACTGACAATGAGCATGCTAAAGTTCATGCAGATTGGTTGAGTAGTTAAGGCATGAAACCTTACTAAGAAACTAACTCATACTAATATTTATAATATTAGTTGGTATTCGGTGATATCTGTTTTAACACGCTTTTATTAGCTTCGTATGTTTGTATCTACGTATCTATGTAATTGTACGTATGTATGTAATTTTCTCCCACTTTAAAACGTCGGATTGAATTGAAACTTCGCGTGCTTGTCAAGGACCGATGACAATACAATATTAAAGACTAAAAAAGCATAAATAAATAATAGTTTGAAAAACTAAAAAACACGCTTTTGTAGTGTGTTTTGTGGAAGAGCCATGCTTCGGCACGTATGGTTCGGCTCGACTCCGCTCAATACCACGGCCTCACAGAAAACCGGCAGTGAAACAATGATTGCATTGCTTTTCGCCGCGTGAGTGAGGTTACCGGAGGCCCTAACCCTTCCCTCTCCCCTATTCCCGTACTTCCCCTCTCCCCTATTCCCGAATTTCCCCTCTCCTCCCCTCTAATCCCCCTCTCCCGTCTTCCCGCTCTTCCTCCCTCTCCCCTCTTCCCCTATTCCCACCTTAAAGGGCGGTAACGCATTTGTGACTCTCGAGTTACAGATGCCCATGGGCGGCGGTAGTCATTTACCATCAGGTGACCCGACTGCTCTTTTGCCCCCTATACCATAAAAAAAAACATTGGTTAAGAAAAAAAAAAAATAAACAGTGGTTAGGAAAAAAACATTTTATCGTAAAAAAGTGTGGGGTGCTTTTTAAAATATTAATATCTGTCAATAAAATATTTACAGCAATTGACATCTAGCACAGCACGCATTTTTAGGATAAAATGATTTTTTTTTACATGAAGAAAATCATTTTCTTCTTTTTTGTTATTTTTAACAGCATTTTTAGCGTCATCTGTAACTAAGTACGAGAAGTCTTGTATGTTGAATTCCAATTGTCATGCCAATTTGAAACTTTGCAAATAAAAAAAAATTGGTTCCATTGAGCTGATCTGATGATGGAATGAGAAGATGGATAGTGGAACTCTTCAATCATTACTAGTAAATCGCTTGAGTTTAGACTCATTTAGTTTGTTTTAACGAGTAGAAGAGTTTTAGTTTTTTAATCTATAATTTCAACTGGCCTGTTGGCCTAGTGGTTAGTGACCTTGACTGCTACGTTCTTGTTCTTTGTGTCCGTTGTTTGTATGTTTGTAAAGTCCCCCTCGACACCTCATTCCTATTGCGGGAGTTGTGTTAAAAAAATTGTGTACCCGATATGGATTAAGGTATCTTAAAAGATATGGATTCTTTTAAACAGCTTGTTTGAGCAAAACTACTTTTGACTTTAATTTCACTTATAAAGTAATTGTCAAATCTCTGCGATCAAATGTAACTTTGACTGGTTAAGAGTTTTGATTACAGATACTCGTACTTCCAACGGTGCTTACAAAATACTCTCAGCAGTCATGTTTTCAGTCGCAAACTATTCCCAATTTTTCTCGTAAACTACGTCTATAAATAGTATGTCTTGAAGCACGTAAGTGAGTTAGTTCCGCATATACAATGTTTGAACTCATATAAATAATTAAGCATACAATTTACTTCAAAGTTGAACATGTAATGTGGTACTGGAAACTTTTTTATTTGACATATTACGTAAGCAAACTCGAGGCCCTTTCGGGTTTAAATAAATTAGAACGAATTTACTTTTAGGCCAGTTGCACTGTCCTGTCCAAATGTTAAACAGTTACTGACCAGAGGTTTCTTAGAACGATAGTCTTCGAGAATTTTGCCTTGTTCTTCTCATGTCATTAGTGGAGTCAGTTAGGGACAAATCAACCCAATTCAAATGTATATAACAATAAATATGTAGATATATGTAACATGCAATATTAGTTTCATTATGTTACGATTTTGGCCTTAGCTTCTCGTTCTGTGCGTCACTTGGGGTTAATACGGAAGACCAGCGCTGTGTTGGGGCCTGCGTCACAGCCAGCATTAAGCTGAGTATTACCCTCGTTGCCAGAACTGTGGGCGTGCAATTGCAATGCAACGTATTTCTGTGTTCCTAGATTTAAGTAACATTTTATTTTGTATACGCGTTGCGCGGATTTTGTATTGTGAGACAATAAATGGCTCTTTCTTTCTTCTTATTATAACGTATAGCTCTCTGAACTATTAGAAAAAAATACTGACATGGTACATAATTACGCAAGTTTTTAGCCCTTTCAAATGATTCATGGGAATCTCGCCCTTGCATACTGAGTTACACCACGCTTGTCTATTTCCATCATAATAATAAGTTACCCACTTGAACATTTTTGTGGGATAAAATACAAAATTGGGTAAAACTTTTGTTTTCTATATCTATACCTCGTTTAAATTCATAAACACATATACCCAGAACAATTATTTCATATCACACAAATATTTGCCAAACACGGGAACCGACCCCACAACACATCCGCACAGTCTGCAATTAATCTTTCATCAACGCCAAAAAAATTGCCAGTTTAAGATTAAAGTTAGATAGTGCAACTATCCGTCCGAATGTAAAAACAAAAGTTTCGGTTCAACAAGTAATATCACTTAACTAGTACAGGTAAAATTGAGATGGGTTCCGTCGGGTATTGGAGAGGCACTGAATTATTTATTTAGAGTTCTGTCGTAGAATGTTAAACTAGTTACGATTCGTTCGTAACTGAAATGTTAAAGGTAAATGAGGATCTTTTTGGCAATAATCTCAACACTATTGATATAAACTATCAAATTCACTAAATAACAGTAACTGCTATCTTGTTCGCACCTCAATTAACACTCAAGTGATACCACACTATTGTCAGACCGACCAATGGCGTAGCGTTACCGATGTAACTGGTAATAATAATTTACATTAACTCATTTTGATTAAATAGTGAACTGGTTTATCATCAATGATAGTTTGATTTTATTTTTAATAAAATAAATACCAGTTTTGGATGTGGCAACAATATATTTAAGAAAAGTGTCTTCTATTAAAGTAAGAATTAAGCGCCAGTTAAAGCCATGATTGATTAAACCAATCGGTTTAAAATCAATCACGTCTTTCTGAAGAAAGGGAAGGCACGGTAATATTATCTATACAGTAATTTATCTTCATACAAACGGTCGGAAAGCGAGTCATACCTACGCGTCTCAAGTTCGGTATACATTTGGTACACAACCGCGTCGCGAATGGGTCGCAGTGGCGAACCTACGGTGTGATACTTGTGTATTTTATCAAAATAAGTACAAGTACTTGCTTAATATGGGAACGGATTTTTTACAATATTGAATTTAACAATAAAGTTTTTCGTACGTCTCAGTCGATTTTTCAGTCGTAAAATAAGGATGTTTTTTTTATTAAATTTAATAATTTAAAAATACAAACTGTATTTTTATTGAACACTTCCTATTTCATTCACAAATTAATTTTTTTTAATAAAAATATATTATAACATTTACAATCACAAAACTAGATAGAAACTAAAGTAGGTAGATGAAATTAAAATACTGTAGGCGGGTAATCCTGTCGCGCGACTGTAGGTGTTTATTTCAAGGACAGCGCCGAGTCACAATACTGGATAGATAATATTACAGTGGGAAAGGTTAGAAGTACCCGGGATTGCATGAAAGGTTTAGTAGAGAAAGCTTCTCAGGTATGTAAGGATCTATTTGTCTTTTAAAGCTCTAGCTGCGCTGGATGCTCGTCATTCGGGGGTATCCTAAATTGGGTTGCGCCGCATAGCGACTCAAAGTATTGTCGAGGATGTGCTGAGGAGGCGATATGGTACTCTATGGTCTCTAACTGGCTGACAAAGGTGCGAATCTTGTTGACTGTTGGGAGTACTCAACATGGTAAGGCACAATTTATTTGACGGCAGTATTCGATTTGGGAAGCCTTTCTATGGAAACTTTTATGTTATAGGGGGCAAACGAGCAGACGGGTCACCTGACGGTAAATGACTACCGCCGCCCAGCGGCACCTGCAACTCAAGAGTCACAAGTGCGTTGCCGGCCTTTAAGATGGGAGTAGGGAAAGGGTGATGGGGGAGAGGAGGGTAGAGGGGAAGAGGGGGAGAGGGAAGGGTTAGGGCCTCCGTTAACCTCGCTCACTCGGTGAAAAGCAATGTAAACTTTGCTTCACTGCCGGTTTTCCGTGAGTGATGGCTCTCCCAAGAATATGATATTTAAGAAAAATGGAAAACATTTAAATTTTTCAAAGGAGATATACAATATCAGGCTTCTGTTCAAAGTAACATTTAAAAGGAGATATATCTCTACCATACAAAAGACCAAGGCAAGTAGTAGCATATGACTGTAGTAAAACACTGTGAACTGTAGTGTTTACAACCACTGCTAACCACTTACCATCAGGTCTGTATGTTTATTTACCCAGTTACTTATATAAAAAAGAAACTAAACCCAGTCAATAAACTTAGGAGACTCCTTTTTGTATCACGACTCAATAAAAGGACTCCTAATATCTCTGAACAGCAATGAATATGAACTGCACAAATCCCCTGTATATAACCTTGAACAGATTTCAATCAGAAAAGATGTCTCAGGTGTCATTCAATCGTTTACGATCATCCAATTCTGTCCGCGCGATTCGTCCCATTCTCATCGCCCTATAAAATTGAACCGGCAGGGTATAAATCGCGAAGGCAATAAGGAGAATATCCCCCTCCTACGGGGAATCAAGAAAAAAACATTTTTAGAAACAAATTGCTGGCTCTTTGTTTAGGTTAGTGTTGGGAGCAAATTGTATTTTGGCTTATCGATATTTTGTTTGCTAAGTGATTACTTTAAGAGCATGTATATTGATTTAGAATTCACCTTTTCTAAGTTATTGTTTCATAAAGACAAAAAACAATTCTGCAATTATAATTTATTTATCTATTTATCTTTATAATAATCTTTGTAATAAGACGGCTTGAAGCAGGAAAAGTGTACAATCTTGAGAAGATTAATTATTTATTAATAAACCACCACCAATAACGAAATTGATTATTCGGCAAAAATACAAAAGAAGATATACAGGAATGTACAGATGTAGAAGACGCAGAATCAAGTGCTATGGTGCAATTGCGCTAATGTCCAAGAGTATCCTAAATTCATTGATTGTTTAACAGAAATATCGCAATATTTTTATGTATCCGAATAAACTAAACAAGCATATACATGCATAAGCATTTAGATCAAAAAGTTTACAGAAAATTAGGAATTGATTTTTGTGCCCAAGTATAATAATATTCAATTATTCATTTATGAAACATAACTTGTTCAATATCCAAAGTTGTGGTTTCATAACCTACAGTAATATAAAATTTAATAAGTCGTATCTCCTTGGTAGTTCTTTGAGCCCATTTCCATAGACCTTATATGACAATAAAACTAACATATTCTGCAGTAAAAGTTTTACAATCAATTGTAGATGTCGCAGTATGAAATCTTATTATCATAGGACAATTTCTCGAGTTTGTACTTGAAGGATAAAAACATTATAAATAAAAGCTCGTATTTATTATCATAAATCTTTTGGCACGTAGTTAAATTTGGATTCTATGCCTGTCATATTGAGAAATATTACTTCAGTATTACCAGTTACATCTCTTTTTTGTTTTTTTTTAATAACGGTTCGATTTTTGCACAGTTTTATGCCGCGTTCCAATAAACAAAAAACGATTGGTTTTGCTTACGGACGGTAAAATTTTCGTTAAAAATTCCACGAAATTTTACCGTCCGTAAGCAAATCGAATCGTTTATTGTTTATTGGAACGTGACATAAATGTTTTACATTTAATGACACAGTTTAAAAGAGTGGTGCATGAGGTTAAAACAAAAAACAAAATTCCTAAGAACCGAAGAAAGAAATATTTTTATATTACCTTATAGAATATAGAACCTTATTTATTATCGTGTGGAAACCCTCATGGGACATCACCTCACCGGAGCAAACGGTGAAGTTGTCTATTGCAAGGAAACCTATGGGAACCCCTGCAGACCTTGGCTTCCTATTGATCAACAAACAGCCACACCTTGGAGTACAGGGGGCCTCGTCTTGGGGGCGGAACATATCGTAAGGAACATAGATGGTTGGGTAAAACCTAGTTTTAGTATTCAAAATTTAAAAAGCTTCTATAGATAAAATTTTTGATACAGAGCGCTCGCAAGACTGACACTTACGCCCAAAGGAACTGAGATCAACGCCACTAATAAACAAAATTATTAAAAAATTTAAAACAGTATCGATATATCGACATTTTGCTAACACTAGAGCGGCACGTTCGTACTGTGCGCAAATCGTCACCATCAGTACACGCCACTCGGGACGTTGAAACAACGGTGGTGTCTAGTTCATTTGATGATAGGCAAAAACCTAGGCCTAGCCTTTTTTACGTAGAATCATCTACGTAAAAAAGGCTAAATAGTCAATACCTATTCAGATTTAGATTTGTCTGACCAGTAGTTTTCTTTATATTTAGTGTGGACAAAAACAAGTGGACCTACTTTTTTATTTGTTATAAGACAACATCCTCTCAAGGAAGTATTCTTGTGAGACTGTTAGTGTTCTATTTTTTTACTTAAATTTCGCCTCCTAAACATCATCATCAGCCTATCGCCGTCCACTGCTGGACGAAATCCTCCCCCAAGGAGCGCCAACTATCCCCGTCTTGGGCAGTCCACATCCATGCCACCTTCTTCAACTTCAACTTAACTCCTCCTCCTTAACAACTTGACTAAATATCATAACTTTATTAATGTATTAATGGGATATCCTAGATGGTTCTTAGATATAGTTGGAGTCGATAAGTGCTCGCTGTGGTAATAATCAGTCAATTTGTTAAGGAGGATGTATAATGAATTCACCACCATTTCTTGACTACTGTTTTTGTTTAATTGGCCAAGTGTTTATGGATTATTATTGAAAACTCTGCTCTTGAGAAATCTCCACAAAAAGAATCGGGAGAAGACAAGTCTGGATGTCGTAGTGGCCACTAAATATCCCCTCTGCAATATCATTTTTCCAGGGAACATTTGCCCCTACACTAGCGTTACGCGTGTAAAGTAACCCCATCCTGTTGAAACCATGTCATAGCATTGTATCCATCAAACGGACTGAACCTAACGGTCTGAATTAACAATGACGTTAAGTGGCCCTGACGAAGTCCAGTCAACAAGAAAACCGGCGTTAAATATAGCTGATAAATAAATTAGCATTAGTATTGTCTTTTAGTGACAAGGATCTCCTTCTTATAGTGCCTCTTCACTCCTATCGTCTAAAGGCGGTTGGCCCTCAGCTATTTAGATTATTTGTTTTTTAAGGCCAAGTAAAACAGATGTTTGACGGAGGTAATACCGGTTCACCCCCGGACGTTGTGCAGACACCATATTTTTTTAAGGAGCCCTAAAGCTCATTTTGAAGTGCCACTGTACCTCATTGGGCAGTATTTATAGGCTCCAGGAACCACTTACCGTTAGTCAGGCAGTCTGCTCGTTGTTTACTTAAAGAGTATAAAACATAAAACTGCTCTCCTCAAACTAGATAAAATAGAGATAGAGAGATCTTAAAAGAAAAAATATTTCCTCTGAGACGACAACCCTCCCGTGACATGAGTTATTAGGGTACAAAAACATCAAATCAGCAACAGATCAATTTAATACAAATAAAAGCTATGAACGTTGGAGCTAGACAGACGTGCATGAGGGATGAGAGGGTTTTCACACGACACGATATGGGTACGATTTGCCTGATAATATAATTATGTATATTTCGCCTGAAACATGATTCTGATAAATAATACAAACAAATAAATAAAGAAAAAAGGTCAATGCCTCTCACATTTCTTTTTTTATAAGTATTCACGCCTGTATATTCTGAAAAGTATAGGCAGATGTGTATTACATTCACATTTTAATAGTTATCATTTTGCAACCGTTGCATATCATCTACCCGCTACAGTAGGGTATTTTACTCTATGAATGTTGTTATAAAAAAACATAATATTAAGGTAGTTTAGGTTATAGGCAATCGCAAAATGTTAGTTTTAGTTCGTACATTTAGAAATTAAGTTTCTTACGGCATCACGTCATCATTTAAGTAAAAAAAAATAGTGAATTGTGAATAGTATTGTAAATTTTCAAATATTTGTCAATTTTAAAATAGTGTATTTTACTTAAATATGAACATAGACAACGGTTTTTGTAACGGCAGAGAGAAAAAGTCTACTCAGAATAAGCAGTATTTCTACTCGTATAAGGGATCTATTATATATTTAAAAATTTGTTTTGCCATTAATTCCAATTTTTGTTTTGCCCAACTACGGACCGTGTAAATATTGAGGACTCGAGTATACCCTAGGAAGGAAGTCGCCGAGAAATTACCTTGACTCACTGGGACTAACCGAATACAAATCAGGACCATTGGAACTAGTGGAAAACCGTTTTGACTTGACAATAACATTTAGGAAGAATCTTGTATTGTAGGTCCTCATGACTAGACCCCTGCCAAACTCTGCATTTCTTTTGTGGACTAATTTGATGCTAGTGATCCTTCGGGTACCTTTAGCGCTGTAACCTGTATCCCTCACCACTGACGTGAAGTTCATCATAATACCTTAAAACATCCTAACATGGTTTTTAGAACTATTTACAGCATGGAATTTGTTAAAAGAACGTTAATTACATATATGTTTTACAGGGTCGACAACGCAAGGCGCGGCATCTCTTATATTATTAAAGTCATGCTTATTAGCCACCTTAGTGGTATAAAACGTATAAATGTTAAAAGTGACTGCCTTGTGTCCGGGTTATGAATTTATTTTTGGCCATATCAGAAAGCGTTATTACATTGTTCAATCAATATCAGATGCAAAAATTAAACCCTTTTGGGCGTTGTGCCGAATTTTGCAAGAAAAAAAATGTTAGTTTAAAGCTTATATTTTTGTCTGTCCATGTTTAAGGGATATTTTATTCAAGCACACCACAAAAGTCGTATAGTCTAAACAAGCTTCCGACATTACGCAGATTAAAATTGCCTCTTTTTCGCTGACGAGACAAAGATATGTTTGGTTTTGATAAAAAACAGTAAATGCTCACCATATTGTGTTCCACTGCTCACATATTGGGTTTAATCTTTGGGGAATCTGAATAGATATACACGAAAATGGTTTTTGGAAGACTATTGTTCGTTTGAAGGTGATATTTGGCAACTGAATAAGGCTGAAACGACACTTTGATGTTTACTTTCAACTTACAGTTCCGACGGTGTGTTACAGCGACGTGATATTGATAATGAGGAGTTATTTCTGTTACTCAGAAGATTGGCTATGAATTTTGTTTAATATATTCCCATTATTAACAAATCAAGCCTAAAAGTATTTAATTTCTATAACATTCTGTCATTTATTGTTTGCCCTGATGTTCAAGTGTCACGTGAAGAACAATTAATATTAATGAATGTATAGCGTAAGACAATTGGTTTCGCAAACAACAGACGTAGCGAGGAGTGAGGTGTAGTATGAGAATTTACTATTAGAGACAAATTTACCAACATAGGATAGGATCTCTTTTTTGGGAGAGCCATGCTTCGGCATGTAAGGGCCTGCTCGACCAGAGTGATACCACAACCTCACAGAAAACCGGCAGTGAAACAATGTTTGCATTGATTTTTGCCGAGTGAGTGAGGTTACTGCAGGCCCTAACCCTCTCCTCTCCTCTCAAACCTTAAAGGACGGCAACGCACTTGTGACTCTTGAGTTACAGGTGCCCATGGGCGGCGGTAGTCATTTACCATCAGGTGACACGTATGCTCGTTTGCCCCCACTTTTTTTGCAAGATTTTTTTTAAATGGAGTAAATTATTATTATCAATGAGTCAGTAAAAAGTAAAGTTCTTTTTTCCACCTTATGTTTAGTTTTAACTGATCCTTATTTAAAATTCAAAACTTTTTATCAAAAATATAGTAAAAATAGATCAGGGACCATGCAACAAATCAAAGGTTTGGTTTAATTTGCTGTAGTCTATTGTTGAGTTCGGGTTTATTGTACTACAGTCTAATCTCAAATACTATTATTAAAATTTACTGCAGAAACGCACACATTGATCTTTAACAGACTCATTTCAAACATGCATTATCCCAATAATATTATAAATGTGTAAGTTTGGATGGATGAATGGATGTTTGTAACTCTTTCACGCCAAAACTACTGAACCGATTGCGATGAAATTTGATATGTAGATAGCTGGAGACCTGGATTAACATATAGGCTACTTTTTATCCCGATATTCCCAAGGAATCGGGACTTACGCGGGTGAAACCGCGGGGCGCTGCTAGTCTTAGACATATCTTAAACTCAAACCACAAATGATTATACCTACAAACGATAAAACACACATAGGAAGATTTTTTCTGAGAGTTCCTTGAACACCACCAATGAATCGTCAACCACCCTCAAGACTATCTCAGCCTAAAGGCGACAGCTATATAACACCTAACTTGCAAGTTATAAATAAGCATATTCTTTTCTCCGTAGTGAGTACTGAGTCAGTAATGAGGGTCTCAACGACCCCAGTAACGGCAGAGGAGGAGTCTTTAAGGGCCCTAACAAAGGGACCCTTAAGGTTGGTGGACTTGGTGGCCACTTTGTAAATGATGGCCACCGCCGCGTTCGTCCGTTCCTGCATGGACACCGGTGTTTGGGGGACTGAACCCCCTTCCACCGGCGTACGGATCTTCTGCAGGAGATCCGCGATCTCTTCCTCAGCAACGACCTCGCCCTCCATGCGAGCTCGCGCATACGCTTTGGCCTTAGAAAATAACGAGGAGTACTGCTATCCTCTGTAGAGGACATAGAGCTTCTTAGGTACCGGCTATACAACGTCTTCAGAATGACTGCGGTCTCATTTGTCACCTGAGATCTCCACGCCAAGGATTCTAAATCTAAATCCTATTAATATTGTAAACGTAAAAGTTTGTGAGGATGTATGGATGTATGGATGGATGTTTGTTACTCTTTCACGCAAAAACCACTGAACCGATTGCGATGAAACTTAGTATGTATATAGCTGGAGACCTGGATTAACATATAGACTACTTTTTATTCCGATATTTCTACGGGATAGGGACGTACGCGGGTGAAAACGCGGGGCGCTGCTAGTAGGTAATATATGTCAGATTGCTCGGCCCGGCATCTGTCAACTCGAGTGCCCCTGAAATGCTTGATCTATCACTCCCTAATCCATCAGTATAAGCAATATTGTTTTCTATACATTACCTTCTTTGCTACCTACCTTTCCCTTCCAAAAGACTCCTAATTTTCCCATCTTCAATTCCCAAAGTGCCCCGGTAACGGCAATAGGGTACCTTCTATCACGTGACTAAAATCTAGTTGGCAAAAGGTGCTTAATACGTCTTTGCCTACCCCTTTGGAGATAAAGGCGTGAGTGTTTAACGTTGAGGGTGATGAGAGGCGTGTCTTAGAATTGTGCAGTTACAGTAAATTGGATTTTCTTAATGTTACACGCCCATACTTGTGTCATAATAAATCTTGTTCTCAGACAAACATGAATTACTTTCATTAAGATAAAACAAATCTAGTAATTACCTTTAAAACACTAGTATTTCAAGCTAGTACTCCCAGTTGAGTTTCTTATTTGGTGGAGATAACAAATGTCTGCCAAAATAAAGGACTAGGTAGTATATTTGTAACTAGCAACCCGCCTGGCTTCGTACGGGTAACAGAGCATATATGCCTATTGAAATAAATTGAATAACACACTTGTAAAAATATTACTACTTATCCGAATTGTTTTGAATATGGTAAATTCGCTAAATTTATAGATATACTAACTGTGCCCCGCGTGGCTTCGCTCGCGTGTAAACATTTATATTTTTTGCGCCATTTATTCTTTTCCAAAATAAAAGTAACTTAGCCTAAATTACTCCTTATATCACCAGCTATCTGTCAGGGAAAGTCCCGTGGAAACGGGTCCACCCGTTCCGGAGATTAGCCGGAACAAATATATTTGTAACTAGCTGCACCCCGTGGTTTCACCCGCGTAGGTCCCGATGCCGTGGGAATATTGAGATAAAAAGTCTCCAACATACCAAGTTTAATCGTAATCGGTTTAGTAGTTTTTGCGTGAAAGAGGAACAAACTCACAAAGTTGCTCGTTTATAATATTAGTAGGATGTTCTTTATAAGTAACTAGCTTTTGTTACCGGCTTCGCTCACTTTAATGAATGGTTAAGGTGAAGATAGTTGTAAGATATTTCACTAAAAAAGCAGGTGCTCTACTTTGTGGTAATTTGTGAGATAAATATTGATTGCAACGATACACTGGGAACAGAAACCGAACATACCGTTACATGTAGTTTGCTTAATAATGCGCTATCTGCCGCATAAAAGTTACTTCGACACGTGTTTTGTCTCTTCACCAAGTATCCTCAGTATTGTTATGGTCTAGAAACAAAAGAGCAATTTAATTAATCTCACTAAGATCTGGACGTGTAGGTGACATGTATGCTTGTTACTCCCTAACGCTGAAAGAAAACTAAAAATATTACCATGAAAATTAACACACCTGTATCATGTGTACCTACTGATGTTTTAAGCGTGTGAAGGCTATAAATACACAACAAAAATAAATAAATATAATTAGGTACTACCGTCTGCCACCTATATATCATGAAAATAAATAATAATAATAACTTAAGACTAACTGTTTCTTAACGGTAAACAAGAAGAAACTGAAAACACAAACAATTTCTAATTTCAAAATCTGTGTTTGTCTATCAGTAAGTAATAATAACTTGAGACACCTCACACACGGCCGTCTGATCCCAAATACACCCTGTATATTAACTAAATACATACAATATACATATTACAGATAAATTACACCCAGACCCAGAACAAAATAAATGATCGTGCTCATCACACAATTATTTGTCCTGGGTGGGAATCGAACCCACACCCTCTGGCTCAGCAGTCAGGATCACGAACCACCAGTTCAACAGGTCCGTCAGACAATTTGAGAATCAGTTTGATTTCAAATATCTATACAACAAATAAAATTGAAGTGTCTAAATGCATCTGAATATTTACGCGGTACTTATACCAAAAAATCTATTTTTAAAATTTTCTGTCTGATTGTTTGTTGTGGCTAATATCCGGAACGGGTTAACCGACTTCTACTGGCGTTTAGCTGGTGTTAGAGGGAGTAACTTAGGCTACTTTTATTTCGGAAAACGAATTAGGGTTACGTCCAAAAAATATAAATGTGTACACGCGAAGCCGCGTGGAGCACAGTTAGTTTGTAATAAATTTCTCTGTGCAAAATTTTCATCTATATTTAGCCCCAATATATGTACATAATTCGCTGAGCTTAGCTCTGCCCACGGAGATAAATAAGAGACAATACTGATTAAAGGACTCTAGTACCGGGCTACCCAATAATTTATTATTAAGTAACCTATTTGTATGCGCGAAGGTCCCTACGGAATTTTATGGCTCCCGATAATGCATAGGATATGCTTAAATATTGATAAATTATGGTCAATGTGTGTAAGTTAGCTTTTTACAAAATGTGTCTATATAGAATTTAGTGGGGGTATATTTGGGACGACATGAATATACGTGTTATAAGTTTGTAGTTTATTTGTTGGACAATGAAGTATTTATGTTTTTGTAATTATGTTTATTTACGGGAACTAACGCCATCACGATATAGGTAATACATACCTATGAATTGCCTGACGTTTCGATAAATATATAGACGTTTCTGATCAGGTTGCAGTGTCCATGGTCACCGCCAATCTAGGGGTATGCAATACTTATTTCGTGATCGCGTTATTTCCCGTATATATTATGTATAATTATATCATGGAACGCGAAAGTTTAAAAGTTTGTATTATGGTAACCAGACTGCTGATAAACATACTTATATATTTCTAAATACATACATATTATAGATAAATCACACCCAGACACAGAACAAATGATCAGGCTCATCACACAATTATTTGTCCTGGGTGGGAATCGAACCCACGACCTCTGACTTAGCAGTCAGGGTCACTAACCACTAGACAAACAGGCCAGTCATTCTTGTATGTATGTATTTATATTTCGGGTATCTCGTAAACGGCTCTAACGATTTTGATGAAATGTAATATACAATGTATTCCTGTAAAAACGCAATTTTACAAAAAAAATATTACGGTTTTACAAAAAGCTACCAAGTGATGCTCGGTCTCGAAGGTACTTACTATTTATTAGAGGTAAAATTATACTTACAAAGTTAAATGATTGTCTTTTAAAGCTTCATAACCCCTAACAGTACTCATCCATCTGAAATAATTCCTTTTGACAAAAGTAATAAGTTGGCCCATTCAGAGCGAGCGAAAATCACCCCAAAAATAATACATTTAATAATGAATATAAATTCAGCATATTTATAATTTCTGTCAAAAAAGTGTCAAGAACTTAGAAATAAATAACTGGAGGCGAGAGTTCCTCGTTCACTAGAATAATAAGGTCACTAGTGAGGGGATGCGTTCGGCCTTGCAATATGTTTTTCGGCTTCCAGCGTTAAAATATTGTGATCAACTAATAAAAGGATTAATTTTTCGAATGATACTAAATATCACATTATAATAGCTAAGTATATATCTTCTAACATCATATATAGATTTACCATATGGGGATCATATAAGCAACCTTATAAGCAAAAGTTTGATATGTATTGCACCAAAAATCTATATTAAAATACCGTCTACTATAAAAATATGTAATTTTGAGCGCAAAGTGTTATCACAGTGTTAATGATTTTTCGAATGATAATAATTTAGTACAGATTTAATGCAGCTATGTATTGACATGTTATTACTTTACATTTATTTTAATATTATCATTTTTTTTTACATTTTATCTATTTTTTATTTTATTTTCATTTTTTTATTTACTGATATTTTATTTTAGGGTAAAATTGTATCTAATGACATTATGAAATAATCTTTGTTTGATGATAATTTTAAACATTGACATCACTATATCATTTTTTCTATGAAATTTTATAATTGTAATTATTTTTAAGTTATATGATTGTAATTGGTTCTTTAGCAAATAATTCATACGTCTTCTCAGGTAGATTTTGGTGGTACAAATTAAATTATATTTTATGCACACTTTTTTTACCCAAAATGTAATGAATTTAATAAATGATTTAATTTGATTTACTTCCGTCTATTTGAGTCATATACCCAAACAGTAAACATTATTCAACCATATTAGGACGTAAAGTCATTGGTAATTATCAAAGAGCCCGGTTGACCGCGGATTAAGTGAGTATCGCCAAAATATATCTAGCAAATGGTGGTGTTTAATACGTCTCTGCCTGCCCCTTTCAGGATACAGACGTGAATGTATGATATTTATCTTGTGAATGAATGTTATCTTTAAGTAAGCGAGTATTATTTATTGTACACCAACGAAACAAAAATATAGAAACCATGAAATGAACAATGGGCGGCCTTAATGTTTACCTCTTTTCTGCCGATTGTAATCTTCCAAATCATAATAATGATGATAGCCATTTACTATAAGAGGAAATAACGATATGAACGAATAATAGATAGCCTATCCCTTTAAAGTTCTTGATGTGTCAGCTAACTGTGCAATACAGATAAGACGTAACTAGCCTCCACATATTGTAGTTGTCTCTTTTCGTCAGGCTTGATTTAATCCATAACACCTCAAACCAAGGTAAAAAATCTTTTTAAAAACTTTGTTGCTTTTGGGCACGACCTCGCCCATTTCAAAAAAGAAACTCACTTTCGGAACTATTTAGGATAACTTTTGTCAGAAGCCAAATCAAATGCAACTCGGCTTTAGGCCTTCGTACCATCCTTATGACCGTTTTCCGCAAAATAATTCCTTCACTAATTGCAAGCTTTGAAACTTCATTAGGACGCCAAATGAATTTTTATTTTTTCATTTTTTTTTGCGCCACCGCACTTACATCGGTACTGCAGTTAACAGCTTGAAATATTTCTATTGTAATACCATTGTCAGAGGTAGTATGATTTTGATAGGTTGCTAAATTACCTAATGAGACAGCTTTCCTATAATTATGTGTCTCTCAAAGTAACGTGCAGAAGAAATCCCAAGAGAAGCATAGCTGAGCTCACATTAACGCTTACCGATTATCTAGCGGATCACAAGCTTGCCTTGTACCTTAATATGATAAGGAACAACAATATTACAGCAGTCTATGAACAGGTTCAGAGTAAGCGTCATTAAGCACAACAACATAATACCGAGCAAATTTAAAAACGAAATGTCGAAGCTTCGTACTGTCTTAAAATGTTATCCAACTTTGTACCTATTTTCTAAATAGAATATATGAAAAACTTCTTGCTGAAGTGTATTCGAACGACACGCCCCAGTAATAAAAGCACAATGAACGAATTATTTCTACAACTTGTCCGGGAGCTAGCCGCTGTATGGTCATTGTCGGAAGTTTGCACCTTTGTGAGGAGAAATATGTATATAGGGAACAGTTTCCGTATAAATTATTATATCAAATATTAAGTACATATCAGTCAAAATAATTTGTAAAACTGGATTTTACAATTTAAATCCTATGATAGTCAGCAATGCACATATTATACATACATATACATCTAGTTGATTTTGAGTGCGAAGATTAAACAGTACTCAAATAAGTAGGTATCCCTAATAGAGATCAGAATTTATGTTTTTATTTATTACCTGGTCTTGTAATAGTAGATCTAGAGATCTTATAAGTGTGTTTTAGTTATGTATATTACGAATACTTTTTTATGGTCCTTCGAGCCAGGATGGATTGTTACCTTCTTGACATTTAAAATATTTCAAAGTTGTACGTGGGTGAACGTTTCAAAGAACCGATAATCGGCTTATAAAAAAAAGTAGAATTTCACCGAACAGCTGGCAACCCTGCAAAACTTAGATCTCTCCTAACTAAGTAAGCCGGCACGTTAGTTAGTTAGTTGTTATAATTCGGTGCGATTGGTTCCTTTTGTCCAGGATTATTTATTGAACTGTGAACACTACAACCATTGGCACGTGCCGACAGCGCTTATTTGAATAAAAGTAAATTTGTTTTGTTACACTTTACAGCCTTAATTAACTACTGAACCGAATATCATGAAATTTTGCAACACGTTGTCAAGGGTACAGGAAAGGAAATCATTCATAAAGAAAAAAGCACTGTCCCGAAGGATAGAAAAATAATTTAGAGGGGATCGTCCTAACGTCAGCAAAGGCAAAAGCTAGTGATAAACGAATCAGGAAATAACATACAAGGTGGAAGGAACGCCGTACCGAATACTGAAATAGTGTATTCCGATCATCATTCTAAGTCGCAAATCATTGAAATTTTCTGCCAATTTCATTTACTTTTTTAATTCACATTTTTTTGGTTAAAAGTGATATCACAATAAGTAAATAGAGCTGGTCTTGACGGCGCCGAACGTTTAAGGTCATTCACCATACTGCACAAAAATAATACCTACGGTTGTTAAGCTTACATTGCGTAACGCCAAATGAAACTAGTGACCATAAATATCTTGCATTTTTGTGATAAACTGACTTTTGTATTATGATAAGTATCAGAAAGACGTTTATGTAAGTTTTTACGTAGCTCAATCTTACACGCTGTATATTATATTACTGAGTTTACATCCGTAGTTTATCCATGCGTTACTTACGGCAACTTGATTTTTAGCACTCTGTTTACAAAAATTAGGTCCTCGACTCTTCAGCATCAGGAATACAACATAAAAAATATTAACATTTGACTGTCTTAAATTGCGTTGTCGCATTCCATTGTAAACGATTACGTTGACAAGAATTAACTAATAAGTTAAAGATATTTTTTATTTTATCGGATTGCCCCCCGCAAACGAGCAGATGGGTCACCTATTGGTAAGTGACTACCGTTACCCATGGACACCTGCAACTCAATAGTCACAGGTGCGTTATCTTCTTTCATGGTAAGAGGAGAGGGGGTTTAGGGCCGCCATATACCTTTAAATTGCCTGACGTTTCGAACAGGATACAAGAGCTGTAGTCGTAGTAAAGTGATTAAGAATTTGCCTTAATTTGTGGCTATATTGATAGAAATACATGCCAGAGAATGTACTCGAAATACTTCACTGCCGGTTTTCTGTGAGGCCGTGGTATCACTCCGGTCGAGCCGGCAACTACGCTCACGTTAAAGTTAGTTAAGTTAGACTAGTAAAAGATACCCTACATCATTTTATCCCAAACAATGCGTAGACAAAATCTTATGATGTTTGGATGAGCTGTTAAGGTGTAAAAGCGTACCAAACAAACTTACATTTCTTGATGCAGTTTTCAATGCTTAACTTACCAACAATCTACGAATTTGACTTTGACTACCTTGATGGCCTAGTGGTTAGTAACCCTGACTGCTATGTTACAGGTCGTGGGTTCAATTCCCACCTGAGTCTGGGTGTTCTTTGTGTCCGTCTTTTGTATGTTTGTAAAGTCCCCCGCGACACAGGAGTAATTCCTAATGCTATGCTTCATAATGCTTATTGCATAACATTCTATTCAAAAGCAATTAATTACCGTCACAAAATCTTTATTCAATTATGTTCACCCCCATTGTCTGTTTCTATACAAAGCAGGCTTATTCCTATTTGTCTCAAAATGATAAAGGCAGGCTGCATTCTTGTTTTCAATTAAGATACTATTTCTATTATATAAGCAGATGAAACAAGTCCACCACTTGAATATCCGTAAGCAACAAACAAAAAAAAACAGCTTCAAAATCTTTCGCCTCTCACTGACTCTCCAGCAAAAACTCTCACTATCAGGATAAAAAGTAGCCTATATATTATTCCAGGTCTCCAGCTATGTACATACCAAGTTTCATCGCAATCGGTTCAGTAGTTTTGGCGTGAAAGAGTGGGAAACATCCATTCATCCATCTATCCATCCATATCCATCTATTAAAAAAAAAAACGAAAAAATCTGGGGGCACGGCAGTGCCCCGCCAAGTCGAGCTTAAAAAAACGCACGGCCGTACTATACTTTTCTCGAAGCAATTCAGGCCATTTTCGACCCCCTATAACTTGGTTGTGGATAAAAGTAGAAGCCTGAATTTTCAATAACCAAGCAGGCATTGTATAAACATGGTATATTTCAAATTTTATTCAATTTGAACCAGTACCTTAAGAATTATAACTAGTCAAAGTTCCTTAATTTTGTAAGTCACTGACTGACCGATCATCAAAATTCTAAGGCACTTCTAGCAGACATAGCAGCTTCAAATTTAGAATACAATTAGTGTTTAGTGTATTAATCAAGGAAAAACTAAAATATTTTGTAATTTCGGTCCAGGTTTCTAGATACACCAACTGCATAAATAACTTTGTAATCCTATATAAATATATAGGATTACAAAGTTACATTTGCAGAAACGCAAAAAGTACGGTATGGATTTTAATGAAGCTTTACAATAATATAGTTTATATATCAGAATAACACATAGGCTATAATTTATGAAAAGTAGTAAGTAAGTCAGAAAAAAATCTGTCATTTGCGAGCCATTCTGGGGTGCGGTGGGAAAACTTTAAAAATTACACGAATATAATTTACGGTGGGATTGTTTCTCCTAAATAGTTCTACAAAAGAGTCTGCGTATATATCTGTATACCTCCACCACTCGTCTCTCCCCCTTCCCCTACTCCTACCTTAAAGGCCGACAACGCACTTGCGATTCTTGAGAGGCAGATGTCCATGAGCGGCGGTAGTCATTTACCATCAGGTGACCCGTCTGCTCTATATCATAAAAAAGGTGCAAAAATCAATATTAGGCTTATTTGCATATTTGAGAAAATGTAATTCATACCCTATTTATGCATTACTAGCAGCACCCCGCGGTTTCACCCGAGTTAGTCCCGATCCCGTGGGAATATTGGGATAAAAAGTAGCCTACATGTTAATCCAGGTCTCCAGCTATCTACATACCAAATTCAGGCCGCCCACGTTATCCTGGAGTGCGAGGGAGTGGCCACACAACGGGCACGTATCCTTGCGGGTGCCTGGTCGCTCCTAGAAGCCTGTGAACGCCCCAGGATGCTTCTGTGCTTCTGGAATGAGCTAGGCCTGCTCAACTAGTCAGCTTATTCGAACGCGTAATGGACCGCCTATGAGTCTAAATGAGAAACAGTCCTATACCAAAATACCAAGTTCAGTAGTTTTGGCGTGAAAGAGCAACAAACATCCATCCATCCATTCATCCAAACTTCCACATTTATAATATTAGTGAAATATTTTCTCAAATTCACAAAACAAAAAAAACCTTCCGTATAAACAGAACAGAAATGTAATGTTTAATGAATTGGAGCTTCATATAGATAGATGTGTTGTATTTTGTGAAGGTGACGATGTAATAGATTCTTTGTTCCCAAACTTGTTGCATATATACATACATAAATTCAATCATCGCGTTCAACCATTCAGCCCTCTTCGAGTAATCTGGTAACATACATAAAAATGTAATAAAACCGAACTGAGAATCTTTTCCTTTTTTAAATAGGTAAAAGACTGAACAAAGATTTACTCTATTATATATTATATTAAATAATTATTATCCTTACAACACGCGCAACATGCAACAGCGAGCGCATTTCTTCTGATGCTTTGAGAAGTTAATATAATATAAAGTTACAGGCAGCCATGTGCTATAGAGACTACTACATTTGCCGGACAACTGTGGTGTAGGAATTATCTTGTACTATCGTGTTTCATTCAAGGAATTTAGATGCATATTTAAGAGAATCCACTTTTTATGAAATGTAGGAGAAATCTGTATTTCCGTATTTGATTTACTGATCGTTTACTGAGGCTGATATGTATGATAGCTTAGCTTCACTTACATTGAAATGAAACAAATGGGAATTTCTGGTAAACCAATTATAGTAATAAGCATTTGTATAATATGAAGTGTATAATATTTTTAGGTATGAAAAAAAGCGTAAAAATCATAAATACGCCCTTATTTGGATGTTCTCACGAAATTAAAATGTTTATTTACTACTTCAGAATTATGTTTTGCGATATTTCCCACGTATTTTAAGAATAACTTATAACCGGAGTTCTATATGAAAATGTATTGCGATACGTATGTTTGTATGTAGGTTTATAACTTATAAATCACTGTTTAACCGACTGTGGTAAAGTCAAAAAAGTTCTCGTTCCCAAAGCTCCAAGATTCTATTGTTCGTATATTCCCACCAGCACCAAAATATATTAAGTATGTATTATTTCATGCAATAGAATACAATGTAGGTACAGATAAGTGTCTCAGAATAATAACACTCGTCTCTATCTTATATAATATAAAACTACAATTAATATAAGCTGTGTATAACTTGTAATTTTTACTGACTGTACTTTTAATGAATCTCTTGGAGCCGTTGGGAATTCATGTATAAATCTTATAAAAATATTTAGTTATTTACAATTCTATTTATATGTATATATATTTGGAGATGATGGTAATAAAAGAACACTTGGAGCTCATGGAACCGTAGGAAAAGAAAATAATTATTATTTAAAAAAAGCTTGGAGCCGTTGGGAATCTATTTGCGAACTTAAATTTTTTGAAAACAATAGGATTTTGGACCTTTGGGAATGAGCTCAAAAAAGGACCTGTACCTATGTAACTACTAAACGGTAGAACTGATTTGATGAATGATATGCCGTCAGATTTGTCTATATAGCGTGACTGTATCGTAGGACGCAAGATGTATACTCGATCGCTTGAAACTGTAGCTTGATCTAGGTAGGGAAGACTCATTGTAGCATTGCAACTAGGATACAGGAACACATATGGTGTGTGAAGAACATGGTCTGTCACAGGTCGGCCGTAACTGAACACGTCTGCGAGACAGATATGAATATTGGAAGAAAAGTATTTCGTACCTCGATATTTCTTTGCGTCCCATGAGACTGTCGGTTCGACCGTTACCGTGATAAAGTTAGCTCGGTGTGTATCACAGTGCCTGACAGTAACAACACTGCAATAAATAATGCAACGGAAATGCAACCGTCTACATCAGCATGCTCCGAAAGATAAAATAACCGCAGCTACTATTGTTGAAAGGGTCAAAAAATATTTTGCTATTATGAAGAACCGCCAGACTAACAAATCAGTGTTTGCAGAACATGCACTAATCACTGAATTAAATTTCATCGTACGCAAGTCTTCTTTATCGCACGTCGCTTTTACTCAATAAATTAAAGTAAAGTGAAGCTATTGAAATTAAAAAACATAAAACTTTCAATCCGGAAGATGGTTTAAAATTACAGCGTGGAATCCAGTGATAAATAACCTGTCCAACCTTGGTTTTCTGCACAATCGGATAATCAGAATAGGGACACTGTTAGTGTAGTATGTGATGGTACATGGCGAAAATAAAATATAAATATATTGAAAATGTGCGGGAGGGTGAAAAACCTTCTACCTCGCGGATTCATGCTTCGGCACGTATGGGCCGGCTCGACTCCGCTCGATACCACGGCCTCACAGAAAACCGGCAGTGAAACAATGCTTGCACTGCTTTTCATAGCGTGAGTGTGATTACCGTAGACCCTTACCCTTCCCTCTCTCCTATTCCAGTCCTTCCCCTCTCCCCTTCTAATCCCCTCTAATCCCCCTCCCCCGTCTTCCCGCTCTTCCCCCTCTCCCCTTCTTCCCCTATTCAAACCTTAAAGGGCGCCAATGCACTTGTGACTCTTGAGTTACAGGCGCCCATGGGCGGCGGTAGTCATTAACCATCAGGTGACCCTTCTGCTTGTTTGCCCCCTATACCATAAAAAAAAGGAAAAAAAAACTTAATAATCTATATCCATTCCTCATTGTTAAGCTTTGTTTTTCTTCCGCATCAGCTTTTTACATTTCACTCTGATTACCTACTTCCTATATTTTTATTCTCTTATGAAAGGATTATGGACTGAAATGAGAGACTCCATAGCTGTGTTAATACAAACAAACATGAGTCGCGTAACATAATTTGATAAACAAGCTTTAAACATCAAAGAGTTCGTTACCCAGTACTAATGAAAACATTAACATACTGCCTGTGGCCTTTCGTGACGTGCATCACAATACGTGCTAATATATACTAGGGATCCTTCATCAGACTATCATTTGGTTTTAAGAGTTGAAGATCTATACTGGACTAATACACATTTATTTAAACCCCACCACCTAGTGCACTACCGACGTGAACCCTCTCCTAACACAAGCATTTAGCTTAGCTGGAGGGGTTAACAATGGTACTAGTAATGTGTGACCCACGTTACTAGTAGCCTTAAAAATATTTAAGAATAAAAACTTTTGTAACTGATATTCATATTAAATAGAGATATATGATTTTACTCATGTGTGTATTTAGGTTATGCTCGACCCGACAGGGTAAATCAATGGGTGGAGCGACCTGCCGCGTTAACGTCAGGCGCCTTATGTGTCAGGTGAAAGGGCCCCAATTTGTCCGAAACTAGACGGGCATCCTTAAAAGACATACATCTTTTTTTCTATATATTCACAAAATAGGTAGATGACCTGGTCTAATAGGCAGGGCACGTTAAAATACTTTGATATCGTAAATTTTACCAAACTAGTTTTAAAACCGAAATTGGAATTCGTGACCGATGCTAAACGCGATTACACTCTAACGCTGAGCTGATCTGTGTTTTCTTAAAAGTCGCTAACACATCTATAATGATAACATCAATATTGATCGAGTCAGCAACGAATTAAAACGAGTTATCATCACCGAACACCCGCCAGTTCGTGCTGAGCCAAAAAATTAAAGGTGTATTAAAAAGGATTTTTTATGAATATTGTCGCCACTTTAAAAACTTTTATTTATTTTATTTAAAATAGGGACAAACTTTAATGGATGATAACACTGTTCAGTATTTAATAAAAGTAAGTTAATAGACATTATTTTGACTGGTTATACCGGTAACGCAATACTATTGGTCGATTGACAAACATTAATGAATAGTGGGGTTATAAAAGGGTAAGTGAAGAACAATCACTTGAGTGCGTTAGTTAGTGATTTTCATAGTTTGTATCAGTGGTTGTGAGACTATTTCTTACATCAAATCACTTTACTATCGAGGAACTCGAGTAATAGTGATTTCGCGAGTACCATTTACACGGAGAAAGAACTAAAGAGAATTTGATATTGTTTAACCGCATCCGTAGAGCTAATGCGAGCTCGTATAAAGTGGAGGAGGCTTTTTGAGAAATTTTTAAATCTAAAAATTTTTAAGTTTTTTCTATCCCTCGGAAACAATATTTTTTTCTGAATGACAGGTACCGTATGTCTTTTTCTACCCCATCGCGCTCGTATGACGACTGCATGACAAACACACACTTTCATCGATTCTCCAGGTGCAGAAGGGTGTCTAGAAACTGTACAGCATTTCGTTATCTTCAATCAAAAATGTTCAACGGTGAAGACTCTAATAGCGTTGATAAATACAATCATTTATATTTAAATTAACCTTTATGTTACATATTATACAATAAAACTATTTTTTGCACTTGTAATAAAATTGTTAATAACTAGTTGTAATTTAATATAAAAATATGTGAATTAAAAAAACTAAATTTTCACTTGTGTGTTGCGTCCCTATTCACCTTGCCCGTGGGATTTGAGACTACTCCATACGAGTAGCAATGGTAATTTTAATGAAAATCCTTTGTTCTTTGGAAGTTCGACCCTCTAGAGTAGTTCCAAACGACTTTAATGAAATAAATCGAACATAAGCAAAGGAAAATAGCGAAACTTATTATTACACGTCATAGCAATGTATGTATTTAAAAATGTCCAATTAAAACATCTGTGGATTTCAAGAACCTTTCTCCATACTATACTAACACATATCGTAGATAACTCTTAGCACCACATCCGTAGACAGTCGACGGCGTAGCTACATTATTAAAGCAGTGCTACGAGTAATGTAAGTTTGATTCAACCATGCATGATTTATGCTTGTCATAACATTGACTCTAGTATTTTATCAGTATTAGGATTTTAAAACAATTAAAATAATTTGATGTGTTGCCTATAAAAAAAAAAATTATAAGTTTTTCAAGAAGGTTGTTGGCTGCAACGACGTTAGTGCAAAAAAATATATTCATGAGTATGTCTTTTAATTGTCTGGGTATAGACGGGCTTGAAGTTGTTGGGGCTCTTTGATCACCAGAAAGTACTCGCCCGCAGTCCTGGCTTCTATTCACTTCCCTGCTTTTGGGCGGGGGCATCAACCGCCCTTCCCTCCTGTGGTCGTCCGTAATGTTACATAGCCTGTACTATTTACCCATGAATCTGGCTATGATATACAAAAAGATTTTTTCGAATCCGACTCGTGATTTCAGAGATTAGCGCCTTTCAACAAACAATCAAACAAAAAATCTTTTCATCTTTATTATATTAATATAGATAACAGTAGTCAGTGGCGCGGATTTACACATTTGCCGCCTGTAGGCTACTTAAATTTTGCCGCCCTTACCGACCTCTTCACAGTTCACAATCATATTAATTACAATTTTTTGTCAATGATTTGTGCACTACCGTCCTAATTACACCACCTTTTTTCTATAATTAAGTTAGTTTTCAGATATACTCTGTACATGTAAATCTTTATGAATCTTTTTAATTTTTGTAAAACCACATAAAATGTTGGCCCCATATTTGCCGCCCCTAAAATCTGCCGCCCTAGGCTCCAGCCTACTCAGCCTACTGGTAAATCCGCCACTGACAGTAGTTATACAAGCAGTTAAGCATCACTTTATGACCAACTGGATTACAATAACGCAAAAGTATCCAAAAGCCTAAGAGACAAAAAACTGACAAGAAAAACATTAACAATGTTCATGAAACGTGCGTAACCAAGATAGAAATGCTAATGAAACAAGATTCGTGTGTACCGCATCTCCGAGGTCGTTCACCTCACCATAATCGCGAGTGCTCAATGCGAAACCACGCTCAGTAATGAGCACTAGCAAACAGTTCGAGAAGTGTTGTTACGACTTTAACTTTGTGTATTTGAGTATACAGTAATGAGTTTACAGAAATATAGTTATACATGCACATACTTACTAACTAATATAATAAATGCGAGTGTGAATTTGTTTGTTTGTTGGTAAAAATATAAATTACTGCAAACAAGCGTGGCGATTAGTGAGAGTAATAGCTGAGGCGTTGAAAGAGAGAAAGAAGGAAAGAAAATACACACACTTGAATATTATATATATTCAAGTGTGTGTATTTTCTTTCTGTGTGTATTATGTTCATTGTGTACAAACGTCGCACTATAGGTGGTGGACGACTTAAGATCAACTTTACTTCTCTCTGGCTCAGCAGTCAGGGTCACTAACTACTAGACCAACAGGCCAGTCATTCAGTCAACTACTTCGGACAGAAGAATTTAAATACTAGTAATATATTGTAGTGTTCAAATCTAATTTGAACTTGTTGGAAGCTGGCTGCTAACATAATGTGCTGATAACCATGTTCTAAAGAATAAGATTATATAATAACAAGGATAAACAAAATACAGATACGTTACAGAATAGAAGAAGAGGGGGAGGGGGGAAGAGGGGAGAAGGGAAGGACGGGAATAGGGGAGAGGGAAGGGTTAGGGCCTCCGGTATCCTCACTCACGCGGCGAAATGCAATGCAAGCATTGCTTCACTACCGGTTTTCTGTGAGGCCGTGGTATCGATCGGAGTCGAGCCGGCCCATACGTGCCGAAGCATCGCTCTCCCACGTAAAGCATGCTTATCTAAATTTTGCTGTCGAGTGGAGGTGTTTCCCTAGAAAGCCCCAACAATGACATATTGCTTACAATACATAAGTATCTCATCTTAAAAATATTGTCTACATCCATTTTATGTTTTTCTTTTCATGGTTTACTACTTTGTAATTACTTTTTATCCTTACTAATATCTTAAATACGAAAATGAGTTTGTTTATTTGTTACGCTTCCACGCCTAAACTGCTGAAATGATCATCATGAAATGATGCATACCCCTGATGGTATTGTTTATTCAGAAAAAAGTGTTTGCTGTTTAAAACTGCTGTTGCATTGAAAACATCAACAATAAAGCGAGCCAAACCGTGGGCAAAAAAAATGGTGTTTTTTTTGTTATTAAGAAAATACTAGTGACGTGGGGCATATATTACTAGTATTCTTATTAACCCCTCCAGCTAAGCTAAATGCTTGTGTGAGGAGTGGGTTCACGCCAGTAGTGCACTGGGTGGGGTTCGAACCCGCAACCACTTGATCACAAGTCCGACGCCTTAGGAATTACGCTACCGCCGTTTAACTGTCACAAAAAAAAAAATACCAACCTTAATTGTCCATGTTTTTTAGGCCTAGGTAAGCAAACAGCGATACATTAGCTAAACACATTAGTTAATTATACTCCTAATTACTAATCCACTCATGTATTCCATCTTGAAGCTTTGTTCTAATTAGGAGAAAAGGCAGCCTCTTTGTAAGTATTATTTTCTACTGAATATATTAGCTGTACTAGTCCGAGATGATTGTGAACTTGTTTAATGGAATAACGAAGTTTTTAATTCATGAAAGTGTTGGTCTGCGTCTGGAATAAAATGAAGGCACGAAACGGAAAACCAAGATTGAAAATCATGATAGTGAAGTTTAAATTAAAGAATATTTTTATTTAATAAGTTAATAATATTAAGATGATTTTAAAGTGACTTTAAGTGTGTGCTTGCGTATGTGTGAGTCGGCTTTGTGACCTAGTCAAGTTGCGTGATTTTTTACTTTAAATGGAAAAACCTTTCACCAAACTAAGTGATATTGCCTGGCAGAGCGTGGCCAACAATTAATGTTCAGATGTGGTATATAAAATTATTGATTATGTGAGAATTTTTATTGCGTGATAGAGGATCAGTAATGTTAAAGCGCTGAAGTATGTTTTACTATATGTGAATGTTAGCCAGATATTACCATTTATTTACTAATATTTTTTTTTATGTTTGTCTGCATGAAAAGCATGTCAAACCCTTGTTATTCTTCTTTTCTCAATCTTATTATTTTAAATTCAAAACCTAATACATTCAGATGTCCTTAGCAGCTATCAATCACAAGCTAGGAGTAACAAACTGATTGCAACATACCAGATCGGTGTTATTCAATTCTGTATCCATGCGCCCGGCAGTGCTCGGGCAAGTCCTTGAGCCCAAACCACTCCAGTGCTATATTTATACGAACCATTTTGAGTCACATTCAGACCCCCCTCAGACCCCTCTCTAACTCTGTATCTTATAAACCCATTGAAATTAAATTTCGTGTTCGCCGTAAGGGCAATTACTACACAAAATTAATACTCCAAATTTAATAGCTTAATAGACATGAACGTCTGAAAGTCATAAATTTTAGGGGTGTCTGACTGACAGGTCATCAAAAATCGTTTTCTTCTCTTTCAGGTCATATTATTGGTACAGAGCTAGAGTTTAGCATAAGATTAAAGAATATATTTAATAATCAAAGAAAGGGGTCGAGTTATCTATTTTCTTAATAGTTATAATTTAGTAAAACTCAAAAAACACTATTTAGTGTCGAACTGATCGCTTGTATTGGGAGTGCTCCAAAGAACTGTTTGTCATACTACACTTGGATATTTGGCGATCCACCACTGTGCGCTTCTCAAGAAACTTTACGTCACACAACCAATATGTGGAAAAAAATTATAGCCTGCGGTATTTGCGGACCGATACGATCGAACCTTCAAAAAAGAGCATGAAGTAGGAGGCCTCAAAGGCCGGTAACTTACTTGTGATTGTTGAGTTGCAGGTGTCCATGGGAGGCGGTAGTCACTTACTATCAGGTTATCCGTCTACTTGATTGCTCCCTATAATACAAAACCCAAATTTGAGGGATACTGGACTAGTAGCCAGTGAAGAGTTCTAAAGGGAGCGACTCGCGTGCCGTGGTACCGACTTTACACAAACAAAAACATCAAAATTCTGATTAAAAACATAAATGTGTATGTTGACGTATTTTTTGGTTAAGTTTAGGTATGAAAGGTTATCATATGGTTTAATATCATATGGTTGAAGTGGACGATGGCTGGCGCGTGCGTCATGCTCGTGAACGAGTGCCGTTGGTTGGGGCTGGTCATTTCTGAACTGCTATTACTTACCTATAGTAGTAGTTTGCGCGACTGTTTATAGTTTAGAACAATACGTTACATTGTCCTCACATTTAACTTGCGCATATAAGCAATGTAACCAGAGAAATGTAAAAAACATGTTGAAAAAGAGTGTCCTTGGAGTTTCTTGCCTGTTCTTCTCCACTGGATCTACGAATTGGAACAGGCACCTAGCTGCACGATTGACTTAGTCTGACTGACTACTACTCCTGACAATTTAAAAATACCCATAATGGTTTAGTCGAAATAAATGACTTTGATTTTGATTTGATTGAAAATAGTTATACAACTAATATATGTTAAACCATTCTCAATATTTGCCATTGAAACTTGGTTGAGCTTAACAATAAATTCTCATTTGTTTTATTTTGTAAGCGACACAGAACTTGCCCTTAAACATTTATGTATTTGATTTGATTGTGATATTCACGAGTCCTTTTTTATTCAAGGTATTTTGGTGGACCTAAAAACATTTTTTAGAGATGTTTTCTCTCGATCTCTGAATGTTCATAATAAGTATTATTTTACTAACTCTTGAATCCGATTACGTAATTAAGTAAGCACTTCGCTATAAAAGTGAATATTATACATTACTATTCTAATATTATACTGCAAAATGTTTTACGTGTTTCTAGAAAGAAAGGATTTTTAAAAATCAGCAGTTTTTGATTTCCATATATATCATAAATATAAATAAATTAAAATTTTGACAGAAACTAGTGGTGATTTCCGTTGACATTTTGTTGTGAAATAATATACCCATCTTAATATATATATATTTGTTCTGTACGTGTGTATGTCACTGAACTCCTCCAAAACGGCTGGATGAAACTTTTTGTGTGGCTTCGTGTGGATTCGTGAATGGTTTAGATTTACAATTGGACCCGGTAGATGGCGTTGCGATAGGGATACAGGAATAATATTTTTTACGTTTCGGCAAGACAACGTCTGTCGGGTTCGCTAGTATAGATATAAAATATTTTGAAAATTATTTACTATGCCCACCTATTTACATACTAATATTATAAATACAAAAGTAACTCTGTCTGACTGTCTGTTACGCTTTCACGCCTAAACCAATTTTGATGAATAATAGTATAGAGATAAACAAGACCTTGGGGAAGAAGATAGGCGTTTTTTTGTTGAAGGTTGATTTTAATACACATTTTGATAGCTATATTTTTGGTCCTTATAGCATTTTTGTTGACTGTGGACGAGATTATTGCCGTGTGTGAAATGAACCCTGAAGCTCACAGCTGCTCTTAGAAACATGACATTAATCTTGGAGTCAAAAATGTAAGTCTTGGGGGTTACCTAGTATCGTAACCGTTGGGCCTCTTAGTCTAGTGGTTAGTGATCCTAACAGCTGAGCAGAGGTCGTGGGTTCGATTTGCACCCAGGACAAATAATTGTGTGATGAGTACTATCATTTGTTCTGTGTCTGGGTGTAATTTATATATAATATGTATTTATTTAGAAATATATTAGTATGCTTATCAGCAGTCTGGTTACTATAATACAGGCTCTGCCAGGCTTTGGGACCAGACGGCCGTGTGTGGGGTGTCTCAAGGTATATATGTAGGGTAGCTGCTCGCAAAACCTGTAGTGTCAGTCGCATGTCAGGCACACTAAACTATTGTCCCAAAATATGAAATGCATTTTCTGTCACACGCTGTATAAAATGTATTTCCCAAAAGAAGTTAAAATTTTCTTACGAGAGTTTTGAATTTTGGCACTGTGTTTGGCTGCATGTGCATTTCCTACAAAAACTAAATAACATTTTAATTCAGTTTGTGTAGTGAGGCCGATAATTACACAGCTCGCCCTAGCCAATGTGTTGGTGCAAGTGTTAGACTGTAACGGGTAATATTTAAAAGCTGTTTTTTTTATAAATCCAAATTGATAAACATTAACACGTACTTCAAATCAAATCAATAAATCAAAATCATTTATTTCAATTAAACCAATAATAGGTATTTTTGAATTGTCAGGAGTAGGAGTCAGTCAGACTAAGTCAGTCGTGAAGCTAGTTGCCCGTTCCAATACGTAGATCCTATGGAGAAGAACAGGCAAGGAACTCCAAGGACACTCTTTTTCAAAATGTTTTTTACAAATTTCTGGTTACATTGCTTATAAGCGTAAATGAAATGTGAGGACAATGTAACATACCTATTATTCTAAAATATAAATAGACACGCTAATTACTACTATACATATTTAAGTAATAACAGTCCGGAGATGACCAGCCCCGACCAACGGCACCCATTCACGAGCATGACGCACACGCCAGCCATCGTACAGATCAACCATATTGAAGGGAACCGAACGACCCGACATATACGCCACCATAGGCAGGACTTCTAGCCGAGCATGACATACTCAGAACAGAACAGCTCAATTCTTCTGGTTTCGATTGGTAACTGGATAATGACAATGTAACATCTTCGAGGCGTTTTGGAGTAAAAAAATATTTTTCTGTTAGTTCTGTTACATCGCTATTTAGACAGATATCCACGTTTTTATCGTTTTTTTTTTTCGTGTTTATGTTGTTCTCTATGATTCGACAGGGGTGGAACTATTGTCTCCATCTTTTCTTTGATTTGGACAAGAATATCGCTTTAACATTTCCAAGTCTTTTTCTTCTCCGCGCTCAACGTAGACATATTAAGACATAGTAAACAAAAACTTTGGTCACATCAGCAGAAGAACGTCATATACAATTTACATAATTCGTATTTTTAAAACATCCGTAACATTTCATCTCGACTTTGATTTATAAAGTTACAATAACATTACTTACACTTATGGTGGTGCGGAGTTATCGTAAGATTGTAAGTGATCTTGTAGCTCAAATGATTAGTGGTATCCTTCCCTGTAATATGGCTCACAAACCTTGACATACACAATACAAGTGAAAGTAAATGTTGATCTTCAATCTTCTTGCAAAAACGGTTAAGAACCATATTTTTTCCGATTTTGCACTCAGTGCAAATGTCATTTATGTATGAGAAGAAGATTATGAAGAAAGAAGGAAAAAACCGGCCAAGTGCAAGTCGGACTCGCGCATGAAGGGTACCCCACCATCGTACAAGATTTATTTCTATGTTAAGTAGGGGAGCCCCCTTTAATTTTTAATTCATTTTTATTATTTGTTGTTATAGCGGCAACAGAAATACACATTCTGTGAAAATGTCAACTGTCTACCTATTACGGATCATGAGATACAGCCCGCTGACAGACAGACGGACGGACAGACGGACAGCGGAGGCTTAGTACAGTTAAATACTTATAGTAAACAAAACGCGCCTCAAACATTTATAAGTACCTCACGTGCCTAACGGTTGCCGATATGTTTTTTTTGATTCTTGTTTTGTTAGAAAGAGCTGTGTAATACACTTTACACAATATTATTATTTTATTTTGAGTAATCTCGTGATGATCCGGCGAGGATCCAGGGCAGCTGCATCGAAGGCTCCTAGCATCCCTTGAAAACTGTTATTAACAATTGTCTCACTTGAAAATATTGTAGGTGAATGAAGTAATAAATATTATATCTAAAAATAATGACTAAAAATCGCTTTATCCTATGCCTTGCGTCGTACAAATAGTTGCACAGCTTAGATGCAATTTCGTCCGCGGGCCCACTCAAGTATGGTAGACCGCGCCATCGCGCGCATTTAATAGGATTTCGGAGGCTTTTACCATCCCCCATCCTCTGATATAACATATAATATAAAATGTTATAATGTGAGCTTGTTACAGAAATATTTTGTATGCATTGGGGGTCAGCACAATAAATGTGATGCATTACGGATATATGTATGAGGTTTGCCTTAACTCGTTGCGTTTTGTTTCGTTACTGTTGTGTGTAGTGAATTTGTGGCAAATGTCATCTGTCAAAAGCTATCTGGGAGTTTTAAGACCTTTTGACCTGGTTTTGGATGAGTAAAACTACATTGCACATTATAATACTATAATCTTTGCGACTAATTATATATTTCCACTGTGGAATACTGGAATTGTTGTGATCAATCTGGAATTTGATTACCTGAAGACTGAATTGAATTTACTAACTTTTAAACTTTCGCGTTCCATGATATAATATTATCTACGTATTAACGGGAATTAACGCGATCACGAAAAGGTATTAAATACCTCTGAATTGCCTGACGTTTCGACCAGGTTGCACTGGCCGTGGTCACAGGCTGACTGGCAGAGCTGAATTGAATTTTTCCCATAAATTCATTGATGACATGCTTTTACTATTACTCATAAACAATTTTTTTGCATGGTATCGGAGGCAAACGAGCAGACGGGGACACTTGATGGTAAATGACTACAGCCGCCCATAGGCACTTGCAGCTCAAGAGTCACAAGTGCGTTGCCGGCCTTTAAGATGGGAGTAGGAAAAGGGTGGAAGAGAGGAAGAAGGGAGGGGGAAAGGTTAGGTCCTCCGGTAACCTCACTCACTCAACAAAAAGCAATGCAAACATTGCTTCACTGCCGATTTTCTGTGAGGCCGTGGTATCACTCCGGTCAAGCCGGCCCATGCGTGCCGAAGCATGACTCTCTCACGATTAAAAGTATATGTATATTTATTAGGCCTGCCGTTAGTGGAATGAGTGAAGAGTAGAAGAGTATGAAGAGGAAGAGTACGCTTCATCGTATAAATTTCGCTATTACAAGGAATGGTTTTTAAACTGAACAAGAAATAAAGAAATCTTGCAGAATATCGCAGCAAGCAAACATTAGCTTAAGCTTTTCAAGACTCTGTTCAAATAACGAGGAGACTTTCTCATTATTTTTTTATTTATTTTTCAATTGTGTATCGATTGTTATTGGTGTTTGTCTCCTGTTTTATTTGTAGTCGGTATTTGGCCTTTGTCTTTATATTTTCTTTTTATAGAAAACAAATAGTGCAGCATATATTTTTAATGATACTATAGTGCTTGGCTTTGAGAAAACGTGTGTTTGATTGATGTTTTTTACCAATTGCTTCTACATTCAGGCTTCAATATAAAGCAATACTCGACATAGTCAGTATTTGATTGTTGTACGATCAGTATTTGAAACGTTTACAATTATTATGTAGTTTAGAAAAACTAAAAAAACACGTTTCATGTTAGAGAACCCAATTAAAACTTGGCCTGTTCTGGCTCTCGTTCACTTGTATTATTTACAGTGCCTTTTTATAAAACAATTTAAACTAGTAATAATTTCTTCACACGCAGTGTTGACACAATATAATAATGAGCTTAAAGACCTCGATATATTCAGCAATAGTTTGACTACTTACGCAAACAACTCTTAAAAGGCCACTCAAATACATGAATGCTATTATCAGTAATGTAGATAATAAGTGATGCTTACCATCATTGAGTTCATGACTGTACGTGCTCTTGTCTTGTATCCAATTTTGAAATATTATGGAACTCTAAGTCTATAAGTATCGTAATGTCTCCTGATGCAAAAACTGTATATGACTGTCTGTTTCCTGAATAAAACAAAATATAAAACAGTTACACTCCACCTGCTGGCTCCATCGTCAGACCTTTGTAACTAAGACCAATCTGTTGAACTCGTAAAAACGTATCATATGAGCCCAAACTGAAGGGGTTTACTAGTTGCCCCTGAAGAGTTCTACTAGCCAACCTATTGGCTCCATCATTAGATCAGCTCCAAAATACCAAATTATAGTATTGTCATCTAAACTACATATACATACAAAATTTTCACCCCTCCCCCCGTGGTTTCACCCACGTAAGTCCCAATCCCATAAGAATATCGGGATGAAAAGTAGCCTATATGTTAATCCAGGTCTCCAGCTATCTACATACCGAGTTTTCATCGCAATCGGTTCAGTAGTTTTGGCGTGAAAGAGTAACAAACATCCATCCATCCATCCAAACTTTCACATTTATAATATTAGTGGGATTTACAAGTAAAGCTAAAAAGCCTGTTAAAAAACAATTGTCATTCCATAACAAGAGAGACGCTTAACTGCAGGTTTTACTCTAAAACCGTAGTGTAACATTTTAGTAAACCTACGCCAGAAATCTGCTCGGTTAGTTTAAAAAACCAGGAGCATCTGTCAAAATAAACTGAGTTAAAAAGCCGTATTTAATAGGATTTTCGCTTTTACCATTGTTTTCGGTTTGACGGTTGAGGTGCTCGCTAATCCAACTACTACCGATCTATATCTATTGAATTCGCGTGGTATATAATTTTATATTGTATTTCATGTTACTAAGGCAATTTACTGGCTTATGGGGTAAAAAGTTCAGAGGTAAGTCACCGCTTGCCTTTTAGATATTTCGCTAACTGTAAACATTTGCGATGCCCGTGACGTCACCCCCTCACTCCTTCCCTGGTTAACTTCTTATGCAACGTGTAGGTGACGTCTGTAGTAAGAGGGTCCCATGCCATTAGAAATATGTCCTGCCCTACCTTCTTTTTCTTCCACACCGGTCGGAGATTGGTCTGCCAATGTAGACTTTTGAGGAAGCCGCTCTGAAAAGAGAGATGCAAACCATTACCGCAGGTTCTTAAATCACGAATGTCTTCTTCTACTTACGTCTTTTTTTTCCAATATATTTTTCTGAATGAGTTGGAGCAGTCTGTATTCGCTATTTCTCATGACATGATTAAAATACGGCAACTTTCTGAGCTCAATGACCTCAACAGCTTCAGATTTTTCTTATGCTTATCCTTCAATGTTTGTTCGGTAACGTAACGAAATTTTTAAAGTATGGCGGTAAATTCGCATCTCTAGGCTTCCAGTTTCTTTATGTATCTTGCGCGAGAGTACAGGTTTCAGCAACCTACAACAACACTGAAAAAATGTAGCAGCCTGCTATAAGCAGCTTAAGATTGATACTGAAGTCTCTGTCAACACAATACTTGTTTATTTTGTTATTTATGTTACAGATATGAACTCAATCATGAGTTAGAATAATATAAAGCAAAACTTGATCAGTTCAACCTGCTCTCTTTAGACTCCCGTGGCGCGAGCACTGACCTGTTGTGTCTGCATAAAAGAATCCATGCCGGAATAGATAACCCCGATTATTAATTTCAACACTAGATTTAGGTCACGACACCCTCACCTTAAAAGTTTTATTCTAAATGTGCATATTAACAACATATCATTTTACAACCCGGTGGTCCGTATGTGTCGAACGTACAATGATTTATTGTCGGAGCACCATAACACCTTAGACATTTTCGATTGCAATTTCCCGAAATTTAAGAACAATGTTAGACGTGTTATGTCTCGTGTATATTTGTATATTTGTTTTGTAACTTTGTAATATTTTTAGTATAAATTCATTTTTATTCTAATTTCTCATTATCTTTAATTTCTTAAACAACACAGTCCTATGTGATCATGCTGTCTACGCATAGTTAGGGACGTAGTTTAAAACATAACTGTTATATTATACATTTTAACCTTATTGTACTAAGTTCTGTTTTGTGTACCTAAACTAAATAAATAAAAATTTTTTGAAGAAATATGAGCGAGCCATTTCAGTGCGAACTATAGTTTCCTGTGCGTGGTTCCCATTTTCATTTTACAAACGGCCTATATATTTGAACTTACTGACTTTCTCCACATTTTCCATGCCGACAATAATTTTTAATTAATTATGTGGTTTTTTGAAGGTAAAAATATACTTAGTCTTCGCTAAATTAAATTTATAAGCAGACCTAACATATAATCCTAGAATAGAATAGAATAGAATATTCTTTATTGTACACCATATAAAGTTACATTAGATCTTAAATTTAATTTAAATGCTAGGTACAATGGGCGGTCTTATCGCTAAAAGCGATCTCTACCAGACAACCTTTGGATGGATTTAGTGTCAGGAGTAATTGGTAGCTGACGGTGTACTATATATAACAATAAATGACAATAAACAATAAATAAATAACAATAATAATCTTAAATTATAATAATTATTTTTTTAAATTGTCGATTTCGAATAATTTTATGAAATAAAGATATTGACTTTAGACCCATATTAGCACTTGCTTCACTGATCTAATTAAGCAATTTCTGTAATGATTCCACACTATCATATTATAACAACGGTTGTTGATGATCTAGACACGCGGCAGCATGTCAAGCTAAATTAGTACCATTAACAATCACGCCAGAGTTACTCACAGCAACTGCAAAACTTTTTGAGGATCGGTATAAAAGTAGACACAAGCCATTGTTCAGATATAATTCCGTCATCACCTCATTAGTCCCTGGCTTTTTCCAGCTTTCCAATGCTGTATAGAAGCTGTAATATCTTATACCTATCACTCGTCAGTATCTCTGGAAATGAATCTTCTTAATATTATTGGTACTATAAAATCTTCCGGTCTAGAATCATGAAATAAAGCCTCTATATAAACCGTCCAGACCGTCCAGGCGTCTTCATAACCTTTTATAAAATGTAATAATATTCTGGGTCATATTACGCATCGCTATCTAGACCCACACTAAGCTTCTGCTTAAGTATAAGTTAAGTTATCTTCTACTATGGGTTCTAGAACACGGATATAAACATGCTTAGATACTTAAAAAATATATTACAAATAGAAACATGTATAAAATATTTTATTCATATTATTCAATACAACTTTCCAAAGTTTATAGCGTGTTTTTTATATTTGCCATATACCTATATACAGATATATGACAAAAACTCAAATAGTAAGGGACAATGTAGGTACTTTTAGGTTGAGTTTATTTGAGGTTATGATTAAGTGTGTGAGTACGTGTTGGTCTATTGTGCTCCCAAAGAACAAACACGTGTGCTTTGTTCTTCAGCGATAGCTTTTCTGGGCGGTTTACATAATTGTAAACTAGTAAGATGGGACTAAATATTTATTTATACCTAAAGCCAAGACGTGAAACATGAAATTCGACGCGTGGTAAAGCACGCTGGCCGCTGGCGGTAGCCTCAATTTCAGGCGGCGCCGTGTTGCAACTATGCCGTTGCAGTCCCGTTATAGTGTGCGATGACCTTTAGACTTGCGATCGGCTAGTGCCATGTTCAAAACCCACCTAATACACTACCGACGTAAACCCACACCACTCTCACTAAGCGTTTAGTTCAGATGAAGGTATTAACAAAAATAGCAAGGCACTTGTGACTGTCATTTACCATCAGATGACCCATCTACTCGTTTGCCCCCTATACCATAAAAAAGTGATAATGTGATCATCTATTTTGATGATCACACACGCTACGCTTTTCATGTGATGAGGAGATAATAATATGTTGAGTGTTTCACTTCATTCTAAAACGAAATAAATACCTATCTAATAAATAGACATTTTACTAAAATTTTATCATAATTAAAATTCTGTATTACCTGAAAAGATGTTAAGGTACTTTTATTAATCAGGAATCTGTTGAATCCAAGTAATCCCGAAGCAGGTTGCTCCAATAAAGAATCATAATCATGAATCAGAATGATTTTCAGCACTCTCAATATTAAATCTGAACATTTTTATTTCACACGTACTTTTTACACCAGTAACCATTTTCTAAATGATTATACGAATGTGGCCATAAAGTTAGAGGCGAGCAAAGGTATAGCCTTTGCTCGCCTCTAAATTTATGGCCACATTCGTATAATCATTTAGAAAATATTTTGGCAATGATAGATATATTTTGGCAATGAACAAATTTTGACCTTTCTTAGGGTTCCGTACCTAGAAAAGAAAAAACGGAACCCTTATAGGATCACTTTGTTGTCCGTCCGTCCGAAGATCTGTTTATCTGGCAAGACCCTTTTACTCACGAATGCGTGCAGGTATCAAGCTGAAATTTATATCAAATACTACTGACCCTTAGAGCTGTGAAAAAATTAAACTTCTAAGCCAACGCAATCAAAAGATACAGCCGTTTATACCGCAAATTTTCGACACTCGCAAGGGAATCAAAACCTACAGGGCACTTCCCACTCAGAACCTTGAAATTTGGTACGAAGCAACGTCTTATAGCACAGATAAAGGAAAAATTGCGAAACCCGAAAATTTTTAGTTACATCATATAATAAAAAAAAATTACGGAACCCTCAGTGCGCGAGTCGGACTCGCACTTGGCCAGTTTATATTTTGCTTTGACCCTCTTTTCCATCCATGAAATTATCTCTCTTAAGGGGTAAGATATTTTCACTAAGGATTTTGCACAATGGCACAATTGATTACAACGCTACTCCTGTATTATATACAGCGGTGTTGTCTCTCGAACTTGTTCTGACCATCAAACTCTCCAGAGAGCTCTTTAAACTTTAAAAGCACAAATTTGTGCTCAAATCAATGTCGCCTGAATGGAGAAGCGTTAAGATCGCACAGAGATCACAAGTAGCTGCACTAGAGATGAGATGGGAGAGGGTGCTGATAGTGTCTCCCCCAACTGTTTCCTCACGTTGAAGTCGTGGGGGGGCTTGCGTGGGTCAATGATCTCTGGGGCTATGCCGGTAGAGCCACTAATGCCGCATTGGCCCAGAGGGAGACTCCAGACTAAGTGGGATACCCGGCGGAGTCTGACATAGACTGCCGTGCGGGACATGGCGTTCTTTATTCGGACACCACGCTGCTCTCTAAGCGTCCCTCTGATCTAGCAGAAGGCGTGTTAGAGGAGCAGATGGTTTCTCTAGGGAAGAGGAACCAAGGCGAGCTCGGTGTGTACTTGCCCTGCCTCTGAGTGGGCAGCCTGGGAAGTAGTCCTCTGCTGCCCTCGCCGCGAGATCGTAATCCCAGTAGGAGTGTCTAGTTATGGTCATGTCTCTAACTAGACAGTGGGACCGAGGGCCTTGGCTTAACCGCCCGGACCGCGAGGAATAAACCTCTCTAAAAAATTATCTTAATCTTAAGTTCTGGTGTGCGGCGAGAAGATGAATGGCTGACAGATTACGCTTCTCATCCCAGAGGAGCATCAGTCGTGAGCGCACCCCCAGCTAGGGTACATGTGGACACCCTAGTTGGGTAACAAATTTTCACCTGCCCAGGTACAGAGGCTCTGCCTGGGTCGACTAATACTTCCTCACTATTCGTGGGAATAAAATGGAAAATTTTAATACACAAAACCTAACAGGTGAACGACAGCCTAAAGTCGTATCAGAGAAGCTTGTCCTGTCAGATTCTGACATGGTCTCAAGCCAGAAGAGTACGGTGACAGTGAATAGTGCATCGCTGAGCGGTAAGCTGTAAGCGTAAGCGCACTCGCACGGACTCACCCAAGGGGGAGCACTCGGGGTCGGATTCGGCCTCCAGTGATGAAGTGGTGCCGGCTGCCAAAGTCACCACTGCTCGGCGCGGAAGGGGTCGGCCACCCACTACAGGCAAATATGTCGGCATGGCTACAGCCAGGCGAGAATTGGCTGCAGCACGAAAGGCCGCCGAACTTGCGGAGAGAGAGGCGCAGGAGGAGGTGGAACTTACGCAGTTGACCCAAAAGGTCAATGCCGGGAGAATCGCTTCTTCCCCACTCATTCCCGTAGACCAAAGAGAGCCAGAAGATTTGACAGCCCTGCAAGTGCAAACGAGGGTTCAGGACGCGGTGGCAGCAATAAAAAAGGTAGCGAAGGTGTCCAAAGGTTTGAAAGGGACCTGTCAGAAGGCCCTCAAGGACAATTCAACCCTTATATTGGAGCACTTTTAGGTGCTAGTCGCGCCGACCTCATCAGAGGAAACGGCTCGGCTACAGGCTGAGAATGCTCGCCTATCAGCTCAAACGACTCAGCTACGCAAGGAGATGGATGAGCTTCGCGCAGAATTGGCTAGTTTGCAGGCACGGCAACTGAAGCTGAAGCGCCTCCCTGTTTCCTTCCCTCACAACCAGCTCAAGACTCGGAGCTGGCTTGTCTACTTCGTGAGGAGTTGGTAAAATTCAACCAACGGTTCGCTGTCCTCGAGGGGAGGATCCTTCGTCCACCATTGGCCAGTGACCATAGAGAGAACCCGCCGACTTACGCAGAAACAGCTGCCGCTCCTCACCTGGAGAACACTCGTAAGTCGGCAACATAAACGTCTGCTCCTCAGCCGGCCTCAAAAGTTCAGGCAAAAAATACGAAAGGCAAGGGTCAAGGTAAGAAGTCGGAAAGTGTGACTGGAAAATCTGTCACGGCTGTCAATGAGACGAAAAAACAAGTCCCAACTTCATCCAGCCAGCACGGGCAGCCAGTCAAGTCAAATGGGGATGAATGGCAGACTGCCGGGGCAAAGAAGAAGGCAAAGAAGTCCCGGAGAAAGGGGAAGAAAAAGGCGGGCAAAGAAGCTTCGTGCACCACGCTCAACAGCGGTGGTTATCACACTACCGCCTGGAGCCGAGGAGCGTGGCCTGAGCTACGCCAAAGTCCTGGCTAAAGCTAAGGCCGAGAAGAAGCCTGCGAGCAGCGGTTGGAGAAGATGGGGTCAGAGTATCCAGACCCACCAAGTGCGCGGACTTGCGCATTATGGGTCTGGATGACTCGGTCACCTCAGATGAAGTGGTGGCCGCCGTCGCAAAGTCTGGAGGGTGCCCACCGGAACAGGTTAAAGCCGGTCCAATACGTACTGGCTTCACTGGGTTGGGCACTATAGTGGTGAGTTGCCTAGTTGCGGCGGCCAATGAAATAAAAAACGGGATGGGTATCGGCGCAAGTCAAACTTCTGACGCCACGACCCCTAAGGTGCTTCCGTTGCCTAGAGGGTGGCCATGTTGGGGCTAAGTGCACCACGGGGGTCGACCGTAGCGGACTTTGCTTCCGCTGCGGCCCTCGGAAGGCACTACCCTCGGGGTCCCTCATTATAGTGGGGGGCGTCCGCATCGGCATCGAGCGTACGATGAAGTACCTGGGACTCATCCTCGCTGGTCCCCCGACTAATGGGCGCTGCTGGGGCACTCTCACGGCTCCTGCCCAATTTGGGGGGGCCCAACGCATCTTGCCGAAAGTTGTATAAGGGGATCGTACGGTCAATGTCAGGGTGATAAGGTGGTACCGTACGATCTCCTTTGAGGCGGCTAGTCTATTTGCCGGATCGACGCCCTGGGATTTGGACGCAGTACTCCTTGCGTTGCAGTACCGGTGGCGCAAGGAGGCGCTAGATCGGGATGACCAACCAGTGCCTCGCGAAGTAGAGGGCGAGCTCTGCCAGATCCTGGTGGTGGAGTGGGAGCAAAGACTTGCGCGACCCAGTGCGGGGCACGCCGCTATAGCGGCGGTAAGACCTGTCCTGCGAGAGTGGCTGGAGAGAGAGCACGGGGCCCTCACCTTCCGGATGACGCAGGTGATTTCCGGACGCGGTTGCTTCGGCAAGTACCTGTGTCGGATCGGCCGGGAGCCGACGTCACGGTGCCACCATTGTGGTAACTGCCCCGACGACACGGCGTTGCACACATTGTCGGAATGCCCAGCCTGGGCTAACCAGCGCCGTGATCTCGTCGGGGCAGTCGGTGCTGCGGGCAGTCTCTCGCTCCCAACCTTAGTTCTGGCCATGGTTCGGAGCGAGAGCGCATGGAACGCTGTCGCCTCCTTCTGTGAGGAGGTGATGTCCGCAAAGGAGGCGGCGGAACGAGAGAGAGAGCGGAGTACGACTCTCTCTGCCTGCAGCAGACGCACCGGGCGCCGGAGGGCGCTTAATTACCTCCAGCCACCTTAGGAAGTGGCCTGCGGGCGGCGAACTTTTTGGGGAAGTCGTCGTCCGAACAGATACGGGCCCGAGAGGCGTGCGGCCGATGGGTGATGGTCGCACCGGGTGACGGGACCCGTCTAGAGTGAGAGGGGTCAATGCCTGTCGGAGGTTGCGGAAGAATGCAATAGCGATTCTCGCTCCCCTGATCATAGGCAAGTAGTGGAACACCGGGGTGGTTTTTAGTCGGTAAGAGTCCGACAGACCCCTTCGCCTCCCCAAGGCGGAGGACATCCATGGATCTTCCACCTCGTCAACAAAAAAAAAAAAAAGGGTGCTGATAGTGTGATAGTGACTTATCTGGTGGTGTGAGTGTTTTTACATACCAATATTGGCCTACGATCAGGCGCACCGTGTGCATATTTTTACCAGCATATTTGTGTAAAAATTGCATTTAACATAATTTGATAGTACTAGTAACACAAGCATTTAACTTAGCAGGATAATGTGTGCCCACGTTACTAGCATTATTAAAAAAAAAAAAACATTAGTGAATTTCTTTATACTTTAGACAAAGTATTCCTGAGGTGTGTACAACTGAAAACAACATGTATGTGGTTAGATAGTGTTCATGTGTGAACGATTGAGGTTCACGGGATAGCCTAACTTATGAAAGAACAGAGTATTATGAAGACAAAAGAGATAATTAAATATTACGGGATTTTTTGGTTTAATACGCAACCCAAAACATCTAAAACTCAACTGTTCCAAACGAAATTAGACATAATGTCAGAACCAAAGTCAGCCAAGTACAGATTACATTTTTCCTACAAAATTATTCTCATAAATACGAAGTACACGCAATTAGGATTACGGCCACCTTCCAAAACGAACCAGGGTTTTAGAATTAAATTCTTATTATTTTATCCAATAATTAAGTCGGGTTCGTGTATCCAGGGCGCTGATTATGTCTATTTTTTCTTCTTGCAGTACCCATTACAAGTGATACAATGGAATTCCCTTGATGAGCGTCATGCAGCGGGAAGACACCGAAGGAATGGATGTGGCAATTTAATGGTTAATCACTCATATTGATATTGATATTGACGTGATTTTACAGTTAAAATACTATATTTCTATAAGTTTTTATGAACAACATAAAAGATCACTTTAATTTAGATCTAATGAGTGAACCACTTTTTTACTTTTATTATAAATAATAATGCGAGATTTAGGTTGTTTTAAAACATTTTTTATTACCATATTTTTTTTATTTTTTGCAATTTTTTTTCAGAAAATGGGTTAACTTTGAATTGAAGTTTATTTCTGTTGTTGTAATTTTATGAATGAAAGTTCCACACAGCCGTAATCAAAAGCAAAACTTTGTCCATTTTCTCTAAAATTTGACTAAGTTAAACATTTTTTTACGCAATTTTTTTATATTAAAATGGTAAAAAGTGTTTCATACATTGTATAGACGACTTTTACAGCAATACATTGTAATTTTTTCATACCGCTGGTACTTCAAAAAAGTTCATAAATATGTGATATTCTAAACCTCTTACGGCAAAATTTACAAAACAGTCACCGGTTTGAGGTCGATTAATCAAAATTGAATAATAAAAGTAAAAAAGTGGCTCATACATTAGATCTAAATTGAAATGATCTTTTATGTTGTTTATAAAAACTCATAGAAATATAGTATTTTAACTGTAAAATCACGTCTGTAAAACCACGTTAATCAGCGAAATTGGCAAAATTTCGTATACGGCCTCTTAAGTTCTTTAAAAAAGATAATCAACTGTTTTTACAGAATGATTCTCGGATACAGCGTGGAATACGTCTATAGACCATTGTGACCAATATTTTTTTTGTCAAATTAGACTAGTATAAAAAAGATTAAAATAAATTCATTTAGTTTACATTCAAACGCATGACATGAAAGCCTTACCTAAAAATATAACAACATCATCTAGTAATTCATTCGTTACTTGCAACGTCAAGAACAGAATACCCTCCTAAAAAATTTAACCTCCATTCACTCCTTAAACTTATATTGGGACATAACACGGGCCCTTCATCACCAGGCATTTTATGTTTCCAATCGAAACTGGAGTTGGAGCGATATCCGTTTATTGAGAACTGTCCATAAAAACCTACGACCCTTGTTTTATGGTTCTCGACCATTCACCTTTACTTATTTATCATTCTGTCTGTCTGTTTCGTTATAACGTATAAACATGGCTACTAGGTCCTAAACCCGCAGGTGATCCTGAATGTAGCGTGTCTAGATGGTTGGTCTTTATTTTTATACGTACAGTCGGCACTTCGACACACTACACCTACGACGTCCGTTGAATGTTGATATGCGATACTTATCTTCTCGATTGTTATCGCCATTAAGTCAAGAAATACATCTCTCAATATGTATTAAAGTTGCGAGTCTTTTAAAATAATCAATCCGATAAGAAATTAGAGTCTACGCTAGTGGTCAGTAAGAATTTTCAGCTCAGACCTGCAAGTGGTGAATTATCTATCAATACTTTCCCGGTTTACTTTTTAGTCTCCAGGATAACTACCAGCAGACCAAAGTAAATCCTCAAAGGAAATATAACTCTTTAATCTTTTGCAAAAAAATTTTGCAAAACGTGTCTGCAATTTCACCATCATGTCAGGGATACAGAAAAAACAAAGGATACCTTTTATCCCGAAATAAAGTACTGTTCCCGAGGGGTATCCGAATTTATTGACAAAATCTACAATAACACGAGTGAAGTCGCGGGCTGAAGCTACTAATTTCATAATAAGTATACAGCTGATGAAACATTTTCTTGTATAACGCTATTAGATTACACCACTTTAAAGTTCAAGGTCTCAGAAAAATACTCATAAAGTTTTCAAAGTTTTCGCCACATCTTTGATGATTTAGACGAGACTTTGCCACGTACAAACACAGTATTATTAGTTAAAGGTAAGCAATTATTTTTTTTTTGTTTTTCATAAAAAAGAATACTAGCAACGTGGGTCACACATTACTAGTATTCTTGTTAACCCCTCCAGCTAAACTAAAATGCTTGTGTTAGGAGTGGGTTCACGTCGGTAGTGCACTGGGTGGGGTTCGAACCCGCAACCACTCGATCGCAAGTCCGACGCCTTAGCCATTACGCTATGGCTTTGCTATTGATACTATTAAGTACTAACATGAATGTTAATTTATAACAGGGTTATTTATTTCGCATTAAAAAGGTTAACCAAATTTGGTAGCATTGATTTGTGTTTTTGTTATGTAGGTACGTAAGCCTACAGAATCATCACTTATGAAGCTGTCGTTTGATTGACGTAGTAGTTAAAAAAATACATATTGGCAACTATTATTTGGTCCTGTTATCTATTGCCAATAGCCAGGCACTTTTGCAATTAAAGATGGGAAGATTGGGAGTATCTTGAAAGGGAAAAGTAGGTAAACAGGGGAGGCAATGAAGAAAAGGGATATTGCTCAACGGTTGGGTTGGGCATTGTTAGTAGTAGCTTGAAATGGCTGTTCCCGTGGAATCGGAGCCCTGTAACGTAATCATTGTTACTTTACTCTTGCGCCATAAAACTGTTACTACTGTTAACCAAATTTTGATAACACCAGATGAGAATATTTCTTAGGTTTTCTAGGGTTTACAGACGATGAGTGATGCGACAAGTATGACAAGGGTATAAAGGTGAACACCTCTTTTTTTACTTTAATAGTATAAAAAAATGGCTGCTTCAATAACGCACGCGATTAGTGGCTTGGACCTTATAGCTTGAACCTATATATTTTCGGATCATTTGCAATAATTGTTTTTAATCTTTCACACTTGTATGATGCACTATATTATATATGTATATCGGGACTTCGATGACAACGTCGGGAAAGCATAAGATATTGTAATTTATAAATATTAAAGCGATTAAGTCCAAATTTAAAAATCTGGTACTCGATGCAAGTCTGAAGTTTTGAGATATATTACAAAAGGTTTATCACTGACACTAATATCCTGGATGTCATACACTCTGCCTACCCGTTGGGAAAATGGACGCGATACCTAATATTGTACGTGTATGTGAAAGGTAAAATACGAGCGTTAGCATTTAGTATCAATTATATTATTGTAATTCCGCAATACCATATCCAAAATGTCCCTTAAACGGTTCACCTATCCACGACAGAAACCATTCATTAACTCAGGAACGGTTTAATTCTCGTCAGAAGAAGAATGAGACGTCCCGCTCTGTTGCCACTTTTTAATTTTATACCTTCATTTATGTTGACCTGGTCTTGTCATTGTTAGATTTGTTTTTTTGGAGGGAATCTCATATGAAATGTGATTTGAAAAATATACGAGGATATGCATTTTTTAATATCATTAGCTTCATTTTAGACTACTTTTCTTTCTAGAAAATCCAGTATTTTTTAATACCATATAAATTAAAAAGAATCATCATACATCAGCGTTACGTAGTAACACACATGAGCACGATGCATCTTAAAAAAACTTTTGTTACTATTATAAGTATTAAATTATAATAATCGTATCTTCGAACGGTGTATGATATTGAACCCAATAAATTTATTGTGAGCGTAGCCTAAAATGTAGTGGTGTACACTTTTTTTATCATGTGGAAACCCCCACGGATCATCACCTTACAGGAGTCGACGGTGAAGTGGCATATCGGAATGTAAAAACGTATGACAAAATGATGATGGTAGCAAATTAAAGACAATGTTCGCACGTCTCAAAACTTATCGGTTTTAAAATAATATATGAGGTTTTAAATCACAATGCATATATATTACAGTTGTTGTACATTACAGTCTGTTTAGTAATTTTGATTTGGTTTAATTTTCACATCAACACAAAGGCACATTAATGAAAGAAGAAGAAGAATGTTGCAAGTGCCCATAAGAAGAAGAATGTTGCAAGTGCCCATAAGAAGAAGAATGTTGCAAGTGCCCATGGGCACTTGCAACTCAAGAGTCACAAGTGCGTTGCCGGCCCGTAAGGTACTCCCAAGTAGGGGAAGGGGAGGAAGGGGGGAAAAACCAGAGTGCGGGTAGGGTGAGAAAAGAGGGAGAGGGAAGAGAAGAAGAGCGGAAAGACGGGAGACGGGAAAAGAGGGCGAGAGGGGAAGGACAGGAATAGGGGAGAGGGAAGGGTTAGGGCCTCCGGTAACCTCACTCACTCGCCGAAAAGCAATTGCATAACATTGTTTCACTCCCGGTTTTCTGTGAGGCCGTGGTATTACTCCGGTCGAGCCGGCACATACTTGCCGAAGCATGACATAAGTCACAAGTTGAAACAGGCGATATCTAACGTGCTTAAACACTTCACTTGCGGTTTTTGAAACAAACCCAGACAATAAAATAATGTTGAATTTATGTAAACTGTACCCTAAAAGATACAAGGACATAGTATTACAAAAGTTTTCTTTTTTTATAAATGACGGATAACAATGCGAGGGTATCAAACAAAGACTAAAAAAACATGCCAATTGCCAAGAGATTCTATTGCAAAAACAAATAATTGTGTAGTAATTAGAGGAAGGCACGCAGCTATAATATATATACAGTTTTTACCTATCATCTTGCCGTTTGATATAGAAAATGAAACATTTAACCATAAAAGAAACAAGCCAAAACACTTTGCAATTTTGAAATAAAAATTGTTTGCAATAATGAATAAAAATAACTGTATTACATACATATTGCACCGACCCCAGAAAAAGACAACAAGGATGAAAAATAGGTAGGATCTGGCTCTGGGATTTGGGATAGTAAATGACTACCGCCGCCCATGGGCACTTGTAACTCAAGAGTCACAAGTGTGTTGCCGCCCTTTAAGGTGGGAGGGGAAGAGGAGAAGAGCGGGAAGACGGGAGACGGGAAAAGAGGGGCGAGAGAGGAAGGACAGGAATAGGGGAGAGGGAAGGGTTAGGGCCTCCGGTAACCTCACTCACGCGGCGAAAATAATTGCAAATAGGGGTTACAAAACATAGGATGTAAGTAGTAGTAATAAAATAAAGTAATCTTCATTTTTCAATTCAAAACAATAACAATAAAAATAACAAATCCTATAACTTAAGATGTTAATCATAGTACAGTTACACACAACAGTAGTAACGCAACTAATCTAACTTGGTAAAAATAAATCACATTGACAAGGTATTGTTCAAAATATAAAGTGAATTGTCTTATTTATCAAATGTATACTGAACCCATCATAATTATGGTTTATTGTACTGCTTCAATGAGTTAACTATCTGATAAGAGTTTTTTAAGGAATAATAGCATTTGTCAACTAACAATTTACGGAGTTTCTTTTTAAATATTTTTAACTCTGAAATAGCTCTAATAGACTCGGAAACATTATTAAATATACGCGAGGCCACGCTAAAGATGCTCTCATGCATTAAATGTGCCTTGCTAGCAACTATGTGTACCTAATTTATTCTGATGCCGATAACGCGTACGATAATTGAATAGTTGAGAGTTATTTGTTACAAATATTGCGGCCTAAAGTATGTATATACATGGAAATGTCAACAGGTTCATCTTTAAAATATGGTTCACAGGAGTCAGGCACATTGAAATTAACCACGGCTCTGGTAACGCGTTTTTGAGCAATAAAACACGTTCCTTGTCTGTACTATTGCCCCAGAATATCACACCATATCTGAGAGTTGATCTCAAAAAACCGTGGTATGCTGTTAATAAAGTAGATGGGTTTGCTATCTTTCTTAATTTCTGGAGAACGTATAAGCCTATCGGGATATATTCGACTCACGGGCGACATAAGTAATATAACTTAAATGGTGTATTTAAACTTAATGAGGTTAAGTTTAAATACACCATCTGTTTACTAACTTTTAAACTCTCGCGTTCAATGATATAACTATGTATTCAAACGGGTATTCAGAAAACGTCAGGCAATTCAGAGGTATGTAATACCTTTTCGTGATCGAGCTAATTCCCTTTTAAATACATAATTACATCTGTTACATCAGTTTACTATTAATTGATCAATGGCCTAACAGTAACCACTCAAAGCGCAAATGTTACGCGGTTGAATGAGAACTCACAATCGATAGGAGCAAACCTGCTGTGTGCTTCTATACACTAACGAACAGCCAGGTTTCATAATTCACATATATACATGTGTAATGGGTAGACTATCGGTGCTGTCACAATGCAAAATTTACGGTCCTTTATTTACTATCCAAATACTAAGTAAACGTTGGCATTCTAAAATCAGTTTGCATTTCATATGATTCAAAGCGAATTAGTAACAAAATAATAATTGGATGTTTTTTGTCTTCTTTCCTTTTCTCACAATTCGATACAATTCATCTTATTTGCTTCAAAGATATCCAACTTTCAGATTAAGTTGTATCTTTCTAAAAACAAGATCTTTTCTGCAAATTCTGTCAATGACACACAATTTGAGAACTTTTTCTTGCTTGTTGCCAGACGAAAAAAAAACAGTTATTAAATTCTTTACCTCTGATTTTTACTTATCTTGATACAGTATAAGATCAAAAAGTATTGGATTTTTGATGTAAAGACTTCAGATGACCAGTAACGTAGTTACTTGGTAAAAAAGAGTAGGTATTCGTCAAAAAAGTTTGATGGACGCTTTTGGACAATATTGGACTTTAGTTACCTTATGGCAGGAGCTAAACATACTGGCTCGAGATTTTAAATTCGGTGCAAATAGGAGACATAAATAATCTCCGATCCTTAGGAACTAAGACAACCTCTGTTGCGTATTGGTAGTGCACCACCACGCGATGGGTGCGAGCTCGATCATTACGTGAAAGTTTGTGAGTATGGATGTATAGATGTTTATTACTCTTTCACGCCGAAACTTCTGAACGGATTGCAATGAAACCTGGTATGTAGATAGCTGGAGACCTGGATTAACACATAGTTTACTTTTTATCCCGATATTCCCACGGGATCGGGACTTAAGCGGGTGAAACTGCGGGGCGCTGCTAGTAATTTATTGTTCAAAAAAAGAAGATTTTAGAAATGAAAGTAATTTTTAAGGAATTCTATCAAATAAAGAAATATAACTTTGATACGCTAAAAGCCGAGTGATTAAAATATAATAATTGTTCAATAGTTTGGGTGTCCGTATAATGCGGATGTTAATTCTATGTTTGTAAACTTTACTGTTTAGAGATACATATGAAAAAAAGAATAAAAAAAGTGTACACTCCTTTTTTGGGCAGTTGTGTAAAAAACAAAGCTTCGGATATTTAAATAAAATGAATGAATAATACCAACCAAAAAATACCATAGAGTATTATGCGTAGTTTATTATATTACTTTAAACGAGCAATTATTGTATCTATCTATTTATTTGTGTATGTATTTATATTTCGGGTATCTCGGAAACGGCTCTAACGATTTTGATGAAATTTTGTAAACATATAAAATTTTGCGTTTTAAGTTTAACTCCATAGTTGTACTAAAAGTTAATACACTAACAGTGAAACCATTATAACATCAAACCACGAGCCCTATTAATAACGTCAATTCAAGTAGTCAAGTTAACTATCGCAAAGGAATCCCCACGGGTTATCACCTCACTGGGACTAGGGGTGGAGTGGTATGTCGGAATCGAACCGACTAAAACCATACGGTGTTCAGACACAAGGGACTCGGGTATAGCCTAGGAAGGAAGTTCCCGAGAACCCACGCAAACTTTGGCCGCCTTCCGGCCGTAACGGGCAGCCTTAACCATTACATCCAGGCGGTCTTGGAGGTCGGAGATCATATATCTATTTATCTACTACAAGCGCAGAAACTTGGAATGAAAATTAATAAAATAAATGTTCTATTTTAGGGACGTCCACAAGCTACGTAAGTAGGTACATAAACTGAATACTCTAGGCATTTTGTAGGCAAAAAATAGTTAAATGGGGGATATTTCTACTTAAATAATAATGAATGCTACTAGTTGGGATGACTTACCCAAACCATTATTATTTATTACTAGTAGTTCCCGCGGCTTCGCTCACGAGTACTTTTTAATATATTTTAGGCGGAAACCTAATTATTTTTTCTAAAATAAAAGTAGCCTAAGTTACTTCTTGTAACACCATCCATCTGCTAGTGAAAGTTCCGTGGAAATCGGTCCACCCGTTCCGGAGATTAGCCGAAACGAAGATACAGACAGACAGACGGACAGACAGATAGACAAACATTTTTAAAACTGATTTTTAGGCAAAGGTATAGTGCAAATAACTTTATAAGCTTAAACTATTGTTTTGACATTACAAATACACTTCAATTTTTATTTATTTGTGGTGATGATGATGTAATGATGATGATGTATTGATAATTAGTACTTTAAATATTTTAGAGATTTATACACGATAATTTCTGAATACTTATTGCTTGTAAATTTGTGTTTGTTCATTCATTTTAAAAACGAAATTTAAATGGCGTTGACGTTTCAAGAACAGACACTTATTCCGACAGTTCCCAAGAAAGAAAAATGGCTGCAAGATGACAGAGTGACTGTGCACTTTTGTACATATTATGTGAGTCTGTTTATTTTGTTACAACACATTAACGAATGAAGTAGTTTTTATATATACACACATACTCTCACTCCTATATCTACGAAGGGGTAGGCAGAGGTGTATTAAACACCCACATTTTGCCTACTGTAGTGTGGGGCAAGCATATTGTTAATTTGGGAATTGTAGATGGGAAAATTGGGAGAATATTAAAAGGGAAGGTAGGTAAGAAGAGAAAAAAACGGTATATTGCTTATATAGATAGATTGGGGAGTGTAAGCTAAGCTGGAGCAGCTCAAGGTCGCATACCTGGAGCTGGTTGTAGCAGTTTTTTTTTTTTAGAATCAAATCAATTTATCCACTGTTTTTTACAGGTAAAAATATAATAGTTGTTATAGTTTAGCATTAGTACAACCGTAACATGCCTGAATAGGCGTACAATGAGATTATATAAATCACTTAAAATTACGCTAGAATTAAAATTATCGTTAATAAAAAAAAAATATCGTATAAATAAATTTCGAGATAACTTTGCGTAAAAGTCTAACAGTCTTTTACTGTGGGAGAGCCATGCTTCAGGACGTATGGGCCGGCACCATGGCCTCACAGAAAACCGCCAGTTAAGCAATGATTGCATTGTATTTCGCGGAGTGAGTGACCGGCTTCCCTGTGCCCCTCAGGTTATCGTGCTTCTCTGTGACCCTCTTCCCTCCCTTTCTTTACACTCACCTTAAATGCCGGCAACGCACTTGTGACTATTGAGTTGCAGGTGCCCATGGGCGGCGGCAGTCACTTCCCTTCAGGTAACCCGTGTGCTCATATGCCCCCTATCGATATATCAAATAATAGATGTGTAAAACGGGGTATGATCCCGGTAATATTTAGAGGATATGATACCTTTATGTTTAGGGTTTGCAACGCCCATGGGGTCCCCTGGAATTGCAAGCGTCCATACGCTACGGTAACTACTTACCACCAAGCGGGCCGCCGTATGCTTGTTTACCACAGACGTGGTATAAAAAAACCTGATGAATCTGATACAACCGTATTTCACCAATAATTATGATTGGTGCAATTCGAGATATCTTGGGTCTAATCTTCGGATCGAAAGTCATATCTATAATTTACTATACAAAAATTGCATGCTTTTGATCTTCCCTTTTTCTTTATGTTAAAAGTAAAATTCTATACAAAGTTTCTCCGTCCTATATCAATCTACAAGATCCTGTCTTCAACTTTTTACTTCCAATCATGGGGCGAAAATCCGGAATTTGGTGGCAAAACTTTGCCCGCCCTTACCACACTGGGGTTGGTGGCAACTTTTTTAATTTGCACAAGTGGACATAATCGCGGAAGTGACGCATCAATCTACTGAAAGGAGATTTTTATATACTTTGTGTTGTAATAGAAGTGGATATATTTTTAGGAGTAATTATCAATACAAATAAATGAAATTGAAGTGTCTGTTTATAATTTCAAAATAATATATATTTTTTAAGCTCACTGACAGATAGCTGGTGTTATAAGGAGTAACTTAGGCTACCAACTATTACTGTCTCTCGGAATCATTTTGATCCATCCTAAGGTTGCCTGACAGATATTGCATCTAACAATAGGGCTACCTTTTGTACATTATGTGTTTTATACATGTGTGTATGATACTTCTACTGTAACAATGGTGTACAAATAAAGTGTTAATTATCTATCTATCTATCTACTTTTATTTTGGAAAAATAATTAGGGTTCCTCGCAAAATATATAAATATGAACACATTGTACAATCGAAGCCGCGCATACTTATATAATACTAACCATGTATTTGACGACTAGCATGGTGGCAGTACATTCGACTGGAACGTCACGAGTTCGCGGGTTTGAATCCCGGTCCGTAGAAATATTTGTATGCAGCAATATGTATTTGTATTTCACATCACCCGTACTAGAACTACCAACAGTGTATGAAGTACGCACACACGTACTTCACAAACGATGTTCAATGGCCAATAGTTGTTTGATAGTTTGATCAAAATCATTTTCGATCGATCGGTCGATTTTTGCAATCGTCAAATATTCTTGATCACACTCTCTGCTCTCATCTGCACACTTTTTAAAACCGGAATGTTGAGTGTTAAGGTGTGTTAGGAACAAAGGTCTCTTGAGCGGGCTATAATTAACTTAAAAAAAAGTATCAGTAACTTCAATGCACCTAAATGATGATAAATTTTAATAAACTGTTTTCTTCGTCCCTTATATTCCACAAATTTATTTTCTTCAAGTTTAAATAAAACCAACCTTCGGGGAAAATCACGCGTTGCTCCATCTTCTTAAGAACGAGGTGTTATTAAAAGGTAAATGATAAAAAGTCTGTTTGATCTTGACCACAAAATGTAATACGACATCTATTAGACTATTCTATTGAAATTTATAAGTTTTTTTTTTAGATAAACCTGAAACTATAAATATCAAGATTTTGTAAATTATCTTAAATTATCAACCCGCCCCAGCTTTGCACGAGTAGCAGAGACATATTCAACAATCATCATCATATTCAAACCAATTTAAACAAAACCTTATCAAATTATATACCTAAACCTTCCCCATGAATAACTCTATCTATTTTTGAAAACCGCAAGAAAATCCGTTCAGTAGTATTTGAGTTTATCGCGAACAGACAGACAGACGTGGCAGGAGGCTTTGTTTTATAATATGTAGTGATAATCACCATTGATAAAATCCAGTGTAAAAGGTACTACTGTACTTACTGATATATAGACTATAAGACAATTTTCGGATCCGGTTCACTAACCAGGCATTTTTTGCTTTCATGTGAACGCGCCCCTATCTCGTACTCAAACCATTACAACATCAATTCTCCTCAGTTTTGTTCAAAATGTAAAAATAAAATAAATATATTCATATCGAAGTAACGAACGGGTAAAATGATCCCGGATTTGCTACGATACCGTAGCCAACGTAGCGTGTCTACGTCGTAGACACCGTAGACTTATTTCCTTGGCTCCATATTTTCCTTGCCACTTGGCTGGTTTATATTTCGAGTATTGTTTATCTCGAAGTTTTCTAGATTACTGAAAGAGATTTACTGAAATCAGATTGTTGATTGTTGATGCCTGATTTATTTTTTCTTTTCAGCTTACCTTTTGGAATTAATTATTTAGGAGAACTTTTGTAAAAACTTGTATAAATACATTTATTCTGAAATTTATTATTTATGAAGGCTTTTTCAATAGCAATCAAAGCTTGGTACATACGCGAATCATCGCGTTAATTAGCGTTCAAATAAAAAAAATAGGTTTAAAAATAATATCATGTGATGGAACGCAAAAGTTGCATGGTGATAACCTATCACCATTCCAGTGTCGCGTCCGAGTGTAACAAATAAACAAACAAATGTACAACACCCACATTTATAATCATTAACATCATCATCATCTGCCTAACCTTGTCCCAATTTTATTTGGGGTGTTTTATTCTTCCATTCTACTCTATCGTTCGTCATTTCACTGTTTACTCCCTTTCTAGCCATATTTACTTTCACACAGTCCATCCATCTTTTCTTTGGTAACACCTACATTTACAATTTTTTTTTTTAAAGAATACTAGTATCGTGGGTCACACGTTACTAGTATTCTTTGTAACCCCTCCGACTAAGCTAAGTGCTTGTGTTAGGAGTGGGTTCACGCCGGTAGTGCACTGGGTGGGGTTCGAACCCGCAACCCTTGATCGCAAGACCGACGCCTTAGCCATTACGCTACCGCCGGTTACTTAATATAAGTTAAAATTAAGTAAAAGGCAGAGAATATTATTATTTTGTGTATTCTTTGGAAAGCACATAATAATGATGAATGATATTTGGGAGCTGTTTCAAGACAAGATTGGATAATATTCTTTTGTTGTATTATTTCTTTCATTTTAATTCTAACCTTTAACCTTTTTTATACGTAGTCACCTCCGCAGCCTATTTCACAACACTGAAATAAATTTTATTCACCTATAAAAACTGGTTCATTACTGTTAGTATCTGAAACTTGTTAAGGGGATGTAATAAAAAATAAGCGAGCGCCCTCTTGCGGTGTTTTTCTGTTACTCGTGATGTCATTATAGAATTGATTGATGTTTCCGGCGGAAATGTAAGATAGGGTGACCATGTGAGTAGTTTTTTTCAAGTTTGTACCCACTTTTTTTAGTATTGCGAAAATTTTTCATTTAGAAGCTTATTTGGAAGTAGAAGTCATGGGAAAAGAACTTGGCTATAAAAATTAAAGTCGTTTACATGTCGGCACGTATAGGCCGGCTCGACCGGAGTGATAACACAGCCTCAAAAAAAATCGGCAGTGAATCAATGCTTGCATTGTTTTTCGCCGAGTGCGTGAGGTTACCGGAGGCCCTAACCGTTCCTTCCAACAATCCCCTTCTTCCACCCTTCCCCTACTCGAACTTTAAAGACTTGTGACTCTTGAGTTGCAGGTGCCCATGGGTGGCGGTAGTCATTTACCATCAGGTGACCCGTCTGTCACTGTATACTATAGGACAAATTTTCTAAAACAAAAATGATGGTCACTTTAACTGAATATGAAAAAAATGTTAGTAAGTAAACTCAGTTCAGAAGTTAACAGGTTCTTGACACACGCGTGGGGGTGGGCAGAACTAAGAGTCTTGAGTGCCGACACGATGTCATGTTAAGACATGTAAGGAAGACTGTACACGGTATGCATGACGTGAGATAAATGGTTGACTGATGTTAATGATAAAATAGGCGTTTGCCTTCCAAATCACCTGATGGAAGGAGACGATAAAAGAGAAGATGGTACATGCCTATCGAACAGAAACCTATTTGTTCTACTCTTGGATGAACCAGGATTATAATTGGCTGAATTTTTTTCTCTAATGTTGGCTGCGGAACCGATTGAAGGAACAGTCACTAGTATGTATGTATTAAGGTGTTTTTCTGCTAATAAAGTAGCAAAGAAACTTATAGTTGACACGATGGCAATTTATCAACTGTCTTCTACAAATTTGACTTCCCGATCGATAATTTAAATGAAGATACAAATCTGTACCTCGAAAAAAAACTTTGTACCTCGTAACAAAACAAGCACACAGTCTGATGGTAAATGATTATCAATGCTTATAATCATTCGCAAAACTAGTGTGCAAAGAAGGAAGATATCCTCACCCCCCTCATATTTTCCAAAACTCTGGTTATCATACCCAACAGTAGAGTAAAGCTGCTTTAAGCTCGTGGTGTCGTTTAGTCGTGGTCTTATAATAAGTGGAGGTATTGGACAAGATTGATGATTGCTTGAAAGCGTAACAAACGAATAAACTCACATTCTGTAATGTTAAAGCAAAAAAAGCGTGTCAAAATAGTAATGAAATGGTGCTATTTGATCCACCCTCGTTTTTATGAAACCATATTTGCCCTTAAACTTGAAAGCTTTAAGTATACTTTTTCCTTGAACGTGTGTAGACAACCTAAAACCTTTGTGTTTGACACTTAAGTACCTAGACTTGACGAGTAATTGCTCATAGATTTAAGCTGAGGCATTTGTAACCCTTACTTGTCCCTACTAGACCTAAGTAATCGTCGTCATAATCTATCTTAATCAGAATATATATGGTAACCTATTTAAAGTATTCATATTCCAGATTCACGTTTATATATGGCAAAACTTTAAAAGTTTAGCAAACTTAGGATTTATAAAAAAGTAATTCAGTGTAAGTGACCTTGACAATGCAAACACCTATTAATTACACACACACATCACATATAAATTACATTTTTAAACACATTTGAAGAAAGGAAATATATTAAAAAAAACGTAGACGACCGACATCGGGTACAGGGACCAAGACACCGGTTAGGGCTCCAAAGACAGTAACCTCTAAAAGACGGCCGTGTCGAGGAGAACTGCCTTCTGCATCAGTCCCTTGATCAAGCCGTCTAACTCGAGCCTCTTAAGGAGTTGGTAGTAGATCTTGACTATCAATCAATCGAGAAGATATGACTATCAAAACAATGATCACTGAATCCACATTCCACATATCGACAATCTTGTGAGACTAATCAAAATATTTTGTTCGTCATGATGTTTTCTTTTACAAATTTCAAGAGTTTCTCGTGCGGATTGGCTATATCGACAATCATTGCGCGGCGCTCTAATCGGTCTATCACCATTATATCAGGCTTATTCGCAACAATGGTTCTATCGCTGATTATAGACCGATTCGAATACAATGTGGCTCGATCATTTTCGAATGGTCCACATACCTCTAATATGGTATCTACTTCGGAAATCACAACATTGCATTGAATAACGAGTTGTAGATGTACAATCCGGATCACTTGGTTGTGTCTGTGTAAATATTTACAGTTGGCAAAACGAGTACCGTACCATCTCTCAGGATATATTTCAGATCGTATAATACCTTCTTGTTCCTAATGTTCCGCTATAACTCACAGTATCAAACTTGCTTTGTTAGCTTCGATGTCTGAAAAAAACATACAGTTTCTATCAAAGCAATTCCTTTCAACGTGGAATAAACAACATGAACTGAAAAACAGAACTTTGTCATTCATTTGCAAATGCACACCTCACGTCAAACTAAAATATCAATCACATTTCTCACGTATACACAAACATAAATACATACACAAAGTTTAGAATGCAGCGATCTGACGTGTCGTTATCGAGTGACACGCGTCAATGTTACACCGTTTTAACGAGGAACTATGACACACCAGTAGCTCTAATGGACCTATTACGTATTGAAAGATCGGTTGATAGTTGCAGAATTAAACAATACATTATTCTAATAGTAATATCTACATTTTAAGTTAGGTTTTAAGGCTGTGTGTTTCACGAATAAATAAAGATGTAAATAGTTGTCTTATGAAGGGTGTCACGCAACATCTACGATGTATAAGGCGTGTGCACGCGAAGAAGAAGTTGAGTATTTCCTCGCCAGTCGACGATCAAACTCTCAAAGACCCTCACGCTTTGAGCTTTACTCTGTTCACACCACAGCGCCACACCACAATTTATTGCGAGTTGAATTATAAACTGTGAAACTTAGTGATCTAATGTGCTAGCACGAGACCGACCATCAGTACGTTACAAGGGATTAAATCTACAATACACAATCAGGTAAGTAACACTCACAACGTCATTCAATTACGTACATACATACAAGGTGTAGGCAGAGTCGTATTAAATACTTACATTTTGGCAATTATAAATTGTGGACCCACTCAAGTAATAGGGGTCAAGCCTATTGTCGCCAACCGAGCACTTTGAGAATTAATGATGGGAAACTTGGGAGTACACTAAAGTATCTTGCATATAATATATTAAGTTTTAAACGATTACATAATATGTTGACGGGGATTAATCAACGAAGTTAACGTAGGGCAAATCAAAGGCATTAATACTCACCTGCGTAAGTCCCGATGCCGTGGGAAGATCGGGATAAAAGGTATATATGTTAATCCAGGTGTCCAGCTATCTACATACCAAGTTTCATCGCAATTGGTAGTAGTTTTTGCGTGAAAGAGCAACAAACATCCATACATCCATTACATGCATACATTTTCACAAACTTTCACGTTTATAATATTAGCAGGATGTCACTATAAGATTGGGAACATTGTTAGATATCGATAGATTATAAACTATCGAGAAATAGTACGTCAAATTGTAAACTGTGGGTTCAGTCCATAATATTTCGTCAGTCTATAATGTTGCGAGATTGTTTATAAACTAACGATATTCACAATCTTAAAGTGACACATATTAGTATAATTATGTATGCTTACATTATTTATCTCTGCTGTCTAATAATAATAACTTGACACATGTCACATGGCCGTCTGATCCCAAACTAGGCAGAGCCTATACTATGGTAACAAGACTGCTGAATAAACATACTTATATGTTTATAAATACATAGATATCATAGATGAATTACACCCAGACACAGAACAAATGATCATGCTCATCACACAATTATTTGTCCTGGATGGGAATCGAACCCACGACCTCAGCAGTCAGGACCACTAACTACTAGACCAACAAATAAGTATATTGAATGTGTTTTTAGATATGATATTCTTACCTGGTTTTTGAGCTTTACATTAAACTTCTCTTAACTGAAATGCGTTTGCGTGCTGAATGCGATCACATTGCAAAGTACCATTGTTACATTAAGCGTATAAACAAGTGTCGCAACAGTTGCCACACTTTCTATCCGGATACGTAATAAATTACCACCACGGCACCACGCGATAGACGTCAATAGAAACGCATCCTGCATAAATGCGAGATATGATTCTCTGTACAATCTTTTCGATAAAATTTTATTCGTTCCTATGAAATTCCAACGTATTCGATAAGTAAGTATAATTTACAAAACTGTGCCTTTATAGAATAATTGGTCAAGTCACACTTGTGAGCCTGTTCTTAATAAGCTGCATATTTTCATTGGCCTACTTAAATATCTGAGTGCGATGGCGGACCGTTGAAGTTAGTTTATCTAGTCTACTGCGTGACGTGACAGTTCAATTCCGAACTGAAATAGTTCTTCAATAGAAAGTTCACAATACGTATCCACGCAGCATTTGCGCATTTCGAATTTATGTAGTCTTGGATATTTCTTTACAAGGGTATTCATAAAAAAGGGTGGTACCAACATCTTCCGAGACAACATTTATTGTAAAAGTGTCTAAAAAGATTTATTTACAAAAATATAAACAGACTGCTATTCTATTTTTAACCGACTTCAAAAAAGGAGGAGGTTCTCAATTAGGAGGAACCTTTTTTTTATGTATGTTCACCGATTACTCGAAGACGCCTGAACCAATTTGGAAAATTCTATTTGTTTCAAAGGATATACAGGACTATTTGCTTCACAGGTGGTCCCATTTAAATTTTATCGAAAAATCAACAAATATCTAAATATTGTATACATCGATGATGTTTTCGTTTGTCCTCTGTCCAAAACATCGCTGTCTCATTGGAGCAGTGCGTTTAGTTGTCCTACCCATATTATATTTAAACAAAAAACATCTACTTTTCACTAAAAAGCACATTGAAGTTGGGGATACTTTACACCGCACGGTTGGTTTAAAACTACTTTGTGAGCTGTACATAATGATCTTAACCTATTTAATAAAGTTCGCTTTTTAACTTTCCCTCCTATATTTGTTTCATGGACGCCAACTTTGAATCCCATCCATATGTTACTCCCACTAATAAGACGATTCAAATAACACCTCACATGTTGAAATCCATCAAGTCGTTTAGGCTCAAGGGCGTGCCAAAGAAACATCATACATACATACATATACTCGAAACATAACTCTCCTTCTTGCGCAGTCGGGTAGAAATATATTTTCCTATTCTAAATACGTTAAGTATCCGGTACTCATTTATTGTCAAATGCATAGGCCGAGGTCACAACGTGGCCATGGGTCAGCCTGTGACCACGGCCAGTGCAACCTGGTCGAAACGTCAGGCAATTCAGAGGTATGTAATACCTACTTTGTGATCGCCTTAATTCCCGTATAAATACATAATTATATCATGAAAAGAAGTTTAAAAGTTACTGTCTGTGTTTAAAAGTTACTGACAGACCTTACAAAAAGTGATACGGTTAGTATGGTGTGCACTGCGATGAATGTTGGTAACCACAGCGCTTCACACAACGCAATGGAAACGCAACCGTCTACATCCGCAAGTTCCGAAAGGCAAAGGAACCGGTGGCAGCGTAGTAAAACCAGTGTGACGCCTTACACCGTCGCGGCAGGACGCTCCACTCCTTGAGAAAGGGCCCCCGTCGGGTCCGAAACTAGTCGGGCATCCCCGAAATACAAACGTGAGTAAAACGCGGTTTCACACGCGTAAATCCCGATCCCGTTAGAATGTCGGGATAAAAAGTACCCTATGCGTAAATCCAGGTGTCCAGAAAAATATAATTTCTCCAAAAAATGTTCAAAGAGATTTCAATTCGCCTTTAAAAGAGAATTTGGATATTAATTATTAAGTTGTCAGTTACAAGATCCTCTCGTCGGCATTTTATTGGAATACCTACGTCTTATCTGTCAGCGTTTTACAAAACGTTCAGAAATTTCATTGCAACAATATATAAACCTAAAATAAATTTGATAAAAGTTAAAAAGTAACATTGATATGATCTAATTTTTTTGCGAAAAGGGCTACATGAAAAAGCTACATTCGTCCAGGAATAATGTTAACCATTTTTTTTTTCATGGTATAGGGGGCAAAGAAGCAGACGGGTCACCTGATGGTAAATGACTACCGCCGCCCAGGGCATCTGTAACTCAAGAGTCACAAGTGCGTTGCCGCCCTTTAAGGTGGGTATAGGGATAGAGGGGGAGAGGGGGGAAGAGCGGGAAGACGGGAGAGGGGGATAAGAGGGGAGGAGAGGGGGAGAGGGGAAGGACGGGAATAGGGGAGAGGGAAAAGTTAGGGCCTCCAGTTACCTCACTAGCATTGTTTCACTGCCGGTTTTCTGTGAGGCCGTGGTATCGAGCGTAGTCGAGCCGGCCCATACGTTCCGAAGCATGGCTCTCCCACGTCTACGTCGTAAACTCTGCGGAAACTCTGTACCCACTAGTCTGTATGTCACACAAAATCACCCATTATTCGTCATCATCAGCGGTGATAAGCACAAATAACTCATTTACAAACCGGTACCGCTTCTATTGTCAGTATTAAGCCATTTGACTGTTAATTTTAGCGTAGTCATTACATAATGATTTGCGTATGTAAATGATGTGGTGTTTGACTAGGACGTTCGATGACCATTACCCATTGTGGTTTTGGTTGATTTCAGTTTAATTTGATAGTGTGTCTTTGATGAATTGTAGGTGAGGTGAGGCTCTGGTGTTTAGTTTAAACCATCTGTTTTTAATCTAACTATTAGAATCATGGAATCATCATCAGATGGACAAATAATATGTGCAATCAATTAATTAGATACCTATGTAATTGTTGGTCTATGTGGTTTCGGGATACTAAGCGGGCATCTCTTTAAAACTGTATTGGTTTCGAATACTTGGCCCACACGATTGCTTTAAATCATGTATTCTGGTGAAGATTCTCACTCAAATCAGCCTCTTTATCTGAAATATCTGTTTTTTAAGAAAATTTCGAGAACAAAGGAACTTAAATTTTTAAATACTTAAAGTTTATAAATAGAAGACGTGCAGAAAGCTAAAAAAATACACAATGCGTGTTACAAATTGTAAGTTATTGGGAGAGCCATGCTTCGGCACGTATGGGCCGGCTCGAACGGAGTGATACCACGGCCGAAAACCGGCAGTGAAGCAATAGTTACATTGCTTTCGCCGAGTGAGTGAGGTTACTGGAGGCCCTAACCCTTTCTCTTCCCTCCCTTTAACTCCCTCACGTTTATAATATTAGTACGATCAGTAGGACTAGTTATATATATTAATACAGACAAAACCGCGAGTCGGAAAACGAAAGGTAGGACGCCCCCCAGCTAGATGAACCGACGACCTGAAGAAGGTATCAGGGATGGACTGGATGCAGAAAGCGGAGGACCGGGTGCTGTGGCGCACATTGATAGAGGCCTATGTCCAGCAGTGGACTATGATAGACTGATTGATTGATTGATTGACAGACAAAAATGTTAAATAAATTTTTTTTTGTTTAAGTTTCAGATCAATTTATTAAAAAACCGTCATTACGACACTACAAACATAAATTTTATTTATTTGTATAGATAATCATAATAAAAAAGTAAATACAAACCAGTTCAGTAGTTTTATCTCCTCCTAAAGTGTTGGAAAAGGTGGTCAGCAATCAGCTAAGGAAGTACCTCGAGAAATATAACATAATACCTCACAAACAGTCTGGGTTTCGACAAGGACATAGTACAACCACCACTCTCCTTGATGTAGTTGATGATATTTTGGAGGCTAGAGACCAGGGTATGGGTACTTTGCTAACTCTGCTTGATTTTTCACGTGCCTTCGAGACTATAAACATTTCTCTTCTTCTAGCTAAACTTTCATACTATGGGTGTGACTCAGCAACAATAAAGTGGTTTCATAGTTATTTGTCTGATAGATCTCAATTTGTCCAACTGGATAATGCCAGGGATGGTAACAAGGCCAACTCCTCTTGCTGTCAGGTGACCCGGGGCGTTCCTCAGGGATCAGTTCTCGGCCCTCTCCTCTTCATATTGTACAGTGCCGATGTTACCAACCATATCCACAACACTAAGTATCATATGTATGCCGATGATCTCCAACTATACACATCCTTTCACCCAAATGATTGTCACGACGCTGTAAATGGAACAAATGCAGATTTAGAAAGTATTTCAGGCTGGGCAAGAAGGAATTCTTTAGTACTTAACCCCACTAAATCAAAGTTTTTAATTTTAGGGTCTAAAGAATGCATCAAAAGGATACAAGAACTAAATCCTGTATTAATGGTTGATGGATGTCCCATAGAGCAGGTCAGTGAGGCTCGCAATTTGGGTCTGGTTATGGACGGAGAACTGCATTTTGAGACGCATGTTCTTGAAGCGGTCAAAAACTGCTTTTACCGTCTTAAACTGCTGTACCATATCCGCCAAAACCTCAATACAGATATGCGCATACTATTATGTGAGACTCTCATACTTTCAAAATTAAATTATGCTGACACTGTATTTGATGCATGTATATTACAAAGAACTCGAAATTTAATTCAGCGGGTACAGAATGCTTGCGCTCGATTCTGCTATAACATCCCACCTCGTACACATGTCACCCCATTTCTAAACAGAGGGAATCTCATGAAAATGACTACTCGCAGACACCTCCACCTATCAACCTTGCTTTATGGCGTTATTCTATATAAAAAGCCTGAATACCTGTATAATAAGTTGAAGTGGTCTAGTGAGATCAATCAATACAGCACAAGGGCCGCTTTACATCTTTTAGTAACTTCGAGACACAGGACGACCGCTTTTAGAGGCAGTTTCAGGTACGCCGCTACTAAATGTTGGAATGATCTGCCACCGCCTCTGCGTAACCTAAAAACATTACGTTCATTTCACAATAAGTATAAGGAAATTTTATTAATACAACAAAAATTATCACCTTAGTCAATATGTGCGGCAACTTTACTTACTTTTATGGTATCCATATCATAGAAAGACATAGTTTCAGATATACACTAACATTGTTACTTTCAATTACATAATACAATAGACAATTGCGTAACTACCAATCCAATAAAAGTAATATATTAGTGACAGATGACAGAAGCGTTCGGAAATACACTTATAAATATAGGAAATTTAATTTGTTTTGTTAAATAGTGTGAAATACAAGTATCTATGTATAGTAAATGTATAGTATATGATTATTTATATAACATTATTAATATTATTTATATGTAAAATATTAATATAATTACAATATGTATATTTTTTTATTAATGTATATATTTAAATTTAATTGGGGCCTGCGAGAATACCAGCTTTGCAGAGCGATCTGCGACACTAGCTGACGCAGGTACCCTATTTGGTCTTCAGTACCAACCTAGTCTTAAGGCATATGAATTTTATTGTTATAGCTGAAGATACAAATAAAATATTTTTCTTTCTTTCTTTCTTTCTTTGTATGTCGACCGATTTTTTTTTGTTTATTAGCTTTACGTTTATCAATAAAAATAATGGAAACAGTTTTTTATTCTGCCTTCAACGAAGCGTTCTTGGTAAGAATATAACGATTTTCGGATTCGTGACCACTCGTATTTTTAAAGATAGATATTTTTTTTTACGGGAGGGCAAACGAGCAGACGGGTCACCTGATAGTAAGTGACTACCGCCACCCATGGGCACCTGCAACTCAAGAGTCACAAGTGCGTTGCCCGTCTTTAAAGTGGGACTAGAGGAAGAGGGGGAGTGGGGGAGAAGGAGGGAAGAGGTGGAGAGGGAAGGGTTAGGGCCGGTTTTATGTGAGGCCGTGGTATAACTCCAATCGTGCCGAAGCATGGCTCGCCCACTGTTATATTTCTTTTTATTTTAGACTATCAATACCGCTTTAAAATATGTCCATAGGGGACACGTACGCGAGCGTGACCAAATTATATTTGGCAAAATGTAAAATCCTTTAGAGATATAGGCTTGAGTATATGTATATTCCTTTCTCAGACCAAAGTCACAAGTTAGACAGGGCTATTAGCTTACTGTCTTAAGACTAGGATTAGTCCGGTGGCCAATAAATGGAGGATTCCAGGATTCAGTACAAGGCGTAGGTCAACCTCAGACAAAAGCTTTTAAGCTTGTTGCAAACCAGTGCTGATATAGACGGACGGGAACTTTCTGAGCCGATATTACGGTACTCAAAATATTAAAGAATTGGAATGTTTGGTGAAATTCTTTAGTAGTAGTGCGAAGTTATGATAAATTAAAGTATGAGTAATGATGACGCGGAAGACAGCAGAGACGGAAGATAGCTAAATTTGCAGAATCTTAAATGACGATGTTATTTTTTTTTTATTAAACTTTACTATGTGTACTTAAAAGAATAGAAACCTATTTATACACTTTATCAAATTCAAATTAACTATGTTTATTTCATTAAATTGTTCACCAATTATTCGAAACCGTCATTTAAAAAAGTTAAAAATTATAGATCAACACACACAGAGTCACCGCAACAATAGTTTGCTTTTTCAGATGTAAAATTATTAAAAAAGATAACATCATGGTATCTGCCTGTGTCGATCTATTACAGCACGTTTCCAAATGGTTATTTTGACAATAAAACCCCAAAAGAATTCACGGCAACTCTTTTAAATCACCAGATAATTATAACAATATTATTTTAGTAAATAAATAACAGCATTGTTTTGTTTAGCGCACTAGGTTACTAAGATTAAAAGTAGGCAAATAAACTAAATTAGGCTATAAAAATAGGAAAACTGTAACATAAAAAAAGAAAATAATAATAAAAAACAAGTGATGGGATGGGATATCAAACAAAAACAATTACGTTTTTTCTTGATCTGTTCGTTAATTGTACACATTTTTATTATTTAGAAACACTTATTCAACGTTAATTTACATTTTTTATTTAACTCATAGATAATAAAAAATAAAACGTATACATTTAAAACACTTACTGAAATATGTGAGAACGATGGGCAGTAGTGTCCCTAAAAGCAAAGTCTACTAGACAACCTTAGAATGGAAATTTAAATATTCATAGAAATAAATGAAATATCTCGTAATTTGTGATGAAATTAGTCAAGTTCTTAAGCGCAAAGGAATAAGTAACATACTGCCTTTTATACACACACCCATAGACAATACCAAATAACGTTACTACGGCTTTTTTACATCTATGTAGTTATTGAAGCACATCACTATTTCATAAACTTTTTAATATATTTCGACACCTTATTTCGACAACTTCCTATTCCACGTTACTTATCACATATATTTTCTGAACATATTTAAGCAAAACTGTCTGAAAAGTTAAAAATAAAAAGACACAAAGTTAACTTAAGCAAACTCAAATAATATTCGGTATTCGGGCAGCCAACGTCGAGTGTATTTTTGTGTCAAACTTTTAAAATAAAAATAGGGTTGGTAGTGAATAGTTCCAAGTCACTTCAATTTCTTTTTTTATACAACGCATTACAGAAAGATCAGTCGAAGTCGTTTTTTTTTTATCTTTGGACATTAAATCAATGTTCTCAATATTTATAATCAACCCTGTCTCCTAAGGAGTAAATTTTCAAGTATATGTATTTACTTATCCAGTAGGTAATCTGGTTTTGAAACTGAAAAATTTATAGATAAAGCTAACATTTCGTGTGTGAGAGGGCTGACATGAATGAAAAGATAGGTATTTAATACCAAGGATATAGATGGAATGTCCAGATTTTTCTGAAAATATTTCTAAAAAATAAAAAAAAACAAAATCATTGAAATTGACAAGATAATTCATAATGTGTTGTTTAGAAATATGCATCTACACTAGAAAAAGCATCGCCCGAAGAAAACAAAATTTCAAGATCCATTTCTTTTGTAACTATACATAACGCTCCTGAAAATTGACCACAACTTTCTGTAATATTCTAAGACCACAGCTGCTTTAAACACCTTGTACACACGATAAAGAAGTTAATGAATGTAATGAAGGACACAGGGAAGGCAACAGTTTTTCTATTTCTCTAAAGTTTTTTCTTGATAAGACGTCCCCTATTTCATCTATTCTCCCCTCCTCGTTCATTCTTTGTTGTTTTCTGTATCTCTGTATGCGTAATTTAATTGTCATCGGTTCATTAGTTAAAGCCTAAAATACAAACAAATATTCGCCTTTATAATATTATTAGCTGGTGTCCACGACTTCTTCTACATAGAATCTCTGGTCTAAAAATCCATAAGCCATACAAAATATATAATGCCATACAAATCTCTGACTCAATCATGTCCCCTCTGTCATTCGTCATAATTGGTTCTGCGGTTTAGCCATGAAAATGTAACATACAGACAGACAAAGTTATTTTCACATTTATAATATAAGTGTAAATGAGTACAAACGAGTAATAAATAGGGGGCTCGTGGCTAAGTGGTAACCGAGTAGGTGACCATTCTTAACAGATTGAGACCCCTACGTGCCTCGGAGAGCACGTTAAACCGTCAGTCCCGGGTGCCGTACAAACGTCTGTGGCATTCATTAGGAGTAGTTGGAGCCCTAAACAAAAACTCCGACAACCTGTTTAACTACAGAACTTCGATATCGGCTAGTACTTGGGTTGTGGAGGTCTGATGGCAGTCGCTTCACGTAAAATATCAAAATTCGTATCGTTTAGGCCGTATCGTAGTTAGACTGAAAGAGGACCCCAACTTAGTTGGGAACAGGCGCGGAGGATGAATATGAATATTTAGTAATTTGAAATTTGAGCGCAAGTGCCAACCCTGCGAAATGTATCGCAATGCAACTTAACATCTCGCGACAACATGTCGACTTCGAGAATGTTCCCCTCACGCGACTTCACTCTGTTTATATTACGGTTGATATAACTTTTTAAGATTTTAGAGTTGAACAAGAAGCCATACCGTAAACCATTTGTGAGAAACGAAGTAACTTCGTAAATGAATTGATCCGCGCTCTTGTAAAACTATTTTCATATATTAACTAAGTGGTTCTCGTGACTTCGCTTGCGTAGAATTAGGACTCCGGTTGGATATTTCTTCTCCAAGATTTTTTCAATCTCTATATTAATCGTGGGAGAGCCACGCTTCGGCACTTATGGGCCGGCTCGACCGGAGTGTTACCACGGCCTCAGGGAAAACCGACGTGAAGCAATGCTTGTTGTATTTCGCCGAGTGAGTGAGGTAGTCGGTAATTTCAAACATTTCGCAAATATTACAAAAACGTAAAACCAAAACAGTATTTTTATGTAAAGTCATATAATATATTTCTATGCAATTAAGTTGATTCAATATTTATTTATTTACTAGCTCATGGATTCGCTCGTGTAAAATTTATTTTTTTATCTTGTAGAAATAGTAATTTTTTTTAGGGATTAAAGGTAATAAGTCCTATCCTGTTCCCCTGATATGATGATTGGTTGAGTAGTTAAGACGTGAAAGGGCTACAAACAAATAAATAAATTCATTGTGTTTTGTTTAAACTAGCTTTTATACAAACTAAGTTTTATTTTATCATAGATTTGATGTTAAAAAAAACTCCTCAAGACGAATCAATCGAGCCCAAACTCGATGTGTTTATCTTGTTTAGTTAAGAAGTCCCTATGGCCGTCTTCCGGCTCCATCATCAGAACATTATGGTACCTTATTATTGTATTGTCACCGAAGATACATATGTACACCAAATTTGAGCCCAACTGGAGATCGGGAAGTGGTTTGGCAAACACACAAACGTCGTAAGTTAAATAAAAGCTTGTTAAAAATACACACTTTTGCATTTATAATGTTAGTTAGGATGACTGTTGACGGCAACAGGCTTGCGTATATAGGTATTACGTGTGTGAAACCAAATTAAAGTTGGCAAAATATGAGTGTTTAATAGGCCTCTGTCTACCCCTCCGGGGATACAGATGTGAGTGCATGAATCTATGCACTTAAACAGTGTATCCATGCGTGTGAATGGATGTACCCATGCGTGTGAGTGCATGTATGTAATAAGTTGGCAAAAATATACACCGGTTAATGGTAATAGTGATGGGAATGGTGATAGTGTAATGGCTACGGTGTCGGACTTGCGATCTAGTGGTTGCGAGTTTCAGCCTCACCCAGTGGACCACGAATGGAAACCCACTCTTAACAAAAGCATTTAACTGGAGGGATAACAAACAATGACCCACGTTGCTAGTATTCTTTTAAAAAATGGAGTCATATATGCTTTGAGAACCCTATCAGCCGTCACATTGACTTTCAAATGCGTTAGACTTTTTTTTTTTTACTTATTTTTAAAAGACAACTCCCCGCATCAGGAATTACTCCTGTGTCGCGGGGGACTTTACAAACATACAGACAACGGACACAAAGAACACCCAGACTCAGGTGGGAATGGAACCCACGACCTCTGGCTCAGCAGTCAGGGTCACTAACCACTAGACCAACAGGCCAGTCAGATAGACTAGTACTAATAAGGACTTGTTTAGCTGAAGTCTTTCGTATGGCATTGCTGAAGGATATATTTATTGATTCATCCAATTTGACGGTCAATATCCTATGACATGCCATACATAACGGGTCCCCATAGATGGGTGACAGTTGACGGTAAATATCCTATGACTACTATCCTATACTATACAAGACGGGTCCATAGATGGGTGATAGCTGATAGAAAAGTTAGACCTCCACATCTAACTCGATCCTATCTATCACGAATATCACTAACCCTCAAGTATCCTAAAAAAACAGTCTCAAGAGAATTATCGAGGTCCCACGAACCCTTTACGATATAAAACCCCAAACCTCTAAATTACCAGCAAGTTTTTTTTAAACGTTTTGCGGTTAAACGATACGTACGTCACGCCAAGTTGAACTTGCTATCAGATAGTTCAACCGTATCAAGTTACGGTACGAAAAACTTCAAGCGAAAATAATCCTCTCACAATAAATGGAGAAAATATAGGCGTTGAGATGTAATTTAATCACCAGCTGCTGCCTGAGGTTTTGCCACTTGACAAACTTTGAGTTTTTCAGAAAGGCTGAATCATTTAGGTTTCTTTTCTATTTTAAACCGTGGCTACAAAGACCGCAACAATTTTTTATACGAAAGCTTTTTAAGCAAATGAGTTGACACAAACACTTGTTGCCTTTTTAAGGACAGTAGTAGCACGGTAGCAGTTTTAAACACACTTGTATTTTCTTCACTTGTAACTCACTATGTAAGCAAATCTTGGACGTCACTTATTTCTACTTCTAGTTGTAGTATCGAAATGAAATTGTGGGATGCATTTTAATCGTGGGAGAGCCATGCTTCGGCACGTATGGATCGGCTCGACCGTAGTAGCCTTACAGAAAACTGGCAGTGAAGCAATGCTTGCATTGGTTTTCGCCATGTCTTAATAAAAGCTGTTCCCGGATCTCTCCTACTTAAGGCGCAGTACGGCACACCGTGTGGTTTTAGTTGGTTCGATTCCGACACACCGCCCCACCGAAAACCCCGGTGGGGTGACGGCCCAAGGGGGTTTTCACACGCTCAAAAAAAAAAACTAACCCTAACCCTTCAGGCGGGGGCTCTTACCACCCAGAATAGGGCGGGAGGGTTATGGCGGTTAAAGCCATACGCGGATACCGCACCGTGTCGACGGAGGCGGCGTGCGCGTTGGCCAGGACTCCCCCGTGGGATTTAAAGCGGCAGTCGGCCCCCGCCCGAAGAGGTACGCGAATGGCGTGAGGCCGCTCGCCGAGCCACCATGGCTCGTTGGTCGTTCCGGCTGAAGGCTCCACGTGCTGGCTTTGCCGCCGTGGAGGCGCTCCAGCCATCGGAGGGGATCTCTCGCTACCGGCCGTCATACGCTCCGTCCGGGAGGACGATCTCCACTCGGATCTAATTCTTAACTTATTAGACCTAATTCATAACTCGGCGAACCGGGCGGCGGAGGCGCGCTTACCAGTGCCAGCGCGGGTGGATGGGACGGGTTTTCCCCTCCACCAGCTATAGTAGCCCCCCGCGAGGAGGCGGCGTCAGCGTGTGCCTGGACGTCGCCTAATTGAGAGGTTTTTACCCGAAGGTGGTGCCCGCGCTTTTGCGGGCAGGTGCTAGGAGGGTTCCGGATGTCTTAATAAAAGCCGTTCCCGGATCCCTCCTACTTAAAGCGCAGTACGGAACACCGTGTGGTGTTAGTCGGTTCGATTCCGACACATCGCCCCACCGAAAAACCCCGGCGAGGTGACGGCCCGAGGGGGTTTCATCATCATCATCGTCATCTTTTATAAAAATGATGGGAAACCTGTTTTTTGTTTTAATATCACTTAGTACAAAAATATTGATTAATTTTCATCACAAAGTTGTCTCACATTTTTTACGTTTGACTTAGTAACTACGCAGCTGGAATTTTTTTCGAGGCATTGTTTTTTTTTATTAAAATGTTATCTTCCTATTTTTTTGCAAAACTGGTGTCCTTAAAAACCTAGTGCCTATAAAAAATTTGAATGCTGATGACAAATTCAGTCTGTATGTAGTTCCAATGTCCGATAGCAGTACTAAAATTTGGTATCTTTTAGCTAATCTGATGAGGTCAGAAGGTGAATAATGGAATTGTTCATTAGCTTCTAATAAACGCCTTTGGTTTAGGCTCATATGATTCGTTTTGACGGGTCCAATAGATTGGGCTAAGTAACCATGGTCTGACGATGGAGCCAAGAGGTGGATAGAGCCACTCTTTTGTAAAGTATAATTTATTCTGTTCTGTGTTAATAAGGTTCAAGTTCTAACATACCAATCTCTTCAGTATACCACAGTTGGCATTTTCTTTTGGCAGGCAAAAGACAAAACTCAAATTTGAATAAAGAACCTGGGCTTTGATTTAAGAACAGTAGATATGGAATAAAAGAAAAGGCAGCAAAGTTGAAGCTTGACAGAGGCCTGCTAAAACTCAGCTGTCAAACTGAGTTATAATTTGCAATAATGAATAATTATAATTTGTTGTGGTCCTCATCAATTAAAGACTTTAGTTCATTTCTTTCTTTCAACCTTTCAATCTTTCCTATGTCTTTGAGAGCATTACATAGGTACCTATATCATTTGCCCCTTACCAACTCTGTCTTATGATGAAGTCTTACTCACCAACAGAAACATCAATAACCTGATAAGCCATGTTTGTAAATCGCTTTTTTTTAGAAATAGAAATAAGAAAATGAGTAAGTAAGCATTCGCTCCAGCTAATATCAAACAACTACTGTTAAACTCCGGCAATATTTTTCAGTATCAGTATGACAAACACAGACACGCACACACACACCTACACACACACAGGAGTAATTCCTAATGCGGGAGTTGTCTTTTTAAACAAAAAAAAAATTATAAAACATACGGAAGGGACTGGACCCCACGACACAGGGTACCGTAGTGTGGGGGCCAGAGATACAATTGTCTAAGTCTAATTGATATAATAAGTGTAATAAATGTTTATGTATTGTACTTATGTTTAAACAAATAAAGATTATTATTATTCTTCTAATGTGAATTGAAATTTCATTCCATAAACTCATAAAATATTCACCATTAAGAGAGCGCTAATATAAAATATTTTATTCTAGGACTAGCTGTGCTCTCGACTTCGTTCGCGTTTTTTTCGGAAAACAGCAATTTGTCGCTTATTGCATAGTACCTCTTTCTCCAGGCAGGATTTTTTATACTGTATTGGCCGTAAAACAACCTGGAGCGTATAAAAAAAGATTGTTTTGGTTGCTTACACGTGAAATAACGACATAATTTGGCCGTGGTAACATTACTCATTTGTTTTTCGTGTGGAAGCTCTCCTCACCGGGCTATTGGTGAGGCCGTATATTAGGCTTAAACCAACTAAAACCACACGGTGTGCCTCACAGCACCGTTTATGAGTTGACCGTCGGTACGGCGATGTTTTGCCTCCAATGATCCATCCAGCGCTGGCTAGCGGACGGCAACTGGGCGATGTCCAGACACCCTCTTCACGGGAGACTCTGCTTCGGGTGTAGAACATAAAACTCGTCTCATACACCCACGGCCACTCTTAGCGCACGCATGAGAGCGCGAGTGGAAGTTTTCTACCGAATCCACACCGTCACCTCCTCCTTGCGCGAGATGTTCTCCTCGCAGAAAATCGTCATAAAACAACTGTGACGACCTAACATCTCGATTCGTAAGACCAATTGGGAGACTCTTGCTGTAGTCAGTGTTTGCTTCTGAGCTTTGTTTAGTCACGGTGTAACATAAGATTTCACATTACTGTAACCGAACGGAAAATAAATAGTCTGAAAGTGTAAAAAGAACTTCACCGCTTACATGTCAATATTTCAGCTTAGATGTAATTTTTTTGGCGATAGTGTCTGCCATGAATTTAATATAGTAAAATACTGTAACACTTACAAAGTGTTAACTTAAACTAAGAACTTTTTTTTAAGTCATAGAGGCTTTAAATAAAAATTCTATTCTATTCTAATATAATCATGTTGACGGGAATCAACGCGATCACGTATTTAAAACCTTTGCTTTGCCGTGGTCGTGGCCGTGATCACAGGCCTGTAGGTACTGTAATACTTATTAAATACGTGATCGCGTGAATTCCCGTCAACATAATAATATTATCATGGAACGCAAAAGTTTAAAAGTTTGGATCTTCTTTTTCTATAACTCTATTTATAAATATATGTATATTTACTGGACTGGCCTGATGGTCTAGTGGTTAGTGACCCTCACTGCTGAGCCAGAGGTCATGGGTTCGATTTCCACCCAGGACAAATTATTCTCTCTCTGGGTGTAATTTATTTATAATATGTATGAGTTTAGAAATATATAAGTCTGTTTATCAGCAGTCTGGTTACCATAGTACAGGCTCTGCCTAGTTTAGGATCGGATAGGACGGCCGTGTATGAGGTGTGTGAAGTTTTTATTATTATTAATGCCCTGAAACCTATTTATGAATTTAATGGCTGCGAGAGGCAAAATAGCTCGTTGGCATTGTCAAGAACCAGCTATGGATTACTCTGGGATCACCAAACAAAGAAAAAGAAATTCCTGCTACTTCAGCAAACACCACAGAAAAGCACAATGATATCCTACGGTTGAAAATATACATTCACTCGAAATCCTTCAAACATACATGACTATTTGCAGGTAAATCTAATGTAACTAATAATAATTCTTTAAATCACATGTAAAAATCGATTCTTGGTACTCTTAATATTTATTAGTTAATTAAATTAAATGGTTTTATAAAAAAAATAAAAAAAAATTAAACCGACGAAAAGAACTAAAACGCAAAAAATAAATAAACCTTTTAAGTCTTAAGTATTAAGCTTATTTAAAAGATTTATTTATTTTTGCTTTTTAGTTTAATTCTTCGGTTTAAATTTTTATGTGTTTAGTTTTTTATTCGGTTTATAATGCTACATGATGTGATGATTTCAAAACGCAAATACCTCATAAAGTAATGAAAAGTAAACAGAAACACTATTCGTTTCTACAATTTTCGAGGGTTTCTCTCAATTATATCAGAATTCCATCATCAGATCCTGACTTCCTTGACATGGGACCACCCTTGAGGTATACCCTATCTAACAAAAAATAATAATCAAAATCGGTTCATAAATAACCGAGAAGGCTGAACAAACGTAAAAAAAAAGAAATAATATGTATATAAACGGTCGAATTGAGAACTTACTTTTTTTTCGTCGGTTAAAAGCGATACATAATTTAAAAAAGTTAATTATTTTATATATTAAAAAAAAAGTGCAAAAAAGAAAAGAGGGATTCGATCCGGCACCCAACCTCGTAGCAGTCGTTCTCTAAACCAGATAAGCTAAACGCTCGCTGTAATGTGGTTCGCAATAAGGTTATACATTTTACTAACGTTCATTGTAACGTTAGTAAAATGCATAACGTTAATAAAATTACAGCTTTTATTGATTTTCCTGTGGGAACCAAAGTTTAACCCGGGATAAAAAGTACCCTATAACCTGCGCAGGCACTCAAACTATTATCATACTAAGTTTCAAGCATATCCCTTCAGTAACTTCTGAGTTTATCGTGAACATACAAACAGACAGACAGAAAGACAGACAGACAGACAGACAAAAATTGTTTGAATTGCATATTCGGCATTACTGATGCCGAATATGCAATTCAAACAATTTCGAAAACGATATCTTAATACAACTCAGTAATTTTTTTTTTAATATATTCAATGTACAGAATTCATCCCGCTAAGGATTTATTTTAAGTATGTATAGATAATAGGCTATTATACCTAGAGTTGAAATAATCTTAAAACATAATAGGATATTATTTTCTTGGTACAAAGTAATCACACATTCTAGATAGCATGATATTTAACAGATACTTTCAGGAATGTTAGCTATTAGATCACAATGATCCCAAGAATTGAATGTAAAATACAAATATTTTCGTTATATTAAGATTCAGTACTTGATAAGCTAGCTTTTATGAAATTATATGTACTAGAGATCGCGTGGTAGTCGAATTTCGAAAATAGTTTATTTAATTGGCCAATATTACTTGACCCTGTCATTGTATAGACTTTTGTACCATGACAGGCCAAAATATATACTGGGCACTTATAACTTTATGTACCCCTTTTTGCATTTTTGTTAGCTTTATAGCAAATATTGTTTAAAATTTTTAACTTTCTGTACTTCTTCTATATATAAACTGTAAATATTCCAAAATTCACGTTACTACGTTTGCAAAATTTTCTTAAAAAGGGGTACAAAGAATTCTCTTCACGTCTTAATATATACAAATGCAAACTAAATTTTTAACCGGTAAATAACCCTGTCGGGCATCACATTTGAACTCGAGTGAGATTCACGTCAGTCACGTTATTCACGATTAGAGCAAGACAGATGGATGATAATATTATTATTCTGAATTTGAAATGCTCTTTTTATGTAACTTAAAAATAAATGAATAAAGAAACAACAATGTCCCGTCACGTTTTTAGTGTCGTAAAATATATGGGAACGTATGAAGAAGCTTTTAATATTTCGTCGAAGATTACGTCATGCCGTGCACGTTAACGGTCAAATCAAATATTCGCAACACCGCAGAGTTATGGATGCAGTACCGACACGTGTCGTGACATGTCGTGATGTGCCATGACGTGTCGTGACGTGCCGTACCGGTCCGGTATTTTTTGTGACTGGTCGTGACGTGTTGTGACGAAACAATAGAAAATACGGAAAGCAAAAATATATACGCCATAAGTTAATTTAAGCAGGATTATCGATTGTCATGGTTTATATCATTTAGCGACCAAATTTCATATTTAATCATGAAAGCTAAAGTTATGACCTGGAAGTCGACAAATTTTGCATGTAATGTGAAAAACATCACAGCGATGATTTCTCGCGGGAAATCTAAACAAAACGAACTGGTCTTCTGTAAACTCATTACGCTGGAAAGTTTGCAATGCAATGGAAAAACATAGACATTAGGACATCTTTAAAATTATTTTTTAATATGTATACCACTTCAAAAAAGAAAGAGGTCTCATTAACTCTGAATATTTAATTTCTTAATGTAGGCTGAGCAATACCAAAAAAAAAAAAATATGTATTTTATTGGAAAAAGCAATGTAACAAGTAACATTGAAAAAAAAAAAACCATGTTGAAAAAGAGTGTCCCTGGAGTTTCTCGCCTGTTCTTCTAAATAGGATCTACGTATTGAAACAGGCAACTAGCTTCACGACCGACTTATACTGACTGACTCCTCCAGACAGTTCAAAAATACCTACAATGGGTTTACTTCAAATAAATAATTTTGATTTTGATTTAAAAGGATTTTACATCAAATGTAATGGCATACAAATTTGTTAAATTTGTAAAAAAAAATATTTTGTAAAAAAAAATGCATGGCAGGAAGACACATAGTTTATTAGCGATTTCAACAACGTATGTCGATGATTCTGATTTATAATGATTAATAGCGTGACAAGCGTGTTATCTAGGGATATTAATATTTACACAACACGTTCATCTTTAGAACCGTCAATCATAATAATTCTTTTTGTATTGGATAAAAGTTATAGGCTATGTAAAATCACGCTACAACCTTAAGGAGAGGAGTAGTGACCGTAAACGCAGGTGAAACTGCCGTAAACAGCTAGTATGGTATAACATGGAGAATATGTTAAAAAGAAGTATCATTTTTTTTTGTATATCATGTATAGGCGGCAAACGAGCGGACGGGTTACCTGATGGTAAGTGACTACCACCGCCCATGGGCATCTGTAACTCAAGAGTCACAAGTGCGAGCCGACCTTTAAGGGGAGAGGGAGTGATGGAGGGAGAGGAGGAGGAGGGAGGGGAGGGAAGGGTTAGAGCCTCCGGTAAAATCATCAATCTCATCATCAATATCAAACAATCATCAAAACGATATTATATCTTTCAGGGTTGTAAATTAATTATAATACATCGAGTAATACTTGCAATGTTTTGTAAACAACAAACCTTGAAGACGCATACAATTTAAGGAATTATTCCCAAATTAGCGAGTTATCGATTTCTTGTTATTTGATTTGAGGGCTTGATTCTCATAATTAAATACCTAAATTAATTTGGTAAACATTTTTTAGACTAGCAGCAATCTGCAAGTGCTATTTCTTAAGCGCGGACTTGAAATGCTTTTTCATTACTCAGAATTCATGAAACAGATCTATACGAGTATATATACATTTTTCATTGTGGATCACCACATATCCCATTGCACGATTTCAACTAGCACTGATACAATAATCTACTAACAAAAGTGCAAGCGTTAAATTTTTAGTCTACATTTTTATCAAATATTTCAGGATTGAATTTATCTACAAACCAAAGTATCATTGAAATCGGACCTCTATAGGAGGCATCCATTAATTACGTAAGTGTCTAAGTTTTAATTTGGACCCCATCTCCCCCCACGGTGAGATTTAGTCAGGTTTTGTGTGACCCCTCATCACATTAGAAATACGCTATACGTTGATGAAGCTGAAAAATAATACTACAATAAGGTGAACTAATATTGTTCAAAGTTGACCTGAGGTTTTCAAATTGTACCTACGGGTAGTTCAAAAAATTAATTTTACAAAATTCATTGCACCTCTACCCCTATTTTTAACCGACTTTATTATTAACCGCCTTCAAAAAGGAGGTTCTATGTCTATTCGGCTGTATGTATTTTTTTATGTATGTTTACCGGTTACTCAAAGACGCCTGGATCGTTTTGGAAAATGCTTCTTTTGTTTGAAAGGGTATACTTCCCAGGTGGTCCCATGGTTATCAGGTCAGGATCTGATCATGGGATCCTGGAGAAATCGAGGGAACTCTTTAAATTTTATAGACACACTTGAAGCGATTTATATATTTTAAGGCGCATTGAAGTTGGTGATACCTTGAAAGATAATTATAAGCTTACGTAATTAATGGATGTAATACACAAGATTAAATACAAAAATATCTTCAGACGCATCGACCACCTCTTTCTTTAGGTGTGTGATTATAAATACAAACAACAAAGTTGATTATAATTTAGGTAAAAGTTATACACGTAATATTTATACTAAGGACTATTTGCATGCATGCGCAAAAGAAGTTCCCAGAAGGCTGGCAGCACTGCCACGTTGAGTGGCAATGCTAATTAATTATCTGTGCAAGAAAAAGCCCCGCCTTCTGCTCACTAGAAGTGTCAATTAGTCGCTTAGCTAGCTCAAATAATAATACAAGTAAGTATAAATGAGTTTCTTCAAACAAAAATATTTGCTGAAATTTAGTAAAATTTTACGAGTTATATCGAGAGTTAGTATTATCATTTTGTATTTAACTAATTACGAAAATTGCTCTGTGAAATTGTAAACCTTCGTCTTTATTAAGGTCGGTTTATAAAGTAAATGATGAGATTTATAACAATCTGTTTTAATTTAATGTCCTTTAGATTAAATTTCAATTTAAACACTGAAATAGACCTCCTAATATTAAGTGTTTTGTTTACAAGATATTAAAAACTAAAGCCTGGCTCAGACAGCAGGCGTACAACAAAGTTTTATTATATTACAACGTGACAACGTCGCGCCGCTGTCGTCCCGCCCCGTTTCAAAACTGCCTCGGTAACGTGTGTATTTTATACAACTAACACTATAAAAGTGTAATAACAGTCAGATAAGGTTGATGACTGACAACTAGCAATAATACACAATAAATATGGCTACCAAGCATAAACTGGTAAAGGCGGGTGTCATATGTATCTGTTTACTGGCGATGCTTGTCTATAGAAGTGTAAGATAGATTGAGTTTTTCTTTCTTATCAAAAAATCTTTCGTCTTTTGACAGAACGAATAAATAATACTTAGGTCCAATGTGTGAAGACCTTTTGAGGGAAGATTTTTTTCTAAATATACCACTAGTTAAGTGGGTTACACATTATTATATTTCTTGCCAACCCTGTAGTGGATGTGTAATGTCACAGGATATTATTATTATTGTTTTTATATTATGGACAAGCTAAGTCTTAGGAGTGGGTTCACGTCATTATTATACTCGGTGTGATTCGAACACGTAACCACTTGCTTGCAAATCCGAATCCTGAGCTGTTACGCTACTACAGCTGCTTACATAAGTCACACGAAATCTCACAAAGTGAGTACGCGAGGGTTGAAGCTGTCGAAATCGGCTGAACGGATGAACACAACACAACAACATAATATAAAATATTACTCGAGTTGTTGAGTGGTTGAGGCGCTTGATACCGTGCAGTTGTACCTTTTATCTATATTTATGTATGTATATTTATTTGTTCGTATATGTGTGTATTTCTTATCTTATATGTAAAAAAAACCTGTCAAGTTGTTAGTTAGCGATGAACTCTTAAACTAATAAATCGATTTTAATAAAATTTTGCACACTGTGTTCAGTTTGGTCCAACTTGAGAGATAAGATGGGTTTTATCTCAATTTATAGCTACAATATTTTTTTATTGTTAATTACTTAGCCATGGCAACGCGTGAAAGGGTAGCCTGTGTAAGTATATATGATAGATAGATTGATAGGTAGAAGCCTGTTAATATTTTTATTCCTTGTCGAAGTAGTCTCCGTTCCTTTCTAAACACCGTCGCATGCGATGGAACCATTCACTGAAGCAGTGAGCCCACTATTCTTTAGGGATCTCTTCCACGCCTTTTTCAAACGTGTATACGCGTTATGCAGGGTTTTAAAGAAAAGTGTGGTGGTATATTAGGGTCGTATGGTAGACCCCGTTAATAACGTAAACCATTTTAGGAAAATTCGTTACTTTTAATACAAAATTTTTATTTTAAAACTGAACCTTACCGAGCTAATATTTCGTATGAGAGAGGGCTGACATGAATAAAACATGGGTATTTAATAGTCCAAACTGTACTAAAAAAGTGTACATAAAAAAAAAACGACATTGAAATTGACATCGAAATTAATGATATGTTGTTTATGTTGTTTAGGAAAATGAAAACACAAAAAAAAAACACTTTCGGAAGCGTCAGCTGCGACGCATTGCTGGAGTTTACAATTTACTGGAGTCTCTCTCTCTCTCTCTCTCTCTCTCTCTCTCTCTCTCTCTCTCTCTCTCTCTCTCTCTCTCTCTCTCTCTCTCTCTCTCTCTTTCTATCTCTATCTCTCTCTCTTTGTCTATCTCTCTCATCATTTGTAGACGCTGTACAGTATACATTATATATATTTCATTATTATTTATTTATTTTTCTTTATTGGGGACAAAAACAGTTACACGCTCTGTCTTCTCTATAGTAAGGAAAAAACAGTGTTTTAAATAAGGTAAACGTATAACCCACACCAATGTCCACAGACATAGTAAGAAATTGAGAATGAACATTTAGTATATACGCAAAATGCGCAAGTAATTAATATAGTGCCTATTTGCCGAGAATTAGTGGATAGATTAATTTGAAATAATTTAATAATCATTTACTAGCCAAAATATCACGTACTAACCCTTTAAACTTGTTTTGAGGAACAGAAAAAATTTCGAGAAAAGTGTGTTATACGTTTCCAGAATTCGGCGCATAGGCGCGCGCACACCAGCCTTCGCTTTGCATCTTACGGCGTAAAACAGCCGGCACGCATGCACCCCGCGATACACCGTTCAAGACACAACATAACCTATTAAGTTTGTTATATCAGGGCAGTCGAACTTATTGTTACAAAAGCCGTGCCGTTAATAGGTTATACTTATACAACAGTTCTGTGTATGGTAATTTTGGCTGGTGACATCTATAATTCATAGTAGCAAAAATTTCTTTTGAACCATTTCTAGTCTAAAAACATATTTAATGTAAATGGGACTCCAGATTTGAGAGCGAATGAGGGTATTGTACAGAAGAATGAACGTAGACGATTTCTTAAAGTCAATTGTTGATCTCATGACGAACCCATACATCTTATAAGCTTCGTTACATAAATATAGAATGTATATTGTACATGTATAGCGTCAACTCGTTAAGAGTTACTACATTAAAATGCGCAAACAACTGATTTACAAAACAAATTACGAACCGGTATTTCTGGATTTAAATGGTATGATGTACGATTAATTAGCGGGTTAACTTACAAAAGGGTGAAGGGATAATATGATTAACTTATGATCTAACAACGAAATGTTAGTTGAATATTAGTTTAATGGTTGGATATTTACCGGTATCGGTAACTAAAACCACTTATACTAATCATATAATAAAGATAAAGAAAAATAAAGAAGTTTGTTTCAGCTTGGACAAGCTAATCTGGAAGTACCTACCAGTTGGGTTTGAAAAAACATTTTTACATTTGATAGTCTATTAAGGAACATGCACAAGACTGACGTTGTTTTAAACTGACGGTCTACGTTTGAGCGCGACAACGAACTTACGGACTTTAAAAAAGGACGAGGTTCTCAATTCGTCGGAATCTTTTTTTCTTTTTTTTTATGTATGTTTACCGATTACTCGAAGACGCCTCAACCAATTTGAAAAATTATTTTTATGTTTCAAAGGGTATACTTCCCAGGTGGTTTTTTAAAATTCAAAAAATATAAGTCGATGATGTTTCTGTTTGCTCCGAAACCTCGCTGTCTCATTGGAACAGTGCGTTTAGTTGGCCTACCCATATTATATTTAAACAAAAATGCATCTACTTTCCACTAAAAAGCACATTGAAGTCGGTGATACTTTTTTTTTAAAAGATAATTATGTAAGTTAAAAATGTGCCCACCTCTCATTTCTAAATGTATACTGAATTTTACGAATATTTAGCCTAAGTTCAAAAGTAGTGGCTAGCTTAACAAGAGCGCCAAAAACTGTCGTTTTTATAGCACACAGTTCTTTGATTAATGTCCTGTAAAGCGTTGACCCATTGTCAAATGTGGGGGGGTCTTTGTTCCATGTTGTTTTATTGTTTGAGAAATGGCAGCCGGAGTTTCTGAAATATCGTACGTTTTAATTTATTGCGGAGATGTGTAGGTATGAAATTGTACTCGTAGCCACAAAATATAGAATGATTTCGATTTTTTTTTGCCAACAAGGTATCAGTGTACTATCAGCTTGTTTATCGTAATTGGTTTCCAGGATTATCAAGTCTTCTTTTTGTTATTCTATTGTTTATTATTGGTTTTTGTCTATTTCGACATATCAACCCTCTTTGTATCCTCTTCATCATTCACAAACTACAAATACCTCAGATATAGATAGCAAAAACATAGTCTGCGCAAATCCTACCTGATACTGGTTTGAATTCAGTGTTTCCATTAGCACTTTCCTTTCTGTTCGGTCCTTGATGCATTCCATCAGAACGTGTTGTACATTCCCTTCTTCTCCGCATTTTTTTTTTTAATTAAGTATGAAAGCTTGTTTGATGGAATGTGACCAGAACGAAGTCTCAATAACATTTTTATATGGTTTCTATTAATTTTGTAATACTATAAACCATACGGTTTAAAAAGCAAAGGAATGTCAAGTTACAGTATTACCTCTCCAAAGTCCTCAAGCAATCTTACTTGACAACAGACACCGAGTGCTGTACTAGGACTACAGTTTATATACGATTATAGGCATCAGACATATTGTTACCTTTGCAAAGATAATAATTACATTTAAAAAATAATAGTTAAGGAGAAAAGAAGCTGACAATAGACCCTTTGGGTACTTTTCCAAATTCAAAATTATAGTTCGGTCAATAGATGTACCACAACATGGAACAATAGCACAGATTACTAAAGTAGTTACTACGTTAACAATAGGGTAGTTAACAACTTTTGAGAAACTAGTTTACAGTATGTTTTACGGTCGAAATTAACTGATATATGAATATTTCGGTAATAAAACAAACATTGGCATTTATTATTTTACATTTTTATACACTTTCTGACATGTCTCATATAAAACACCTCAAACTGTCATGGCCTGTCGTGTGACGTCACAGGTTGCACATTAATTGTTTCAGTAATTACCTATTAAATTAAATATTAAATACTTCAAGTACTGTTTATTACCACAGCGTGCAAGAGCGGCACTAAAAACACCAAAAACTGTTCGTTCATGTGTCTAAGAACGAACAAGTGGCTACAGCTTGAAAGGCAGGACGTGAATGAAACTTCACTATCTCAAATGTATTTTTGTGTAGCTCATTATGATATAGGTGTTGGTTGATTTGTTTTGTGTTACGTTCATCATTAAAAAAACAATAAAATATGTAATAATAATAAAAATACTGTTTTAATTTTTTTTTTTCTATTGATGCTTAGTCGCAAGAGTGGATTATTGTGTATTGGTTGATGTCAATCCCTTAAATTGAAGTACAAAATTATGTATTTTTTATTTATTATTAAAACAAAACGTCAGAGTTTATTAAATAAATTCACCCATGCATAGATTCACCCTTTTTTAGTGTACATGTATAAATTTTATACACGTACACTAAAAAAGGGTGAATCTATGCATTACAGTACTCTGTAATGCATAGATTCACCCTTTTTTAAGTCTATGAATGTGAGATAGTACCTCTATCTTTCACTCAAATACACAAAAAGGGGTGATTCTATGCATTACTATCTGAGTGTAAATTTTTTAGAAGGCTTATTATCATTAACATAATTCCCATAAGCTTTTGTATTCTATTTCTATTATGAATTTTTTAGGGCTGACCCAACAATCATAATATATTTTCAACTTGCCATCAGTTCTTAATCTTGCCCTAGTTTCTTCTTTGAAATGCTTAATCCATAAATAATTTCCATCTTTCTAATACTTAATGACGATAATTGAATTTGATGGTAGACTTCCCTTACAAATAATAATAACAATAACTTCACACATATCTCACACACGGCCGTCTGATCCCAAACTAGACAGAGCCTGCTTGCAGCCGCCTTGAAAAGCTACACAGTCGTGTCAGTTCCCAGAACCAATCCAAGTTAAAGACTTTCGGTTAACCGATTTTGCTTTGAGGGTTCCGACCTCCAGGCAACGGCAACAGACAGTTCTAGTTAGCTGAAGCAGATCAGGTTTGCGTACCAGATGCAAGCCTGACCTGCTTGTACTTCCCAATCTATCCGTATAAGTAATGTGAAATGCATTGCCAGAAGCTATCCGACGAGCATAGTTACAAGCTGTTTTTCAGAAACTCGTCAAGGATCATTACCTTTCTTCAAAAGATCCATATATTATAATTATATGTATGTGTAGTGTATGTATATTTATTTATGTATACGATTGTATGTGTATTCTTTAAATAATAATACACAATTTAGTAGACTTAAATAGACTGTTATTTACAAATTGCATATTTTTCTTATTATGTTTAGTTGTTCTACACCGCGAGTTACCTTCTTCCAAACAGTCCATCCTAATGTTGTCTGTAAGACATCGCAGACTGCGATAAGACCGCCTATCGTACTGTTACTTAATATTAAATTTCTAGATTTTATAATACTTTTCTAGTGTGCAATAAAGAGTACCTATCTATCTATCAGCTAAGCAAAACATGTATGTGCTCTAAAAAAACATTTGTAACACCTTTGTATACCATGTTTAATGCAAATAAATATATTATTATTATTATTCTCTTTATTCACTTAAATATACATATAAATTACATTTTTAAATACATTCACTATAAAAAAAAAGAAATATATTTAAAAATAAAAAAAATAGTGTCCCACCGGTATCGGGTACAGGGACCAAGCTACCGGTGGTTAGGGTTCCAGAGACAGGAATGCGCGCCGTATCAAGGAGGACTGCCTTCTGCATCAGGCTTTTAATCCAGCTGCCTAACGTGAGTCTCTGAAGGTGTTGGTCGAGGCTCTTCAGCAATTAACCCATGGGCCGAAATATTATTATTATTATTATCTATCTAATATCCAATTTCTTCCATTGCCGACTATTACCCAACTTTCAATATACTAGATTAGATTTTCAATTCCCAAAGTGCCTGTGTAACGGCAATGTGCTTGCTATTACCGGAGCGAGAGCGAGATATGTATAAAAATAATAATGTACCAATCTATAAACATGCATTCTAAAACACGCATATACAAACTTACATGTTGATAAGGTCTATTATCGCGTCTTTTGATGTAAATAGATACAAGTATATCTTACATAGAAACACCTAGACTAATAGCAACAGATGAATTCATACATATAATTGGGAATGCAACCTACGACGTCTGACGTTGAAGACATTATGAAATCACACAGAAATAAAAAACACGATTTAATCATTATTTCTGCTAAAGTAAGTTTTGATTCCAGCATTATTTTAAAAGCAGGCTTATTTTCTGAGGATTACATCGGATTTGTCTTAGAAAATAGCACTTTCGAATAGCTTTTATAGAAATAACAGTTATTCTGTCAACTAAAGCTCCATTGTCGTTATTTATATCGTTGACTAATGTTTTTTTGACTTGATTGTTATATGTGTAAACAAACACCACTGCATAATTATAATGAATAGTCGTTCAAAATGTTAGTTTTCGATTCTTCCTTAACACGCTTTTATTCGCTCAGCGTATTTTATTATATCTGTTACATAGATACATACATACCTATGTATGTATCTATGTAACAGAATCTGTCAACATTATTTTTATTAACTTAAAGGCATCTGAATAGCTTCAAAACTTCAAGGGCCGATGTCAATACAGTAATATCCGTCGTTATAATGTTTCCAATTATCCACCTTTTATGTTATTATACAATTTTCATATTTGTATAGTTTATATATATATAATTTTAGTTCATTTACTTTGAATCTTAATAACATAATAGTGCACAACAGAACAGTGTTGTAATTGTTATATAATCAACTAAATATTGTTAAAATTATCTGATGATATAAAAGAGTGGCCGTTAATTGCCGGTTTCTGTTCACAAGGCTCAACCATTTGGAAACGGGCAGTCATAGATCAACACACGCAGATACGCTATTGGAAAATTATAGAAATAATCATCAAATGTCGGAATCAAACCCACAACGCCTAATTCTATGACGGGTTCATCCATTTAACTATTGTATCATCCACATAATCTAGGTACTAAAATTAATAATACTACATTTATATCATACTTTTTTACACCGGATAACGAGGCCTTGAACTTATCAAAAGTATTAATATTGCAACCCTTTGTGTAAACATAACCCTGCTATCACTCATAACGATCCCTTATAACATAGCAGTATAATCAAAATTCCTCTCTCAATTCCATTAAAAAGAACATGTATTTTCAACAGAAATAACAGTATTATTAAATCGCAGTGAAAATAATCACGTTTACGCCCCTCACGATCCGCTGTTAAAACATTAATTAACGAGGATTGCACCCTACCTTATCTCTAGGGTGGTAAGTTAGTACATACTTTTTTAAATGGTCCCGTATCATCTAAATGTTAATCATACTTATATATATACAAAACCTATTTTTTACCTAAGAATAAGAAAGCTTACATAATATGTGGAAATGAAATGTCATTAAAAATTGAAACAATAACTTTTATGACTGTTACTCGTAAACTAATATGGTTATAGCCTGTTTATCTTGGAAGTCCGACATGTATCGCGTCGGTGTCAGTTTCACACTTTATTTATTTTTATGAACCGTGTATTGTAAATGGCATTTAGTTTGTCGTGTTTCTTCAATAGGAAGAGCGCTGATGCTTGGAATACAGATATCTCATCTAGTCCAGGCACATGCCTTAATTTAAATGTTCCCTTTAGCATCAAATGTATGTAAAACCTGAGTATATAAAAACACTGTCACTACATATTATAAAACAAAGTCCCCCACCGCGGCTGTCTGTCTGTCTGTTCGCGATAAACTAAAAAACTACTAAACGGATTTTCATGCGGTTTTCACTAATAGACAGAGTGATTCACGAGGAAGGTTTTGGTGTATACGTATTTTGGAAACTGGAAGTTATAGGTCGACACAAGCAGGCAGTACATTTTGGTGTTTTCACCTAATTTACCTCGATAATCCAGTACAAGCTGTGGCGTCTGTTTGCGCCGATCTATGATTTTAACTCTAGCTTCAATTTAACGTTCATAAATGTCACTTAGTGTCTTAATTGAATAAATGATTTTGAGTTTGAATATAATATGTACCCGTGCGAAGCCGGGGCGGGTTGCTAGTGTGGAAATAAAATTATTATTATTATTATATGTAACGAAAATTCGATGCAACTCGACACGAAATACACACAACAATTAAATTAAATGCAGTGAACCTTTGGTGATGCCAAGGTATGTGTAAGTCATAAAGATTATATGTACTACATTTTATGGATACACATATACAAATACATAAAGCAAGTGTTTTTGACAGCGGCTAAATAATAAAACATTGCAAACATTTGTACACTAATTGCATTGGTAGGACATTGAGAACTATATGTATACCTAAAATGTACTGTAAGGCTTTAATAATATAATAACTTTATTTTCTCTCTCACACAGATATGGTTACGACTAACAATTTTTAATCTAGTTGTTTATGCTACATGTGAGTCTGTGTGAAAGACTGGTATCTGTACTAGGTACGTAGACCTGTATTACAAATTACCAGCCTCTCCTAACTCTAGACAGAATGTACTAAACTTTAATGTACCTTTGTCTCACAAATAAATATATTTGAATGGAATTAAACAATAAAGGATAATTGTAAAGTATAATATATATACGAGAAAATTCCTTGTACGCGACTTTAAAAAAAAGTGAACATAGGACCGTGAAATTTTGAATACTCAAAGTCCATACGTAGGAGAAGTGCAAAAAGCTAAAAATAATATTTTTACAATATTGTCTACGTATTAACGGGAATTAACGCGATCACGAAAAGGTATTACATACCTCTGAATTGCCTGACGTTTCGTGATCGCGTTAATTCCCGTTAATACGTAGATAATATTATATCATGGAACGCGAAAGTTTAAAAGTTAATATTTTTACAACACACGCATCCAGTATATAATATATATGTTGACCTATCATGATACAGAAAACTATACAATGACGGTTCAAGTTATACTCTCAATTGTAATTAACCAAAACATTGAAACTTAATGACGTATGGTCGAAATTAGACCACCAGACGATCTCTAGTTCTAAAGATTCTGCAAATAAATCTCGTTAAAGCTAACGTACGTACTTTAAAAGTGAACCCGTTAGTGGATGTCCTGATTTCGTTCGTGAAGTTTTTGGCCAAAACAATTTAGACGAATAAAAAAATCCTTTCTAAAATACGCATTTTAAAGGTTTCAAGAAAGCTATTGGCACTTTAAGGCAATAAGCAACCAGAACTGTCAAGTATTCAAAGCCCCGTTTTCAGTCTCCAATTCGAGATTAACAGCCGCCGACTCAACGTTTGAAATGCGGTTAAAGCTATAGGAGCCTTGGTACGTCATAGATAACGCCATATTGAAATCTCGGTTGGTACTCGAGGCACTCTAGGTTAGGGTTTGCTTATACGTAACATATACATGTATGTGTCGTGGCCAGATCCTAAAATTGATCACTTCATGATGTCGCCTACCATTTCTTGAAATATTCGTATTTCATGAAATTCTTTAGTATTTCATGCGTTCTCTGAGGCTATCTTCTGCGGCTATCTTCTGCGGCAATCACTATCTTCTGCGGGAATGGAGAGTACTAGTCCCCTCACGTTTTCTGCCCGCAGTCTCTTTAGCGTAGATCACTTCATGGATTATGAACTAACTTATCTCATACTCTGGGGCTGTCAAGCGATAGCATTTCTATACGGATCACATATCAATAGCCTTACAGCAAACTCCCACACACATATACGCACACAAACACGCACACACACAGACAGACTCACACACATCCACACAGAGAAATACACACATCACCTTAATAATATAATAAAATTAATAATAGTAAGTACCTAGTAAGTAACTTAGAACATACTGACAATCTTCTTAACTATTTATAATTGGTTTCTGTACTATGTAATAAAGATTATTATTATATTATGATAATGTTAATCATGAAACAAAATGTAAAGCCATTAATCGAAAACTAGTTATAACTAGTTTAATAATGAACCTGATACGTTAATGTTTTGTTCATTGTTAATGTTGAAACTAAAACAAATAATAATCTACGGAGTCTAGATTTGCTGAGACACTTTTATTGCTGTGCGATGTCATTTTAACATGGCAACTAGAAGTACTGTACAATTGCTCACTCGCTTTATCTAGGTTGAATATCTAGACCGGAAACATGCCTTGTGTTTATTTAAATTTGTGTTGACTTCCAACAGTAGGGTTTAATATAAAGATATTATACAAATCCTACTTTTATACAGACAATGTTTGGTTGTTTTTTTAGGTTTCTTTTACTAAAAAAGGAAACATTTAATCCTTTCATTTCGTTGTCTGTCTATATGTCTGTCTGTTTAAAGCTCTAGAAAATAAAGCTTCTAAGTCAACGTAATCAAACGATATGGAAATTTAAGCCGTATACTTGAACATTTCGCAGGTAAACCAAATTCTATGGGCTACTTCCCATTGATCTAGAATCATTTAAAATTTGGTGAAAAGCCAGATCTAATAATACAAGTAAAGAAAAACATCTGAAAGTCGTAATTTATTTAAAAAAAATTTTATGGTATAAGGGGCAAACGAGCAGACTGGTCACCTGATGGTAAATGACTACCCCCGCCAATGAGCACCTGCAACTTTAGAGTCACAAGTGCGTTGCCGCCCTTTAAGGTGGTAGCTGAAGAGGGGGAGAGGGGGAAGAGGGGAGAGGGGCAGGACGGGAATAGGGGAGAGGAAAGGGTTAGGGCCTTTTTTTTTTTTTTTGTACGTGTGGAAACCCCCTCCGGCCGTCACCCCACCGAAAACCGCGGCGGTGTGTCGGAATCGAACCGACTAAAACCACACGGTGTGCCGTACTGCGCCTCAAATAGGAGGGGTCCGGGGACAGCTTTTATTAAGACATCCGGAAAGGGTTAGGGCCTGCGGTAACCTCACTCACGCGGCGAAAAGCAATGCAAGTATTGCTTCACTGCTGGTTTTCTGTGCTGTGTTCGGTTTTCTCTGTTATCGAGCGGAGTCAAGCCGGCCCATACGTGCTGATGCATGGCTCTCCCACGTGAATCCATTAATATGTTTCTATATACCGGGTGTTAGTGAAACGCTCCCGAAAACGAAGACAGACGATAGTGCTAATGATACCTTTGATGATGGGTCAGAAAAAAATCGGTCCTGCTCAGGGTCGTTCCTGGTGCAGAGGTTGGCCCATAACCACAGCAAGCGTTATGGGCACCTTTGCGCCGGGAGCGTCCAGGGGTGGGTTATTTGTTTATGACACCGAATGACAATTATTGTGATGGTTATGTTGTAATTAATTTTAATGGATTGAATTTTGACCAAATGGCCTAGTGGGTAGTGACTCTGACTGCTAAGCCAAAGGTCGTGATGATCATTTGTTCTGTGTCTGGGTGTAATTTATCTATAATATGCATATGTTTAGAAATATATAAGTATGTTTATCAGCAGTCTGGTTACCATAGTACAGGCTCTGCCTAGTTCGGGATCAGACGGCTGTGTGTAAGATGTGTCAAGTTATAATGAGTGAGGTTACCGAAGGCCCTAACCCTTCCCTCTCGTCTATTCCCGTCCTTCCGCTCTCCCCCCACTCCCCTCTTCCTACTTTCTCGCCGCGCTCACCAGTCATTTACCACCAGTTGACCCGTCTACTCTTTTGCTCCCAATAGCATAAAAAAAGTAAATATTTATATCTAAGTAACACTAAGATATTCCCTACATTCTGTGCTATAACTACCCAAATCAGACACTCCGTCCACATGAAATATGCAAAGCTTTTTAAAAATGCTTCGGGAACCCCAAAATCTCCGCAGTTTTACCTCGGTGGTAATGAATTTTTAAATCCGACTTTGTCTAAGTCAAGAATTCTGAAAGATTACGATTAATATTTTTAGTGCCTTTACAGGGATTTATAAAATGTTAAAAATGTGAATGTTACGTACAAAACTTTCAATAATCAATAATAATAATAACTGATGTGTCACATCTGATCCCAAACTAGGCAGAGACTGTGCTATGGTAACCAGACTACTGATAAACATACTTATATATTTCTCAATACATACATTTTATAGATAAATTACACCCAGACACAGAACAAATGATCGTGCTCATCACACAATTATATATTGGTCCTGGGTGGGGATCGAACCCATAACCTCTTACTCAGCAGTCAGGATCACTACCCTCTAGACAAATAGGGCAGTCGAAATAATGATAATATTGAGGGACATCTACTTTTTCCTGTTTCTCAGTCTTATGGCTAGGTACAGCTGTGTAACAGTGACTGTGACTATTTTCTAGACCTAAACTAGACTTAACTAACTATAAATATAAATATAGACTTAACTATAAATTAACTTAGATACATTTTTTTCTAAATATTCAATACATATAGCATAATTATAGAGAATCGAACTGCCACCCCTGACGATACAGTCATATATTATAATAATAATCTTTATTTGCCAAGAGCATTGTCTTAGAGATGGTACAAATTTATTTTGTCTTACTACTAAGTGCTGAGTGTTGTGCCTAAATTGGACATGCTAACATTTTGATTAAATAACGTTAATTCTAAATTATTAAGAACTGAATGTCTATTTCTAGTGCAATTTATCATCGTTAAGTATTCTGTTATTATGTGCTAAAATAGGGTAGATAATTGTCAAGTCAAATATGCATATGCATATATCTACCCAATTGGGTAGATGCCTATGCTCAACATAGATTATTTTGCCAAGTCCGGCAGTAAAATACGAGTAACTGAAATAGAGTGAAAATTATCGATCAGTTTTACTTTCACTTATCTTATAACCTTCAAATTAATATTAAAAGTGAATACTCTCTTTTGTCTATCTAAGTAAGGTAGTCAACAACCACATTATGTGTGATTATCTGGCTGAAGATCCATACGTAGGGATAATATTATATTGCAGTAAAACCCCATCGAGTTAGAGCCACTCTTATACTTACTATCAGAAACAGAACATTAAATTAGTAGGAGTATTTAATAGTAATCTGTTGCAGGTACGTATCTCATCAGTCATTAATAACAAATATTGTTACGGGCTGTAGGTACAGGTTTGGAAGGACAAGGTAATCTCACTGAAAGGACGCGGCGACGCTTCATATTAACAGACACCTGGATTGAGAGACGTGTCGCTCTTGATGTGGCGTTGCTGATGGTAGGTAAAAGGAAGCTGAATAGGAAAAGAGTGTTAACGTTTTTCCTTCTTCTTCTTTTCTCTTCTTCTTATTTTCACATACTTACCGACTGTCTATTGTGTGGCTCGCGTCTTCTTAGATACCTCTGTTGTACCTACTAGAGTCTTAATTCCAAAAACTTAAATTCAACGAGATACGACGAGCTCAATGACGTTTCAAACGTCACAATATAATAAATATTCTGTAGGGTAATGATCCAGAAATATAATAGAATATTTATTTAAAGCAACTATGACTTAGTTGTTAGTATAACTTAAACACTACGTTAGTATTACAGTTTTTTTCTGTTACTTTAACATAAGTAATAATAAAACTATTCTACACACTAATTAAGTCTTACAACTGCAGGACGCAGCCAAAATTACCTCTATTAATTGATGTATTAGAGTTTCGCAGAATAGTTATGGTTATGCGGAGTTATTTAATTAATATAATTGCTGTTTGAGAAAGGTTTTGATTTTGCGATAACAGTAAAATTATGTGATATATTTTTGGAACATTGTAATAAACCGTAACGGCAGACAAGGCCACTGAGGGCTTATAAAGGATTAATTATATATAAAAACACAATATTACAGCCCTTAGGGAATCACATTAGTTATATATTTTTTTCTTTTTGTGTGTTAATCTGTCTCAATTTGATGCTACAATGAGATTGTTGACGCCCACCGTTGGACACAAATATCTATTTTGTTTACGTTTAGAATCCCACGCTGCGCACCTACAAATATATTCACTGTTTAAACAATACTTTTCAATGTTTTAATTTTGAATAAAGATACACAGTTTTATTCACAGTTCATAATGTTGTTACCACTGCAATGGTTTATTATTTTATTTAGATTCATAATTAGAAAGATTCATAGTATTCGTTCGAAAATCACCACAACATTAGTTTTTTGTGAATTTGGTAGTAATCGGTATTAGTTGTGATATTGTTACTAGAATGGAGCAGCGAAGAAGAGTGATATTTAAGTTCAAAGTGCTCTCATAGCGTTTATTTTATTAGGGCCCTTGAATCTTAGGAACTTAGAACTTGTCAGCCGAAACGCTTTGCGACATAAACTATTATTTAAATCTTTATACAGGATGTAAGGACACCGCACCGAATACTTAATAGTGTATTCAGACCATCATTCTGAGTCGAAAATCATTGGAATTTTTGCAAGAAAATTCATATTTTTTTATATAATTTTATTTTTCTTTGGTTAAAAGTGGAATCACAATGAGTAAACAGAACATTTTAAAGAAAAAACAATTATTAAATACCCCATACGGCCAAAAACTGCAGTGTAATTAATTAAACAACATTTATGTAATCAGCTGTTACGACGGCGCTGAATGTTTAAGGTCATTCACCATACCGCACAAAAATAATACCGCGTACAGTGCATAGCGCCAAATGAAACTAATGACTATAAATCCTTAATCTCGCATTTTTATGATGAAGTGACTGTTGTATTGTGATAAGTATAAACAGAAAGAGGTTTGTGTAAGTTTTTCACGTAGCTCAAACTAACACGCTGTACATAAAAGCGAATACCTATTTCTCTTGGTCACGCCATAACTTGAGAAGAAAAAAATTATTGATTTGGATAGATTTCACTTAAATGACTGCACAGATGGCGCAATGGTTTAAGTGGTCACCTCGCCACTACACCGTGCCGAGTGTTGTGGGTTCAAATCGCACACGGGACAAAAATTTGTGTGGTCCACAAATATTTGTGGGTGGTCTTTGTGTCCTGTTTTTGAAGGCCCCTGCAACACATAAATATTCCTCACGAGGGAGTTGTCTTTAAAAAAAATCCACCATGTCGCGGGTCTTGTAACATATAAGAATAAATTACCTCCATAAAGTTTGAATACGGATTTGTGCTCAAATATTTATATTCTTCTGACATTTCAGATTGTCATCAATTTAAAAGAAAAGTTTTGTAACTCAAACATTGTCTTGAACGCTAAAGTCAAACGTTTTATGTCTTAACAATGAATAAGTACGAATTTAAAATATGAGATTGGATAAGATATGCAAAATTTTGATTTAAGTTATCCTGGGGCTAGTTCACACGAACCATTTTGTTAAAGTTACATGAATTAAAATGTATGCGCTTCATAGTTACGTGCCCCAAGAAGTTTAAAACGCACATACATGTATAGCGTTTGAACCTTCACACGTTGTGAAAAATGTAGATGTTAGTTATTTTTGTATAATTTTTTTAGTGTATAAAACCCTTGTGAGCCCCGCGTCACCGGGGTTTTGTGTGGCAAAAATGATCAATGCGCCGGGGCTGGGGCAAATTAAAACATAGGAAGTAAATCCCTGTGAATCCCAGTAGTACTATTTATATTCATTGTTTTAAATTACTTTTTGTTTTTAATATAAGAAATGTAGGTGTAAATTCGTTTTAATGTTAGAAGTAAACTTCGGTTCACAGTGGCGTAACTATACCATCTGAGGCCTGTGTCTAATTCATAGGATGTGTGTGAGTCTGACTCGCACTTGACCGTTATTTTCTTACGAATGTGTTAAAATCCTAATAATTTATTTGTATAACTCGTGTATTTTATTAGGTTTATTAAATCAGTTAACTTATATTATTTTATTAAATACGTTTTTTTAATACACTTTGTAATTAGTGCCTTCTGTATTTAGGGCACGGTAATATTATCTATATAGTATTTTATCTTTATACAAACGGTCGGAAAGCGAGTCATACCTACGCGTCTCAAGTTCGGTATACACTCGGTACCCAATAGGGGCAGCCCTATCGCGTGTTTACGTATCGCGCGGCTGTAGGTAATTATTTCAAGGACAGCGCTGAGTCACAATACTGGACAGATAATATTACCGTATTCAGGGCTTTTGGTGCCCGTTATTTTGCCCGCTCTGCCACCCTATTGTTACGCCACTGCATTTAGTGTAAGTAAACTATTATTTTGGTTATTTTTAAAAAGATGATTGGTATTTAAAGCAAACATTATTAGAATGGCGTTTGAAGCTTGGTTAACAAAAGTTTCAGTACACATATTTATTTACACGATTATTATTAATTTGAAAGTTCTTTCAGCTTATAATTTTGTGTTCAGCAAGCTGTTTATCGAGGGAACTAATAGACACACATGACATTCCGGATGATACCGCGTGACACGTTTATTATTCCACAAAAATACAAAAGTAGCTAGTTTACTTAGTCCGTGTAAAGATGGCGTTAGATACAGTAAACGCACGTCTGGGTCCGGGTGCTAGAACTAAAGTTTAACTGCCTCCGAGGCTCCACTAGTCGTACTCTGGCCTGTGAATTTTATAATTTAACTTTGAAATTTGTTGAAATGTATCTTCGTAGCTTACAGAACTATCTTGTAGAATAACTTAGTATGAATTTTTGAGTTTTAAATCGTTTTGGCTGCCTTGTTGGACACTATGAACATGTTCAGTGACTATATTTTTTATTATTTGTACTTCTTATGTTAATTTTCAGTCCACAGCAAAAACATACTTTAGCGTCATCTAGCGAAGACCAACCGTACTACGTAGTAACTACTGATCCTGTATCACGAAATGAAAGTTCTCTCGCTTATTAGTCTATAGACTTCCCAATATCAACTGTTGGGTCGCGACCCTCAGAACATGGTCACACAGCCTCGTCTGAGGTTTTCCTCCCTCTGCGACAGAGCTATAAACAATCAGCAACTTGCTGCCAGCAACAACTTAGCTACCAGCACCAATTTGGCCCAACACATTGCTAGTACCAACTGGCTCCATTACATTACATCACTCATGGGAGAGCCATGCTTCGGCACGTATGGGCCGGCTCGACCTGAGTAATACCACGGCCTCACAGAAAACCGGCAGTGCAGCAATGCTTGCTTTTGCATTACTTTTTGCCGAGTGAGTGAGGTTACCGCAGGCCCTAACCCTTCCTTCTCCCCTCCTCTCCCCCTCTTCCACGCTTCCCCAACTCCCACCTTAAAGGCCGGCAACGCACTTGTGACTTTTGAGTTGCAAGTGCACATGGGCGTGGGTAGTCAGTTACCATCAGGTGACCCGTTTTGCTCGTTTGCCCCTTACATCATAAAATAAAAAAATAGTTCAAGCTGACATTAATTCGGCCTGTTACGCTGCCATCGCCGATTCTGGGCGTTATGTATAATCCAGCACCAACTTGGCCAGTTTACTCCCAAAACTTTTACATTTTTTATGATTCTTGATGACAAGTTTTTTTTTGTCGTCCTTAATTACAATTTTTTATTTATTTACTCTCTGACTAATATGAAAAATTTACTCGTAAAGTTTAAATTATTTTCAAGGATAAATCGCTGTACACTCATATACAAACTCGATAACACGAAAAATAATTGAATTTAAACAAAAATAAATGGCAAAAGGTAACAACATCAATCAAAACCGACGAATCAATCTTCAGTGACGTAGAAAATATTTACAATGTTTTTGTACTATGATCGATAAAATTGTTAGCGAAGATTATAAGGCAATCGTTTTTAATAAAAGTTATTAGTGACAGGACTAATGTGAAATATATAAGTAGGTATATTTACCTATAAACATTAATCTTAGTAGTTATAGGCTGTTGTAATCAGTCAGTTTCGAGGAGTCGCTACGCATGGCCACTGTAGGATTCTCCCGCGTGGTTGGACGGGTCAAGGAATTTTGCTTCTTGGTAGCGTTAGAGGAGGCAGAGACCCTTCTCTTTCATTTCCGTCTTGTCACCGTCCGTCATCCGAAGCCGCGATGGAGATCCGTTCACTCCTGGTACTGGTAAGCGCCCAGATGAAATATCACTTCGACGAGCACTTTCGCTTGTCAATCATTTGAGAATTCAAAAATAAATGACAACAGTATATGCAAATACAATAGCAATTCCATTACAGAAATTCAATAAAAATAAATTTAATAAATACAAAAAATAAACTATTCAATTGCAAAAAAATCTGAGCTCGATTGTACTGAAATGTAGAACATAATTCAACTTTATTCGCCTCTATATCATATATAAACAATTATCTTCGTACAATTAACAACTAAAATGTAATAAAAAACTTTTTGTTGTTCATACATTTGTCACCAATTTATTGGTTGTGGTTTCATCCACTGAACCACAGTCAACCGTAATCGAATAAGTAATGGCGGCAGTAGCGTAATAGCTAAAGCGCCATCGAGTGGTTGAGGGTTCGAACCACACCCCCCGATCCCACTTCTTTTTTGTACCCAGTAGACTACTAACGTGATCCCACTTCTTTTTCTTTTGTGCGCGTGTAACTAGCCCACTGAATTTTTGGCACGATTAGTCGAGCCCGCCGCGAACCTGTAGCTTTATACCACTGTTCGAAAACGTTCGACATTGTAAAGCCTATTAAGAACCCCCTTTAAAATTAATAGTTTAACATTAATTAATTTCCTAGATCCAGTCATTTCACCATTGTAACAAGTTTCATCGCAATCGGTTCAGTAGTTTTTGAGTGAAAGAGTAACAAACATCCACACATCTTCACAAACTTTCACGTTTATAATATTAGGTCAATTTCTGTTACCATTTTATACTAAAAAACTATATATTTAGTTTCAACATTCATTCAAGTAGGTTCGCGGAATCGAATTGTGGCGCCCTCGGACCACAGAGTAGACTAAATTATGCGGCCATTTTGAGCCAAAGAAGCGACAAGCCGGATAAAGGCAGTCGTAACCGGCTCTAGAATCGACCCACATTGTTGTACAGGAGCATAGACATTAGGATTATTTGTAAAATAATCTATTTTGTTATTTGACTTTTTGGATTAGTCTACATCAAAACCATGCATATTATGAAACCACATATTTCAACTATACTTTTTGTATTAAGTAGGGATTAGACTATTATGCGTCTACGCAACAATTCTTCAGACTCTGTGCTATAAGTGATTATTTCTGATCCTAATAACAATTTGCCAGATACGAAAATCGAATCCATGACATAACGGTAGCACAAAGCCATGATGACTAGCTTCAAAAATGTGACAAATGGCACTGTATAGCTAGTTTTATTAGCACAACAATTAAACCATGTCTTTAATATTTTACTTTGAAAAAATAAAGGGCAATATGTAGCCACGTATTAAAAGTACACTTTAAAAATACATCTTGAAGGGATTTTGAATTCAAAGAACATTTTTAGCTGTAATTTTAGCAGCTGTTTGTAGTCAATATAGCAAAACAAGGTCACATTCTGCTTTCAGTGAATGACTTACAAGATCTTAGTGAACTCACTCAGATCGTTTGACGTTTTCGAGAAATATAAGTCGCTGACGGCACGTCTAATTTTAAAACATAAAAAAAACTCAAGGGGGAGAGCCATGCTTCGGCAAGTATGGGCCTCCTCGACCGGAGTGATACCACGGCCTCACAGAAAACCCGCAGTGAAGGAACGATTGCATTGCTTTTCACCGACTGAGTGAGGTTACCGGCCCTTACCCCCCTCTACCTTAAAAGCTGGCAACGCACTTGTGACTCCATGAGGTGTCCATGAGCGGCGGTAGTCACTTACAGGTGACCCGTCTGTTCATTTGCCCCCCCTATACCATAAAAAATAGAATGGCATAAACAAAACTATCCAGTAAGTCCCTTGTCTACCACCGTATTTGATAATGACGACACGCAGCTCACATAATTCAACACAGAATATAACAACAAAAAAATGCGAATCCGTTTCAGTGAACAATTATAAGCTCCAGGACTACCAGTTTTAAAGCGACCGCGGCATATAAATCAGTGGCACTTTTCTACCCCAACCCTTATATATTCGCAATTGGGCCGCGATAAATTTCCCCTAAATTAACACTCCTACGAATATTCGATGGGATTTAATAGGATTTTTATGTATATTCCCCTTGTTGGCTCTTAAGGAATTTAAAATAAATGGGGCTTTTAGCTGTACATTTTTAGTGTCCGGTGGTAGTAATCACGACCGGTGATTTAGTTATTTCTTTATTAAACTTTTTGTAATCTATTTATTACTACGTGGAGGAAAAAAAGTTTATGTGTAGAAGAAGTGCAGGAAGCTAAAATTTTTAAACAATCATCATTCTCCGAGCCTTTTCCCAACTAAGTTGGGGTCGGCTTTCAGTCTAACGTACGGCCGAACTTTGATATTTTACGTGAAGTGACGAGCGATATTTTACGTGGGAGAACCATGCTTCGGCACGTATGGGCTGGCTCGACTGCGCCTAATACTACGGCCTCACAGAAAACCCGCAATGAAGTCAAGTTCAATGATGGTCGAAATTCGACCTTCACGCTGTCTCTAGTGTACATTATTGTATAAAGTGATTAAAAAATCGAAGATTAAAAATGACATATCACATAATATGTCACTAACACATTTATTTCTGCATCCTCAGTGTTAGTGCCCGCCACATTATCAGTGCGAACCAGCGGTGCGGTCGCAGTCTCGAAAGGAAGTGCGGACCGATTGATCTAATGCGCTACTGACAGAAGTGACAGATACAGCTTTGACATTGACAGCTCAAACGTCACTTTGGCACTGGCCACAGACTAACCGTTACTGTATTATAAGTGGTGCTGCTACTCCAATAAACAGCTGCAGGCTACTAGATCCTATGAATTACACAAAGCGCTAACAATTTTAGGAACATTTGTTCTTTTTGACAGGACTTTTTTCCTCAGGAATCCGTGGAGGCATCAAGTTTCAATTAACATCAAATACTTATGTCAGTGGTCCCTTGAAGCTGTAAGAAAATCAAGCCTCCTAGTCTTCTTAGTCTTACGGCTATTAAGGCTTAGATTTGAACAAATTTAAACATTTAGCAGGTAAATAAAAACCTATAGGGTACTTCCCATGGACGAATAAGAATCATGAAATTTGCTAAGAAGCAAGGTAAACAGCACAAGTAAAGGAAAAAAATCCGAAGTCATAATTTGTTGTTATATCGCATAAAAAATGGTTTTTGTGATTACAAACTTATATTTTGCTGTTGAAAAATTGACTTTGTCGTACATCGATGTATGGAAAAAGTATTTTTAGAATCGCAAAGTTAAGTTTGTCTTTCGGAAAATACGGGCAAAAATCATATGGAGATATAAACAGAACTAAATTCGTCAGACAAATCAAAGGTATGTAATACCTTTTGAATATGTGATCGCGTTAATTCCCGTTAACATAATTATATACACAGGACTGCCTTACGACTTTACATTTAAAAGGTAGAACACACTTATTAATATAGATATACGTATAAGTATGTACAAGTAATTTAGAAGTCGTCAATTTGAAAGGAATGAAGTTAGTTTACTTCATTGTTTAGTTTAGAGAAGTTAATTTAATTTGAGTTTGGAAGTGTTAAAGTTCAATGTATGGACTAGTTGGCGTTACGGAAATGCCGCATTCGGACCGAGAAACAGTTGCGTTCGTACCGCTTAGAGATGGCGTTAATGACGCAAAATCGGCCGCGCTGCTGATAAGAAAAACGTATATATGTTTTTTTACATTATTGTTATCAAAGGGCGTATTTATTGCTAAATGTAATCTCTTCCAGACAACCTCAGGACGGACCAAATGGATGGTTGGATGTTTTCGAAAGGCAACGGTAGTTCGAAGTGTATTAAAGATATTAGAGTGTAGAAGATATATTTACATATCGAAACATAATCTTGTTTATTATATACAACTTACATATTACATACAACACACCTACAGGCACCCAACGGAAAAACTATACACCGAATGCAAAGTCTTAACCATCCGACAGCTGTTTGTATTCAAATCTACAATGAGGAAACATCAAAATGTGTCACCCGATCCAAATAGACGCATTGGAATGCCAGTCTCTGTTAGGGTTCGTTGTAAAACCTCTTTTGTCAAGAGACAATTTACTAGCATCAGTTGCAAACTGTATAATAAAATAAATAAAGCTCTGAACATAGCCGGTATAAATAGCCATGATGCCAAACGGAAAGTTACCGCCTGCCTTTACCAACTAAATTATAAGCAGACTGAAGATCTACTGTCATACATCACATAATTCACGCACAACCCACACACACACACACACACACACACACACACACACACACAGACACACTATAATTTTGATTTAATGTTTCATTTTTATCTAATATAGATGTATAATATAATTTTGATTAATGTTTAATTTATTTTTTATCTAATTTTGTTTTATATATGTAATTTTGATTTAACGAAATTTATTTTTTTATCTAATTTTGATTAGTATTTAATTTAATTTAACTTTAATTTTAATGTATTAATAAGTAATGTTGCCTTCATCTTTTATGGTTTACTCATTTTAATTATTTTAAATTATAAGTTGGTCTGAAAATTAATTTTCATTCAATTTTAACTGATTTATGTACCTATTAATAATCACACAATATAAAGATTTTATCTTAAACTGACTGACTCTAATAAAAATAGTAATGTGTAACGTGTTTGTATTATCTGAGACAATAAAGATTATTATTAACATACCATATTACGGAAATTATCTACCAAAAACAAATTTAACAAACAAAAAAAAAACCGACTTTTACGAAATTAATTGTGAAAAAAAAAAAAAGTAATAGGTGATAACTGATGTATTATATTTTTATACCTTCCTGAAAATATGTAGAATAAGTTAATGAAACAGTCATGAAAATTGGTAAGTATATTATTCTTTTTAGAAAATTGTGAACATACAAATATACGGATCGAAGACAGAACGTACTTTTTTGAAGTCGTTATAAACGATAAATACAAGAACCATTTTCTTAAACATGGTTCTTGTGATCGCTCGTTTAATGGTGAGTATAATCTTTAATTATATTATTAGTGTGTCAGCCATAACTAGGACTCTCGTTAACCCTTCCAACTAACCCCAATGCTTGCTTTAGAAGTGGTGGTTTACGTCAGCAGTGTATTTAGTTGGGTTCGAATCTGCAATCACTTGTACCGAAGGCCGACGCCTTTTAAAATCTCTATATTATATGCTAACTTTTAAACTTTCGCGTTCCATGATATAATATTATCTACGTATGAACGGGAATTAACGCGATCACGAAAAGGTATTACATACCTCTGAATTGCCTGACGTTTCGACCAGGTTGCACTGGCCGTGGTCACAGGCTGACTGGCTCAGCGGTGCACGCCCTCCGTCGCCGACATCGTGAGGTAGAAGGTTCTTCATCCACCTCCACTTTTTTGATATTTTTGATTATTTCGTTTCGCCATGTACCGTCACATACTATACTAACAGTGTCCCTATTCTGTAAGCAAACCGATGTGGCCCTATTCTGGTGTTCACCCGACTGCGCATAAAAGCGAGGTGGCATGTTTTTTATCACTGGATTCCACGCTGTAGATAATTTGAAACCATCTTCCCGATTGAAAGTTTTGTGTTTTTTAATTTCAATCGCTTCACGTACAACTCTTGAGTAAAAGTGACGTTCCGTGGAGAGGACTTGCGTACGGTGAAATTCAATCCAGTGATTGGTGCCCGCTTCGAGTGCATGTTCTGCAATCGCTGATTTGCTAATCTGTCGGTTCTTCACAGCAGCGATGTGTTCTTTGACCCTTTCAGCAATGGTCCGCTTTGTTTGGCCTATGTAGGAACTACCACAGCTGCAGTTTATTTTGTAGACACCTGGAGTTTGTAACGGCAAGACGTCCTTCGGTGTACCCACGATGTTTTGAACCTTTATGCCTGGTGTGTATACTGTCGGAATGGAGTATTTCTTTAATACGGAGCCGATCTTATCCGTTACTCCTTTCACATATGGCATGTAGGCTGGTTGTCTGTTCACCTCCGGATGCTTGCGTCTCATTGTCGGTTGCTTCCGTGTTCCATTCACCTGATATCCGTTACTTTTAAGTACCTCCTGAACATGATCCAGCTCTCGCTCCAAATGTTCAGGGTCACAAAGATCGTATGCTCTGTTCTTGAGTGAAGTCATAACAGACTGCAGGTGTCGGGGATGATGATGAGACGTGGCGTGTAGGTACCTATCCGTATGAGTAGGCTTGCGGTACACACAGTGCGACAAGGACCCATCTGACCTCGCGGTTACTTTGACATCTAAAAATGACAATGACCTATCCGCCTCCACCTCATATGTGAACCTTATCTTGGGGTGAATGGAGTTGAGGTGTTGTAAATATTGATCTACTTCCTGTTTATTTCCCTTGACGATACTAAAGATGTCATCCACGAATCGCTTCCAAAGCCTAACGGTCTTCGGGCCGAGACTCAACGCCTTCTCTTCAAAATGCTCCATCCAGATGTTGGCTAGTACAGGGGCTACAGGACTACCCATTGCGACACCATCAATCTGAAGGTAATGTTGACCTTGGAAAAGGAAATAGTTGCCCTCTAGACAATGTTCAAGTAGATCAATATAATTGAACGGCAACTCGTGGTCTCTAAGCAGGTCTTTTACGACGTCCATACATTCTTTTATTGGAACATTGGTGTAAAGTGATCGCGTTAATTCCCGTTCATACGTAGATAATATTATATCATGGAACGCGAAAGTTTAAAAGTTAGCATAGCAAACCGTTACGGGTCGGAAATTGCAAAACAAGTGCGTCAACTAGAATATTTACGTAAAAAACGTGCGCGAGTTGAAACATCGTTGATATTTCTAGTGAAGTGTCGCGATTGGGACTTATTACCTTCGTCTGTTCGAATAAAACCACGTAGTGATATCGCATTTTCACGTAAAATTCTAACAAACGCGAGTGTACGCCTCCTGAGACAATTAATTCGCAACAAACACAGTGATTTGGAGTGTATACAGAGAGAATTATATGCGTTACATTTGAAGTGTTGTGTTAATCTATCTCAAACGGACTATGATTTGTGTGATCGGGTTACGTTTCTACAAGCGAGTCGTACCTTCGAATTGTGTAGTGAGAACTTTGAGCGTAAGTTCTCGAAGGAAGATAATCGACGGTATGCAAAAAAATAAGACGTCACCCGTGGTACCCGATCGGTCGAAGGACACCGTCATTAACTTATCACACGTGAGTTTAGATGATACTACCATAAACATCTTGGCTAAAGGTATGAATTTCGCTCCAACACCTAAACAAATACCGTTCGAGAAAGTAATCAGTAGCGTTGAGGAATCTATTGCACGTAACAAGGTACCGCCCGGCGATGCCGATATCCTTAGACAGGACGTCGCGGTAATATTACGAAAATCAAAGCTTCCGGCTAGTAATATCACTATGGGAGAGCGTCAAGCATTGAAAAACATTAGGGATAACCGGGATATTTTAGTGCTTAAGGCCGACAAGGGAAACGCCACTGTAGTGATGAGTACAACTGATTACCAACGTAAAGTACTTGAACTTTTGGATGACGATAAGGTTTACAAACCGGTATCATATAACCCCACGGCCAGAGTAACGCGTAGAATACGATCTCTTATCCAGGATAACGAGGACCTATTTTCAGAAGACGAGTACAACAGACTTTATGCACCAAAGTCACATCAGCCACCGAAATTATATGGTCTGCCCAAAATACACAAGCCCAACGTGCCGCTGCGGCCTATTGTAGGTCAAATTGCCTCTCCTACTTACGATCTCGCGAAGCATGTTGCGTCAGTATTGCAACCACTTGTAGGCAAAACACCGTCTTTTGTGAAAGACTCGCGGCACTTCATACAAATTATAAAAGATCTCAAGTTGGAACCTGATGACGTCATGGTGAGCTTTGACGTGGAATCACTTTACACCAATGTTCCAATAAAAGAATGTATGGACGTCGTAAAAGACCTGCTTAGAGACCACGAGTTGCCGTTCAATTATATTGATCTACTTGAACATTGTCTAGAGGGCAACTATTTCCTTTTCCAAGGTCAACATTACCTTCAGATTGATGGTGTCGCAATGGGTAGTCCTGTAGCCCCTGTACTAGCCAACATCTGGATGGAGCATTTTGAAGAGAAGGCGTTGAGTCTCGGCCCGAAGACCGTTAGGCTTTGGAAGCGATTCGTGGATGACATCTTTAGTATCGTCAAGGGAAATAAACAGGAAGTAGATCAATATTTACAACACCTCAACTCCATTCACCCCAAGATAAGGTTCACATATGAGGTGGAGGCGGATAGGTCATTGTCATTTTTAGATGTCAAAGTAACCGCGAGGTCAGATGGGTCCTTGTCGCACTGTGTGTACCGCAAGCCTACTCATACGGATAGGTACCTACACGCCACGTCTCATCATCATCCCCGACACCTGCAGTCTGTTATGACTTCACTCAAGAACAGAGCATACGATCTTTGTGACCCTGAACATTTGGAGCGAGAGCTGGATCATGTTCAGGAGGTACTTAAAAGTAACGGATATCAGGTGAATGGAACACGGAAGCAACCGACAATGAGACGCAAGCATCCGGAGGTGAACAGACAACCAGCCTACATGCCATATGTGAAAGGAGTAACGGATAAGATCGGCTCCGTATTAAAGAAATACTCCATTCCGACAGTATACACACCAGGCATAAAGGTTCAAAACATCGTGGGTACACCGAAGGACGTCTTGCCGTTACAAACTCCAGGTGTCTACAAAATAAACTGCAGCTGTGGTAGTTCCTACATAGGCCAAACAAAGCGGACCATTGCTGAAAGGGTCAAAGAACACATCGCTGCTGTGAAGAACCGACAGATTAGCAAATCAGCGATTGCAGAACATGCACTCGAAGCGGGCACCAATCACTGGATTGAATTTCACCGTACGCAAGTCCTCTCCACGGAACGTCACTTTTACTCAAGAGTTGTACGTGAAGCGATTGAAATTAAAAAACACAAAACTTTCAATCGGGAAGATGGTTTCAAATTATCTACAGCGTGGAATCCAGTGATAAAAAACATGCCACCTCGCTTTTATGCGCAGTCGGGTGAACACCAGAATAGGGCCACATCGGTTTGCTTACAGAATAGGGACACTGTTAGTATAGTATGTGACGGTACATGGCGAAACGAAAATATCAAAAATATCAAAAAAGTGGAGGTGGATGAAGAACCTTCTACCTCACGATGTCGGCGACGGAGGGCGTGCACCGCTGAGCCAGTCAGCCTGTGACCACGCCCAGTGCAACCTGGTCGAAACGTCAGGCAATTCAGAGGTATGTAATACCTTTTCGTGATCGCGTTAATTCCCGTTCATACGTAGATAATATCTATATTATATGTCTATTTTTACACGACTGCCCAAAACTAAAGTGTAAAGTTTTCAGGGTTCCCATATGCATGTTTGTATGTTTAAACTATGGGGACCACCTTTAAAGGGTATCCCCGAGCCCCTTGCAATAGACTCACTTGTGACAGAACACCGTGTGGTTTTAGTCATTTCGATTCCGACATACCACTTCACCGGTATTGCCAGTGACCAGCACACGATAAAAAAGTATATAATATGTATGTGTGTTTCTTAATTTCATCATAACTTCTAAATGCCTGAACAGATTTGGATGTACGGGGTATCGTTAAAATGCTTAAACCATCCTGTTAAACCGTCCCATAACACTGGCTATACATTTACAAAAAAAAAGGCGGCTGTGCGGCACGTAATTTGTTTTTTGGCAGGGTAACTTGGGTTCCCGGAGGCTTCCTTCTTAGGGTATTCCCGGGTCCCCTGCAATAGACCCACTTGTGACGGAACACCGTGTGGTTTTAGTCGATTCGATTCCGACATACCACTTCACCATTAGCTCAGGTGAGGTGATGACCCGTGGGGGTTTCCACACGAAAAAAAAAAAAAAAAGGGTAACTTGTTTAATAGAGTATACGGACATATATTATATATTAAATAAGGAATACATTAATATTTTTATACCAACAAAAATGTCCCACTTCATACATTTACTTTCCGACTCGGCAGTTGTAACCAAGTGACCCGTGTCCAAACTCGAACAGAATTTGTTATGAGTAGACACAGTGGAACGCCACCCTAAAGTTCAAAACTTTTGTACATGTAATGTGGACTGACATGTGAGCTTTTGTATTCCAGAACAATGTTTTGAATATTGCTCATAGTTTAGTGTTCAGGAAGTGCTACTGTTGATCATGGTCATTATATTTCCAACTTAAGTTTTATTCATACAGATAAGATGGCAAATAAGCATAAGGTCTACTGGATGGTAAGTAGTTACCAGTGTCTGTAAACACTCACCAGTGCTATCAGTAGAGAATTCTATCTGACAGGAATTATTTGAGGTATTATGTAGAAGGAGGCATTTCCAAGGTTGACTGAGCTCTAAATAATGTAGCAATCTTCTTTCAAAAGCAAGTGGAAGAATGGAGTAAGATTTGTTTATTTATACAAATTTGTATTTAATACATGTGTTAAGAGAAGGTATAGTTATATTTTGAGGTTGTAGAGTAGCTGATCTCGTGAATGCCTTGAAGAGCTTTTTACAAAAAAAATTAGTAAAAATAGTGATTGTTAATGCAGTGGGACCAACCTTGAGTACAACCATTTCAATAAAAAAAATAATGATTAAAATCGGTTCACAAAATGCGAAAATAAATTCAAATATTTTCAGCTTTAATTTCCAAAAGAAGGTTCTTCTTTTGGAAATTATATGTGAAAATATTTAACTGGTTGTATTCAAGGTTGGTCCCATTTAAATTTGAAGTAAATATTCCACCTCTAAGGGTGAGAAATGAAGCGAAGATGAAAACAGCTTATTACAATTTATTATGATTTAGGCACACTGAAGTCGGTGATACTTTTTTTAAAGTTCAACCATTTTTCTGCTTCTAAAACACGCTCCAAAATTATAATCAAAGGGTGAGCCAAGAATCAGAACACTGACACACACTCTTTTACGTAATAATGAAGTTATCTCTTCTAATTCCAACTAGTTTGATAGATTAAACAAATACTTTAATAAAACTAATTACCAAAACAAATTATTTAGTTTTATAGTTAACCATTTGAACAAACAACCTGTCGCACCCCGTTTCAACTTACTAACCAATCAACAACAATAAATCGATTTATCTGATTTCACGTCCAATATTGGAGCTGGAACTTTGGAATCTTTCCTGAAACTATTGGAAAGTTTTGAATTATTGCTACAAAATTTCAACCTGTATGGTTTTTAAAAGTAGAACTTGTTACTTTATCTATTCACAACTATACTTGTTTAGAATAGATGTGTAAATTGACATCGTGGCCCACAAAGAGAACGGATAAGAGACGCCCTTAGCTGTAATGCTAATGTTGAGATGGATGTGTGGTGTGAGAAGGTTGAACAAGGTCAGAAATGATTATATTAGAGCCGCCTGAATGTAGCACCAGATGGATGAAAAGTTGGGGAGCAATAGGTTATCGTGGTATGGATATGCGATGCGGAGGATAGTGAAAATGTGGTGAAGAGAGTTCTATGTATGGAAGTTGACGGGTACAAAAGAAGGTACGACCAAAGAAAAGATAGATGGAGTGCGTGAAAGAAGATATGGCTAGAAAAGGAGTAAGCAGTGAAATGACGAATAATAAAGTATGGGTATGAAAGTGTGGCGACTTCCACATACAGTAAAAACATACTCCAACATCATCTAGCGAAGACAAGCTGAACTACGAAAAGACTATTTATCCTGCATCGCGTTATGAGAGTTCTCGCGCCGATTAGTATATATACAACTTCCCAACATCAACCGTTAGGCCGCGGCTCGCCATGCATGATCACCTCTCCTGGTCGGAGGATCCTCCCTTTGTGTATGAGGGACATAACACCCGTTCCTCCACAAAAGAATAAAACATATTGCGACGGCCCCAAATAAAACTCAGAGAAGGGTAGACAGATGATGTGACATAAAATGAAGTAAGCATCATTATACATGTACATACGTATAAATATATCCATACTGATCTATTATATTATAAAGTCTTAAAGGTTTAGTCACTTGTGGTTTCAATTTCATGAAAGTCTGTTTATCTCTGTAGAGAATACTGTTTAATACAGTTTTGACAGTCAATACAAATTCAAGACTACAGAATTTTTTTCACTTTGTAAAAAACATAATACAACTCACATCTAAGTCAATTCTTTGAACGAAATATTTAACTCTTTCAAAGGGCCGGAACCTTGGAGATACGTTTTTAAGAAAAAATTAAATTGTGTTAAGTCTAATTGTACAAAAAAGTACAAATAAATTTGTCTAAAAGGTTAAAAGTTGAAAAAATATTTCGAGCAAAGTATTTTTTCCTTTAAATAATTAAGAAAGCTTTCTCTTTAAACAATAAGCTTTGAAAAAGGCAATGTTTTTATATACATAGTGGACCTGGTTCTGAAACCAAAGTTTTAATGGAAATCCCAATAATTTGACAGAGCAGAGCAGCCTTTGAAAGGATTTAGTTTGATTGAGGGACTAGTTACTAATGAAGTATATTTAATAATAAGTGAATAAGCGTTTCTGCGGTTTTTTTTTGTTGACTTTCTTATATGAATATGGGCCATTTTCGCTCAGTGAGTTCCCTGTCTTTGACAAATCGCTGAGGGTTCTCCTTGGTTGTTGTCATCGTTGGGGTTAACAAACCAAAGGATGAAATTATAAACCGATCTCCTTTGTTATCCAACTGTTTTTATTTTTGTCTTTTTATTAGATTCCTTCTAAGGAGTTTTTTTATCAATAAACTTAACGAATAACGGTCAAATATTAACGAAATACGGTCGAATTATACCACATTATTTTAAAAATGTATAGGAAATTTAAATTCAGAAAGTATAAAATAAAATCTATTTATTCTCCTGATCTCCGCTGTATCATATAAGTAGATAAAGTGTATTTTCTATTTACTGATTGTACTTTTACGAAATACTTAGCAGGGCCGAACTCGGCCCTTGCCCCATGACCTTACCATGGATAAACCTATAACGAATTGTTATTCTACCTTCGTCGTAGGAAATACCCTTTTCTACAGCCCACACGTCACCTGTCTTTTTTCTCTCTTAATTTGATTGAATAAATGTTTTTTACGAGCTGTGAGTATTAGTTATATTATTATTATATGGTTTTAATGAATTCGTGTATTTTTTTTTCAGAAAATATTGACTTTTAAATGCCTATTTCAATGTATAGAGATTTTATTTTGAGTACAATTTTGTAATAATTGTTACTGGTTTTACAGAATGTTTACACAAAATCTGCTATCTGTTACGCGTATTGTAATACGTATTATATTTCCAATTACGTATTGCTGAAAAATAAGGTTTTTTTATTATATTATGTATTCACGCTCGCTTATTTCACATGACTTTGTCACGGTATATTTGTGTAAGGCATTGAAGAGCGCATAGTCTTTAATGGTGTTTGACAGCAGTAGCAGGCCTAAGACATTACGTGTTTCACACATCGAATTTATGACAAGCAGTCTAAATCTGTAAGTTTTGGTTGAGCAATAATTCATCTGGGGCATATCTAGGCCACCTGTATTATAGTGTAATGAAAAGTGGAGTGGTTTTAGTCGGTTTGAGTGCAACCACTCAGTGAAGTACCTAATACCTGAGAGGGTTCTATACGTTAAAAAGGTAGAGATGTATTATTTTATTACTCTCTCTCTACCCTTCAATAAATTTGTTTATAATCTATTTAATTCCTTAATAATGGGAACTTTTGCCCGATGTTTCTCATAATTTCTTCTCTTAAAACCTTATTTTAACTGTTACTAATACATGACTAACTCCCTCATTTTTCATCCTGTTCTCAGGTAATACGGATACCAACGAAAACATTTTACTCGTAATTATATAGATATACCTATATATTAATAAGTTTTCAGAAAATTGTCTTAAAAATTGTAGTACTATGTTAAACCATTCTTCCTTCAACGTCTTTAAAGTCAACAAGAATATATATTATTTTCATCATTTGTGAGTGCGTCACCCTTGACACGCCTTTTTTTAAATTAAAATGCCTCTCTGTAAATAAATTATCAGACGCATTGAAACAAAAAGCTATCGTTGGTCAACCTAATATTTAATTTTATGTTACTCTTGCCCCGCAACGCTAGTGAAAAAGCATTTTTCTCTAAAAATCCTAAGTAATGCAGAGTAATAACTTTAAAGATGAATATTTTACTAGAATCAAGGTTAGACGGCATACATATGCTGACTTCACATGAATAATTTAAAGTTAAATTTACCCCTACCATAGTACCATCCTTGGTAACGACATTTTAAGTTACGACTTTTTAACAAAAATCTTCAAATCTTGAAATCTTGTTTTTTTTATTTTTGCTACTTGTTGTGATTAGATGTGTAAATCAGAACTTGGTCACGGTACGAATAAATATTTATTTACATTAAATAGAGTACATCCTCCATGTACTCCCTTATACAGATGCTTACAGTCTATCTATTTATCGATTTAGCCTTTGAAAGGCATGTGAAATAATTATAATGCTTTACTTACATTGATATCATTTTTTTTTTATGATATAGGGGGCAAACGAGCAGACCAGTCTTCTGTTGATAAATAACTACCGCCGCCCATGGGTAGAATTGACATTACCTATATTCTTATGACTATAATGATTTGCAGATAAATACCCATTAATTATAGACCATAGATTAAATATTATGCTTGTTTAAAATTTATGGGCCGGCTCGACTCCGCTCGATTCCACGGCCTCACAGAAAACCGGTAAGGAAGCAATGCTTGCATTGCATTTCACCGCGTGAGTGAGGTTACCGGAGGCCCTAGCCCTTCCTTCTCCCCTATTCCCGTCCTTCCCCTCTCCGACTCTCCCCCCATCCCCTCTTCTCCTACTCCCACCTTAAGGGCGCTAACGCACTTATCACTCTTCAGTCACAGGTGCCCATGGGCGGCGGTAGTCATTTACCATCAGGTGACCCACCTGCTCGTTTGCCCCCTATACCATATAAAAAAAAACCATGTTAAATGGCTGACATAGTTTGAGGTGCCTTTGCACCAGTTTACTAAGGTATTTTCTAACCTACAAATAGAACAAGGATTACCTTTAATTAAGGACTTTTTTGTAATTAAGGTCAGTTGATGTACTCATTACACAGACGAAGCTAATGTTTAATTCTTTAGTAACTTTTGCCTGCAGCTGCACTCGCGTAAAAGTAATTTTTCCATCAATTGGGAAAAAAAAAATTCGCAATTAAAGATTATCCTTTGCTATATCTCTGGCAACGTGTATGCAAAACGTAATGATGATCGGATGAACGGTACGACAGCGCATTAAATGCGGACAAACAAACATTAAGAAAAAATAAATAAACTCTCTTCAGAATTAATGTAAGCTCCAGGACAATCTAACTTTCCCTGAAAATGATCAAGAGTTAGTTAAGGAGTCACAATTGTTTGAGTTGTCGTTACACTACTACAGAAACACACTACTGTCAGATTGAAATCGGAATGAACGGATATAAGACGAAAATTATGCTCAATAGTCATATTACATACCCGGGGCCAATAGTAGTTCATGGCGTTCATCTCGAAGTTAGTCAAGATTATGTATACCTAGGGCTCTGCCCTATTTTGCAACTGGGTACGAATAACTTCGGGAAGAAATTCAATAGGATTCAGCTGGGATGGGCAACATTCAGTAAGCTTCGTCAAGAAGTCTTCACGTCGTCCATGCCTCAAAGTCACTCAACGAGCTATGGAGAGAGCTTTGCTTGATGTGTCTCTGTGGGACAAAATTCGTAATGAAGTTATCCGAAATAGAACCAAGGCAACCGACATAGCTCCAATAATTAGCAAGCTGAAATGATGTGATGAAACACAAGTTTTTTCTTTATATAGTATTCTATTTAATCTCTTAACCCCATCTTACCTTGAAAAAACATAATATAAATATTATATAAACATAATATTAAACTGGCCTGTTGGTCTAGTGGTTAGTAATCCTGACTGCTGAGCCACAGGTCATGGGTTCGATTCCCACCCAGGACAAAATTAAATAGTTGTGTTATATACACGGTCATGTCGGTATATTCGGTATATGGTATATTCGTGTATGTAGCCAGGAAACTCACTCGATTCTCAGTAGTAGAAGACTAGTGAGAATCGAGTGAGTTTCCATTAGAGTCCTCCATTAGTAGTGGTGAGATTTATATTTTGACATTGTAAGTATATATCGTAATGTTCATTCGCGGTTATCACGGCCATCTATTATGTATCTATTTATACATATTTTATGGGTTTTAAGCCTTTTTCATGTAGAAAATTTATATAATTTAACACAATTGTCGTTAAATTGATCTGAGGATACGAAATTAGATTGGACAGCTTCATTAGATTACTTAGTGATACAGCAAAATACAAAGATGGTTACACAAATTGGTTTTGTTTGCATTCTGCTTTATTTATAGACAAAAGATTTTAAGTCTGCAATATTTAATTGTTTTTCGGTACGTCATGAATGGCCTCAAAAAAAAAAGATAAATAGATCTCCTACTATTACTCCACGATATATATATATATATATATATATATATAATCTGAATCTAGGAAACGGCTCCAACGATTTTGATGGAATATTGTATGCAGATACAGTTTTGCATTTTAAGTTCAACTGCATGGTTATATTTTCTGTAAAAATGCGATTTTACAAAAAGCTCCCGAGCAAAGGTCTCCCAGGTACTTATATATTAAATCTACCTTAGGCTTGTGAACACTCTCAAGTTGCAAGGTCGTCACTTACCATCAGGTGACCCATCTGCTTGTTTGCTCCCACTACCATAAAAATGGACACACGCAACTCAAGAGTCGCAAGTGCGTTGCTGGCCTTTAAAGTAGGAGTAGGGGAAGGGTGGAAGAGGGGAGGAGAGGGGGAGGGAAGGGTTAGGGCCTCCGGTAACCTCCCTCACTCGGCGAAAAGCAATCATATTGAGAACAGTGGAACAAGCAGCAGTGAAACAATAATCATTGTTTCACTGCCGGTTTTCCGTGAGGCCGTGGTATCACTCCGGTCGAGCCGGCCCATACGTGCCGAAGCATAGCTCTCCCACGTTACCTTTACGCTACAAAAAACACTATAATATTGAATTTTGGAACTCGGAATTAAAGTCGCCAGATCGCAGAGATCGCAGATCGAGAAGAAATGTGCTACCCCTAAGCCGCAAATCCTTCTTGACAGGGCTACTTTTGCGGGTACAAAAATAATAATCGAGAATAATAAAAATCGTATCTTATGATCATCAGCCGCACTCACTCCACTGAAAAACAAGATTCAGTAACTTCTAGACATTAAAATTTATAACAAAAAGATATAACAGCAAGGGAATGATTAACCCAATCCCGTCGCACATAAAACTTGGAATATAAAGAGATAAATGAACGTAAATTCAACACTTAAAACATTAACAATCGTATTTCTTATCGCTTTGACATCGTTTAATCCTCAGATTTAAAAAAAAGGGAATGAATGAACACGACTTTTAAATTTGAATTTCATGAGCGTAGTGCCTCCTTTGGAAATTAGAACGTGGAATTCCAACCTCCAACGTATTCCAATGTTGGAATACGAATTTTCAGGTGAGAGTAGGGTTGTCAAATTACAAAATGTTGAAATATAAGTCATAATGTTTTATTTTTTAACAAATATCTAAACTGGTTTTTGATACAATGTTTGGCTTTTATGGTAACGAATTTTATTTTTAATAATAAGCCTTTCTGTTTAAAAGGTTTTTAGGAGAATAAAAATATACAGGATTAATCACCATTTTAACGCTTCATTTTTATCGGATTGCTTATATTTTTAACCTGGTTACATATTCATATGAAAAAAGTATATCCCTAAGCTTTAGAAAAGCTTTTTAAAGTTTATTTCGACGTCTCTAAATATATATTTATAGTCTTAATAAACATGTTTTTATGATATGATATTTTATACTATCAACTAAATAAGATTATTTACTAAAATCTACTTTAAACTGTTAAATAGACTGAAAATATTGCCTAAGATTTATGACAGCTCCTATATTCTGAATTTAAAGTAGGGTTTATATATCTGAAAAATACGGGCAGGGTTGCCAGTTTTCGGCAATCCACGACACGACATTAAATGAGATGGCAGTCTCGAAGGTTGTATATAAATACATAAAAAGGTCTCAAAAATAACATTGGAAATGTATGTTACACCATCCCTTGATTAAAAAAGAGTATTATTTTAATTACTATAATATTACGATCAGATTATTTTTCTTTTTGTTCTACAAAGAGAAAATGTAATTAATATTCCTGTATTTTGACGTTTCTAAATTAATTTTAAATTAATTTAGCTTTTCAAACCCTAAAGAAATATAATCTTCGTATGAAAGCAAGTTGCAAGTTTTTATATAAAAATTAGCCTTTTAATATTATCACAACTAAAAAGTATTCTATGGTTTGACTTAATACTTATCTAGTACATCCTGTAACTGGACATGGCAACCATACATCATCATCTACCTACCCTTATTCCAAATCTAGTTGTGGTCGGTGCAATGTGTTTTGCAAGCAAACACAAGCAAGAGAGTTTTGGATGGTTTTTATGGCCGACCGCCTGCCTGACACCAACCATCCTTGGGAATGTAGCCGTTTTAAGACGGGAAAGAAGGAAGAAGGTAAATTTGTATAAGGAAGGTAAATGGGTAGGGAACCTAGGGTAAGGAATACCGCAAGTCTCGGATGTGGAGCGGGACTGAGACTGCAGTAGAGTTACTACACAGACCGGGGTTGTACTCAAATGTCCTGTATTTCCTGTGACTGGGAGGCCACTAGGACAGGAACATCAGCTGGCCAAAACATGACAACCATACCACGTCAGGAACAAGGTTAGTTCTTGTAGTAAAAGTACTTTGGATAGATTGGTTCTGTTAGTCTAGTGATGAGTGATCCTGACTGCTGAGCCAGAAGTCGTGGCTTCCATTCCCCACAGAACAAATAATTGTGCGATGGGCATCATGATTTATTCTGTGTCTGGGTGTAATTTATGTATAATGCGTATGTATTTAGAAACATATAAGTATGTTTATCAGCAGTCTTGTTAACATAGTTTAGGCGCTGCCTAGTTTGGGATCAGACGGCCGTGTGTGAGATGTGTCAAGTCAAAACAAAATCTAGAAATATATTAACTATTTCACTTAGCCTTGTTTGTCGTAGTTTGTCACGATATCTGAGGTACTTGAGAGTATTTGTAGTTACGGACACCGAGGAGTCCACTATTACGTGTTATTTAAGGTATTATATAAAAAATAACCTCGGTTAATGTACTAAGTTGTATTAATAATAGTCTTGACATTCTTTTTTTTTTCTCAGTGCACGGGGAGCACTTTGAAATCCGCAACCTCATGATCGCAAGTCTAACGCCTTAGCCAATATACTATTCCTTTATAATCTTTACAAAAAATACAGTTGATTTTAATGCACCCAAATCATATCGGGAGAAACTTTCCTTAACTTTTTTCATTCTAAGAGTAGATTTTTTTTCCAATCCCCTTTTAACCCCTTTCTAATAAAAACAAATATTTGGTCATGATGAAAAAAAAAAACGAGAAATATCGAGACTCCTCCCCCGATTGAACTCGGTTAGAAATGAACAAATAATATTAAATAATATAAAATTATAACGTTTTTTTGGGCGTTGGAAAACAATTTTACTAATTGACTTGGACATGAGATAAACATACAGTTTTGATAATCTAATATCCAAGATTTGAAAAACCGGACAAGTGCGAGTCTGACTCGCGCACCGCGGGTTCCGTTCTTGTGAGACTGGAATTTTGAATAAATTTAAATATTGAATTGTACGTTTGACAGCCCTAGGTAGGAACTGCGTCGAGTGAGCTCTTAGTCGAGCGCGTAATTTATTTTTAATTGGTCAGCGAGGCTTAAAAAAAATTACATTCAAATTACGTATAAAGAGATTAATATGGCAATCAATATTAAAATTTGTTAGCCTAATAACAAAAGCATTTAAGGAATTTATTATTAGTTATTTAAATACGTGACCTACTCCTTAACCAAGGGTCAAGACTATGAGAGGTTCGTGAGTTCCATTCATCATCATCATCAGTTCGTCTAAACAGAACTTCGCTGCAGTTGGATCTAATGGAACATTGTAATCGTGTTGGTAACGCGATATCGTGGTCGTCTCTTTCCTACCCCCTTGTACTTTCAGGTACTTTCAAATGGGAAGGTACTTTCAAGTCATGCGTTTTTCAGGTAGCATAGGTATTTTTTGACACTACGTCGGTAGCAAACAAGCATACGGCCCGCCTAATGGTAAGCGATTACCGTAGCCTATGAACACTTGCCCTTTAAAAACCTATACACTCCTTTCTCGAAGAACCCCATAGCGTAGTTAGTCCCTCGGGTATTTAAGTTATAAAGAAGGCTCAAACTTCCCGGCCAGTTCGAGATTTTTTTTATGGTATAGGGGGCAAACGAGCAGACGAGTCACCTGATGACCAAATTTTAGTTAACAAAATGTGGGTCTTCAGTACGTCTCTGCTTACCTCTATGGGGACACAAGCGTGAGTGTATGTGTGTACGTATTTAGGGATGTAAAGATATATCGGAAAATATAGATATACCGAAGCCTAAAATATCGATAATAATCGATATCGAAGAAACACTGATATCGACTCACTTAAATTAACAAAATTACAATAAATCGAAAGAAATCGATTAATTAAAACTTAAGTTTTTTGTCTGTGGTGAGTGCGGTAACTGAGCCACGGAACGCATCCTAATTAGGGATGCATACGATATATCAGAAAACCAATCAATATCGATATCTCGAAGCCTAAAATATCAATAACTATCGATATCGACATAATTCGATATATATCAATATATCAATATTTTTATAAACCTTGCATCCCTATATGTATGTATAGATAACTCATATGTTTCGTAAATCTTAGGTGTAGAGAACAAAGCTCTGCGCATATTGGTGAAGTGAGAAGCATGGTGTGAGCCAACACAGTAACTTTGTAGGGGTTCTCCAGAAACTCTTCACTGGAAATTGCAGCAAAACCTGGGTTTAACACACTACACTTTAACGACCTCTATTCGACTCCCACGTCTTTGATAGCGGGTTCTACTCCCGCTCACTGCAAGTATGTGTATAATAATAATAATAACTCCACACATCTCACACGCGGCCGTCTGATCCAAAACTAGGCAGAGCCTGTACTATGGTAACCAGACTACTGATAAACATACTTATATATTTCTAAATACATACATATTATAGATAAATTACACCCAGACACAGAACAAATTATCATGCTCACAATTATTTGTCCTGGGTGGGAATCAAACCCACGACCTCTGGCTTAACAGTCAGGGTCACTGACTACTAGACCAACAGGTCATTCATCATGCATCAGTATGTCTATTTTCATTGGTCTATGTGCTTCTAATTATATGGGTACTACCTACTTATATAACACAGAACAATATTCCCCATAACACAGGGTTTTCCTAGCACGGGGACCACTGTTATATAAGCATTTTCCATTGTAATATTTCTTATGTCGTTTATATGTAACTGTACTGTTTTTGATATTGTAGGGGTCTTGCAAGCAGGTAGCAGGAACAAGCAGATAGAAGAAAAGAATTCGATAGATCGGAAGTAAGTTGTAATCAAAATAGCACACAAGAAGTTTTACACAAGAACAAGTAAGCACAGAAGGAGAAGTAGAAAACTATAGATACGTAAATTTGACTGTTTGTACATAGAAAACATAAGAGGCGCAAGCGGCGGCAGTTTCGCGTCGAGTGTGAAATCCGACTGGTCCGCGCATGTCGTTCGAATGAATGCACTGAGCCACCGCCGAACCGGTCGCTGTGACGTCACACTAGATCGAACGCTGCATCGGCCGTTGCTATTAACTACATACAATAAAATATGTTTGTCCGTTGTTATGAATATAAAATAAGATAATTAGCAACAGTGACAGATTTACAAATACAAATGCATTTATACATATATATTAATTATTACACATAGTTTATAGGACATGTACAACAATGTAGTTAATATATAATAACTACGCCACAGATATCGATAAAATAATTATTGTTATTAATAATATTGCACACCTAGATCTAAACCGGTATTAAATAAAAAAAACCGGACAAGTGCGAGTCTGACTCGTGCACCGAGGGTTCCGTAATCCGTAAGTAAACAAACTTGTGTGTAGATAGTACGTCTATCTCGGGAATCAATTCTCGAAAAGTTTTGCCCATCTTTTAAGAAAGACAAACTTAAGTTTGCGGTTGCGATGTACGACAGAGTCAACAATCCAACCGCAAAATATAAGTTTGTAGTTACAAAAACTATTTTTTGTGATATAACAACAAAGTGGTTACACTTTCAGATTTTTTCTTTTACTTGTGCTGTCAGACCTTGCTTGTTATTACATTTCATGATTCTAGGTCAATGGGAAGTACCCTTTGTGTTTGGTTCTGATTTACCTGCGAAATGTGCAAATTTGGTCAAATCTATGGCCATTTAGGCATCTTTTGATTGCGTTGATTTAGAAGTTTGATTTTTTTACAGCTTTCCTTGAAGCTGTAAAAAAATTGCAGACTTGTTTATGTATTTGGTATTTATTTCAACTTGATACGTCCACGGGTTTATGGGAAAAAAGGGTCTCGACAGACACACAGGTGGACAACAAAGTGATCCTATAAGGGTTCCTTTTTTTCCTTTTTCGAAACGCAACCCTAAAAAAGACTTTTTCCAGAAAAGACGAAAAACTAATTACTGTACTGTATAGGTTGTGTTTTTGTAATAATTGCCTTATTGCTTAACAATGTAATGTATATTTGTTTATTATTTTGAGTTGAGGCCGTGTTGGTTAATTTAGCGTCTAGCGTCGAGTGTTGGTGATATTTTTAAATCTGTTTTATTGGTCGGTAGGTATTGAGATAAGGAATTCAATGGTGTGCAAAACCATATGCAAAACTCAAAAATTTAATTTTTTGAGTTAGCTCCCTTAAGATCTAGGATATGCGCATGCGCGTGCGATATGTAGCAATGCATTCCGTGTTCTAGATTTCATAGTACAGGCTCTGCTTAGTTTGGGCACTTATTACTAAGCAGTTACTACGTAAGTTTGAGTCTAGACGGCAATATGTATTATATCCATGAATAATATTAATTAATATTCCCCGCAACACAGGATCCTAATGGGGGAGTAGTCTTTAAAAAAAAACAACAATGATTTATTTATGCGGACGAGATTCTCGGTAAATTTACTCTATGTTTGCATTTCTCATTTGTTGATATTGAACACCTTGTCCGCTTTAGTAACTTCAAGGACAGAGCAACACCCGCGGGAGATTTACATAACAACGCAATCAAAAGGTGTACGGCCTTTTAAGCCTTATATTTTAACCTATTTTAACTCTGTGCAGGTAAATCAAACCTATAGGGTACTTCCCATTGAACTAGAATCGCGAAATTTGGTGACAAGCAACATCTCACAGCACAAGTAAAGAAAACAATCCGAAAGTCGTTAATTTGTTGTTATAATCATATATTTTTTTCGATTACAAACATATTTTGCGGTTGAAAACTGACAGTGACGCATATCTTCGAAATTGCCGTGAATATCGGAAATGCGCCAATCTGACTCGCACTTGTCCATTTTTTTTTTTATTAATAATATAAATTACGCGTTGCCCATCTCGAAGTCAATTAATCAAAAAAAGTTTTGTAATACTCAAATTTTGGAGAAAATTATTTATTTTTTATCTCTAATAAGATGTTATTCATCATGGCAAATTTCATACAAACTCTAATTAGCAACAATTTTTCAACTTTATAGCAATTAGCTTCAAAGATGATGCATTTATCAAAAAACTCATTAGACGGAAGTTTTTCATTGAAATCTGTACTAATTATGAATTGTAACAATATCTATTTTTAATGAAACAGATATTATTATTTGAATAGTATTCATTATTAATACACAAAGCCAATTAAAAAGTATATTATTTACTTGGAAGTAAATAATATTTTTGTAGAAAACATATTGTTGCTAAATGATCATCAAGGTATCTATAACTACGGTCTACGAGACGTATATACCTTTGTACTTGCAAGTATATAAAAAATTATGAGTATTAAGTTGATTCCGTATATTGGCTATGTTATGGAGCTTGAAAAATTATATACTACTACAAAAATTCTTCTTGTCGCATTCAGTCATTGAAGTCATAAAATAGGTTTTGCTACATCAAGAAGAGTTCTAATTTGGCAGAGTGTTACAGTTTTGTGTCCTGATTAATATTCCGAATTTGTAACCTTGAGTGACTACTTAAAACACAATCAGTAAATTGTTCTACATAGATTTATATCACAGTTAAAAAGTAAGGTCCCTGTATAAAATTATGAGGAATATTTTATTCATGAAACTGTTCCTCACCTTGACATTTGACACCAATCCTTAACCTTCAAATTAAGGTCTCCCCTCTCCATCAAAGGGGGAATTCATAAAAAAATCGTTATTACAATGGTTTAGTTGGTAAAAACTAAGAATATTTGCTGAGCTGTGAGCACTGGATAATATCGGAGACGAGGAAGAACAAATGACAATTTTATGACATGTCTCCTCTGGGTGGGCTTAGGTGAAAAAATGAGGAAACGGACTTTTTTCATTTACTTCATTTGAAAAATCTTAAGACGAAACCCGAACTCATAACAGCCACTTACAGAGGCTTATTATCATGCGCTTGGAATTTTAAATGGGTCTAATTTGACGTACAAAAAGACCAATTAGTAGAATGACGTAACACGAAAATTATTTGTGGGACCATATTTTTGACATTTTTTATTGCTTTGGTCCAATCAAACGAATGAATTTTACATTACTAACTTTTAATTGCAGTTATAATAAAAAGAAAAAGACTGTATTTAGGAAGAACTCGACTTCGGGACAGAATCTTTGGCTTCGGCGTAGGGATACTGAACTCTCAAACCTATTCTGATTTATTGGTTTGTACGCGACTAAGTCTAGCTGAAGATCTTAGGCGAAGTAAGATGCATTATATTTTAAACTAGCTGACCCGACAGACGTTGTCCTGTCATTCAATTCAAACTGGAATACTTCACTCATAATAATTATTTCTATTGTTGTATATTTTCATATTGTATGTTTGTATTTTTTTATTATCTCTATAACATAGATAGACATATTGTTTATTATAATGCTTGTATATGGATAAACAAGATTGTCAGTTTTGTTTCCTGGCGCATAAAAAAAATAATGTTGATGGTTTTCCGATACGGTCACAGGTGACATACAGGCCATGGGAAAAACGCGGATTTTCAAGATTAATGCCACAAACACTTAACGCCTGCCCTTGCGATTTATTTATTGACATTGGAAATGCAAGCCGCACTGTAAATTGTAACCGTTTAAAGTCGAATGGCATGTCGTTCGCAATCAGAGGAATGAGTGGACTCAATCTCATCATCATCTCAGTCTTCGCCTTTATACTTCCCTTTTAAAATTGCGGCTTCGATGATGTTGTTAATTAATATCTTCACCGCAAGCCGGGTGCCATTACAAAGACGTAATTTGCTGTGAACTGTAATCGATTGCCACGTTATAATTGAATGCAGCTCGATGTGGATCAAATGCAACATTTCTATTTTCTTGATATTGATTCCGTTCAACTTCATTTCGAGCTTTGCGTTGCTCATCAGTTTGACTTGCTCTTAAATATCTTTGATTTGCGGGATTGTGAGTTCTGCGACCTTTTCAGCCAAATCAGTTCAGCCGTTTTTCAGTTATAAATAGTGTAACTAAAACGACTTTCTTTTATACATGTAGATATTAAACTCTGGTAGAACAGTAGAATCTAGATCAGAGTTCCCCAAACTTACAGAGCACTCACTATTTCGTGTTCGGGTAGACCCCCAGATACATAATTTATGAGATATACTAATTTCCTACTAATATTATAAAATTGCGAAAATAAGTTTGTTTGCAAAACCTACGAGATACGAATAGAACATTTGTTACATTAATCTGGAGAGTCAAAAGGCTTACCTAAAATGAGATCCACTATCGTGGGGGTCCACGGGTCACGTTTACATCTCACGGACACCCAATTCTGTTTTTACTTACACAAACCCCTTGCAGGTCGCCGTCGACACCTGGGGTATAGACCCCAGTGACCTTCAGTGATGACTAGTGATGAGTCTCATTTGTATGATACTATTTTAGGTCACTCGGAGTTCAAATCATAATTTGACGTGTGTAAGGCTATTATATCTTAAACTCTAGACTTTTTTAGCCAAGACATATTTTTCTTTGAAGGAGGGATATATTTTAGACCTGTATGTATGTGCGTCCATATGTTCTTCGTAACTATTCAACCCCTGAACCGATTTCGATTAAAAATATGTTAATACATTTGTCTTTATTGCACTTGTTTCACTGGGTACATTAAATTTATGAAAAATAAAAATGACGGATTTTAGTGCCAAAATGTATGTTTATAAAAAAAATTCCAAACCTAGTGAGTGGGGTATTAAAATGAAGGGTTTTAATGTCTAATAGTTAGTATTTTTGACGTAGTCAGTTTTTTTGTTTCTTTTAGTAATTGCTTGCAACTAACGATACACAAGTAAAGTGTTACACCAAAATGTTTATGTTAGCCAACAATTAGATAGCCCGTCTGATAGTAGGTTAATACCAGTTCCTATAAACAATGCGGATCTTATCCCTCTCTGCTTAATAGAGTTCTGCCTCAGCCTGAATAATCCTAATAAACTATTTTCATGAATCAAAGCCACTGTTGTCTAACTAGTTAGAATATTCACTAACAAAAAAAAACACTTGATAAATGTTTAGAGTTTCAGAGTGTTTCGAGTGTTGAGTAGCTTGAGTAGCTGATTTGAAAATTACTGACTTTGTTTCAAGTTTTAATACTAAGATAGTTTCTTTATTTCTTGCAATAATGAGCGAGTTTACTTTATTTTTAGGGTTCCGTCCCTAAAAGTTTATCAGACGGGCAAAGTCACTATTTTCCAATAACTCGTCAAGGATCACTACCTATCTTTGTATATTTTTATCTGTATTTATATGTATATATATATATATATATTTATATGGGTATGTATGTATGTGTGTATGTGTGTATGTATACATGTTATTGTTTTAGTAAGTAAGACTAATGTGCACCATAAGTTACCTATTACTATACAGTATAGTCCATCAAAGGTTGTCTGTAAGAGATCGCAGACTGCGATAAGACCGCCCATTGTATGCTACTTAACATTGTATGTTGTATGTATCCTATTTTTGGTGTACAATAAAGTAAACTCTATCTATCTATCTCAAAAGGAAAAAAAATAACCCTAATAGGATCACTTTGTTGTCCGTCTGTCTGTCTGTCTATCAAGACCCTTTTCTCAGGAACCCGTGGACACATCAAGATTAAACTAATATCTAATACATATAAGTCTGCGGTCCCTTGAACTGTAAATAAGCTTCAAAGTGAACACAATTAAAAGACATAGCCAATTAAGCTTTATGACCAAATTTGAATATTTCGCAAGTAAATCAAAACCTTATAGTGTGCTTCCCATTGACTTAGAATAATGAAATTTAGTAAGAAGCAAGGTCTGACAGCACAAGTTAAGGAAAAAATTAGAAAGTCGTTAATTTTTTGTTATATCACATAAAAAATAGTTTTTGTGATTACAAACTTATATTTTGCGGTTGGATTGTTGACTTTGTCGTACATCGCAACCGCAAAGTTAAGTTTGTCTTTCGAAAAGACGGGCAAAAGTCTTCGAGAATTGATTCCCGAGATGGACGGACTATCTAAATACAAGTCTGTTGCTTATGAAACCTTCGGTGCGCGAGTCAGACGCGCACTTGTCCAGATTTTGTTAGGAAAGAAACTGAACTGTTATAATTAAAATTTGAGAAACTTAACAGAAGTTTTACATAATCTACTATATTATGTAAAACATTTTAAGATTCCGTTATTAGCTAAATCATATAAAAAATAAGTTTATTAAAATTAAATACATTGGAAAATTGCTATGAGGATGTGAACAAAAAACTATTTTTGTTTTCTCCTGCCTATTTACCAACTTCTGGGTTATTCTGAGACAAATTATGCTTCAGAATACATCAACATTCTTACTAATATTATAACGGCAAAAGTTTGTGAGGATTTTTATATAGATATAGATTAGAAAAGCTTGAGAAAAAACTCAACTGAAAGATTATATTTTTGTTTGTAAGTTCCATCTCCATATTAACTTATCTATGTTTTTTCGCGTTGACCTCAACAAGGCATTATTAAAGCATTATTTGCGTAAGAAAAATGTATTTTTGACTATGAAATGCCCCGGCCTCGTTTACATTTCGGCCTCACACTTGGGGAAGGAGGGAGGATTAACGGCTTGCCAAGAATTGTTTAAGAGTTCATAGAGTTTTAGCTTGTCTTGTCTTTACTTTTGGTAGAAAAAAAAAATGTAGATGTTTAAAATGTAACAATGTTTAGTATAGTACAAATATTAGGAAATAAAATACTAGTTTTTTTGGGGGTGGGCAAAAAAAATGTTTGTCCATATTGGAATCAAACGTAAAAATACCTAAAATGGCGTCCATGGCACAATTTGACTAGATTTTCAATCAATCAAATCGTTTTGTAAGGAAGCAAATCGTCCAATTCCAGGTCATTGGATGGTCAGGACCGCGTGACTTCATTGTGTCACATCAAATCGGGTGAAATGCCAGCAGGTGGCATACTGAGCGGATGTGTTACAATTTTTTTACAGATCTTTGTAATATCGCGTTTTATCAGTTCGGTGGTTATATTTGTAATATTAGATCAATATAGGTAGCATTTCTTCAAAAAGAAAAAAATGTATACTAAGGTAAGGTAACCTTACTAACAAACGTCCGTCCAGCACAGAAAATAAAATGAAATGAAAATTTGCGATTTAGCTGTGTACGTGTTGCTGGAGCGACACACGCAAGAACGGCTTGTCACGGAGATGAATATGCTGCGGTGGATGTGTTGAGTAAAGTGGAAGGACCGCGTTAGGAACTCCCGCATTCGAGGCGGCATTCATGTTCACATGCAGTGCGTGACATTGCAGATAAATTGCAGGAGTGTTGCCTTCGCTGGTATGGCCACGTTTGACGGCAACCGGCTACTTACGTGGGGAACAAATGTCTGGCCATGCCGTCTCCGCCGGGCCTCGGCAGGAGGGGTAGACCAAAAAACTGCTCGCTCGAAGTCGTAAGGGGTGACATGCGTGCCAATGGACTCAGTATCAGGGATGCCGAAGATCGTGCGAAGTGGAGAAGTAAAAACCTGAAAGCGAACCCCAGGCACCGAAGCGGAAGTTTCGGTTGTAACTGGAATCAACGCTAAGATGATGATAAGTTGTGTACGTGTGGAAGCAAAATCTTATTGTAAGCCAATTCAATCATAAATCTGATCAAGTAGTAAAATTGTATCGTGTGTAAGCCGTTTTATAGCGTGGATACTGCAATTTGAATAATAAATGTTGTATTGGATAAAGTATTCAATGAGGAAGGTTATAGGTTATATAATATCACGCTACAACGCTTAAGAGCGGAGCAGTGAGCATAAACAGGAACAGCTAGTTTAAAATAATTGCACAGATAGTACAAAAATAATTGCACAGATAGTACAAAAATAATTGCACAGATAGTACAAAAATAATTGCACAGATAGTACAAAAATAATTGCACAGATACGACAAAAATTTGTGTGATCAACAAATCGTCGTCCCGAGTCTGGGTGTTCGTTGTTTCCGTGTTTGATTGTTTGTCAGCCCCCTGCGACACAAGAATATTCCTAATGCGGGAGATGTCTTTAAAAAAAAGCTATATTACTGTAAAAAAGTAACATTGCATATGGTTTATAATTGCATCGAAAATATCGTAAAAAAAATTGATTTATTACGATATACTAGTATTTTTTTTTCTTTTCGCTAATTAATCATTGTAACATTTGCGGAAATATTTGTTAACATAAGTATTACATGTGATGCGTGTATAAGAGGTGAGCTAAATGAATATATTAATTGAGTGACCCTGACTACTTTCAGGGTCCCACGATTGTATCAATATCCCTTTATAAATATGTACACCAATGAAACTTCACGTCACCCAACAAAACCAGACTGCAAACGCATGTCATGAAGCTATTATACAATTAAATAGTAAAACTGATAAACAGGAAATGGCTGCTAGAGGTAGAACAAACTGTTGATTGAACTTCCGGCCAGCGCCGGATATTGCGTAGTACAAAGGGAGGATCATTCTGGAACTTTGCTTTTGTAAGTAATGTTTGACCTCCATAACGTAATATTTTAATACGAAGAATTCATTTCTTTATACTTGTAAAGGGGTGACATATTACTAGTATTTTTATTAACTCCCTTCAACTAACCAGAGCTTGGAGGCGACTTACTTGGTTGTTCAAAGATTGAAGGTTCTCGCTGGTGACGTCAGAAGGGCGCACATGGCTTTAAAATCCCCAACACTTCTTCTTTTTCTAAATGCTTGTGTTAGAACTGAGTTCGCGTTAGTAGTGACAAGAGCAAACAAGTTGAATTGCAATTAGTAGATATAAATTATTTAGAACACCTCACTTGTTGCTAGAACTGCTGTCGATTTGCAATCTAGAAAAGTAAGAGACCTGATGGAAATAGAACAAGTGTAAAAAGCGAGATAAAGAGAAAAACAATTGAAATAATATTACTTTTATTAAAAAATAGACATCCCGTATAGCCTTAAGAGAAGATGGCCTTATAAATGGGAGAGCCATGCTTCGGGGGCCCGCTTGACCGGAGTCATAGAAAACCGGCCGTGAAACAATGCTTACCTATGTTGTGTTTCACCGAGTGAGTGAGGTTACTGGAGGCCAAAACCCTCCCCTCCTTCCCTAGCCGATTCCCCGGCGGAAAACGCACTTCTGACTCTTGAGTGGTATTAATGGGCTGCGGTAGTCACTTACCATCAGGTGATGATAGACCAAGGACTTCAAAATTCATGGTGAGAAGAAGTTAAAAAAAATCTTATTGTCAAAGGAAGAGATTTTTTTCCTTAATCAGTTCGATTATCACGAGGTAAGGTGTAGGTGTACTTAAAGACATGTTTTTCAAAGTACTTTTTAATCAATATGTAGATACCTATAATCACCTATAAACGCGTAAAAAACAGAATAACAGTCCAATTTAGAATAACTTTACTTTTGCGTTCGATGATATAATAATAATAACTCGAGACACCTCACCCACGGTCGTCTAATCCTGATCTGAAACTAGACAGAGCCTGTACTATGGTAACTAGACTGCTGATATACACACTTATATATTACTACATACATACATACATATTATAGATAAATAACACCCAGACACAGAACATATTTCTTCTCACAAGGCTCAACCATTTGGAAACGGGCGATTATAGATCGAAACAGGCAGATGTGATATTATGTTATCCATTTTTTCTTCTTTAATAATTTTACATTTGTCAAAGCAAACTATTGTTGCGGCGATTCTGTGTGTGTTGATCTATATTTTTTTTATTATAATAATTATTTATTAAAATGACGATTTCGAATAATTGATGATCAAATTTATGAAATAATAGCAGCGCCTCGCGGTTTCACTCCTGATACCGTGGGAATGTCGGGATAAAAAGTAGTCTATGCGTTAATCCAGGTCTCCAGCTATCTACATACCCAAGTTTCATTGCAATCGGTCTAGTAGTTTTTGTGTAAAAACATTACAAACATACACACAAATGTTTCCTCTTTATAATATTACTTTAGAAAAATGTTGAATTTGAAATTTAAAAAATGATCATGCTCAATACACAATTCTTTGTCCTTTGTTGAAATCAAACCCACGACCTCTACGCTCAGCAGTCAGGATCACGTGCCACTAGACCAACTATATAAATATGGAATATAACTATGGAAATAAAGCGATCGTTTAGTTTGTAAAATAAAAACACACTTTCACCCGTAATAGGAACAACATCAGAATAGTGATATTGCGATTTGACTATATGACGGTAAATGGCAAAACTAAATCTCATAAATTTGCGGGTGGATCTAAAAACTTCCAACGTAGGGGTTCAACGACGGATGGCGAACATCGCTGTACCAGTCAGCCTGTGACCACAGCCAGTGTAATCTTGTTGAAACGTCAAGCTGTTCAAAGCTATGGTTCAATCTCAGAAGATCCATTGGCCAGGTCCGTAATGGATCTAGTGATGACTTTTTTCTCATTTTGGGCCGTCCATTAATCACGTGATTTTTTTTACCGACCCTGGTGATACGTGGTCAGGTTTTAGACTAACCCCACCCCACTTGCCAAAATAACGTGTATTTCTTTATTTCAAAATATATTAAAATTGTGATATTTCATGATTTTAAATATAAGTATAATGGATCTAACGAGAATATCGAGAATATGTACATGTTGTACATGCACAAAACATTCGAAAAAAAAAACAATTACTATGCAAGAATTTAAAAAGGTTGAACAACGTTTATCCCAGTATTATGCTAACATACATACGTAAAACAACAAATACTTGATGTTTTTTATAGATGTGTTTGTGTTAAGTAAATTTGAGCGTAGTCGCAAAAAATTGTTTGAGAATTATATTTGTACCTTGCCTTCAAAACGTGCAAAAACAGAAAACGCTATTAAAAAAAATATCTGCTCGAGGCGTTTTATGCCTGACGGAGCAGCAGACATGGAATACTTTCAAGTTTTTACAAAACAATTGAATCAATAACCAACAACCAAATAATGTACGTTATTACTTGTTTTGCTGGACACTCAAAACAAAAGGTTTCGAAACTGATCTTCATGTTCATTCTATTTAACATTTTAAATACATATAAGTTTTACGTAGACCTTTAGAAACAGACAGACGTCTGAAACGAATTCATTTATGTACTGTTCTTTTGCTTCTACTTCTTTTCTTGAATTACATTGGGATAATTGCCCTTCTATTATAAAATGTTTTACGAATACTTTTTAGAAAAATATTGGTGTTTACTATATTTGAGATAGATAGATTACACTTTATTTGTACACCAGGGTTTTACAAAGAATATGTAACAGAAGATGTATCTTATAAATAGTGTACAAAGCAATATCTTTCAGGCAACCTTGGGATGGACTGGAGTTATTTTATACACAGGTGGTAATCGTTGACGTTAAATTAAAATGTGGTTAATGCTTATCATCTATTACATACATACAATACTCAATAATTATACCTACTTATACCTACTCAAGTAGTTATATACATAATTTATTTTAGGTATTTTATTCATTTGAAATGTTCAAGAAGACAATTTGGGTTCCTATTATTTGTGTCTGTGTATCTGGCTGTGGCAACTTAGCTTCTACACAGATGAATCGATTTTGATTTAGGTTTTTTTTTTCTTTGAACTTGACCACAGTGTTCTTAGCTTAATTCAAGAAAATCTGTTCAGCCGTTCGAAGATCATCAGCTCTTTTCTAAGCGTTGAAGGGATTTTTGTGTCTTTTAATTTTTTTATTAATACTTGTATAATATGCTTTGTAATGAGAATTTATTTTTATACTTTTCTCACCTTAACAACATATCATGCTTAAGATTCACTTTTAAAGACGGGTGGCTTTAATTTTAGCTTAAAACTTGTGTCCAGTGTTTCATTAAGTGTTTTTTAACAATTTTCTTGTTCCTTCATTACCGAGGATCGTTTCTTCCATTTAAAACTTTCTACTGTTTTACGCCAACACTATGGCATCGGACACAAAGTGCGCGGCGGGCGGCGCGGCAACGCTCTCGTACGCCGCACGCCGCTCCGCTATCCGCGTCGCTGCCTTCGAGGCCCGTTCGTGTCCCGCTGACTTCGTGACAGAGGCCTATAACACGCTATAATATTACGTAACCCACTTCAGAGCTGTACAGTATGAATTTTAATTCGTTGATTTTTTTAGCTACTGGTTTGAAAGAGCCAGCGTTTTCTTTACCAAAGTGTACAATTTATTAAAAAATTACAGCAAATTAATAATAAATAGCACAGAAGCAAGCCTACTAATAAAGCAAAGCCCTCATATATCACGAGGATTTAAGGAATTACATCAACTAAAATTTGCTCTATCTATAATGCGAAATTAAATACATATTGCGAAATGTCGTATGACAGTTCTGAGTCGTATAAAGGTCAAGGATCTATCCTACATCCCCAATAATAATCACAGACTGATGCTATCCGTGAGAGCCATAAACCAAACGTAGAGTACTGAATTTAAGTCCTCGTAAAATGGAGCCGAGTCTTTGGCAACGTAGTCTTTGAAGTGCATTGTAAAATTAAATTCATGTCATATAAAACATTGTATGGTTCAGCAGTCTCGCAATCTGAGAATTTGATTGGATAGTCAGAAAAGCGTTTTAATTGAACCTTTAAAATGTCCAGAAGTTTAAAATTTCCGCGGTGCTCTGGTCTCGGTACAGTTCTGGATGACTCAAGTGCCATCGTCCCTGGTGCCACCGTGTTTTCGTTCAATGAGGACGGTAGTCATCTTCCACGTTGATCTGGTCCCGGTACCGTGCTAGATGAGGCAAGTCCTCGGTGGTTCTGTGATTTCATTCGATGGGGACGGTAGTTTAGATTAATTAATTATTATTAGCCCAGACAGACTTAGTGATAACGTTTATCGAATATAGCACATTAAATATCTTTGGCCTTTTGGCACTATAGTTCGCTAGTAAAGGCGATCAAGTACGTTTTAGATTTGTTAGAGGATTTTTGAATTTTCAGTATTTAGATAGTGTAAAACTAATATAATAGCAATTCTTCCAGACTTAAAAAAAAAATTCACGACATTTGAAAAAAAAATGGACGCATACCGGTCATTTTAAAATAACATCGTTATTTGTAAAAAATAAAAAAAAACTCGAGATACTCGAGAAATCCTGGTCGAGAATTCTCGTGACTCAAGAAATAAATAAGGTCGAGAAACCAGAATCCCTAGTATCTAAGTATGTTAATGCATGATCTATAACCCACAGTACTAGCTATGCTTAGTTTGTGTCTAGATACCGCTGTAATATGTCCCAGAAATATATAATTTCCGGAATGGAACGCATTTTTAAAAATAATAAATATCAATGACAAAAAAGTGACATGTGACAGTGGCCTCGCCCTAAGCCTCTTCCTCCTCAGCTCGGTTGGAGTGCACACGTAGCTCTGTAAAATAAATATTGTTACCAAAATAAACCTGAAAATCTCACTCAAGAACCTTATTTTATTTATCACAACACTACAGTTTCCATTACGCAGATCAAACTACAACCATAATATTTTTAGGTGGTACTTTGTGACGTTCTATAACTTTATAATAAAATATCAATATGCTGTCATAAATAATAGTTCATGGGCCAGTTAAAAAGTGCGTCCTCAACAGATGTTCCATCCGATTGAGCATGGAAGTCTTGTCGTTTTTCGAACGGTTTAACTTTATTGACTCTTAAATCTTCGCTGAGTTAGAACCGCAGGTTCTGTTGCGAATGCTTTAGTATAGTTGAGACTGATGGGTTAATTGTTAGAGATAATGGAAGATTAGGAGTTGGTTATTGGATATTTGAAGCGTCGCTCGATGTTCGTAAGTTATGGGTAACGCAAGTATTTTGAGCGTTTCTATGTTTATGTAAAATGTCGCTTGAATATTCAATTTTCAAACATAGTTATGGGTATCGCGTTTTTATGTTCATTTGTTTTTTAAATGATTTTAAAAAGGTACAAAGGTATTTTTGACATAAATACTGAATTCAAATAGAATAAGTTGTTGCCAGCGTGGAAATTTTGGTTACATCTATTCCAAGGAAATCCAAGGAAAAAAAGTAGCCTATGTGCTATTCCAGACTATCTATCTCTGTGCCAAATTTCATTCAGGACCGTTCAGCCGTTTTTGCGTGAAAGAGTAACAAACATCAATCCATCCATCCTCACAAACTTTTTTTTAATATTTATATTATACTAGCAGTGCCCCGCGGTTTCACCCACGCAAGTCCCGAAACCGTGGGAATATCGGGATAAAAAGTAGCCTATGCGTTAATCTAGGTCTCCAGCTATCTACATACCAAGTTTCATCGCTATCGGTTCAGTGATTTTTGCGTGAAAGAGTAACAAACATCCATCCTTCCATCCATCCAAACTTTCACATCTATAATATTTGTGGGATAACAGAAAAGGAAAGAATATTCACATTAGCACACCAAACTGATTAATTTAACCAATCGTCCAAAACAAAAACTAAGTATTTTACTTTGGAATAAAGAAATTTCTCAGCGTTTATGACCCAAAATCCAATTACCATTATATTCACGTTCAGACAGAGTTTTTAGTATTTCTACGAATTAAAAAAACTAGTTGGGTTCCCCATTTTAGATAATTCGAATACTCCTTAGAACAATGTAACCTTTTAGTTAATACGGCACTATAATTTGTACGTAAACGCTACGATTAACATTTTAGTTTTAGACTGTTTGGTTTCATGTCAGCTCACCTAAGTAGAATTATAATAATAATCTTTATTTGCCAAGAACATTGGTATAAAAATAGTACAAATTAGTCTTAGGGCTAAGTGTAGAATGTTGAATTCAAATTATTTTGTAGTCTAGTTATGTTATGTCTAGTGTAATTTATTATACATTGTTGAAAATTCTATTACGGGAGACACGCTTTTCTCAATCAGCCACTCTCTCAGATATTCAAAGAACAAGTAAGTTGAGGTCGGCCGGATTAAGGAGGCTTCGGTCTCATCGACGCCATAAGAGAATATCCACATATTGAAAAGAAAATTTTCGTCGTTTGAAAGATATCAAAATCATAATCATTTATTTCAACTAAACCATTATGGGTATTTTTGAATTGTCAGGAGTAGTAGTCAGTCAGACTAAGTCAGTCGTGCAGTTAGTTGCCTGTTCCAATTCGTAGATCCAGATGAGAAGAACAGGCAAGAAACTCCAAGGACACTCTTTTTCAACATGTTTTTTACATATCACTGGTTACATTGCTTATATGCGCAAGCTAAATGTGAGGACAATGTAACGTATTGTTCTAAACTGTAAACAGTCGCGCAAACTACTACTATATGTAAGTAATAGCAGTTCAGAAATGACCAGTCCCAACCAACGGCACTCGTTCACGAGCATGACGCACGCGCCAGCCATCGTCCACTTCAACCATATGATATCAATTGATATCAAAGGGAGTCGAACGACCCGACACGCACGCCACCATCGGCATATAGATAGACCCGATGTATATTAAAGATAAATTTGTACAACCCGGGTGAAGTTGAAACCGCTAGTAATTAATAAAATAATTTATTCAGATTGTGGAGTCGCCTTAATTCAGCGTTACAAGTAAGAATATTGGTATGTATGTTTCCAATGTTCAGACAGGCAACGACCGTTTTCAGAAGGCTTTGTGTAAAGGGATCTCAGTATCACTTGGGAAATGTACATTGTCTTCAATCCTGGATTCTTTTGTTAATGTTTTTCTTTCGATTGCGTGAGTGAGATAGACATTTTACTTATGAAGAGTGAGGACTTTATTAACATGTTGAATAACAACAGTTAATTGTTTTTTGATTATTGAGGGGTTCTTGACGTCCGTACGGGTCAAAGGTCTCACGCAGCGAAGCGTCCCGCTAATAGCTAAAGAAACTAGAAAATAAGACACAGTAGAAAGTACTGCACGGGATATGCAACTACCTGTTGCGTTGCGAATCTAAAAGAAAATGAAAATCTAAAAACAAAATTTCCACGTTCATAGTTTTACTTTTTCTTTTATAAAGATAATTTTTATTTCATTTTTGTAAATATACACCGTCATCGTTTTTATTGGTTTCCTTATTATTATAGATTGTACTATAAGTTTAAGAACACGGATCTATTTAGATAGATTTTTTTTAATACATTTTACATAAATACTCAGACCAACTGCCAAGCCACAGACGTCGTAAAATATAAATAAAAAATCATATTACAAAACATACAACTATTAAAGTAGGTACCTACCTAATACAATTTCGAGAAAACTTGTATCATATACTTATAAGCTACCGAGAAACCCATATTATTTAGTTTACTCTCATTTTTTCCTTTCTAAAAGAAAAAACAATGTAAAGAAAAGCCAAAAGGAATAAACTCTGAATTATTAAAACGGCTCTTTTTACAACCGAATGGTTATTGCGTAAAAATGGAGAGGTATTAAAAATAATGTCCAATTTTATAATATGATTTAGACATTCTAAAATAAGTTCATTCTTACTTTGTCTTTTTTTGGTATTCACCTTAAGACTTTGTGCTGTTAGTCTCATTACTCATTACTAGTCCTTCCCCACAATTTTATCCGTGTTTAAGGATCGTAGCATAATTTTAATAAACACCCTTAATAATTGGGTTATCAAAAGCAGTAATAATGAATTATAGTTTTGAAAAATCTGATCCCAAGCTAGACAGAACCTGTACTATGGTAACCAGACTGCTGATAAACATACTTATATACTTAAATACATACATATCATCGATAAATTACACCCAGACACAGAACAAATAGTCTTGCTCGTCACGCAATAGGGAATATGCATGTATTTTTTTTTATCTTATATTGACTTGTTCCATCATTCTACCCTAATAAAAAATATAAATAACCTTGGCAATGTTCAAATTAATTTTTAAAATAACATTGAAAACATCGATAAAATTTGATCTGTTTGAACGCCGCCATATTTCGCGGGCCTTGGATGACGTCACGTTTCACGCTCAGTGTTTGTTTTATAAACTTACTTGAAGTGTTACAGTAATTTTATACCGATTTCCAGTTGTAATTACTATTTATTGTATTTAATAGACGATGGATAAAGTTAAAAACCCATTTTATAGGTATTGCCTTGTCCCTAAGGGTAAAGACACTATAAGAAGTACACCCAATATAGTATTTTTTCCTGTACAAAATAATAATGTAAAATACGAAAACAATGGTGTACATTAATGAGAAGAGATGAAGTATCATCAATATCGTGTTTATATTGTTGTGAAGATCACTTTAATGTAAGCATATTACAATTTAATTGCTAGTATACTGTGAATTAGTAAGCAGTCATTTATGTTTGTTTTAAATATCAAGCAGAAGGCAACTTGCTTGTCTACTTAAACTAGGTAACAAAAGTCCAATAAAACTTCATGAATATAACTAACTATACATATCTTACCTATCCTTTAGATTATAATATAACAATTATTATAATAATTACCTTGCGGCTTTCACTCCTTTAACCTCAGCGGACGTAAAATCTGGGTTTTATGCAAAAAATATAGTCATCATGAATGCACCTATTTTCGGTAGATTGTCCGATTGTGCTTTGGCAAAACTACATTCAGTCATTGTCCTAGATGATTTCTAATATCACTAGAATGCTTAAATTGCACTAGCTAAGAGCAAAAACCACAGGAACACCTATCTTTCTCCGTAACACTACGAATATAGGCGCCGATAAATGACAGAACGTGGAATGTCACGTCATGTTTTGTTTCGACCAATGGTGAAGCGTTTTACAAAGTTGAATTTCGCGCCCTTATTTTGCATATTTTAATTAATATTTTTTGCAGTTAAACACGAACTAAATAAGAAAATAATTGTTTAGTCATAATATGTGGACAATAAAGATTCAAGGGTAAATTAATCAAGTAAATTTAAACAACATGCATATTCCCTATTATTTGTCCTAGGTGTCGAACCCTACCAACTGGTTTGTTGCTGAGCGCTGAGTGAAATAATATTTCCGTATCTGCGTTCATTACGAGACTGCTTGTGAAGGGGATGTCACACATATATATAGTGGCGGTCTTAATCAGTAATTTATTCACTACCCTATAGTTATACATTGCAATTATTAGGATATTATTTCCTATTCTATATTACATACATAACAATACATAACACAACCTCTGGCTCAGTTGAGGAATAAGATCACTAACCACCAGACCAACAGGACCTATCAGTATGTACGGAACAACCACGTGATCCGTTTGCGATATACTAAACTTTTTAAGTGCAAAATGGTTAGAGTGTCCGCCCCCCTCCCTCCCTACAAACTAAAGTGTGGCTATCTTATACAACGAATTTAGAAGGAAAAGAATAACAGCTAAGTTACCTCTGTTAGTTTAAGAGTAATAGTCGCCCAAATCATAAAATGTACCTAAAATGCCTAAATTACCTTAGAAAATTTCGTACAAAATATAAAATTCTTAGAAAAAAATTACTTGGATGAAGTTGTTACTTGTTTACAATGGGTAGTAATAAACTACGAAGCCCTACAACGTGCGCTGCCCGACACGTACTAGGCACGTTTATTGTGAGCCTTTGGCAAATCACAAGTGAAATGAAGCTAAATAATTAAGTTTTACGGAAATATCATCTTCTGCCAAACTGCATGACAGTTTGTTGGCAGATGCAACACCCTCATAATATACATTATACACATACAATACATATTATAAGTAATACTAATAACATACAAAAAAAAATCCGCGTCGTCCGATCAGTCGGACCACGCGGTCTCGGGGAAAAATTCGCGTATTACATTAACCGTTTATCTATCTGAGTGCGCTAACACTCGTACACGGATATGTAAGTACATATTGCACACCTAGATCTAAACAGGTATTAACTCAAAAAAGTTTTTTCAGAAATGGCGAAAAACGAATTACTGTGTGTAGATTTATGCTTTTTATATGCAGCTACAAATAAAATATTGTAGGAATCAAGTATTTTAATTATATTTTGGGGCTAAAAATTGTATTGTTGTAGTTATTTCCCTATTGCTTGTACAATTGTAGGTATGTATATTTGATTTATTTTTTTGAATTGGGGTTGTGTTGGTGAATTTAGCGTCTAGCGTCGAGTGTTGGTGATATTTTTAAATCTAGTCATTGGTCGGTAGGTGTGGAGATAAGGAATTCAATGGTGTGCATAACTCAAATAGCTCCCTTTAGATCTAGGTGTATGATATGCACATACATATTCATTCAAAAATTGTTGTATTTACATTGTTATTTTGTTGCTGACGGTTGCTAGCAGAAACTCTTGTGTTTTCTTTTTAAATACTCGCTTTCTATCGGTACTATTAAAAAGAGCTTGTGGTAAGTTGTTAAACAATTTAGGGATCATATAGTTACGATTCTTTCACCACAATACTTAATTGTTACACGTAGGTACATGTAATATATTACTACTGTTTTGTCTCGAACGTATTTTATATAGACTTGAAATCATCGCTACTGTACTGTTCTGTTGCTATCAATAACAAAATTTTTCATGGACTGCTAAAATTTTACACTCTAAGAAAAGCTGTTCAAAATTGATGACTTTACGTTGTTCTTTGGTGTTTTGTCTACTAGCAACTCTATTTACTTTATTTGTAGTAATTTTATTTTATTTAGGTAAGTTTTAAATGTCCGGCCATAGCTAGTAAGTCCATAACAAAGTACTGAATCAACTAACGCATAGTAGACGGTATACTAAGTCACACAATAAAAAAGTACTAAAAATATTACTGACATTTTAATGAAAAAAGCAAAGAATTTAATTATTTTAAGAGTGAATTCATTTCTTTGAGGAAGAAAGCATTACGAATTGCACAGCAACAGACGCAGGAGCGACGATTGTGCTTCCCAAGGTGGAAGTAAGTAACAGTATTAATTTGAACAGATACAGTCTGTTACTGAACTGATGCAATTATGCTAAAAGGAACCAGCCACCATTAATTAAGAGTAATTGTTGGTCTCTCCGGTAATAATAATGACAGTAATTGTTGGTAATTTTGTTTTTCATGTTTTAAAAGGACAATTGCTACACCTCCTAACACAGTAAATGTCTTAGACTATGACTAAGTACCATGTAATTGAACAGGATACGGTTAAAATAAATTATGTAACACTAATCATGAAAGTCGACCACATAATTCATTACTAAATGCTTTAGTTTTGAATGTTTTGGTTTCATTCATTGACCAGCATACCTTGAACTGTTATTGTATAGTTTTTCTTACCACTTTATGTAGCCATTTTCACGTAATTTTTAAACTTGTAAAAACACATATTGTTTAAAAGTTTTAGCTTTCTGCGCTTCTTCTATATTTAAATTTTAAGTATTGCAAAATTTCACGCATTTCTTTTGGCAAAATTTTAAAAAATGTTTAGAAATAAATCCCTTCATGTTTATATATGTTATAATAAGACTTTGAAAAATTAGACTTGGTGTTATTATAATAAAAATAATAAATAACTGCAATTTTGATATTATTTTTTTGTTATTTACAACCAAAGAAAAAAGTAAATGAATTGACAATAGCGAGGACACGACATAAACCGTTATTTCATATAAGTGCCTAAAGAACGAACGGTTTTAACATTGAATAAAGAGGAACTGACTTGGCATGCCCGTCAACTACCGTTTGCTATATATTGCTATATATTGCGTATATTCTTAAAATCTTAAAAACTAGTAACGTATAACGTTATTACGTTAAAAAAGTCCAGGAAAAAACTCAATACTTGATTGTGTACCCAAAAAGCTGACCTTGGCAATATGTCAATTAATTGCCATCTAATTTGTGTACACATTTGTTGAGACATCGTTTGCAAAAATTCAACATATTAACATATAGGTAAGTATTTAGTGCGGAAGCTTGATATCAAATTTTTTTGAGGTACTTTTTTTCTGGGTGAAAGGCACCCTATCGCTATACCCTGTCTTATTCAGTACCATTGAAAAAGTGTATCCAAAATTTAATCATGATCGGATGAGAAGTTATGGAATGAAAGAACACTCACAAAAACCACATTCACTTTTATAATATTAGTTAGGATTAATACACGTTTTACGATATACCTTATGGAGCAGTCATTTCTTTTAATAAAAGGTCTAGTATACTAATAACATAATTATTATGTCAAATATTACTAGTATTCTTGTTAAAACCTCCAGCTACGTTAAATGAGTCGAGTGGGTTTAAGTCAGTAGTGTACTGAGTCAATTTTAAAAGAGCAAATACTTCATCTACAATCATAACGCTTTAGAGCTACCGTCACCGTTTAATATTGCAGGTTTTTGTTTCCGTCATAATATAGGTTACCCATTTTAGATTTTAATTCTCCAAAAGATCAAGCGTGATTTATTTATATTCTCATATAGACTTATTTAACAACCCGATGTCGATCGATAAAAGTGACAAAGAAAAATCATTATTTTCAAAAACATCTTTAGAAGAGACTTAATTTTATTTTATTGGACAGTTTGAACATAACACCGTCCAGTTAAAAGCTCATCATGCTCACTAGGAAATATCATTAGAGACAGAGGCGAGCCGTAAAAGAGGCTTGCTTTATTACTAGCTGCAACTTACAATCATAATTATTCATTGCTTTTAGCTTTTTGTAAGGCAAACGTTGCTATTAAATAATTATTATATTGCAAACTTATGTGTCTTTATTTGTAAGACATAAAGGTACTTGTATCATGGCCAATGTTTTTAACCAGACGTCGCTCTGTTAAAAACAGTGGGCAATATTATTATGTTATGCAACAACGTAAAAGTTGCTAGTCTAGATTGTTTTTTGGGTTCGAGCAATTTTTGGTTCAGAAATTTTGGGATATAATATAAGGTTTGAAATTGCCTTCAGTAAAGGCAATTGTTTCATTGTATCTATGGTAGAATGAAGACTTATATAGTGCGCCTATAGAGCATTCGACTGCAACTTGCTTAGTACAAATATTAATATAAATGAGTATTTAAAAAAAATATATCTGAATGTGGAGTAACCGGGGTTATGTCTCTCCAACACAAAGGGTAGATCCTCCGACCAGGCTAGGTATCATGCCGGTGAACGGTTGATAACCAGCGAGATAAATTTTATTACGCGATGCAGGTATGGTAGTTACTACGTAGTTCAGCTCGTCTTCGCTAGATGGTGTTAGAATATGTTTTTGCTGTATGTGGAAGTCATCATGTTCTAGAATCTCTAGTACAAGCTCTGCTTAATTTGGGTCTAGATAGCGATGTGATGTGGGACATATCATTCCAGAATATTATGATTTTATAAATGTTCTCTAATAATTAAAACCCGGATAATTTAAAGATGCATTAAAACAAAAGCATTTAGGTATGTTCGTATGCCATCAACATATACCGTGTTCACTTCGAGTGTGTTTATATGGAGCAATTAAATTTTATGAGTTGAAATGTATGAATGGTTTTGCCGGATAAACGGCTCTGCTATTAATTTCATTAATTCAAACTCCGTTTTTTCAATTCTCTCTCTTTTTTTTTAGGAAAGATTGATGGAAGCTGAATAATTTGTATTTATTGAACCGATTTACTAATTGAGAAGGTTATAACGCCTTATCTAGGGCGTTAGTGAATTGAATTTGGTGATTGAAATTTGTGTCAAATATATAATATATTTTAAGCATAACAAAGTAGCCCATATTAACACTTTTTAACATTAAGACAAGTAACACTTTTTGTTTAAATTCACAATTGATTTATTCCTATTAACAGTCTAGTTTTCTTTGCGTAGGTATAAAATACCTTTTTGTTGATGAACAGACGTTTCCATCACCGATCAATTGCAGTCAGAAACGAGACACACTCGGTTTCAAAAAGGGCTATTAAAATATTGTTCAATTAACGGAGCTGTCAAGTTAACAGTAGTGTCAAATCAATTCGAGTTTTTGAAATGTTGATTAAAGAAAAATTTACTAATTTAAAATCAATTGAAATGCAATTGAAATAATAATATGATTTTGTAGTAAAATTTAACCTTTGCAGACACAGGAAGGAGACGGTAGCGCGACGTGTCTGCTGTCAGGCGGCCTTTGTCTGCAGGGGCTCACGGAGACATATTTCCTTGGGTATACCCGGGTCCCCTGCAATAGACCCACTTGTGACGGAACAGCGTGTGGTTTTAGTCGGTTCGATTTCGACATACCACTTCACCCTTAGCTCCGGGTAGGGGATGACCCGTCCTAGTTTCCACACGATAAAAAAAAAGTAAAATTTAACATTTGATATAAGCCCTATTAACCGACCCTATAATCATATCAAAGTGTCTAATCGTGCATTCAGAACTCGATATATATCGAGATTTGACATCCGACTAATTAACATTTTGCGATGATCAGCCTTTCAGAAACTGGGTGGAAGTTCGATTGGTGACTGCCAAATGAGAGCAGGTAAAGATTACTGGTACAGGTAATAATTAGGTGATTTAAGAGCGATGTATTGCATATAAAATTCAAATGTGTTTACGAAGGTTTCTCATAAAAAGCGAGCGAAGTCAGGGGTTTGGCGAGTACGTAATAAAGCCTCGTAATAAGGTTCGTCGGGATATTTCCGTTCATGGCAAATATTGGGAATGTAAAAAGCTGACCTTTGCAAGGGACGGTCATATTGTTTCACATAAAGAACTTGTGACGAAATCTAAACTAAGCTTTGTTGTATAGTTAGCAAAAAAAAAATATTAAAAGTATCTTTGAAAATTTAATAACAAACACGCGGCGTCTCGCTGCAAAGTATTCTGAATACTCACAATGAATTGTGTATCTTTTCGTGTAGTAAATAAAGTTATATTTTGAGTTGCTCTATTAAAATGTGTGCGCGGCGTCGCGTCAAAGCGAGCAACAAAAATCGCAACTTAAACTAGCATTCTATTCACAATTAGGGTCATATCAATTGACGTGTGACTTTATTATTGATTTCATTCCCTAGTACTATCATGTTTCCATGTATACAACTTGTACCATTCAGCAACAACTTATGCCACAGAAAGAACTGAACAGACAATATTTATTTAAACGGAAATATTACAAGTACATACATTGTATAAACATGTATGGCCTGTTGCTAACCACTAGACCAACAGGCATGACTGACTGGTTGGTCTAGTGGTTAGTGACGATTCCCACCCGAGTCTGGGTGTTGTTTGTGTCCATTGTTTGTATGTTTGTAAAGTCTCCCGCGACACAGGAGTAATTCCTAATGCAGGAGTTGTTTAAAAAAAAATGTATATAGGTACGTCTATTTTTTCTTCTAAGCACCTTTTTTTCTACGTTCTCTTCTCAATTGTGTAGCTTTCCTTCATAAAAAAAAAATGCAATAATTTTTGCGTCAACTTTTGTTTGCTGTCCCTACGCGCGTATTTCATCACAGATAGGTCGGGGTTGGGCAGAAACGTCGTGGAATCACAAACGTTTATTGGATGCGAACCCCGGCGAGCAGGAATCATATTTATTGGTTCAAAATAATAATATTATGATAAATATAGACCCGCTTTTATTTTTGCTGTGAAAAAAGCTTTTCGCATCTGCTTCGAGAGGAGTTCAAATTTTCTTTTACCTGTATGAGACTTGCTTGAGAGGAGCTATTTATGTTTATTGAAATTGATCTTTATGGATTAAGGGTTACATAAGTAAGTAAGCAATAATTTTATTGATATTATTCAATACTAGGCATTCCCAGCAGTTATACCCGGCTTTATAGTAACTGCTCCGCGCTTAATGATCGTAGCGTGATGTTATATAACGTATAACCGTCCTCAGTAAATACTCTATCCAATACATAAAGATTTTTTTGAATCCGACTGGTAGTTTCAGAGATTAGTACGCTTAAACCAACAAACAATAAAACAAAAATTCTCTTTAGATTTATAATATTAGTATAGATAAAAATATAAAATCATGTGCTTAACAGCTAGCGCCTGTATAGAAACAACAAGCAAGTTTATACTTAGACGTTGCTATGGGACTTTGTATAGGCGAGAATAGCTCAGTGACACCTTTAGAGCGTACCACTGTTCGTCGACGAGTCGAACTCATCATTCTGAGTGGTCAGTTCCAATTAAATCGCAATGCATGGTATTGTGGTATAGCAATGGTAATAAACACTTGTATTATGCTCTTACATTGTTTTTGTGTTTGGTTTCATTGTATGTAGTTAAACAAGAATGAAAGGATTCATAAATTGGTTTCTGTTTGGTAGGTTTTGTTTAAATGAAATACGAGTATCCCTGAATATATAAATATTAAATAACCATTTTATTGTAGCGATTTTTTGCGTCTTTACTTATTGCTAGCTGACGTAGCGTTTTAAGCTTTTAATATAGACTTGAATCTTTTAGAATACTTTTTTAGTACTTACTTAACTTCCAAACAAATAATTTTATTTTTAAAACTGGTAAAAAAAAAATTAATTCTTATCTTTAGATATACGATCCTAAACAGTTAAGTAATCACTCTCTAGGTACCTTAGTAATAAATATATCCCAAATTATAGTTTACTAAAATTAAAAGAAAAAGCGTTAATTGCGAACCGCATAAAAAAGTAACAAAGAGCTCCACTATCCACCTGCTCCATCATCAGATCAGCTCCAAGATTCCAAATTATAGTATTGTCACCCATACTACATATACACATACAAACAATTCATTTCGATACGACAATAATTAGAAGTAGATTAAAAATTACTTTAAAAAGTAAACTAATGCAACCTTAAGAGAAAACTTCCAAAAAATTTGCATATTATCTTTTTCATAATACTTATATAATACTAGTCTATAATAAAAAGGTTGGCATACTTTCAAGGTACCTGGATACTATGTTCTCAGTACAAAATGATAATTCATTAAAATATAAATAAACATTGTGTAAAATACGGTAAAACAAGGCAGTCTTCCGTTAAAATCGCATCTGCCAGACTAATGAAGACTTCCTGGGGTCGTTTGAACTACTACTGTATCGCGTTGTCTCTTGTCGTGCGTCAGAAACACATTAAGTTACAAGACTGGTTTCTATAAATTTCTATATAATAAATTCTATCTAATAATTATTACATTCCGAGCAGGACAACAGTAGCGTCGTGCCTGCTAAAAAAAAAAATATTTTAAAAGACAATACTTTGTAAACTTTTCCTCTGTGCCTATTATATGTTTTTTAGTTAATACAGCAAAACATCCTTTTTTGGACCGGCTTTCAAATAAAATATCTCGTCAAAGGGTCTGTCGGACTCTTACTGACAAAAAAGTTTTTTTTAAACACCATTCCCCGTGTTCTGTTGCTTTCCTATAATCGGGGGAGCGAAAATCCCCATTGCATTCTTCCGCAACCCCCGAGATGGAGATCATTAATAAATGCCATGTGGCTCTGCGTCAGAGACTGGACCGATTTGATTACTACTACTTTTATAAGCTAATAATAGTTCAGTATTGGTTAACTTAATTCTTGTATAGTACGGGTAACGATTTAGCAGGAGGAATATCGAAAAAATCATCATTCATTTCTTGAAACAAGTGGCTTGGGGCCAAAATTTCAGAATCAGATTCTTTACCCTGCACTCCCACAGTTATGTAGGTAAACTCAAATTTGTATTACACATTGCAAGTAGAACAATGGAATAATTATGTTTATAATTGTAGAAAAGTGAACCAGTGGTTTTATAATGCGTATATGTTTCCCGTCTATTGCACCTATACAGTTGGGAAAATTAGCTTGCTTCAAAAATTCTTCTGCAATCTGTTTCCATCGCTTGGTACACAATCTTCCTTCAATCTTTCATTTATGATTTGGCAGACTTCTTTCACTATTTTTCTGATTGTAGTTATTCTTGCCTCGACAAAAGTATGTCCACTTGTCACGTACCTGTAAATTAAATATTATTATGTATTGTTTCAGGCACAAAGTGCAATCACGATGGAAAACAGCAAGGGATACATATATGAAAGTGAAAGCAAGTAAAAGAAATATGTCTGTTATGATATGTTAACCTTTTTAGATTTTAATGCAAGTAATGCAGGAGATGAATCAATACATTATCAGATTGACGATCAAGACTATTCAACAAATGCAATAAATGACAATAGTATCTCAGTACCTGGCACCAGTACCGAGAATTCCAATCTTGAACGTACAACTAATGATACAGAGTCGAAATCGTCACGAAAACCTAAACGCACATCTTCTACATCTCATTTTAAGAAAGAATTGTTGCAATATGTAAACAAAGCAATCTTGTTGTGAAAAATTAAATCTTTAATACCAACCATCACAAAATTTATTACAAAGATATTATTATTTCGAACCAAAGTGTTAGAAGCTTTGATTGACATTGAAAAAGAAAGAGTAATGACTACTCTGGACGATTTACCAGCACCTAATATGGCTATAACAGAAACGCAAAATACCCAAAATATAATTGGTGCGGTTGATTTCACATCACTCAATATCAGAACAGAAACGCAAAATACAGATACAATAGAAGATTAATTAATTCGTTCAAAGTATATTATAAGAATCAAGACTGAAGATCGAAGAATATTATAAGCCTGACTGCTGACTGCCTTAGTGACAATCAATTAAAAAAGTAATTGTATAAATAAATAATACCTTTAGGTATGTCATGTCTCATTGATGATGGATAGTACTTTTGATAGATGAGAAGGACTACAAAAACACTCCTAAAGTGCCCGGTTTCTATATTCAATGAATTCCTTGTTTAGTTTACGGGCAGTAGAATTTTGACATAAAATATACTGAACATGTGTCATATGTAATTTACCATTCGTAAGTAAAACGAGGCGTTCTTTGGATTAAGTGTTATGGCATTAAGTCCGCCATTGTACTTTTTTTTTGTGCATAAAGTGTCAATTGTCAATTTGAAGAAAAGTCTACCTATTGGTTTTGTACCAGTTGTCGAGTTTTCCAAAAATTTCTTCACAGGAGGTCTAGTTATAATCCCTAGAAACCAAAACAACCGCCAGTTCAAATTTTTATATATATAATGTAGATACTCGTATATATGTATGTACCTCAATTTTCAATAGAGGTCGCAATTATGCAATGATTGCTTTACAATTTGGACGAAAAATCAACAGGGCAAAAACGAAGGTTAAGTTTGTGAATGGGGAATATTCCCCCAAATGGGAGGACTAGGGGGTAGATTTTCAAAAGAATTAAAAAGTCACGAAATCTACCTCTGCGGGCTTGCTGCGGGCCCGGATTTTTTTACTTACCGCAATGTTATTGAAAGCCTTTCCATTTGTGATATGACGCAGTTTCAAGCCTAATAACATTTATTGTAATAACATGACATTGTCTATCGGGTTATCTAGTAATAAATAAAAATATATTTATACTAAATGTTTAAACATACAGGTTAGCAATGACTTCTTTTCTATAGCGACGAGCTATAGAAAAGAAGTTTCTGTTATATATATTTTTAAATATTATTTACCATCTTGATTCACATCTACCATCCGTTAACAGTAGCTAGTTATATTAGACGTCGGAGCGAGAATGACTTATTTGTTGTTCAATAATAAATCTTATACAAATCTTGATTTATTTGACAGAATGTAAAAATATGGAAGAGGAAAAAGACGGAGATGTAATAAAATGATAGCCGTGAGTTTTAATATTAGCCTTATTTCCTTAGAGTTGATCTTTGAAGTTTTAATTGGACATCTTCGTAACTATAGAGCACAAACTCGTTTGTAGTTATTTCAACACCCGATAAAGTCTTGTGCGCAGAAATCCTGGCTATGTATTTCTGTCTGCATCTCTCTCTATATTTGGTTCTAAATCGTGACATTTGGAACGCCGTTTTCGATCCCATTATCCAAGTTTCTAATAAATTCCAATAAATTCCAGTCAAAATCTGAATATATGATTACAGGAATAGATTATTGTACTCACGTGTATTTTTCGGGAAGTTCATTTTAACCTACTATCAACGGGTCACGCGATCTCTCACGTCGGTGTGTGGCACCGAATTGAAGAATCTAGTCGGTCATTCCATGGTATAAGACAAATACAAAAAAGCGTGTCCTGGTATTGTGGATAACCTGTTCCAAAAGGCGAAGTATATCTTTGTTTGCCAACTTCCTTAAAAAAACAGCACTAGTACTCTGCGCACAAACTGCAGTAAAAAGAATTAGGGTACTTACATCTTCTATCCTCGTAAGATTTCGAGATCCGAGTAAAATTTCAAAATGTTTAAATATTTTGACACACTACCTTGTACATATGTATGTAGTCAAATGACTTTCCGTACAGCCCAAACACAATATTTCTGTATAGACATTTTGTAAACAGTTTTAACTTCCTATTCAAATCACGGAGGGTCTACAACAGCATTTAGTAAATGATGGTACATTCTCAGCGTAAGCTCTTTTACATGGACGGTCTAATTTAATTTTAAAACGGTCAACATCATTACCTGTGGGCTTGTAATTGAAAAGGTAGAGGATGAACAACAAAGCTATTTATAAATATAAGGTGTTTTTTGTACGAAGAATGATCGTCAACCGTTTTGATAAGTTTTATGTTTAATTATCAGCGCGAGAACTTATATTGCGCGGTACAGAATCAGATGTAATAGACAATTTACTTTTAAATAATAATAATGTCTTTACGCCTGCATGTAGCTGAAATGCGAATGTCGAGATGGAATTAGAGGGAGCCTGACAGTACCGCCAGTGGATGAAAAGTTGAGGAGCAACAGATTATCATCGTATGGACAGGTAATGTGGCGAAGAAAGTTTGATGTATGGAAATTGACGGATATAGGACTAGAGGATGACCAAAGAAAAGATGGATGGAATGCGTGAAAGAGGCTGAAGTGAGAAAGGCATATGGCTAGAAAAGCAGCAAGCAGTGAACTAGTAATGGAGGACAATGGAAGAAGAAAACACAAGGGCAAGAAGATGATGATGATTATGATGAATAATGAACGCTTTTATTGTCTTAAAAGAATATTAATGTTAACACAAACCTATTCTACAATATTTGTTCAATATTAGCATCTGTGGCCGACCTAGATCAGCAAACCTAGGTTTATATCACGGCTCGACGAAACGACGACACAAAATGATGTATTAATAAAATTTAATGAATATTGTTAAAACTCTGGATTTTAAAAGAGTGGCTGTGAGTTTGTTTGCCCGACTTCTTCTCACAAGGCTCAACCATTTGGCAACAGGCAAGTGTGATATTATGTTATCCATTTTTTTTATTTACAATTTTTCATTTGACAAAGTAAACTATTGTTGCTGTGACTCTGTGTGTGTCGATCTATAATTTTAAATAATTATCATTATTTTTTTAAATTGACGATTTCAATGAAATAAAGATATTGAATTTGAATTTGACTCTCCGATAAATATTTGTAGTATTTTATAGTTAGCATAAGCATTTTTTCAAGATACTTTATATATTATGATAATATTAAAATTCGTTGTTAATGGTTCCTGTATCGATCGACAACTGGAATTGATTGACAAAATCTTCATTAGCAAACGAGCTTAATTTGAACACCAAACTTTGAGTGCACGGATGGGGAGGCTTTAGCTTCAAGTATTGTGGAGTCGGTTCAAACGTGAAACAATGGTTTGTGAAGTATGTTACCTACTTCTGAATTATATATTTCACCCGCGTAAGTCCCGATCCCGTGGGAATATCGGGACAAAAAGTAGCATATATGCTAATCCAGGTCTGCAGCTATCTACATACCAAGTTTCAGTGCAATCGATTCAATAGTTTTGGCGGGAAAGAGTAACAAACATCCATCCATTCATCCATCCAAACTCTCACAGTTATAATATTAGTAGGATTATTATTTTATTACTTCTTTTATCCAAGTCAATATGGTATGTCGTTTTGATGTCTGATAAAAGAGCCTTACTTGACTAGATACTCCAGGTCAGACATAGGTCAATGTTGTTAAGTATCATTATCAGCCGTTGGATCCCAAACTAAGCAGAGCTTGTACTATGGTAACCAGCCTGTTGATAAACATACTTAAGTTAATAAATAAATACATATTATGGATAAGTTACAGTCAGATACAGAACAAAGATGCTCATCACGAATTTATTTGTCCTGGGTGGGAATCGAATATTTGGCCCAGCAGTCAGTATCACTAGCCACTAGGCCAACAGGCCAGTCATGGGTTACTAAACCTATTTTTTTATGGTGTAGGGGGCAAACGAGCAGACGGGTCACCTGATGGCAAGTGACTACCATCGCCCATGGACACCTGCAAATCAAGAGTCACAAGTGCGTTGCTGGCGTTGGGTCTGAATAGCGTTTAATGGGGCCATTCATAAAATACGCCACACAGTTTTTTAGATTTTTGACCTCACATTTTTGGGACTCCCCTCACTGATGTGACGTCACATATTTTGCAGTTTAACACCCACAACTTAACAAATGATTTTTTTTTTTTTTAACTTTTAAACTTTCGCGTTCCATGATATAATATTATCTACGTATGAACGGGAATTAACGCGATCACGAAAAGGTATTACATACCTCTGAATTGCCTGACGTTTCGACCAGGTTGCACTGGCCGTGGTCACAGGCTGACTGGCTCAGCGGTGCACGCCCTCCGTCGCCGACATCGTGAGGTAGAAGGTTCTTCATCCACCTCCACTTTTTTGATATTTTTGATATTTTCGTTTCGCCATGTACCGTCACATACTATACTAACAGTGTCCCTATTCTGTAAGCAAACCGATGTGGCCCTATTCTGGTGTTCACCCGACTGCGCATAAAAGCGAGGTGGCATGTTTTTTATCACTGGATTCCACGCTGTAGATAATTTGAAACCATCTTCCCGATTGAAAGTTTTGTGTTTTTTAATTTCAATCGCTTCACGTACAACTCTTGAGTAAAAGTGACGTTCCGTGGAGAGGACTTGCGTATGGTGAAATTCAATCCAGTGATTGGTGCCCGCTTCGAGTGCATGTTCTGCAATCGCTGATTTGCTAATCTGTCGGTTCTTTACAGCAGCGATGTGTTCTTTGACCCTTTCAGCAATGGTCCGCTTTGTTTGGCCTATGTAGGAACTACCACAGCTGCAGTTTATTTTGTAGACACCTGGAGTTTGTAACGGCAAGACGTCCTTCGGTGTACCCACGATGTTTTGAACCTTTATGCCTGGTGTGTATACTGTCGGAATGGAGTATTTCTTTAATACGGAGCCGATCTTATCCGTTACTCCTTTCACATATGGCATGTAGGCTGGTTGTCTGTTCACCTCCGGATGCTTGCGTCTCATTGTCGGTTGCTTCCGTGTTCCATTCACCTGATATCCGTTACTTTTAAGTACCTCCTGAACATGATCCAGCTCTCGCTCCAAATGTTCAGGGTCACAAAGATCGTATGCTCTGTTCTTGAGTGAAGTCATAACAGACTGCAGGTGTCGGGGATGATGATGAGACGTGGCGTGTAGGTACCTATCCGTATGAGTAGGCTTGCGGTACACACAGTGCGACAAGGACCCATCTGACCTCGCGGTTACTTTGACATCTAAAAATGACAATGACCTATCCGCCTCCACCTCATATGTGAACCTTATCTTGGGGTGAATGGAGTTGAGGTGTTGTAAATATTGATCTACTTCCTGTTTATTTCCCTTGACGATACTAAAGATGTCATCCACGAATCGCTTCCAAAGCCTAACGGTCTTCGGGCCGAGACTCAACGCCTTCTCTTCAAAATGCTCCATCCAGATGTTGGCTAGTACAGGGGCTACAGGACTACCCATTGCGACACCATCAATCTGAAGGTAATGTTGACCTTGGAAAAGGAAATAGTTGCCTTCTAGACAATGTTCAAGTAGATCAATATAATTGAACGGCAACTCGTGGTCTCTCAGCAGGTCTTTTACGACGTCCATACATTCTTTTATTGGAACATTGGTGTAAAGTGATTCCACGTCAAAGCTCACCATGACGTCATCAGGTTCCAACTTGAGATCTTTTATAATTTGTATGAAGTGCCGCGAGTCTTTCACAAAAGACGGTGTTTTGCCTACAAGTGGTTGCAATACTGACGCAACATGCTTCGCGAGATCGTAAGTAGGAGAGGCAATTTGACTTACAATAGGCCGCAGCGGCACGTTGGGCTTGTGTATTTTGGGCAGACCATATAATTTCGGTGGCTGATGTGACTTTGGTGCATAAAGTCTGTTGTACTCGTCTTCTGAATAACGAGGACCTATTTTCAGAAGACGAGTACAACAGACTTTAATACCTTTTCGTGATCGCGTTAATTCCCGTTCATACGTAGATAATATTATTAACAAATGATATAATAAAATCAACATAATATTAAACGTTCTAGAAAATTAACAAGTTTTTGACATGTGACGTCACGAAACTTATGATCCCACGCCCCTTGTCACATAATGGCCCCAATTCTGTTACTTCACTCGCTAAATTAAAATTCACTAAATTTTCTTCATATAAGATGTAAACCTTGTACACTTCAAAACAAGGTCTTATTTCAAATTGAAACAAGTAGGTAACATATGTCGCTATCGAAATAAGCAATTTATTTGTCGACTAAAGTGTGATACGATTAAATAAACTTTAATACCACGTAGCGAGAGCCGCTATCCGTTGAATGCAATCTCTTTTGCTCTGTGTTTTTAGTAAGCGTCTTCGTAGGTGTAGATTAAAAACACGTCATCCTTGTTCGTTTTGAACAAGTTTTTATACGGCAATTATACAGCGTTTGAATATATGAAGACTCTCGCTGCGTGTAAATAAAGTTGAGTATACGTTGACAGATTTTAGTAAAATTTAGCGGCGCTGAGAAATAGATGCTAGCAACAAATAGACCTTATTACGAAGAATACTAGGTTGATTTCATATGAAGAAATTAAGACAGGTTTTAGTTTAGTCGAGTGTACAATAGAATCGGCACCAATGTCACACTTCGTTGACTTCCCTTACCTTCTTAATGTGTGACGTAATTTATGGCTGGCCCCTATGTCCCAGGATATTATTATTGATATTTGTAAATAGCTAAAGAAAAATATTTAATAAAAAAAAATTAACGTTACATGTTGCTTGAATTTAGTTTCAAAGAGAAATATTTTACGTAAAGAATCAATATTTAGAGGTGTTGATAAGTTAAAGGTTAAAGATAAGCAAAACATAATTAATTTGTTAATGTTTTCGCGGTTCGACGCTCGGCTAATATCAACGATAAGATTAACTTTCAGACAATTTTGTGGAGTTAGTATTACATGGATACAAATCGATACTATATCTAATATATAAAATTCTCGTGTCGCGGTGTCTGTAATTAAACTCCTCCGAAACGGCTTGACCGATTCTCATGAAATTTTGTGTGCATATTGGGTAGGTATGAGAATAGGACAATATCTATTTTTCATACCCCTAAATGTTAAGGGTAGTCCAGCCCTAATTTTTTATTTTTTATTTTTAGATAATTTTTATTACAGCATTATTTAAGTTATCATACAGCATTAGAAAATACATACAACCCTGAATTTTCAACCCTCTACGATCAACCCCTGTTTTTTAATAGCGATATTAGTACTTTTACTTTCATTGGTACATTTTTTTTTAAGTTTTTAACCCAGTTAAAATAGAAAGTGAAATTGTTATAATCGATTGTAATAATCGATTGCAGTCAAGTCGATGTCAAACTTTTTTTTTTATGGAATAGGGGGTTAACGAGCAGACGGGTCACCTGATTGTAAGTGACTACCGCCGCCAATGGGCACCTGCAACTCAAGAGTCACAAGTGCCTTGCCGGCCTTTAAGGTGGGAGTAGGAGAGGAGGGGAGATGGAGAGATGGGGGGGAAGATGGAGAGAGAAGGGTTAGGGCCACCGGTTACCTCACTCGCTTGGCGAAGTACAACGAAGCATTGCTTCACTGCCGGTTTTCTGTGAGGCCATGATATCACTCCTTTTGAGCCGGCCCATACGTGCCGAAGCATGGCTCTCCCACTGTTAAACTTTAAATATGTCAGTTAAGTTAATGAAGTACTTTGAATTAAGAAAATGAATGGTTGGTGTTTTCTTACTTTTATAGGCCGTCAATAGGCCACTGCGCTCCATTCTTCTTTCAGTCATAGTTCCCAACCCCACAATAAGTTAGTTATTTTTTATTTGACTACCAAAATATTCATTAGAAATAATTAATATGGCAAAACAACGTGTGCCGGGTCAGCTAGTATATATATATTATTATACATAAATGAGAAAGTAACTCTGTTTGTTTGTTGTTACCTTTTCACGACTAAACTGTTAAACGGATTAATGAAATTTGGCAAGGAGAAGGAAGGAGAATTTATCCTGGGAAAGGACATAGGCTATTTTTTATTCCCGGATAATAAAATGTACACCGTACATTTTCCCATTTGAATGTCCACGCGAACGAAGTCGCGGGCAATAGCTAGGCTATCTTACTTGACCAGATACTCTAAGTGTTATATACAGTGTGTAAGAATCACCGTACCGAATTATTGAAATGTGTGAGTCGAAAATCATTAGAATTATATGCGGGAAAATTCCAAAATTATTTTTTGGGTTAAAAGTGATATCACAATGAGTAAACAGAACATATTATCGAAAAATAAAAGATTACCCCCTACGGCCAAAAACTGCAAAGAAATCAATTAGACAATATTTATGCAATCAGCTGCTTCGACACCGCACCGTATCGCACAAAAATAATACCGCGTACATTGCGTAGCACCAAACAAAACTAATGACTATACATCCTTAATCTCGCATTTTTATGATGAACTGACTTGTGTATTGTGATAAGTATAAACAGAAAGAGGTTTTTATAAGTTCTTCGCAACTAACTTCGCAAATAACTAGCAACCCACCCACGGGTAGCAGAACATATGGACGCTGATAAGCAATATAGTGTCAAGCCACACATACTTTATTTAGAGAAAATGGCGTTAAGATGTCATACCAATTCCTAATCAATTTGTTTAAAAAATATCTAAAAATCTACCTAAAAGGTGAATAGATATTTTTTCAAACAAATTGATTAGGTAATTGGTATGACATCTTAACGCCATTTTCTCTAAATAAAGTATGTGTGGCTTGACTCAACTGTATTGCTTATCAGCGTCTATATATCCCTACAGTTTGTGTTAATACTAGAAGATAGACATAATATATAGCGATTCTAAAAGAGATCTTTTTAAGAGGAATAACTAATTTACACATTGTTTATATATTACTTTATACCAAAATAAAGCTATCAGTCGGCATGTTTTTTCCGACATCTTGATATCGTCGTCATATTTCAGCCACAGTACATAAAGGAATTGCTCCATCCATTGGTGAAAACCATATAAAAAACCGTTCGGTACTGTTGGAGTTTATCGCTTTCAGATAGACAGGCAGAAAGACAGACAGACACGGTGACTTTATTTTTTAATATGCAGTGATCTGTCAGAGGCAGTCATCATATAGCGCCATTGCTAGACTTTTATTGCATGCTATTAAATACTCTATAACATTTTTAAGGATACGGTTATAATAGGCAAAGAGGAGCCTTCAAACAGATTTGTAGTTTAAGAGATTAGCGCGTTAAATACAAAATAAATAAAAAACATAAGGTTGGTATTTTAGTTAGACAACGCTTCTGCCTATCTTTTATTTTTATTTTTTATTTTCTTAATTAGATTTTATCTTGTTTAATCCAATCAAATCAAAATCATTTCTATTTTACATCTTAGGTATTTAACTAGTCCAGCATATTTTGCAAATTAATATTACCTAAATAGCTAATTATTAATCTATCTTAGTAACTAAACCACTACTTTGTTTGCCCGATTTCTTCACGGAGCACAACTATTTGGAAACGGGCGGATAAATATCGGCATTGGCAGATAGATATCTTACCTATTTGCACAACGTTATTATTTATTTGAATATAATATATTATTTGTTTTACTGTCGACATAGCAACTAATTGTTGCGGTGACATTGAATTTTAGCTTAAAAAACCGGACAAGTGCGAGTCTGACTCGCGCACCGAGGGTTCCGTAAGCAAAACAACTCGTGTGTAGATAGCACGGAAATCTCGGGAAGTAACTCTTCAAAAAAAAAATTTACTTTGCACTTCTAAAAATACTCTCCCATACATCGATTTACGACAAAGTGAACTTTCTGACCACGAAATATTAGTGTGTAAATAACAATTTTTTTGTGATATAATAACAAATTAACGACCTTCGGATTTATTCCTTTATTTATGCTGTCAGAGCTTGCTTCTTACCAAATTTCATGATTCTAGGTCAATGGGAAGTAGGTATAGGTTTTGATTTACCTGCGAAATGTTCAAATTTGTTAAAATCTGAGGCTTAATGGTAATCTTCTGATTGCGTTGACTTGGAAGCTTGATTTTTTTACAGCTTCAAGGGACCGCAAGCATAAGTATTTGATGTTAATTGAACTTGATGCCTTCACGGGTTCCTGAGAAAAGGGGTCTTGACAGACAGACAGTTGAAGAACAAAGTTATGCTATAAGGGTTTCTTTTTTCCTCTTGAGGAACGGAAGCCTAAATAAGACGTTTTCAAAGAATTATATGGAATAAAGATATTCGACTTTGATCCAATATTAGCTGAAGATCTGATAGTATATATATATATATGTTTGTTAAGTACATTATACTACAAACTGCTGAATAACAGGGCTAAAATACATATATATGCTATCTAAACTCCATGTTTAGGTTTTTTTTGCTTTAATATGTCCATTTGTAGTATTTTTCTGGTTTATATGTATAACATCTATGTATTTATAAATATATATAAGTATGTTTATCAGCAGTGTGGTTACCATAGTACAGGCTCTGCCTAGTTATGGATCAGAAGGCTGTGTGTGAGATGTGGGGAGTTATTATTATTTAGAAAAGAAAATTTATCTAAGTATGTTTATCCGTATTCTAGAATAATACTGTGCTCTGTTTGAGTCTAGATAGCCTTGTGTAGTCCCAAAACATTATTGACATTTGACTATATTTTTTTCCTAAATTCAGTATTTTATTATATTCAAATTCAAATTCAAAATCATTTATTCAATTAAGGCACTAAGTGACATTTATGAACGTTAAATTGAAGCTAGAGTTAAAATCATAGATCGGCGCAAACAGACGCCCCGGCATGTACTGAATTGTCGAGGTAAATTAGGTGAAAACACTAAAATCTACTGCCTGTTTGTGTCGATCTATAACTTCCAGTTTCCAAAATGCGTAGAGCCTTATGAGAAAAATACTGGCAAAGAAACTCATGGCCACTCTATAGAGATGTCATCTATAACATAGAAATGTCCTAAAAATCACAACCGTGGTTCTAACGTTACGAGATACCTCGATTGCAATACTAATACTACTAACGCTGAAACAGACAAAAAACGTTAATTAACCACCGACGCAAAAAGGAGCTGTGATGCATCTATCTCTCTTCCACTGTTTTCTTATGACGTTATCACGAATAATTATCGTCCGTAATTCGACTTTACAGACAACCAATTTTTTTATGTAAAGAATACTCAACACCGTGGGTCACACATTACTGGTATCCTTGATAACCCTTCCAGGTAAGCTAAATTGCTTGTATTGTCTTGGAGTGGGTTGACTTCGGTGGTGCACTGAGTGGGGTTCGAATCCGAGTACATTTGAACCTTAGAATAATGCAGCAATTTACGCTCAAAGTTAAATCTTGAAGCAAATATGGAATATTCACAGGAATCGATAGGTTTTCGCGGTTCAACACTCTGGTTTTAATATTAACTACAGGACTTCGCTTTTAGACAACTTTGCTGTATTGCTGGTACAAGGATGCAAGTGTGTATCTGTGGATATGGCTTTTTGAGAGTACGCCATCCCATTTATTTAAATACAATCTTTAAGCAATAGTTACTTGGTGTTATCAATTTCCGTAGTTTTTACCCAGTCGTGGGTTTTAACCCGGGTGATTATATATATATATATATATATATATATACTAGCTGACCCGGTACACGTTGTTTTGCCATATTAATTATTTGTAATGAATATTTTGGTAGTCAAATAAAAAATAACTAACTTATTGTGGGGATAGGGTCTATGACTATAAAAATAACAAAACACCAACCATTCATTTTCTTAATTCAAAGTACTTCATTAACTAAACTGACATATTTAAAGTTTAACAGTGGGAGAGCAATGCTTCGGCACGTATGGGCCGGCTCGATCGGCATATCGATAAAGCAATGCTTACATTGTGTTCTCCGAGCAAGTGAGGTTATCGGTGGCTCTAACCCTTCCCTCTCTCCATCTTCCCCCCCATCTCTCCATCTCCCCTCCTCTCCTACTCCCACCTTAAAGGCCGGCAAGGCACTTGTGACTCTCGAGTTGCAGGTGCCCATGGGCGGCGGTAGTTTCTTACCATCTACTGGGTCCAATTGTAAATCTAAACCATTCTCGAATCCACCCGAAGACATACGAAAAACTTCATTAAAATCGATAACTTCATTATAAATGTGAAAGTTTGGATGAATGGATGGATGGATGTTTCTTACTATTTTACGCCAAAACTACTAAACCGATTGCGATAAAACGTGGTACGTAGATAGCTGGAGACCTGGATTAACATATAGGCTACTTTTTATCCCGATATTCACACGGGATCGGGACTTACGCGGGTGAAACCGTGGAGCGCCGCTAGTAAACAAATAAATTACTAAACGGCATTGACTTGAATTTGGCTTACATTTAAAGTGTATCTTTAATTAAAATAGGCTTGGGAGAATAAAGATTAGCTTAGAAGAACGACAAGCCACGAAAATTGATTTAAAACTTATTAGTCTACCTATTTTGTTATAATTTACACTAATTTCAATTTAAACTTCCTGAGTAAATCTTATTACTTAAAACCCGTAAGATGTCTTTCTGACGCCCGGTTGGATCGAAATTCCTTTCCCTAAATATTTTTTGGATTGAATAAATTGTATCAAAATATATTTAATGCTAGCAACGCCCTGCAGTTTCACCCGTGTAAGTCCCGATCCCGTGGGAATATCACAATAAAAAGTAGCATATACGTTAATCCAGGTCTCCGGCTATCTACATACTTACCAAGTTTTATCGCAATCGGTTCAGTGGTTTTTTCGTGAGAGAGTAACAAACATCCATCCATCCATCCATCCATCCATCTAAACTTTCAGATTTATAATGCCTATTAGTGGAATTGTAAAACCTCGAAATGAAAATTATGCCATCTGTGAAAGTTATCCTAACTAACATACAGATGTTAGTGTACAAGATATTACAGTAATATCATGCAGAATCCACAGATGGCGTAAAAATAAAATAAATCAACTCGCGGTCAGCATTTTTCGTTGCACTAACACTTTTTTCTGCCGTGCTGCGGAGCGTCTGAAGTATAACTGCAATAACATCTTTCCAATAAATGCGTAAGTTTGGATGGATGGATGTTAGTTACTCAGTCACCGATAAATGTAATGAAAATTGACTGATAAATCATAATTCCTTAAGAGAGAAGATTGACATGAACCGAAGATGTTAATTGAATGTCGGGATTTGTTCGAAAATATCCGCTTACAAAATACTGTACCTTTCTGTCACAACTTGTATGTACGTGATACATCTAAGTCAAAAAGTAATAGTTATGACTGTCAATAAATATACCTATTACCTTAAGTGTCAGGTTCACTAGGCAATAATTTCGCCAAAGCAGGTCTGCAGTTGCTTCAAAGAAATGTATCTATAATATGTATTTATTTAGTTGTTTATCAGCAGTCTGGTTACCATGTCATTCATGGCTTTGCCTAGTTTGGGATCAGACGGCCGCGTGTGAGATGTGTAGCTAATTGTTATAGTAACTACATTGAGGATAGGTTCAAAAATATGTTACAATGAAAATGGAAACTGCATCTGATTGCTGGTAAGCAGACTCATCTATTTATATTGCACTAGTGGCCCGCTCCGGCTTCGCACGGGTATAAAATATATAGCCTATGTCATTCACTGAAAAAATTATTAAAATCGATCCAGTAGTTATGTAATTATTTACGACATCACATTAAAAACCTCAAAAATAACAGTATTTCTCCACTATTTAATGGATGTTATTATACATATAAACCTTCCTCTTCAATCACTCTATCTATTAAAAAAAACCGCATCAAAATCCGTTGCGTAGTTTTAAAGATTTAAGATACAGGGATATAGCGACAGAGAACGCAACTTTGTTTTATACTATGTAGTGATAATTGTGTGATTACATTGTGGAAGGAGAGAGGTAGAATCTAACTCCTCTAGACCGCCGTTAAATAGAACTTCTAGCGTACTGTATGTAATTATGTATAAATATGTGTCTAATGTTAAATAGAAAAAATACTTTTGGACACATACACAGCGCTTTCTATAGACACTATCTACAGTCAAATCTGTATGCTTGTAGGGTTAGGCAGAGGCGTATTAAACACTCACATTTTGACAAATATAGTTTAGTTCCACTCAGGTAATAGGGGGCAAGCTCTTGCCCTCAATCGGGCACTTTGGGAATGGAAGAGGGGAAAATTGAGAGTATATTGAAAGGAGAAGGTAGGCAAGAAGCAGGAAAGGGATATTGGTTATTCGGAAGGTGCATACATATAACTCTTACTGCCAGTTATTAGGAAGTTTGAACCCTCTAACGCCCTAAAAAAAGCCCTCTACTGTATCAAATCTAGTTAAAATTAAAGCTAGACAATAAGGTTACGATATACAACATATTTTTTTCATCTCTTCAATCTCGCCTCGCTAAATTCACCAACAAAAATCCCTCTTGTTATTTCTATTTACAATATAAAAGCTCCAACAGCTATCGCTCCGTGTACACGGTAACCATTAACATATCAATACGCCACCGAACTCATACGTATTGCTGGGTTCGGCGTAAGGCATAAGCGGTGAGCGTGTTCATAATGTATTATTTAAAATCTGTTGAGACAGGATGCTGGCTAGCTGAGACTCGATTACCGGCAATGATGGTACTGCTAATTTGCTCCATGAAGTTGCAAGTTACTTCCAGTCACAATGGGGTTACTCTGGAGGAAGAGAGGTTAGGGCCTCCGGTAACCTCAGTCACTCTGCGAAACACAACGAAACGTTTTCTGTGAACCCGTGGTATCACTTCGATCGAGCCGGCGTGGCCGAAGCCTGGCTCACCTACGATGTGCTATGCTTAGTTTGCGTCTAAGATACTGGGTATCATATTATACATATTATTATCATTATTAGTTAAAAAAATGGAAGCAGTGCTTAAGTCAAAACTGTCTACTTTACAGGACAATAACTGTTCGACTGAGGGTGGAGAAAATTTTTGTGGCAATTCTTTATATAGGGTGGAACTACTTTTTGCAACAGTTTTCAAAAGAATGTTATGCTATTTATTATGCCTCAGCTGAAATTGTCAATAAATTTCACGGATCATATTGCAGGTAATGAATCCGTAAGCATTTCAGGGACTTATGCTGTTTTGGCCCAGTAGGTTTACTTACACAGTGTTTTCAGTTTACTTAACTCCTTTCGGACTGGTGGAAAAAGTACCGTGACCTTTCTTCATCGAATGGATATGACTTACTGTTATAACTTCACTGACGAAATATTAATATATACAGGGTGTATTTGACAACGGAACGCTTACTTAAATCACTGGAATGGCAATGAAATAATGGATATTCTTATAAATAGTAATGAAATGAAAAATTCCAAAATGAAAAAATATGTAGGATTTAAAATCTTTAACTTTTCTTCTTTAATCTTTAACTTTTTATAGAAAAACTTAAATCGAAACTATCATCTCTTACAGGAACTATGAGAGGCATCTCACGATGTCTGCCGCGTAAAGTGCGTTACTATATATATAACTCTCTTGTAAAGACCCATATTGATTACCTAATAGAAATTTGGGGCACAGCCAGTAAAACTAACTTAAATTTACTACAAAGAGCACAAAATAAGCTAATAAAAGTCCTTTTTCACTTTGCTTATCTAACGCCTACTGATAATATATATAGAAACACAAAAATACTTAATGTAAATCAGACTTATGTATACTATACCTGTTTATTAGTACGGAAAATACTAACAAAAAATATACATACACAAATATGTTTCACCAAGAAAAGAGACGTTCAAAAGATTCAACTAAGGAATGCTAATAACATAGTTTTAAAACCACCCCGCACTAACTACGGTAAAAAAAATCTTATGTACGAAGGCGCGCAGTTATATAACAGGCTTCCTAAAGATATTAAAGAATCGCGGTCCATCTCTACTTTTAAAAAATTGCTTAAACATCATGTAATTAAAAACTGTAACTAATGTTGGTTGAATCAACTGTTAGTCGTAGGACTGTACGTCAGAGGTGAAAACACACACACACACACACACACACACACACAAACACACAAACACACACACACACACACATCTGTATATATGTATCTGAGTGTAACGGTCACATGACATTCATTGCTTTTTCCCCATACCAAAAGTGCCCAACGTGCGTAAAGAGGTTCACACAAATTATAAGTAATAAGTATATATTGGATAAAGTCAAACACATTCACAAACATTGTTCTTAATTACTAAACTATTAGCAGCATCAACTACGAAAATTAATATACAAAAATTAAAACGTCGCTTCCAGTTAAGCGCACTACATCATTACATCTTTGTAGTGCGATGTCCGTCTACGCTCGAAGTTGTGACAGTGTGGGTAGCAGTTAAAGCATTATTATTTTGCCACCGCCAATATCTATCTATGCTCTCAAGTAATATTATTGTGTATTAGTAATAATTATGTTCTCATGTTAAGTGAATTGTATTATAATTCTTAATGAGAATAAATATCAAAACCCAATCTTTAACTTTTTACATGTCACCTGCTTTTTACGAGAAACTGAGGTCAAAATACCTAGAAATTCAAACAGTCATAACTTGTAGAGGGTTATTTTTTTTCTCATACACCCTCATACACCCCGTATAGAGCCTGTAACATGCGCCACACATCACAGAGATCTGCATTTGACGGTAGACCTGTATTTAGCATATTAGGCACGGATTTACACTTCCAAATTAAACACGAATAATTCCCTGAGCTCTCTAGAATTATAATCCTTTTGACTCTGACCGTCTTTGTGGTTAGCGATCTATCTTTTTGTTTTATTTGAAAGTAAATTTTGTTGCAAGGAAGATGTGATTCTTTTTACGGTAATACAATTTATGTGTTGAAATGGTTACAAACATAACGTTAATCAGGATTAACTATATCATGTATATATTTTAGTCATGGTATAGGGGGCAAACGAGTATACGGTTTTATATATACTGACATAAATCGATATTTTATAAAAAAAAATCATGAAGTACAGACCATATTTTCTTGATTCTTCTACTCATAAGACATCTATTATGAAATAGATATGTGTGTAGAATATAGATAGATGTTTTGTTTTCGGAATTTGTAAATAAGCGCTTGAAATCTTTACTCTATAGAATGTACTTGTTAAGATGAACATTGACCTTTGTCACTAAGTCAAAGTGGTTAAAAAGTACTTACCTATTTTTTTATAAGCCTCCTCACCCCCTTCGTCCTTTTCTCTCACAAGTCCTCACATATTCCGTGTGGTGATCAAATCATTTATGAGTCACATTTAAAGTTTTTATGAACTCCAAGTGTAGTTTATTTCTATTCAGGTCCTACTGCACACGGATCTTTGTCTAGAGTTGTAGCTTAATAGCAAAAAAATGTTTCCATTTTACCATTTTAAACTTTAAGCATATAGATCGTAATCGTAACGTAATGTTTCGAGGATCACAGAGTCTGTGCTGTTACTGAGAATTTCCTAATGGAACAATCAAGAACCAGTAACTTACAATAAATGCAAACACAAGCTTTAGACAGGCAGTAAACTATCCAACTGATCGAAAAAGGCGCCCCTGTAACTCATAGCATAAAATAGTACTTTAAATACAACATTTGATTTTTCTGATTATTCTACAAAGTGTAGAATAATCAGAAGATGTATTGTAGATAGGTGTGATGTCTTACGCGCGTTATGTACAAAATTGTTGAATTAGTTTGATAAGTCTAAATATAAAATTTAAATCTTACTCAACAAGAACACTCTCGATTAAGTCACTTTTCAAGCAAAAATATATAATATATATGTGTGTGTGTGTCTGTCTGCTGTAATGCTACAGACAGACACACACACAGACACACAGATACACACGTTAAAAAAACGCTTCTCCTACTGAAGGTGTACAACAACATTCTATCAATTTTCATATTCATTTCAATAACTTTGATTTTCTTTTTGTCGATGGACAAATCCGGATCCATCAACATCTGAGGTATGAAATATTAAGTGTCATTCATGGAACCCCTTTCTGTTAGGAAAACTTAGCCTCCCTGGTAAATTTTCAATTTTAATTTGAATAATTTTCAGTTTCAAAAAGGTTATTATTAAAAACTAAAAAACTTCCCATATTTGTTAGCGTTTAACGTCATTCACAGGGTGTACTATACGACGCTAAAATAAGACCACATATTTCTATAACACCTTGTATATACGCATGACACGTAATTGTCATATCTCAAATTCGAGAATGTTCGAGATGCTTCAAGCGCATGTGTGAGCGTGGAAAGAGCAGCTTTGTTGTCTTAGCTCGCTAGCCATTGTCATTGTTATTTTACTGTGGCAACACTGTAGCTGTTCGAAATCGTTCAAGTGTGTATTGTGTACGTAAAGGTTGTACATGTGTCTCGGGCGAAATAATAATGTTACCAGAATGGCGCTGTACCAAAAATCTTCGCAGACGACGAGTTTTTGCAGACGAAATCTAGATGTATCGAATTTATCGCAGCGAAAACTTTTCTCTGTGTATTGTTATTGGATTTTATTTCCACAAGGTTATGTATCTAAAGGTATATGTATTTTTTTTTATTTTATCTTAAAAAAGGGAAGTCTTGAAATACTAGTAGACGTAAAGCAGGTGTTACGTTATGTTGTTAGCTTAAATGATAGGCAAATGATTATCCTAATTACTAATTTAATAAGTTAACTCGTGCGTGCATGCATGTGTGTGTGTTTATGTATGTGTAACTTGCTTACACTATGATTATATTGTAAGGACACTGATTATAAAAATTTGCAGTTTATCTTTGTTCCAAATATTGTAGATACAATTTGGTGCTGGCAGCCTTACCTTTTTATAATTACATTATCTCAACCGCTTATCAACTTTTACAATATATTGCTTTTCCCGAAATAGTTGAGGAGTTCTCTTACTTCACCCATCAGCTCCATTTCACCATATGCGTTGTGACAAACATAAAATTGTTTAGCAGGTGGTCGTCTGTGGTCTTCATCATTAGTTCTACTTCACCAGATGGTACTTTACGAGAATAAATGCACGAGTTACTTGTGCTATTAAAAATACCCAAATTGCTATAGGTTGGCCTACAATATTTGAAGAGTTCCCTGAATTTCTTCATTGTCCCATCATCAGATCCCTTCCGAACACAACGGTTAAATTGTCGCTTGGAGCCAGGTCATCTGGTTATTTGCCGACTTGATGGAATAACAATTATCTCAGCTTGTCAAAATGACAAAAACCTGGGTAAGTCTTGACTATCTTAAGATCTATATTGTCAGCTGTTTAAGTTTAAATATTTCTATGACAGATATATAAATATTATAGATGTTTAGAAGAAACAATGATCCTTACTTGTCATCATAAAATGAATGGCGAACCAGGGTTTAGGAGTAAAATCTAATCAGATTTACTCGTCTTTATTATGAGTACAACTTATTATGTGTTAGCACGACCTCGTTCTTGAGGTCAGGATGTTCAGAATTAATGTTAAAGACCTCATTAAACAAATTACATAAAAAGTCTGTCTTTTTCAGAAACCAATTTTCCTGTCGTGAATATCACTTAAATTTATAATGGAGGCCCTAATCCATCCCGCGGGTGGACGGGTTTTCCCCTTCACCTGCCTGCACGTCGCCTAATTGAGAGGTTTTGAGGATTTTACCCCGAGGTGGTACCCGCGTTCTTTCGGGTAGGCGCTAGGGGGGGTCCGGATGTCTTAATAAAAGCTGTTCCCCCGGATCCCCTCCTACTTAAGGCGCAGTACGTCACACCATGTGGTTTTAGTCGGTTCGATTCCGATCCACCGCCCCACCGAAAACCCCGGTGGGGTGACGGCCCGAGGGGGTTTCCACACGGTCAAAAAAAAAAGAAAAAGGCCCTAACCCCTCCTTCTCCTCATCGTCCCCTCTTCTCCCTCTCCCTGCACTCTCCCTTTTCCCCCCTTCCTCTACTCTCACCTTAAAGGCTGGCAACGCACTGGTGGCTCTTGAGTTGCAGGTGCCTATGTGCGACGGTAGTCACTTACCATCAGGTGACCGGTCTGCTCGTTTGCCCCACATAAAAAAAAACAAAATCAGTTTGTACTACTTAAATTACCCATACTGTTGATTTGGGTATAACCTCACTCAAACTTTGAGAACCACTTGCTAGAACGCTTCAGACAAAGCGAAATTAAAAATATCACATTCAAAAGTGTACACTTTATTCTGTTAAGTGTGGGGTAAACTCACGGTGGATTAACCCAGTCTAATGTATAGTCTCCTATCTTCTACATTGGTCTCTTCAGTGTCACATTAGACGCGTGTTTTCTCTAAACTGTCAGTAGAAGAGATCCTCTAGTGAAACAGTTATTTAAAAAATATATGGCTTAATAATTGTATTCATGCGTGTGTAGATATTCATATGAAGTTTGGTAATTTCACCACAAAAGCCTTTAAATCTAAAACAAATATTAATTCAGTCGTATTTTCTAAGGGACCTAATGAAAGGAAAAGTCTTTTTAACATATACGCTTTAATTCAATTTTATGCTGATTACACAAATGAGCTTTATGTAAGTACGTAATATCAAAGTCACATTTTTTTTTTGAATTACAGAACAATTTACAACCTTATAATTTTATGGATTGGGCTTATTTTACAATGATCGCTGAGATGAAGTTATAGTAATTTGAAATTAAATTTCATCAACCTGTTTAATGAGGAATATGAAAATAAATAATATATTTAAAAACATATAATTGTTAAATTATTAATTTATGAATTAACAAGTTGATGAAATCTGTAAGATTATTTATAATTTATTTAATAATATATTTAAATAATTTGAAAAGTATCTTTTTTTTCTAAGATGTGGATTAGTTTTTAAATTTCTAAAAATCTTTAAATGAAACTGTAAATTACGTAATTATAAAAAAATACTGGTATAAAACAATGTAATAGGTACCACATCTTTTTCATAATTTTAAACTGACGATTATTACCGAAGTTTTAACATTGACTTGTTTAATTAATTAATTAATTTAATTACCTTATTCATATTGACAATATGTTTTGAACATTCGATTAGCACTTACTACTAAATGACCAAGCTCATATTTTTATCAAAATCAATATAAAACAGCAACATTAATTAAGACATAAAATGTTACATTTTATACAAGAGGCCTTCATAACTTTTAGCAATAAAATAACGCAATGCCCCATTTGCAATCAAAATAATAATAAATGAAAGTGTTCTTACCACTAAAGAGTTCGTTTTTTTATTTTATTATACTAATTTGGCAATATTTAAAGTGATATTTTAATCTCAAAATGGCGTAAAAGTATAAGGCACGGTTTTAATATTTTACTAAATTTACTTAAATATAGAAGGACGTCAACCCAGCTAATTGTTATTATCTAAATGATTATTTAGTCGCGAAAGAAAACGTCAGATTTGGCACTTTTTCAGTTCGTAAATCCAAAATCAAAATATGACCAAGTAATATTAATTTAAGACAAGAAATACCTATATAATTTATCGATTGATATGTTTTAATGATTGGATTTTAATAAAGAAAGAAAATAATTAAATGAAAAGGAAAAATAAAACAAAAATAATAATTATTAGGTTTTTATTTTTATTCGAAATGTAACAATAGTTTTTTTTTTGTAAATATAAAATCGTATTTTGTCATTGGATGGATTCTTATATTTGGGAAACAAACAAAAATGAATTGACAATCAGTTGAACTTTGAGAAATAATGTAAGTAATTGTTACAAATTCGAAGCAAAGAATATAATAGAAAATAATTAAGTATCATAATAACTTAAAAAATAAAATTAATAAAACTTTGGCATGTGTATTATGACCGATTAAATTTTGTGGCTGAAAATGCTATTAATGTTAAAAAAATACAATTAGGTATACATAATATTATTTACATAGAATCAACATGGATATAAATTAAAATTAATTGAACTTATTTTTATTGTCAGTTCGCGCTTTGAGTATTATTATTTTTTTATTTACATTGTAAAAATGCAGAGAAAAAGTAACTTAAGAGTAAAAATTTACAAAATAATAATAAAAACTGCAAGTATGTATATGTTCTTAGTTTTTTTTTGTAAAAAGTTACAATTTACATTTACATATTTGACACATTAGGTAATGGGGTTGTTTTACATATTAGTATTAATGATTAAGTCAAATCAATGATTTTAAATTAAAAAATATATATATTTAAAATAAAAATATATCAAGCAATTGCAATTAAAAAGGACAAACCTATGAAATTAAAAATTATGCCAAAAATTCGTCAGGAACAACTTTTTAAGTCTCAAACCACTTTTTCAACAATAAAAATGTATGTCAACATTTTCTAGAGACATTTTAATCAAAAACGACAACAGGACAAAATTTAAAATTTTCTCCGATTAATATAATTAGTTTGATTTATCAAAACCCCTATTTTAACAATAATAATTATTTTCAAAACTTAATTAAGAGAGATCTTTTTATGGAATCAATAAAATTTGGATTCGCATATAAAGTCCTTAGTTCGACAGTTTGTTGCTTCGAAAATTATTATATTATATACGTACATAATGTATTTCAATACAATTTCGTAAATTGACCATACACTATTCTCTGTAAAGATATAATACTATTTTAGATAATATAAAGAATTTATAAACCGGAATTATTTCTCGGTGTTTCTCGTTCGAAAATTAAAATCCCACGTATTTTTCAAAAAACGCATCAGGGTCAAATTACAAACTGTCGAACAACACCAGATCCAGCCTTTAAACCAAATTAAAAATGAATAAAATCGTAACTTTATCATCTAAATGTATTATCTAAAAATGATTTCACAATTGGACATTGAAAAATCAAATTCTTTTGTTCGCCTATGTCATTTGGACGTATTACCTATTACAATATTGATAAGTCAGTCGAACATTTTCATACAACCTGACTAGCCCAAATACTATTTTAGGCTAAATGTCATATCTATCTACCAATGGACACTAATCGTTTGAAAGTTCATTCGTGTATCACATTCATTTATTTTAATTCTATCTACAATTTAATCTAGTTCATTTTATTTACACCGTTCACTTCACATTATCCACTTTAGTTACAAGTCCACTTTAGTTACATGTCCAATTTAGTTACATGTCCCCTTTAGTTACATGTCCACTTTAGTTACATGTCCACTTTAGTTACATGTACACTTAAGTTACGTGTAGAGTTTAGTAACACTCATAGCCGACTTTTTAGTTTTAAAATGTCACTTTACACTTTTTAGACTACATGCGTCTCACTTCTCTTATTATACGATTCATCAATAGTGACGTTTTGTTTCTTATTTTCTTTTTTAATGGTCCCATATTGTGGGATATCTGAGGTGAGATTCTGTACAGTCAGAATCTGATTTGAGTTCTGCGGTGTGCTCGAAGATATTGGGCTGCCATATTGGTTGCCGTATTTGTGTCGAGATGGGTCCTTTAGTATGGACTGTGGCTGTTTTGGGGCCGGCGTTTGTGCAACGTGCTGAAACAAAAATTGCGGTTAGAAATAAAAGGCATATTTGAAAACATTTCATCCCTAACCTTGTGTAGACTTAATTTTAAGAGTTGGACATCTGGTAATATTTTTTGGTCTGGTTATCGTCATACAAATTTTAATAACAATCAGTACCTATTAAGTGTACAGTGAGAAAGTATCTTAAATTATGTACATTTGTGGCATTGGATGATTATAAAGGTGACCTCAATTAAGAGGATTAAACTAGTTAAGGAAATGTATCTCAGAAGTCGTTTGAGTGTATGATTTCATAGAGCATTGGTGCCAGCTAATGTAGATCGGCTAAACTACGTAGTAACTGGTGATTCTGTATCGCGCAAATAAAGTTTTCGGATTGATTAGTACACATAGTGGTATTCAATAAGTTGTATAAACAATATTGAAATAAAGATGTGTGAACCAATTTTACAAAAAGATAGTTTTAATATCAAGCGAAATCGTCAAAGGATAACTCTTCAAAATGTTATAAATTACACTATTCTTGAGAATAGTGTCTATTGATAGACACTTTAGTAAAATTTAGTAAGCTCAAAAGATTTTAAGAACTTGACAATCAAGGAAAGACAAAGCTAGAAACCCTAGGTCACAATTTCAAGATTCAAAGGCAAATGTAATTTATTTTGAAACTAAAATTTTCATGAATGTTAAACATCTGTTTGATTGAATTTTGAGCTCATTGTTAGAATGAAAATGAGATTGAATCTATTTTTAACCGACTATAAATAAAGAAGGCTCTTATTTTATTAGTTAATAAAATCTTTGAGAAAATCATCAATCTCAAAATCATTAAAAATCAAACGGCCTCTATGGAGCAGTGATTATACACAGTGAGGATATAATATTATATTGTGGTGAAGGAAATCGTAACTATATGGTCCCTAAATTGTTTAACAACTTATCGCCAGCTCTTTTGGATAGTACTGATATAAAGCGAGTATTTAAAAAGAAAACACAAGAGTTTCTATTAGGAAGCGTAAGCAACAAAATAACATGGTAAAACCAACAATTCTCATAATATGTATATAATATATGTGTCTGAACATGTAGGTACTTATTTGTTTGTGTATGAATGTAAGCGTACTTGGGTAGATTAAAGGTTAATGTAATGTGAATTGCTTGTGTTGTTGTTATTAATATTATCTATAATGTGAATACTAGGTGTACATTGTTTATATAAAAGGAGTTGCATCTGTCAATAAACTGTCATGAAGTTTGGCAGAAGTATGATATTTTTCTAATGCTTTAACTATATCAATTAAATTTTTTTTTTAAGTGAAAACTTCTTTAGGCACGTTTGTGCACTTTTGCTATGGGGAAAAAGCACTGAACTCGTGACCGTCACGCTAATAATACATGTATAAATTTCACCATGTCTCCTCCTTTCGTCAGGAGTTGAATTGGCTGCCGATTCGGCAGCGCCGCCAGCTACCCACTCTCACCAATCTTTATTCTATTCTCAACTCACCTACTTCTCCCACATACTTAACATCCTTATTTCAGTTTTTATGCTCCAATCACAACAGAATTCTCCGTTCTACAAACAATCTTCTTCTGTTATGCCCCACTCATACATCCGCGTGTGTCCACTCTTCCTTTCTTATTCAATCTGTCCTCCTCTGGAACGCTCTACCTCTGGAAATCAGGACAGCACCTAGTCGCCTCTCGTTCAAGGCGAAAGTACGAACCCACATTTCGCGGAACGGAGCAGATGCATCTCAACAGTAATACATTATATTTATTTATATATTTAACGTAAAAGTTAGCACGTATCTATGTCTATTTGTATGTGTATGTATATATAGGTATATATATTTGTTCTCCTGTCGTCTTTCCTAGTTTCTTTTATCTTTTCTACTTAAACCTAGTGCACCTATGCACTCATTTCTGCACCACCCTAAGGTAGACTGGTAGAAAATGCCTACGGCATTAAGTCCGCCATTGTACATTTTTTTGTGCATAAAGTGTAAATAAATAAATAAATATAGAGGGCGCTAATCTAAACATTGAGTTCTGACAGCTCCTTATTAATTCATGTCACCAACCTGCTAATGTGACGTTTTAAGTTCGTCGTTTCGTTTAAGTTTTCACTTCTGGCGGCATGCGACATCCGCCAGAAGTAACTGCCTTTTTTATTTTTATTTTCATTTCATTTTATATTTATTATTATATAATACTAGCTGCGCCCCGCGGTTTCACCAGCGTAAGTCCCGATGCCGTGGGATTATCGGGATAAAAAGTAGCCTATGTGTTAATCCAGGTCTCCAGCTATCTACAAGCCAAGTGTCTTCGCAATCGTAGTTTTTGAAAGAGTAACAAACATACCTACATCCTCCCAAATTTTTACGGTTATAATATTAGTAGGATTACTTATTTTATAATGCAAAACTTTAATATCAAATGGCATACATAAGGGTTTGACATATTCACTGTTTTAAGCAGTCAATACGTTAGGTATTGTAGTGTATCACACCTCTGTGATACACGTAAGTACTGGTGTGTGAAAAGTCCGTACTGAAGTCGCCGCAGCCAGCAGACAGAGTGGACGTCTGTCAACTTGCAGATCCACTTTTATGAAGCCATAATAAAGTGATAATATGATTGTAGACACATCAGTTTCTATGTATAATCTTACAGTTTGTTGTCGACTATCAATCCTTCTCCCTTCACACATTGACACCACGATCCCACATCCTCTCCTGCCAAGCGAAGCCTTGCAGTATTTATTATGATGTATAATTTTCTGTTCTATTTATGAAGTAAAATTACTTTTTATGTTATTGGTCGGAAGCGACGTGTACGCAATTTCCGTAGGCTGGCTTATCGAACGAATTTCGTGAGACATATTCAGGAAATATAAATATTATACAATTCTAAGACTTTCATACTTGCGAAGATAAATACAGAGATTTACCGTAACTTTAATATTTACAGTACAAAATAGCCTATCGTTGAAATCAGTCAAATAAATTGTCAAAAGCTAGAAATGTCTAAACGAAATTCCTAAGTCTGAAATTCTCAGAATACCGTCGAAATAAGAAACCTTTTCACGCAAGTTCGATTCGCATTCGAACGTTTTAATAATAAAAAAATATATTTATTAAATAGTTCTGCTCCAAACTATGCTCTTTAAAACTAGGTAAAAGAGAAAACAAAAATGCCTCATCATCATCTATAAATCTTCTACTACTAGTTGCAACATCTTCTTGGTTCTCTTCTCTTGAATAATTTTAATTTTTTTTGGTTATTAGTGATAGCACAATAAGTAAACAGAACATTTTACTGAAAAAGCTTACATTGAGTAGCGCCAAATGAAAGAAGAAAGAAAGAAAAATCATTTATTTTGTCACACACAGAGACATCGACGAAGGGCATGCAACTATTAGTATGACACTTAAAAAATAAAAAAAACATATTAGAATATAAAATTATAAAAGCTAAATTGCATAAAATAATACTTTACACAATAAAATACAAAAAGAACAAAAAAAAAAATACAAAGTAAGAGGTGTCTAGTTTAGCATATGTCAGGCAATGCTACCTGACGCTGGTTTTCAACTAGTCCCTTTAGTGACTCAAATAGCATGAACTTTCATTACTATATAATTACTAGGAATACGAATACAAAAACCAATACAGTCACAGAGTTCGTGTGGACGGGTTTGTACTGCGCACTCAGGCCGAAGGTACAGGTACACACACACACACACACACACACACACACACACACACACACACACACACACACACACACACACACATAGGCACAGATGAACTTTTACCTTTATATACTATTCACTATTATAATAATTACTATTATAATACAAATATAACTAATGACTATAAATTCTTAATCTCGCATTCTTATGATAAACTGACTTTTGTATTATGATAAGTATCTACAGAAAGACGTTTTTGCAAGTTTTTCGCGTAGCTCAAACTTACTCGCTGTATATATCTTATCAATGTTTACTAGATTATTTTGTTTATAACCAATTGTAGACGTTATGATTCTGACTAATGTAGTATTTTATCCAAATAAATTAGAGTTACGTTCTATTGTAAAAGACATAAAAGAATATTTTTAAAGCACAAGTATAATTATTAATTAAACATCCATCACCATAATGCAACAATTATCTACAGAACCCTTGACCCCATTAAAATTACGATGTTGTACAGCAGTTTACTTCAATAATTAACGCCCATAGAATTTTAGTCACGCGCGAATTTCTTACGGCATTCGCTCAATTACATTTTAGAAGTAAAATGACAAAGTTTTGTAGCAAAAAGTTCTAATTTCAGAACCCATTGGAAAGTTCCAGAAGATTGAAATGCCCGGGATTTACGTTGAAACGGGAGATTGTTGTTAATTAATCAAAATTAAGAAATCGTTCGAGCTCATTTCGGAATGACAAAAGTGTTAGAACATTTTCTGGTATTTACGCTTATATTATGAGTTCGCGAAAATTAATTTTGTTACAACCGTTATTTGTAAGCGAAACTCCAAAGGTTGAGCGTGAAAATATGTTTGCAATTTCGTTTTTAACCGACGAAAAAAAAACTTTAACCAAATATTTAACTGACAAAAGATTTCTTCTTTCGTCTCTTACACTATCAACATAAATATCTAAATAAATAATCCATACTAATATTATAAAGCTGAAGAGTTTGTTTCTTTGTTTGGTTGAACGCGCTAATCTTAGGAATTACCGGTTCGAATTTAAAAATTATTTTAGTGATGGATAGCCCATTTATTGAGTAAGGCTATAGGCTATACAACATCACGCTATGAGCAATAGGAGCCGACCAGTGACCATAAACACAGGTGAAACTGCGGGGACGACTAGTACCACCGATATAATGGTATAAAATTATGCTAATATTATAAAGGCGAAAGTTTGTGAGGATGGATTGATGGATGGGTGAATCTGGATGAAATTGGGCATAGAGATAGATTATAGTATGGAATAGCACATATACTACTTTTTATCTCGGAAAGTGGACGGTTCCCGTAGAATACATTTCATAAAAAAATCCAAGCGAACGAAGTCACAACAGCCAGTAATAGTCGGATTTTTATACTCTTACGAAATATTACGTGTGAAAATAGAAACTTAAAATTTAAAGTACGATACCTTTTCGGTTACCCGACGTTTCGTTTAAATCACACCGTTTGATTTGATTTGTCCGATTAAGTTCCGATTTACACACATAATATATTTTATACCGGAGTTTTGACTATTTGCGGAATGAAATTAATTTGAAAGCTTTTTTTGGAGAGCCAAAGTATAGGATGGCGAAGATACAGGGATTTCGTTTTATACCATCTAGGTGGTAAACAGGATCATGGTTCTCAAAATAGTTAGTGGAACCCGCTTCACTCGTGCTTTGACAATCCTATGACTCGTGCTTTGACCACCCCATCCACATGCAAGTGGAACCCTAGTCATCGTACTTTCTGAATAAAAAAGGACACCACGAAGCCAGTACTTTTCTTTAGAGTTGACGCACATGGTGACTCGACTCCGCTCGATACCACGGCCTCACAGAAAACTGGCAGTGAAACAATGCTTGTATTGTTTTTCACCGCGTCAGTTAGGTTACAGGAGGCCCTAACTCTTCTCGCTCCCCTATTCCTGTCCTTCTCCTCTCCTCCCCTCTAATCCCCTCTCCCGTCTTCCCGCTCTTCCCTCCTATTCCCACCTGAAAGGGCGGCAACGCACTTGTGACTCTTGAGTTACAAGTAGCCATAGGCGGCGGTAGTCATTTACCATCATGTGACCAGTCTGCTCGTTTGCCTATACCATAAAAAAAAGGCTGTTCGAATTTCGAGACCGCAGTCAAACAGTACTACGTATACAATTATTTTTTTTAAACTCGTCTATCGTGATAAGCTAAATAGCTTACTCTTTATCTCTTCATTGTCGGGTGGACAATATATATGTTCACACATGATGACAGGTAGAATATTTTCTACAAATAAAAAAATAGGACTAATAATGAGTACAACCAATTCAATTAAAAAAATAATTATTGTAATCGGTTCATAAATGGCGAAAATATCACAAAAAAAACAATTGAATTGAGAACCTCCTCTGAAAAGACAAAACGACTGACGTAGTGCTGTCCTTTTCTGATAGTGACTCTTCACTACTCCAAGCCGGGGGGTACAGAGTTATCAAAGCACGTGTGACGTTATTAACGTTCTTAATGTTCCTAAAGTTTGCAAGCGTCATAGAGCTCTCATCATAACACTTATGCTTATTTGTCAACTAAATTGTATGAAAAGGTAGTAACATTTGTTTTTGATTGAACAAATTTCGCTCTTGTAAGTAGTTATTCATCTATAAATTAATGATATTACTGAATGATCACAAGTTGAGCGTGAGCATATCGGGTCCAATCATATCGAGACCCTAATTTTAATATAGTTTATGGTTAAGTTGATGTTTTATAGAAAATAAAGCATGATTGTGGTGACCCTTCCTTGTTGGGCTATTTGGGTTGTGTGGGGTCTTAGAATTGCCATAGATTTGATGTGCACGTTTCCTTCACAATGCGCTTGAGTTCAGCGCCAATATCTTGCTCTATTAAATTCGCTTTATGTTTCTATATGGTATTAATCTGTGTCAACCCTGATTCATTTGACCGTTACTATTACTGTGCAATGTCAAAAAATCTGGCGTGATATAAATTTGTTTGTTTGTGGTAGGTACTTGCTCCTAAGTGGATGGAGACATAATTGAATGCATGTGTTTTATTCGAGTGTTTTTGGTATGTTTTGTAATTATTATTTTATTTGGCCATTTTGAAGATTGTGTTCCCCTCTCTGGGATAGATTCCTTCTTGAGAATAAAATGGTAGTTGAAAGATGGACCACCGTTGTATAAGGTGTCGCCAATATTTTTTACTTTAAATTCAAGTGAGCTGTATTAACACGAACATAGTTATGAAGCCTATTTTTTGTAAGAGAGTAGTAATTTGTTACCCATTTTAGTTTTTGTTTAAAAATCATGTGACATCTGATGTGGTGACATCGTCGGTGGACTTTGTACCTGATAACTGCAAGTGCTAAATAATAAAACAGGCCTGACGAACTATAATCAGTTCGTTATATATCGTTATCAATAAAACTTGTATCAAACCTGCCCACAATTCCCTTGATGCAGTACAGTGACGTCAGGCGGAGGCACGGCCGCCATCTTGTCCATGCGCTGACGTCTTAGAGTGCCACCAGCTGATCTGTCTAAAGACAAAGTTATTTTATTGTTCAAGTACCACATTGTCGTTGATCCACAATAAAAAAGAAAGAAAATACGGTGAAATTTGGTCTCTGAGCGACCATTAGTAATAATATAAATACGACAAAGTAATGAAATTAAAAATCTTCTACAAATATGGGAGAGAGTTGTGCATGACGTAATGTTAAGTAACATTTTTTTTACTAGTACCGAGTGCGTTAAAAGTATTTAAGGTTTGAGTGTTGTGTATTCTGCCAATAAATAGCTATAATCTCGAAGGAATTATGAAACGAAAGTTGTAGAATGCAGAGGCATTTTGGAGATTCTTCGATAACCTCAGTTGCGGAGAATGTGTACAATGAAGAATCATTTCTTATAATGGGAAGTTAACAAAGGATCAAACAACATTACGAACTTACCATCCAAAGCATAGGAGTGCGGAGGGCTTGTCATGTGGGAGGGAGATCCGCTGGAGAGACCTCCATTCATGAGATGAGGCTTTGGCAGCGGTTGGCCATATTGCTGAGGCGGGGTCGGAGTACGGCCTTGTTGCTATGAGAAATATTACAGATTAGACCATGAGTCGTTTTATTATATTTAAATATTATTATACAAGTAATTAATGTACGTCGGTCGTCAGAGGATGCAGGCCGCTTCCAACTGGTCTTCTAGAAAGTTATTGATGGGGGTCTATGTCCAGCAGAGGGCGTTCTAACGCTGAAATAGTGATGATGATGGTGATGATGATACAAGTAATTTACAAAGACAAACATGCAGATTGGTGCACATGAACACTTTGCAACATTACGGGTATAACTTGTGTTTTTCTAACCTTAACCACAACTTAACAAGAGAAAAAAAAACAAGTTTTTTTTATAAATATACATATACACGACTGCTTAAAAAATGAGTGTAATGTTTTCCGGGTTCATGTTATTCCACCAGAACTTCTAAATGTTTAAACAAATTTGGATGTATGAGGATTCGTTAGAATTGTTACATCACCCCAAGTGACGTGTGACGAGTGAGTCAGGTAATCAATCAACATATCAATTAATTCTATAACGAATAATATTCACTACCTGTTGCAGATACTCTCCGATGAGCGGTGGGTACGACAGGTACCTGTCTGACGACATGTTGTAGTAGGAGCCGTCCAACGGAGGCATCGGGCTAGGAGCCGGGACATAGTTCTGTTTACCTGTGGACCAATACAAAGCATTAGAAAAAATTGTCAAACTACCTACACTACAACTCATCTAAACTAATATTATTAATGCGAAAGTAAGTGTTTGTTTATTTTTTTGTTAAGCTTTCACGTCTTAACTACTCCAAATTTGAAATCATGAAATTGTGTGTACCTATTTATTGTCAGAGGTACAGAGAAACACTTAGGGTTTCATCAAGAAAAAAAATACTGTTCGCAAGGGATACCCGAATTATAATAATAATAATAACTCTATGTTTTTTTTTTTTTGATTGGCAAATCAATATTCTCGTAAGCGAAGCCGCGGGCAAGAGCCATACTAACACTATGGCGAAAAATCGTATTGATATTTTGGTAAGCATGACATTAATATAGTTCCAAGTAAACTACATATTACGTTAGAAAGAAATGATGCTGATTAAAAACTGAGTTAAGACCCAGCATGAAAGTGGAAGTTGAAAAGCAGGTATCAGCGACCAGTGACACTAAAGTGGGCCAAGTCCTTCATAATTAGTAACTAATCCGTGGATTAAAGAAATTATAAGAATTCAAATTCATACTGTTTAGTAACGATAAGAGTCATCAGACGCATTGATTCTGTATATACAAGTAAAAATTAAATATTTATAAAATTGGCAAAATGTGGTTCTATTCAAACAATATTACTTTTCTCCTGCTCATATTAGATCCTAAATTTGAAGTTGTTGATTATAAATAACGGCTTATGTGAAAATCAATGTCTTTTATTTTACTATGAATTTGTAATTCATATCAATAATAAATTCATATCAATTAAAATCATTTGTTCTTTAATTTTGCCACTGTTCGTTTGTTTGTGATTCACTTACCAGAACTCCTTCCTAAGGTGCTATGACCACTGATATCTTTATGCCTGTGGGGGTGTGGCAGCGTCCGAGCATGATCAGCGTCATACACAGCATAGTTTGGAGGTGGATAGTCCAGAGGAGGAGGGATTACTAGCCCCTGGTCGTCCATGAGGAAAGCATCCGTTGTCTGATGGAAAAAGAAGTCAGATATATTATACATATTTACGTGCATAAGGTTCTAAAATTCCAATCCGAAGAAATTGGAAGTTAGAACTCAGTTATTTTTAGAACGATCAGAAAAAAAAAAACATAATTCAATCTGCATGACCCGGGAACCAAATAACGTACTTCTTAGAACTTCTGGAACTTAGAAGTAAGTTTTCTGTTTCTCTTCTTCAGATAAATCTAGTAACACATTATTCCTACAAATTATCCACAATATCCTGGCCCCTAACATTTTTTACGCTCACCTGGCTCAACATATGCCTGGTCGGCATACTTGGCACTTCAGGTATGGGCGGAGGCTGTCTATCATCAGTTCCATCATCTTGGGAGTACTCCGACTTCTCAGAGACAGAGCTAAGGGTTTCTCCCGTCATGGTATCGTTGTATGAGGATGGAGCGTACATTTCTATGGTGGCTGATTTTGAAGCTTGTCCAGCTTGCTCTGTGAAGACAAATATAAGTTATAATTGTGGGATTTTTTATCGTGGGTTTGATTCTACTTCTCTGATGAAAAAGCTATGAACTAGAGTACATGGGATCCTAAACATAGTCTATAGTAGGATTTGCTAATTCATAGAAAAATCTATGATAGAAGCTAAAAGGCATATTTTAATAAATTATTATTAATTAAGTTTTTTGTCTGATATCCCGCTGTGGGCTGCAATAGACCTAAACTTTCGGGTTACATGACGTTGATATGTGTGTATGTTAACGGAAATTAACGCCAAGGCAATGAGCCTATTGATGGATTTTCATTCAGTTTATTTCATTAAATTACCACCAGTTGCAAAAAATAATCCAAAAGAGGCAAATACAAGCCAACAACAAGCAATTTTTATACCCCTTTAATAAAACTCGACTCCAATTACAGACAATTTATTACAACATACAGTAAACAGTAATAATGAAGAAGATAATGAAACTGCTGCGATCAAATACACTGCTGCTGTTTATTGGTGTAATGAAAGCCTTTTAATTATTTATACTCCTGGTGGTACATTTCCGAACTTTTAATTTCGGTTGGTGCTTCTATACTGTTGTTGGATGTTGTCAATTTAACAGTTGTCAATCATAATAATTATTTTGAAAAAAGTATGACCGATTATATATTTATTCATGATAAATTGTAATAATCTGTACTATTCATCACTTTCCAGATAGAGATGGAATATATTCTTCAAAATTTAATGGGATAAGGTTGGTACCAGCAATTTCATTCAAAAAAGAATCATTGAAATCGGTTCTTTGATTGAAATGTATATTATTCATGGTAAATAGATTTAAACCTATTTAAAGATACCCTATATTTGAATCCATTATTACGTTCGCGACACAACAATTATTGAGTGATTTAAGATAAATGTAGCGTAACCTAACACGTAAGACTTATTCAACTGGAGAACTACACTGTATCTACACTCGTCATAAAACCAAATTTAATAGAGGGTATTGAAAAGTGTGCAGTCGGTTGGGCATTAAATTAAATCAAGAAAATTAGCTTGAGTCAAAAAGTGACTTGATGGACACCAGAAATCATTATTACGATAAATTTATTTCCAAGAATCAATTACTGTTCTATTACACCAAAAACGTTAGCACATTTCCAATACTAAAAACATTTAAGAGTTGAGGTAAATAATGAGGATTAAGAGCCAGCGTGAGGGATGAAAACGTTGATCCCACTGATAGAAATGAGGATGAATGAGAGCAACGAAAGGTCTCAATTTATATGACAGAATGTCGACACGTAAACACTCTTTTCACCGGCTTCCCTTCTTAAATTTGTTAGATCCTTGTGTAAGTCTAATAATGATTTTTATAATTAAAGTTAATTAACATTTTCTTTTTTTTAAATTATCATTGACGAATTCATAAATTCTTTCTAAAAAATGTAATCTAACTCTTTGCAAAATGGTGTGAGAATAGAAATATTTACAAGTAGGTCTGCTAAACAGGGCAAGAATGCCATGGTATTAAACATATCTTCCGATATTATCCTTACCGAAATATGTAGATGAGTTTGAAATAGAGAAATCCTCAGATTTGTGTGTTTTTTTTAATGATGGTTATTTATTGTACGGACTAAATGTTACAAAAAGTTTCAATGAACATACTTCAATTGTAGCTTTAGTCAATTATCGTTCAAGGAATTCACATCGTTCCCAGAACCACTTTGAAGTGTGAACACCATTATATTTGTTTTGAAAGAAATATTACAGGGCTAATAAATATTTGATATCTTTCTGGAACACGTAATTACAACTAAGCTTTTGTTTGACTTAGGGAAAATTACAATTATATATATAACTATGAAAATATTAAAATGTTTCCATTATTTAGGAACTCAGCTTATGCTTATGCTTGTAGGAATTCAAACAGTTCTTATCTCGTCCATATTGTTTGACGTAAGTTCACTTTACAAGCGGAGATTATTACTTAGGTTAATTGAAATTGTGTTCTTGATGAGATGATATGTCAGTCTAGTTTCACGATTCATATTTTAAATTCATATATGAATAAAGAATAGAAATTATGAAAAAGGTTGACTACCTATCTTTAATAATATTAGTAGTTGTGTAAATCTAACATACATCTAGTGAATTTAGAGAGTATTGTTACCACAGAATCGAACTTTAATTATGACTAATACAATATACTTAAAATAAATGTTTTCTGTATCAAAAGTAGACTAAAATTATCAGTTTGGTAGAATTATTTTGTCTCAAAGTTAACTTAATTATTATTGTGTACAAAATTAAAATAAAACAAAGATAAGACTATTTGTACATCTGTTTTGTTCTCTGAAGGTCAGACAGAGCTAGAAGCAATACAATATATTTCAAAGAAGAAATTTACACAAAACAAAATTTCCCTTGACGTCTCGCAAACGACTACAAGAGGTAAGTAAAACATTTGATAAGTTTAAAAAACTAAATTATCAAACAAGTCCAATCATGTACTGTAAGAAAACAATATCTACCTATTAACCTACTGTTTTATAGAAACTCTCAAAAATTAAACCCGATATATTATGAACGCGATTGTTTAAATGAAACCGTACTTTAATTGTGACTTATACACACAAAATTTATTTAGGAAAACACAAGCACAATACATCTAACAGAGGTACGGATGTTATGGCTTCCAATTCAAAAGAAATCACAGTAATAATGTCATGCAAGGTAACAAATAAAATAGCAATAAAACCTTACCTTTTAACCTTCTCGAACGCCTTTTCAATATAAAGCATGCAACTAAAGCGGCATTAATCAATACTAATACAACGCCAGTGATGGATACGTAGATAACTACAGATTTAGATACATCAGGTGTTTCCACATATTCTGTAGATACCACGTTCAGTTCGCCTACTTCCGATGAAGCTTTGGGAAGAGGAGAAAATAAAAATAATTAGCAAAGTAAAATTAAGGCTGAATAGAGATGAGAGTTGTATTATTGTGTCAGTATACAAATTGTAGAGTATATTCAGTGGGTCGAAAATTGGCGTACAAACTCAAGGATCCGATTATTTGGTTTTATGAGTTATTTAGTAGTATGGTATAAATAAATTAGTAAGATTTTTTTTAAATGATATTGCTTAGACGGAATTAAAATAACAAAATTTCTTTTTATTTGCGCACGCTATAACTTACATTAATGTTAACACTTAGAGATAATAATGTGGATAAATCATTTTGATACGTACATTGCTTATTACACATTATATTTAAAAGAAAAAATGTTTAAAACGCAAAGTTTTAGACCATATTTATTACGATTAGAGACTAACAAACTTAAAATATTTTTAAGTTACTATTTTCTGAAAAAGTTTTGAACCGTGTGAAATGAGAGACTTTCATAGTCAGGTAGTATTTCTCAATTGTATTATATTTAAAAGCATATCTGTCATTGAGATGAAAGCACTTTAGCTTTCACAAAGAGTCCGTTAAATTATATTTCAGTCCAGGGTGCCATGAAAACTTCGCTGAAATTGTAACTTCTGTTGTACTAGTGATATTTTATTTTATGTAAGAATCACTTTGCAGTTGTCAAAGGTGAGCAGTGTTTCAAGTATACATAATTTCAGTAAAAAGTTCTACTAAAAAACTTTACTAAATTTTAACTTTAGTAAACTTATGTTGTTTTGAGTTCCAAGTAACGTATGGGCTTTCCACATTAAACATGAGTTGGTATTCGACAAGTTTAATCAATGAGCGCTGAGTGTTCCAGTTCCAATTAAGGTTTAGATATCGTCCATATACATAAAACGCAACAAAAGCGGCGACAAGTCTTATAATGAATGAGCTTTGCCATTGATATTAAGCAAAATTAGACAATTAATATTACAAAAAAAGTACAGAGTAATACTGACACAATACGAAAACCATCGCATACGAAAAAAAGAAACTAAACATAATTTTCTATTGACGAAAACATTTACGATAGAACATCAAAACACTTAAGAATAATCTGATAACATCAAACCTCTAATCCTCTTATTCGTCCGTCTATGTAGACAGAATCCAATCAGCAATACATTCAACAATATTAATGCTGTACCAACGATGGTACCAGTTATGATAAAGACTCCTGGCACGTTATAGTTATACTCTTCTGAAGAAGATTGTATTGATGAGGGGATCATGTCTGTTGCAGCGTGGAAAAATTCAAACCAATTAGGTTTGACTTTAAAAAAATCAAGTTCATTAAATTAATTTCGTGGTTCTTTTACATTAAATGAAAAATAGATATTTTTCATAGAATGAGAATGGCTGAGTAAACATTTGACTTTTAAAAAAATGTTAACACACTAATAGAAAAACAATCACGTGGCTTGCAAGAACCTTATTATTTAAAATTCTGTATGAACTTCGACGTGATTTGACCTATGAACGATCTTGACTTTATTCAGAAATTAGTAATGCGTTCCGCATTGCTGGTCATAAAAATTTTCATGTCGACAGCAATGAATTTTAATCTATTTTTGAAAGATTTTTTCTTGTGTTTTTCAGCAAACTTTCATTACAAGTCTTTCACTTAAGAAAGTCCAATTAAAAGTAATTGTGAGAACTTACTCAATGTTGTAACTTTGGTGTCATCAGGTCTGTATTTACTTTGACCTATTTTGTTGATAGCCATTACAGAGAAAACGTAGTCTGTGCTCCTTTCTAGTCCTCCAATTGTGAACGTAGTAGCATTTCTAGGTATTACATCTTCATATTTATATGATTCTTCGTAAATTCTCCTGGAGATAAGGATTTTGGTTAATATCTTAAAATTGATGTCTATATTCATTTTAAACAGTAAACCATTGCTGTTTGATCCAAACTAGTCGGGCATCCCCGAAATATACACGTGAGTAAAACCTTATATCCTCAATTAATATGAATACCACTCACGAAAGTTCTTATTCGAAAATATAGGTATCAAATAAAAACCTGTGCTTTTGATTAATGGTGTTAAAGTTAACGCAATGTTAAGAACCTGTATTTTATTTCTGAAATAATCCTAATCCTGCCACTGAAAGTAATAGTATAAAGTATTGGACAAAAAAATTATATAACATTTCAAAGTACTTTTGATCTTCAAAGAATCTTTGCGTCTAATTTATTTCTGTACCGTAAATACGAAATATTTTACGGTTAAGTTTTGCTACGATAACTAAACTAAACATTATATGACAAAACCTTGATGTGATGATTCAGGATTGTACGTAACCAGAAAATTAAAATATACGATAATAATAGCGAATATTTATTTTTAATACCAAAAAAATATCAGCACACAAAATCAAATGTTACCTGTATCTAACCCTGTACCAGGAAGGTAGACCTCCATCAAATCCTGGCACCCACTGCAGAGTAACAGTATTGTGGGTTACGTTGGTCGCCATTAATGATATCACTTGATCTGTAATATAATACTTTATTGGAACTTGACAATATATGAGCAAAGCGTGAAAAATAGTATCAGAGATCTGTCCCTGACTCTATTTGAAGAACAGATGATTACTGAGTTAAGAATGATTTTAATGACTACGAATGCAAAGGCTAGATATATTCAATACAAGTCATATTCACAGAGTTTTATGTAAAAACATTTCAAGTAAATAGTATTCTTCTGTCTAATTAACAGTTTTGGCGGTACCTTCTCAGTTTTTGTCTTCGAAGCTGTGTTAAAACCAACATCTAGGAATAATAACTTCGAAAGTAAAAAATAACCATTTCAACATATGCATTCAAATTAAAATTGATACTATTTCGCGTACTCAAATAATACAAATACAATTACTGTGAGGTTTTTGAGAAATTTGAGTTTAAGATATTCGTTTATTGGGACCCAATGACTTATTCTATGTTTACGGATATAGCACTGCTATAATTGATCGAAGTCATACGTGATCGGCTAAGCTAGCCTTTTCTATGAAACGCGAATCAGTACTATCATTCAATAAAGTAATGCTGCCAGTTTTATAAGTACGTGACTTGAGCACTGCACAGCGGCAATGCGCAAAACACCTATGACAGCTAGATATATAGATATCTTAACCCTTTTTTCGATATTTTTTGTATCCTATCTTTTTTTGATGTGTATAAATATAAAGATCCATATTCCAAAAGATAGTAAATGAAAGTAATCTTGGTTTGGCATAAAACGGACAAAAATAATATTGTATAAATATTAGAAACAAAAATTATAGGCAAGTACTTTAGAATTTACGTGAACACATAACAGTTTAAATTACACAATTCGATAAACTACTATCGATAAATATGTGAACATACAAAAAAAAAACGCACTGCCATTATTATCATAAGTCCCCTTTTTCATAGATACAATAGAATAGGAAATAGGATGGATACTATTTTAAAATCTCAGGTAAAAATAAAAACAAAACCTCACCTGGTGCACTAGTAATATCCAATTTAACAGACGTTGTAGAGAATCCCAAGTCATTTCTGGCGCCACATTCATAAGACCCGTAGTCAGTAGATGAGATGTCATTTATCAGTAAGACTGACGTGTAGGTGATAGGATCTAACTTGTGGTATTCTGCAAAGTACTTAGTTGACGTATTGACTGGTAGCTTTGCACCGTTTTTGGACCAAGTGAAGCTGGGTGCGGGTGCTGATTTGCATCTGAAAGGGACGCGTAGTTTAAATGTGCGGAATGTTTCTTTTTAGCTTTTTTTTGGTTAGAACCGTGATGATTAAAAGCTGTGAATGTTAAAAAATCTAAAGTTACGATTGTATGTGTGCAATACTGTACCCTATAGTATATATATATATATATATAATAATTCATCATCATCATGCAATTCTTATGTAATTTACTAAGGGGAATCTTTGTGTATACTTTATTTACTTTTACATTAATTCGTCTATAACAAAAGTTGATTTATTTGGGTCATTAAAGAAGCCAATGTATAAAAGTTGCTTAAGTAATGGACCAACAATATCATTTAAAGACACTGTCAATTTAAGACGTTTAAGCGTTTCAGAACGGCTAAACATTTAATACATTTCAAACAACCCTAGAATATTTCAAGTTTCAATTATGAATGACACTTCAAATTAATAATACTTCAAATACGATAATACGAACACAATAAATCCGTATTATGCAAATTGTGGGATTAATAATAAACACATAAATCAAACCGTGGAATATTTCGACACATTAATACAGTCAATAATTATCCCGGGTGCACTAAATTAAATGGTCTAACTAAACCGTACTTAGTAAAGGTATAATTATAATTGGTAATCAACTTGTTTTATTGCCTTAAGGGAATACATTTTCTATTTAAAACAGTGTTTTCAATAACAGAATACAAATAGCCCAGTGTTGACTTTGAATTATTGAATTTGAATTATACTATTAGAAATGAGTGTATACCACTCATTTCTAATACCTCAAAATATATTAAACACAACAGTGATTGCCATTTAGTGGTAACTGTTTGACGTATTTCAAGTTTAAATTAATATGAAAAGTATTGGTTATATTGCCTATTGCATGGCTTTCAAATATTAATATTTCGCTACTTTAGTTACTTATTGATTCTTTTTCGTTACTCATGATGCGTTAGTGCACTAGTTGTTAGCTAGATGATCGTGTATTTCGTTATAAAGAATCGAATTTAATAAGGCTGATCTACATAATCTAGTTTCTTCATTATACAATTTTAGTTTTCATTTTTGTTCAATTTGATCTCACTTACTTGCAAATCAACCTGCCTACTTGACCAACATTGGAAGCCGATTTCATCAAGCTAGGCGAGCTATCTAACTCAGGCTTAAACTTCACGATCAACATCACATTCTCTCTAGCGTCGCTACCCAATCCATTATCTACAACACACTGAAAATATCCCACGTCCTCTCTAGTTGCTTCTTTAACAATAAGATAGCTAGTGGAGTTCCGGGGTTCAAAAGAAACATTGTTAGGTTTGATTTTGTAGCCTTTGCGTTCCCATCGGATGTGGTCTGCTGTCAACGGATTGCCTGCAAAAACGGAATAAGCTTAATGAAATATTTCATAATTAGTTTTAAAATACACTCGGTAATAGCATTTCTTGTTTCTTCTGAACTTTTGCGATATATTGGTGGTTAAGAAAGGGACTAAAGTCGGTCCAATATTACAAAAATCTGATTCTACTGTAGAATATAATAGTTAACCGTGAAGATTACAATATTTAATTTTAGACTGAGAATTGATCACAAATGGCACCATTGGTGCCAATTGTGCTAAGATAGTTCTTCTTACCTGTAGCCGTGCAAGATAGTGCAGCATCTTGGTTGGCATTTAGGATTTCCTCTTGAGATACGGACTTAATACTTGCTGGATCTAAAAGAAAAAGATTTGTATTATTTAAGGAATAAGATGAGTACTTTAGGATTTGTAGGATCCTAGGCACTGACACAGCGATGGCCTACAGCCCTTTTAAAAACTCATTTATAGATCAGACATTTTCTAAAACTTTTTAATAGCTGTCGGTGCTTTAAAATATGCAAATAAAAGCTAATGAAACTTGTCACTATGTTTTTTTTTTACGTCGACTACGTTTTTTTATAGCTGGGAAAAGGCGCGGAGGATGATAATGTCGCTTTTCATGATCAATTATAATCAAAATTGGAGATTAAGCACATAAGTAAGCTAGACTGTCATAATAGTAACAGGATTATGAGACAGAATATTGTTAAGAAAAAAGTAAATTAATGTTTTTCAACTTGTCGTTCTACGTAGGGAGTTCTTTTTTAAATGAAGATACGTAAAAGAGAAATTCACAATCAAATTTAACACACCCACAAAATAATACGGCACTTATCATAAACTTTTATAAACCGATACTATACAGTATTAATAAAATTTTCCCTTTTGCATAGAATTTCCATTTTCTTCAGTAAGTATAGCAGGTTCGCAGAATCACTTAAATAAATTAAACATTGAAGCAAGATGTAATTAACCTGGACCGTTTTAGTAGCCTGAAATTTCATCTACTTGGACCATATATATCGAACAGCCTATTAACGGAGTTTTTCCAGCTTTGTTTTGTGGTTTTACCATAAGGGAGTATTAGGTCAAGACTATACCTGTTAGTACAGCCTTGATTATATACTCTAAGTAATAGTTGTAGCCACATTATCCAGTTGTGTATAGTCTGCCTGTACGTAATACTGTAAGTAGAACGCGTTTTTTTTACTTTTGGACGCCCTACTTACAACACGAAAACAATATAAGGATCTAAAGGGAAGGTGTTTTCCAAGTTAGACGCCTACTATTTGACCCAGTTATTATTATCACATGACTAGTTATACATAGATGTTACGCCTTATAGTTTTATATATTCAATCTCTTATGAGTTGTGACCATTTTATTAAAATATCTGTAAGTTTAAAATCACTTTTCTGAAAAAAAATAGGTCACGGTACTAATATAAATTTGAATTAGCATCTAAATGGCGTGAGCAGCTTCGTAGTTTACAATCGTTGCAAGGTTTCAATATTTCGCTGTAGATATACAAAGTTTGTTTAGTAACATAATTAATTTTACCCTTATCACACTACGGAGAGCTTAAAATTACTTACAATGCACGGATACGCTGATGTTAGCAACGGCAGCTCCTTGAGAATTAACAGCTTCACAAGTGTAAATACCAGCATCGTGACGCGATAGCCTTGTCATGTTCAGCATACTGCCTTCAGAAATGATGCGGTCATCTAAATATAAAACAAAAAAAAATCTGTGATGCAGTACAGAACTAACAGTAATTTTGGTTTTTATACTTAAAATTATTGATTAAATTATCGTTTGCTTAAAGTATTTAAATTGATTATCACATTTTCATAGATCTAACGTCGTAACTGTTCTCGGTTTCACTCAATTTCTTCCCGTGTTATGTAATATTAAAATGTCAGCTCTCTGCAGGTATGATATGCTTATATACATATTTTTATTACATTTGAATAAGACCTTGAATATTTGATACACCTATATTGTGTTTTCATGTGAGTATTATATTCATGTCCATTATACTTATTGTGAGCTCAATAGCCCGCACGCATACATGTTGTTAAGTAGCGTTTGTTCATTCCTAAGCGGTTTTGTGTGACCGCATACGTTTACGACTGCTCAGTCTAGTTCTATCAGGACAATTATCGACACACGTTACTAAGAAACATTTGTGTGCCAATGATCGAAAATCGGTTTCAAATGTATGTCTAACGAATGGACAGCTACATTTTCTCCAACTAGAAGAGTTAAATCTTGATAATGTTAATATAACTACTCGAATAGCTATATAAACAGCATCACTGCCGGAATAAGTATAATATTCAATTCGCTCGTATGGAGCTAAAACATGTTTTTATTTGATTATAAAATGTAAATTAGATTCGGGTATCTACTGCATTGTTTAAGATAAAAGATTGGTGAATAACTAAAAGAGTAAGAATAGTGGGGAATATAACAAACAATCAATGACTGACTTAAATGTGTTCATATTAAAAGATATTGACAAACTTGGCTATAAAATCGAACTGGTAATACACGTACACAACAATTACGTTAATAAAGAAAAGAAATGTAAAAGTCACATCTGTCAGATAAGAGTTCACGGCTAAATTATGTGTAAAAACTAAACAGGTGTTGAAAACTTTACCACAACCCGAAGTTGCCCTAAATTCCCAACGGAATACATTTACAAACGGAATATATTTACAAATTTATTCGCATGACAAAGATTATTTTATATAAAAGAAACATACACTTTGTTTTAGTATTTTTAATAAATAAATAAATATAGTAAATAAATTTGTTTACTCTACTGAGTAAACCTTTTACTTGTTTGAATTCATCACCTAATAATAGTTAATTTCAAAGACCAATATTTGGTAAACTGATTGATGTTAAAATTATTATTTGTATAAATGTAGCGTAGTAGTAAATTCTATTAGATTGTGTTAAATTCAATATGGCATCGTAATTAGAAATTACTGATGTTTTGATAGTATAATTGGTATTTGAAAGAGCTAAAATTAATTTAGATCGGCGAACTTTACTATTGGGTATAACTGATTACAGTTTGAGTAAGTTCATGTCTTCATTTTCAGATAATAATTTTGGTTCCTTATACTTTGGTAATATTAATATGTGAAACTATTTGTATAGTTTCTACTATTTCTATCAATATCGTTCATTTTTCCTCTTCAGAATTCTGTATTGGTATAAAGAACGAGATCATGTTCAAATTTTTATCGGTAAACATCTGCTACTACTACAGCTAAATCAAAAGTGATCCGTGTCCTGATGGAAATACAATAAATAAACAATATTGCTGCCTTGTGATATGATATAAATATTTAAATACCTCCACATTGGCAGATGATATTAGTTACTTTATTTGATACATTTTGTTGTTGGTTTTATGTACGATTTTACCAGGTAATGTTGAATTAACGTTGATCAAAATTTGATGTTTGTTACTGAACTCGTAGTTATCAAATAACATACGTTTTGTTTTTGAAATCAGTTAAAGTAAATAAATATATGAACATATTCTGTATCCATTATCTAAGGCTATTTATACACTAGATAATTCTTAGATTTGGGACGAGCGCAACTTTAGTTCAATATGACAAATTACCTAAAAAGAGGTGTAAACAATTTACCAAATTTATCATACGGGAGTAATGTTGACTTGTAAATGTTACCTTAAAATTACAAATATCTCTTTGTAAGACCATAACAAATACGTGTTAACTTACTTCCAGTACTATAGGAAGACTGTGTGATAGGAAGTCCATCTTTGGTCCAGGTGTATGTGATACTTCCAGGGTTACCATCAGCTCGAAGAACAATTATTAACTGTTCATTTTCTACTCCAACTTTTGGGAAGGGAGTAGTCTCGTCGAATATTGGCGCATCTAGAACATTATTTTAAATTCTAGTATATATAATTACTAGTTATATCTAGTACATGTTTAAAGTGAAATTGTCAACAAACATGCAATAATCAACTTATTAAAAAAAAACAAAATATTTTTTTTTGGGTCAATTTGACTAACATAAAACTTTGAGGGCCAGTGCATCATGGACGCTCCGTTGCAGAGCCTCGTTCATTGCCTGGCAAGTATAGACCGCTCCGTTCAAATTCTTTGTGATATTCATCTTCAATTCTATCGTTGACACTGTACCACCATGGAGGCCCTTCTTTTGCTGCATTGGGAGACCTAGAAAGAGCACTGATGTAAAAAAAAAATCTACGTATATCTTCGTTATCTTTTACTAAAATGTCATCTCCATTAAGCGTAAATGCAGTAGGATTAAAAGTATTCGGACCTTGCACTGGTATGCCATCACGCCACCACGATAGTGTAGCAGGAGGATTACTGGATGCTGCATCGCAGTACAAAGTGGCTTCGATCCCAACCTTCAGTTCTTCTGGTTCTACTCGTACTTTCACTGTTTCTGGGGCGACTGTGAAAATAAGAAGTATGTTAAGTAAATATTTGATAACTATTCAAAAAAATTAGGTTATAATGGGATAAGGTTCCTAGGTCCCTCGTAATGTATCTGTTTGCCAAATTGTTCATCTCTTTAAGTGTGAATATATAAACTCTACCGACATCGTAGATTTCAGTGTTGACAAAGCAAATTTTATGAGAAGTTCTTTTGATGTTATAACAAACACGCTTGTTAAAAATTGGAACGATTGTTCGAATATTATAAAATGAAATGTATTTAGTTTAGTTTTTTGTTATTTATCCTTACTAAACAAGTCGTTATATTATTAAAACTTAGTTTTATTTTTTTGATTCAACAGACATCAAGATAGTTTTGTTCTACTTGGCCTATTTTCTCGTTATCTTATTTTTAATTGAATAATCATTAGAACAGATTTTGTTCATGTAACTACATAGAATTCCTAATAAAATTTGTCGAGAATATGAAGATGGTACAACTTTTATGGAATTAACTAATTATTTAACCTACCTAACTTGTGAAAACTATTAGTCGGATCATTACAATTTAAGAGATAAATACGTGACTTTATCGATTTTATTAGCACATTAGATGGCGGCAATATGGTATTTTGCTTTACTCTCTCTCCGCGGTAACAGCGGTTATTATACAGATTTACATTGTATGCATGCGCTAATAACCTTCTTTTTTCTAAATACATCTTATAGAAGTAGTGAACCGTACTTTACCACTTCGGAGATAGCAAAGACAAATAAATGAAGGCGCTTTAGGACTATGGATGATTTTGAATTGGGGTCGCTCGCTTGGTACTCACAATAAACGTTTAACGTCACGGTCTCAAACAGGGGTATCTCTGTCGCGCTGTTCGTTGCCTCACACCTGTACTGAGCCTGGTTGTCGGTTACGTTTGTCAGTATTGAGATCTCGGCTGACACTGACCGCTCCGTATGTTTCGTTACTGAATGAATCTGGAAGAAAAATATTTTATAAAGAACTTGCAGCTATATAATTGCTAGACTACAGATACCACGAAAATGAAAAATATTAAAACAAGCATTCGAAGGTACCCGTCGATAACCGCCACTCCATCAAGTTTTGTAGGTTCGATCCCCACATTTTTGCATTTACATGTAATTGCTGTGAGTGGCTTAATTTGTGTTTAAGTCTCCAAATATACTAACAATTATGTATCAGGGATAAAATAAAGATGCAAATTACTGTTTGATGAGTTTTGTGAGTCTATAACAATTTTTTTTCGTTATCCTTTACTGCGGCATAGAAACACTTTCAACTCCAGCAGAATATTACTTATAGATTTTCAACCCTATGCCCCTCGTATAGAGTTCTTGCAACATTTATCACCATCAGAAAAATAACAGTTTTTTTTTAGGGTGGAGGCACTACCTAATTCGGACCATTCCTCTGAATTTGAAGAAGGAGTTTTCTGTACCAGACTTCCAACATTCCTTCGTACTGGCGCAACTACAGGTAATTTAGAAATAATATTTTATACAACAGATCTAATTTATTAGTATACTTACTTTTTTGTCATTTTTGAACCATGTTAGAGTAGCAAGAGGATTGCCTCCGGATGAAATACAAGACAGCTTTTGCACCGTACCCGCTGAAAGTGTAGTGCCGGGGATGTAACCGGTGATCATGGGTGCTGTTGGTGGGTCTGGAGCAAAGAAAAAGGTGATCAGAATGGTTGACATATATATATTATGGCTTTATCAGATGTTGACTGTAATTCATGATTTATACAATGGCATGGCACAGACAGCTTCCAAGAAATTATGAGTAATTTCTCTGAACAGCTGCTTAATCTGAACCCAGGTTCGATCTTGCATAGAGTACTGCAGTCACCTTATTGATGGCTCAGCATAATTCAACTTGAAGCACTGGCCTCTGTCGACGGAACAGCCCGTAAGCTTATTAAAGACGATGTGCTCACTGCATACTCTCGAGCATCGTGGTAGTACTGCTTATCGGTTTTCTATAGGATTCACTTCGGTGAGTGTGCGTAGGCTCTCTTCGAAGTAATTGGACCCTCTCCGTTCGTTCATCAGACGACTAGACGCAGACAGATGTTCCACCCTTTCATTGTCGAATGAAACGTTTTGACAGCTCCTTTTTGGTTCGAGTGGCCAAGATCTGGCCTGCGTCTATTTTTGACGTCTATCTAATCCTAACTGCCTGCGTCTATTTTTGAAGACAATTATAATCTTGGAACGTTCAAGAGTACATTAAATAGGTTTCCTCGTCTTCATGATCACATTCCACTCTACTTTCGATCGTACTTCCTAGTAGAAACATTAAACTATATCAGTACTGTTTAACCGGTCTTCGAAGTTGTGCTTTCTACAGTCGGTATTCGATGGGATAGATTACATAGACGACCTTGTCCGCACCTCTCTGAATCGTAAGGTACAGGGAAAATAATAACGTTTACAATATATATTACGCATTTACATTCCCAATGCGCCATTGAGTATATGCATGAATAATTCAGTTTATCCACTAAGCTGAATCCTTCAGATAATATCGTACTTAACGTACGATTAGGTAATGTATATACATAAATGGAAACGTTTCGGACTAAAAAAGATTTGGGGTTTTTTCGTAGCTAACTGAAGCGTGGTCAAGCCTGACGCACTTACATCTCTAATGGCAGCAAATTCAAGAACCTAGAATTAAGTAGGTTCCACTAGATTAGTTGTGATGTTTTTGTTCAAAAGTTAGTTTTTTACATGTATCAGTTTCGTTTCGAAATAAACTTTCTATTTATAAGGACCCTCAAAAACTCTTACAGTCATTTACAAGTCACGAATCCAAGTCTGGACTTTATAAACTTCGGTAACTTTCAAAATGGGAAGCCACTCCCTCAGTCAGTCTATTGGTCAGTAAATCTTAATTAAGTAATTCCTAAAATTTACCCATCAAAATATATTCTTGACATCTTAAACCTCAGATCAAAGATACAGTTAAAAGGGTATCTCTTTAATACCTAGTCATTCATTTTCTTAATTATATACCTACATTAATGATCATTAATTATCGGTATAAAATGACAGGGTGTGGTTAATAAGGACTTGTGTACGATGACGACTTTGCGATTTAATTGAGCGATTGTAGCGAACGTTACGGTTCATAGTGTGACATCAATTACGAGATACGGACTCTTTGATGGAGCCACAATCTTAAAGTGTTATTTGTTAGGCACAGGTAAGTACAAAATGGGTAATTTATTGGGTCTTTACGAATCGTGGTTCCGTGTGTGCACACACACAAAAGAAACAAAAACTAGGAAAAATACGATACAACTCTTTTACGATACTAAAACGTAAGATGTAAAAGGACTCCTCTCAGCAGTTAATAAGGCTTACAAGACAGTGTACAAGAGGTTCTGATGTTCAAGGTGTTCTGATCGATACGATTGACTTACTCCAATATTGATCATGTGCAGACTCATTTGATTAGATTAAAGCCTATTGCAAATAATAAGACAGAATGTCACAGAAGATGCAGGTACAAAAATGTTTAAACTAATAAGTATGTTAATAAAATAATGTAACAATTTTATGTATAAATATTGCCACTAATGATTTTTTATGTATTTTATTTGCTATAGAGCCATGCCATTCAACTTGGCAATTATTAAAAAAAAAAATAATGATAAATTATTTATATCATTGTAAAATAAAAAAAATACATATTCACAAAATATGCATAAAAATGTATTTTTGCATGTTTTTTTACGTATTTGTCGTAAGTCTACACCCGACCTTACAATTATAAATTATAAGGAAGGGTCTAGTCACGAAGTGGTGATTAAAATAATGGGAAGCGACAACCTAGTTTAGGGTTGTCGCTAATTGGATCACATGAACGTGTTTGTCTAACAGTGTAATTACGGCCTTAGAAGTTTATTAGCTTTGCGAGCTCAAGTTAAGTGTCAGCAGAGATGGTGTCGAATCAAAATTTGAACGCCTTCAAATTTGGATTCGACACTATCTCTGCTTTGCCACAAAACTCTCCCAAAGTATCAATACTGCCGATAGAACCTCTTCGTTCACAAACTGACACATTCTGACACAGGTCAAGCCAGAGTCATCTACACATAAGAAAGAGGAAAGAAAAAAGAAAAAAACTTTATTTAGAACACGCACAGATATAAAAAAAAACCATTTCTAAAATGCATAATAATTACAAACTAAATTAAAACAAAAAAAAAAGACAAAAAAAAAAGAGAAATGGGTTACATTCTGTGCAAGTCTAAAATGGCCGCCATCTGAGCATATGCTGCATGTATGACATGCAGCGCTAAAAATGAAGCAGTTAACCTAAACAATTACGAATACACAGAAATATAGCACGAACATAACAAAATATAAAATTAAAATATTTTTTTAGAGAACACAACACTTTATTTCAATATGAGTAATATTGAGATGGCCAGAACATAGTTCACTGGCACTGGCTACCCACACATGCTTGCACATAAAAAATTTGGATTCTGCTAGTAATTATTACAATGCGTTAAATAGACGGCTACTCATTTCCTATCAATAATTTAAAATATATTTTAGAAGTGACGTAAAAATAAGTTTCTGCTAACATCACGAGTAATAAATAATAATAATTAACTAATTTTAACAATTCAAGCACTAAAAAATCTGTAAATTTCAATGAACTCCCCCATCACTCGGCGAGGACCCCGACACCCACATAATAAGCAAAACACACACACGGAATATGTACAGTACAATACACGTATTGTGGTATTTGTAGATATCGAAGAAACAAAATGATCCGCCCAATGATTATTTTTATAGGTTTACTTACTTAACGCCCCAAAAAAGTTGTGCTTTTAACAAGAGCATCCAAGGTCAACACTTCTACACAGCACGGGTTTTTTTTAGTTATTGTGTAACGGTATTGTAAGGTTACTAGTTTTTACTCATTTGAGCTTTTTTTTCTGTCAACACTCTCATAAATGTAATCTTTATATTAAAAATAACCATGATCTCAAACAAGACTACGATGAAATCGCACTAATAGCACAGTATCATGTTTTGGCTGATGTCTGGTTTGCCAGAGGACTGTGGGTAGAGGTTAGGGTTGTCAAAAACTAATAATGTATCCGGTGTTACGAGTGTTTATAGATATCGGTAAGCACTTACTAGCTGGCAGACTGAGTGTTGGTTTGAAGGCTTTGTGTAAAAACTATAAACATCTAACAACTTCAAACAAAAAGTCACAAAATCCAGCCTACGAATATAAACAAGAAATAAAGACATCCACGGTCAAGGCATAACTAGGCGAAATAACCAGAGATTTATCCAATAAATAACCGTTTACGGTATCAGATAACGGCCGAGCGTTATTCGTGGCACGTACGACTGCAATCAGGATTCATGCGACAACCCTACAGTAAAACATACGTGTACAAATTATGGTAGTTTCTAAAATTATATTTAGTTAAGAATTGTCGAGTCTTAAAATAAGTTGTGTTAGTAATTCAGTTAAAATTGAGCCTTTTCTAATTTAAATATAAAATGTTGTGTGTAACAATAATGAGACTATTTATTACCTTTATTTCAAGAAAAACATTGTTAAGGCAAAACGGTAAACAAAACAAAAAAGGTTCTCAAGTGGCAATGGACTTAAGTGAAGTGTAGGATATTCCTCCACTAGATTAGGCAGCGAGGATTTGGATGAAGGAACTAGTGCTCCATATGGAAGGAATGATGTTAGGTAGTCGATGTATCTTTAGGTGAAGTCACATGTCAGGTTTGCAACAACTACATTTACTTGCTCTGTTACGCGTCAGATCTTTTAAAAGAAAAGGAAAAAAAACGCCAGATTTAACCGTTCCAATTTTTCCCCCGTATGTTACAGAGCTTGGAAAAACGCGTTTCTAATTTGCGCCCCTTCGTAAGCTGTTTTACGATACCGTATTAACTAGAATAGTATTCAGGTGACATTTCACCCTTCAAGACTTTGATCTGAAAGCGTGTTATTTTCGAAATATTTATGCTACGCTAATACACATTTAATTGGAAAAATAAATTCAACGTACGCATGAATAGTTAGGGAGGTAAAATTCTGTGTATTAAAACGAATTTAGCGTAGAAGTATTTCTCGAGCCTGAAATACTCATTTTAGTAATATTAAAATTCTAACCCACATTTATTTTGTACAACTTCGAAATTGCAAAAATATTTTATGCCAGCTGTTAAGAGTAATTTGTTAAGTAGGTTCTTAAAAATAATTTTTAAAAGGTATTTTATTGACGTTTGTATGTTGTCTCCATTTTTTGCACGTGTGTTGTGCAATTTTATATTTTAAATATGTACTAGAGATCGCTTTTTGGCCAAATTTCGATCACAATTCATAAACTTTCAATGTTTTGTTTGATATCATTACCAGTATAACTTGAACTGTGATTGTATAGACTTTTGGTACCATGACAGGTCAACGGGCCGGCTCGACCGGAGTGATACCACGGCCTCAGATCAAACCGGCAGTGAAGCAATTCTTGCATTGCTTTTAGCCGTGTGAGTAAGGTTACCGGAGGCCCTAACCCGTGCCTCTCCCCCTCTTCCCCTACTCAAACCTTAAAGGGCAGCAACGTACTTGTGACTCTTGAGTTGCAGGTGCCCATGGGCGGCGGTAGTCATTTACCATCAGGTGACCCGTCTGCTCATTTCCATATACCAGAAAAAAAGCCAAGTTTGCAAGTCACATTTTCATTAATTAATTTTTTTTTCTTTGTATAATTTTATTTAAAGTACCAAAGGTGTCAATGAAACCCTGTTGTTACTAAGCCTCCGCTGTCCTTCCGTCTGTCTGTTGGCGGGTTGAATCTCATGTTCCGTAATAGGTAGACAGTTGACATTTTCACAGAGTGTATTCCTATTGCCGATTTAATAAAAATAATATAAAAAATTAAGGAAACTCGTAATTTTTTTATTTACATACAAGGAACGTGGCGTTTTTGTTAAAATTTGTACGATGATGTGAAACCCTTCGTGTGCGAGTATGACTTTCACTTTTTTGCATCTCAAAGAGCCCGTAGACTTAAGTAATTAATGTCAGTTTTAACTTAATATCTCTGAGCGTTCCTGAAAGCAAAGTCGTCGTAGGGAAACAGGCCAGGAGAGGCCATTTCATAACGATGATTGGTCACCATTAGGCAGATTGTACGAGTATGATTATTTGTAAATGTAAGAGATTTTTGACTGAAGCAAGTCTCTTTTAAAAGACATCTCACAATTATACCTCGGCTTATAACTGCGAAAACCGCTTACCACCCACAAAGTAATTCACAATTCTCCGTAAATAGTAATGAAATATTTTATTCGATTTACATTACGGTACACATATAGACAAAGTAAACACTTCCTGGCCACATTATGACATGTAGAGGTGACATTTATGTTAGAACAAAAACATTGATCATCTTGGAATGTTATATTACTAAGCTGATGGGTTTTTGTTCGAATGCCCACAGTTATAAGACGGTTTAAATTATAGCAGTGTTTTGCCATAAGATGATTTGAAGCTAAACGTCATGAATTTATGTCGACATAATTTAAGGTTGAAGACTTAGTATGTGTGTTTTGCAGCTCCAATCTCCAGGACTGATAGCCTTATTTTGAGTATTTTTTTTACATTAGGTAGACTGTTTAGTATGAAAGTTTCTATGGTATTGAAGATCTATGTGGCGTGTTCGATTCCCGCTTGCTTAAATATTTGTATGCATGAAAATGTCTATAGGCATTGGTTTTGGTGTTTCTATGTACGAAATGTATGTATCTACAAAAAAAAAATCCATCAAATCGTAACATGTAAAAAATGCAAGTCTCGTAACATAGTTTTTCTAATGCATAAAGTGGTGAGATCTCACCGAGATTATGAGATCAAATTTTACCTAATTAGTTACCTAAAAACATTTTATAGTGGTCATATTAATATCAAACATCTTTATTTCTTCACTACATATTACAAAATAAAGTCCCCCTAGCGCCTGTTTGTCCGTCTGTGATAAACTTAAAAACTACTAAACGGATTTTCATGCGGTTTTCACCAACGGAGAGTGATTCATGAGGTAGGTTGATGTATATAATTTGTTAAGGTTTTGTGTCAATTGGTTGAAACATGATGTTGATTGTTGAAGATGTTGAAGATGTCTCTGCTACCCGTGCCACAGATAAGATAATAAGCCGGGGCGGGTTCCTAGTTAATGAATATAATAAGTTGGCAAACATTGTGAGATTGCATCTTTTACATGTTATGATAGTATGTCATTTTTAAGGTTTTTCATAGGCATATTACAGGAAAAGTCGTTCAGCTGCGACTTACTGTACCTACTATTGTATAAGTAACCAAAAATTATATGAAAAGTTATCTTGTAATCTTATACCTATTGTATGGGATTGCAAGGTTACCCAATGGCTTTGAGAAAAGTATGGTATGGCTGGTGCTTTGTTTTTTTTCACTCCTGTATTAATTTGGCACACTCCACTTGGCGGGGGCACTGCCGTTCTCCCATATAACTCTTCAAATCCAACTGGTATTTAGAGATATCAACCTAAATAACAAACTCTTCAGCTTTATTATATTAAGATATATTACATAAAGCAGTAACATATTTTCAACAATATCTATCAATATTAACATCGTGTTCCGATCCATCATGGTTGCTTGTCCCCAGGGTACCGTTATGTTATCACAGTGATTAATGATATTATTATGATAGGTTTGATACCCAGTTGAAGTTATAAGGGTCTGAGAAAGGAATCATTTTAAGGGGTGAAGTTTCTACAACAGAAAATTATCTTTAGACTACCATGTACTGAGATTAGGATCTTTTCATTGTTACAGGAGAGGATAGTGCTTGCAGATTCGCGCGCGTTAAAGTAGATTTTCTCTAATATATATTTAAATATATAACTACTTAACTATAAATAAATATTTAAATAGATAGGCCTGTTGGTCTAGTGGTTAGTGACCCTGACTGCTAAGCCAGAGGTCGTGGGTTCGATTCCCACCCAGAACAAATAATTGTGTGATGAGCACGATCATTTGTTCTGTGTCTGGATGTAATTTATCTATAATATGTATGTATTTAGAAATATATAAGTATGTTTATCAGCAGTCTGGTTGCCATAGTACAGGATCTGCCTAGTTTGGTATCAGACGGCCGTGTTTGAGATGTGTTGGGAGGTATTATTATTATTATTTATAATTTTTATTTTATGGTATAGGGGGCAAACGTGCAGACGGGTCACTTGATGCTAAATGACTACTGCCGCCCATGGGCACCTGTAACTCAAGAGTCACAAGTGCGTTGCCGCCCTTTAAGGTGGAAATAAGGGAAGAGAGGGAGGAAGAGTGGGAAGACGGGAGAGGGGGATTAGAGGGGAGGAGAGGGGGAGAGGGGAAGGACGGGAATAGGGGAGAGGGAAGGGTTAGGGCCTCCGGTGACCTCACTCACGCGGCGAAAGCAATTCAAGCATTGTTTCACTACCGGTTTTCTGTGAGGCCGTGGTATCGAGCGGAGTCGAGCCGGTCCCTACATGCCGAAGCATGGCTCTCCCACGAAATACAGATAAAAAGTAGCCCTTTGTGTTAGTTAAGGTCTCCAGCTATCTACATACCAAGTTTCATCGCGATCGGTTCAGTAGTTTCTGCGAGAAAGAGTAACAAACATCTATACATCCATACATCCTCACAAACTTTATTTTTGATAAGTTGCGCCCCGCGGTTTTACCTGCTTAAGTCCCGGTGATGTGGGAATATTGAGATAAAAAGTAGCCTATATGTTAATCCAGGTCTTCAGCTATCTACATACCAAGTTTCATTCGCAATGGGTTCAGTAGTTTTTACGTGAAAGAGTAACAAACATCCATACATCCTCACAAACTTTCACTTTTATAATATAAGTAGGACATTAGGATTCTGTAATAATTAGCCTTGTATTAATAATGGTTTGATTAATTAATTTAATGTATAATATTCTAAGACAAAATAATTATATTACGCTATTTAAGACCGAAACTAAGCTTAACCGAACAAGCTATGCTTAGTTCTGCTTGTTAGGCTGGGTTCTAGAACACTTTGAGACACATAGACATATTCATGCGTACAGACAATTGCACTGCATGGGAATCGAAGCCACGAACAATATTTTCCGAATGATTTGCCGACGCGCCACGTTGGTCTTCAACTTAGAGAAAAAAAAAACCATTGATGTCTGATCTTCTTATATAATAATATAATTATAATAACTTCACACATCTCACAGACGGCCGTCTGATCCCAAACTAGGCAGTGCCTGTACTATGGTAACCAGACTGCTGATAAACATACTTATATATTTCTAAATACATACATATTATAGATAAATTACACCCAGACACAGAACAAATTATCGTGCTCATCACACAATTATTTGTCCTGGGTGGGAATCGAACCCACGACTTCTGGCTTAACAGTAAGGGTCACTAACCACTAGACCAACAGGTCAGTCAGTGGGACCCCATTAAATGGGACTGAAAAATAGTGGACAAGATAAGATACCTTGTAACTTTCTATCTAACCCTTTGATCAAATATTGCCATGACATTCCATTGTGTATCTTTTCAAAGAAATATTAGTTTCTTTCAATAACTGGCAGGTTTTCTTACAACCTTATTCAAAAATCGTCGGCGTAGAACCCAGGATGTATCTGACATTTTTTTAATAAGGGATCCTAATCAAACCTGTAGCATTCAGTAAACTTTCAGCAAAAATTAATTTATTTTCCATTGAAAATATTTACTGTTTTTTATTTTATATGACATTCTTCGATCAACAAAATACAACAAAAACCGTATAGCAATGTGCGTTCGCGTTTATAATAAGATACCCAATCATATCAAATCATTACATTTAAGACCCTTTAAAATTAAATTGCATGAATGGTTACTCGCTAATAGCTTTTATAGTATTAAGGCGTTTCTTCAGAAAAAGCAGATTGTTTAAAAATTTTGCATGCTAGTACATATTAGCAAAACATGTATGTGCTCTAAAAAATATATGTAACACCTTTGTATACCATGTTTAATGCAAATAAATTATTATTATTCTCTTTATTCATTTAAATATACATATAAATTACATTTTTAAATACATTCAGATTATATCAAAAATACATTTAAAAATATAAAAAATAGTGCCCCACCGGTATCGGGTACAGGGACCAAGCTACCGGTGGTTAGGGTTCCAGAGACAGGAACCTCCTCACAATACGTGCCGTATCAAGAAGGACCGCCTTCTGCATCAGGCCCTTAGTCCAGCTGCCTAACGAGAGCCTCTGAAGGTGTTGGTCGAGGCTCTTTGCAATCAACCCATGGGCTGATATGACTATCGGTACAATGATTGCTGAATTCACATCCCACATGTCGACCACCTCGTGGGCCAAATCCAAATATTGACAGATAATCGGGTTCTTACGGGGCAATACTAATGGTGTTGCTAGCTTGGTCTGGTGTTCAAGTAACAAAATGCGATGAACTCGAAGTTTTCTAAATATTTGTGCTTATATTTTATTGACTTATGTTACAAAAATCAATATTATTCTCAAAACATTTATACTTACATAGTAAGGACAAAAAAGCGTATATTAGTAATAATAATAGCAATAATTTGACACATCTCACACACGGCTGTCTGATCCCAAATTAGGCAGAGCCTGTGCTATGGTAGCCAGACTGCTAATAAATATACTTATTGTATGATGTGATTTTTTTTTAAAGTTAAAGACCAAATTTCATGATTTTTTCACTGACGGTATTTATTAGTTAATTTTTTCACTGACGGTATTTATTAGTTAATTTTTCAATGACGGTATTTATTAGTTAATTTTTTCACTGACGGTATTTATTAGTTAATTTTTTCACTAACGGTATTTATTAGTTAATTTTTTCACTGACGGTATTTATTAGTTAATTTTTTCACTGACGGTATTTATTAGTTAATTTTTTCACTGACGGTATTTATTAGTTAATTTTTTCACTGACGATATTTATTAGTTAATTTTTTTCACAGTCAATTTCGTTGAACTTTGCACTGTCGGTATTTCGACACACTAACCTTTCGACGTCCGTATGTAGGCGAGTTACTTGTTTTTTTTTTTTATATGGGGTAAACGAGCAGACGGGTCACCTGATGGTAAGTGACTACCGTCGCCCATGGACACCTGCAACTCAAGAGTCACAAGTGTGTTGCCGGCCTTTGAGGGTGGAGTACGCCGTTTTCTTTGAATACGATGATGATTGTATAATGATGACAGAATTCAAGGATGTTGCCAAATGATAGCAACTCAAAAGTCTCTTTTCTCACATTTGCGTTTAATAACTAGTTCCATCAACAAATGACTCAAATAAAGGTCCAAAGAGTACATTTAAAAGCAAATTTGAGGGGCGTTGTTGCAACAATTATATACACACTTGTGTCAGGGCTGCCACTGCTCACAGTCGTGCAACTAATTTGCGCGATGTCCACGGACTCATTACTTTAATGAGAGGAACGTGCCGGACCGTGGTAACCCTATACACTAAGGTGTGTGCAGACGTGATTAAATGTTTGTAAAACTTTTGTAGCTTAAGTAGCAGATGAGATGTAGTTTGTGTCTAGTTGTAAAATTTTCATTTAGGAATGTGTTGAAACATACCGTATGCGCCAATGATTTTACTGACACTGGTGCAGTTTTTCATGAATTAATTTCTGGCCTATACGAAGCAACATTTTAATAGTTAAAGTATTATTCGAGTAGGATAATAATATGTTTCGTATAGGGCCCTGTTTCCGCATTTAGACTCATAAGCGGTCCATTATGCGTGCATAAAAATAATATGTTAAACATATTTTTGAGAAATTAAAATACATATTTATTGATTTATTATTTTTTTAACATTTTACATAACTGTAGTGACACTTAAGTAATATTATGTGAGTATCATCTTTGTTAAGTATTCAATACAAATACAAAAATACAAATACAAAATGTTTTATTTCTTTACCAAAAAATGTGTATAACAATATTCGTGATTGGAGCTTCCCTTTAAGCAAATAATGCCTGTATTAGGAGACTCCGCTCTTCCATAGCATCCTTGTTACATAGTTGGTACACGGTTTCAAATATAAAGCACGGCATTATATTGCCCCACGCAGTCGTCAACAAAAATATATCCTTTTTATGTAAAAACTTGGCTTTGTAAACGATTTTATTACTATTTTTTTTCTTTAGTTTTGTTTAGTTTTTATTTAATTGAAACAACACACAATGAACAATTAACTTTTATGCATTATATCACGATATAATTTTAGTTCCATTGCTCCGTTTAGTTTCTGATTCTATTTTTCCTCTGGTTATGAATTTGTTCAGTTTTACCATTGAATACAAAAATGCAGTTTAAGCAATAAATCAATATGGAATATTGTCTATATACACCTTTAAATATTTTTTTCTAATGAAGGGATTCACGATTTTTATCCGAGCTTGTTTTATTGAAACCGCAAATAATAATAAATGTTGAAATCGGTGTACAGACGCCTTAATTGGGCCCGTATTGCCTATCAAAGGTCGTCATCACTTTGATGTTATATATCTACGGGATTATTTTGTTTGTAAAAATTAATAATACAGTTTATTATTTGAAATAATATTTAAGTTGATATTAATTTAGTTTTAAATATTTTAATTCTTTCTCTTTTACGTGTTCCTTTATTTACAACTTCAGTGTATGGTCTAATTAATGCATAAATACAAAAACACAAAAAAAAAAAAATATCGAAAGGTCGAATTAAGAACCTCCTGTTTTTCATAGGTTAAAAATTAAATAGGTATTTTTAGAAACAAAAGAAATGTAACGAAAATTTTGCCAGGTCCCCTTTAAATCAACAGAAGAAAACTAAACCATGTATGTAGGAATTAAAATTCACTCTACGTAAAACATCTAACGAATATAAAAAGAAATATGCCTAAGGACTTTAATACTAAAATGACATATATCCTTTCCTTTTGATCATTATTTCTGTACCTACAGCCTTATTGAAAGAGCATGAAAACGCAAATATATACAAAGAAGAAACAGAACAGCTACAAAACCCCGGTATCATGAAGAGGAGCGGGGGCAAAAAAAATTGTATTATCACAAGAAGGTCGTACGAACCGCGATGAATGGATTTATGCATCGTCACCTTGCCACTGGCCTACTAGCAGACAGCCTATGATATAAACTGAAGCGATTTTTTGATAAAGGCGGAAGCGGGTACATGGTTTAAATCTTGTAAGGTTATGTTAATATTTTTATTGTTGCATCTATTTCAAAATCTGCAAATATATATACTGTATGTTAATGTAAGAATATAATAATATCTTTAAGACAGCGACATCTGACGAATAAAAAGACTTACTACTAACTAACGAAAAAAAAAAATTAGTTTTCCTATTTTTTAATAGTTGATGATGATAGGTATGATGATAACTGTATGAAACAGCCACCTTTGAATAAAAATCTGTAGATTGATATGTTTTTCAGCAAGCCTGGTGTAAGGATTCTCTCATGTCGGAGAGTAATTACATCCCATTTGTTCCAAAATGTGATCAGTTTCGGTGATGGAATCTAGAAGTAGTTCGTTTAACTGTTCGACCCCTTTTATTCAATTTTGGAGCTTAGGATCTTACATACAGGTTCTCTTTGTATTTTTTTTAATATAATTTATATCAACTTCTTACTTTTAATTGAATTGGTTTTTTAATACAATTTTTGTTTGTGTGTTGTAAGTCACTGAAAGATCTTGATCAAATAAAATCAGACCAAACGAAAAATTACTTCTTTATCAAAAGTACAGATTTTTTAGTTTTTTTACATAATTAAATTATTTATAATAATAATAACTCCACACATCTCACACACGGCCGTCTGATCCTAAACTAGGCAGAGCCTGTACTATGGTAACCTGACTGCTGATAAACATACTTATATATTTCTAAATACATACATATTATAGATAAATTACACCCAGACACAAAACAAAAATCATGCTCATCACACAATTATTTGTCCTGAGTGGGAATCGAACCCACGACCTCTGGCTTAGCAGTCAGGGTCACTAACCACTAGACCAACAGGCCAGTCGATATTATAATATAATCACAGTTTTTATAATAATTATGTATTGACTACTTCAAACGTAATCACTACAATCAACTTAAATTAAATTTACGTAACACCATTTTACTTTTTGACTAGGGTGACGTTATTATCATTTAAGTTATCATGTAGGTATTGTAAGTAGACTTTATTACATGACTGCCCAAAAAAGGAGTGTAATGTTTCAGGGTTTATGTATGTCTGTGTTTCTTTATCTCACCATAACTTCTAAATGCCTGAATATATTTGAATGGATGAGGTATCGTTAAAAAATATTGACTTTATTTTTTTTTTAAATTACGCCTGTATGGCGTGTAATTCGTTATTTTGGCAGGGCTTATCATAATTTTTTTTAAATAAGTAACTTTTAATTTTTTATCTGTTTTAATTTCTGTATGAATTAAGGGTTATAATAAAATATATATATAAGTCGAAGTATTAATTATGATTTAGTATTCCCAAGTTTTTCTTCCAAATCATAACACACAAAACTTCTAACCAAACACAAATTATCTGTAATTACTTTATCAGTTTGGGAACGAAGACAGACATATCAGCAGTCCGTTCCGCTATATCCTCTATCGCTGGACAGATTATCTCTGAAACGGTTAGGAACGGTTTACTAATCTGTCGTGTGATGGTTCAGATGTGCAGACTTAGCGGGGAAACTACTTTTGGGAATTATATCCATCCGGATTGCGCTCTCGTATCGTCTTGAAACTAGACTTAATATCCATAGAGTACTTTATAGATTCTGATTATTTCAAATGAAGTGATTCTAATAAGTTTTTTAATATACTCGCAATATCTTTTTTTTTTTGATGGACAATTCAGAATAGGTGTCGTTTGATGTTAAGAAATTATGATGCTTATGTATATTCATGACACCAGTATTGTAATTTGTTCATTGCTGTATATGCCGTACATGCAGTAATGTAATATACACATTCACCGCAGTATTTTGTGTACAGCTCGTATTTGTGTAGGGATCGCTGTATGTTTCGAGCTACAAAGATTTGAGTGGCAAATGTAAAATGTGGATGGAAAGCGCTTCGAGTTGGAGAAAAATAAAATGCTTTACAAAGGACAAACTCATTATGTAAGCTTTTTTTTCAAATCGCCAATAGGCGTTTGTAGGCACGAAATATTTATGGATAATGCAATGAATACAGTATATGTTAAAATTGACTGATAAATATACCTGCATACCTATATATACATATAATATATTAAGTTAGAGACAAGACCTTCAAGAATCGCTTCATCCTTATTCTTGGACCAAGCCCTCAAGAAATGATTAATGTTTCTAAGATAACAACTCGGTGCCCACTAGGTTTAGAGGCATATGCCCGATCCACGGACGCCACAATTTGCGTACCCCAATATGCTGAAACCTTTATATACAAAGTATTGTTTAAATTAACGTTTTCTTGAATAGGCTATATAAAGATGCTTTATTCGAATTAGATAGGGACAGCAAGATTTTGTTTATATTCTGAACAGCGCCCCGCGGCTTCACCCGCGTAAGTCCTGATTCCGTGGGAATATCGGGATAAAAAGTAGCTATATGTTAATCCAGGTCTCCAGGTATGTACATACTAAGTTTCATTGCAATTGGTTCTGTAGTTTTGGCGTGAAAGAGTAACAAACATCCATACATCCATACATCTACACATTCATACATCCTCACAAATTTTCATGTTCATAATATTAGTAGGATAGTGTAATAGAGGCGGTAGCGCTAAGCACATACCTGAGTGCGTGGCGTGAATATCTAACAGACTAGTCTAAGTAGCTTCGTAGCTGTAGCCGTCTACGACGTAGCAAATTAGCTACGAGATAATTAGTCACCGCGATGTATGTAAAGTATGTGTTCTATTAAAATTACTACGTAAGATTTAAGAACGATTGACTGACTGTTGGTCTAGTGGTTAGTGACCCTGACTGCTGAGAAAGAGGTCGTGGGTTCGATTCCCACCTGGGTCTGGGTGTTCTTTGTGTCCGTTGCTTGTATGTTTGTAAAGTCCCCCGCGACACAGGAGTAATTCCTAATACGGGGAGTTGTCTTTTAAAAAAAAAAAATTGTCGTCGTTTTGAGATATATACTTTACTAAATGTGTAGTTAAGAATATCCCAATTAATATTATAAATGCGACAGTAAGTTTGTTTTGTTACTCTTTCATGCCTTAACTAATCAAGTTTGCAAACGCGTTGTTAAGGGTACGGTATTGGACGTAGGACGAGGGATTCTTAGAATGTCAAAATCTACAAAAACGCGAACTAAGCCGCGAGCAAATGTTGGTACTAAATAAATAGAAATTGAATAATTTCGGCAAGATCATTATTCATATATTAGAATAAGGAATAAAAGGCCATATAAACCGCTACACTAATATTGACAATTGTAAATGTTTAACCTCAGATTAAAGGCTCATAAATGGGTAATGTTTTTTATACTGGCTATTTTTTTCATTTGCAGATGTATAATTTATGTGAATAAACATGTTTATGTATAGTGTGATTACCTGAAACTATAAAAAAAATACTGAAGGTAGTGTTTCGTAAATAATCAACGCCATTTGAGCATGTCATTTTGCTGTATTTAAAACCCCTCTACCTTAGATTTGACTAGTCTGTTGATGTAGTGGTTAGTGATCCTGACTGCTGAACCAGAGGTCATGGGTTCGATTACCACCCAGGAGAAAAACTGTGTAATGAACATGATCATTTGTTTTGTATCTGGGTGTACTTAAACGCCCCGGCACCGCACGGGTACAAATTATACACCTAAACCTTCTATAAGTGAAAACCACATGAAAATCCGTTCAGTACTTTTTCAGTTTATCGCGAACAGACAGACAGACAGACTCGGCGGGGAACTTTGTTTTATAATATGTCGTAATATGTATGTATTTAGTAATATATAAGTATGTTTAATTTAAAAAGTACCTGCCAGCATTCATCAAGTCTTTTACAAAATAACACACTTCACTCAAACAAAATATGGGTATCTTTACAGTATAAGCCCGAGATCTTCATCAACCTTTAACTATTCATGCGTAAACGTTTGACCTAAAGAGCCTCCATCTTCACAGAGCTGACCTCAAAAACAAAATGTCAGCTCAACTCCAACTCTAATGCTAATAGAGGCTTTACAATAACATTCCTTAGTCATTTGAGGACAAAACTAAGCGTAAGTCAATAAAGCCATCAAGCCACTATAAATAGGTTATGCAAATAGCCTATTTCATAGACCTGAAAAGGTTTAAAGGATTTTAGAAAGGAATTTGAATGTTATATTTTTGTTGTAAGCTAGTTTACTGGCGTGGATCTAAGTGTTCGAAGGCCCATGTTATGTTTGCAGGGTGTTACAGAAAGTTTTGGTCATATTTAAGTGTTGTATAGTAGACGTAAATAACGTAAAGTGCTAACAATGTTAGGAAAACTTGTAATTATTAATTATATTTCAGTTCGATTTCTGCTCAGTGAAAACATTTATAAGCATGAATATATAATTGTGTTCTCAGCAAAGTGGTTCTCTATAACATACGAAATGTGCTGTTCATCTCAAAATAAACACAAACGCTGCAGCAAAAGTGTTAAAAATATGCTTCAGTCAACTTTAAAGCCACTGAAAAAGTTACTTAAACTGTATCCAGCTAGAAAAGGATATCAAATAAATAGAAGCATGAGGAAAGAGACAAAAAATGCAGTTTAAAAAGCGGTTTAATCCGACCTAGGGTTTATCGTGTTAGGCCGACGGGTAAAAAACGAGACGGGTAATGAAATTTATCTAGGGTTGCGAATTTTTGCAGACAGACATTTTTTTTCTGGCAACACTCGCTTAACACTTATTGGGTAATTTTCTTGTGTAGTAACCCCATTTATTTAGAGTTCAAATTTGGTATTTCCTGGTTCTAAATTACGACCAATTTGACGATACAACTGAAAGACCTTGGCAATATATGAGGTAAATTTAGTAAGATGTAGGACACAGTAGATTTCTGCTCGAATCGTTTGACTTATACTAAGTTATCAGACAAGCACGTGCCGTCTGATGGTAAGCGGTTATCCCGCTCAAAATACTTGTTAACTCTTTTAACCTCGGTTGTCTTCTGGTCTTCTTCTGGTACTATTTAATAGGAGTCTGGAAAGAGGTGACAGTCTCTAGATGCTCTGACTCTAGCAGGCATGTGCCGTGCGGTTTTAAATGATATTTGAGATTTATAATCTGTACCTACTATAATATAATAAAGCTGAAAAAATATTTTTGTTTAATTGTTTGGTTATTTAAACGCGCTAATCTGTAGAACTAACAGCCGTGTTTGTAAAACTCCCTTTGTAGTGGATAGAGTACTTAGAAAGGTTATTGGCTATATAACATCACGCTACGCACTTAGGAGCGGAGCACTGTCCATAACGGCTAGTTTTTTTATGGTACAGGGGGTAAACGAGCAGACGGGTCACCTGGTGGTAAATGACTACCGCCGCCCATGGGCACCTGTAACTCAAGAGTCACAAGTGCTTTGCCGCCCTTTTAGGTTCGAGTAGGAGAAGAGGGGAAGGGAGGGAAGAGTGTTAAGGGGAGAGGGGAAGGACGGGAATAGGGGAGAGGGAAGGGTTAGGGCCTCCGGTAACCTCACTCACGCGGCGAAATGCAATGCAAGCATTGCATCACTGCCGGTTTTCTGTGAGGGCGTGGTATCGAGCGGAGTCGAGCTGGCCCATACGTGCCGAAACATGGCTCTCCCACGTTAAAAGCAGTATTTTTTATAAACTAAGACGATATTTATTTCGACGGTAATAAAATATTTACTTTCTAGGTGTGGCAGTCATGCTAGATAAAACATCAGTAAAGTCATAATTTTCACAACGTCACATAAAATGGCGTCCACAATGGCACTACGGAACCCCGAAAAGCCTCCGCCATGTGACGTCATCCCATTTCCGGTTCCGCAAATATTATGATAATTCCTGCGGACCGGATGCGGTCCCCGTTGTTTATATAACGCAATAGTTTTATCATTTTATGTTTAATATTTTGTGTAGTTTGTGTTTTAAGCTGGGAGTGTATTTGGAATAATAATTTTGTCGGAGGTATAGTAATGAACAAGGTCTGTATATACCAATAAGGTTTAAAATAAGGACACCTATCACTATTGTACGAATTATATTGTAATTCTGCCAACTTATTTCATAATGTTTTTACTTTTTTGTTTATGAAGCAGTGTGTTTGAATGGCCGGGTCTATCATCATACTGTCTATACTAATATTGTAAATGCGAAAGAAACTGTTTGTTTTTACCTTTTCACGACTAAACGACTTAACAAATCGTAATAAGTTTTTGGCAAAGATATAGATTATATCCTGTGAAACGATATAAGATACTTTTTATCCCGGTTCACGTGGAATAAATTTTAATTTCCACGCGATGGAAGTCGCGGGCCTACATTTAGTACACGATATATGTCAAGAACAACCCGACACACCATTACCTTTTAACTACACTTAACCACACAGAGACATGACTCCTCCTATTTCAAGTTTAATTAATTTAAATTAAAACCAAAATCGACTAACAATTAACACTCACAAACACTGACCAAACTTGACCACACACAATTTAGAAAGCCTCAAGAACCCCAAGGGTTAACCCACGACTAAAAATGATTTAAAGGGTCATCTTAGTTTCCAAGGCAACGGTTAAGAACCGCAAGTGACTGAGGGCTAACTGTGATCATAGGGTGAAATAGACCCAAGGGTTTAATTAAGTATGAGTTAAGACTTTAGAAGGACAAGTTGGTTTGATGCTTAATCTATAAGGCGTCGGACTTGCGATCAAGTGGTTGCGGGTTCGAACCCCATGCAGTGCACTACGTGCGAAAACCCACTCCTAACACAAGCATTTCGGCTTAGCTGGAGGGGTTAACAAGAATACTAGTAATGTGTTACCCACAGCACTAGTAATATTTTCTAATTTGTTATTGATTCCTCTCATAAGGTACAGTGGGTTACAGAGCATGGAATTACATTTACTAAAATAAATACTATAAAGTTCCTTAGTGAGAGCTGGAGTCTATACTAGGCTCGAAACCTGTAAGACAGATCTTCAAGCCCACACTACGGCCGAAAAATATTCAATTTTGGTTAACTTAAAAACAGTGTTACTGACCACCTCTAAAAATATATCCAAGGTAATTCTATTTATTTTTAATTGATATCTAGATCTCAGTAAAGATTTAGGTAAAGACAAAATAGTTCAGTATCTTTTTCTCCGGTGTTTATCAACCAATTTTATTTTATTTGTTTACTACTAGCCTGTTGGTCTAGTGGTTGGTGACCCTGACTGCTGAGCCAGAGGTCGTGGGTTCGATTACCACCCAGGACAAATAATTGTGTGATGAGCATGATCATTTGTTCTGTGGCTGGGTGTAATTTATCTATAATATGTATGTATTTAGAAATATATAAGTATGTTTATCAGCAGTCTGGTTATCATAGTACAGGCTCTGCCTAGTTTGGGATCAGACAGCCGTGTGTGAGATGTGTGAAATAAAAAAAAAACTATTGATGAGGTTTAGTGTAATCAATAAAAAAGGAAGCAGTTTTTCTACACCTTCGACGGATTTTCATTGTTATCAATCCTCCTATCTCATATTATAAATGCTTTGCGCTTTCAAGCCTTTAATACCTAACCGATCATAGCGAATACGTTGTAAGGGGTACAGAAAAGGAGATAGGTACCTTTTATCCAGAAGAAAGTAGCTCCCCAGGGATAGAAAAGGGATAGAATTGAATTTTGACTTCTCGGCGACCATTAGTTACTATAACAATGCATATATAAAACGTTATCTAGCATTTATGAATGTTATGAGCATAGAATAGAATAGAATAATCTTTATTGTACACCAGTAAATATTGTAGTGACGAGACCTCTCGCACAGCTTGCATACTCCTTCGATTGGAAGAATAACTCTTTACTACGCGAGAGGCATGGACTGGTGGCCCCAAACTCGAATTTAGAACACGTTCGAAATATTTTATGAAGAATAAATGTTGAAGACAAGGGAGTCGCGGGGAGGACAGAAGCCTGTCTTGACGACTCACGGGCAATGTGCACAGAATAATTCAAGAAGTATTATTTATAATTAATTTGTGTGAAGTTATAATTGTTACATGAATAATCTGTATTTATTAAAAACTATACGGTTTTACTCACGTTTGTATTTCGGGGATGCCCGACTAGTTTCGGACCCGACGGGGGCCCTTTCTCAAGGAGTGAAGCGTCCTGCCGCGACGGTGTCAGGCGTCACACTGGGTTTACAACGCTGCCACCGGTTCCTTTGCCTTTCGGAACGTGCGGATGTAGACAGTTGTGTTTCCGTTGCGTTGTGTGATGCGCTGTTGTTACCAACATCCACCGCGGTGCACACCATACTAACCGTATCACTTTTTATAAGGTCTGTCAGATCTGTCTCATGGGATGTGAGTTTTAATGCCGGCCGCCAGGCAGGGGACAGTGACCAGCCACTGTCTCTGTTGAAATTCGGACGACGACTTATCTCGATTGCTTCGCGTATTTTTCGCGGTACGAAATATTTTTCTCTCGCCAGTACGGAAGTCTTATCGAAACGTATGTAGTGAGGCGTGTCCGTTTTGCATGCGTGTTCAGCAACGGCCGACCTGTTGCAGTCCATGTTTTTCATACATCGTATGTGTTCCTGTAGTCTGGTTGCGATGCTGGGACGAGTCTCTCCTACATAGCTCAAGTCACAGTCACACCGGATCGAGTATACACCGGGGGCCCCCAGTGGATCAACATCCTTTGGGGAGCGCAATAGTTCTCTAAGTTGTCCGGGTGGGCGGAAGATTGTTCTGATACCGTAGTTTCGGTTTAATGTTCGCCCAATCTTATCAGTTACTCCGCGTATGTATGGGAGAAACACGGGGTTTCGTTCTACACCGGGTGTCCGTCGATTGACTACCGCGCCCGCAGCCCGGGTACACTCCCTCCACCGGTATCCATTTCGCTCTAGTGTGTGACGTAGATGTTTCATTTCGTCATCCAGATATTGTTGGTCGCAGATGTTGAGAGCTCGGTTTATTAGAGATTTAGGCACAGAAGATAGGTGAGAAGGGTGATGGTGGGAGTCAGCTCGAAGGTACCTGTCCGTGTGTGTTGGTTTTCTATACACCGTGTGTGTTAGCCGTCCGTTTGAGCTTCGGATAACTAGTAGGTCCAGGAACGGTACTGCCCCATCTACCTCTTTTTCCAGCGTGCACTGTATCTTATGGTGTACCGTGTTCAGGTGCCCGCTTAGCTCCTCTAGTGAGTTTCGGTCAACGATCGCAAAGATGTCATCTACGTATCGCCACCAGTATCGCGGTTTCTTTGTCGCTGTGGTTAATGCTCGCTCTTCGAACCACTCCATGAAAATGTTTGCCACCACAGGGGCCAACGGTGAGCCCATCGACACTCCGTCCACTTGTACATAGTAGTCTCCTCTCCATACGAAGTATCCGCTTTCAAGACAGAATTTTATACAGTTCATGTATGCAGTGGGTAAATCTGTGCCTTGTAACAATGTTGCAATTATGTTTAATGTCTCTTCCACTGGAACATTTGTAAATAACGAAGTAATGTCGAAACTGACCATCAATTCCGTGTCTTTTAGCTCAACCTCCGATAGTAAGGAGATAAAATGTCTCGAGTCTTTTACATGACTGTCCGTTTTGCTAGTGTAAGGTAGCAAACAAGTAGCCAAGTGTCTTGAGAGTTTGTATGTGGGAGCATCTATCTGGCTAACTATCCTTGAGTCGGGGCCGAAACTAGTCGGGCATCCCCGAAATACAAACGTGAGTAAAACCGTATAGTTTTTAATAAATATGAATACCACTCACGAAAGTTTTTATTGTAATGAATAATCTGATCCTGGTTTTATCGCATAGTGCGTTTACCTGCTCTTTTAATTTTCCTCCTCTAGCTAGAACCTATCGAACCCGGATACCATAAAGCCCCAAGCTTTATACGTGGTGGAGTACGTCGCAGTTATTTTAGAAGAAGTACTCCACGCGTTACAATATTGTTTAAAGTAAGTTTACAAAGATTGATATGTACAAAGGGCGGCCTTTCTTCCAAGCAACCTTGGGATGGAAAAATAATGACTCGAAATTTAATAATCTAATATCTGTGTAATATCTTAAACGTTTTTTATACAATAATTACACATTGCTCACTTAATTTCTTACTATAACGATCTATATTTAATAAATTCTTATTAATCTTTAGATCTATCTGAAATATTTGTAGTTTAAGTGCATTTATCATTTTGACGCTTAAGAATGTGTTCAAATGGGATAATCTTAAAGTTGTATTCCATAACTAAGACCTAAAAATCCTAACTAATATTAAAAATACGAGAGTGAGCTTGTTTGTTACGATTTCGTTACTTAACTGCTCAACCAATCATGAAAGCATGTTGTTAGGGTTACAGAAGCTACAAACGGTACTTTTCGTACAGAAAAATAGTAATATTTTCAAAGGAATCCCTGAATTGATTGACAAAATCAACATTTTGCGAGTGAAGCCGAAAGAAAAAGCTAGTCAAATATATAAAAAGTTAAAATGATAACCAAATATTAGAGCAGCTTTACTTCATACAACCAATTACACACCTTACGGAGTTTAAGTTAAATTCCTCACATCGCTGCAACGGACAGCATGTCGACACTATAATTGGAGAAATAAAAATATTAAGCGCTTTTGAAAAAGTACTGAAGTGTTTTACACATGCTTACCTTTTTTATAAAGACATTATTTAACTTACATTTATTTTATTTTTGCAATGTATAGTGAAAATAAGTGTTTATGATTTCAATGAAGAAATTTAATTAAATTTACGTTATTTACTGGGCCTATTGAGTACCTTAAACAAGTTATAAAAACACAAATTTCTGTTTCCATCAAATAAAAAATATACGAATAAAAGAAAATACCCATAATATATAAATTTTAATAAAAGGTTTTGCCCGCGGATTTGCTTGCATTAGATTTTGTCAATTAATTAAGATGTAAAAAAAAGGTTTCCTTGGGAATAGTAATTTTCTTTTAGATGAAAGGAATCATATTTATTTTCCTGTACTGATGACGACGTGTATGCAAAATTCCATGATGATCGGAATCATCGTAGCAGAGGTGATGACAATCTGGGAGCACTCTAGATAATTCTTGTCATCGTGGTGGACCAGCGTCTAATGAATGAAATTACAGATCCAAATATGTCTTTATCCCAATATGGTAGATATGCCTGTTAAAAACAATTTCAACACTATTGCTAAAAACTATTAAGTTTACTAAAAACAGTAACTGTTCCGCATTCAACTGATCATTATCAACTTGTTATTAATGCATAGCTTTTTATCGCCCTACTATATAATTGTCAGGACGACTAATGGCGTGGAGTTACCGATACCATAATTATGTCTATTAACTCATTTTATTGAATAGTGAACTGATTTATCATCACTGGAACTGGTTCACCAACAGTTGTTACATATATTATACAGATAGGAACATACTTTTAGAGTTGGCCCCTATTTTTAATAAAAAAATACGAGATTTTCGACGTGGCGACAACATGCCTATGGTTAAAATGAATTCTGTAACAATCATAAATGAGCTGGCCTATTGCCCTAGTGACCCTGACTGCTATGCCATAGGTCATGGGTTCGATTCCCACCCGAGTCTGGGTGTTCTTTGTGTCCGTTGTATGTATGTTTGTAAAGTCCCCCGCGACACAGGAGTAATTCCTAATGCGGGAGTAGTCTTTAAAAAAAAAAAATTAAATAAATAATATTCAATACAACGAATCTAATATTTAAAACTCTTATATGTAAGACTGTAAAAAAATATATTCGTAATTATTTTCAAGTTTATTTATAAAGATAAACATTAGAAGCAGAAACTATGACGTCACAGGTTGTCATTTTATACAAGTTTCTACATAACCTATAAGCCTTGACGTTTAATAAAGACAAAGTCATTTGACTTGAAACTCAACTACTGTATTCCTTCTTGACATTTCTGACTAATAAACTGACACAAATATTATAAAATGTCAGACATTTTAAAAAGGTTATAAGTGGCCGTCCACACATAAATGAAAGGAACATTTCAGAAACACAGCTCAAGCCACGACATAAGTTCGTATCGTGAATGATAACAGCGGGCGTTGAGTGCTGCTATGTGTTCTACTCACGTACTGTAAGGGTTCTGACTCGCTCCTCATATTATAAAGTCAAATGGACTACTGATGAAGTTTAGATGTGTGTAAAAACGGTACAGAATATATTTTTAGACGTTATTATTGTGAGATTTTGTTAAAACATGTTTTCTCAGTAGCCTCTCATATGAATTACTATTACTAGTGTAGAACTTGTTCGTCATACATAAATATATGGTCTAATAATTATCTTTTAAAAAAGTATCACCGACTTCTGTGTCTAAATCATGATTTTCCACCCTTAGAGGTAGAATATTTTCTACAATTTTAAACAGGACCAAATTTGAGTTTTTAAAAACAATTAAATATTTTTTTTTTAAATCAGTTCATAAATGGAAAAGATATCGAGTAATATATACACAAAAAAAAATTGTCAAATTGAGATGGAAAGAAATTGAAGTCGGTTTGAATAATGACGTAGATGTATACCGTAAGGTAAATCATCTTTTTAATACACAGACACACATTCACACTAATTAAGGTTTGGAGAAAAAAACACTGAATACTCTAAACACTACCATACGTAACCAATAACATCACTCATTGAAAATAATTATCCTTCATACGTCTGTTTTCACGTACCTAATTCGAGTGATTCGGACTAATTTTAGGTCTTTTAGGGTCTTTTAGGGCTAGGGCAAGGCCGGCAAGGCCCTCCGCTACTAATGGTGTGGCTGCTGTCTGTTCGAGGGCGGCCAAAGTCTGCCAGGGTTCTCGGGGACTTCCTTCCTAGGGTATACCAGAGTCCCTTGCGATGAGTCACTTGTGACGGAACACCGTGTGGTTTTAGTCGGTTCGATTCCGACATACCACTTCACCAATAGCCATGGTGAGGTGATGACCCACTCAGCATTATACTTTTATTAATAATGAACACTACACCCTGAAGTTATTAGTATGACTCTGCAAAAAGTGCAAATTAATTTATATTAAAAAAAAAAAATTAACGAGAAGGAACGAGTTTAAAAAAATATTAAAAAGCTATTATGCCTTTGAACGAGTCAAAGAGAACTGAAAGAAATAAAAGCAGAACCTAAAAGAGTATTTGGGTATCAAATTCGTGACATTTTGTAATCTCTGCATACGCGCGCTCGAACCCAAGAGCCCGACGTCATGTTTATATTTACTATGCTATTCATTACTACATTGTGCAAAATATTAACATTCAGCGACAAAAGCCTTTCAAATTGAACAAAGGCCTTGTGATTGCTTGTAATATGAAATTACTCTAGAGATCGTTAAAGATACACTGACATTTAATTTTCTAAACTAGAAATGTTGTAAATAAAATTCCCTTTATTAATGACAAAGGCGACAAATCACAAACAAATTAAGCCACGTGAATCTAAATCGTTATGACGTCAAACGCTGAATCAATTATATTTTAATCAATCAGTTATGAATCCATCCCACTAATATTATAAATGTGAAAGTTTGGATGGATGGATGGATGTTTGTTACACTTTAACGCCAAAACTGCTTAACCGATTGGGATAAAAAACTGGTGTGTAGATAGCTGGAGACCTGGATTAACATATAGGCTATTTTTATCCCTATATTCCCACGGGATCGAGACTTACGCGGGTGAAACCGCGGGGCGCTGCTAATCAACTATATGATCATAAGCTAACTGAACTGTTTTGTTGTGTAACAAGTATGTATTTAATTCTTACGCACTGTGCATGAAGCATTAACAAATAAATAATAAATAAGTAAATAAATCTATCCCATAGGAACCGTACATTCCGACTTAGTATTCTTTTGCCAAATTTCATCCAGATCAGTTTCCAAACGTCCATCCATCCAACCATTCTCAAAAAGTTTAGCCTTTATCATGTTAGTAAGATTAGTAAAAAAACTATGATAGTAATAAAATCAGACATTCAGAAATCATAAAATGTTATGTAGTAATAAGCACCAAGCTGATTAAACTTATTTCAAATACTAAACGTAATTAATATAGTTGTAAATTAAACTCTACAATAATAATAATAATATTTCATGAACCGTAATAGATAGAGAGTTAAAATTTTTACAGAGTACGATTTTCTATTGCCGCCGTAATAACAAATGACAAAAATAAAATAATATTAAAAAGAAATACACATCATCCTCCGCGCCTTTTTTCCAACTAAGTTGGGGTCGGCTTTCAGTCTAACTACGATACGACCCAACTTCGATATTTTACGTGAAGCGACTGTCATCAGACCTGCACACCCCAAACCCAAGTAACTAGGCGATATCCAAGTTCTGTAGTTAGACCAGGTTTTCGGACTTTTTAGGGCTCCAACTACCCGTAACGAATGCCACAGATGTACACAAAAATACTATATTTTCTCGTGTTTTTTTTTGCTCTAAAAGGACATAGTATTAAAGCTTGTATGTGTGCCCTTGTGCGTGTGTGCGTTTATTTGTCACAGACTTCTCACGACAAATACTGCATAACCTTTATAACAGATGCAGATACTAAACCTTAAACCTTACTTGTAACACAAAATTATTCATCGACTACCTGTCGTTGGTTAACATTTAAATATGTGAAGGCACTTAAAGCCTTCCAAATTGACAGGGTGACTTAAAGAGCTTGTTTGTATTTTATTAGCATACTCTCAGCTGTTTACCACAGAGATAGAAATGAGGGAAATAAAAATAAAGGTATTAAAATGACTAAGGGAAGGAATACAGTGAAAATTTATGATAGAAAGTTTTCCAAGGCTTACATTGTCTACAGATCACGGAGTTTGTTAAAGTGAATAACATGGATTAAATAGAAATGAATACAACACTCATCATCTGCTTACTCTTGTCCCAATTTTATTTAGAGTCGGTTCAATATGTTTTATTCTTCCATTCTACTCTATCGTTCGTCATTTCACTGCTTAATCCCTTTCTAGCCATATTTCTTTCACACAGTTCATTCATCTTTTCTTTGATCGTCCTCTTCTCTTGTACCCGTCAACTTAAATACAAAAAACTCTTTTCACCACATTTTGCCCATCCCTCCGCATCGCATGTCCATACCACGATAACCTATTGCTCCTCAGCTTTGCATTCACTGGTGCTACTTTCAGACTCTCTCTAATATATTCACTTCTCACCTTGTGCATCTTAGTCACATCACACATCCATCACAACATTCGCATTTCAGCTATGTGCAGGTCTATCCGTTCTCTTTGTGGGCCTACTTTTAGATCCGTACAGGACTTAGATCTGATGATAGTCTTAAACACCTGGTTTTTAAACTGAATAGGAAACTTCGGATCCAAAATTGTTCCTGTTACTTGCTGCCACTACAGAAAAAAGTAAAACACTATGATACAATAATAGACTAATGTATTATTACAAGTGGAGTTAAAAAGACAACGACAGAATGAAGATCATTATAATTTTACCGAGGAAAAACATTCCGCTCCAACAAGTTTGGTGTCTATTTTTTCCGCGTACCTCATCAAAAACCTCTAGCAAACTCCAAACATGTCCACATTACTTTACATATATTTTATGTGTAGGTATTGTACTTCATATCAATATTCGTAGCTTCGAGTCGATGCCTGTACTTGACGGCGTTCTAATCAAATAGCTTTTTGATGGAATATCCGTGCTGTGTACTTCAACCATGGATTATAATATTTTACCGAAGTTAAATAGATTTTCGGGTTAAGAGATTAAATACTTTTTATTTAGACTATATAAAATATACGCTTTAATTTATTAAAAAGAAGACTAAGTAATTATACTTTAGTAAAGGAAAAAAGACGCTGTAATGGCGAACCGAGTAAAAAAATAAACAAGGATAAATAAAAAATTTAAAACACCAACTCATAAATCCCTTCACTGATTAGAAAAGAGGTAATGATCTTCGAAGAGCTAACCAGTCTTTCTTGAATTATAGTTAAGAACACTATCGATTAAGTCACCTTTCAAACAAAAAACGTAAATGAAAACACACAGATACATAAGTTTAACTGATAACATCCCTCCTTCTCTGCATCGCGGGTTAAAAAGAGTTTAAATATCCACCTCCTAGCTTTATCAACAGACCATTGTTACGTTTCAGACGAAACATATGAGCCTTCAGGGGTTTAATAGTAGAAACTGAAAAATGCAACCATCCAACTCCTGACTCTGGATTAGCTCCAAGATGCTAAATGATAGTATTCTAATCCAAACAACATATACATACAAAGTCTCATTTGGAAACGATAATAAGAAGTATTATTCAAATTTACTTCCTAGATTTGTTTACAGAGTTAGTTAGAAGTGAAACTAATTAGAGCTATCTAAAAAAGACGAACAATTCCTGATAGTAAGTCATATACTAAACGCAAGCCAAGGGCACTAATTTGCCGTACCAAACTTACGATGTCTAGAAACGTGATCAGTATGAAAATAATTTTCTACTTCTCAAAGTAAGGTGAGTAAACTCATTTACATTTAAGCCTGACCTGACAATGGCTCTTAAGTTATGTTTCCCAATAAAAACTTACGGTACTAAATAGTTTCATACAACGTTTACATTCACTGTAGCCTTTAATTTCCACATACATCAGAGGACTTAAGTTTACTAGACCGCTATAAACTGACCTCACAACACACGGTTTACAAATGTAAAGACTGTTCAAATTAAAATGGACTGTACAGTCCGCTATTACTTGAGCTCTCAAAACCGTAACCTCTACATTATGAAGTGGCTCAATATAACTGGGCACTTATTTGCAATGTACCAAACAGCCGATTTAACTTGAACTCCCAAAACCTTGTTAAATATATTATGAGACAGGCTAAATTTAACTTAAATGATTTAAGTACTTACAAAGGACGTTGATGGTATGTGTAGCGACGATATTTTCAGTAAGTTGTGCGTTAATGCCATGACAAACAACGACAACAGATCGCTTGTTAGGTTCAACTACTACAGTGATGTTAGACGTTGTGATCCAGCCACCTGTGAAGGAAATAAATTTAAAAAAAATATATATAATTTATAGCTTGGCTGGTGAAAACATACCGCTAACACTATAAGGTAATTAATTTCTTAACGAAAGTACAATTTTTTATTTTTTTTAATAATAATAACTTGACACATTTCATACACGGCCGTCTGATCCCAAACTAGGCAGAGCCTGTACTATGGTAACCAGACTGCTGATAAACATACTTATATATTTCTAAATACATACATATTATAGATAAATTACACCCAGACAGAGAACTTAACTTTTGATAATTATAATATTGCGATGCGATAAGTACGATAGTCAAAACTTATACAATTATCAAAAAAAAATAGTCTGAAACTCAGCAAAACTTACCTTCAGGAGAAATAACTGTCCTATTACTGGCTTCCTTGTGATGTTTACCCAAAACTAGCCACTTGATATCAGCCGCAGGGTTTGAAGGAGCAGTACTACATGTCAGAGGCACCGGATCTCCAACTCTTGCTTCTGAAGGGCCTGAGATTGTTACGTGTGATGGAGCAACTGCGATAAAAAAAACACATTTAGCAGGAAATAATGATGTATCATTCGATGTTAAAATATACAGAGAAAAGAACCACCTCAATAAGCCAACACCACCTTTAAGATTTATTTCGTGGGAGAGCCATGCTTCGGCACACATGGGCCGGCTCGACCGGAGTGATACCACGGCCTCACAGAAAACCGACAGTGAAGCAATGTTTTCATTGTTTTTCGCCGAGTGAGTGAGATTACAGGAGGCCCTAGCCTTTCCGTCTCCCCCCCTCTACTACCTTTCCCTACTCTCACCTTAAAGGCCGGCAACACACTTTTGTGACTTTTGAGTTGCAGGTACTCATGGGCGGCAGTAGTCACATACCACCAGTTGACCTGTCTGCTCGTTTGTCCCCTATACCATAAAAAAGATCCTTCCGAGATCGAGCTTGTGCTAAAATATTTTTATTAAATTTAAGCTGTAGAAGAATTCAAGTAAAGATATTTTTAAAGCCTTAGTGAATTTAGGCTGGCTAAATTGTAGTAAAAGATTTTGAATTTTGTTTTTAATTTCTTGGATAAGTCGTGATAATGATATGAGAATATACGATTTGTAACTCTCTAAATGAAACAGCTCAATGATACAAACATAAATCACCGACTTCCGCAAACGAAATTCAAATTTATTTGACATTTATACGGGACGCAAACTTTTAATTTATTCCTACTCCATTGACGGCTCTCTGAAGTTTGCCTAACTTATTTTATACCAACTAATACATGTTACTTTTTCTCGAAACGTACACTGAACTAAATTATTTTTTAAATATTTTATTTTTAAGTAGTTTGCGGTTCAAAGGTCATGACGTTGAAGGTTGAAATTTGAACTAACTTCAAAGGCGACCACTATTAGTATTACTCTTTAAATATTGTAGTTATCACATTTTCAAAATTTTTGTGTTTTGACGCTTTTCAAGTACGTTCTTAAATGAACCTGAAAAGGGTCTTAATAGAACTGTGTAGCGTTTTAAAAGTGTTTTAAACTGTGCGTACCTGCATGGATAGGTTTATCTAAAATCTTTTTGAGTGCTTTTAAATTAGAGTAAATGAAATAAGAATTGTACCTACCACATTGCCACTTTTAACGCCTATTCTAAGTTGGTTCTAAAGTGACAAAGATGACCTTTCAACTTTCAGACAACCTTGAGTATTCAATTAAATCATCTCTAAATCTATGCGGTTTGACGTTTACCAACTTCGACAGCACTACATTCCATGTTTTAAGTAGTATATCCATTTAACAGACTTGAAGTAGATACGTATACAAAACAAATAGCACGCACAATATTTTATTCCATAAAATGTTTACGATCATAATATACGATTATACCTAAACACATACTGAAGTTGACTTCAAACCAAATCAATCACAAATAAATGATCATGTAATTGATTACACTATTTCTTAATTAAGATATTTATAGACCTCGTATACCCGACGCCAAAAGTCAATTAAGTATCACTCACGCTTTTATCTCTTAAGGGGTAAGCGAGCCAATTAGCGCTAATTAATTTGGGATATAAGCAGAGAGTAATCCCCGAATCAGCTTGGATCTTGCAGAGGGATTTCATCAATCCTTTATAAGGTGACTTTGGGTAAACTTTGTATTGTTGTCATCATGGGTAATAAGGTAAAACTTATAAAAAATAATTTATCGTTCAGAAAGAAAGTAGAAAAAAGAAACTGATTAAATTCATTACCTATGAAATAGGAGCCCTTTGTACATATTCACTAGATGAACTATTCCATGTAAAATAATTCGTTTGGTGTACAATGAAGTTTATTCTATTCTATTAAGAACATACATTGATGATATTTTTGCTCATTTAAAAGAACGAAAATGACCTCTCCGTTATATTATAAACCGTATTTTTAAAAACCTTAGTAGCATCTCACTTAAATGTACTGTTTGAAATGTTTTTACCGCGAGAGCGTGATGACACACTCCTCAAATTAAAACTTTCTAGGTTAAATTAAGAAGTGTATTAGACTTTCCTAATTTAGCAACACCGATTAGAACTTTGCTCATCCCACAAAATCACCACTAGAAACAAATTCACATTTATTAACCGTTCTTCATGCTCTATTTACGGCTGAGAACTCATCCAGGGTAGCATATTACCATCGGTTAAAGATAGATCGATGTTTAACTTCAAAAGTCTTTGACAAGTCAACCAACTGTGTTTTGTATAAAAAAGCCGGACCCCTGCACGGTTCGTTGGTCTCTCCTGAGTTATCTACCTGTTCTTTGTAAATAAACAATGAGACAGGATCTTAGGGATACTGGTTTGGGTTGTGGTATAAATTTAAGAATTTGGAATAACAGTCATAGGTAGAAATCTTTTTCTTAGTAGGAGCGTTGTTGTTATGAAATTCGGTGCATATATATAGCTGGTCAACGTAAAATTATATGTTTTACTAGCTGCCGATCTTTCTTAAAGAGTATTATGTAAATAATTCCCCTTTTGCAAGCTTTTCTTTTCTTGTTAATATTTATTGTTAGTTTTCATTTAGAGCTGTTGCTTACTAGAAGAAAGATATTTTTCTTCATTACAGTGATATTCGTAAAATAAATAAATAATTGAAATAACGTTAAACTATTTTACTCGAAGGTAAACATTTATCCTTTTGAAAGTGTCGATGATGTTTTTTAGTTGCGTTGAAGTACACATACCATTTAAATTTCACGTAGACTAGGACTCAAATTGTGAAATAAACAAAAATCAATTAATTTATTGTTCAAAAACAAAATTTATTCATAGCCTTTCGTTGAGTTCAAGATTTCGTGTAGTTAGTTAAAAATCTTATTACTTTAAACAAGCAATTCTTGTATGTATGTATTTATTTATGAATAATATAATATAATATAATCTTCATCTTCCGCGCCTTTTCCCAACTAAGTTGGGGTCGGCTTTCAGTCTAACTACAATACGGCCGAACTTTGATATTTTACGTGAAGCGACTGCCATCAGACCTCCACAACCCAAGTACTAGGCGATACCGAAGTTCTGTAGTTAGACCAGGTTATCGGACTTTTTAGGGCTCCCAACTACCCATGACGAATGCCACAGATGTTCGTATGGCACCCGGGACCGACGGTTTAACGCGCTCTCCAAGGCACGGAGGGGTTTCAATGTGTTAGGAATGATCACCCTTCCTAGACTGACCTGGCTAGTATTACTGAACTTTGTAATGTGCTAATCTACTCGGTTGCCACTTACCCATGAGCCATTTTTTATGAATAACAATAATAATCATAATAATTTTTATTTCTTCTCTCACACAGAAGAATGTATTTATATTCCGAGTATGTCGGAAACGCCTGTAATGATTTTGATGATATTTTGTATACAGATACAGTTTTGCATTTTAAGTTCAAACGCATAGTTGTATTTCCTTTAAAAACGCAATTTTACAAAAAAATTAAATAAAAAAAAAAGATGATTTTACAAAAAGCTACTGAGTGAAGCTCGGTCTCAAACGCGAACTCACAAATAAAAATTAACTCTAAAACTGTAAACGTGTTCCGTTTTCTCTTACACCACACAATATCAAAATTACTGCGCTTTTTGACGACCCCTAGCTGATGGAGTTATATTATCAAAGGATTCACGGCTCTAAGGGGATGAACTCGGGGGTTTGTTCACAGAAATCATTCGTTTTGATATTGGACTCTTTCAGTGGGGTTAAACGATGGGATGGAGATATAATGTTGATATCTCAGGTGTGATTTAAGACAAGGTTTTGATTACGTTCTGGAAAATGTGAATCAGAGATGAAATTATGAGGAAAGTGGGAGTATTAAGTACTTTTGTGTACAACAAACTACAAGTTAATTTAAAGAAAAGTAATTTTCCTGCGTAAGTATATTTTCTTAAGCCTTAAAATTATATATCAGTGTTACAGCCTCTCGGGAACTTTCGGATATAGCTAATCTAATCTCTCATAATTATATTTAGTCAATATATTTGATAATTAACTTTTTCAAATATGTTTTACTCTTTTATTTTTTCTTTTTAACATTTTTTTTACTGATTTGTGAAATCTTTTAGATGCACGTGGATTATATTTAATATTCCTGTGTGTATTCCACACACTCACCACAGACTCAGTAAGGATTATTTTTAGAATGTAAGACGTAACAGTATATAGTCTTGTGAGCTAAGCAACTATTTGTCTCTATTTCATCTAAAATATTTCAATAATTTCAACCCTTAAAACCATATTGTTCTCTCCCTATTTATACTTGATACAATCTAATTGCTTTGAGGTTGTTCACGTTTATTTCCCAAAGGGCTTTAGTCTTTGATGGTAATATTCAAAATACGATTCGAGCACGTCTTATTGGATTCCAAATGATATTGTGTAAGTTATGTAAGGCTTTGTAAAATTTGCCACCAGTTATGTATTCGGTATTTAAAAGTAAAGCTGGGGATTTTGAATAAAGAAATCATATTTTGAAACTGAACAATTTAAGCTAATATTTCGTTTGTGAGAGGGCTAACATAAATCAAACTATATGTATTTAATAGCAAGGATGTTAATGCAATGTGCAGATTGTTCTAAAAATGTATGCATAAATAAAGAGAATTTAAAAGCACAAATATTCTAAATGGGTAGACGGTAAATGTACTCACTGTTGCCAAACGTTTTCAGAGTTAAGAAGTTACCAAGAATTCTATAGATGCAAATCTAATATTTACAAGTTTCTAACAGGGCAAACAACTTAGAACTATAGCTAACAAGGAGATGTCGGACTTGTGTTGAATTAGTTGCGAGTTAGAACCCCACCTAGTAAACGTCATCGTGTACCCACTCTTAACACGCGCATTCAGCTCAGTTAAAGGCAAGGCCAGGCATTATATTACGAACTGTAGAAATACTTACATAAAACGGTCAAGTCGATTTCAGCTTTTAAAGTATTACTTATCATAATGTTCTTCGCTTCACACGTATACCGGGCTTTGTTATCTGAAGCATCCGCCTTAAAGGACAAGACATTTTCCGACATTCTTCCAGTGGTTCTGCAACAAAAGAAACAAACATATTGGTACTGTATACACTTCATAAATTTGACAAAACAAAAATTTAAGTCATCATTTTCGTCATCATCATTAACAACAACAGATATCTTTAGATTCCTTACTCCTTAGAAAAGGTTGTTTATTTGATGAATGGTTTGATAATCAACCATATTTAATAGCGCAAATCATTGACGAGCATCAACATCATTAAATCAACAGAGCATTAGATTGCGGTTAATGCAGCAACTACCTTTATGAGTAGAGGGAGATAGGACATATAATGCTATATTCTGCAATTTATCATACCAACAGTTCCTTCCTATTTACCCTCTATATTTTGTATAAATTTTACAATACACCGAGTCTATTCTCAGAACTCCCACGGCATAAAAAACACTAAATCTTGCTGGTGAAACGGGAATATCAAATAGATTTTTTATGAAATAAACCATTATACGGTAGATAGGTTTCCGCATTAATATTGAAATTCATGCTCTGGTGGACTTCTCACGCTGGCTTAGATTACGAGAGCGATATTATATATAGCTATCTCTTTCTTGTGAGCTTTTTAAATTATTTATCACAGAGCTTTGAGGTTAAATATAGAGTTACGGGAAGTTTACAGATCCTGGCTGTACACCTAGTATACTATAGATTAGATATTAATGTTAGGGTTGAACGTATTGATCATTTAGTAGCTGAATATACGGGTATTGATGGAAATGTTTTAGTTATAAAACATATGGGTTATAGTCGAGTTTTATGAAAGCTTAAAAATATAATAACTTGCTATAAATTTAACTCTCATTGCACATGTAACAACTACATGTGTGACGATCAGCAAACCGAAGAAAACCAATGGATGTTGACGACCGAAATTGAATATCCCAATCTCTTCAGGAGGTTCAGAAGAAGTAAAACAGCAATTGAAATAAAAAAATGTTTAATAGGGGGCAAACGAGCAGACGGGTCACCTGATGGTAAATGGCTACCGGAGCCTATAGGTACCTGCCACTCAAGAGCCATAAGTGCGTTGCCGGCTTTTAAGATGGGAGTAGGGAGAGGGGGAAGAGGGGGAGAGGAGGGGAGAGGGAAGGGTTAGGGCCTCCGGTAACCTCACTCACGGCGAAAATCAATGTAAGCATTGCTTCACTGTCGGTTTTCTGTAAGGCCGTGGTATCACTTCTATCGAGCCAGCCCATAAGTGCTGAAGCATGGCTCTCCCGCTGTTAAAAAAACGTAAAGCCCAATGAATAAAACTATAATAAACTACAAAGACGTGGGACTACTCGTATTGCACCATAAAATTTCTTCAAGTCTATAATTTAAAAGTACTTTGTGATACCAAGTAAGGACTACATTCAAACAAAGATAAACTAGTTAATTCTACGAAAATGTCTTTGAAGCCTTTATGGTGAAACTTGAAAACAATATCTCGAACAGGAAGTTAGATTATCTCAGCATTCCCTGTTAAGTTGGCGCTTGTGAATTTTTAATTACGTTTTTAGTTTAAGGGCGATTTTGCTTTTAATGGAGCTCCGGATTTTGGTCACAAAATTTGCCATTTACAATTTTATGAGTTATACCTGTATTTTGGGGCTTGTCCCATGTGAGACCTATTACAGAGGATTAATAAGATATAGGGTACATGAGATTTCCCGCTTGGTTTGGAGCCTGGGAAAGCTCCTGGACGCTTTGAAGACCGTACTGAAATATCACTCTTAGAGTGGTGATGTATTTCTGTTTTCAAATAAAGTCGGTGTAATCCTAAATAAAGAGAAACCCCACGTGACGAAGATACTTTTTTTTAAGAGCCATTAAAACGATGTAGTCACATCTTTAAAAATATATTATAATTTATTGTTAAAGATAAATATCTTCAGTCTAGACCAATTTAGTTCCCAATATTAACGACAGTACCTGGGAGACCGATCTTCGCTGGGTAGCTTTTTGTAAACTCATTAATATTTTTTTGCAAAATAGCGTTTTTACAGGAAATACAACTATGCAGTTGAACTTAAAATGCAAAACTGTGACTGTATACAAAAGTTTATCAAAATCGTTAGAACGTTTCCGAGATACCCGAAATATAAATACATACATAAATAAATACATACAAGAATTGCAAAGTAATAAGATTGATTGTTTAAATTTTAACACATTTACCAATCTGATTTTAATTGCTGTGCCACCATTTTTGGCTACGAATGATCAGTTATTCCATTAACGCCACAAATGAATTTGAATCGAGTTATATGTACCAATAAATTTTAAACGATTCAGTCAGAATTAATGAACGAAATCAACGATATTAACTTCAAATACTATATTGTAATAGAGTTTAAGTTTTGAACCTACAAATCATCAAACAATTTCAGTTTTCGATTCATAGTTAATAAGAATTTATAGTTGGAAAACAACGAGGCCATTGAGGCGATCTGTCTGACACTGCACGGTGGTGGGCGACCGCCCCATTTAGGTTTTTTTTAATTTTTTATTTTTCACAGCCCGAAAAGATCTATTCATTGCCGGTTAGGACTCTGTCTGTATCAGACCTTTTCAGTAGCTGAGAAAGGATTCAAATAAAGAACTTCAGACTTCGTCCCTCAGCTCTTTTCTTGATTGAACTATGACATGGAACAGAGCATCCTAAAATTGGGATACTCCGACCTCGGCAGCATATCTCTTGAAGAGAGGCGTAACTGCTCCCGCGGCTTACTTAGGGTACCTTTTCTAGCCATTCGCCACGCATACGAAACCCCTGGTTCTGCAATGTCTTAAGTAATAGTTGACCAATTAAAAACCAACTGAGAAAAAGCAAAGATTTCAATTGAATTTATTTACAACTCATCTTATTCTATAATAATACAGTCATAAAGGTGAAAGAAAATTGCAAAATCCTGAAACCGTCGTGTTTAAAACGGTGTAACTGAGAGCGTTATTTGGGTGCTTTAAAATTTAAACAACCAAAGCATTCCGTTTGGAAATTATTCATCTCAAAAGCGGGCAAAGTTTGAAACTGGGCCCGTACAGTTTCAGGTGCTCCAACAATATTTATAGAAAATATAAAGGGGGATGCGGTTAAGCGGTTTTTTGCAACTTTCACTTTAGTTCCTGAACGTTGAAGTTTGTTAATGCTGAGATTTCTTAAGTGTTACTTAGTCTATATTGGACGGGGATTTTTTCCGTCAAAAACTTACTAACGCTTAAGCTGCAGGCTCTGGGTGTTTTTCTACACTTACGTTGAAATCGGGTAACTTCGCTATTTCTTGTGGAACGTTAAAAACTACGTATAATATGGATTTTTTTTTGTTGTTATTTAGGAATATTGTGATACAGAAACGTAAATAAAGTATTTATTGGTACACTAGCAACCCGCCCCGGTTTCGCACGGGTAGCAGAGACATCTTCAACAATCATCGTCATATTTCAACCAATTTACACAAAACGTTAACAAATTATACACTTAAACCTTCCTCATGAATCACTCTGTCTATAAGTGAAAACCGCATGAAAATCCGTTAAGTAGTTTTTCAGTTTATTGCGAACAGACAGACAGACGCGGCGGGTGCTTGTTTTATAATATGTAGTGATTTTTAAACTTATAGTATCTGTACTTTCATAATTATAAAAAAAACGCAAATCACTTACAAATTACAAACGAAGAGCGGGTTTACACGATTGCAATTGGTGGGATTGTGACCCTCAACTCTTTGCCATTACAGTACAACCAAAACGATATGATATTATTTCTTCTTGAACTATGTTAAATTTTCAATACACAGATCTCCTGTTTGTATTGGGTTACCTTTCCAGTTAACTCTTCCGTAACTATGACCATAATAAGTTGTGCTGTTTCATTGTAACCTAAAACTACACTTCATTGGATACAAAAACGTTTTGCGGTCACTAAACTATCCCACGGGATCATATTATGAATATAATTCCATGGGAAAATGGGTCTATAGTGTTAAACACTATAGAACTAAAGGATCGGTTTGAATGGTTAAAGTTTAACTGTATTTTGATTCAGAGGTGGAGAGAGTTTACTAACTAATATTATTGACTTGTAGGTAAGTTATTTGACGTAGTCTTTAGGAGGACAAAATGTTCAAAAGCAGACCTCTCTAGATAGTAGTAATAATGATAATATAAGTCTTCTATATTTTTTTACAATTGAAAAGCGTTGTATCAGATGAGGAGATTTTTGTAGGTATAGATTCTTTTGAAGTTGATTGTAAAGAAATAGACGGCTTTTTTGACGGCTAGTTAAATATTTTTATTAAATGAGGTCGATAAACAAGCACACTGACCGACCTGATGGCAAGCGTTACCGTTAACCTCTTCTTCTTCAAATTTAATGGCAATGGCCACTCCTCTCTATCCTCTGCTATCTTTTTGACCTCTTCATCATTCATCCTACTTCTCTTATTCTATAAAACTTCTTCTAGGCCTCCCTCATCTTCTCTTTCCCTCTATTTTCCTTCCAATATTGATTTGAAAAAGTTGTCGTGTCTTAAGTGGCCAACCTGTAAACACTCAATGTCGATGGTTGCCAAGCCAGAGATACTCACAGTTCGATTGAAAATAGCCGGCCGAAAGAAAGATGCTATTTTATAGTACTATTTACTACTGTAAGTTTGTAACAGTAGAGTTATGGAAATATCACCATCATCGCCCACCCTTGTCCCATTTTTTTATACGGTCGGCGCAATATGTTTTCTTCTTTGTTCGTCATTACACTGCTTACTTCCTTCCTAGCCATATCTTTTTTCACACAGTCCCTCCATCTTTTCTGTGGGCAGTCTCTTCTGTTGTACTCGTCAACTTCCATACATAAAACTCTTTTCAAAATATTTTGTTCACCCCTCCACGTACAGTAGAGCAATTGACACAATTTCATATTTTTCACAAAAAACACGAGATCAGACGGAGATTCATCTTCATCTTTAAATTTTCGTCACAAAAAACACGAGAACAGACGGAGATTCATCTTCATCTTTAAATTTTCGTATAGTCTATGTGTTATCCTTGTAGCATTTACGCTTAAATAAAATTTAGATATTCAAAGGACAGACGTTGCCAAAGGAAACACACTATAGTAATCTTAGTTACCAAGCAGCCTGTTACCGCAAGTGTTACTAATTGTGACAACGACTGCTACCGATCACCCGTGCATTCACATGACTAATTAGTTTCGGTGTGGTACATATTACAAGCGATGACGACGTTTTGAAAGATACGACATTTGAAGTTTAGGTTAAGAAATCAAGTCAAAAAGAATGAAACTGAGGACTTCTTGTTGTTTTGGTAAGCAAAGTCATTATCAACAGTGAATTACACGCTACGTACGTCCCGCGGCTGATAAATTAATCAACAAAAACCTTAAATAGACCCTGAAATAATGTATCGAAAGTATAGGTGTTTGGACAAAGTTAATAAACACAACATACCACACTTGTAGTCGAGGTTGAAGTTTTATGTAGCTACTCGTATATAACTGTTTTAAGGGAATTAACGCGACTGACTGTGTGACCAGTCAGCCTGTGATTACGGCCAGTAAAACTTGGTCAAAATTTCAGGTAATTCAAAGATATGTAATACCTATTGATCGCGTGGAACGCAAAACTATAAAAGTTTAATGTAGCTATTTCTATTTAGGCAAGATATTAAAATATTTTGTGAACGTTAATACCATGTAATTAAAAGAGATATTGCATTAAACATTGAAGTCTTTGAGAAAAATTAATACATTAATTAGACACAACAAAGTTAAGAGATACATAAGACTATTGTCAGAAGAAGTAAATGAATAACCTTTATTATCAGAAGCAAATATTTAAAAAAAGTAATGCTGCTCTCATTAGACTGCAGTCACTAGTCTTGTGTGCAAGCAATTCTACACGCTATCACTCTATTGAAGAAGAAGTGTAGAAGATATAAAATAGTAGAATGACCTGTAAAGCTATTCGATGACAAAATAGTTTAGTTCTAAAAAACATAAATATCAAGCCAAGTATTCCAAGTTGATTTCCAAACGAACAGGAACAATTTACAACAAGTCATATCATAAAATATAGGTGTGGAATGCTCCTGAAGTCCCGTTTACTACCAGATCTGGCAAAAGCTCAATAAAGTTTGGTGTTGGACATCTACCAAAGTCAAATCCTGAAGGAGTGTGACTTTAAAAGTACATATTATATCGCGAGAAATAAAGATAATTGTGACCTTCTTTCCCTAATTATAAATAGTAAGGGAAAGAAAGTTACAGTACAGCTAATATAAAAACATAGACCAGTATAATTTCAATTGTCAATGTATAGACTATCCGTACCATGACAGATCAACTTTTATACTGGGCCTCTTTACCTTCTTGTAGCCCTTTTCGTCTAATTTTCAATCTTGTAACACATATTGATTAGAAATTTTTGCTATCTGCATTTCATCTGCATGTACTTTAAGTATCAAACATTTCTAAGTGCGCGAAATCTCTTCACGAGTTAAGATATTGCTTGAGGTGTTTAGAAACGTTACCGCCTCCAACGAACATTTAACTTCAGTTTCGATGATTAAATGATTATTTTTTTTTGCTTGAACTTGGCTGGACGCGCTACCGCGTGTCTGGATATGGTCAATCAAAACGATCGACAACAAACTTTTATAACATGTCAAATCTGAGAACACAACTATATTTTTAATGAATATCCTTAAGTTGCCTGTAACTTAAGATGCTATCAACATATCAAAAGTTTTATTTAAGAAAATAGTACCTGCTTCCACATACGCCATTACTACAACAAACCAGGGTAGGGGGAATCATTCACAAAGATATCCATCTTCCCACGGCCAGCTCCCTGAACCATGACGAGAATGAACTTATTAGATTCTTACTTTCTGGGAAGCTTAATTAAAAGTACCATTAATATTGGTGGTTTTTTAATTATAATTAATTCAAACGCAATTTTATTGGGAGTAGACTTTGATGATTAATTGGAAGATATTGAAGTTTTAATAAGGTCTGCAAAATTTGTTAAGATGAAACTACTTAATGAAATATTGAAGGTTCTTTTATGAAATACTTAAATAATTAGATGAGTTATTGTTTTAGGAATAAAGAGAAGTATAATATTATTCCATCAAAGAATTAAAAGGTAGACGAAGATAATACGGTAGTAATATCGCTATGCACAAGTGCGTTGCCGCCCTTTAAGGTGGGAGGAGGGGAAGAGGGGGGAAGAGCGGGAAGAAGGGAGAGGGGGATTAGATGTTGGGAGAGGGGAAGGACGGAATTAGGGGAGAGGGAAGGGTTAGGGCTTCCGATAACCTCACTCACGCGGCGAAAAGCAACATAACGTTGCTTCACTCTCGGTTTTCTGTGAGGCCGTGGTATCGAGCGGAGTCGAGCCGGCCCATACGTGCCGAAGCATGGCTCTCCCACGATTATTACTTATGACATTAAAATCCCATCAAAAACATAAATTTGAAAATAGGAGCCAAGTTCAATATAAGGAATATGCATAGTTGTCGACTTTGCCGACAAAAGAATTGAGATTGAAATATATGCTAAGTTCTGTAGATAACCCCGAAATTTATTTGTATGTTCAAACAACATTCTAAAATAAATTTATTACACAAATTCTTGTTTTTTTTTTTGCCATAAACTAGAAAACTTCTGAAAAATTTAAGCCCACGATTTGACTAAGCTAGTTTTCATATACAAGTTATGTAATATTTGGCGAACCAATTTATCTTCTTATTTCATACGCAAGTTACTGCTTTTATATTGTAAGTTCAACTTATCTTACTCTACTAAAAGTTTGATTTGGTGGTAAAAACTAGCCAAGTATGCATTTAAAAGATATACATATAAAACAAATAATACAAAGAGGAGAGACCTGAAGTGCCTGAAGCGAAGCGTAGCCGGTGTCAGCTCGTAACCTATATACAATTTAATTTTACATCTTTAAAGTTGGTAGCGTTTGAGTTATACTGGTCTTCTGATGTCAATTGTGAACCATTTTATATAGCTATATTTTAATTATTAATTGCAAACACAGTTATCATAATAGGATTGTATTGAAAAAACTAGGGGGAAATAGCCCTACATCTACTAATATAATAAAATAACGAATACATAATAAACTAGCAGCGCCCAGCGGTTTCACCTGCGTAAGTCCCGTGGGAATATCGGGACAAAAAGTAGCCTATATGTTAATCCAGGTCTCCAGCTATCTACATACCAAGTTTCATCGCAATCGGTTCAGGAGTTTTGGCATGATAGAGTAACAAACATCCATCCATTCATCCATCCAAACTTTCACATTTATAATATTAGTGGGATTACTGATCTCTACACGGAACCATCAGCAACGAGTGCCACAGTCGTTCGTATGGCAACCGGGACCGACGACTTAACGTGCTCTCTTAACTTAAAGGTCTCAATGTGATAAGAATGATCATACATCCTTAGACGGATCTAACTAGATCACATAACCTTGGAATGTGCTAACCATTATGTACTAGATATTGTCGTATATAAATATGTAGGTATATTAAGTGTATTTAGTGTAAGTTAGTCTGATATAACTTTTGACTTCACATGAACGTACACTTGCTCAACGAGTGTACGAACAAAACCATTGTTAATATCTGTATAAAACAAAGAGATATCTTTTAGTTATTATGGCTGAAATAAATCAAAATGAACGTGTGGAAGACGCAAGTACTGTGCAGTGTGGTATAAGGTAGAAGGGACTAGCGACATTGAGAACTTTTTCAGAGTGTTTTTTTTTTATTTTTATTCACTGGCAAATCGGATTCGTTTCATTTGTAGTAAGTGTAAATAAAGAAATTCGATATTTGCGTTTTCCAAATTGCAAGTCAGTTTAGACGGTGATGGAGTGAAACATTTTACTTTTTTAATGATTACTAGGATTTTAATGCTTTATTAGTTTACTAGCTTTTCTTGGCTTCGCTTAATTAATTTTGCTTTTTCGTTACAAAATATACTCTATGTCCTTTTCTGTACCCCTGAAAACGTGTGGTTTTTTTTTGTTTAAATTTCACAAGTGCGTTGCCGCCCTTTAAGGTGGGAGTAGGGGAAGAAAGGGGAAGAGTGGGAAGAGGGGAGAGGGAAGGGTTAGGGCCTCCAGTAACCTCACTCACGTGGCTAAAAGCAATGTAAGTATTGCTTCATTGACGGTTTTCTGTAAGGCCGTGGCATCACTCCGGTCGAGCCGGCCCATACTTATGTAAAATTTCATGTTGATCGGTAGAATAGTTAAACAAACAATCTCACATTCGCATTTATAATATTAGTTAACCGGTTAAGACCGGTTAAGATCATATCAGGTCATTTTCATTATGATTTCAACTTCTGTAAAAACTCGGATTGTGCTAAGTGCGTATTTGTAAAACATAAAACGTTCTTAAAACGAAAACAGAGTTTATCGGGCACCTTTTAAGTTTAAATTTACTTTATCAAAACATTAAAACGTGTCTTGGACTTGGACCAAAAGTCGCCTTAGAAATTACGACCGCCGCTATAGCTTATAAATTTCACTACATTTTATAAAGTTCTCTTTAAATTTTTGGGGGCGTTCTTTATAACTTAATCTCAAAGCTGGGGTAGATGTTTTAAGCGCTAAATGCCTCAGAATTTTCTTTTTAAAATCTACTGAAATTCTTGTTAGTTCTAAAGTTTTTCATGTTCTTAAGTTGCATATGATTGACTACCCATTTTGTCAAACATTTTTATACCTGAAGACCCATTGCAATTTTGTTTTTACTTAATAGTTTTTTAAAATTTTCAGTTAAGATCTTTGACAGTTGGAGGAAATGTCAAGAGGAAAAAACCAATGTATCATTGCTAACTTCTATTAACCTGAATAACCACCATCAGGCGTCCTCTGTGCTTGTGTGCTTTTTTTATCGTGTAGAAACCCCTACGGGTCATCACCTCACCGGGGCTACTGGTTAAGTGGTATATCGGAATCGAACCGACTAAAACCACACGGTGTTCCGTCACAAGTGACTCTATTGCAAGGGCCTCGGACATACAATAGGAAGGAAGTCCCCGAGAACCCTGGCAGATATTGGCCGCTTCTTAAGCAGAAGGCAGCTACGCCATTGCGTGTAGTTTCAGGCCTGCGTCAGCTCTACCCTAGCTCGTTCGTTCGTTACTCCCAGCCAACGCTCATGGAGGCCGGAGATGATTGTGTGCTATTTTGCTACAATCGTGGTATAAAAAGAAGAAAACAAGTCTAAGAACACACCATTAACAGTTACATATTATAACTTTTATTCCTTATAAGCAACTTTACTTGTACTCTGAAAAAATACCCACGAACAAAGTCACACGTATAGAAATACGGGCTATCCATTAATCAATCTATCGTTAAGACGTTGGACGTTTTTACTCCGCGGCAAGGTTATATCAAGCAGAAAGTCTTCAGATGTCTAGAAGTTTTAACTTGGAGTGGGGTCGAGTTTGGATTAAGTTTTCATAAGAAATTTTATTGGACATATGGGTCTGGAAAATGTTTTTATATTAAATTGTTTTTAGTCATGATAGTTTTTGATTAATAGCAGAAAAGAAATGAAAATTGTAATAGCTAGTACCGATAAAGAATAAAACTTAATAAAATGTCTACCGTTAAACGAGAAATAAAGCAAGTATATAAATTTATTTCGTGTATCTCCAAAAAGGATCTAACGATTTGGATCAAATTTTGTATTTTGATAAGGTTTTGCTTTGTAAGTTTATTTATATAGGGTGTGGAATCTATTTTCTGAAACGAAACGTGAAAATCTTACTAACTTCTTTCTTTCTTTAAACAAGATATAATGATTAGTGCATAAATTTTACTTTTTTTATGATGATAAATAATAATAAATAATAACTGGACACATCTCACACACGGCCGTCTGATCCCAAACTAGGCAGAGCCTGTACTATGGTAACCAGACTGCTGATAAACATACTTATATATTTCTTATTACATACATATTATAGATAAATTACATCCAGACACAGAACAAATGATCATGCTCATCACACAATTATTTGTCCTGGGTGGGAATCGAACCCACGAGCTCTGGCTTAGCAGTCAGGATCACTAACCACTAGACCAACAGGCCACCCAGAGGAAGAGGGGGACAGGGGGGAGGGTTAGGACCTCCGGTAACCTCACTCACTTGGCGAAAAGCCCACGATAAAAAATGTACCAGGATATGTTGAAATTATTATTATTATTTATTTAACGACCATGTTCTATAGTATATAGGCTTTACCAAAGTCAGAAGGCTCTAATTCAAAGGGAAGCTCATCATAAAATTTTCTTTGAACGAAACACTTAGTAATCTAATGAAATCGGTATTTCCTAGAAACTTCTGAAAGCTCATGGCTGGCATCCTGACATTCTCACAAAGGGCATTGGCAAACCGCTTTCCTAGTTATTTCATCAAGTTGAGAGTTCAGAATTAAGTATCAAAGGGAACAAGTATCTGTTCGTTCTGTAGAAATATAGAGGTGTGGTGCAAAATCTAGAATAGAATATTTTTTTATGTACACCATATATAATTATTATAGATCTTAAAAACATTAATGTTTGGTACAACGAGCTGATTTATCGCAGCTGCTAAATCATTTTTATCCTTACCAGACAACCTTCGGATGAATTTAGTAACAGGAGTAAATGGTAGCCGACGCTGTACTACATATAACAATACATATACTTACACGCATATGTATATAAATAATAATAAAAATAATAATAACTTCACACATCTCACACAAGGCCGTCTGATCCCAAACTAGGCAGAGCCTGTACTATGGTTATCAGACCGCTGATAAACATACTTATGTATATTTCTAAATACATACATATAATAGATAAATTACACCTAGACACATAACAAAATGATCGTGCTCATCACACAATTATCTGTCCTGGGTGGGAAACGAACCCACGACGTCTGGCTCAGCAGTCAGGGTCACTAACTACTAGACTAACAGGCCAGTTTGAAATCAGGAAATAGAAGATGTCATCGATACTAATATTATAGCTGAAGATGTGACCACGGCCAGTGCAACCTGGTCGAAACGTCAGGCAATTTAGAGGTATGTAATATATATTTCATGATCGCGTTAACTTGTCATCCGTGAGTTTAAAAGTTAGTACATAGCTGAAGAGTTTGTTATTTTCGGTAATCTATGGAATACTTTTATATTTATTAAATATATTTTGGCTATTTTGACACTGAGAAATGTGTTTATTATGTAAGAAACCTCAATCAATTCTTCAGCCACATCACTAATTATAATTATATTTCCCTGTGACAACTAACTTATCTAAAAAGAGTCATCAGTTATTTTCAAGACCTCTTCATCCATCTCCCCGTGACAAAAACTATTAAATATAGGAAGATCAATTACTTTAAGAATCAGACAAGCTGTCAATAATGGCAACGTCTTAATACCACGAAACAGGGTTTAAAATATGCAAGCGAATTTGTTAGTTTTTCTCATGTTTGCATCATCTCTTACAACTTGTTCCACTCGTACGTCATATCTGTCTATTATTTGTTTCTAGATTTAGTATTTCCATGTACTGATATCGCAAGTTCTGGCACAAATGGGAAGCCAAAATGGCTAGCTTACACAAGTTAGGAATCGGGGTAGATGTTTTCACCTGTAATGCTAGAGAGGAGCTTTTAGCAGATTTTGATGCAAATTGTGTTCACCTTCTGTAAAGCAAACACTGGTATCTACATTTAAATCTAAGTCTGTCACGTACAAACTGATTTATTAAGCGGTCAAATGTAGCAAGTAATTAAAATGTTGTACCTGTCAGTTTGAAATTACAAATAATACAATAGTTATAGTAAAGATGTAGTTTTTTCTCAGTCTGAGATTCAACTATTAAATTCAAAGGGTTAAAAAAACCGGGATAAAAGTAAAGCCTATGCGTTAATCCAGGTCTCCAGCTATCTACATGCCAAGTTTCATCGCAATCGGTCCAGTAGTTTTGGCGTGAAAGAGTAACAAACATCCATCCATCCAAACTTTCACATTTATAATATTAGTAGGATAGTAGGATATGTTTCTAATTAGTAAAATATAAGTATGGTTACCATAGTACAGGTTCTGCCTAGTTTGTGATCAGACGGCTGTGTCGACGTGTAACGGAGGTGTCAAAAGTAATTCGGTTATAACTCTGCGGCGCCTGCATGAACCTGCCCGCAGGGGCGATTTGGCATACCTGTCTTTGCCATTTCGTAGAGTTCAAATAACAGAATATGTAAACATGTAATAAAAAAACATAATATTTCTAAATGCAAAACATGTTGGTGATAATTCTACTATCACGACAGCTTAGACGAGGGAGTTGACAGAATGATAAATGGAAGAGATTACGGCAAGGTCGAGCGGTCCTTCCGAATTACATTATGGGGAGAGTAATTTTTTGAAATATGAAGAAAACATTTAGGGAGATGTTGAAAGATGAGCTTTTAGAGTATCAGAGTGAACAACGTTTTACTTCGTATTCAACGTCTAGAACTTAGTTAAGGACTCATTTTTTTTTCAGTATTAAAAGCTAGAAGAAGTTGGTAATTGATGTTGGGAAGCGGCATCGCACGGGTAGCAGAGATATTTTCAACTATCTTCGTCATATTTCAACCAATTTACCCAAAACCCTAACAAATTATACCCCTAAACCTTCCTCATTAATCCTATCAGTAGTTCTTCAATTTATCGCGAACAGACAGACAGACAGACGCGGCGGGGGACTTTGTTTTATAATAATGGTTTGTAATAGGCGCGAGAACTTCATGCTGGATGCAGAATCTGTAGTTACTACGTAGTGCAGCTTGTCTTCTGAATAATGTTGAAGCAAGTTTTTGCTATATGAGGTCAGAGGTAAGGCGCACCAGATTTTTGATAGAATTGTTGTCTTGTCTTGGAGAAATTTAAGTAGTTACTGCCAAGATAGTGTTGTTTTTATTATCTTATGGTTCATAAATTATAAGTAATAACACTACTGTATCAAAGCTTTATTAGGTACTAAGCTATTTTAGTTTCACAAAAAAAATGGAAGTGCATTTTTTTACTTTTAACTAATGGTTTTACTAATAGGCTAATGACGTAAAGAGATATGCAGTAAGAAATGTTGTGTCTATGAACTTTTTAGTTTAAGCAATCACCATAGTCTATTAACTGACTTTGCATCATTATAAATATAAAACAAAACGGAATGACGGAAAAAATAAAAGTAATCCGCTGTGTTCATCTTAAACTAAATCCCAATTAAATCGAATGCGAAAGAGTGATTTATTTTATTACTCAACTGATCAGACAAGGAAACCCAGAAAAAGTACTGTGCACAGTACTTTTCCTGGGTTTCCTTTTCTAGGCAAATAACTTTAAGACAAAAACCGCAAGGAAAAGGTACTTGTTAATGTAACAAGATACGTCAATAGTTCAATCCAATGGATCGTAAGATGGCTCACGAGAAGACGGCTTGAGTTAAAGGATCGTGTTGTAAAATTTCCTATAGAACGGCACGTATCTATCTAATTTGAAAGTAAACTCATCTAAGACCCTATTTTTGTGATAGCGGACAAAAGAGCAGACGGGTCACCTGATGGTAAGTGACTATAACCGCAAATTGACCGTGCAACTCAAGACTCACAAGTGCGTTGCTGGTCTTTCTTAAAGGCAACTCCCGGATTAGGAATGATTCCTGTGACGCGGGGGACTTTACAAATATACAAACAACGGACACAAAGAACACCCAGGCTCGGGTAGGAATTGAACCCACGACCTATGGCGTAGCAGTCATGGTCTCTAACCACTAGGCCAAGAGGCCAGTCTTTAAGCTGGGAGTAGGGGAAGGAGGGGAAAACGGGTAGACGGGAGAGGGGCGAAGAGGGCTTCCCCTCTTCGCCCCTCTCCCGTCTACCTGTTTTCCCCTCCTTAGTTAGGGCCTTCGGAAACCCCACTCACTCGGCGAAACACAACGGTCACACATCACTCCGGTCAGGCTGGGCAATACGTGCCGAAGCATGGCTCTCTAATCCAAGTTTAGTTTTGTGTTCTAATATAAGTTAGCTCTGGAAAATCTTTGAAGTCCCACTATCCTTACCGACCCTCAAACAACAAATCAAAAAAAGACATTATGAGTAGACGATATGGTTTCTCTGACAAAAAACTGGTCTATAATAATATATATAACAATAAATTCACCAATAACAATTGTTGATACAAATCTTCCACATCACCAAACAAACATCATTACCCGTTATTTTGTTTTTTATCCTATCTATTATTTACGGCAATATTTGTTTTGCTTTTTTATTTTTCGTCCATTACGTTGATGTTTAGATCCTTAAGAGCGGAAGAATTTTTTGTTATTATATATTTTAGGTCCTTTAATAATGTGATTCAAAGATTGGTGCTAAGAGATCAGTAGAATTTTCTTGCAGAATCACACTAAAAAGAGACAACCATATTCATAAATAGGATTTAGCCTGCGAGAGAATGAGATAGAATACAAGTATACAGTGTTTCCTATACTCTTCGTATGCTAGCACGTGAATTTTGCGCCTGCATACTACGAAGCCTTCAGAAAATGCGTCATAGTGAACGTGGTGTATCATTAACGTGTATAATTTTTTTAGGTATTAGGGTATGGTTTGCGTTTCTACCACTTAGGGATTGTGTTTCTATGTATACATAAGTTACCACTTATTCGGCGTTTTCAAGGACTGTTGGAAGTTCACTTGTTCTATTTATTAGAAGATTAAAGGTTAAAAGACGAGGGAGTTACGGCAAGGATACACTAAGGCAAGGAACGTGACACAGCGATTATGAGGCAACTGAGTGCCTACAGCAACTCGACCCTTTTGAAAAAAAAAAAGGTAAAAAGAGCCATGCTGCATCCCCAAAATTAATATTAAGACCTAATCATTAGACAATTACTTTAATCATTTTAAAAACAGTCAGTCAGTCGTAGGACTGCACGTCAGAAGTGATAACATAACTTCACTATGTATTTGCATATACATACACACACACATCTATATACATATAATTAGGTTAAAAATAAAAAGCAGGTAATAACATATCCAAATGTATACATAGGGTACACTGCAAGTTCTGCGCTCCTGGCCGCTCATAAATGTTTGAATTTCGAATGTTATATTTTTTTAAATATAAGAAACTCGGCTCCGTCTTACGAATTTTCGATCAGGGTCACGTGTCCTGACGCGAGTTTAACATTTTTTACCCATCCCAAAAAGTGCACAACGCCGCTAAAGAGGTTTTCACTTAAAAAAAACTCGACTCGTCATATCGAGTAATCTTAATGTTCACAAGAGACTCCTCTACGCGCCAAAGCAAATCACATAAGACACTTTTGTTATACATTCCCCATATTCACATTCCATATTCTATCCGCGAGGCCTTCAAAGTACTTGTCACATTAACGTCAATACACATATATATTGTATATAGTTCAAGCCTTTACTCGCTAAGCGGAAAATATGGTGTCGTATATCCTACTCTTGTGCGTTTTAAAAAGATAAATGGATAGTATGTTTGATAAAAATATAGAATCGAATAAAGAGAAAATTCTAGTAAGGTTTATACAATGCTCAAGATAGATAATATGTATTTATATTGAGAATCGTACAGTAGATATTATGACTAACTAACTATTCAGCGCTTTAAGCTGAATTGTTAAATAAAAATGAGCGATAATTGAGCGATAGCTGACTGAAAACTGAAATTAGTATTGGATATGACATAATGTCCGGATAGTAGGAGAGCCATGCTTCGGCACGTACGGACCGGCTCGACCGGAGTGATGCCATTGCCTCACATAAAAGTATTTCGCCGAGTGAGTGAGGTTACCGGAGGACCAAATCACTCCTTCCCCTACTCCCACCTTAAAGGCTAGCAAAGCGCTTGTAACTCTTGAGTTGCAAGTGTCCATGGCGGCGGTAGTCACTTATCATCGGGTGACCCAACTGCTCGTTTGCACCCTAACCCTTAGGAACATATGATAGTGTTGACGGGAATTAACGCGATCACGTATTTAGAAATCTTTCACCACAGATCCGACGACCGAGTTCGTGCACCAAACGTCAGGCAAATCAAAGGTGTGTAATAACCTTTAACCACATGATCGCGTTAATTCCCGTCAACATAAGTTTATAAATATCCATGTAAAAATAAATAAATTAAAGCGGCGGGTGGCAGCGTAATGGCTCAGGCGTCGGACTTGCGATCAAGACAGTGGTTACGGGTTCGAACTCCACCCAGGGCACTACCGACGTGAACCCACTCCTAACACAAGCCTCGTGTGTGTGTGTGTGTGTAGTATTCTTTAAAAAAAGCAATACGAAAATACATGAAATTTCATAAAACGCTGTCTAGAAAACACTACTGATGAGGTGAGGTGAGGTGATGTGAAAAGAGCCCCTATTTCGCAAAGCGTAATTGTTATTTCTGGTGTCGGTAGTAATTCTGAACTAAACATTAGAAAAACACGCTAGTAAACATTTTCAAGACGACATTTTGTACGTTTTAATCTTCCAGGCTGATTACCAGATTCTAAACAACGTTTCTATTATTCTTGTTATTTTGATGTAATTATTGATTGATGATGATTTTCTAATGTTATTTTGAGACAAAGGAAAACTAGGGGTCCACTTCATCCTAATTCAAGGTTTATCTGGCACTAGCAACCGGACATGGCTTCGCACGGGTACAAATTATACACCTAAACTTTAATCATGAATCACTCTGTCTATTAGTGAAAACCGCATGAAAATCCATTCAGTAGTTTTTCAGTTTATCGCGAACAGACAGACGAGGCGGGGGACTTTGTTTTATAATATGTAGTGATAATGTATGTATAGGTGGTGAAAGAATTTTGTAAAGTTCAGGGATTCTGGAGATTACCCGCCACATATTCAATTTAAGATTCATATTCTTTCTTTACATAATTTGTAACGAATAAGCAACAAATGTCGCTAAAACTTTAACAGTTCAAACGCAAATGTGGTTTCTACAGCAAATGCGGGTACAAAGTATCAATTGAACTTCCAAACAGCTTCCATAATAGAATTTGCCAATACCCAAAAAATGCTTACACCAAACTAGTTATATTTATCTTGGCCATAGCAAATTGAAAATTCAGCGAAGATTCACAAAAATCTGGCAGCTTTTATTGGACATATCTTTTTAGGCTAAATATGCTGACGCATTTGGTACACCTACGTACGGTAAAAGAATACTAAATTATGTCGGAAAATGTTTAGATTGTCAGTTTTACTTAAAATACTTTTAAACAATATAATTATATGTCTAGTTTCGACATTACCGTTTTCATGGTACTTATGATATTTTACAGTATAATTCAAATTCAAAATCATTTATTCAATTAAGACACTAAGTGACATTTATGAACGTTAAATTGAAGTAGAGTTAAAATCATAGATCGGCACAAACAGACGCCACAGCATGTACTGGATTGTCAAGGTAAATTAGGTGAAAAACACCAAAATATACTGCCTGTTTGTGTCGATCTATAACTTCCAGTTTCCAAAATGCGTAGGGCCTTATGAGAAGAATACTGGCCAAGAAACTCATGGCCACTCTTTTTAAAAGTCAGATCTTCAGGTACAATAGTGTTAGTGTTACACGAGAGGTAAACAGGATGCAAGCTGATGCCACCTGAATTTCATTTTATTGAAATGCTCAAAAAGCTAACGTACTAAAAAATAAAAATCACTCAGTGATACCGTTGAAGGTTTAAACCTATTAAACATAGAAATCATTCAAGGTGCACATCTGCCTTCATTCAGTTGCAAAATCTACTGTTAAAAATAATTCGTGACTGGATTAAGAGGCTAGAGTTGCAGTTGATCGAACCAAAATAATAGTATAGGCTAAAGCATCGCTCACTAGGCAGACCAGTCACCCCAAGCAGCACCCGTTCACGAGTATGACGCATGGACCAGCCATCATCTCCTTCGCCATATCAGTAGGAAATAAATGACCCGCCCCGTGACGACGCCGCAAGCAATGACATTTTAGTGAGCATGACAAACCATAGTCGAGATACTGATAAAAATCACTACTAGTCAAATTACCATAATAATCGTCACGCATTACTTTCAACTGACAATGGTTTGTTAATAATTTAGCTTAATTATAAGACAAAGAAGTTTGTGTGTATATACCTAATGACACCCTAAGCCCAAGACTGTTTGTCGTTTAGATAATCGTTGATCGTATAGTAGGATTTCCTAATAAGGTGATTTTTTACCGTTCGCTTGAGTTTATCTACAGGAAGGTCGATTACATGTATAGGAATTTTATTATAAAAACGTATACCAAGACCTTCGAACGAGTTGTGTACTTTATGTAAGCGATGATAGGTCCCAACGAGTTTCGACTTATTTCTTGTATTAATATTGTGTATATCACTGTTTTTCTTATAATTATTAATGTTGTGCCTAACAAACATAATATTTGCAAATATATACTGTGATGCAACAGTTAAAATACCTATATCCTTAAACAACTCTCGAAGAGAGACTCTAGCACTTAAGTAGTATATGGAGCGGATGGCTCGTTTTTGGATAATAAAAATCGTTTCAAATATAATAATAAACTATAGAGCCTACCGGTTGAATTTCGACTATAATTAATTACGTTTTCCTGTTATTGTATAGACAGTCTGTATCATGACAGGTCAACATATATACTGGATTCTTGTAAGCTTTTTGTAGTCGCCCTACCTCGTCCGCGTTTGTAAATTTTCCCCATTTTTGCAACATTTTTCATTGATCCTCCGCTCCTGTTGGTTGTAGCGTTATGTTATATAGTCTATAGCCTTCCTAGATAAAAGGGCTCTTCTCATCACACAATTATTTGTCTGGGTGGGAATCGAACCCACAACCTCCGGCTCAGCAGCCGGGTCCGCTAGCCACTAGACTCTATTCCCTTCAAAATTAGAATTCAACCAAAACGGATATAATCAATTTAACTTCCATTTGTACCAACTAGCTTACCTTTTAAAAACTAATTAAAGAAAAAATCAATGAAAAAAGAAAATTTCTCTCATAAATTCTGTGCACTATATAAATCGACACCGTGGACTTTAAGTCAGGTAAAAGTGAAAGGAAAAAAATAAAATATTATCGAGATAGGATCACTTTTTAAAGCTAGTGCTGCGCCCTCGATTATCGATAAGACTATGTTCCGCTACGTTAGCGATTCGAAGGATTGAATTGAATTGTTATTATAGTATTGATTTGTTCGGCTAGCTTCTAAGCTCTGAATATCTACTACACTAACCAATATTATAAACGTAAAAGTTTGTGAGGATGTATGGATGTTTGTTATTCTTTCACGCCAAAACTACGGAACCGATTGCGATGAATCTTGGTATGCAAATAGCTGTAGACCTGGATTAACATATAAGCTACTTTTTATCCCGATATTTTTACAGGATCGGGACTTACGCGGGTGAAACCGCGGGCACTGCTAGTATTAGATATTTTTATATGCTTATTTTTGTTGTATTTAAAAATTGAAATTTTGGGCGTGTATTCGTGATTTATTTGATTTTGCAAGATTCTGATGTTTCCTTTGCAATATAACAGTTTGAATTAAACTAAATTTTTTTTAACAAAAAGACCTTAAAAAATGTACCTCAATAAAAAAAATAAGTACCACACGAACAAACCAATTAAAAGAAAGAGTTAAGAGTGTTAAAGTTGTAATGAAACTAATGTTACGATTGTTTCAACATAGCAGCAACTTCTTATCAACGCTTACAGTACGGCATGGTCCTTGTTCACCACCAAAGTATAATACTCATGGATAGAATAAAGGATGATTTTACTACTATTCTCTATACGGTACTGCAACATCATGAAATACTATATAATATATATTGGAGATATTAGATAACTATCTCCGATAGACGATTTATCCTTTTGTTAAATGTCCCACTTTTCTATCGTTTTAAATCATCTGCGTGTAAAGTCATTGTATGTTTTAAAATGTTATCTTTGTTTTTTACTAGCAGCGCCTCGCGGTTTCAGCCGCGTAAGTCCCGATCCCGTACGAATATCAGGATAAAAAGTAGCCTATATCTTAATCCAGGTCTCTACCTATCTGCATAAAAAGTTTCAACGCAATCGGTTCAATAGTTTTGGTGTGAAAGAGTAACAAACAGCCATCCATCCATCTAAACTTTTACATTTATAATAATATAATTGGGATTAGTGGAATAGCATTTCAGATTTTTCAAAGGTGTCAACCAAAGTAATTTCACCGCCCCCTATTAGCCCCAGCTGTCGAAAACTCTAGGAAGCCACCGTATTTCTATTAAGAAGTTTAGCCTCGCTTTTGTGGAAACTAAATCATTTTAAACGTTTCTCGTCTCTGCCACATTTTGGCTTGACTAATGTGGAAAAAGAGAAACTAAATCGAATAGATACCATCAAATCACTGATCAGAGATATAAAAATATAGACTCATGTACTACATAACCAGTTTAATATTAACATCTGAGGAAGAAGACCCGTTGCTGATAGTAAATGGATTCATGATGAAATTAGGAAATCCGTAAAAGCAATTTCTCATGATGCAAACTATTATAGTAACAATAAAACGAATCTAGAAGCACGAATCTTTTTCAATGCTAAAAATTATTTAAAATAGTTGTTATACATTTAATTTAGGTATATTAAAATACAAAAAAAATACTTTACAGGGCAATTTCACGATTATATTTTCAATATAAACCTAAGTTACAACGTTTCAGTTTACCTAGATAAGAATATTATACGAATAACTTTTTAATAAAATCTCAAGTGGCTTCAATTTACTTTGAAAAGTACTTTTAGTTTTCGTAAACTGAGTCTCTTGGGTTTCGAAGTTGATTTTTGAACTAACAGAAACAAGCTATCAATGTTCCTTTTCTATTTTCGTAGATTTTTACTCATTCACTATTTACTTTCGTAGCGTGCTTCTGGTGCGATGATTTAAGACACTTGCGCCTTAAGTTTGTTTGTAAAAACATAATTATACCTAAAATATGAGTACATGATAGTCCTAGTTTTAAGATAAAATATTAAAAACTAAGTTAAAAAAATAACATAAATGTATAATCCTAAATCTGATTTCCTTACTACAAAAGTGACAACTTTTTCTTCATAACTACTAATAAAAAAATACTATCTAAAAAATATCTAAAGCTTATATACATACCCTCTTGTTTACAAACGTACAATACCTACTAGCGATCCATTATGCCATAACCATATAAAATAGTTATCAAATATCATAGTATACACAATTACAGTTTTGATAATGATTGTTTGGATAGCTACTTATACTAAACCATCGCATTATGTTAGATTTTAGTAGTGTACAAACCAATTATCGTTGGCAAATATTTCTCAGCGGGATCACTTGAATTCGAGGTTAGTAGATACGTCCTATAACAGGAAAATCACAAAAGTATCGATACCAAAACACTAATAAAGAAACCAACAAAAATAATAATACTCTTTATTGTTGATAACTAAAACTACGCCAAAACAAATTTATTAAATTGATACAGCAAAAAATGTCAAGATATCGATATTTATTTATCGACGTAGTTACATTTCTAGAGAGTGCAGTTAGAGGGGCCCATAAATCAGTTTCCGCTGCCCGTAGGCGCGTCTTAATACAATTTTATAAGTGACGGTTGCAAACTGGATGTATCGATAAAGAAAGATGATAAAATAGAAATACAGAATATGAATATTATTAAGTTATCTAATAAACTGACGACGGATCTGTTGGTCTAGTGATTAGTGATCCTGATTGAAGAGCCAGAGGTCTTGGGTGTTCGACTTTCATTCAGGACAAATAATTTTGTGATGAGCACTATAATTACTTCTCTGTCTGGGTGTAGTTTATTTATAACATAGTAACAACTAAACACATACCTATTTCATAGTACTATCGTACAGGCTCTGCCTAGTTTGGGATCAGACGGCCGTGTGTGAGTTGACTTCAGTTTAAGTTAGTTAAAACTCATGATCGATCTGATGGTAAGTGGTAACCTGTGCCTATAAGCACAAGAAATATATGTGGTGTGGCTTGTGAGTTGGCACTCCTACTTACCCCCCTATTGAAACTGCAACCTTACTGACCAACAGAAAAATATAACGTCAGGCAATTCAGAGATATCTAATACCAATTTCGTGATCGCTTTAATTCTACTATACATAATTATAGCATTGAACGCAAAAATTGAAAAGTAAGTATACTAATGCAGTCGGAAAGAGGTCATCTGCGTTGTACAAGTTTTTTCTCCATTGAGGGGGCTAGGATTCTCTTCCATAAGTCAAATATATAAATTTATCAATATGTAATTCATATTTTAAAAGTAAATTTGTTTATAAATGCTTATAAAAATAAATGACACGAAGCTATTTCGATCAGCAGCATATCATAAACTGTGTACGGTATTCATCAGATAAGAAAATTTCTTTTCTACCCCAATATCATAAAACAAAACCTAATTTTTAACAATCGTTATCGATATCGATATTTCTCCTCCCTAGCTTTCAGCTTACATAAATCATGAGGACATACGCCCTATCTGTTGCCAGCTTAATACGATCCCCGAAATGGGGTGGGGGTGCTTTTTATAGGCAAAAAGCTGAATCTTCCTTGTATTGTGTACTTTATATCGAAAATCTTTAGACCATTATTCAGCAGATTTAAAGAAAAACATAGATTGACAGCTTTCTTCGATAAGGAAACGGTATTTGAACCATTTATACACACTAGGGCGTTACATAACTTTTGTCGTATGCAGGCTAGATATTATTGTCAAAATGTTGTGATTTTAGGATATGATGTGATTAATTTCTTTATGTAAATCGAAACAACTCGATCGACCAAAAAAAACTGTAGGAAAACAATAGTTCAATCTATAATCAATAGAACGTTTAAACAACCAAACAAACAAACCAAAACCTCTTCAGCTTCATTGTATTAGTATAGACGAAGTTTTAGCACTATTAGTAAAAGCTATTCTAGCAATACTCATTATTTAATTGGACCAATATTTTACTATAATTTGGGAACAAAATGTCCTCAATAAACAAGTCTCCAATCAAACAGTTCTGAGTTAAGTGAATGATAATTATCTTCCTTATATTCTATGACATATCTAGCATCAAATTTAGTATTAATGTGAAAAATACTCTGTTTTCTCCACCATTTTATCTCTCCCTCTGGTCTGAGCATGTAAAATTTTATTATATAAATAGACATTTTAACCGTGTAATTTTTCTTCATATTATCCAACCAAAATTCTGCAGAATAAGCACAACATATGCCTACGTAATATTATGTACATACATTAAGGGAACTGAACCATAATACCCATATCTGTTTCCTCAATTTTCTCAACTTCAGTTAGTAAAAAAACATAAAGATTTATATATGTATACTGAAAAATTCAGCGACAAGATATCGAACCGATCTCATTTTGCTGTAGTCAGAACACTACTTCCACAAATGGCAAGTATAAGTTTTCATATACAGGAAGACGGTAATATAGTGCTTATCTTATGTCAAGATGGATGCTGCAAATGAGACCTCTTACAAGATAAAATGTTCCAATGTTAGAAGTTCGAAGACCGGTACATCTCGTGGGAGAGCCATCCTTCGGAACGGGCCGGCTCAACTGGAGCGATACCACGGCCTCACAGAAAACTGGCAATTAAGTATTGCTTGCATTGCTTTTCGCCGACTGAGTGAGGTTACCAGAGGCCCTAATTCAACCCTCCCCCCCTCTCCCACTCTTCCCTTACTCCCACCTTAAAGGCCGGCAACGCACTTGTGACTCTTGAGTTGCAGGTGCCCATGGGCGGCATTTACCGTCAGGTGACCCGTCTGCTCGTTTGCCCCTATGCCATAAAAAAAACTTTTATTACTTTAACGATGGATTTTCGTCATACTCGTATAACCCCAAATAAATTCAATATTTTATTCATCTGTTTAATGATGAATTTTAGCCCAGAGGTAACATTGTAAATTACAGTCTTACCTGTAAGCCATCCGTATTTGCTCTCCATTCTTGTACCAAATGAGCTGAGCTGGTGGGTTTCCTCCTCGACTGCGGCAGACCATCTCTAAGCTCTGGCCACGGCGAACGGTCTCTCCTTCGGCGTAACCTTCGATGTAAGGGGCTCCAGGTGGATCTGAAGAAGAAGAAGAATAGGTTAGTTATTGTGATGGGCCTGTTGGTCTAGTGGTTAGTGATTCTGACTGCTGAACCAGAAGTCGTGGGTTCGAGTCCCACCCAGGCCTAATAATTGAGTTATGCACGATCATTTGTTCTATGTGTGGGTGTATGTATTCAGTAATACTATAAGTATGTTTATCAGCAGTGTAGTTACCATAGTGTAAGCTCTTTCTAGTTTAGGATCAGACAGACATTTTTTTGTTTATTTATTGTTTTTGGTTATTAAAATTTATTTATTGAGAATAAAGTTTACAGCCTTCGTAAGCAGTAACCGGTGCTTGTCAATTATCGGAACACCAAGGAGTTGCTAACCTGAATCCCCCTCCAGGTAAACTATGCTCACGGCTAACAGCATTTTCAGCATAGTACCTACTATTAATCCATGGTCTTCTGAAGAGCGCAAGTAGTTTTCCGTTTTGCTAATAACAAGCTTTCATTCCTTAATTTTTTTGAGTTTCGTATATTCAAAGAAAAAAAAGGTAATCCTTATAGGAGACTTTTGTATCTGTCTGTCAGTCTGTTTATCTAGAAAGAACTTTCGTGCGTAGCGATTTAGCACATATTAGTCTGGCAAAGAGTATAGTCGTTCAGCATGTAGTGTTGTGTGAGCAAGTGATAAAGATTAAACTTTACTCGCTTGTAGTGAGAGTTGTTAGTTATTTGAATGTTTGGTTAAACCAAGCCATCTGTTCTACTATTTATTAATTTATGCTATAGTGTGCGTGAGCGCGTTGCTGACACCCATTGGTCTCGAAATTTGTTATTTATAAACGTTCCACTAAAATTTTAACGAAGAATAACTCAATAGATAATTCAGTAAATATTTTAGGTAAGTACATTTATAGCTACTCTAGATTTGATCCAAATAAAAAGTGTTTACCCAATTTTAGTGATAAACAAGACGTCATAACAACTTAGTACTGTCGAGTATGAAAATGTTATGTTAGTGTCGTTGGACCATTTGATAAATTGTAAAATAAGAACCAGATTAAATAAAAAAAATCGGCCAAGTGCGAGTCGGACTCGTGCACAGTTCCGTTAAATATTTTTATTATATGATGTCACTAAAAATTTACGGTTTTCTCAATTTTTCCTTTATCTGTGCTATAAGACGTTGCTTCGTACCATATTTCAAGATTCTGAGTTCACGGGAAGTACCCTGTATGTTTTGATTCCCTTGCGAGTGTTTGCGGAAATTTGCGGCATAAACGGCTGTATCTTTTGATTGCGTTGGCTTAGAAGTTTGATTTTTTTCACAGTTCTAAGGGACAGTAGACCTGAGTATTTGATATAAATTCCAGTTTGATACCTCCACGCGTTCCTGAGAAAAAGGGTCTTGACAGACAGACAGACGAACGGACGGACGGACAACAAAGTGATCCTATAAGGGTTCTGTTTTTTCTTTTCGAGGTACGGAACCCTAAAAATTACTTTAAAATGTTCGCATAAAACTTTCGTGAGATGTATTGATATTAATTAAGAATGTAGGGTTTTCTGTTTCCTTACTGTCAGTTGCAGACGCCACACACTAATAGGTAAGTAAAGATTGCATGCACCACTGACACTAGTTCAATTGAATTTGAAAGTGACAAGTATTTTTTTTTAAATTAAAAATAAAATCGAAAATACTTTGCATGAGAATATCATCATGAAATAAATGGAGAATCGGCATTCAACGTGATAATACGGCCAGTGATGAAAAATCTTGTTTATTTAAAAAAATATATGACAGACAAATATATTTTTAATACATGTTCGTTTACGTACATATGTAAATGTTTTTTTTTATTTATATTTGCCGAAATAGCAAATACCCAAACCGTTTTACTTTTACGTTCGGAAATAAATTAATGGTTTGGATATGTACATATTGTACATACCTTTGAACTGGCTGACTACATGATTAACAGTCAGTCCGTGACCGCAGCCAGTGTAGCCATGTTGAAAATTCAGGCAATTTAAAGGTATTTACGTATGTATGTATATAGACAACTCATTAAGTTAATACTCGTTAATGTATTCTTATACCTAATATCACTACTACATACAAGGGAGGATTATCCGATCAAAAGTCTATAAAATCGAAAAATTCAAAGACGGACCAAAAGTAGTCAACGTCACTATTTGGCCCGAATGCAAGAATTATGTTGGTCCATTCGTTCGTTGGTGCGTTAAAGGTGTACAAACCAACCAACAAGCTTTATCCTTTGATATATGATAATACAGCATTCCTGGGTTTCCCGCATTATTTATTTATTAAATCTTCTTGGACCAAAATAAACAAAGGATGACGATTTAATGCTAAAGGAATTATTTAGCATTAAGTCTGCTGGAGAGAGAAATTAGACATGACACGAAGTAAATGCAGTAAAATCAAAGCACATAATAATATGAGTGCAATACACATATCCTAACTTATATCCATAATAATATTATTATGATAAATGCGAAAGTTTCGTTCAAAGCGAAAGTACGAACCCACATTTCGCGGAACGGAGCAGAATCATCTCAACAGTAATACATTATATTTATTTATATATGTTTATATGTATGTGTATGTATAGGTATTTATGTAGTATATGTTGTCCTGTGATCTTTCCTAGTTTATTTTTTCTTTTCTACATCTATCATCATCTAAATCTAGTGCATCTGTTAACTCATTTCTGCACCACCCTAAGGTAGGCTGGTAGACAATGCGTACGGCGTTAAGTCCGTCATTGTAAATTTTTTGTGCATGAAGTGTCAAATAAATAAATAAATTTGTTTGTTGAATGAATCGTAATGAAATTTAGGCAAGAAGATAGATTATATAATAGGAAAAGACATACTTTGTATAACATTTGTATAAATATATATTCTCGTGGTATAAATTTTATTTTCCACGCTAACGAAGTCGCGGGGCAACAGCTAGTCATATGTTCATGCAAATGTGAGTTTGTTTGTTACGCTTCACATCCTAATTACTCAACCGATCATCATGGAGTTCCGTATACACGTTGTCAAAGATAAAGAAAAGGACAAAGAATACTAAAAGAAGTACAGATCCCGAGGGATACTATAGGATATCGCCGACTTCTTCTGCGTGGAGCATTTATTCGAAAGCCTGCCACTGAGCTGAAGTCGATGAAAAGTCAAAAAATAAAGTAAATCTCTATTTTGATTCTAGTTCTACATCTTTCACATGTTTATATGTTGAGAATTCTATGTATTATATCTTAATTTATCAAATACTCAAAAACCCTGAATTAATTTAAAGAGTACAGCCAAAGCATTCCATTTTCTTCATTAAAATAGAATCGTTATCTACAACACTTTTGTTTTAAACCCCTTTTCGTAAAAATCTGATCAAAAAAAAAATCTCGTAAAGATTTTCCCCACAAAGGAACACTTTTCCGACCGACTGTACAGGAAAATTGCCTTCAACAAGAGTTCATTAACCCCAAACGGGGTTTTGTGACATTATTTAATAGGGGTTCTTTGAAAAATAAAAGAACCTCTTAAACTCAAAATGTTTAAATATTACTTTCGACATTTAAAACATATAACTTATACATATATAATACTATATATAATTAATGGCCTGTTGGCCTAGTGGTTAGTGACCCTGACTGCTATGCCATAGGTCGTGGGTTCGATTCCCATCCGAGTCTGGGTGTTCTTTGTGTCCGTTCTTTGTATGTTTGTAAAGTCCCCCGCGACACAGGATTAATTTCCTAATGCGGGAGTTGTCTTTTTTATAAAAAAAAAAAAATGAATTAAGTTTTAAGTTGAACCGCCACTGTATAGATTTTTAGTACAATGACAGGACAGGGACATATCTATACTTCCTAGGGTTCCTAGGGTTCGAGTTCATTGTTATAGACTCACTTGTGACGGAACACCACACGGTTTTCACCAGACTAAAACCACACGGTTTTAGTCGGTTCGATTCCGACGTATCACTTCACCAATAGCCATGGTGTGTGATCCTTGTAGGGGTTTCCACAAAAAAAAAAAAAGTCCAGAATGTATCAATATACATTCATACATTCTGGACCCCTGTAGCCAGATGCAGTTTTCGCATAATTTATCAAATTGAATATTCTTAATTCCACATTCCTCCGTTCGCAAATTTTGCTTAAAAAGGTACAAAGAATTCTCTTAACACACAATATATTGATGATATTTTTTTTTGTCGCTAAGACTCTGACATAATGGCTTCTCCTCGTGGTTTGAACCTGGATTTCGTTGCGAAAGGTTTCTTATAAAAAATCATTACTTTTAGTAAAGATATACGGTTTTACTCACGTGTATATTTCGGGGATGCCCGACTAGTTTCATACCCGACGGGGGCCCTTTATCAAGGGCGAGGCGTCCTGCCTGCTATACACGTGACTAAAACCGTATATCTTTACTAATATGAATACCACTCACGAAAGTTTTTATTCGAGTAAATCATTACTTGTGTACAAAATTTATTAAAATTGATTTTAATATAATAAATACACAACATTCTTTTAAATTTTATTTTACTAGATATTATAAACATATAGATCAACCATAAAATAACATGGACCTATGTATATGTAATGGATTTATTAAGAAACCAGCTGCGCCCTGCGGTTTTACCGCCTCTCCTTTTAGTGCCTCGTTAAGTTTTCTTAAATTTTCTAATTTCCCACGCAATATACATATTTTTTTTAATCATAAGAACCTTCTCCTGATAATAACAGACACAAAAAAAAAATTTGCGAAATCGGTCTAGCCGTTCACGCGGGAAGCCGTGACCAAGGGAAATAGGGATACATTTATATATATCATATTTACATATAGATTACCCGTAAAATGAATTCTGCAAACGTTAGTCATCATCCTCATCATCCTCCGCGCCTTTTCCCAACTAAGTTAGGGTCGGCTTCAGTCTAACTTCGCTACGGCCGAACTTTGATATTTTATGTGAAGCGACTGCCAGACCTCCACAACCCAAGTACTAGGCGATATCGAAGTTCTATAGTTAGACCAGGTTTTCTTACTTTTTTAGGGCTCCAACTACCCGTAACGAATGCCACAGATGTTCGTATGGCACCCAGGACCGACGGTTTAACGTGATCTCCGAGTATGTCTCCTTATTTAAAACTAATTTGGTTTGTAGTCTTGAAAACCAAAAATCAAATAACGAAATTACTAAACTTATATTGTCACGAATGAGTTTATTTTCCTTTTTCCTTTTGCCTCATTTACTTGACAATCGAAAGGAAATGTTACATGTAAATATTTGTACCTAAAAGTATCTTAACTTTGAATCTTATCTTGCTAATATTAAAAAAGCGAAAGTTTGTGAAGATGGATCGATGTTCGTTATCGTTTCACACAAAAACGGCTTAACGGATCTGGATGAAATTTTGCACAGAGATAGGTTATAGTCAAGTATAGCACATAGGCTACTTTTAATCCCGGAAAAATTTACTAAATTCAAACAGATAGTAGATCATTATTACAAAATTACTGTTTGTAAGTATCAATTTCTACTTTACTCTTTCATGCAGCCACTAAACTCTCTCATAGCTCTAACGGTTAAATCCATATATTTTTATTACGGAACCCTCAATATTTAAGGTTGAATAGTTTTATGCGTACCCCTCGATTGAAGGGGTCAATTCATTGGATATGACCCATTGAGAATTATGATGGGACCAATGTTTAGTGCATGAAGGTTGTATTTATTCTTTTAGATTTACCAAATGGAAATAGAGGAGTAAAGTAACTTTGACAATATAGCTTATAAATAGGGGGAAAAGGGGGGAGAGAAAAGTTATAGTTAAGAGTATTAAATGTGCCAGAACATAAGGAAACTACTTTTGGTTGGCCAAAGTAGTTATATAAGTTTGCTGTAATATATTTTTGTCAATATCATTATTTTTTAGAATCGTTGTGATTTGAAATTCCATGAAACGAAAAACTCACAATAAAAAGAGACAAACAAACATTCATAAATAGGATTTAGCCTGACAGAGAATGAGATAGAATACAAGTATACAGTGTTTGCTATAATCTTTGTTTTGCGCCTGCGTACTACGAAGCCTTCAGAAAATGCGTCAATGTCAACGTGGTGTCATTTTTGTGCATTTGCGTATTAAAATTTGTTGGTTAATTAATATATGTTAATTGTTTAACACATCTGTGTTAATTTGATAAATAACTTTTCAAATAAATTATCTAAAATTAAATGTATTAATATTAGTAAATTATTTGTGTTGATTTTACTTTTTATTTCTCATTCTCTCGTAGGTTACTTTTCTGAAGCTTCACTTCTGCCATGTGTGAATTGCACACACACTTTTTTTGTTTTTAATTGTATAGGGGGCAAACGAGCAGACGGATCATCTGATGGTAAATGACTACCACCGCCCCTGGGCACCTGCAACTCAAAGAGTCACAAGTGCGTTGCCGGCCTTTAAAGTGGGAATAGGGGAAGGGTGGAAGAGGGGGAGAGAGGGAAGGGTTAGGGCATCCGGTAACCTCACTCACTCAGCGAAAAGCAATGAAAGGATTGCATCATTGCCGGTTTTCTGTGAGACCGTGATATCACTCCGGTCGAGCCGGCCCATAATATGCCGAAGCATGGCTTTCAAACGATAACTGCTTTATTTTGTTGGTCCTGGGGAGATAAGTTAGCGTTTGAGTTAGCATGTGATCGTTCGATTCTGAGTTTTTAAGTCGGGTTAATTGTTATTAAATTTTTTCTGCTTGGGAAACTTTCAAATGTCGCTCGGAGTTTTTAAAACGGGTGCAGTAGGGTGCAATATTTTACCCCCATTACTTTTGAATAATAAATGAAGCTTAAAAAAAAACTCCAAGAGTTTCGTTTACATCTCTTTTTGTCACGATTCGTAGATGGTTAATTTTGGTTGTTGAAGTTTTGAGAGTAATAAAACAAGACGAATATTACCCAAAGTTCGGGTGTTGGTATTATTTTTTTTTAACACCTTGTCAATAATACTTCCGTTATATCCAATTTGATATTTATTTTAACAAAAATACACCAGAAATTATTTGATTTGGCCATATCATTCAATAAGTACACTTTCAATAACGTCCTTCATCAACAATAATGTTTAAAAAAAACTATGAACAAACATTCGGTTCGTCTAAAAACCACAAAACGACAACTCATTTGCACAAACATCTTTCAGAACACACCCCATCAAACATCCATCTACAAACATTCTTGTAACCACACACAACGCATTCCTCGACAAACTCACTATTAAAAGATGCCCACTGCGATCTGTGTACGACCCTCCCCCTTTTACCCTTCCCCCCACAATTGCGACGCCAGTAACGGAATAATTAAGTTGAGGGAGAACAGGGCTGGCTGAGAAACTCCATTTTGTTACAATATATAGATTAAATATATATATACTAATATTTCAAGGCGTGTCTTGTGTAGGGCTTTAATTGAGAATATCTTTAGGTAGAAGGTTATAGTGGTCTTATATTGAGGACTTTGAAGCTACACTTTTAAGGTAGTTCTACTGTAACAATGTCTTATAACAAAGGATATAAAATAAAGTGTCTACATTTATATTTATCTATCAATCTATCTACACGGGTATATTTTTATAATTATTATAACTTGAGACACCCCACGTTCGTCTGCTTCCAAACTAGGCAGAGCCTGTACTATGGTAACCAGACTGCTGATAAACATACTTATTTGCTTATTTGGAACTTGCCTGACCGTCACTCTCAAATACACATATACAGATGTGTGTGTGTGTTTTCACTTCTGACGTGCAGACCTACGACTGACAGTATTTTTATTTTATTTGGATAAACAGTGATAAATTCCATACATTAAAAATATAGATAAAAGAGTTAATATGTATAGAGTTACTTTATCAGATCTAGCAACGTGAGTCACACATGAAAATACTTCAAAATAGGGGGAGGTTATATTTTCAGGTGTAAAAAATGCACGTGTTTGGAATGGATTCTCGTCGGAACTGTACTAGGTGCGGTCTGAAGCCAAAACCACATGATCGCTAGTCTGGCGCATTAACCATTACGCCACTCACACACATACCGCCACTTACAAGTAGCAAGTGAACCTCAAACCATTATGTTCACCGAAACTTAATCACTACATATTACAAAACAAAGTCCCCCGCCGTCTCTATCTATCTGTTCGCGATAAACTGAAAAACTAGTGAACGGATTTTCATGCGGTTTTCACTAATATATAGAGTGATTCATGAGGAAGGTTTAGGTGTATAGTTTGTACCCGTGCAAAGCCGGGGCGGGTTGCTAGTTTTGTATAAGGTAGGAAAGTAAACACGCTAGTGATCCTGGCTTCCCTTTGACTAAAGTATTCAACATTTTGTACTTATATCGTGAGAAATCTTTATCCGGATTTAAGCACCACCAACTACGATGGACTAGACTAGTGTAACCCGTATGAAAATGGCAATAAAAAATCTTGCACCTAAAAATACTCACACAATTAAGACCCGATATCTGTAAACGTACTTATGAAGTATATAAGTGCGAAAGTTTAAATATATCGACAAAAATATATTTATAATGGGCTTGGAGAACTTCGACATAAGAATATGTACTTCTGTAATACTTTGAACACGAGAATTTTCATAAATTGGCTCTTCAATATTATCTTATTTTATTCCGACAACATCAAAAAATGTCTTTACCAAGCCTTTAGGTACTATAGCTGTAATATAAAATATAAAAAAAAAGAACATCAAACTAATGTAAATTACTATCAAATACCGTTAACACGAATCATTTCACATAATTTATTAATACTTAATACGATAAAACAGTTCTCCAGCCATCGTTTAAAAGTATTGATAAAATCGGAATGCTCTCGTCATCCGGGTCTGAACTAATAAATCAATCGTATCAAGTATTTCTACATTGGAGTTATCCAGTGTAGAAATACTAGATACCCGGTTGCGGCGTGGTTTAAGATTTATGAGATTGACAACCTAGACTTAACAGTCTAGGTTGTCAATCTCATAAATTTTAAATCTAGCTCGAATACTGATTGCAAAAACATGTTTTGAGGATGGACATTACAGCTCCTGAGGAGAAGTGAGGTAACAAACATTTTATATTCTTACCCTTTATTTTTTACGAGAAATTAAGGATATTGAAAATAGTGTGCGACAGTTTATTAGACAATACAAAACTGTATGTGTGTATATGAGAAGCAAACAATAATGCATTCATTTAAACAAACTGACCAGAAATAGTGCTGATGATGTTAAAAAAACACTAAAATAGCTGAAAACAATTTGGATAAGCTTTCTAATAAAATAAACTGTACAGAAAGACTGCCCGGCCTGTATCTGGCTCGAGGTTAAAAATAGACAAATATATTTTTTTTTCGCTGCTCCTAATCAGTCTTGACATCAGCGGTATGTCACTCAAACTTCCCTAATTACAAAATGTATAATTGAAAATTAATTTAAAACTTTTAACTCCTATAAGTGATGGGTAACCCTACCGTATCAAATCGGGCACAGCGTACTGTTACATAGTACGCAAGTAATACGCACGTCAAGTGTAGCGTAGTAATTAAACGCGCATTGTTGCGAGAAGCGACAAATTTGTTACTAGGATGCCTCTTACACCGAAAGGGGTTAGGCGGAAATGTTTACAAGTTGGTGGAAGTGTATCATGTTTGTTTAATACGATTATATAGGACCTGTTTCAGAAAGGTGTATTCATTAGGGTTGTATACTAGACCCGTACCGTACCCGTGTGGGTGACGTAAAGCGCTGACTATTTTACTAAACACAGAAACATTGTTTTGAAATTGAAAATTTGGCGAAGCTAATATTCCGTAAGACAAAGGCTGACACAAATACATCTATATGTTGGTTTTCTTGCTTTAATACAGAAACCATAGTAACTGTAACTAATAAAAAAAAAAATATAATACGGTCGAATTGAGAACCTCCTTTTTTTTCGTCGGTTAAAAATATAAATATGTTCCGTAACAAAGAAGGTTAACACGAATGAAACCACAAACATATCTATACTAATATTATAAAGCTAAAGAGCTTTTCTGTTTGATTGGCTGTTTGTTTAAACGCGCTTATCTCTGGAACTTTCAGTCAAATTTTAATAATCATTTTTGTATTGGGTAGAGTATTCATTGAGGAAGGTTATAGGCTATGTAACATCAAGCTACGAGCTCTAGGAGCAGATCAGTGACCAGGTGAAACTGCGGCTTTTGAGTAAGAGAGTTAAATACTACCTTAGAAGGAAATGGAATGAAACCTTTCATCATATTGGATCATAAATGGGTCACATAATTTATGCATTAAACAAAAGTTCGGTGTAACACACAGCCTACCCAAAACTCAAACATAATGTTCCGTTGTAAAAACTTGTCCGGGGCGGTGTGTTTCTGTCGTGAACTTTTATTATAATTTGCACATTTACATGCTTATATCACTCATACTTCAATTACAAGGAACATGGGTTTGTGATGTATGCCAGAAATGTTAGGCGAAATTAAACTTTACTTACATCGACTAAGTTCTCGTAAGTCGCAGGATTTGGATGGTTTTATGTGTAAGGGAGCGTACATAATAGAAGGCTCACGTATTGCAGTTGTAAAAAAAAATTGTTATTTAAAGACTAAAAAGAAAAAACACTAAAAAGAGGTGATTTATTTTATTTTGATGATCATGACGTTATGATATTATTGTTTTGCCATCTGTACAAATTTTGAAGTCAATTAGACGCCTTTTAAGGTGGTGAAAATAACTTATAAAGATTCCGTTCATACGCACACGCAATAAAAGAGTGTTTAAAATTGGTACATATGCCGAAAGACCGCTATTAGGCGGTTTACTCAGTAGGTACATCACAAGCACCATCGTAAAATTCTGTAAGCGGACTAATAATAATATTAAGAAATAGCGATCAATTTCAATTGTTGTATAAAAAACCCTTTTTAAAATTTTTGCAAATTGCTTTAGCGTTACAAAGCTAAATATCGCTGCATTACGGATCAGTGAGGACACAGCCTTATTGTCACTAATCTTTAGCATATTGAAGTCATGTTTCATTCTAACATAAAACAGCCGAATATCAATTTCAGTGAGGAATATATAATTATAATGAAATTTCAGGTAAGTACTCATCCTTGAAAGTGATTGGCGCAAGACAGACTTTTGATGTTGACATAATCCTTAAAGCTGACAGAATGAGATGGAACAAAATGTTAGGTATTCTGTTTTATGTCAGTAGCTTTGTCCGCAGCTTTGCTCTCGTAAAAGTAACTTTTCTTTCGCATTTATAATATTCAAGTTAGGATTATAAAACATATAATACACACTTTTCAATTTCAAACTCCTATCAAAGAACGCTGTGACAAACAAAAGTGCTGAAATTATGCTAAACTTTAATTAGTACTATTTAAAATTGAGATTATCTCTAAAGCATTTCCCATTTTTGTCATCCCTTCTCAGCGTTATGTGGTTCACAGGTACTTTTTCGGCTTCGGCTTATATATTAAAAAATAGAAACAAATATTTGCGCTATCAGTGGGCGTAGGTTAAAAATATATGCCATTATAAACACGTGGTATTCACTAACCCTAGCTAATTCAGCTCTAACTGTGTTGGTATAACATGTACAAGCGACAAAAGCGAAAAGCGATGTGTAAAAGCTAGTTATAGCTATAACATACGTGACGTTTTATTATGAGTTTGCTAAATTTACCGCATAATTAAATCGTACACTTTGTTTTCTTTCCCCTATGCTCGGCTTACATGGGCTAGTGAAGTGAAAGAGGGTGTCGATAATTTCATTTTTAAAGAAGTTGATGTATAGATGTATCGATATTTTATTGCTAATATAAAAAGCTTTTTTATTTCACACGATAATGGTAAATTAAAACATATTTTTTTCACTCCTGCCAATGCTGTCTAGTCCAGGCTCGTCAATAAATATTTATACTGACGTGAACACATTCGTAACATAAGTATTTAGCAATATACTAGTGTAGTAGTGATCACCAAGAATACTGTGTTATAAGTAGACTTTAAAACAGAAACAGTTTATACTTCGGCCACTCACGGTCACTCACGCGGCGAAAAGCAATGCAAGCATTGTTTCACTGCCGGTTTTCTGTGAGGCCGTGTTATCGAGCGGAGTCGAGCCGGCCCAAATGTGCAAAATATGTATTAAAGGGACTTATTAAAATTTAACTAGTCAAAAATATTTAAAGCAAGCCACTAGAGCAGAGAACACGAATGAGGTGTTGATACGCAGGAAAAACACATCACTGTTTTACGGGACTTCCTTCTAAGGTGAACAACCGAGCCCCTACATGTAGAGACGGAACATGTGGTTCGAGTCGGTTCGTTCCAACACACCACTTTACTATGAACTCTGGTTAGATGATGACTCGTGGATTGCGCACGTCAAAAAAAAATCACTAGAAATGTAAGTGTTCATAGTCACTAGCAGCACTTAACGTCGGTTAGGGTGTTTACTTATCGAACGCATATAAAACATCTGCATAAAATCTTCAATTTATTTGAAACTAGCGACCCGCCCCGGCTTCGCACGGATGTAATGTAGATACTAATGTGGTGAACAATTATCGTGATATGATTATACAAATTAACACAATACAGTATTAAACTATACGTACAAACCTTCCTCTTGAATTGCTCTTTCTATTGGTGTAAACCGAATTAAAATCCGTTGCGTAGTTTAAAACATGTAAGCGTACAAACGGTGGAAGCGACTTTGTTTTATACTATGTAAAGATAAATGTGAACTAACATGGGTAAACTATTCTTTTGTAATCTAAATAAAACATCTGAATGTAATAAACAAAAATATTTGATTTGTCAAATCTCAATCCCAGTATTTTAAAAGCACTCAAGAATAATAAAATAAAACCTTTCTTTCCACCCTTACCGCAAGTAACGAGATTTTGTGAAAGTTGAAATTTAATTTGTTGCCCAGTATTTTATTTTCTGTACCAAAGTACCCTAATTTATCGAATAAGGCGTTACTTTGAGGAAACCCGTTAAAAATAATTCTTAAGGGTCACATTATTGTTATACTGGTGACCGTTAGGATCTATAATTAAATAGACTTGATCCGAAGTAGGTTATTTATGGGAGGCAAAGCTCAAAAATATTTTGAGCCACGCCGGTATACTACCGAAAGCATTGGCAGAAGTGTATTAGACGAAGCCATCGTACTATAATAATAATTCTAGAATAGGAACCCTTACCATCGCATCGGTATTTAGTAGTATATAAACTAATATTATAAACGTAAAAGTTGTGAGGATGTATGGATCTTTGTTACTCTTTCAAGCAATGACTACTGCACCGATTGCGACGAAACATAGTATGTAGATAGCTGGAGGCCTGGATTAACACATAGGTTACTTTTTATCCAGATATTCAGACGGTTTCGGGACTTACGCGGGTGAAACCACGGGGCGCAGCTCGTAGGAAATAAACAAAGAGCGGTCTAGCATTGGATAGAACGCCCTTGTTTTTATAGCAACTTACTACCCGGCCACGCGCTGCTGTAGCCAAGTAATTTGCAATTAAAAAAGGTTGTGACTGTAAATTGAGATAAAACTCCTATCCTATCTCTCAAGATGGACTAAACTGCACACAGTGTACAAAATTTAATTAAAATACAAACAACGTGACACGAATTTTTTTTATATTAAGATTAGCATTTAACAACAAAACATTGCTAAGATATCGACAGCGGCACATCACTGTCCCTTACAAAGATTGCAAAGGGATAAAGTTTAAAAAAATACAACAAAAAATAAACGCTCACAAAAAGAAAAGGTTAATCGCAAAGGGAATAGACAAGCAAGTAAAACAGCCTAAAGCTAATAACAGCATAGGATAATGTTAACAATCATTGTAATTTAGTATCATAATATAAAGGAGAAATAATTGTGATAAATTGAATATAATATTTCGTAGAGTAATAATAAGAAATACGTTGTTTTGTTCTAAAAAAAATATATTAAATAATTAAGATAAAGAACATATAACAAAGGAAAAAACCAACAAGGAAAATATAAATTAAGAAAGGATTGATTTTTACGTATCTTCATAAGAAAACAAACTTTTCCTAGTGATTAGTTACGAGTGTCCTTATAGAAAATATTGTACCTTGCAAATATTATGTTAGGAAAGTCCACATTTGTAATATAATGTTTATTTGTATTCATTATTCGTATTACCTAACTACCTGCTTATGGACTTCCAGCAGTTTGGCTTCCTTCCAAATGCTTTGCGACTAATATGTTACAAGTCTATTAACAGCACTGTGTTATCAACCAGCTGCCCATACGTTGGACAGTTTTCCACAAAGAGACGTATGTAGCGTATTAAATATTAGTATAGGGCGAATTTTCTTTTGTATTTCCACCCATGAATGGTAGGTCTAAAGTTAGACAGACAGATTGAAGTTTAGACAATTGTATGGGCCTGACGATGCAAAGAGCTATGATTTTCTAAAGTCGAATCAGTTTGTAATCACCCAAGACATTCACTACAGGCCATCTGGAATCTCAACACATATACAAAAAGATACTCTCCTATCGTAAAGATAAAGCTGCGTTTGCTGATTCTGTTGCCAAAAAAATATAATTGATTCGGCCTTATTGCTAGGCGCGCCATAAAAAAAGATTATTAACAAAAAACCTTTAAAATAAAACCTTCTACTTATAAGACGACGAGTTCATTCTTTATCCTTATTTTCTTGGATTCAAATTACAGTTGTCTGACGCCTCTTTTTACAAACATAATATATCAACCGTGGTGTTTCCTCCAACGCAGCTATTATTCAAGAGACGTGTGTTAAATTCATTTGTACGAATCTAATGTTACGGAGTTTTGAGTCAAAATCTGTGCTATAAGAGACTAAAGGTTTGCCGTTTAGCACGTGTGATTAATATTTTAATAGAAAATATTATTGCAGTCATCATTCTGTGCATATGCATGCAAAACCCTCGATAACCATATATTTATACAGAAAGCTTAAACACAACTTAAAGAACCAAGTTCAGTTTTGTTTGGGCTGGGTTTCTACAAGCAAATATCGTTCAGCTGCTTACTTACGAGTACATACATAATTTACATATTCGTGGTTGTTTCCATAATTTTCAAATAACGAATTATAACCTGTTCTGTCTAATTGCGTCCCTTGCTGATACTATTGGCGTACTGCTAAACATGCCACTGAAGAATAAATATTAACATTAGTAAATGAGAGAAGACAGATTTTATAGCATATAGATATAACAATATTTGTCATTGAAATATTTTCAAAAAGTAAGTCCACTTTTTTACAGCTTATAGATATTGAACATTGACTCATTCTCCGCGCCTTTTCCCAACTAAGTTGCAGTCGGCTTTTAGGCTATCTACGATATGGCAGTACTTTGATATTTTACGTGAAGAGACTTCCATCAGACCTCCACAACCCTAGTACTAGGCGAAATCGAAGTTCTGTAGTTAGACCAGGTTGTCGGAAATTTTAAGGCTCCATCTCTACCCATAGTGAATAAAACAGATGTTCGTATGGCAACCGGACCCTACGGCTTAACGTGCCCGGTTACCTACTACTACCTAGAGATTGTCTGCTAGACACAAAACTTATCACATTTATAACAAGAAACCATTAATCACCTAATCTAAAAATAGAAGCCGACAGGAACCACGTTGTAGATATACCTTGCTACAAAATCAAACAAGAAACGTACGAGAAATAAAGAATTTCTCACGTGACAGATAAGAAAGATTGTTCTTAACATGGCCAATTTTATAATATACTAGCTGTCCCCGCAGTTTCACCTGCGTTTATGATCACTGCCCCGCTCCTATTAGTCGTAGCATGATGTTATATAGCCTATAGCTTTTCTCAATAGATGGGCTATTCAAAACTAAAAGAATTTTTCATTTCGAACCAATAGTTCCTGAGATAAGCATGTTCAAACAAACAAACAAACAAACAAACTCTTCAGCTTTATAATATTAGTATAGATTACTTTGCTACCTTTAAAATTCCATACCATTTTTTTACCATACCATTATTTATGGCCATGAATGCCGACAGAACGGCACATGGCGGTAAGGTGTGATTATCTAATGAAGAGAAAATGCATGAACAGCAGATAGTAGACAATCATGATGAGCTTGATAGACACATCGGATAATTAGTTAAACCTATAATACGGCGCTGTCAATATTAGGTCGCAATTTGGTGAAGAGCCAATACAATGCACTATCCGGATACAGGGTCATTTTCTGAACGGTAACCACGACAATTGTGATGTAGAATAGTTATTCAAAATGGTTCATGTTAACCGGATATTTAAGATTAAACAGTCATTTTAGTAACATAAACGTTGTAAGAATATAAGGTAGTAAGTTAGAGTAACTGTAGTTGTTTTTATAGTGGAGTATTTTTCTTTTAAGTCTTGGGGACATTATAAGACGACTATGTGCAAAAATGTATAAGTACAGGTTACGGAAATTCAGGGAGCTCGAGTAAGTGTCCCGGAGATGTACCTATAGCTTGCTAAATACTAATACTTTCAAAAGGTTACCTTCTCAGCAATTAATATATAATCTACTAGCAGCCCGCCCTGGCTTCGTACGGGTAGCAGAGACATCTTCAACAAATCATCATATTTCAATCAATTTACACAAAATTTTCACAAATTATACACCTAAATCATCCTCATGAATCGCTCTGTCTATTAGTGAAGACCGCATGAAAATCCGTTCAGTAGTTTTTCAGTTTACCGCAAACAGACAGACAGACAGACGCAGCGGGGCAATTTGTTTTATTATGGTAGTGATAACAATGCTAATTTATTAATATTTTCCAAGAGTAAGAGGAGATAAAGCTTTGGAAGACCACTCATTATGGTTAATTACAGAAAAGGTTTCAAGAAAAATCATATAGAGGAACGAATTAGAAGGCTTGTAGGGATCCTTTTATGCTTATTTTGATATTTTCTGCTAATCTTTCGATATTCGCTTATTGAAGAAAACAAGCATTAAATATCCCAGTTAACAGCTCAGATATCATTTAAAAAAACAACAAGAAAGAGTGATACATTTTCCACCCAAGCCCAAAAAGCACCTGTTTAAAATACTGCTTACTTCCAACAGCAAGAATCCGGCCCCATATAAATACAAAGTCAACTGAAAATATTTGCAACAAACAGAATCCAATCATAATTTTGAACAAATTACATTTTTGCAGGGTAGGTTGGGGTAAAGCAAACAGCCCACTTCACAGTACGACACGGCAGCGATGCGGACGCAGACTTAGAGGCATGAATTATTAATTTTCCATTTAAACCGGTGCGAGCTATGTTTGCTTTGCCCGGATGTCCCTTATTGACTTTATCGCTATTCGATGGTAGGGGAATTAATTGTGCCAGTAACGTTTGTGAAAATTTTCCAGAGTGATCAATTTCGATATTGTGTACATTGCCTTTGATGAGAGTATTCGGTTTATTTTTTGTTCGATATATGTATGTACATAAAAACAGAAATATAATATATTATATTCCTGTTATGTGTGTTATGTTATATAATAATAGTTGGATGAATCACCCTGTGACCACGGTCAGTTCAATCTGGGCGAAACGTCAGGCAATTCAAAGGAATGTAAAACTTATTACGTGATCGCATTCATTCCCGTTAATATTTACATAGGTATATAACTGATGATAGACGATGACCCACGTAGAAATCAAAAATTAAATTTTCACTTAATTCAAAATAACACCCTCTAAAATACTAGAAGGAATCTAACTTCCTTGCTCCATTGTACCCGCCTATAAGCTATTTAAATTCTGAGAAAATTAGGGTCAAAACTTTTAAGGAAACATGTGCTTCTAAAAATATGAACACATTGAGGATATTTTATTTTATATAATTTATTTTCAACGTTGACAAAATGATGCGGCAGAAAATAATTGATTTTTGTAAAAAGTACACCTGTTTTCTTATTTATAAAACAAGTATCTTATCACCCAGGACAAAGGTTCGATTCCCAACCAGGACAAATAATTGTGTGATGAGCACGATCATTTATTATGTGCCTGGGTGTAATTTATTATTAATATTTATGTTTTTAGAAAAATATCAGTATGTTTATCAGCAGTCTGCTTACAATGTCTGCGTCTGCTTTGCCTAGTATGGGATTAGACGGCCGTGAGTGAGATGTGTCAAGTTATTAATAATATCTATACATACACAAGTACAAGTTATATACTTTTAGACATTTTGTTTCATCTTTATTGTTCTATATTAATTATTCCTCCCGTATATTTTCTTTATTTCCACCACCAATTTGAATAGTATGGAATTCGTTTTTGAAAGAAGAAAGAAATAAAGAAACAAATAATGTTTATTCATCGACGCTTGAGATAGACTTCATGCTAAGTAATAAAACTAAGCTAGATAATTATTAGAAAGTGTTAAACATTATTTACGTGTACATTACGCACCAGTCGAATAGGTACTGGTTCAGAATCTGCTAAACAATTGTCTAGCGCTGGTTTTCAACCAGTCCTTATGTGAGCAACAGAGAAAAAAATAAAAATATTTGTCTATATTACATATATAGGTATAACAATACTAAATATTTACACAGCTTTCAACGAAAATATAAAAGTATATATATTTGGTGAAATTGGAGTGAAATGTACGCTTTTACTGCCAACATGACGTCATGACGAATGAGCAACATGGCGGTCTAGCGTTTTCATCAATTTACGCGCGTAAATTTAAAATTCATTTTAATGTCACTTACAGATTGAATAAAAAATCAGTAAATGATCTGGTTATTTACTGTTATTATATTTACCTTAAGATCTAATTAAAACACTTTTCCAAAAAAGTGTACCCTATTGTGTTTATTTACTTGTCAACTACGGCAAAGTAAAACCTTTTTAGACACCTACAAAAAAGAAGAACCAATCAATTTCGATTCGAAATAAAACAATTTCAATGTGACTATATTTACCAAACTTACCGGGCGATACGTTCGAAAACACTACAAAGTCTACGAAATGTAAACGTTGAAGAGCGATCTCAATCGAGTGGTCTATCAATAATGCATGTGGTCGTCGCGTGGCCGTGTCGCGGTGAGAAAACAAACCTTACCGTTGCAAATTTGTTGAAAGTTCCGAGTTTGCTTTTGTTTTGGTAAGCTACAAATGTACCTACGTATGAATGACGAGTCCGAAATGTTCTAAGTAGTGGAGGGATTAAATTTTTTTTTAAATATTCAAATCATTTTCGAAAGCTGTGTTTGTACTAAATTTTGTAAAAAATATCCCTTTCTATATAAATACAACCCCTAAATAAATTATGAATAAAGAGTAGTATTGGTGTGAAAGTACGAAAATGTTTTTTCTAGTAATTTTTTATGCCACGTCCGTGGCAAACAAGCATATACATAAAAGAAAACCATTAATTTGAATATTTTGGGTTGTTACTAATAGCTACACGTGTCCTAATATTGATGTCTAAGAGAAAGCAAATATGTGAAATCTTTTATTCAAATTAATTTTTATCTCAAAAGCTTAGAAATTTCAGAATTTTTCCGCTATCCTGTCCTAAATAATTTGTTAAAGTAAACGTGTTTAAATAATACCAGGAACTTCGCAGAACTCAACGCTAGATGTCGCTGCGTAAACACGAAGTATTCTCCATGGAATAGTTGATTAATAATTCATGTCCTCTTGGTCGCGTCGCCTTGAGAAAACACACCTTAGGTTACAATTTGCTTAAGGAAGTGCTAAGGCTTGGTTTTTAAGGTTAGCTATGTATGCCACTGAACACTAAAAGACAGTAGCGTATCTTCAGTTATATATCTTGAAATGATGTCGTCACGTCATCGCATCGACTGTTGTAATCTCGATTCTGGTTCAAAATTTTTATTTATGTGTATTTTATAACTGTTAACCAGTAAAAGCTGTTGTATGACTGAGGTACACTTTAGGTCACGAGTGACGTCACTGATGTTGTTGATATGATTATGGGCGCCGGTAAACGCTTAACGCTTACTATCTGTAGTATCTATTTAGGACAATTACCCTACTTCTAGCGAAATGTCCCCTTGACGGGGATCTCATAATTAACATGATTCCTCGAAGCCCAAAAGACGTATAGCATATGAAATATCATATTTTATAAGCCCTTTGAGTTCAAATGAACTTATCAAAGGCTTGAAGGCTTTAACTATTAAGCAGCAGAATTCGCTATTAATAACACATTTACATAAATAGCTGTTTACCAACTATGTGCAATACAACGACATATAGCATGGGTTTTTTTAGCACTCTCTAAAAAACTAATAATATTCTTTGATAACCTAAATGTCTATTACTACACAATTAATCATGTTTGTTGCGCAGCGGGAGAGCGCTATCTAATTTGATGGGATACTTTCTATCAAAAGAAAATATCATCTTAGCGGGAGACCACTTATTTGTCCTCATTGCTGTATTTTTTACGAGTCACAGAAATAAATAGATATATTATAACGATTGATAGGAGGTGAAACAACCGCATGATTGTAAATATAATGCTAGCGATTTATATTATTCAAAGCCGTAGGTAGTTTTACTGAAACTCTTGCGAGAAAGGTACTTTTTGGAAACCACTAACACACAAAGCAAGACACTGCCTGAGTACTTTAGATGATAATATATCTACATACCGGGTATTCTTTATTGTGGATCATAGGTAGGTACATAATACAGAAATTATAGTTTGCGTTATCTAGAACAGCCCATTGGACATTGGACATAGAATAGGTACAATAATTGTACCTAACATGCATTAAAGATAATATAAGTTATGTCAATATGTCACAGAAATTGTTAACAGGCAACAATAATGTAAAAAAACTGGGCCCGCAGCCGGCCCGCAGACGTAGATTTCGTGTTTTTTATTTTTTTTTGAAAATCTGCCCCCCCAGTTCCCCCCCTTTGGGGGAATATCCCCATTCACGAAATTAACCTTAATTTTTGCCCTGTTGATTTGTCGTCCAATTTTCAAAGCAATCGGTGCATAATTGCGACCTCTATCGTTGCCGGTAAAATTGAGGTACATACATATATACATAATTATATAAATATACTTTTTAACTGGCGGTTGTTTTGGGGTCTCAGGATCATAACTAGACATCCTGTGAAGAATTTTTTGGAAAACTCGACAATTGGTACAAAACCAATAGATACACTTTTCTTCGAAATCCATCTAATAGAGAATTTAGAGTATTGGAGCAGAGATTTATCAGATACGTAATCCTTTACCATATAATAACATTTATTTATTAACAGGTCAGAAGTTCCTTTTTACACACAGTTATTTCTTTAACCATTCTGATATCTTTTGGAATATTGTTGAAAATGCGCGAAGCTGTACAGAATATACTTTCATGCATCAGATGAGTCTTGCTAGCGTCTATGTGCAATGCATCCTCATGTCTTATACTCTTACGATAGTTAAATAGCTCAGAATTCTTTTAGATAAATAATGAGACCTCCAGAATGTGTATGTTATGTGAATGTACTTTTAGTTAAAACTAAAGTACTTCCTGTTTTCTGTGCCAATGGTTAACTAGCATTAAGTCCGTCTATGATATAATATAAAAATAAAAAAATATAATATATGTACTTACATAAAACGCTAAGTTGCACGGTGCTTCTCATGGGGTTATCTCTCTGAAGAGCTTCGTGTCTCGCTTCGCAAGTAAAATCAGCGTAGTCATCGTCGGCTGTCGCTTTAAAGTGAACCCTGTTCAAAGAGACGCAAAGTTTAATATTATGTGTTAAAAGACGTGTGACTTTTACAGTTAAGAAGACATTCCTCAGTGATAGATGGTCTTTATAGAAGTTTATGAGGGAGGCCTATGTCCAGTAGTGGACGTCCTTTGGTTAAATGATGATGATGATGAGATGGAGTGTAACTGGGTTGGGACTACACTTGTAACTTATTATGTAATTAAATCTTGAACGTAAATTTTAACCTTCTTCTAATTGTTGTATCAAAATAAAACTTTGTATGTGTATGTAGTTTGGATGATAAAACTATGATTTGGCATATTGGAGCTGATTTGATGATGGAGCCAGGAGGTGTATACTGGAAATCTTAAGTAGTTACTAGTGAACTCCCCAAATTGGGGCTCTTATAATTCGTTTTCACGATTCCAACAGATTGAGCTTGGTAACGGTGGTTTAACGATGAAGCCAGGAGGTGGTGAAGTAAGAGCGTACGGTCTGATGGTAAGTAGTAACCATAGACATTCGCATACATAGTGTGATGTGTTGCTAGCCCAATAACTGGGCTGTAGCGATCCTAATTACTAGCCTAGAGAAATATTTGAAAAAGTAGAAAGTGTAAGATAAGTAGTTGTATTGGTTTCGAAGATAAACTTCACAAATATGGTGTTCAAGAGGCGGCCAGTCGGAGTCCTCGGGAAAAATCTTCTTAAGTTATATCGGAGTCCTTCCAATAGACCCACTTGGGGATAAGATCTACTCAAACCGATTCCAACAATTCACCGAAAGTCCCAATGAGGTGCCAAAAGACTGGGGTTGTCCAATGTCCACACGATAAGAAGTTTTGATAAATCGACTGATATTTCTGGTCTGTTATCCAATGTGAATACGCTTGAGCAGACTGTTGCTCCCTTTGTTCTGGAGCTAAAAAAATTTACAGTTAAATTTATTCTTATAACATTTCGATACCAAAGCCTTGTTTGGACCTCAATAGGATTAATAGTCACTCTACATTTGCATTGTAACCGCTAAGCTATTTAAATGGAAGTTGGACACGTAAGACGGCAGTGTTATTAAGTTGCCACAATTTTTTATTAGCTGATGGTTTATGGTTTGAATAGCTTGATACGCATGAATAAAGTAATGCAAAATGTAAGCATACGAGCCATGTCAGAGCAAGCGGCCACCAAATTAAAATCAATATGCACTTACTGGAAACAAGGTTTTGTCTATGAGGTTGGATTTCGCAAATAAGAGATCTTTTCCGATTTTTTTTATACAACGTCGGTGGCAAACAAGCATACGGCCCGTGTGATGGTAAGCGGTTACCGTAGCCTATGGACGCTGGGAATTCCGACCCCTTAAAAACCTATACACTCCTTTCTTGAAGAACCATATACTGTAGTCCCTCGGGAAAATCTCGGCAGGGAGCTCATTCCATAGCCGGAGCGTTCGCGGGAGGAAATTATTTGTTCCAAAACGTAAATACCTAAAATTTGTAATAGTAGCTCAAATCTCAAAATGGTGCATATGAAAAAAAAAAGCTAAAAGTGGTGCATATGTAATTCCACAGTTAAATAACACCTTATTAGATAAACATTATGGCATGTATGTGTCGTTAATCCTCGATAAAATGGGTGTTTTCTTGTGGACCTACTTTTTTGTCCTACTAGTAGGACCACGAGGGTATGGTATTTCTCGTGGTCCTACTGAAATGCATTTATTATCAAGAAATCAACATAACTACTTATTTAACTCTAGAGTCATGCGATCGAACCTTCAGATGAGAACTTTCAATGAACTTTTGAGTTTCCCAATCCAGAACCATGCTATGTTCGTCTAAAATATTACATCCATGTAAAATTAACTTATCATAAGAGCTTAAACGCCTGAAATACGCCCAATAAAAGCCACATGTATCCTTGTGTCTGCTTTTGAGAGTAAACGAGGTGTGCCAGATGTTCGTAAGGATCCCATGGTATGAAATAATACATCCTTATGGCCAAGGAAAACATGATAAAGGTGTATATTTAATAAACTTTTGCCGTCTCGTAAAATATCGTTCAATCCCTTAAAACGGTTTTTTAATAGAGGTTTAGGTTTTTCCACATAACGCAGCCGGTGCAATGGTAAACAAAATTGTTTTAGAATTACCTGTTACGGTAATAGTGTAACAATGTGTTCGTGACTTTTGTTAATAAAAGAATACACATCCTACTAATATTAAAAAACCTGAAAGATTTTGAGGATGTATGGATATATGGATGTTTTTTGCTCTTTCACGCAAAAAATATGGAACCGATTGCGATGAAACTTGGTATGTAGATAGCTGGAGACCTGGATTAATACATAGGCTACTTTTTATTCCGATATTCAAACGGCATCGGTACTTACGCGGGTAAAACTGCGGGGCACAACATTTTTAATATATATTATATGTATAGATCAATATTTAATCTTACACAAATACAGAATACAGTCACTTAGCTCACAAAGTAAAAGTAAAAAATAAAAAAAAATTAAAAAAAAAGTTAATTAGTTGGTTTCGTAAAACGCGGAGATAACATCAACTAAGTTTATTGCAAAATATTTGACACAGTTTTAATTAAGGTGATTTAAAATCTGTTTAATGTTGGCAAGGAAATAATTAGCATTTGAAGTCGATGCAGAGACACTAAACAAGATACAATATCAAGAAAAAATATGCAGTCAGTTATTTATCTTTGGCTGAATTACAGCTTCGAAAGCATAAGAAACCTGTTATATTTAGTTAATAAGTGAAATATCAAATATTAGATGTGACAATATTTATTAAAGACAATTCACGCTTCATGCTTATCTTTTAAAACCAAAATCTCAGCTCGAAGGACAAAACACAAACATAAAGAAAAAATATATGCAAGAAGAATATATTATTTATGAATATTGTAGCGAGAATGTATACAACACGTTATGTTAGTACGTGACTAGGAGCGTACCACTGATCCGGTTCAGATTCGCTTGTGAAACATTTTGTATGTATATTTATAAGAAATATCTAGAATAACAAGGGCTGAGCTAGACTTTTGTGCGAAAATCGATACACGGAATTTTAGCTATGTCATCATAATACAGTGAAATGGATTTCGTAAGTTTCTTTATTTTAGGTCCAAAATCTCAGAAAGACATACTGTATACGTCATTGTAACGTGTGTTGAGTAGTGGACGTCCGCTTGATGAGGTGACAATGATTCTAATGATTGAAGAATATCGATATGAACGTATTTAATATTCAATTTAGTTTTAGATCAATTTAATTTTATATGATTATATGATAGTCTTTAAACAAAGGTAGATACCGCGGATTATTTTTCGGATCGAAGAAGCTCAACTGGTGAACTACTTTTAATCTATGAAGACCGATGTGAAGAAGCACCTGTGTGTTTATTAGCAAAATTAAATACTTTTAAAATAAAATCATCAGCTACCTCTGACATTATGTGACAAAGAGATTTCCCAACATTGGTTCACACATATCACATTAACGCGAAATATACAAAGCCAGATCTAATAACACACCAAACTTCGACAGCAGAAAACATCACTGCATTCCTATAAAAGCAACAACAAACTCGATAAAAGCCAGAACTAAAACTCAAAGTCCGTCCTTAAACGTGGTCACCGATTTCAAACAGAAATAATTCGTAAAACATCAAGCTATTGTGGCCACACATTTAATTTCAATGGGACGCGTCCCGTAATTCCCCGCTGTCACGTGACATCCCGTATCCAGTTTAATCCGGTTATATCAGCTAAAATCTGCAATAATGTGGATTTGTTCCGTCGCAGACTTTGTATTACTCTCTTTTAATATACTCGTATGTGGTGCGCATTTAACGGAATAAAGTTTATGTACAATGTTGCCTTCCAATTTCAAATATGTCGGTAGTTTAATCTTTACGAGTATGTATTTTAAACAATGTGTAGATGCACGAACACGTTATGTTTTTTTAAATTTGTGAGTAGATGTATATTTCTTGTACAGTATGTAGTTTATGTGTACTACACAAAATAAATTCCGAGTTTGTACTATTAATTCTAAATAAAAAGGAATTCATTTGTTTTACTTCAATAATATGAAAACCTTAAACAACCATAGTTTTTATACTGAATACATTATTTGTTTTAAACTTAAATTGCCGAAAGTTCGCCATTAATTTGAAAGAAATTTTGTTTGAACATTTTTTTTATGTTATAAGGGGTAAACGAGCAGACGGGTCACCTGATGGTAAGTGACTACCGCCGCCCATGGGCATCTGCAACTCAAGAGTCATAAGTGCGTTGCCGGCCTTTAAGGTGGGTGTAGGGAAAGGGGGAAGAGTTGGACAGAAAGTGAGGGAGGGAGAGGGACAATGGGGCGGAAGAGGGAAGGATTAGGGCCTCCGGTTACCGCACTCACTCGACAAAAAACAATGAAACCATCGCTTTACTGCCGGTTTTCTGTGAGGCCGTGGTATCACTCCGGTCGAGCCGGCCCATACGTGCCGAAGCATGGCTCTTCACGATTTCATTCAAATGTGCTTGGAACGAGAATGAAGAATGAATTAGTGCTATTCTTGCAATCCACGTCATTAACCGCTACTCTAGAATGGTATGAACTTATAGCTTGCTTTTAGTAAGAAAAAATTAGATGTATCATGACACCAGAGCTGCCATATTGTGAAGACAATGACATGTGTGACACCCTCAAGACAAAAGCAAACGAGCTGAAGGACCATAGGTTCGATCGTTATTCGATTCTATTACATTAATATTTTCTGAGTTAAATACAGAAATATTTTTCTATTGCAAGAGTTGTCCTTTCAGATTTCTCTTATCTCTGAAAATTTTCCTGACTATTTCCTTCTTTTTCAATTTCCAATTCGTTGAGTTTTATCCTTGTCTTTTGTCATCATGTTGATAATACAAGAGTAAATGGTTTACATTCTTCTTCAATGTTATTATTTCTCTGTACATCCACTAATTCAATTCGCTATCCACCGTGACACGACAAGCCATGTTTTCATAAAATAAAAACTACATTCATCCCATTTTTATTTACGCACAAGCACGAGCTCCGTGGAGAATGCAACACACAAAAAAATGAAACAATATCGGTGTATGAACCAGAACTTGACATAAAAATTACAGGCTTAAAATGGGTTAACAATTTTTGACAGCAGCCTGTATATTTATATAGGATATATTTTCACAATTTATTGCTGTACTATCGGTGACACAAAAAAAAATGCGATTATGTATTTTAGACTTAACTTCCACAGCGGTAATATTTGTGTGTGTTATTAGTTTTTACCTGTAACTCTATACGTGTGGCTATCAGTTATGGCGAAAATGTCTCTAATTTTAAAGCTCATTTTGCTATGATCACTATGATCAGAGCAAAAAGGGTTTTTTTCGTTACCTTTATATGAATGAATGAATGAAGAAATCGACTTGTAAAAGTGACTAAAACGACCTATTTGCAAAAATTAATTCACTTCTTAACTTGACTTGACTTGGTAAGATCGACATGCTTATATATGGATATACAATTTATTAACCGTAATTATAATGTATAAGTTGAAGGAAGGAATGTGGAATTTTAAACACCCAAACCGATCGATGACCTGTTCTGAGTAACAGAAATCCGTTTACACATTTTATCGAAAGGTGCCATTTAGAAGAGGCTTTTGTACAACAAAGAAGACATCTTATAACTGAGATGTTAATGATATATATTTTGCAAGATACATATACATGGCCATTATGTACATAGGTCAGTAGACTTCGGTAAAGTCAAACAAAGCGAAATAATAGCACCTCACTCCAGAATGACGTTGTCGACCACAAAGCAATCATAGCTCAAACGTTTCTGCTATGTTTGGCTAGGATTTAACTGCCTGAGGTTATACGAATATTGTAGATAGAATTATTAGCTAAAAGAAGATATTTGAGACTTGGTTATTCTGGCAATAGCGATCCGTCCGGATTTGCATGGGTGCAATTTGGATATGGTATCATTTATGCTAACTCAGTGCCCACCTAATACATACAGGGCACTAACTAGTCATTTTAACAATTTTTTTTTAATCTGCATGTGTATAAATTACACGTAAACACAGGAAGACGATTTTTCATTTTTAAATTTATAGTAGTTTAGACATAAAACAGGAAAAGGAGATGCAGATATCAAAACTGAGAATTCATATTCTCGTGTTATTAAAAACGAATCTATTAAAAAAATAAAAACCGTTTCATTGCATTTTCAGAGTGTATAAGGTAAAGGCATCGTATATCCGTAACTCTTACGATTCAAGTTGATGAGAAAAGGTTAATGGATAATTATGTAATCTAGCACCAAATCTGGGTAATCCACCATCCATAATTTATATAGTCTACATATAGACTAACAGTTCCCGCGCGACTTCGCTCGCGTGTACATATTTATTTGTTTGGCGCAGAACCCTAATTCTTTTTCGAAAATAAAAGTAGCCTAAGTTGCTCCCTATAACATGAACTGTATAAATCCAGAGGAAATCGGTCCACCCGTTCCAGAAATTAGCCCCAACAAACAGACAGACCGACAGAAATTTTAGAAACTGATTTTCAGGCGTAGGTATTGTGCAAATAGCTGTACTATGTTAAAAAAAAAACCGTACATAGAATTAAAATATATATATATATATAGCGAATGGCCACAGGCAAAAGCTTGTTCTTTTATGGTCATTCTTCCAACAAGAACTGAGATGCCCATAAAAATGTATTTCGGCTGGAGCCGAATTCTGTTGTAAAATTGGTAAAAGCGGGCGGAGATTCTGAAGGTCTTGTTCTTCAGACATGGCGAGATAAGAACTTCAATATTATTTATAACACTGATTTATTATGAATTAATTCTAATTATTTCCTAACTCGTTCCAAAAAGTATTTAAAAATAAATAATTCTAACAATACTTGTAGAAATAATAATCAATAATTATTATGATTCAGGCGTAACCCGTGTCACAATTAAGAGGTGTAGACGGAGCAAAAGTCCCGAAAGAACTGTGTCCGGCTGCAGAGCGCGTCGCTTTATATGTGCATCGAACGGTCAGTCCCCACCTCGCCTGACTCATGGAGTGGTACGATGACGTTACGTAGCACGTGCGCGCGCGTTCGTAACAGCTCTGTTGTTTAGCGCCGACATGTATAATCAATGAAAAATTGGACTTCAGGATTTCAACCCTTTTAATCAAAACTCCACCTAACACTTGTTGGTAAAGTATTCATAAAAGTACCGCAAGAAAACTAAATAAATAAATCTGGGCATTGTCATTTGTAGCTAACATCAATTTGAAACTTTTGCAGAAGTTCCCAACGAGTGTCATATGTTTTCCACTTGGAATTAGGAACAATAGAAGAGACATTTGTTTTTGTCTAGTGAAACATTACGAGAATTACTTTATGGATGTTTGAACGCACTAATCTCAGGAGCTACTGGTTCAAACTGAAAAATTATTTTAGTGTTTCATAGCCCATTTATCGAGGAAGGCTATAGACTATAGAATATCACGCTTCAAAAAATAGGAGAGGAGGAGTGGCAATAAACGCAGGTGAAACAGCGGGCACGGCTAGTATTTTAAAACTGAAAAGTACGATACAGTAGTGAATGCTTTACGAGGTTGGATGTCTTTACATATAACAATAATATTTTGTATTTTTTCCTAAAAGTAATTCTACCGAGGTACGGAAATGGTGATCTTACTTACTACTTATAAGTGGTGATAGATTGTGTGTTTGAATACCACCCAGTAAATTACCGACGTGAACCCACTTCCAACACAATCATTTAGCTTAGTAAGAGGGGTTAACAAGAAAGCTAGTAGTCTATTATACAGGTGCATCTAACAATGCAAAAAAACTATCCGTTTATAAGATATAATCAAGTATTATCACCGTCGGCGTCGGTTCTCATAAAAACAGGTGGAATGTGTAAAGCTAAAGATTTTAAATCTAACATTTTTTATTTTATTTTGGAAACTATTTGTATAATAAAAATAGCTACTTAAATGCAGTTATTTATTTCATAAAACAATCGTTTCCCAAACTCATTATATTTCACTAGAGTCTTAATTTTCAAATGGAGCATCTGCCCGTTTAAATTCAAGAGAATATTATGGAACTAACTTCAGCCACCGAAACGAACGTTCTGTCACGTCCAGCAATTCTATTTCCGCACTGTCCAACTGACATTTGCCAAAAAGTAATCCCACATGTATACTCGCACATAGGTATATTTGTCGCATAAACTACATAATGTTTTCAGTTTTCGTACTCAAATGATGAATACATCGCTTCAACTCTCGCAAAAAGTTCTACAGTTTTGTAATTCGTAAAAGTTTTTAGTATTTGGATGTTTGTTAAAACGATATTTTGTTGTTGTTTTATGAAAATCTGGTATAAATGTTCTACTTCCGTGTATTTGCATGCTTGCAGTTTTGAGAGAGAGATCGTGTATCTTAAATGTGTTCGTAAAAAACTGCAAAAGCTAATAAATTATTGAAGAGAAAACTTCTTTAGGCACGTTTGTGCACTTTTGGGGAAAAAGCACTAAGCTCGTGACTGTCACGCTGAAAATACATATACAGATCCACTAGAGGGCGCTAATCTAAACATTGAGTTCTATCAGCTCCTTATTAATTAATGTCACCAACCTGCTAATGTGACGTTTTAAGTTCGTTGTTTCGTTTCAGTTTTCACTTCTGTCGACAGTCCCATGACTGCCTATTATATATATATATTAGTGTATGTAAAAGTAATATGAATATTAATATATGAATGTAATATGTTTATAGTTAATATAGGTAAATATAGTATTAGGTATATAATATCTTAACATAACCTTATATTGTACACCACAGACTACCCTCAATTATATTTGACAATATCTGTACAAAGGTTGTCTGGCATAAATCGCCGTGTGTGTTAAAACCGCCGATTGTTATACCTTAACATTCGTAACTTGTTTGCACTATTTACAACTTAAAGGTGTACAGTAAATATTAATAAAAAAAATTCAAAAGATTTGTAAATAATTAAGATTTAGCATAAATAATTATTTTTATTTTGTAAATTACCCTTTCCTTTCATTTTTAACTAGTAGTTCCCGCACGTGTACATATTTATATATTTTGCGCGGATCCCTAATTTTGCCTTAGTTACTCCTTATAACACAAGCTATCTGCTAGTGAAAGTCCCGTGGAAATCGGTAAACCAGTTCCGGAGATTTGCCGGAACAAACGAACAGACAAAAAATAACAAATATTGATTTTTAGGCATAGGTATCGTGCAAATAACTGTAAGCTTAAAAAAAACTATTATTTTGACATTGCAAAAAGACCTCAATTTAATTTGTTTTTATTTATTTTCATTTTGTAACCTTTTTAAACACATTTCAAATGAGCGCCGGTGCCGGTAACTGACATTTTTTTTCTTTTAGCTTCTCAATTTCACTAAGCTATTTCTAATTTAGAAAAGTACGATCTCTAAGAACTTTCTTTGTTACTCTCGGAAAGGTTAATTTTTTGGGTTATTGCTCTTGATCCTGAGATTAAGGAGACACAGCAATTAAAATGATGGAGGACAATTTTTTAGTTAAATTTAGAAATTTTCTTTAATAAAAAAGTGCTACCCAGGTCGAGGGAATCTCTTTACTAATTACATTTTAAAATAAACCCCAACTCATCCCGAAACTAATAAATTTTAAGCTATACCAAGTCTACACAAATTGCGCATACCTTTTGATGTCGGCGGCGTCGGTACAACATTATACTAGAAGGAAATGGTTCTGCCTAAAACTAATTTGCTTCGACGATAATTCCTGTCAGAATTTTGACATAGGTCAAGCTACAACAGAGAATTGTTCTGGTTCTTTATGAATACTATATTAAATACAATGTCCAATATTAATATCACCGAGCGTGATTTCTGATTAAATATAAAACAGAAATCATTTGTTTTGGGTAAACCCTGGCCAGGGTTGACAGAGATGTTTCATACCCGCGTTTTGACAACTTTAGTCTTTTGTTTATTTTTATTATTATACATTAATTCCGGCTACATATTCCTTGTACTATAGCCATAGTAAAAAGAAAAAAAAAATTGTTATTAACTTAAAACTAGATTTATGATTGTATAACTTCTCTTTTTATTCGAACTCGCGATCAATTGAAACAGTTTCGGTTGGTTCGGTGAATCATGAGAACCACCGCAACTATAAGGATTGCCAAATTATGCATGGTAATTAGAATTGCCATATGAAAAACTAAATATGTCCCTGGCAACATCCGACCGAGTCTTTAACAGCCTTCATAATCAAAGCCATATACAACACAATCTTAAGTTCCCTACAAAGTTATTATCGTATACCGGTCTCGACGTCTTAACTACAGATCCTGTTTGCTACTTGTTTTTTGTGATACGGTGTAGGCTAGACCAGTTGTCAATTATTGCGATGAGTCGATGTACCTGCTTGAAGCTTTTTGTTACTTACATAACCCTTATGGAGTTCCAGCATGTGTTTTAAATCAACTGGATGTTAGAGGCAATTCATTAATTTTAACTATTGTGGTATTGTTAATTAGGATGATTTAAAAAGCTGTTTTCGCTCACATCTCGACAAGCTTAATCGCGATAATACTTTTGGCCAAAAGCCCCGAACAGCTTGATCGGGGAGATATGTTTGGAGTTAATATATTTGCATCTGAAATAATTCTGAAGTGAGCAGAAACTAACGTAGAACTAATATTGCGAGATCCCCATAGATAAATAAGAGAGATGAATGGAATAGACAATCAAAAAATAACACCGTTGGTATTGCAAGTAAAGTAGATATATATGGGACTATTAACATTCAAGTATAAAATTTTAGCTGTACGGAAAATAAAATTAGAAGATGTTAAGGCGGTATGAGGGAAAAAAATTTCTTCAATCGGAACTGCCACACTGAGGATCTCCAACTTAACACAAAGAGCTTCAAAGAAGAGGCATTTCCTTCCTACAGCTATGTGTTTTTCAAGTGTATATAGCTGCCGGTAAACGTTATTCCGATGGCAATAAGTTTTTATGAATAGCTTTATTTCAATATTAAAACAGTAGAAATATGTTTTACAAATCGAAACAAGTCGACTCTCGGTACAGGTTTTAAACCAATGATAAATGCTATACACTACTAAGACTATCTGGTCTTTTGAAAATTGCGTGAAGTCCCAAAACTACAAAGAAACAACGAACCAGAGTTATTGTCGAAATTTTTTTTTGTTTATGCGACAAACGAGTAGACGAGTCACCTGATGATCAGTGACTACAGTCGCCCATGGACACCTGCAACCCAAGAATCACAAGTGCGTTGCCGGCCTTTGAGGTGGGTACGCTCTTTTCTTCATGGTTTGAAGGTCGTATCGATCCGGAAATACCGCAGGCGACAATTTAAACCACAGATTAACACACACATAAATGTGGAAGTTTTTGTATATGCTTTAGAAATCAATTACGCCATAACCACAAAATAGATTTTGATGACACTCACGGCACATAATAACCGTGGAATAAAATAATACACGCTTCCGAAATCTGGTTTAGGACAACATTGTTTCAGTAGTCACGATAAAACTTTATTTTTCATAATAAGAAATAAACTATTTATTTAGACTAACCTAAGCAATATACAGGCGTAAACACACACAACACACAAACACACAACAACTTTTGGTTAAATGTATGGTAAGGTAAAAGCATATCATGATAACACTAATCTTTATTTAGCTTATTTTGACAGCTCAAGATAGCTTTTTCCCAATAAGTATTTACATCCAATATTACTACGAGAGTAATATTGAATTTACTTCAGATTCCTCAAAATTGCTATTTAAATATTGATAATGAGACAACTCATAAATAAGCTTCGCTTTGTACAATTTAATTTTGGGTACTTTATACCGCAAAATGCCTTCAACGCTTCCAGTTTATTTGAAATTCGGAGGGTTCAAAATCGAACTTTCACGGAAATGTTCTTAATTACAGAAAGTTTTATTCTTACACGACTGCCGAAAAAGAAGTGTAATGTTTTCAGGATTTAGGTAAAGATAGATAGATAGAATTTAATCACTTACAGTTGAAACAGATCTCCTATAAAATATTAGAGTACAATGGGCGGTGTTATCTATGCGTGAACAGATTTATATGCATGGGGTATCATTAGAATCGAGGGGCTCGTGGCTAAGTGGTAACCGAGTAGGTTAGCATATTACAAAGTTAAGTAATACTAGCCAGGTCAGTCTAGGATGGGTGACCATTCTTAACACATTGAGACCCCTCCGTGCCTCGGAGAGCACGTTAAACCGTCGGTCCCGGGTGCCATACAAACATCTGTGGCATTCGTTACGGGTAGTTGGAGCCCTAAAAAGTCCGACAACCTGGTCTAACTACAGAACTTCGATATCGCCTAGTACTCGGGTTGTGGAGGTCTGATGGCAGTCGCTTCACGTAAAATATCAATTTTCGGCCGTATCGTAGTTAGACTGAAAGCCGACCCCAACTTAGTTGGGAAAAGGCGCGGAGGATGATGGGGTATCATTAGAATCCTTATCATATTATCATCCCAAGTGACACTGGATACAAACTTTTTGAAAAAAAATATCAATATAGCAGCTGTAAAGCGCGTAATACGCTTTTAGACAGCAGTTGCCCTTTAAAAAGGCAAAAGCTATTTCTATTATAACACTTTCAAATTCCGCTGAATATAATAGATACATAACTAGCAGCGCCCCCGCGGTTTCACCCGCGTAAGTCTCGATCCCGTCTGAATATCGGCATAAAAGTTAATGCAGATCTCTAGCTATCTACATACCAAGTTTCATCAGTGGTTTTTGCGTGAAAGAGTAACAAACATCCATCCATCCATCCATCCATCCATCCATTGACATTTATAATATTAGTGGGATAAAAACAATTAAATGTTGTTTCTTGGGAACAGGACAGGGCAACGTTTTTCGTGTCTTTCGGGCTTCAGGTCAATTAGTTGTAAATAAAAACATAAATTTTCTGTGCCTTAATAATATTAGTTGCTCACAAAAGCCGAATAAACGTTAATAAATTAGTAGGTGATACTTGAACCTCCATTGACCTATATGGGATTCAAGTGAGTATATGAACAATTATTAATATAAAAATAATAATAATAACTCCATACATCTCACACACAGCCGTCTGATCCTAAACTAGGCGAAACCTGTACTATGGTAACCAGACTGCTGATAAACATACTTATATATTTCTAAATACATACATAAATTACTTATATTATGTACTTATTACATAAAAACTTAAACACAACACCAATTATTGAAGAAACCACAATATTCAATAGTTTGGTAATCATCAACAATCGAAGTTGACTGGCCTGTTGGTCTAGTGGTTAGCGATCCTAACTGCTGAGCCTATGAGCTCGATTCTTACCCAGGACAAAATGTTGTAAGATAAATATAATCTTTTGTTCTGTGTCTGTGTAATATGAATGTGATTATGATGATGATAACGCTAAAGCTCCTCAATAGCTACTAAACAAACACGAAGGAAATCCCTTGACAACAGTGGAGTAAAAGGTGCTAATCTGTTTTCAATTCCAGCTTATCAATTGCGTATATCCTTTTATTAAATATATTAAAAAAAAAGAAAAAAAATAGCCATAACTTATATCGGAAGGCGCACATAACACCTAGTTTTCTTATATGTTATAAGTACAGTATTATCTAATTTTAACTTCGATGATATAATATATTCAAAACTATACCAAATGAAACAGAAAGATAAAACAAATCTAACATAAACAATACGTACTTCATTAAAAGTTGTATTGTATAGTTTAGGACATTGTAAAATCTCATTCAACTTTATTGCAATACGGTCCCAAGTTTGTTTTACACGTACCTTGATACTGTTGTGTATCTTACGGCCTTTGGATTTCCGTCAACGCTCTCAACTTCTTTGATTTCTTCTTTGGACACTGTAACAAAAAACAATACATCCATTATTATTAGATGTAATATGTGTTTGCCGATAACTACAATATATATTATGTACTAGAACTAGAACACACGATATTTGTCGTCACTGAAAGTCAAATAAAACTTTATTTGGGGAATCATTTTCGTTAGAACATCATTATACGTAAAGGTACTTAAAGCTATTTAAAATTTATATAACTATTTATTTCTTTTATAATATTATCTACGTATTAACGGGAATTAACGCGATCACGAAAAGGTATTGCATACCTCTGAATTGCCTGACGTTTCGACCAGGTTGCACTGGCCGTGGTCACAGGCTGACTGGCTCACGTCAGGCAATTCAGAGGTATGCAATACCTTTTCGTGATCGCGTTAATTCCCGTTAATACGTAGATAATATTATATCACGGAACGCGAAAGTTTAAAAGTTAGTATTTATTTCTTTATTGTAAAATGTGCCAAAAATAAGACTACTGTCAGTATTATAAATTAGATAATACTCCTAAAGTTCAGAAACCTTACCCATTAAAGGCACTCATATAAATAGCGACTTTTGCAAGACGTAATTAGGTGCAAACCAGCTTAAAAATATTCAGGTCAACATTCCATATTCAAGAACCATGCATCAATGTCTCGCGTAAGCTATTATGTTTTGTATCCCTACAGAGGAGAGTTTCTTTTGGGTTTGTACTAGGTAGATATAAGGCTAACATGAGAGGCTACTGCCGTTTGCCGGGTTCCCGAGGATTACTATACTAATTTATACCTAGGCATCCAAAAATACCCACTATAGTTAAATACCGTGTAGTTATATCCTATTTGAGTTTTAACTACACAAATAGGACATGCATATGGACATGTTTAAATACATGACGATAGCACCCGTTAAATTTAAGGGTCATCATGTAACTTATCTCTGTTCCCCTCACCATGTTACTCATATTACAATGAAGTTCAAGATATTTTTTGCAAAGCAAACAAAAAACTATGATTGCAAAGTCTTAAAAAAAATTTGAAGGGGTTTCAAAGCTCTAATACAGGATGTAAGTGACACCGTACCGAATCCTAAAATAGTATATTCAGACCATCATTCTAAGTGGAAAAGCATTGGAAATTTCTGCTTAGTTAATTAAGCTTAAATAATGTTTGCTTAAAAGTGATATGACAATGAATAAACAGAACATTCGACCGAAAAGAAATCAGTAAAAATACGGCCAAAAACTGCTATGTAAAACATTTATGCAATCAGCTGCTTCAACGGCGCCGTGCGCTGAATGTCATTCACCGTACCACACACGTACGCGTTACATTGCGCAGTTCAAAATCAAACTATTGACTGTAAATCCTTAATCTCGCATTTTTATGATGAACTGACTTTTGCATTGTGATAAGTAGATTGTCCTAAGAAAGACATTTTTGTAAGTTATATACGGTGTTACTTACACGCTGTATACACACTTTCTCAGGTTAAAATTTGGATGAATGTTTTATCATAATATTACTAAACAGCCTATGTTTAACACTAAAGCCGAAGCAACTTAAACAAAATTAACATTTTCAAACAAGTTTTCGTAACATTATGAAGTTTATGATACAACAAAAACATGTCGGTAAGCCATTCAAAAGCAGGTCCCAGACATTTGCATAACTATTTAAAATGAACGCTTTATATCGTTGTTAAGGTGTGATCACACACTAGGGGATGCTTGTACTTAATTTAAGCTATCTAGGCACTGACAGTGTCCCGTTGAGAATGTAGGGCATCCGTGTTTGATGGCGGGATAATTTTCGGGACATTCTGCCTATTTGAAAGATTATTTTGAAAATATCCCGACAACAAACATGACAGTTCTAACTAAAATAATATTCAATTAAAGAGATTTTTGATAATTTATTCTGATTCAATTTTAATTTTGACAGAGCTGAGGATAAAGTTTTATCAAATCAAATCAAATCAACGGCGTAACAGAAATGAAACATTATTTAGAAAGCCTACATTAACTTTTCTGTAAGCTAAAACATAGAAGAAAACTCAGCGAGGAAATAGGCTCTTGGGTTTCTATTTTGATGTTATAAAGCCTAAATTGAAACTACATAACCACAGTCAAAGGTTTAATTATACAAAACCAGCACAATATAAAACATTTAATATCAAATAATCGTAGTAAAAGGAAGCTCAAATAATATTCTACCACTTGTCCTAACCTATCCCACAATTACGCATCTCATAGACACCATACGCTAACGTCATAACCCAGTACATATCGCGATCTCGGCTCGAATTCGCCAAAAGCTTCCATTTTGTCGAAATAAACTGCTCATTCTGATACCAGTAATTGTTCTCGCTGTAGGATATCGATCATTCGGTGTGAAAGTTATTAGAAGCACTGGATGAAATACCATTATTCATTTTGTATTATATGAGCAGTAACGCAGGGGACCATGACTTTTGTGTTTGAACCAGAATCTTTTCGATACCTCTCAGTCACGCGAATTTTGAACTAATGTGTCACATAGACACACACACATACGACAATGTATTCCTCAAGAGTTACTCCACTTACTCTATTGATGGAAATACAAGGAAAACTGGCTCAATTTGGTAATATTAGAAATCAATGATCTGCGATTGAAAATAATATTATGTTTCATACAGATATTATTATGTGTACTTTCGAGAAAATTTCCATTATCTGAGTATGGCGTTTGTCTCCTACGTTATGTTTATTTTATTTTTTTGATATATATATGCACGCTCACCAAATTCCTTTCAGGAAGGTAGACGTGTATTGAAGATCCAGATTTTTTCGTACTATATGTGAGGTCGGCCGGCTCTCCTAGTTTTGTGGCATCAGGACAATCTGTGCTGGGTTGTCAAGTCGGGAAATTCTTCATCCGAGATCCAGATTTCACCAATTTTAAATTTAAATAAAACAGGGCACAGCTTTTACCCTCTACCATGTAGGACCTTGTGTTGCTAGTGAGAATTAGCAATGCCTAATATCAACGAAGGATTCTGAATAGAATGCTTTGTTTCCTTAAACTAAACACTTGAAATGTAAAAGACTATTTCGACTAGTACGCATACTAAGGATTGAACAACACAGATGATCTCATTTTATGCATACAGGTAACAGAGAAGAAAAAAAGCTTGCTGATGTCATTATAGATTTTTATTAAATAAAAGGAAGACTGGCCTGTTGGTCTAGTGGTTAGTGACCCTGACTGAGCCAGAGGTCGTGGGTTCGATTTCCATCTAAGTCTGGGTATTCTTTGTGTCCGTTGTTTGTATGTTTGTAAAGTCCCCCGCGACACAGGAGTAATTCCTAATGTGACCTAATAGAAAGACTGTTAACCAAAGAAAAGGGAATACAAAATCCAAAATGAAATTGATTGACCAATTAACTGACCTGACTGAGAGACATTCATACAGGAAAGGGCAACAAATATAACCTGTACTGTATTTCTAACGGTGAATAGAGTATTAGGAACCATTTTGGACCCTAGTAAAAGCCGTATAATGTACAATATCAATTGTCAATAAGAGCAAATTAGTAAATATAAAACCGAGTCAGCAACACTCTAGATCTCGATATCAATAAGATACCACTAGTGTTCTAAACGTCTATCAAATAAACCGCAATCAACTTTAAAATTTCCTAACAACACTACAATCAAAACTCAAAACTCAAAATAATTCATACTCAATAAATCCTACCAATACTATCACTAGACGAAAGCCAATTAAATCCAGCCGGTTTGAATCTGTCACCCACTGTGGTCGTAATGAAAATTTTATCCCCAAGTACCCAAACTTATCGAAAGTCGACGACGTGTACGGGACAGGTCGGTTTTTAGAATTAATTGGAGCCGATCTTTGGAAATATTTTGACGATATTGAAAATTTTCGAGGACACTGATATTTTATTTAGGAAGGTCGTACAAGAAATATTATTTAAAAAGTAGGCTGAGCATTAAAATTAACAAAACTTTCGCGACTTATACGCATATTACATGTATACATCAATATTTCATCAAGATAACCATTATAGAGCACGATATCTCTTTGTGTTTCCGATGTTTCAACCGAATTGCACCGACCGTGGTCACGGTTGGCAAATCGATCGAAAGATATTTATTTCTAACTAGCAGCGCCTCGCGGTTTTACCCGCGTAAGTCTCGATCCCGTGGGAATGTCGGGATAAAAAGTAGCCTATGCGTTAATCCAGGTCTCCAGCGATCTACATACCAAGTTTCATCGCAATCGTTGCAGTAGTTTTTGTGTGAAAACATAACAAACATAGAATAACACAAATGTTTCCTCTTCATATTATTAGTTTAGATAATATTTGTTTAGAAAAGCCTTTAGAGATTTATACAATGTTAATATATGTGTAGGTACCCGTTTGCTAAAATTCTTCAAACTGCGAGCGAATAAACACTTTAGCAGCAGACGAATTTGATATAACGTATTATACAGCATCGTCATTTGACCCTAACCCCATTAAATATTCACATTTCTTGACCCATTGAAATATCACAACGTATAACAGAAACATTATAACAATCTTTCACGTATTTATGTGTTCTTTAAACAGAGACCAGAGCAATCTCACAAAAAAAAAGTAATTTTGTCCAAGACCTTAGAAATTGTGTCTTTACTTTTGTCTGTATATAAAATTAATAGTTTTGAATCAGACATAAGCCTCGCTATTGGGGAGCCCACAAAAACTCTTTGCTTCGATAAATAGACGGTTTCAAAACCGCAAAACGTTCACGAATGTCTTCGTCGCAAACTTAAGTAATAAGAGGAAGCGATTTCTTCATTATGTTACGTAACATTCATGAATTAAACTATACGTTTTCTATTTTGTTTGCAAATATAATACTTTTATTTGTTAATTTTGTAATATATAGAACCATGCGGTTCTATATATTACAAAATTACATCCCATAATTAATTTTCTGATGATATTTTAAGAATACCTTATTTCTAAATAAGTGGTCATTTTATAATAATATATTCAACAACAAGCTGTGTCCAAAACTGGAATTTTTTTTATATTATAGGGGGCAAACGAGCAGACGGGTCACCTGATGGTAAGTGACTACCGTCGCCCATGAACACCTGCAACTCAAGAGTCACAAGTGCGTTGCCGGCCTTTGAGAAAGGAGTACGCTCTTTTCTTGAAGGTTTGAAGGTCGTATCGGTCCGGAAACACCGCTGGCGACAATTTGTTCCAAAGGTTGGTTGTGCGAGGCAAAAAATTTCTGGAAAACCGCACAGTGGTAGATTGCCAGATTAAGAGCAAATAACTATATCATTACAAAAAAAAAATGTAATTGAAAATCACATAAGCTGTTTAGTTTTAGTTTAATCAGTATCAATCAATTTGCGCATTCCTTAACTTTAAATTTAAAGCGAATAAAAATATTCATAAATTAGAACTGATGTCATAAAGTTTACGTTACACGCTAATTCCTCCAAAAACATAAATTAAATACATTGATCTCTGTAAGTGAATACTAATAGGTTTTCAAAGTCTCATACTAACAATTTGACATCACTTTTTATCAAACCTTGGACCACACACACAAGAAACGGGGTCTCAACGTCGACCCTTTGATGGTTTCTTTATCTGTGTTATTGCTGTTATTATCTCTACTCGGATATGTTACCATACATTTTGTATATTGCACAATATTCTGTATTAATATAACAAACGAGAAATCCTTTAGTTTTTGTTGTAATTTTATTTGTTTGTTTGTAAAATTGCACGGCATTGTTCGGTTGTGATTCGGTTCGAAATATATTTGTTCATATTCAACTATGTGCAGAATTTATGGCTGGGAACAAAGTATTATTCACGTTACGACTGTTGTGTTTTAGATCGTAGTAAGCAAAACACTAATAGAGAAAGTGATATTCAAAATTATTTAGAAAAACTTAAGTAATTTTGAAATCGGTAGTCATGTGTAGACACGATAACTTCTTAAACAAATTGCCAAATCTTAGTAGAGCAATTTATTCCTATGGACTAGTCAGCACAATTACTATAGTTGTTTGGATATCATTTACATTTAATTATGTGTGTACCACTAGAAAATGTTAGACCAATGCTGAACATCTGAAATCTCATATGGTGTTGAAGAAAAGTAAAATACAGACAAAAACAAATACCGATATGACTAATAGAAGACATAATAATTAAAAAACTTAACAAAAACATCCAAGCAAAATAGAAAGTAAAATATTGAAACTTTTCTTATGACACGATGGTATTAATTGTAATTTTGTTGCAAAAGTATTAAAGGAAGAACAGAAAAGAAAATCAAATGAAAGAGCAAGTAGAACTTACTTGAATCAAATTATATTTAAAGTTTTACACAAAGAGGTGCAACAACTATTAACAATAACTATTAAATAAAATTGGAGCAAAAGAGGAAGAAAGAAGACAGATCATAAAAATATTACACACAATACATGAAGGAACTGTACGCCAAAAATCGCCAACTGTATCAATCCACCTTTATATTGCTGAATCCAATTCTTTCAGCATATAAGCATGATTGAGTACCCCTTAATAAATAAGAGCCTCGTTTCAATATATTTGAAGTAAAAGAAATTTGCTAGGAAAAATATATATTTCGTTATTTCCTCTAACTTGAAACCTTATTGAAGTACATTTCGTTAATATTTATTGTAATATTGATGTTATATTTCAAGCTTATGGCATTAAACGAGATATTGTTTTAGGAATACATTCGAGTGACTCTTGTATTGATTAAACTACTCTGTCTATGTTTACAGACTGGGCTATAACAATATTTCCAAGTCGTTGTACCTACTCTTATGGTGTTTTGTGTACCTGTTTCTATTAATGCGTTACAAAATGGTTGGTCATTTGGTTTATATTTAAAATATACAGATTGATTTTATTTGGTTGAATTTGGAAAAACAGAAGTGAAGAACATGGATTAACGCAGCTCGATTAACAATAGGACGCCTAGGAGGCTCGATAAAAGTAATCTCTTCCAGGTAGCCACATAACAATAATGGAACTACATTTATTAAACCAAAGTATAAATGAAATTACACCAGGTAACTCATCCGTCACTCATTGTTTAGATTTAGAGGAAACAACAGTATTAGATATCATAGAACTCGATGATCGCACACCCGATACTGAGGAAATGAGCAACACCCAATGGTATCACTTATAATTTAGGATGAATCCAAACTGAATGATATCAGAATGGTTACTTTGGATTAAGATAGCGTTCTAGAAACCGTAATGTTATATTATAATAATAACTTGAGACCTCACACACGGTCGTTTGATCCTAAACTAGGCCAAGATTGTACTATGGTAACCAAACTGCTAATATACATATTTGTTACTAAATACGTAAATATCACTCCAAATTATAAAACAAAGTCCCCCGCCGCGTGTCTGTCTGTCTGTCTTTTCGCGATAAACTGAAAAACTAGAGAACGGATTTTCATGCGGTTTCCATTAATAGACAAAGTGATTCATGAGGAAAGTTTAGGTGTATCATTTTGTGTAAATTGATTGAAATATGTTGATGATTGTTGAAGATGTCTCTGCTAACCGTGCGAAGCCGAGCGGGTTGCTAGTTATACATAAATTACACCTAGACACAGAACAAATGTTCGTGCTCATTACACATTTATTTGTACTGGTTGGGAATCAAATCCATTATCTATCTCAGCTCAGCAGTCAGTATCATTAACCACTAGACCAACAGGTCCATTTATGATAGATGGGTCCATTTCCAGATAGATTGTGTATGTATATATCAGCAAAATTCCATCAAACATTTATTTTATCTACTGTAACGTTGGAAAGAAGCATGAAATAGTAATTTGAAGACAGCCATAGAGTTACATAAAAAAAAATAGGCGAAATTGGCCTTTATATTATTGTCCGATTGACCATAATAACTGTTGAAGGTAAAAGAAGGGATATTCATGAAGATAAAAGATTATTCATTTCATTCGAAATATATCTGACCTCCGCTTTCCCTACATTTATGACTATTTAGCGAATAGGTAAGAAACGAGTTGTTAATACGAACCGAATAACAAAGCAACAAGTAAAGTCTGTGTAGGGGTGTTTAACAATATATTCAATAAAGTTGATGTAAAGAAGGAGTACAACACAGAATCAGAACAGTTATTCTTATACTACAAACTTAATTCCTGAACATATTTCAAACCAAACAGATCCTAAATCCATTGTCATATATCTCATGCTAAACTTTATAAGTCGTATAAAAACCAAATTAAAACTTCAATGATGTTCCGATGTTCCGATAAAATGGAAGGCGGGAACGGAATGAGGAAAATTTCGTATATTTTTTTGCTTCAAAATATTCCGAATATTGAGAGTTCTTTCAGAGGGTCGCGTCAATGTCACCCGATGGTTATTACGGACCGAGTCGCGGGATAGACTTATAGAGACTAGATGTGTCTGGAATATGTATTAGCAGTAATGAATGTGTGTATGAGTTAGTGCTGGCGTATGTGTGTGTGTGGAGGCCTGTAAACGCCTGTGTTAATGAAATGAGTTTCCAGACAGATCTGAAATATATGAATATAAAATGTGTATTGTTCATATAATTTATAGTATTGGGTTGACTAAATATAATATTGTTTAAAAGGTATTGGCGTTTAATATTTTTGGAATCTAGACGATTTCCGGCCATTCTGTTGTCTATTGTTTGTAATAATCGGATATTTATTCCGAACTAGCTGCGCCCCGCGGTTAAGTTTTCTTGAATTTTCTAGTTTTCCGCGCAACATTCTTAATTTTTTCTTTCATAAGAATCTTCTCCTGACAATAATAAACCCAAAAAAAAAGAGTTTGCGAAATCGGTCCAGCCATTCACGCGTGATTCCGTGACCAACGGAAATAGGGATTCATTTTTATATAGATAGTAGATAGTAGATAGATATGCGTGATAGTAATGTATAATTAATTTATGTATTGTTGAATGAAATGGTCGAGAGTAGTGTTGTTTTAACGTTAAATAAATTGTAACCGAAAATTTACATCAGTTGTTAATTTCCTATTTTTTAAATGATTAATCACTTTAACTAGATTTTAACTTTTTTATATATTTTATATCTTATAACTTTAAAGCAATCTATACTAATATTATAAAGAGGAAAGATTTGTATGTAAGTATGTTTGTAACGAATTGGCTCAAAAAGTACTGGACCGATTGCGATGAAACTTAGTATGTAGATAGCTGGAGACCTGAACCTAACAAAAGCTACTTTTTATCCCGACATTCCCACGGGATCGGGAATTACGCGGGTGAAACCGCGAGGCGCTGCTAGCTCTTGATAATATAACACGTTTATTTAATACTGTAAGAGTATATTCCTAGAAATGGCTATCACGATTTCGATCAAATTTTGTATTTAGATTTATGCTATATCTATGTAGGAGTGTCCTAAAAAAACACGATTTTACGAAAAAACAGCTAACCGAAGCTCGCCCAAATACTAAAGGAATTCATACAAGCAACTCAAACTAATGAGATATAACTTCATATTCTCATTCATTTATACACAAACCGAACACCCTTGTACTGATAAAGTCTTAATCTCAATAAAAGCCCTGGACTATAAATTCGTCTTTTTTCATTACTATTTTTATATATCATCGTAATATAGCCCAAAAACCATTCGCGCTTGCCTCTCTTACCATTTTAATACACATATTACATTCAAAATAAACGAAACACCGAAGCCACATCTAGAAGTCAATTACCCCACCAGATCTCTAGTGATGCAACCAACAAATATCGACATCTAATATTTTATGCCATCAAACTCGGCTCGACGTAGTGACGTGCCCATAGCGGTTTTTTCTATTAATATTTGTCAAAGTTAGGCCAACATCATTGGTTTCTTTGTTTAATATGCGAAAAATTAGAACAGTGTATCAATATAGAAAAATGTATATTTTGTGCGAAGGGCTGTTACGAGGGCGGCACTGAAAACTTCGGGAATCAAGGAAGTGACACAACATTACTATTTAAAAATGTATTTTTCCATACGATGGAACCAATCTTTGAAGCAACCATTCCATTCGGAAGTTGGGGTCTCCAAAATGGCCGTTTTGTAGGCGTCCACAGCTTCTTCAGGTGATGAAAATCTCTGACCATGCAATTTATTCTTTATTTTAGGGAACGTATAGAAATCATTAGGGCGTAGGTCGGGGCTGTACGGCGGATGGTCTAATAGTTCTATGTTTTCTTGCTTTAAAAACTCTTTTGTTCTGTGCGCGGTGTGAGAACTCGCATTGTCGTGATGGAGGATGATGCGGCGGTTGCAGTTCTCTTTACGGAGTTCAGAAACGACCTGTGGCAAACAAATGCTAGCATACCATTCTGCATTAACCGTTCTTTGTCCCTCAAGAGAAATAGTCGCAACATGGTCAGTTTTGGAGACAAACGTGGCCACCATTTTTTTTGCAACACTCCGTGAACGAACAATTTTTGTTGGCTTTAATTCATTTTCGAACACCCAAACTCGTAACTCGTTTTTTGTTTCGGGTTCGTACGCGTATATACAGGATTCGTAACCTGATACGATGTTGTATACAGCATTTGAGGATCCTGCGTGGAATCTTTCGAGAGTTCTGACGCACCAAGTAACGCGAGCCGCTTTTTGCTCTTCACAGAGCGAATGCGGTATCCATCGGGAAAAAAAACCTTTTTTACACCTAATTGTTCATGCAAGATTATTTGTATTTGACCGATGCCAATGTCTAAAGTTGCCTGAATTTCGCGGTATGTCACATGTCGATCTTCCTCAATCAGCTTACGCACAGCATCAACGTTTTCTTGGGTGACTGGAGTTTTTGCACGACCTTGACGGGGATCATCACTGAGCTTGACACGTAAACGTTGAAATTCAGCAAACCAGCGATAAATTGTGGTTTTAGATGGGGCTTCATCACCAAATGCAAAAATCATCCGGTCATCACACTGTTTTTGTGTTAAACCACTTCGAAAGTCATAATAAATCATCGCTCTTGAATTTCCTCGAGTCAATTCCATTTTCTCAACGACTGAACAAGTTTGACAAAACCTTGTGACAAGTCCGAGAATCTTTTTTTAAATAAATAAATTGGATTCGATTTTTAAAACCAAGGTGTTTTCAATTAATAAGATTTAAATATGACAGAAACAGTGGAAATATTCCATTCCCGATACTTTTAGTGCAGCTCTCGTATAAAACGTGACCCGCATGATGTTCTTGTATGATATGTCAAGAAGGCGAGTTCTCTAATACTTCAAGAGAAACGCTGTGTTAAATTTATATGATTCTTATTTTATTGTCAAGGACACACAGTGCATATTTTGACCTCTTCGAAAACTTTTTAACGTTGATAGCTAGTGGCCACGGCTGGTCGACTTGACAAAATAAGAGCTTTAGAGCATAAACCTCATAGAGGATATGAACCAATCAGATCTAACTTAATAGATAAGAATTCTTGAGCATCACAAAATCAAAATATTTCTCTGATTGAAGCAGTGAAGCACAATTAAGCGTAATTTGAAATAGATACAACTCCGTCTCTACAACTATTAGCCAATCAAATTACTAATCATACTAGGCTTACGTTTAAGAACTTTTTAGCTTACTAATAAAATTACTATTATCAAAACTTAAGATCCCAATTTATATTTAATCAAACTATCGAGTTCACCTCATCCCTACTCGTTAATAGCACAGTGCAATTGTTTGCAAATTGAAATCGAAAACTTGTTTAATTAATGACCGTAGAGACGAACCGATGAGCCAATTAGTGCGGGGCCACCCAATTATCGATGTTCGAGTGTTAATATCACTAATATTAATTTTAATTGAGTATTGTTCAAACCGAAATTAATGTGGTACGTTTTTGGTACTTTTCATCCGGGAATACTCAAATAGTTAATTATGGATGAATTGTGTTTTTATGTATCACTATTGAAAGTTAGCAGTAATTTAGTGTAACGGTACTTCATTCAGAGTTTGTGATGTTTTTTGATTTCTCAAATCAAATCATTTAATCTTGCGATACCTGAGTCTGAAATAAAATTGTTGAGTACATTATAAATAGTATCACCATGTTTTACCGTCAAGCGGCATGCAAAATTTGTTTTGATATACACATTTATTCAAATTTATTATATATGTAACAACAGTCTCACAACCACTGATATAAACCATGAAAATCACTAACTTTACCTGTATTCGCACTCAAGTCAATAGATCTCCACTTATTTCTACCCTTTTATAATTCCACTATTCGTTAATATTTATCAATCGACCAATAGTATTGCGTTACCGGTATAACCAGTCAAAATAATATCTAGTAACTTCTTTTTATCAAATAGTGAACTGTGTTATCATCTATTATAGTTTGGCACTATTTTTAATAAAATAAATAATTTTTTGATGTGGCGACAACATATATATCCCACATACAGAATATAATAAAGAATATTATATAAGATTTAATAAATTTTGGTTTCAAAGTAAAACCTTTTTCAATACAAGTCAATAAATATTGAATGTCAAATAATATCATGTACACAAATCTTGAAAGTTTCTCGTCACTAAAGACCCACATCTTAACCAATATTATAAATACGAAACTGATTTGTGATGTGTGATCATCAGAAAAGAACATAATATACCTTTCAATCAGAAAAAAGCATCCGATTTGACTGTCAAAGTCGCGGAACATATCCTTGTTTCTATTATTTACAGAATTTAAAATCTTAAGATTATTTCGAAGGCTTTAAAAACATTTGACAAACAAAAGAACAATGCATTTCTAACGTCACAATTACAATGTATGTAATCGGGGTTGCCTTCAGTCTAACTACGATATGGCCGAACTTCGATATTTTACGTGAAGCGACTGCCATCAGACCTCCACAACCCAAGTACTAGGCGACATCGAAGTTCTGTAGTTAAACCAGGTTGTCGGACTTTTTAGGGCTCCAACTACCCGTAACGCATGCCACAGATGTTGGGGCTGTCGTTTTAACGTACTCTCCGAGCACGGAGGGGTCTCAATGTGTTAAGAATGGTCACCCATCCTAGACGGACCGGACTAGTATTACTTAACTTTGTAATGTGCTAACCTACTCGGTTACCACTTAGCCACGAGCGCCGAGCCCCACTTATCTGCGTAAATATAGTGAATAAATCGGGCTTATAATTCTGAGAGTAAATATAACCCTATTAAAACAGATTTTCCGATGTCAACAAATTTCTAGAGTAGAGGCAATTTAACTGCTCTGGGCTTGATAGCCAATGCATAGCCTAACTCAGACTGATGAAGTCAAGATATTTTTTATTTATTTCTCTTTATTGTACACCTTTAAATAGTAAATATTAAAAAACAAGTTACAAATGTTAAAGTATAACAATCGGCGGTCTTATCATACGGCGACTTCTACCAGACAACTTTTGTACAGATATTGTCAAATATAATTGAGGGTAGGCTGTGGTGTACAATATAAGGTTATGTTAATATACTATTATACTGACTACTATATTTACCTATAAAAATATTACATATAATTTTTTTTTTGTATTTAAAAAAGACAACTCCATCCCAAATACATATATTACTATTTTTATTAAATATACATACATTAAAATATACATACATATAATATAATTAAAAAGTATTTATAATAACAAATAATAATACTTCACTTGTTTTTTAAATGAGTGCAATGATTTTTAAATACATCCAAACATCGTGCTATTTGAACAGCTTTTCCTATAAAGGTAAGAGAACCATGTATTACACTATGAGAGATTCACAATTCACAAATTAATTTCATCTATATTATAATATAAACAACCGTTCTAACATACTGACAGAAAATTTGGGCAGAAAGGGTTCTTTTAGCAACGCTAAAACTACAAAAAATATATATATATATATTTTCTTTTTTTTAACTTTATGCACATTTGGTACATTGGCTTAATGCCAGAGGGATTCTCTACCAGTCAACCATTGGGTGATGCAGAAAAAAAGAAGAAGTAGTTGCAAATAAAAATTATGTTAAATCATTGTACAGTAAATCGAGTCCAAACCATCCCCATAATACACAAATATATGTAACCTGTAGCCGAATATATATATATATGTATACATTACATATAAATACATATCATATACATATATAAACTTACATACATGCATAAATGTAAACATGATCATCATAAACTTACTATCACCTAAGTATATATATCCACGAATAAGTAGGTATATGATTTAACAATATTCAATAGTAACTATTGAAGAGTACAATCACCGACTGTTGGAATAATTCCAGTTCGTCAATACTCGCGTTTCAACCAGATATTCCATGATCTATCATTAATTGAAAGTCCAGGGTACCTAGCGGACCGTTATTGGATTTTTAAACCGTCTCCTTTGCCAAATACGAATAAAAGTTGCGATATTTATTTTTTCAATTGGTGTGTGTATACTTTTAGAGGTTTTTGCGCGTACATGTACGGAATATTTTGGTGTTTGCTTAGTACCTCGCCTTTGGGTAAAGCACTCAATGGGAAATGAATAGAAACGGAGCCTATATTTTTGCTACAGAATAAATATTACCTTTTTTGTTTAAGTGTACATTTACTGAAGTTTTATTTTTTGAACAATTACTTTTTTATACAACAGTTGTAACAGCTGAACTATTTCTGGAGCACTTGTTACTGCATAGCTAGAATTCTCTTCGTCAAACATATATTTGCTCAATATGGATGTCGCCACTTATCATGACAACTTTCATTGCATAATTCAGGATTAGTAGCTACAACGTAATACGGCTTATCTTCTACTAGATGGCGCCACATATCTATTTAAATATTTACACCTAACATGATAAAATTCTACGTACCTTTGTCTCCCTTCAGTTCGACATTGCCACGGTACCATACAATTCTGGCAGCTGGCTTGGCATTCTTGACCAGACACGTCAGAGACACGTCTTCGCTTTCCTTAACTTCAAGCTTGGAGCCCGGTGGATGATTTGTTATTTCGACTGCGTTAGGTGGTGCTGTAACAAGACAAAAAAGTATTAAAAACATGAATTCGTATCACCAGTGTGTACTTTAATATTAAGACCTATGCACGACAATGATAGATGCACTGATGACCTGAAGTAGTTAGCTGGGAATGTATTGAACCTATGTCCAGGAGTGGACTGCAATAGGCTGATTGATTGATGAAAAACAATGATATATTTAACAAGATATGTTATAAGCTTCCCAAACCGGCGAACTTGCAGGGACATGCATGGATACAATACCGGCAGGCTGTTGTCTCTATCAAAACCGGAGAGAAATGTGTAAGTTTATGACCTTCTTCTGGTCTCTCTCTACTCTAACTCTATAACGAAATGACACACAAAAGTAATAAATGACAGTTTAAAACCAAATTAATCCATTCCTCTTTTTGTTCGTTTGTTGTGAATAAAACCTTTATTATAATATTCTGTCAGCCAGTCGGTAGTAAATTTATCATTTCCCCAATTTAAATAAGTACATTTTGACCACGGACTTTATCACAAAGTGACATTATTTCATTAATTCAAATAGCATAAATTATTATTAATCACAATTCGGGGAGTTGGGTATTAAAAACCAGGGATCGTAAATTAAAATTAATCTTTAGGGGTGGCAAATTTTAACCATCATAAATGTCTGGGAGTGAAAGAAATTGCTGATTGATTGGTATAACATTGTTTTTAGTAATCTCAAATCTAAAGTAACACTTCAAAACTTACTGTATGTGAAACTAATAGGTGATCTAAACAGCTTGGACTAATATTAAAAAAAAAAAAACCTTTTTTCTTGCTTTCTTGCTTCTTGATCAGTGAATGACCATGTACCTGGTAAATATCACACTGTTAGCTGAGAGTCTAATATTTTGACATTCAGACAAATCTCAGCAATTTTCGGGTCTCGCACCTGTTCGCTCCTTTTGTTTCGCCCGGTATAGTTTATACAAACCCGTTCGCCCCTTGAAAGTCAAATTGGTGTTATTCGCCCCTTATTCCAAAACATGTAAAAGTCATGCCTAAATTATTCTAAGAAACTAAATGAAGCAACGTCCATATTAAAATTTATAACTTTTATTTAAACTACAATTATTGAAATAATAGTTAACACTATGTAATTGTAAATTGCGGAAAATCGCAGGAGATTAACTTTTCTAAATAGATAAATATTGGTAACGGATTGTGTTTGGCAGAATATTTTTAAATGTTAAATTTTGTGTCCTTCGCGATCAAATCTACTTTTAGAATTTCGTTGACTATTTTACTGTTTAGACTTATATATTTAGAAGCCGTCTTCTAATAAGTGCTTCAAAAATATTAAAAAAATTTCACCCCGTAGCAAGAGACGAGTGGGTACCGTAATAAGGGGCAGAATAACGTTTTTAGGTAATAGGGGCGAATGGGTGCGAGACCAACTTTAACATAATAATTGTATTATAGATATTTTTGACTGGCCTGTTGGTCTAGTTGTTAGTGACCCTGACTGCTGAGCCAGAGGTTCTGGGTTCGATTCCCACATTGGACAAATAATTATGTAATGAGCATGATGATTTGTTCTGTGTCTGGGTGTAATTTATCTATAATATGTATGTATTTAAAAATATATTGTAAGTATGTTTATCAGCAGTCTGGTTACCATAGTACAGGCTCTGCCTAGTATGGGATCAGACGGCCGTGTGTGAGATGTGTGAAGTTATTATAAGTTATTATTTATCCTAGTACCTATGGTTACGGCTATAGTCAGCTAACAGCTATTTTTAACCATAAGCAACCCTTTCCCTATATGGTCCCCAGAGGAATAAAAAACACTTTATAATGCATGAAGCTTATTGAGATCTTAAATCCCTAACGTATTGTACCATTTAGAGACATGGAGTGCACCTAAATCACTCAGAAACATGTTAGAAAGTTCCGTTCTTCGAACTTTTGGAATTGGAAAATCCAAGTTACGTACATATTTTAGTTCCCAGAATTCAAATGATCTCGGAGAAAATATATGTGTCTTAGCAGTCTGGCAGTTTTGCCTTTGTAGTTTTCTAAGCTCAATATTGTGCCTTATTCTTAGTTTAGTGGTGGTAACTTGTGTCTTACGGCTTTAACAGTGTCCTATCAGTGTCAATTGAATTCAATTAATGTTGTGGATTCAAATGCCACACGGGGTAATAATTTTTGTGATCCACTAATTGTTGTTCCGAGTCTGGGTGTCCTTTGTGTCCGTTGTTTAAACCTGGGTTAAGCCCCCGAAACACAGCAATATTCAAAACATTGAGATGTCTTTAAAAAAAATTGGTCATCAAAAAATTATTATGTTTAAAAATTATATCGCAGCGGCTTCCTCGTAAGACCGACTTTCAAACTCTTCAACTGACTGACACTGATAAATTTTCCTGCATCTAGTGTATTTAAAAAAATATAAAACAGTAATAATGACAATAATAACTCGACACATCTCACACACGGTTGTCTTATTCCAAACTAGGCAGAGCCTGTACTATACAAATGTTAACCAGACTGCTGTCTGATAAAGATACTATTACATTTCTAAATACATTCATATTAAGAAGCAAATTACACCCAGACACAAAACAAATGACCATGCTCGTCACACAATTATTTGTCCTGGGTGGGAATCGAACCCACGACCTCTGGCTCAGCAGTCAGGATCACTATCCACTAGACCAACAGGTCAGCCTTATACCATAATGTATATACCAACTGATAGATAAGGAGAAATAGAGGACAGGGATAATACTGCAGTTAACTATCAGTTTCCTTTATTAAACTTTAAAACAGTGCATTCTGTAGAAACTTGTATGAAATAACAACTTTTGATGTCATACTTTACTACTCTCAAATAATTGACATTTAATGTCTGGTTTGTCAATAAAATGGTAAATAAATAAAATGTGTGTGTCAGCTTCGACCCACGACTGGAGTTTCTCTCTCTCTCTCTCTCTCTCTCTCTCTCTGTCTCTCTCTCTCTCTCTCTCGCTCTCTCCCTCCCTCCCTCCCTCCCATCCCCTATATATTTACACATATATATATAACATAAAGGTATACACATATATACTTACATGCGTCGAGAATAGGGAGTAAACTCACCTAATTTATCTCGACAATCCAGTACATGCTGTGGCGTCTGTAAGCGTCGATCTATGATTTTAACTCTAGCTTCAATTTAACGTTCATATGTGTCACTTAGTGTCCTAATTAAATAAATGATTTTGGATTTGTATTTGAATTTGAATTTTGAGAAAAAACAGTATTTTAGGTATATTTGCCTTTTTTTATACCAAGAGAAACCATGATCCAAGGAAGTAATCTTCTTATATCTTATAAAATACAATGATTTGACGTTAGTAACAACATATTTTTTTATGGTATAGTTAGCTACAGGCATAACAAATTGTAACCAAACCCTTAGAATAACCTGCCAGGAGCATTTATAACTGAGCTGATCTCAGCGCAGATCGCAACGACTAAGACATAAGCGTAAGCGGTAGCAAATTTAAATTATAGTGGTGTAAATTGTTTGCAAGCTTCTAATATTCTGAAAAATAAAAATAATATCGCATTGTATTGTTATGTTACATCTTGTTTAGCTTAGAAAACAAGTTAGTATAGGAGTAGGAACAGCTTACTCAATTTTTTGCACGAATATACTTATGTAAAATATCAAATCAAGCTACTTTTAAATGGCACATTCGGAATGAAAATCAACAAATGCTTCTAGCTGCCATAGCATATGCACTGCTTCAGTGACGTTTTATGAAGTAAAACTGATTAACGTTTAGTGTAGATAAATATAAATATTTAAAATATTTTATCATAATAATGGATGTTGAAAAACTTTACGGAACTGTTTTTGTTTTATATCTAGGCCCTTATTCAACGCAAAAGAGTAAAAAAAAATAAAGTTATTGTTAAATTTCCCGCTAAAACACTCGCATCTGTCAGCTTGTTTATAGGTTAACTAGCAAACCGTCAAGGCTTCGCACGGGTAGCAGAGACATCTTCAACTATCATCATCATATTTCATCCAATTTACACGAAACGTTAACAAATTACATACCTAAACCTTTCTCATGAATCGTTCTATTTATTGGTGAAAGCCGCATGAAAATCCGTTCAGTAGTTTTTTAGTTTATCGCAAACAGACAGAAAGGCAGACGCGGCGGGGGACTTTGTTTTATAATATGTGGTGTTGACGTATGACGAAACCTGGTTGGAGCTTGCAGTCACGTGATAATAGTTACTATTTGATTCTTTTTTAATCAACTTTATTATATTATAGTTGTTTAAATTAAAGAAATTTGGTTTTAGGTTTCACAATATCACAATTAATCATTTAGTTACAACGGAACATAAATTTTACCTAAAGCAAATGAACTCAAATAATTTAATTGATATGTTATCAAATACTAAACGCACTTTAAATAATGTTTCACAAAAAGAAATAACATCAAAAATAGAAAAGTGAGTATATTTATACAGAATACAAAGTACCTGACTCGTGTATATACATTGAAACTTAATCAACATAAAAGCTACCACAAGTGTCAGCTATCTCAGACATAAAGTAGCACTAGAGCATCTCAATATCACTTGTAAAACACACCCATACTCAAAATTAACACTCCAAAAACCAACTTTATCAAAGTAGGGTTAGGCCCTGCGCCGCTGCCTCTTGTAACTTGTGAGCCGTAACCGGATATTACTGTACTCACAAAGGTGGGAACCAGCTTTGTTGCGGTTCATGACGCTCTTTGTGGTGTTTAAAAGAGAAAAACTTGACGTACTTCGTGTTAGGGAGTGGATGGGGGCGGGGAATTAGCCAATAATTTTTGGTTGAGAATGAAAACGGTGTAAGTGATTTGTTTTAGTTGGTGAGATAAGATCATGACATGAATTTTAATTACTAAAGTGGCTAATATACTTCTATGTTTAGTGCTTTAAATTAGATATTACATAAATAGGAATGTGAGTTTGTTTGTTTCGTTGTCACGACTCAACGATTGAGTAGTTCTCAATCGTTGAAATTTTGCACAGGTACGCTTTGCCAGAGGTACAGACCAGGACATAGGGTTATTCATCAAGGTGAAAAGTCCCGTACCGAAGGATAGAAAAACTGAATTCCCGTCCTTCCCCTCTCCCCTCTAATCCCCCTCTCCCGTCTTCCGGCTCTTCCTCTCTCTGCCCCTCTTCCCCCTATTCCCACCTTAAAGGGCGGCAACACACTTGTAACTCTTGAGTTACAGGTGCCCATGGGCAGCGGTAGCCATTTACCATTAAGTGACCCGTCTGCTCGTTTGCCACTATACCATAAAAAAAAACCACCAACATGGACATCGAAAGCTGTTGCTTTCACCTAAAATATATGAAAGAAATCTATTTTCCAGTACAGTAATAAGTTATTGAGAATCAATACATTACCTATTACGTGCCTATAGCACACAAAACCATGTCCTTCAACTATATTTCCAGCGAAGCTTTACAAAACATTCCGACAATAAATCCATCAATATCCTATGAATGGTTTTGTGGGCCGTTATGGCTTCCGTTGCCATGGTAACTAAGAGAAAATTGTACCAAGATATCGACTATAAAACATGTATTTGATTACACTGAGGAGTATAATGTTCCGAGAATATAAGTAATGTGTGATATGACTGTGAAGTGTATTAGAAACGAAAGAGATTATAAGTCTGGCTTTTGGGTCTAAAATTAACCCTTTTCTTAATATACTTACTGGCTATTACGTAAGAGCTGTTTCTATTAGCGTAATACTACTTCTCTCGTGATAAAAGGACTGCTGTGTAATATGACGGCGAAGTGTATTAGCAACGAAAGAGATTATAAGTCTGTCTTTTGGGCCTAATATAAACCTATTTCAAAGAGGCGTTATATACTAGCATTTCACGTACTGCCAAAAGCTAAAACTAGAATGGGAGTGGGTAGGGTTGACAATATAAAAGTGATATATTTGGTGAAGCTTATATTTTACAAACACCGGTAATCACTTACCAACAGGTAGACCGTGTGTTTGTTTGTCATTTCACACAGTATAAAAATTATTGTAATGAATTCTACAACCAACCAATCAATCAATCAAAACCATTTATTTCAATTAAACCAATAATAGGTATTTTTGAATTGTCAGCAGTAGGAGTCAGTCAGACTAAGTCAGTCGTGCAGCTAGTTGCCTGTTCCAATACGTAGATCCTATGAAGAATAACAGGCAAGAAACTCCAAGGACACTCTTTTTCAAAATGTGTTTTACAAATTTCTGGTTATTTGCTTTTCAGCGTAAATGAAATGTGAGGACAATGTAACATACCTATTATTCTATTATACATATTTAAGTAATAGGTGGTGACCAGGCCCGACCAAAGGCACTCGTTCACGACCATGACGCACACGCCAGCCATCGTACAGATCAACCATATTGAAGGGAGCCGAACGACCCGACACTTACGCCACCATCGGCAGGACTTCTAGGCGAGCATGACATAGTCTGAACTGCCAAGCAACATAGGAAATTAAACTAAAAAAAATTCTAAATTAAGCTGAAAAATCCTAATAATAAATAACTCAAAAAATTTAATACCTTCAATGTCAACACAGTATACCTATAGATAATATCAATTTTGTGTAAAATTAACAATGTCACAAACAATAATGAAAATATCAATAAAAAGATTTCTGACCAGCCTGTATTTAATATTTAAAGTAAAAAGTTTTAAAAGAAATGTATTAACTAGGGAACTCTTTAAAAACTTTTTAATAAAAACATCAGATGTTCCCTAATTAGTTCGGAGATCCCGAATTTCGAATCAAATCCATCACTTATTCTGAGCATTCGTCAAACTTTTGTTAAGAAAGTATACGAGGTAACATTGTACTCGGTAGTTTCTTCGGTAAATGTTCGGACGGACACTGAATAAGTAATGAGGGTTGTATTCTCTTGTTTACAATAAAACAACAAGTACAAAAAGTTTCTAATAATTACTTAGTACTTGGTATCTATAGATATAACATAAAACGACTTTGAAAGCCTATCGCCCCGTCTGACAGGCAGATCGATACAAAAATTAACTAATCGCAGTATTGTGTTGTTGAAAGCATGTTTACTGGTTTGATCATCGGATCAGTTAACAGAGCTGTCAAATTTAATTGCAAAAACTTAATTCAAATGCAATTTTGACACCGCTGTTAACCAGAAACCTGTGTTAGTGAAACAGTATTTAGCCTTTCAGAGACCGGATGTAGGTTTATAGTAAATTGATAACTAAAGTATAAAACAGTAACTACTACTTCATCTAATTGATTTAATTACATATGTATTTAGATACGATAGATGGTCTGGATTGCCGAGGATGTACGAGGCGAGAATTGGACTATTTGTTTACTGAAAATTTAACCGTACTGCAGTCCACAGAGATTAAATCTATACTAAATTAGCAATGGAGAGAGAACACGCACTACTGCATCAAGTTCGTTAGATTAACCTATATTTGACATTATTGTAGTGAGTTTTGAAGTCGTTTAAAAATAATGCTGTCAGTGATAACTACAAAATATGTATAGAAAATTGATCCAATTTTGTTTGTAGGTATTTTGACGTGTTTAATTATACCAAAACCTAAAAATTAACCCTAAAACACTAATAACTAAACTCTGAACATTTCCAAATAAAAACTTTTACTTCCAAACAAATCTTATTTATTTCAACCCTAATACAAAACTAGAGTAAAAACCAAAAACCTTGTACAACAGTCGCAATCAAATAAGAAGAAAACAAGCAAGTTTCAAGAATAGATTTAAATAATTCTGTAATCCAATTCTGAAGGAGCAATTCCCGCGGATCCCTAAAACGAAAAAAACACAAAAGGGTTCCGTCGATCGAAATGTGCCAGGTTAATAATGCAATTAGAAGTGCCACTTGTACGGGCGGGGTGGGTTTACAGTTGTAAGCGGTAGCGAGTGAATAAAGGAACGGTATCTCACAAATAATGCAAGTTTTACTTTTTTATCTATATAATGGCAAATGTAACCACGTCAAGATGACAAAGTGTTAACATACAACCCGTAGATAATAAATATTTGTAGTTGACAAGGGACAGGTAATAAACGGGTCGGATTAATTTGATACAAAAGATTTAAAAATACAGCATACATACATCCACCGCATTGAAAATATTAAGAATAAAAACAATCAACATTCTCTACAGTTAAGGTGAACCGTGATGTTAGGTATAGGAGAGTAACCAACGTTACTCTAAAATTGCCTTAACAAAACTTAACAAAATTTCAGAAGAAAACAAGTAGCGTAGTTTAATCATTTCAGAACTAGATTTAGAAGGATATTTAACTGTACTTGACCTGTATTCTCAGAGCCTAGAAACAAGTTACCCGCTCGCACTTGCACCACACCCGACTACTAAAAGCCACTTCTAACCGTGAGAAAAGGTAATTATTGACTTTTTCAACTTCCTTCCCCCGACGCCTGGCGAAAGTAGATAAGGCTGCCTAATTAAAACCCGCACTGTAGTTCTTTTCGTGAGTGAGCGAGGGTTAGAAAAGAAGTTAGGTATCTCTCCGACTAAGGAATTCATCTTCAAAGAGGTTTTATGCCATTCAAAAACAACTGTTCAAATGACTTTATGCTCAGGTTTGTGAGAATTTTAGAAGACGTTTTCTTTTGTTTTACATAACTAAAGTGGCCAAGAAATAAATAGAACATCCGGGTACTTTAGACCTATTTCAGTACTACCCAATTTTAGTAAAATATCTACTAATTACAAAGTCATTTTTATAATATTTTTATATAGATCAACTGTTGCACCCGAAACGGTTCAGTTTCGCGGGATCTATACGATCCTGAAATAAGACAACACCTTTTGGCCACATCTTGTTTTTTGATAAATTAAAAAGGTAAAAACCCGTCTGCATTAAGAATACTAAGTAATAAATATATAGTTATAAATATTATTGTAATCATCTTTTAAATGGCTTTATTTTGATACACTTGATAGGTTTGGGAGAAAAAAGTTAGACAACATATATTTTGGCGCCAAAAATCTATCATTTTGATTGTATATAATTTTTTTTATGCCAGGTGATACTCGCGTCTTATAGACGAATCCAAAGACATTTCATTCATCAAAACCTGTTTAACCGTTTAGTAGTTACTGGGGAACATAGGGACGGACATACATACATATAAATCAAACTTATAACCTTCCTGTTGGGTTTTGCCGGATCGGGTAAAAAATTAACAGTTTTTATATTTTATATTTTACAAAGAAAATATTTTCATAGGAATAACAAAATTGATTTTTTTAGCACAACTTGGCCATGACACTGCCAAGACACCCCCAGAAACAGCTCTGTATATATGGTATATGTGTAGTCAAATTTATGGGCGGTCAGCCCCGGCCTTACTGACCAGGATTTACTTACTGAGATTATCTGCTAAACAGACTACTATGTATGTAGTTAGTGCATGAAGTTGTTTGGAAATTTCTTGAAATACATATACATGTAGAAATATAGAGATTTTGGTAATAGTAAATATTTGTGAAACTCACTCCAAATTATTGTCACCTCTAAATTAAACAGTTGAAAACAATAAAAGGGATCAGAACTCACAATGCATTAGGTGACCACGCTGTTTGTCCACAACATGTTTAATTTATTGTTTAAATAAACAAAATACATAAAATTAAAATTTTGTGGTTTCATTGTGTGCTATCTTGAACCCTTGAAAGGTGTGCGCCGTTTGTCTAAGTCGAGCTGTACTCCCATTAGGACGGCGGAAGGCACATTTCGGTAACGGTGAAGTGGTATTCGATTCCGACAGCGTTAGCTCCGGTGAGGTGATGAGTCGGGGGGGTTCCACGCGATAAAGAAAAAATGACGGCGGAAGGCACTCGGAGTATCTAATAGTAGCACGCATCATCAGTGGAATGGACGAATGGTAGTTTTTACAGTGCCCTTTGAACCGCCTTTAAATATGGTAGCGGAATCCGAATTATAGAGAAGCATATCCCTCATAAGACAGCGACACTGATTATCCCTGCAAAATCTCGGCGTTGATTTGCCCACGGCGTATACTCTGTGGAGTATACACCGTGGGCATCGTAGCGAAAACCCTACTCCAATCTCTGGATTGGAGTAGGGTTTTCGCTAGGATAATTCAGAGTGGTGTCACACGATAGTATTGGCTCCTCCCTTTTATTATTTGGGTAAGAAGCAGCTATGACCCAAAAGCCAGGAGCCGTTTTACTGCCAAGACTTGTGTGAGTGTCAATGTCTTAAGATCTGATGTCATTGTTTTTAATTTTAGGCTGGTGTTTTGAAAAAAGAGGACAGAAGCACCCGAAACTGGTAGACTTGTATGTATCGTTTAATGATAAGTCCGTGTTAGGATAGAAACAAGTAGCGAAGTGGCAAGGGAGTAAGGCATGAGATTATGTATGTATGTAATTTTAAGATTTAACCACAAGTAATATCAACCGGCTGTTATCTTACAGTTAGCGCCACTTTGTGTACGTTTTGATTTTTTCATGATGTGAAATGTAGTCCTTCTAAGTATTATTCTAGTTTTCTCAATTTATATCTAGTATTCACGTTAATAGATACCGCCATTGTCTGCGTTAATAGACAATTACTAGTATAACATGCTTACAGTCATTTAACTAACATCCAAAAAGGTCGAAAGGTCCCTAATAAACAAGCTGAACAAAAATCTATAGTACCGCAATCAAGGCACACAATAGCTTGACCCAAATAATGTTGAGATGGAGTAAACAGAACCTATACTAAATTAAGGGAAAGTCAAGCCCTGCGGACGTTGCTCTACAATCGATGAAGGGAAATTTCTAACCTTTTGGGATGTCATGTCATGTCTTTCCTTGGGTTCATTTACTTAACACTAGCTTCTGCTTGCAATTCTTCTCGACGGGTTTCGCTTCTCACTTGACTTTCTAGTAATGCGGAATACAGTATATCTGTACCTATGCTCAATCACATTCAAAATCGTTCAGCGGTGAATGCGTCATTGGGTAACAAATAACTAAATATTGAAATTTTGGAAAATTTTGTTGTAAATCTTGAAATTTTTGAAGCGAGCGAAATGTCTCCATCTCGGTTCTGTCCGATTCAGTTATCATCTGTTCTGTACGATGAAGTGTTAAAGAGAACACACATATGTATGTACTCTTCTGCGGGTCATATTTTTAAGTAGTGTTTTTAGTAGTAAAGGAGTCAACCAAAGAAGGTGTAAGTAACTTGCTGCTTTATTTACCGACTGATTTTAATCATATTTGAAAATGCGATTTGATAATGCGATTTCTAATTTAAGCAGTATTATATATATCGCAAAGAGATAAAAGGGGTGAGTTAGCTAATGTGTTATTTATTGAGAGATTTTGACCATACATGATCCCTTTGCAAAACAAGACGATTTGGAATGGGAACCAGTTTACTAAAATCTTTCATCTTACTTCTTACTAAAATTTCTTCTTACTTCGTGCATCGAAGTAAGAAGAAAATGATGACTATAAACAAAGTCACTCGTTCTACTCTGCTTACTAGTGGCAATTAAATCCAATTTTAGCAGTAAAATTAAACGTTAGCGCCCAACAGTAGACCACTGTTGGTCGAACTACTAAGGATCATAGCGCACATTTCAAATCATAAACGTATCATCACCGCACCAATTCGAATCATTTGTATTTTTTGTATGAAATTTCTTACTATAATGCACGCTAAGGCAAAAGGCTTGACGGTGACGATCTCTTTCCAATTAGATACGTGTGCTAAGACCCCTATTGAACATTTCTGCAGACATAAACACACTAAACAGGCAAGACCCTTATAAATCTTACCACTGCAATTCCTATTCAAGCCAAAACCCACCTTTGAAACCTTGACCATTTCTATAAAAATTGTTCCCTAAATACAAAACACCGTCTCGAAGGAAGTCGAGATAAAATCTCTATTGCTAAGAGCCCCTACCATGAGACTACTTGAGATTTGCCTGATATATCGTTCCTTACAAACCTTAATACTCCATAATAGAATTAAAGAAGTATTTTTAAAATTTCAATGCGTGTATTTGGTTTCGTAATAAGCCTTAGAAATTGTGGTCATTAGGGCGTGTATGTTTCTTGTTAAGTTTTTAAAAATATAAACCATTTTAGAATTTAGTATTCACGTGGTAAGTATGTAATTAGAGTTTGGGGACATTAATAGATAATAGAGGTCGTCTGGAGGTTGTAGTTCGACCATCACTCACTATATTTTTGTTTCATTTATCTTTAGCATTTAATTTAATTAAGCTACTGGTTTCCAGTTTCAGTAGAACTGTCATTTTCATTGTCATTTTGGACAAACACCACGCACGATCACTCTCTTAAAATACCAAATAGTTTTAATAATATTCAGGAGATTTTATTACGTTATTCTGTTGTTTGCTTTAAATATGTTTTTAAAATAAAAAGTAAATTAACTTCAAAAAAAGATATGTTAATAGGAAAACTGAAAGTTAAGGAAAAATTAAAAAGCGGAAAAGCGATGGAAAATAAAAAAACACATTGTATTACTCTTAAGTGTATGAAATAGCCTGTGAATCCAATACAATTCAATCCCAGGCGTTTTCATCCGGTATATAATCCACTACTGAGTATATATAAATATAATAATAGCCCTAAAGATATAGTAGTCGTTGAAGACATAAATGTGTATACATTGCTTGTAGTACAGGCTCTACCTAGTTTTGGGATGAGGCGGCCGTGTTTGAGGTGTGTCAAGTTATTCTTATTATTTACAAATAGAAGTATCTTACCATGTTTATCAGTGTTCTGGAACAAATATTAGGCACAAGCTCTGTTTGGTTTGAGTCTAGACAGCATTGTGTAATATGTCCCAGAATTACTATTCTACATAATAAAATATATTTTTTGTCATAATCATAAAATAAGTTAGTCTCATGTATAAGGTACTAACAAACAGATAGATAGAATATGAAGAGATCCTATTAGTGTTCTTTATTTCCCGTTACTGTACCAAACTCTAAAAACACTTGTACAATGCTCTGAACTAAAAATTTAATTTTAAAAAAGGAAACTAAACATTTCTATAAAAGAGCATCGCATGTAGAATTCTCCACTTTTTTCCTTGTGCAAGTTCATTTTTTATTCTACCCGTACCTTTGACTTTTGTCAATTTGCCGTGCAGTTGTTTATTAAAAGCCCGAAGGCTTCTACCACCCTGATGGCGATAGACGAATTTTGAACTTATTAAAACAAGCAATAAAGTCTAAACTTGAAAGGATGAATTTGTACAGACTACTCAAATATTTGATTGTGAACTTGTGTGGGATGCTATGTAGGTTTAATTTTAAGTGGGGATTCAGGAATAGCTTTCGTTTCGTTGTATTAACAAAATGTGTGTTAATATTTCACTGTTTCAGTTGCTGGGTTGTTTAAGGTAAACTATGGATGTAAATGTCATTCATTTGAGAAACTAGACCCTATTCATCCGTTGAGACGAAGTATTTCAGAGAACTGACTACATTCATATATTGTTGACTCTACACAATATAAGTTGCTGCCTTGGCTTTTTTATTATCCTACTTCAAAAAAGAAGAGGTTCCTAATTAATATAATTATTTATAATGCTTTGATGTTAAGATTATCTTTCCGGAATGATCTCATAAAATGACAACAGAAAATTAGACCCCTAAGAATCTATCGCTTTTGAAAATTTTAAGTGGCGTGATAAAACTGACTGGATAAAGTGATGCACACTTAGACTTCTTAAAAGATAATTATTTAAATCTCAATATAATGCATGTTTCTATTATATAATTAAAAGAATAATAGTTGTTGGGGAATAGTATCTTAAATGTAATCATCGATAGGCATTACACTTTTCATGGGAAATATATTTTTAAAGATCCTGTTTTCAAAAATAATTCAGATATGACTCCAAGATATGCAATCCAATCCACGCATGCATGCAAGTTCCATATTTTTCTTTCATTCAAGAAGTTTCCCAGCGTATTCTGTATATTATAATCTTTATCAAGAACATCAGCACTAGTCAAGAAGCCCATTTTCACAGTGGACATTGCCAAGTTTAGTAGATATGCATCGGTTGAACAAAGATACTTGGCTTGGGACCAAGTCAGATTGTTTAATTTTTAGTTTTACTGTTGTTGGCTCGGTTAGTAAAAATATCGATTTATTTGAGTTACTTGCATTTTGTTTGGTGGTAACTAAAACTAAGTATTCGCATTTGAGTCTTCGAAATCTATATTAAAAATAATAAAACAAAAGTATGAAATAATATTTATAATAATAACTTTAGATCCCTCAAACATGGCCCGTCTGATCCCAAACTAAGCAGACTGTACTCAAAGCGGCGGTAGCGTAATGGCTAAGGCGTTGGACTTGCGAGCGAGTGGTTGCGGGTTCGAACCCTGCCCAGTGCACTACCGACGTGAACCCACTCCTAACACAAGCATTTAGCTTAGCTGGAGGGGTTAACAAGAATACTAGTGATGTGTGACCCACGTTACTAGTAGTCTTTCTTAAAAAAAAAAATAACATCTATATAGATGTATTTTAATTATTATTTTTTGTCCTATATAAGTTAGTAAATCTTGTGATGGTTTAACGATAACATATCCTAAGTTTCCTTGTAGTTGTGCACCACAATCTATCCATTAGCTTTTTAGTATAATCCATGAAGGTTGTCTGAAAGAGATCGCAGTCTGTGATAAGACCGCCCATTGTAACACTGTCTGTGATATTTGGCGTGTAATAAAGTATATCTATCTATCTATGGTAACCGACTGCTTATATACATACTCATATCTCACTAAATACATACATATTATAGAAAAAATAACACCCAGATACATGATAAATGATCGTGCTTATAACGGAGTTATTGGTTCTAGGTGGGAGCCCACGACTACTAGACGAACAGGCCCGTTATAATAACTGTGTGACAGCCCAATTCTTGTGACAGGATAAAGGTTATTTGACATCACACATCATAGGTGATAACCTATGATTTATCACTAGTCACTAGATCTCTGTCTGTCTGTTCGCGATAAACTGGAAAACTACTGAACGGATTTTCATGCGGTTATCACTAAAAGACAGAGTGATTCATGAGAAAGGTTTAGGTGTATAATTTGTACCCGTGCGAAGCCGGGGCGGGTTGCTAGTGATAGATATGTAGGAGTAGAGCAGTAAGAAACTATAACCTTTAATCCCGTCACTTTAAAAATAATTCGCATGATACAATTTAGCCAATAGATGCTAATTATCCAAAAGTTGTAAATAATTTCAGAAGAAAAGTTGCTTTAAATGAGGCAATATTATAAAGTAAATCTGATGTAAGATAAATATAAAATACCATTACGAACAACTGGAATATCGTTTTAAAATTAATTTCATACTTCACAGTTGTAAAAAAAGTCTAATTTCGTCCAGTGTCCTTTTTTCTGGCAGGAAAACACATAAAGTCAACAGTATGATAAATATTATTGGTGTCCGTAATAAAAGCATCAAAAAAATCAAAAAAAAACCTCGTAACTTTATAATGTCTTTTAGCTTCACTTTTCAACTATCAAAAACCGAATATGGAAAATATTTTTATGTCACCATGAAAATGCCAGGCATCGTAAATCATCTACGGTATTTCTCTGTCAATTTTATTTACGTCACATATTAAATTATTTACCGAAATGACTCGGCCCTGACGCCCTGATCCGTGTATGAAACTTACTCAAAACAGTTTTATATGCTTAAAGCGCATAAAAGATGACATATACAATAAATTAATTTTAATTCCATAACTAAAATACACTTTATAAAGACGATACGAAATGAATCCTACAAGTACGCATTACAGTTTAAACTGCCTTGAACGAATAATGCATGTTCAAAATATATTTATGTGTTTGTTGCTGTCACGCTCACGGTTGCAGACACTTGGGTCAGTTGAGTGGCTTGCGTTGGTTTTCGCACTATCGTGACAACCTAAGCTCGTGAACACAGGCCGTAATCAGAGCGAAAAGAACTCTGCACATCCTGAGCTGGTTTTAAATTATTATTGATGTGAATAGGGTCACTCTGTTACTGTCTGAAAACCGGTAGTGAAGCAACGATTGCATTGTATTTCGCCACGTGAGTGAGGTTACCGGAGGCCCTACCCCTTCCCTCTCCCCTATTCCCGTCCTTCCCCTATCCAGCCTCTCCCCACTCTTCCCCCTCCCCCTCTTTTCCTACTCCCACCTTAAAGGGTGGCAACGCACTTGTGACTCTTGGGGTGCCCATGGGCGGCGGTAGTCATTTACCATCAGGTAACCCGTCAGCTCGTTTGCCCCCTATACCATAAAAAACAAAATAGAGAAGAGCCAAACCTATTTCTGAAAATTCAAAAATGTAATTTCTTCTCGTCACATAATCCAAAAATTTAAGACCTGAGTTTAAATATGGAGAAAATTATTATCCAACATAAAATAGTGGGTTTCAATCCAACGTAATTATATTAAAACCCTTTTTGGTTCTAAAAATGAAACATTTTTCCACAAACGTAAACAAGAGTCTCTCCCCAAAGGAATAAGATTTCTCGTTAGCCTTACATTTCCCTTGATGTCAACAGAAGTATATTAAATATTTGTGTTCATTGAAAACAAATATTTTAAATTTTATAATTATAATTGCAAAGTTCCCGGCAAACATTTGCTTAATTGAATTTTATTATTGCAACGTCTTCAAAGAGTTACAATTAAACATTACATTTTATAATATAAAGACATTCTCAAGTGAATTTTCTTTATGATCACCTACTGTAATTAATACGTAGAGTACTATGAATGATGTCCTGTACAAGTATTATATGAGCGGGGAAATTCCATAAGGTTAATTAAAATCTAACTGATACGTTTGTTTTCTCTTGCGTTAATGTCAATCAATGAAGGTATCAGTCGTAAACAGTAAATACCTTTTCTGAATGAAAGGTACCCCTGACTATATTACACTAGACCCTTTGAGGGAATATCCCCCATTCACGAATTTAATTTTTACCCTGCTGATTTGTCGTCCAAGTTTAAAAGCAATCGGTGCATAAAAATACTATCTCCCAAGTTGGACCAAACTGCGCACATTGTACAAAATTTCATTAAAATCGGTTCATTAGTTTAGGAGTGCATCGTGAACAAACAACGTGACACGTTATTTCTATATCTAAGACTCGCTAACCGGCCACGCGTTGCTGTGGCAAGGTAATTTGCAATAAAAAAAAGCTAAATTTCATTAAAATCGGTCATTAGTTTAGGAGTTAAACGCGAACAAACAACGTGAAACGAAATGCTTATGTATATAGAGTATTGAAAGGAGGTTACGTCAGCTGGAAATGATAGAAGACTATTCACTATTCTATAGGTATCTAAAACAAATGTTGATTTTTTTTTATTTTGGTTCAAGTTGATCTAAATCCGTAAACTTAACTTAATGCAATTCTAGTTTAGAATAGTATTTTTCAAAATTTAAAATGGTAGCAGACTCTTAACATATGACATACGATGTCTGAAGATGTCACTGCTAGTTTTATTGGAAATTCTACTGCAATTCAAGAGTTGTTTAAGCGTATTTCTGAGCAGTTTACTGGAAAAAAAGATATGACAAAAACCTAAGTTTACATTTTCGGCGTAGGATCATAGTGAACGTTTGTATTCTGTGGTGAATATACTTATCTTATATATGTCTATTATTAAAATAAAATAATAGCAATACATCTTTATATATATATTTCTTCTGTGCGTGTGTATGTTCCTGAACTCCTCCTAAACGGTCTGACCGATTTTAATTAATTTTTTTGTATCTTCACGAAGGTGGATTCGAGAATTGTTTAGATTTACAATTGGACCCGGTAGATGGCGCTGCGATAGGATTGTAGGAATAATATTTTTTACGTTCCGGCAGGACAACATCTGTCAGGTCCGCTTGTAAGTCGGGGCCTCCGGTAACCTCACTCAGTCAGCGAAAAGCAATGAAATCGTTGCTTCACTGCCGGTTTTCTATGAGGCATTGCTATCACTCCGGTCGAGCCGGCCCATACGTACCGAAACATGGCTCTCCAGCGGTAAACAAAACCTTAATGAATTATACACATAAACCTTCCTCATGAATCACTATCCATTGGTATGAAAATCCGTTCGGTACTTAAGAAGATCATCGCAAACAGACAGACAGACAGAGGCGGCGGGAGACTTTGTTTTATAATATGTAGTGATTATCTGAAGCAATTCCTAACAATATATTATACTAGTTTTGAAGTGAGATCACTGTCTATTCACGCTATTGTCACCCCACACGACATTTGGCTCACTAATTGCGTAGTGTATGGACCTTTATTAAACCCTTTTCATCGTTTTATGCCAGCTTTTTAATTACTGCCTGCAGCTAAACATTATTGTCGTTGAATTTTTAAGTTTTTCATTTGATTTTTATAGGGGTGTTTTTTTGTGTGTAATGGGGTGAAGGGGTGTTAGATTGAGTGTTAATAGTTTAGTTTTAATTGCCTGTGGATTTGTTTTGTACTAAATTGTAGTGCTTTTTGAGAAATATATTCGGCATTAAGGTTGAATGTTGGATATTTTTGTGTATGACCTTTTTTTTAACAATTTACAATCGATCTTAGAGATTCCTTGTTTATTATACTGTGTAAACTGTGTTGTAAACTGAAAACCATGGAGTATTGATGTAGCTTTTTTTCTATTTTATAAATACCACTTATATATATCGCACTGCTATTACGAGACTGTATATATATATATATATATATATATATATATATATATATATATATATATATCAATCATACAGCCCGCCTATACAGTAAGCAGTTATAAGGACAACATATGAGTTGTCACCCAAATTCAAAAATACGACGACTTTTCTCTACGTAGCTCCATAGAATACCTTTTATTCCCAAAGTCAGTTAAACCTTTACAGAACAGCTTGTCATATTAATACCAAAACCTGCCTTCAAAGTGGTCGAACATAAATACGTCTTTCCGTATAGTTGTCGACCAATTATTTGAGATCGACGTCCGGGACACCACATTATATAAATTGCTTGATGTTGTGGTCAAAGAAATAAAATTAAAGCGATTTAAATCAATTTAAGGTCATCAAATTTATGTCACCATCGCCCGTGGCTCTGCAGAAAAATGTATTAATTTATGTCACCATCGCCCGTGGCTCTGCAGAAAAATGTATTAATTTATGTCACCATCGCCCGTGGCTCTGCAGAAAAATGTATTAATTTATGTCACCATCGCCCGTGGCTCTGCAGAAAAATGTATTAATTTATGTCACCATCGCCCGTGGCTCTGCAGAAAAATGTATTAATTTATGTCACCATCGCCCGTGGCTCTGCAGAAAAATGTATTAATTTATGTCACCATCGCCCGTGGCTCTGCAGAAAAATGTATTAATTTATGTCACCATCGCCCGTGGCTCTGCAGAAAAATGTATTAATTTATGTCACCATCGCCCGTGGCTCTGCAGAAAAATGTATTAATTTAGTACAAAGTGTTTTAAAGTCTGTGGTTTCTTCTTCCAAAACCCGTTCAGTGACTAAGAGTAATTCATTGAGGTGTTTAACCTTAAGAAATATACATTAAAAACCAAAATATACCTTTTAGTTATAGCAAGGACCTTAAAATCAAGGATTAGCTTTTTGTCTAAATTTATTGTAATAAATATCGTACTATAATGTTTGACTCCAGTCTTATTTAGTGTTTTGTTCTAAGTCTGGCTGTTTCATTATTGCATCTTCTAAAATGGAAATACTTTACATTTTTACCATTGTTATAATATAGTGTACACTACTTGAAACTGCTTATGAGTTACCTTAGACTGTATAGCGTATCCGTGGTAGTTCAAATTACGTGGCAAATGGAGTTCTTTCATCTCTGCCAACTCTGGACGGGAATAAGACTCACCATAATTATTGTTTGCACAATAGCATTCAGTTTTAGAAAGCACTATAACCCAGTTATTAAATTCTAAACTTTCTTACATTTGATAAACGATTCAATATATTAAAGAGAACCGACATACGCTTATCATTTGCACCACAAACAAATGCAGTCAGAATGCGTTCATGATGGCCGGTTCTGGAGAAATGCCAGCAAATACGGACATACAACGAATAGATACGAAATATTATATATGATTTGTTAATATCATAAGTTAACAGCCATTAAGTAAGGGAGTTTCTAGTATAATTATGGATTTTTGTGGTAACTGCAATGCACAAAAAGCATGTGTAGCATGTAAGTTTAAAAACAATTAATCTTACTATCTTTATGGCGGCAGGATATCATACTTTCTGTGCCTGATGTTGGTTTAAAGAAAATAAATAAAACCCCTGAACAAGAGTATAAAATTGACTTATATTTGTGTAACACATGTTTATATAATTACAGAAAGTAGCTTATATCACATGTTGTTAAATTACATCTGGTTATAATATAACAACTCGTTATCTCAAACTAGTATTACAAACTAATTGTAACGTATTACAAGTTGTAATATTAATTAATTGTTGTATTCCTGAACACGGCCTTGCTTATAGATGGCTATAAGTGCCTACGTATTATGCCAGCTGGTGTACCTGTCCTAGGAGACTCTCCAATCACAGGAAATACAGGACATTCGGGTACGTGAACCCGGACTCTGCGAGCTACAGCAGTCTCAGTCCCGTTCCATACCTGAGACTTGAATCCCTGTTGTTGTTGTTGGCATCCCTTAAACTAGATTCCGCCCCCTACCCATTTTTCCTCTAATACATTTACCTTCTTTGTCTTTCCCGTCTTAAAACGACTACATTCCCAAGGAGTGTTGGCGTCAGGCAGGCAGCTGGTCATAAAAGAAACTAGCCAAAACCCTTTACACCCTAACGAAAATTGTGAAACGAAGAAGTGCCTATTATGTATGAACTGGCCTGTTGGTCTAGTGGTTAGTGACCCTGACTGCTAAGCCAGAGGTCGTGCGTTCGATTCCCACCCAGGACAAATAATTGTGTGATGAGCACGATCATTTGTTCTGTGTCTGGGTGTAATTTATCTATAATATGTATGTATTTCGAAATATTTAAGTATGTTTATCAGCAGTCTGGTTACCATAGTACAGGCTCTGCCTAGTTTGGGATCAGACGGCCGTAAGTGAGATGTGTTGAGTTATTATTATATTAATATGAGTATAAACAGATTTAGAAATATGGTGATCTCGTGCTCGTAGCTAAGTGGTAACCGATTAATAGCACATTACAAAGTTAAGTAATACTAGCCAGATCAGTCTAGGATGTGATAACACAATGAGACCACTCCGTGCCTCGGAGAGTACGTTAAACCGTCGGTCCCGGTTGCCATACGAAGATCTGTGGCATTCGTTACGGGTAGTTGGAGATCTAAAATAGTCCGACAACCTGGTCTAACTACAGAACTTCGATATCGCCTAGTACTTGGGTTGTAGAGGTCTGATGGCAGTCGCTTAACGTAAAATATCAAAGTTCGGCCGTATCGTAGTTAGATTGAAAGCCGACCCCAGCTTAGTTATGCAGGTAATCTTACTCATTTTTTGTTCAGTAAAATTTAAGGATAGTATTTGAACCTTTGACCTGTAGTTAGTAAAACCCTTTACGATACGCTAGTCCTAGTGATTTAACTCTCAATCACAAACATAATAAAAAAACATTATTATATGCGCTTCATACGAGGGCTCGGGCGGAAATAAAACGAGTTGGTATATCCGGCACATACAACATATCAATTTACGAAAACCTCGTTGATACAAGTGAAGTACTCTCAAATCTGTAGTACTAGTGTTGTTACTGCGCCGAGATATTCCCGGGGTATTTTACGGGATATATGTATTCCAGGAAATAAGAACGCAGTCGTATCACTAGAAAATAAAATTCTGATTTCTTTGCTGATAACCTCAAAACCTATATACGAATATCTCTATTTATTTATTTAAGATACAACGTGCCTCGTTTTCTTCAATACCAGATGAAGCTGTAACTTTTAAATTGTGGCAGAAAGGGTAATATAATCAGTGTGGTAGTTATTTATACTAATTTAATAAAGCTAAAGATTTTTTTTATTGTTTGTTTGTTTCACCGCGATAATCCTTAGAACTGCCAGTCGGATTCGATAAATGATTTTGGTATTGGATAGAGTTTTCATTGAGGAAGGTTATAGGTTAAGTAATATTACACTACGACCCTTAAGAGTGGGGCAGTGACTATAGACGCGGGTGGACCTGGGGAGAAAGACTAGTGTGTAATAATTGTGAAGAATTCCTACTAAAACAAAAAGGTCGTAGGTGTTATGACGTCAAACAGCTTACAATTCGTTTTAATCAATACGCAATATCTACGTATAAGATTTAATAACATTTACAGTGGATAATCACAGATATTATTTCAGTATTAAATAGGAGCAAACATAATAACTTGAAAACACCCTTAATTTCGTAAATTAGTTACACATTAGCCGGAATTATAGTAATTTAATTTAATTTAAAATAAGTAAGTACACACACACACGTACACCCACACACTCACGCACGCACACACACACACGCACACACACACACACACACACACACACACACACACACACACACATACACACACACACTAAAATATGTTGATTACCTTTATATATTAACTTATTGTATCTTAAATACCTACATATTGTTGTGACACGTCCCTCAAGCCTAAGCTATATACTACTGTAACACTAAGGAGAGAGCCTGGAGATTTGTCACACAGGTTTCGAACCTACTACAAACTCCAGCTCTCACTAAGGTGTCATTTATTGTACCATTTAATCGTGAATCAATGTACCTAACCTTATTGAGAGAAATAAACAAATTACAAAATAACAAGAAATCCCGTGAATTAAAATCTCACGTTACAAATTCTCATATTCAAGGTACATCCCTACGTACCCTTCTCAAGGGATTTCAGCAGTCGTCAACCGAAATGCGATGGGAACATTTTGCCGAAGTATTGAAAGAGTTACCCTTGGGAGTCATGGCATTAACTATGGTGACTTTAGAGCTTTTCCGAGCAAACTAAAGTAATAGATTTTAAATCTTTAACTTTACATACACTCACGACTGTATCGCTGGCAGGGGTAGGCAGAGGCACGTATCAAACACCTACATTCTGCCCACTATAACTTAATCCAACATACTTAATAAGGGGCAAGCCTATTTTTTTTAAGACAACTCCCGCATTAGACACCCAGACTCGTTACAACTATTTGTATATCACACAAATATTTGTGTTTCCAATGGAATTTGAACCCACAACACGGCGTATTATTTTAATCCGTCAACTGGCACTTAATATGAAAAAATTTAGAGTAAATATATATATTATTACGACTCCGCAATGATAGACGAGTTAAGTTAAAATTGGTTTATTCCTATACTCCATAGACTGGTTCTATATAATATAATGTTTTCTTATATACTAGTTAACAACAAAAGATATAACATTGGAAAATGGAGGGGTGCACACCCGGAATTTATCAACTAACACGTTCTCACGTATTCTATAATAATTACAATGTAATGAACCTACTTAAGCGAGAGCTACATTAGGCCGACGTAAGACGTCTCAGACGTGTGTCTGAGACGTCTTACACGTGTAGGGTTGGTCTGCACCTAAAATCGAAGCAACGCGTGTCTCGCATTTAACGCTGGCTTTCGATTGTGTTGTTAACAGTTACTTAAAACTGAAGAAAATTTACTTTGTTGAATGGCTTTAAATTGCTTTAGAGTATTAAGAAGAAAAAATACAAAAATACCATAAAAATAATCTGTGATCACTGGATCGGCGTCGCGTAGGGAGCGTTGCGTCGCATGGCGTGGATCTAATGTAGCTCTTCAAAACTAGTTGCCATATAAAATACTAGCTGACCCGCGCAACTTCATCAGCATTTGTAAATTTTCCCCGTTTTTGCAACATTTTTCATTGATGCTCCGCTTCTATTGGTCGTAGCGTGATGTTATATAGCCTATAGCCTTCCTCGATAAATGGGCTATCCAACAGTAAAATAATTTTTCAATTCAAACTAGTAATTCCTGAGATTAGTGCGTTCAAGCAAACAAACAAACAAACTCTTCAGCTGGGGTCCAACGCGTCTAAATTGGCGTACGTGGCCCAAGTCAGCCTAATGTAGCCCTACCTTTATTCTATCACGTACATGCGTACTGATGATAGTCATTTTTATTAAAAGGAAAATTAAGAGACATGGCTAATACAGATGGTGTGGGAAGTGTTAGCTTGCAGGTCTGGATTGAATTGACTGATTGAATTGGCCCAAGGCCTTTAAAGAACCTATAACGCTTGAAAAAACACAGTGACTATATATCTAAATCCTACTAATATTATAAACATGAAAGTTTGTAAGATTGTATGGATGTTTGTTGCTCTTTCACACAAAAACGATTACGATGAAACTTGGTATGTAGATAGCTGGAAACCTGAAATAACACATAGGCTTCTTTTTATCCCTATATTCTCACGGCATCGAGACTTACGCGGGTGAAACCGCGGGGCGCAACTAGTTAATTAATAAAAACAATAAAGATGCTTTGCTTTGTTTGTTAGTTGAACACGGTGATATCTAGAGCAGCCGATTTAAAAAAAAATTACTTGTATTTGAAAGCCCAATTCTTAAAGGAAGGTTATAGGCTATTCTAAATCAAGCTACGACCTTTAGGCGCTGAGCAGTGAAATGAAACGCAGATGAAACAGCAACGAACAGTAAGAAATACTTTGAAAATGGACTGAAGTTAAATAGTAAGCGGCGGTAGCGTAATGGTTAAGGTGTCGGACTTGCGATTAGGTGGTTGCGGGTTCGAACCTCATCCAGTGCACTACCGACGTGAACCTACTCCTAACACAAGCACTTAGCTTAGCTGGAGGGGTTGAATCGTGAGTATGTCATCGATCGTATAGCTCCTATCAGACTCTATCAGTTAAGTTAAAATTCCCATATTTATTTTTACAAACTGATCCTACAGACGTTGTCCTGTCACAATCTCGAATATTCCATGTAAAAAGCGCTTTCAGTTTAAAAATATTTTTTCAGATTTTTGAAGTGAAAACTTCTTTAGCGGCGTTGTACACTTTTTGGAATGGGTAAAATATGTTAAACTCGCGTCAGGACACGTGACTCTGATCGAAAATTCGTAAGACGGGGCCGAGTATCTTATATTTAAAAAAATATAACATAACAAACATTTAAGAGCGACCAGGAGCAAAGAACTTCCAGTGTACCATGTGTATTTATTATGAAGTTATGTTTTCACTTCTGACGTGTGGTCATAACATAACTCATTTAAAAAAATTGTCTTATCGGCTCAGCCGTTCTCCACTGATCCGCTTACCAATGCACAACATTTCATTTATATAAATTATAATGTTATTATAATTAGAATCACCCAAAAGAAAACCTCTTTTTTTTTTTGACATTATATAAGCCTTATTTTAGTACAAAAGTCCGCAAAACTGCTTTAAACAGTTTGACTGTGGACTCGGTCGAGTCTCTTTATATTTGTACCTTAAAGTCAATTAGTGATATCAATCACTCAAACAATTATACTAATTGAAAATGGTCTTTCCGAGTTACCTTACCCACTTTGAAAAACACTACGCTAGTATTAGATAAACTCAACTTAGATTTTGGAAATATTAGACGAAATTTACAGGTTAGTAGCAAACAGAATCTTTTAAGCAACAAAATGTCATTTCAATAGCAAACTCCCACAGAACTAATGTACTTTATGAACAATTATTCCAGTTTAAACGGATATTCATCCCATATTAGTATCAAAACATAAATTACAAATACCTACCCACAATAATAAACCCACAGAAATTCCAATTAATAAAACGAATCAAATCGGAAGCGTCGAACTGAGCTGAACAAAATTTATTCAACCTATAAATTACTTAGAGATAACGACTCCTACTGTTTGTTTTATTTTATTACAAATTTCGCACAAAGGCTTCAATGTACTGACAATCTGGATTCGAAATATCACTAATTTTAATTGATCCTGCCAGCTTTTTCGTCGTTAATGACCTTAAAGCCTCTACTTTGAGAAGACTAAACAAGAAAATAATTTGACAAACACAGGATGAAAAGATTTTATCAATACTATTATTTGGAAACTTTTCAAATATCAAACTATTAAAACTCTTTTATTTTACGGCACAAGCATAATTCACGTGTTTTGAAGCAAATCAAATACACATAGTTGAATCTATCCGAGCGCATGAAGCGGAATTCACGATTTTGATATTTCTAGGAACACTATTGAAAACTTTTTATGTGCCAGCAAAAACTTCGGGTCTGTCATAAAACAAATAGATGGAATAATGGTCAGTAGCTTCAGGGAGGATAGTTCTATCCTTAGTAGAGAGATTGGTTAGCCCATAGGGAATCAACCTCATACTGACCACGACAATAACTACTTTATTTTCATTCAGTGATAAATGGCAAAAATATTTTTTTGAATACTTTGCGACCTTGATATTATTGAAACCATAAACCTGGAGATTATGTCAAGGTATTTTTTTTTTGTTCTACGTCCATGGTCATTCAGCTTGTTCGTATTGTGATAAACTAGTATCTGAGAGTGATTTGAGTTTTAGGAAAAATTTCAAACCCAAGATAAACTCTTCTATATGAAAGCTTTTTGGCGTGGATCCTTCAAAAATAATTATATAGATATCGATCCTCCATTCACCACATTCTGTCTAAAATGCCTCAAATCAACATCAATCGCAGAGTCATTTTGATAATGCTCAGAAAAAGGAAATATACATCTTTTAAAGATGGCATTGTTACTCCTATATTCTGCCATGGAGTGAAGATAAAAAATAATTACATTTCACCATAACAAAAGGATAATCATCTTTTATTAACTGTAAATAAAAATATATTTTTTACTTTTCCTCGACGTCGCCTCTTTAATTGGCTTTCTCTTACTATAAATTTTATCAGCTGGGTCCAAGTTGAGTTGTATCAACGCTTTGTAACTCAGACAATATTAATTTACAGAGAAAATTTAGTGCAGATATTATGTTACATTCCGTCATTTAGAGCCATCTTGCGTTTGGAGATGTCGAAGAGTTTTTGCCAGCTGTAAACTACTAATAAGTAAAAATTTGAACACTTTATAGGTTAATGCTAACCCTAATTTATTGTTATTAAATGATATATATGCGACTACTAAAATACGTCGAGATATCACAAAGTTACAAAGTTATTTTACGTCGTTATCTGATGAGTGTCAATAAAGTTATTAGCTAGTTGCAATAATAAAAAATTCATCTGTATAATTGGAAAGAAATTTTAAGTTGATCTGTTTTGGCTGATTTAAATTTGATATAGTACTAGTAAATAAGTAAGTAAGTACTCTTTATTGTACACCAAATACATATAAACATATAAAAAAAACAAAATTATCACAACAAGCAATATCTTCCAGGCAACCTTTGGATGGACAGGACTGTAATGATATAGTGTGGGTGGTGTCAAATATACAATATGTGCTAATATATGCTTACACATACATATTTACACAAACATTATATATATACAACTTAATAAATACATTAAAATTATGCATAGTATTCGATTAAATATAGATTATATCTTAGACATAACTTTGCAGATAGTATTCTTTTAACATTTATTTTTAAAGATCCTAATTATTATACTAGTAATCATTTTAATCCCTTATTGTACACCATTTATTATCAATTCTTTAATAAATAATATGTGCCTTGGAAAGTAAAGAATTGATATCACCATTAACATTACATAACCGTCCACCTTCTAAACTGTAAGCTTCTAACTCGAACTGTCACAAATGTTATTGTAATGGATTTTTGGAAAACGTCCAAGTCGATCTGCAGCGAGGGTGAGGAGCAATCACTGTCTACACTCATTGATTGATGCTGTGGAAGCTTTAACTACGTCATTGTTTATTATCAATTGTTATTTTATTAGTAGTATGTTTATGAAATAAGTATTTTTTTAAAGTGAAATAAACTAAATGTATCTATCGCTTAATAGAGACAACTACAAATATTTAAAGGTAATATATGGTCAATATCATACATTCTAATTTAAAACTTTGAAACTAACGGTCAGAGAAATTCCACTACCAGATTATTTTTACAATTTGTTCTTGACTCGCTTTATTTCCTGATGGTGAATTACCCAGTGCTATTTAATGAAAGCAACTCTAGCTAAATCGCAACTACTAGTCTTGCATCACACAATAAATATTTAAAACATATACAAAAGTATAATAATAGGTTTGTTAAGAATAAAACGCGTAAAAAAAGGCTGCTCTATCGATGCTCTAAAGGAGGTAATAAATCATCTATAAATCACAAATACCAATACTGTTCCTGACTTTAATACAAAGTTACATCTCTTTAACTATAATATTGCAGAAGCAAGTCTTTAAACAAAAGATTGTTCATCCGCCTCCGGACAAAGTAGCTCAAATGATATAGTGGAAGGAACTACATTATTTTCCCAAGATTACAAACAAGCAGAAATGTTTTATTTTGACGATGGGGTTAGGGAATGACCATAATTTATTGTGTAAGGAAATAAGAAATGAAGGCATTTGGAATTGGTAATAAATTTGACTTTTTATCCCTTTTTGTGGATTGTCCAGTTGCAATAAGGGTGAACTGCTGGGGTTAGGATTGTAAATTGGGAAAGTTTTTTGTGAATACTCTCCATTAGGATTATAGATTCCTTTTGTAAGTTTTTCTGCAACTTTTTGCACTTTGCAAATAACAGTTTACGTTAGCGAAGAATGCTCACGGTATTTCATTAATTTTTATCTACTTCGAATACCAGATCATTTAACAAAAATATTATAAACAGAAATGTATAAATACAAAAGGATTTGTAGCTGAAGCACAACTCGTTATTCTAGCGAGATCTATAATCTCACTAAAAGAGATTGAGACAAGTTGATGTTTTGAATAGCACTGAACGCCAGAGGTATGATGGACAACAAAGCTACAAAGTACTAAAATCAGTAGACAAGATATTTTGCAATATTTAAGAAATGGACGAGAAGTATATTTGATTCCCTTAATAAGGTACTAACAAATTCATTACATTGGTATGTAATAATAGGACAAATAGAAGTAAAAGAGAGAAAGAACAATAAATTTCCTTCATGAAGGAATACACAGAGTTAAAAATAAAGCAGAAATGTTGCCTCTAGTTTCCTGATTTAATCCGGTCTACATTATTGCGAGTATATATTTTAATATCCTTTATTTGCCACCTTCTTTTATTTCCTTGGAACTCATTTAGTAAATATTTCTGATTCCCTAGATTTTTTTTTGTTATTAAATAAATACTAATCAATAAATAATGGCTGATAAAATTTTCATGTTGTGTAAGCTCAATTGAACTTAACATAGATATTTTTATATAGCAACATATCTATACTTGTCTTAATAGTAATAATAATGTTTGACTTTAGTAGGTTGTTTATAATAGCTATAATAAATAAAAAAAATTAAATATCATCGACTCAAAAATCCCTTTGATCGGTCAGAAAAGAGCTGATGATCTTCGAACGGCTGAACAGATTTTCTTGAACTACTCTCGATCAAGTCACCTTTCAGACAAAAAAAATCTCACTCAAATCAGTTTATCCGTTTGGGAGCTACGATGCCACAGACAGACACACAGACACGTCAAACTTATGAAACCCCTCTTTTGCGTTGGGGGGTTAATTAATAGTTACAGCTAAGTTATAACAATGTGACTTCCGTAGATACAAGTTTAAAAATGTTATTTACTTCTTTTCCTCATGAAAGAACATATTTATCTTACACATTTTCTTCTTTAACTTCATCTTTACGTCTAGACCATAATAATGAAAAATGTTGTGTTTATTACGTACGTTTATTACTTTTATTACAATATGAAGATATTTCCATCAAACAAGTGCATATTGTTGATGAAATATTGAACTCAGTTATGTTAGTTAGTTCTTCCAGATATAATGGAAGAGATTTGTGCATATATATGTGTGTGTAGTATATAGTGTGTGTACATGTTCAAAATTTTTCTTTCTCTGTTCAAAGTTTAATAACTAACAAAAATCGTTCATTGAGAGTTGAATATATTTTTTAACCTACCATCTATTCTTCACACATTGTTTTAAGTTTAAAGTGCCAATTATAGTTTATCTTGGACACTAAGTACTACCTAACAATTTTATGACTACCCACAAACACGTATATTGCCTGACTCCCTCAGCTCCTAGAAAAATCACCACTTATTTTTATCACCAACTTTTATCTTAAAATAGAAAAATGCCCCCAACAACTTTTTCAACGTCTGCGTGTAAACGTTAGCATGATATTTCAGCGTGTGTGTTATGATAAATTGATTCACTTAGAGCAAGACAAGAACATAAGAAAGGGACAGAAAAAGTTGCGTATTATCTTTTGTGATGGTTTAGAATGTGTGACCTATTTTCTTGTGCTGATTTTTTCGTTCGTTTGTGAAGAAACTGAGTGTAATAGGATATGAAGAAAAAAAAGATTTTCAAAAACTTTGTTTTACAATTAAGTTGACAAATAAAGCAGTTTTAAGTATTAAATTGATTTAGCAGTCTCAGGAAAATCTTAAGAAAATGTATAAAAGAAAACATATACCTAGAATACAGAACTTGTGGCTGGCAGCGAATGGCTCCAGACCGGGATGGTTGGCACTCCTTGGGGGGCTAAAAGCTGTTCCCGGATCTCTCCTATATAAGGCGTAGTATGGTACACCGTGTGGTTTAGTCAGTTTGATTCCGACACAGCGCCCCACCGACAACCCGGTGGAGTGACGACCCGAGGGGTTTCCACACGCACAAAAAAAACGGCCTTCGTCCAGCAGTGGACGGCGATAGGCTGATGATGATAATGACAGAACTTGTTTCGTTTTAGTCTCGTTCCCAGTGTTTGTTTATTTTTCTCTTAATCCATTCAATGTAATACTCTGAAAAGTGGTGTCTGCTTGTATGGGTAGGTCTCGATTTATTTTATGATCATCGAATCACCATTAAGTGTTTACGACGTCATGTCTACTTATTTTACTCAAAATTGTACTAAAACTCATTGCAACGACATACACACATATAAACGAGACATATAGACGAGGGGCTCGTGGCTAAGTGGTTACCGAGTAGTTTAGCACATTACAAAGTTAAGTAATACTAGCCAGGTCAGTCTAGGATGGGTGACCATTCTTAACACATTAAGACCCCTCCGTGCCTCGGAGAGCACGTTAAACAGTCGGTCCCGGGTACCATACAAACATCTGTGGCATTCGTTACGTGTATTTGGAGCCCTAAAGAGTCTGACAACCTGTCTAACTACAGAACTTCGATATCGCTTAGTACTTGGGTTGTGAAGGTCTCATGGCAGTCGCTTCACGTAAAATATCGAATATAGGCAGTATCGTAGTTAGACTGAAAGCCGACTCCAACTTAGTTGGGAAAAGGCGTAAGTGACACACATTTAAATAAACTCAGGTATACATAGTATATATAAAATGATTTGAATTGACAGCATTTTACCTTATTGATGTATTTTTATTGGAATACCAAACCCTGAATGAATAACAGATGTCACAAAAAATATATATTTTATAAAAATACCCTCATTCTTCTAAAAATAATATTTGTAAATAGACATCCCGTGTAAAAATATTTCAGGGGATATTAGTGGAAGCACTGGCGAGTTCGTGACCTTTTACCCTTAAAGTGGGAAATACCCTTGAGCTATTGGAAATATATTTAAGTTAAGTGGTATTTTGATTTAAGGGCCTCTCAGTTGAGTACTGTGAAGAAGCCGAAAGGTTATGAATTGAATTTTATTAGAAAGTTATTATGTGGCATATTCTTTTTCAGTTGCCCTACACATGTAGGTATTGTATTTAAAATTTGTTTGATATACATTAAATCATTTGTGAAAGTGAGGTAAATTTATTAGGTTATTCTCTCACACAGCTGTAAAGACTCTGTTTATTTTGATTTCATTTATTTATTTCATTTACATTATTTCAAATAATTTACATTGTATTTGAAACATAATTATTTAGGAACCGGTTGACCCGCGCAACATCGTCTGCGTTTGTAAATTTTCTCTGTTTTTACAACATTTTTCGTTGACGCCTATAGCCTTCCTCGATAAATGGGCTATCCAACACTTAAAGCATTTTTCTATTTGAACTAGTAGGCTCCTGAGATTATCGCGTTCAACTAAACAAACAAACTCTTCAGCTTTATAATATTAGTATGGATATAAACAATAATCTAATATAATTTATCTAATAAAGATAAATTATACATATAAATGAACGCATGCACATACTTTGTCACATACACAATTGTTATAATAAAACAAATAAATTGTCAAACGAATAATTGGATTAGAAATAATTACATGTCAACTACCATTAAATTCAAATTCAGTTTGTATTAAATTAATCCTATCGTCATTCGCGTCCCTTATCAGTTTATCAGATATCCAATAAAGACATTTTTTCAATGGAACCTTTTGAAAACACATTCAGAAACATACGCATAGGGCAATGAGATGTGCAGGTTTTGAATCCCACACTGTACAATATTGACGTGAACTCTTTTGTTAATAGGTACTAGTCTGACTTTTAGAAAAAAAGGGTGGCCATTTCAAAATCGGTTTAGTTTTATGTTAAAACGATACCTAATTTTTTTTTCCAAAATTAAAGTAGCCTAAGCTACTACTTACAACACCAACCATCTGCCAGTGAAAGTCCAGTGGAAATCGGTCCACCCGTTTCGGAGATTAGCCGGAACAAACAGACTGACAGACGACAAATTTAAAAACTGATTTTTAGGCATAGGGATGTGCAAATACTGTATGAGCTTAAAACTATTATATTGACATTACAAATAGACATTTCAATGTTATTTATTTGTTTTGATAATAATAATTATAAAATTTCATGATATTTAATTTTTAATTAGTTGGTATTATTTAAATTAATTACTGTAACTAAGATTGTTATATTTGAAATATTTACAATATAAATAAACAATAATATTCTTTTATATATTCTCTTTATTTTATGATAAAAACACAACTCAAATAAATTCAACCCCTTATAGAGCCATTATTGTTGTAACGCGTCCGTGAGTTATGTGAGCGAACTCAGAATATATTAGGGGTAGCTACCCACAATGTATGGGGTGGTTTGGAGAATCTGAGTTTTAGAAATAAGGTCGACATTGAGTTTGCTCGGATTTTCTTGCCAATGGTGGTTTGTGTCGCTTCAGATTGCTTAACCGCATGGATCCATTGTCTGAGAATGGATCCATACGGTTAACCGATCTTCGCTAGGTCAAACCTAGAGCAATCTGTCGGCGACGTAAAAATTATAAAAAAACCGGCCAAGTACGAGTCGGACTCGTGTACCGAGGGTTCCGAAAAATATTTTTATTATATGATGTAACTAAAAATTTACGGTTTTCGCCATTTTTCCTTTATATGTGCTATAAGACGTTGTACCAAATTTCAAGATTCTGAGTTCACGGGAAGTACCCTGTAGGTTTTGATTCCCTTGCGAGTGTCCAAAATTTGCGGCATAAACGGCTGTATCTTTTGATTGCGATGGCTTATAAGTTTGATTTTTTCACAGCTCTAAGGGACAGTAAACCTGAATATTTGATATAAATTTCAGCTTGATACCTCTTCAGACAGACAGACCTTCGGACAGACGGACAACAAAGTGATCCTACCTATAGGGGTGACCGTGACGTATAAGGGTTCCGTTTTTTTCCTTTCGAGGTACGGAACCCTAAAAATACATAGCTACATAAAAATTTCTTCTTTCGATGGTGCATGAATGCAGATGAACTTGTTTATAATAAAATTTGACGACAAGTTAAACACACTGATAAAAAACTGTCAGTCGTAGAACTGCGCGTCAGACGTAAAAACACATACACACATATATCTAATATATAAAATTCCTCCTATGACAGTGGTGTTTGTACTTAAACTCCTCCGAAACGGCTTGAGCGATTCTCATGAAATTTTGTGTGCATATTGGGTGGGTCTGAGAATAGGACAACATCTATCTTTCATCCCCATAAATGTTAAGGGAAGTCCACCCCTAATTTTTTTTTAAATATTTGATAACTTTTTTTTATTATTTTTTATGATACAGCAATAGAAAATACATACAACCCTGAATTTTCAACCCTCTACGATCAACCCCTGCTTTTTAATAGCGATATTAGTATTTTACTTTCATTCGTACAATTTTTTTAAAGTATTTAACTGATGTATTTAATAATCGATTGCCGTCAAGTCGATGTCAAACTTTTTTTTTTATGGAATAGGGGGTTAACGAGCAGACGGGTCACCTGATGGTAAGGGACTACCGCCGCCCATGGGCACCTGCAACTCGAGAGTCACAAGTGCCTTGCCGGCCTTAAAGGTGGGAGTAGGAGAGGAGGGGAGATGGAGAGACAGGGGGGAAGATAGAGAGAGGGAAGGGTTAGGGCCACCGGTAACCTCACTCGCTTGGCGAAGTTCAACGAAGCATTGCTTCACTACCGATTTTCTGTGAGGCCGTGGTATCACTCCGGTCGCATACGTGCCGAAGCACGCAAATTATTCCTATTCTTTGCTCTCTAAAAGTATAATGTCGTTCATATAAAATGACAATCTTTTATTTTTAACAAAAGCCAACAACGCGTTTATTTTTCGTGCCCAATATATTTTGAAAGGTAAGCACAAATATATTTTACGGTAACTAGCCGCGGTAAATGTCGTGTCAATATAAATAGCGGCTATTTTACGTTCGGTCTAAAAAATATACCTGTAGCTAAAGGGATGAATAGCAAGTGGGAAGGGGAAACGAAATATCTAATTAAATGACTCGGACAAGTTGGATTCGAATAGAATAGAATATTTATTTATTTGCACAGAAAAAACAAAATGGTGTTATTAAGAAAGTTTTGAATTTTTAGTCTGTTTACAATCTACCATACGTTTGTTTGCGAGAATATCGACATAATTCGAATTGAACTAAGTATGCCAAACGATCATAAATCTTTGATATTTTATTGTGAACAAAGATGCAACTTTAGAAAGCGACAAGATCATTATATATTTAGAACAAAATCATCATCATCTAGCGAAATCACAAAATTTTGCCATTCTCTAAAATCAATAATTTTTAGTTATGTATCTATTGTCGCAAACGAGCGATATGTTAGGCATGCAAACACTGTGATGTCAATGAAAATAAATAGGTTTAAATTATTAAATACTAGCAACCCGCCTCTTACCGATATCGCACGGGTAGTAGCGGCAACCAGTTTACACAAAAAGTTAACAAATTATACACCTGAACCTTCCTCATGAATCACTCTGTCTATTGAAGAAAACAGCAAGAAAATCCGTTCAGCAGTTTTTCAGTTTATCGCGAACAGATAGACAAACGTGGCAGGGAACTTTGATTTTATATATGTAGTTAAGTGTAGTAAAAATCACTAAACACATCCTACTAATATTACAAACGTGAAACTTTGTGAGGGTTTATGGATCTTCGTTGTTTTTCTCACAAAAACTACTAAACCGATTGCGATGAAATGGTATGTAGATAGCTGGAGACCTGGATACATATAGGCTACTTTTTATCCCGATATTCCCACGGCGTCAGGACCTACGCGGGTGAAACCGCGGGGCGCAGCTAGTATGTAAATAATGTTGATATCAAACATTTGTCATCTAACAATTCATTAATTAAATAGTTGCACTCTTTAACAGAGCTGTGAATATTTGGATTGAATTTGAATATTTGGATTGTGTAATTTTTTATTGTGTCAGGAATTTTATTATGCTTATGGCCAATGACAAAAACATTTTTCCTAAGTAGGGCAGCATTACGCGTATAACGATCGATTTCTAAATTGGTTTCTTGTAGGAACTTTTCTTGTTTCAGATGAAGATACGAAAAAATGCTCATTGACCTTTACAAAAACTGACATATCAAAATCATACATTGATGGAAATGTTAATAACATTTGATAGTGGATAGTTCATATGTCGAGGTAGTTAGGTCTGATTTACTTCATAAATATAAGAAAGGTATGTATGTCACGGTGAATTGTCAGTTGTAATCTCTCTATTAATGGTTTTAGGATTCTTTACCTCATTTCACCCTCTTTTCAGCTGATTTCTCTATCCATCCAATGGTTGCCTGGAAGAGATCGGAAATTGCGATATGTTCGCCAATTGTTCATAACATTAGCCAGTAAGTAGATATAAGTAAAATATTGTAACCTATTTGTTTGTGTACAATAAAGAGTACATCTATCTATCTCATTTGTGCTGTAAGACCTTGGTTCTTGAAAAATTTAATATTTCTAGGTCAATGGGAATGATGGGTAAGCCAGTATTAGTGTCATAATTAAAATAGATTGCGGTGTCTTAGAAGCATATTCTTTTACATCTACATAGATAGATAGAGTATACTTTACTACGCACCAAAAATAGGATACATATGGAAAATATAATATTAAGAAGCAGTACAATTGGCGGTCTTATCGCAGTCTGCGATCTCTTTCAGACAACCTTTGATGGACTATACTTTACAGTAATAGGTAACTTGTGGTGCACATTAGTCTTACTTACATGTAGTTATTACAGAGATAGGTAATGATCTTTGACGAGTTTTTGAAAAATAGTTAGTTGACTTTGACCGTCTCATAGCAATGCGCTAGGGACTATAGACCTAAGTATTTAATATTAATTTAAATTCGATACCTATTCCGATACTGATAGATGTTGCAAAGGAAGGCAAAGATAGACAAATAAGCGACAGGCACACAGATAGAGATCCTTTCGTGATTTTATTTTGCCTCAATTACTTTTGTACTCCTTATTAAGTTGCTATTGTCTGTCTCTTTAGTGTTTGGTAGTATAAACAAAATATTTAGATACCAGGTTGTTAATAGCATCCTTACCAAACTGTACCAAACTCATTAAAGACAAATTTTATCAAAGAGCTAAATCAAACAAACTAAATCCAATCATACGATTACATTTAATCAAAAGGTGCCTATTCAAACACTTAAGTCGCTCAATCAAGCTTATTAAGTTTCTTACCCAAATCTTAGAACAGATATGCCGGTACCAGATACGCATCGAACCCAAAAACTACGGAACGTTATCTACAGTTTAGCCGATTAATTAATCGAAGAATATCGATAGGCAATCGGTTGCGATTCTCAAATGTTTCAACCCTACGCTGACACAAGTTTGTGTAGCATCCATGAGTTTGAAAGAATTAATTAATTTGTTTTTAAAATTATACAGTAGTAGTATATCTATTTACCAGGGGTATTAGATTTTTAACCTTCTTAGAAACAGAAAAACACATTTTCTGATTTGAAGATTCAACGAACACCGATTCAGACGTATGGGCTGATTTATGCTTATACAAGCAGTTTAGAGGGATTTTAGGCCCAAAATAGGGTTCATGAATCATTATTTAAATTTAATGAAATAAGACAACTCCTGTTGTCGCATATTATTTTGACTCGTTATACCGGTAACGCAATACTATTGGTCGATTGATAAATATTAACAAATTGTGGGATTATAAAAGGGTAGGAATATGTTTAGAACGATTGACTTGAGTGCAAACAGAGGTACGAACAACTTGGCAGTTGCTGTTAGTTAGTGATTTTCATATTCATAGTTTATATCAGTGGTTTTGAGACTGTTTCTTACACTCCCGCATTAGAAATTACTCCTGTGTTGCGGGGGACTTTACAAACATATAAACAACGGACACAAAGAACACCCAGACTCAAGTATGAATCGAACCCACGACCTGTAGCATAGCAGTCAGGGTCAGTAACCACTAGGCCAACAAGCCAGTTAAAGTTTAAATCAAATATACTCGTATTTCTCGATGTTTCACTATCTCTGTTATTCCCTAAAATCAAAGTCATCTCTCAAGAAATTCACAAAACCATCCTATTAAAATTATCAGACATCCTCACCCCGAACTCAAAATTAACTTTGCTTCGGAACCCGATTGAGGGGCACGATATATTCTGAAAGTTTGCCAGAAATTTATCTGGAAAACTTAAATTAGCTCGAGTAGAATTAAACTGTGGGAGAATTATTCGCCGCGCTCTTGCTAAATTGTACTTGTACAAAGGCTTTTAATGGTGGGTATTGGAATTTATTCTTTAAAGTTAAATAAAGAAAACTCATTATCGTGACGCCTAAAACTTTGAGAACAGCTAGTTCGAGTTACAGGAATACCTTTCCTTCTTACCTGTCTTTCCCTTTTAATATACATACAGTGTCCGGTTGACAGCAATAGGCTTGCCCTCTATTACGTCAGTGGGAGCAAATTATATATATTTTTTTTTGGATAATGTGGCTGTTTAATACTCGTCTGCCTGCTCCGTTAGGTGTGAGTAAGTATGGATATGTACGTAAAACTGTGATTTAGTTTTTACATTTCACCATTATTAAGACAAATTTTGTATATTTTTTAAGATTTGTTGATATTTTTGCAGTCCCACTCGAAATATATATTTATTAATTCTTAATGTCCATCTTACTATGGACACCGCGGTATTGGCTTGTAAAATAAATTACAATGTTGTTAATTTGTATGGTTTGATGAATCGATTTACAGGTATTTATCGCTTTGCAAGTTTAAATTATTATGTTAAAATGTGAAGCTTTTAAGTGTTTTTTTTGATATTTTAAAACTATGATATTTTAGTTACATTCTGTTCCCCAAACAAACCTTAAGTATTCATTTAAGAAAACCACGGTTTCTACTCGCGCTCATAATTATGTAAATTTTTAAAATCGAAATTTAAGACTCCCAGTGGACCAAATAAATCATAGTAATGAACAAAGTTAAAATATTCTGGTGAGCTAATAACTCGGCTACTTTTACGATTTTTATAACTTCTAGTATTACTTCTATCATACATTAATAAAACGGGATAGTCATTGTCATGCTTCTACTAGATTAGTTTTCACAGAAATTATTTTAAGAAAATCGCAATGCTTGCGATTTTCAAATGAAATACCTATTACTGATTTAATTGTGGAGGGGCTCATGGCTAAGTGGGAACCGAGTAGGTTAACATATTACAAAGTTAAGTAATACTAGCCAAGTCACTCTAGGATGGGTGACCATTCTTTACACATTGAGACCCCCTCCGTGGCTCCTGAGTTACGGGTAGTTGGAGCCCTAAAACGTCCGACAACCTGATCTAATTACAGAACTTCGATATCGCGTAGTACTTGGGTTGTGGAGGTCTGATGGCAGTCGCTTCACGTAAAATATCAAAGTTCGGCCGTATCGTAGTTAGACTGAAAGCCGACCCCAACTTAGTTGGGAAAAAGGCGCGGAGGATGATGATGACTTTATAAATGTTCTATTCAAACATAACAATCTTTCGTGAATAGTATTCGTAATTATTTACGAGAGATTAAAAAAAGTGACGGGTGTATTCAGGCATACAATTAAGAATTTTTTTATTAAACAGTAATTCTGAACTAAAAGTGTTTATAATATTATTTCAAATGTTAGTACCGTATTTCACAACCAATGTAAACCAGTAATTCAACACGCCTTACTAAAATGTAATGTTTATTTAGTTTCAGCACTCATGGTCTGTCACATACACACACACACTATACGTAGTATGAGCTGTTATGAATGTTTGTGCCAAAATAAATTAACAAAAAAAAAGACAACATGTACTAATCGCAGGTGACATAAAAAGCTTTTCTACTACTGAAGGTGACTACTGAAAAAATGTGTAATACGTGCTAATTGTTCTAATACAGCAATCAAATTACCTTCCTACAACCAAGCGATATTAGGAAATAAAAAACAAATTTGCTCCGCAGACAACTAAAGCTCCTTACTCCCAAAATTATCGCGATCCGTAGAGAACATTGTGTCAAGCTGGATTCCGCCTTATCTCCCCAATGTGCCCTTATCAAAAAGATTTCATCCCTGCCTTGGGGGTAAACCAATAAATCATTTCTTGCGAGTTATAAAGTTACCGGGGCGCCTTCTGTTTTTATAAGGTTACTGCCAAAATAATTGCGTTTTTAAAGGTTATTTTGTAAAAAAAAAACTGGATATTAAAATGTGCCTATGGGCGATGTTGTTATGTAATATGTTGATGCTTTAAATTGATTTTATATTAGAAATAATTTTAACTTTAGGTTACGTTACCTTTGAGTTATTTTTCTCTCATTCTTCAAAATTTTAATAACTTACCTGAAAATAAAAACACAAGTCAATCAATATCAGCTTCTTAAATAATAAATATTTCTTTCACTTTAACAAATGATATGCAATTTTGTATTTTTAATTTTATTTCTCTTCTTTTTTATTTTATTTATTATTTTGTACACAATTATTATTTCGTTCAAAACTACATAAAGAATGATTCAAATAAAAAGAAAGAGAAAAGAATCGAACTTATTTTTTGCGGTAATATGATAAAAAAGTATTAAATGGAGCAATAACGGATAAAAATGTTGCCATAAAATAAATTAATAATAAAAAAGGGTAAAAAAATACATTTTGATGGAGTGAGCAAATTAATAATGTAGTTAAGAGATGGTTTTATGTTAACAGGGCGCTTGGGTATAACTTAATAAAATAGCTATAACGTGTCTGCATTTAAATGCCCGGAATTACTAACTTGGCCTACAGTGTTTAAACTTTAGACATTAATCCGGTCGGAACGGTTTAAGTTTACATATAAAATGATGTACAGCCATCTTCAAAATGTATTAATGCCTTGAATTTTTTTTGTAATTTTTCCTTCTTATTTTATATATTTAAAAAGTAAAATTACTCTCATGATATTTATTTCACATAAATGATCACAGTTATTACACTGTATATGTATAGAATTAGTACTTTTTGTTACTTTTTCAAATATTTCTTTTAAACAGTTAGAGCACGTCATTCGCTTTTACACTTTTCATTGTTTTTTTACCATAGACAAGAGTTCTTCTAAAAAATAAATACGAAGATTATGATAATGAATTGGACTTCTGACAATTAATATCTAAGCTAACTAGCTTGATCTTAAATGGAAGCACGGCATAGAAGTTCTTTAGGAAAATAAGAAGAGTGGTGCCTGACAATGACGTGGTACGTCGCTTCACTCCTCAATAAAGACCCAACTCCTATCAGACCCTAAACCAGTTTAGCATCCCAGAATTACACATGGGAGTACAACCTTCAAGAAATATAAATAACAATACTTGTAAAAGCAATCGTCAGTCAATATCCCACAAAAAAAGAACCATTATTAATTTACCACTCAAATCTTAAACCCAACGACACACTACAAGAAAGGGAAGATATTAATATCCGCGCTGTAAACCTGTTTAAGACTAAAATATTCCCCGTTGGGCTTTACACAAGCCTTTATGACATCATCTTTGTAATAAAAATGAAATAAAAATGAAGCTGTAAATTTTTTATCACTTCACTCCGCTCTCGAGATTCGAAAAATTAAATAATAAGTTTATGTTTTTTTCTTGTGCAAAATTTGATACTCTGATAAAAAAAAATATATTTTAAAATTTGAATATAAAATATACAATGTCGGGAATTGTGAAGAGTAAACCACTTTTTCGTTTAAGGCCGATTCACACATATCAGTGCAGTCACAGTTCCGGCAACGTATCAGTATCAGTGCTACAATGATGCGGCAGTGCTTCAACTCACACATGTCAGTACTCATTTCTCTACAGATCTTCAGGTAAACCGTGTGCGACCTAGATTGTTGCCATGGCTCTATTCAATAATACAGAACAGGCAATGATAGCCATTGCTTTAGACGAAGAGGAAGAGCAGCATCAAGGAAAAGATAAGAATAAGAAGAAAAAGATACTTGTTGGGGTAACAATTGATTTTGTATTTTGTATCCATGTTCTTTGCATGAGACAAATCATACAAAACAGAATTTTCACGAACCAATTCGATCACTCGCTCGTCCTCCATTTTGGTTTTGATGCAGCGGCGTGCGTGATCCGATAAAAAATATCGTCGTTGACGATTACGTCCGTGACTGCACTGTCACTGAGAGCACTGTGCCGTCACTGACACTGACAGGTGTGGATTCGTTCATAGATAATGTATGAAAGAATAATTATTACGGTGGCGGTACTGTACCGGAACTGTGACTTCACTGATATGTGTGAATGGGCCTTTACTCGTATTTCAAAATAATTATTAAATTGATTTTGATTTTGCAACAGTTTAAAGTAGAATTGGAATGTCCCTTAAAATAATTGTAATAATTCTCTGTACGAAAAATGAAAAGTTATTTTGTTTCATTTGTTTTTGTTTATTTTTTAAATGTGAATTTGTTTATGAGGTTTATAAAGCTATGTTGGAACCATCCTCATTATTATTCTTACTGATGGTCACTGGTGCCTTATAACTGTGTGATGACTGACTTAGTTAAAAGGGCTTCACCAAATGGAACTCTCAATGACTGTTGAATAATGTTTTTTTAAATACGTGTCTATTTAAGTAAAACTAGCTCATACTGAGTCATTGAAAAATAAAATAATTTTATATTTAGGCTCTGTTTCATTTTTAATAAGCTACCATAGAAATAGATTGCCACGAATGCAACACCGATTCTTCCTCCCCCGATCATAGGCGAGTAGCGTAAGGAGGACATCCACGAGGATCTTCCACCTTCGTACCTTGTCGCAATAGTAATGTTTTGTCTTTTCTTCTCTTGTTTGAACTAAAATTCAGCTCATAAAGTTTATGAATAAAGGTGAGTTAATAGTAATTTAATATTATATTTTAAATACATATCTTCACTAACACTTTTCAGCTTAACTGTACTCGTCTGTTCCCTGAAAAGTTTCCACACATTAAAATTTATTGTTCCTATTATAAATCTTAAAAATAAAACGCAAAGGTTTTCCTCTTAAGACAGACGGGTGGGTTTTATAACTTTTGTTACAATTGCGTGTATTACATGTTGTACAATATTTCTTCAGTTTTGCAAAAGAAAACAAAATAATGTTTAGTAATAACACTTTTGATACTAATTGTATTTTTATCACCGAAAACACATCAGCCATTGTCTTTTCACGCATGAATATCGAAACAATAAGAATAGCATTAATTTACTTATGGTGGTTTATCATGGTTTCCTTTAGTTTCACCTGTGTTTCCGGCACTGCTCCACCCCCAAAACCCGTACCGTGATGTTAAATAACCTATAATGTTAATCAAGGAATGAATTATGAAAAGCAAAAATAACCTTTCTAATTCAACTGGTAGTTTCAGAGATTTGCGCGTACAACCACAAAAAAGAACAAACTTTGTCTGTTTTATATTTCTTTTCTTTTTTTCTGAGACCACTCTCGCGCCAGGAATATTCGTGTGTGGCAAGAGGTTTCAGAAACGTTTACAACGGACACAAAGAATACCCAGACTCGGGACAACTATTTGTAGATCAAACAATCTTTGTCCCATGTCGGATTTGAGCCTACAACACTCGACACGGCGTAGTGGCGAGAAGATCACTTAAACTGTGCAACCCATGCAGCCAAATCACATGGTTTTTGCACTAGGCGTTGTCACATTATTTCTGTCTGTCTGTCTGGGTAGGTGAGCGACAAAGAAATGTTTAAAAAGAAATAAAAGTGACACAATTGAATAAATTACCAAAGAAAAATAAAAGAAGTAATATTCTCTCGCGCATAAACCAATAATCGTTATTCAACACTTGTCCGATCCTTAGGGAAGTATTGAAAGTTTCGGAAGGAAAAAACCTCCCAACTTCTCTAAGCAAACAGGCAACTTGAAGATTGATGACTTAACCTCAGAGAGTACATGCATAACTTTACTTAACAGACGGTTGAATAATTCTGCAAACGTGTTGACCGACATGCTGGAAGCAGGCTTGAGCTTATTATATTAAGTCGACGTACCTTATTTCAAGACAAATGCTTGTCAATTAATAATTACTGCTGGTCTATTAGTTCTGTGTCTACGTGTAATTTATCTATAGGTAATATGTATGTATTTAGTGTGTTCATTAGTAGTCTGGTTGCCAAAATAAGCCTGTAGTTTGGTAACCAGACTACTATTGAACTGCCTAGTTTGGGTTTAGATGGTCGTGTGTGAGATGTGTGAATTTTTATTATTATAATATTATATTATTCTTGGTCTCGAATCAATTCCAAAACTTTTTATATCATACTAGCGACCCTAGCTTTGCACGTGTGCAATGTAGATACTGATGTGGTGAACAATTATCGTCATGTCATTACACAAATTAACACAAAACAATATGAAACAATAAACCTTCCTCTTGAATCGCTCTATCTGTTGGTGTATACCAAATTAAAATCCGATGCATAGTTTAAAATATCTAAGCGTACAAACGGCGGAGGCAACATTGTTTTATACTATGTAAAGATTTTTTAATAAATATATAGGTATGTATGTTATGTCAATGGAACATGTCCTTAAAAATATGCATACTGCTGCAGTTGTCAATCTAGTACTCAAAATATTAAATGAATATTAAAAAAACATTGATAAACTGTCGTTGTGAAAGGGCCTTCAAACCATGATATACATGGAAAAACTCAGGACCATGATTTCTGCTTGGATTCCATCCACATGTTTTAGGAACGATAGTACCATCTCTCTCTCTGTCTATGTCCTACTGTTCCTCCTAGAGAATATGGTCTTTAAAGCATCAAGAAAAGGAATCTTCCTTTCCTTTTACTGCGGTGAAGACGGTCAGAAGCCACATGAACACATCTTGAGACAAACAGTTGTCCGCATATTTGAAGATGCTAACACCGAAACAGCACATTTAGGTGCCTGATATGTCCGTATACGACATGTAAACAATAAGGAATACAGTTTACTATTAAATAAAATGTATGGTGCACTTTCGTTAGTGGGCTCGGACCAGGCAATAGCCAGTTGGAGGTACAGGAATGCGATGGCCTTTTCCGTCATTGCATTCCCTTTTTATCTACTGTCCCACGTTCCAAGGAGCCCGGCAGTAGGCTTGCCTAATACGTGAATGGGACCAAATTCCAGTTGAAAGAATGTGCGTGTTTAACCTCTGCCTACCCTTCGGCCTTTCTCGTGGGAGAGCCATGCTTCGGCACGTATGGACCGACTCGACGGGAGTGATACCCCGGCCTCACAGAAAACAATCAGTGAAGCAATGTTGAGTGAGGCCATCGCCTACTCCTTAAAGACCGGCAACGCAATTGTGACTCTTGAGTTGCAGGTGCCCATGGGCGGCGGTAGTAATTTACCATCAGGTGACCCGTCTGCTCGTTTGCCCCCTATACAATAAAAAAAAAATATTACAGGCGTAAATGTATGTATTTAAATGATGCAATAGCAATAGGCCTTCCCTCAATTAAACAACATATATTAAATAAGAAACAAGATGTCAATGGTTGGTTAAGAGTGTGAACAAGCGAAATTCATAATCCCAAGAGACGTGTTACACTTGATGAGAACTTCTTTATTTGTTAGAGAAGGTGTGACTGGCCAATACTGTAGAAAACAACATGGTGTTGAGGCAAGGTTAGGTTTAGGTAACTTACCATAAGGTAAACGGTGTGTTTGTTTCCCACTAGTTGTAAAAATTGCCATACCAGCCTGAAACTGGTGAGTGTCACCCGCTCACTTGTAGGACAGTATAACGTCATGTACTCATTCATAAAGTGGCATTTTAATATTGAGTAAAAGTTTTATTAAATAGATGTTCCCACAATTTTATTTTGCGTTTATGATGACTGCTCTGCTCCTAAACATCGCGCACTACATCGCGTGATGTAACATGGCCAATAACCTTTCTCAATGAGTACTCTATTCAATACAAAAATAATTATTCAAATCGGACTGACAGTTCGCGAGATTACCGCGTTTAAACAAACAAACAATCAAACAATTTTTTCGTTTGCCCCCTATAACAAAAAAAAAAAAAAAAAAACTATATTTATGTAATATTCACGCAATATCTTACACAAGCTAAAGATAAGTAAATATTTTTTATTTTATTTTTCGAACAAATTCAAACTTTATTTTGTATTCACCAGAGTCGCTATGCAATTGTTTGTCAATAAGCTAGCCTTCTGTACATAAGTACTATGCATCCATTCTATGACAAGGGTTAGGTTCTAAGTACCATTATAGATCACAGACTAAAACAGTACTGTCTGTGTTGCGGCTGGTTGAGTTGATACTAATACCGACATTAGTACGAGATCCGGCTGTAGAATAGTGCGCTCATCGAGTATTTGCTAATAATAATAATAAAATAATAATAAAAAAAAATGGTTTTTAGCAAATAGTCGATGAGCGCACTAATTCTACGGCCGGATCTTAGACCATAATAACGAAATCAGGAAAAAATCTGGTATCCGCAGATCCTTACAACAAATCTAAAAACACACCCTAAGCAAATCAAATGAACGTGCCCAATATTGACGAATTGCTTCAGTGTAATGTATATAGCAAGCTTTACAATCTAAGCAAAAAAAAGTATCGAGGCTTAGAGAAAATCCGTCCAAAAATATCACCCTGTGTTACGCGAAAATTTAAGAAGAAATTCAACCACAGATTGAACACAACTCCCTTTGGAAAAATACTTTGTATCCACAAAGAGAATATCGATCAATCAGGGTTTTGTTGAACTTCCAAAATAATATGTCACAAAGTTTATAAAGTTGAAAATCTTAGGGAAAACTGTGGGGTTTGGTTTAGAAATTATACGGATTGCCGGCAAATATAATTGGAAGTAGATAGGTTTATTGGTGGTGTATTAATAAGTTATTTGGAATTAAATTATGACTTTTGCATGGCACGTCTGTTTGAAAAAAAAATAGTGTCACAATAGACAAATTCCTGGCGGTCTAAAGTATTATAGAAAACTTGCTGTTCCCACAGTAATCTTAATTTTTCTGGAAGAAAAAGTAGCCTATGTGCTTTTTCAGATCATAATCTACCTCTGTGCCAAATTTTATTCAGATTTGTTTAGCGGTTTTTGCATGAAAGTGTACCCAACATCCATTCATCCTCACAAACTATAGCCCATAACTGCGTAAGTCCCGGTCCCGTGGGAATATCGGGATAAAAAGTAGCCTATGCGTTAATCCAGGTCTCCAGCTATCTACGTACCAAGTTTCATCGCAATCGGTTTTTGCGTGAAAGAGTAACAAACATCCATCCATCCAAACTTTCACATTTATAATATTAGTGGGATTAGTTTGAGTTTGAGTCCTTTTCTTGGAGGTTTAGAGTACAAATTTTGCACTCTAAACCTCCAAGAAAAGGAACCAATGAGTTTTATTTAAAAAAATATATAGTGTCGTTTTATTACGGGGAATTGTTTACTTTAAACAATATGCTGTTCATATAATTATCGTGATGGGAATTAACTTGATCAAGTGTTTAATCCTGATCATCATCTTCCTGCCAATTTTATTTGGAATCGATGAAATTGGTGACATTGCAAAGAGTTTTAGCTGGTTCTAGGTGCGAATCGAACTCACGACCTCTGGCTCAGGAGTCTTGGTCACTAACCACTAGACCACAAGGCCCGATTAATAATAACAATTATTGATATGCAAGCTTCTTCCAACAATTAATAACAGTAACGGAGATAATAATTTATCGTTCTAATCCTGAATTAAATGCATAGTGCCTTTAATGTCCTGTTTATTTATACCACGTCGGTTGCAAACAAACATTTGGCCCCGCTGATGGTAAACGGTTACCGTGATCGGTTGAGAAATTAAGGCGTTAAACCATAACGAACAAGCAAACAAAATCATTGTCACATTTTTATTTAAATAAATAATAATATGATAAAATAAATATTTAAAGGCTACCTTAGGAATTTTTTATTAATAACGTGAGGCTTTTGAAAGGGGGGAAAAGGGTCGAAAAAAAGCACGAAATATCACAAGGGAGGAGGGGGTGTAGTGAGATATCACGTGTATTTATTTTTTCGTAGAACGCGATATTGTATGTGTATTTCAATATAATATTCTGAAAATGTATAATATATTTTGAACTAAAAAAATACATCTATCCCCAGGGGGAAAGGGGGGACGGGGGGGGATTAAAAGTTGCTAAAAATATCACGTGATTAATGGACGACCCTTTATTGAAATCAATTTGTAGTCCCTTAACTGAGAAGTACCTACATCCTACAAACAAACTCAAGTGGCCAATACTATTTAGTTCTGATAAGCCTCCAGTCAGCAGCAGTATTCCGTTCTGGTGACCCTACTGCCGCTTAAGCTGTTTTTAACACGCTTTTATTGGTTTCATTAGTAACCGATGGCCGATTTTAAATTATTTTTAAGTTTATAACTTTATAGCATATTATTTAAAAATTTTAGCTCCCACATATAAACTTTAAGAATACCAAATTTCACATTCCAGTCTATGTGCGCTTGCTTAAAAAATGCATACAAATAATTCTCCTCACGTGTACGTATTGAAAAATATAATATTATTAAGAACTAGCAGCACCTCGCGGTTTCACTCGCGTAAGTCTCGATCCCGTGGGAATATCGGGATTAAAAGCAAAAAGGGTAGCCTATATGTTAACCCAGGTCTCTAGCTATCTACATACCAAGTTTCATCGCAATCGGTTCAGTAATTTTGGCGTGAAAGAGTAACAAACATCCATACATCCATACATCCTCACAAACTTCACGTTTATAATATTAGTAGGATATTCTATTCAATAATGTAATATCTCAGTAACATGTGATTGAAATGACAACCGGCTCGTTTAGATTATAATAATGGTAACAAAATGAGCCATTGTATGTGAAATGATTCTGTAATTATTGTCTTTATTCACATATTATAACTTTGTTTTTAACATCGTCGTATTTAGATGATTATGTTATGTATTTACACGGGAATTAACGCGTTCAAAAAAAGGTATTACATACCTCTGAATTGTCTGACGTTTTCCACTTGTACACAATATCTTTTTCAAATTTAACGGATCGAAACCAAAAAATCTTCGTTGAGCATTCGTTTTTTTATCTACGTTATCTCTGGTTTTATGCAACATCTCTGTGCAGAAGTTCAGTATAATAATGAATGTCCTGTTGGTTGGGTTTTTGATCCACAGTCCAACGTAAGGGATTTACCGCATAAGTTAAACTTGGCAATAATTTATACTTTATCCAGCTGCACTCATAGCTTTATGCTCATTACCATGTCAGCCATCACAGTAATGGCCTGGATGTTGATGAGGTAAGAATTATTACATTATAAAGTTTACAAGCTCAAATTTAAGACAGAAAGTTTAATAAACGTCATCTTTTTTGTTTTCCTTCAGTCATACAACAGCAAAAATAATTAACTGGACATGGACAATACATTTGAACATTAAAATTTACCCGTCCTGGAAAACTTTTTCTGGAAACTTATTAATGAAGTTTTTGATGGAAAAGAAGCAAAATCAAATAATATTCGTAATTTACCGTTATACCAGGTAAGAAACATCAACCAAAAACAGATCAAGTAAATCTTGGTACACCTGTCACAAAAGTTTTGAGACAATTTAAATTAGGACCATTTACATTGACACTTCGATGTCATTGTTAAATTAAATAAACGTCTTTATCTACCTTGTGCTTGTACCAAATCTCATGCATAATTTAATAAAAAACCTTTGTGACATAACACTTTTTGTTTTAATATTAATAGGATCATTATTTTCATGACCTTCATTACAATAATCAAATACGCTGGCAATTGACAACTTTTAAGAAATTTATTGGAAGAGAACAAACATTCTGTGAAGAAAACTGGTTTGGGAACGTTCTGATACTGGACATTACGTCAATTGCGAACGTATTGTAAGTAATTTTACAACCTTTAAATAAAACGTTTGCTGCTTTTTCCTTTTGCAGATACACCATAGGACTGCTGACTGCTGATCTGAATCTGAATTTGAAACTGCTTGTGATCTATGAAGTGTTTTTAGGTCTAGTTTTTAGAAAGCTGTTATAATCGGAAGAAATGGTATTTTAAATTATGCTGGCACTCCAATGACTGTTTTTAAAGAATGCTGTGGAGAATGTAGACGAAGAGACAGACATGTAGACTTTCTAATTTTAATTAACTTTTATGTTTTCAGTGTCATGTACATATATATGCTCCCAGAATACAAACCTTTTAAATACAGAGGACTTGTATCAAAGCTAATTTTGATTCTGCTATGTTTAATATCAACATTTCTAAAATACGAACTGATTTTTTACAATATTAGAACAAGGTATTACCTTATTTGAATGGTATTTGTGGTTATTAGAGACTACCGAAACCCCGTGACCAAGTAAAAGCGACCGAAACACAAACGTGAGTGAAACCATACTGTCAATACCCGAACAGTTTCTTGCCTGACAGAGGAAAGGGCAGGATTTTACAGCGAGGCAAAGCCACCTATAGTCCAGTTCAGACATGTGAGTTCAACCCTAATGCCGCGTTTCGTTGAATTTTCAACGTAAATTTTACCGTCCGGAAGCAAAACGAATCGTTTCTTGGAGGAACGAGGCATAAGACGTTTAACTGTCGGTAGGTTTACCCCATATAGTGATTGGGGATCATATCAATTGACAGGCCTGTTGGCCTAGTAGTTAGTGATCCTAACTGCTGAGTTAGAAGTCGTGGGTTGATTACCACCCAGGACAAATAAGCTTGTGATGAGTAATTTAGCCATTGTTATATTGTCTCCGTAAGTAAAATAGCTTGTAGAACCAGATCCAATTCGATAAAAATATGTTTTTCCTAACATTCCATTTATATTTTCCATTTAAAAGTTCTAAATTAAATTTAAACATTTTTCTATCGAGGGCTCGGCTTTCCACGAGTCCGTATTCCACAGTACTAAAAAGATTTATCTACGAATTTGAGCCTTATTCGTGTGTGCATTATCTGTATCTGTTTCATAAATGTTTCCCTATCAATGTACTTGTTATTTCATCCTTCGTAAATTTCTTTTTTAATGACTGATTTTATTAAATAGCAGTTTTTAGATGATTATATTTAGATATGTTTTGAGAGGTTTTCTCTTTACAACAAGCTCATTAAAAGTAACCAATAACACAATACACGAGGGTTAAAGGTACCTGCCAGTGAAGTTGTATGTCGGAATTCAACCGACTAAAACCACACGGTGTTCCATCATAAATGAGTCTATAGCAAGGGACTCGGGTATACCCTAGGAAGGAAATCCCCGAGAACCCCGGCAGACGCTGGCCGCTTCTTAAGCAGGGTAAGGTACCTATTAAAATTTAAAAAAACTTGTTCGTGTTCTGAAACCATAGTACACTCTGCTTAGTTTTTATCATTATCATGAATCAAAAACATCTTGCTACTCCGAATATGATTACAATGAATTTCGCAATTCATTAAAAATACCAGTAGAGCAAGACAAGAACAGTTGATGATCCTGGTTGCACATTTACATCAAGTTAATTTCTATCTGTCTCTATGTCCAGTGAGTTGCAAAGCTTATATTGGTTGAACAAAAACTAAATTGGTTTTAATTTGAAAAAAGACCCGATGGTTTGACGCTGGTCCCATGGCAAAGAGGGAGGTGTTTGGTGTGGGATGTGCGTCAATACTTTTGCGGTCTCTTATCTGACTCACACAACACGGACGGCTGGGGCTGCCGCTGAGAGTGCGGCTGCGAGAAAGCGGGAGAAATATGCCCTGGGTGAAAATTACTTGTTTGTACCACTAGTGTTCGAGACGTCTGGATGTTGGGGGTCTGATGCCCTTACGTTTATCAGATAGATCGGCCGTCGCCATTTGAATAATGGTATTGAAATATATAATTTAATTAAATTAGTTAGGTAAGTAGGTCAAATACGAATGTAGTAAAATTGAATTGTTAATAACCTCTTTGAGGTCAAAGTTCAAGTTTATTTGCATCGGCTGTCTATTTTCTTCAGTGTTGTTTACTAATCGACAATGTTGTAAGTGCAATATCGATACCTACTTCACTTATCGATAAAATTGTAACTTTTTTCAACGTCATAATTATGATGTCAGATTTGATTAATTAGGAAGTAAATATAAATATACAAAAAAAATATCACTATAGCGACTTATTTCATTTAAAAGAACTGTCTGCTTCAATCGATTTAATGACACATGGGACAATGATTTGTGATGCACAGACAATCAATACAAATAAATAAAATTGAAGTGTCTGTTTGTAATGTCAAAATAATAGTTTCATTTTTCAAGCTCATACAGTTATTTGCACGATACATTTATATGCTTAAAAATCAGTTTTGAAAAGTTTTGTCTGTCTGTCTGTTTGTTGCAGCTATTCTAGGGATTGGGTGGACCGGGTATTTCACTGGCAGATAGCTGTTGTTATAAGGAGTTACTTAGGCTACTTTTATTTATTATATAAACATGTCCACGCGAGCGAAGCCGCGCGGGAACTGCTAGTTAATATGTAACTATTTTCTTTGTATTTGCTGATTGCAGTTGTATGTAGGTTTGCAAAGTCCCGTGACACGTAAAGTATAAATGTGAAAGATTAAAAAAAAAAGAAATGTATTTTTCTTTTCATTTTACATGCATAAACAAAAAAGAAGAGATTAAGAAAATCAAGAAAAATTTAAAGGTCATGTAAATTATTTAAACAAGGTCACGTTTTTAAAGAAAAAACAAAAAATTCTAGCACCATGTAGGTATTTTAAATAGCCGTCGTGAGGTTGAGGCGCTGCTGCTCCCACGCTTGGCACTCCCCTAAGGTGTGGAGTGCAGTGTCCTCGCAACAGCCTCCGCAGTGGTGGCACAGATACTTACCGAAACAGCCGTGTCCAGTGAGTATCTGCGTCAGCCGGTAGGAGAGGCTGCCATGTCGCCTCTCTATTGGTGCGGGAAGTCTTTCGCTTGAGACCATGGTTTTGTCCATGGTCTGAAGTGAGAGTGCGTAGAATTCCGCTGCCTCATTTTGCGAGGACGTGGTGATGGCTAAAGAGGCGGCGAAAAGGGAACGGGAGAGAACGAGTACTCTCCCGTCCCGCAGTAGACGCACCAGGCGGCGGAGAGCGCAGAACGACCTCCGGCCTCCATGAGCGCTGGCCTGAGACGGCGGCGCGACGTGTTCCGAGCGCGCTTCTCTAAATCGGAGGGGGGCAAGGCCCCCCGTACACCACGGCCAAGGTCTGCAGGGGTTCCCGGAGGCTTCCTTCTTAGGGTATATCGGGTCCCAATAGACCCACTTGTGACGGAACACCGTGTGGTTTTAGTCGGTTCGATTCCGACATACCACTTCACCGCTAGCTCCGGTGAGGTGATGACCCGTGGAGGTTTCACACGAAAAAAAAAAGGTATTTTTAATAGCATATATGTAATGTCTTTTATTCTGTTTTTTCATTCAACAGTTTCCTACTATTTTTTAATTCACGTGTCAATGTTGTCGCACTAACCAGTAATTATAAACATTTGAAAGAATGACATAAATTTAAATTCAGGTGGCAGGATTAAGAAGACGTGTGTAAGGAGAGACTATAAGGAGGGTACAGTCAGCAACGAATAAATAACACCACTAGTGTTGCGAATGTTCAAAGGCCAATGATCTCTTACTAACGGGCCTGCCATGTGCTTCTGCGCCTAATCTAATACCATTCATTTAAAAGTTTTCACGCCTAAACAGCTGAACCAACTTTGATGAAATTTTTTATAGACGTAGACGAGAGAAGGACATAGCCTACTTTTTGTCGTTATAAGAAAACTTGAAGGGGTAAAATAGGGGATGACATTTTGTATGGGAGAGATTCTAAGCAGACGAAGTCTCCGGCACCAAACTAATCACTACATGTTATAAAACAAACTCCCCCGCCGCGTCTGCCTGTCTGTTCGCGATAAACTGAAAAACTACTGAACGGATTTTCATGCGGTTTTCACTAATAGACAAAGTGATTCGTGAGGAACGTTTAGGTGTATGATTTGTACCCGTCCGACGCCGGGGCAGGTTGCTAGTAAATAAATAATGAATAAAAAATTTATTGAATACATCCATACAAAATTATTTTAATATAATCCACAATTGTATGAAGGCATACAAGAGCATCAACTAATATAAATATCTAAATAATAATGGAACTTAGAAGTTTGAATATCATACTTCAGTAAATAATAATGGAACTTAGAAGTTTGAATATCATACTTCAGTAAATAATAATGGAACTTAGAAGTTTGAATATCATACTTCAGTATCTAGACACGGTGCAGCGTGACAAGCCAAGTTCAAGAAATAATGATTACCAAAATATACCTAATAACTTGAGACATATTACACATGGTCGTCTGATCCCAAACTAAGCAGAGCCTGTACTATGGTGACCAGACTGCTAATAAACATACTTATATATTACTAAATACATATTTATTATAGATATATTACACCCAAACACAGAACAAATGATCATGTTCATCACACAATTATTTGTCCTGGATGGCCCAACCCATGACCTCTACCTCAGCAATCACAATCACTAATGACCAGACCAACAGGCCCGTCTTTTTTTCTAATTAAAAATACTACTTAAGTGAGTCTTCATTATTTATACATTACATTACCAGTGTTCTTGTTAACCCCTCCAGCTAAGCTAAATGCTTGTGTTAAGCGGTCCCTTGACAATCATGCGGTATGACATGCGTTACGTGATGTCGTGCATGCATGACCGTTTAATTGTATTGATTGATGCGAATAACATGCAAACTAGGGGCTGGCAGTTGATTGACAATTCCATTTATTTTTATATTTATAAATTTATTTATTTATAAATCTGCCTTTGACAAAGACATTGCCATACCGCAGAAGGCCTCTTCACTGTACTATCTATATCGACTGAATAAAATGATTATACCAAGCGAATTATCATGCTGCATGATAGATTCTCAATAGAGTCTTCATGCAGCATGATGATTCAGCATCTCATGCCGCATGATCGTCTAGGGACCGCGTTAGGAGTGGGTTCACGTCGGTTATTAACGTTAGAGCCAGGTTCCAATTATTATTTTAATGGCTTAACATCCGTCATATTGAATCTAGGTACATGCCTAGCATTTGTACCGTTTATAAATAGATCTGATTTCAATGACTAAAATATTTGACGTTCTGAAGTCGTTTGAGCAACACATGTGTTAATGTGATATACGAATAATGTACAAAATTCAAAAGTATTGTTTATTGTTAGTGACGTCATTCTATATCTGTAAGTAAATTTTTCTAATACGTAAAAACAATTTTTGTTTGTTCGTCTTTTATCCGCTTCGATCATCATAAAATTATGCACACACGTTGTTCAGATACAGAGAAGGACATCGGGTAGGTACCTTTCAAAAAGGTTTCAGATTGTAATAATTGAAATTAATTATGTAATTTCATTCTATATGTACTACTAGCTGCACGCCGGGGTTTCACCCGCGTAAGACCCAGTGCCGTGGGAATATCGGTATAGAAAGTAGCATATGTGTTATTTCAGGTCTCCAGCTATCTACATCCCAAGTTTTATCGCAATCGGTTAAGTAGTTTTTGCGTGAAAGAGTAACAAACATCCTTACATCCTCACAAACTTGCACGTTTATAATACTCATAGGATAATATTCAGTGAAAATAGATTTTTTGTGGCATTTTAATATAAGAATATAAACAGCAGTGGTAAACTCAAGTGAGTACTTCAGGGATACACCACTAATTTCAGCAGGTCGCTTCAACACTTCATAAATTTCAAGTTCTTGCATTCCATAACGTTCAGATAACTTTATGGAATTCCAAAACTTTCGAGTGTAATGTATAATAATAATAATAACTAATAATAGTCCGGGCACCAGAGCATTAGAGGGTGGTGGTCTTTTATAACAACACGATACTTGGCTTAAAACTTTAAGAAAAATACGTAGAATAACATACTAAAGTGTCTACTTCGACGAAGACACAGTATACGTATATACTTTATACTGTGACGAAGATACGCATCATTGTTTATTATTGCAAAATAACTTGAAAATCGGCTAGTTTTTCGGTTTACATTAAAAATGTAGAAAAGTATTGCTTTTAGAGCAAAATGTTAAACGCAAAAGCTGTTAAGCCGACGATTTTACATAAGGATTAGACGTTAAAAAAAATTTGAAAATAGTTTTCATTGTTTAAATAAGCGAGAAAGATGAAAAATGCAAAGGAATTAAAATGCGTGAATATGCAGGTTGCAATATTCAAAATTGAATGAAAATCGAATATGTTACAGACATTAGTATGTTTTTCATTGTACGCCAAGTCAGAGAATTGTTAATTTAAAATTTCGATTGTGTGTAAAATGTGTCCCAGGCTTGGTGTTGATATCTGAGTTTTTGGGATCGATGGGGAATAACAAAATCTTTGATACCTCAAAAATTTGATTTTGTAATTGAACTAATAAAAAAACTATTAACGAAAAACCTTTAATGAAAGAACGTATTTTTTCTAATTTTAAACTTAGACGTAAACAACGTAGTACAAGTGATGGCGCTTATTTTGACATGAATTAAAAAAAAAAGGTAGTACTAGTACTTTTTACTACAAGTACTTTAGAAGTGGGCACGTAGATTGTTAAAACGTCAACGTAGATTGTTAAAACGTCATAATATGACGTTTTTAACAAACTACGTACACGGTCGATGAAATCGAGTTATAACGTTCCTCAAATCTGTTATCTGTAATAGTGTTGTAAGAGCTTTAGCATCATCTTAATTTAAAAAAAAAACGCGAAGCACAAAAACTACTGTACAACTGATATGAAAATTTATTGACGAAGGTGCGAATACGTACGTCGGATGATGCTAAAGCTCTTACAATACTATTACAGATGACAGATTTGAGGAACGTTATACCTCGATTTCATCGACCGTGTCATATGACGTTTTTAACAAAATACGTGAACACTTCTAGAGTACTTGGAGTAAAAAGTACTAGTACTACTCTTTTTTTATAAATTCATGCCAAAATAAGCGCAAACACTTGTACTAAGTTGTTTACGTATATGTTTAAAATTAGAAAAAATACAGTCTTTCATTTACGGTTTTTCAATAATAACTTTTTTATTTGTTCAATTAAAAAATCAAATTATTGAGATATTAAAGATATTGTTATTCGCCATCGATTCCGAAAACTCAGATATCAATACCATGTCCGTGAGACATTTTATATACAATTGAAATTTTAAATTAACAATTTTACAATAGGCTGCCATTTTAAAATTTCGCGATCTGACTTGGCGTACAATGAAAAACATACTAATGTGTGTAACATTTTCGGTTTTTATTCAATTTTGAATAATCGTATTGCAACGTGCATTTTCACGCATTTTAATTTCTTTGCATTTTTCATATTTCTCGCTTATTTAAACAATGGAAATATTTTTCTAATTTTTTTTAACGCCTAATCATTATGTAAAATCGTCGGCTTAACAGCTGTTGCATTTATCATTTTGCTCTAAAAGCAAAACTTTTCTATATTTTTAATAAAAACCGAAAAAATAGCCGATTTTCAAGTTATTTTGCAATAATAAAATAAATGACGCGCATCTCCGTCGAAGTAGACACTTTAGGATGTTATTCTACGTATTTTCCTTCAAATTTTAAGCCAAGTATCGTAATGTTATAAAAGACCACCACTTTTTGCGATATTTTTGACTCTGGCGCCCGGATTATAACTCCACACATCTCCCACACGGCCGTCTGATCCAAACTAGGCAAAGCCTGTACTATGGTAACCAGAATGCTGATAAACATACTTATATATTTCTAAATACATACATACTATAGATAAATTACACCCAGACACAGAACAATATGATCGTGCTCATCACATTATTATTTGTCCTGGGTGTGAATCGAACCCACGACCTCTGGCTTAGTAGTGAGGGTCACTAACGACTAGACCAACAGGCCAGTCAAAAAACATTATTATGATTATCATCTGAAGGTTATGGAATGCTATAAATATAGAGTATCGTAGACTTTAAACTATTTAATTTAAAACAATTATATGATAACCTAAATCCGATTGCCAAGTATCCAGATGTCCATAGAAAAAAAATTGACATCAACGTAAATGACAATTTATCAACAAACACCACTAATTAATATTTATAACATGAGAACAGAATAATTAAAATACGTTATGAATTAGAATACTGATTGATTTACATATTTTAGGCAAATTCACACAAAAAGCAATGTCAAGTAATATCAGTATTTTATAAATCCGTGGTTGGCGTAAATATGTTGACATGTCTAAAATTGCTATTTATCAGGGCGGCCATTTTTAAGTTTTGACGGTTATATGCTGTTATATGTATATGTTAAGATTTCAAGTAACGAATATTATTTTGGTGACAGAGTGTAAGTTGATTTAAGAAAATATCGATTTTTAATCGCAAATTCATGTGAATCGTTAATTTGACATGAGGTTTTGTCAAGTTAGACACGTTAAAATGCGAGATATCAACATGTTTCCAAAATCGATTGCTCCAAAATTTATGTATATTTAAAACTGTATTTTTTTTTTATATTTAAAACTGTAAATTTTTTTATATAAATTCCTAATGCGTAGGAACAACACGACATGTCCATGTGTTCACGCCAGCCTCGGAAATAAAACCGTGCTTTCATTACCGGATTTTAATGAAGCACAATTTATTACTTGGGATATCCAACAATGTCAATTTAATAAGCAGTAGTGGTCCTAAAATGCTCATCTGTAGGAATTTAACATTACTTTCCTGTATTCTTAATTTATTTTTTACAGTTTATTTTATTATATTTACTAGCATTTCACAAACAAATTTTAAGTAGGATGTGAAGATGCCAGTAATCTTATAAAGTCAAGCACAAACATAATGAAATATTAATGATTATAGCGACAATTTGTCTGAAACTGAAGATAAACGGTAACTAATAAGGTTATATATCTTTAACTTTTAATTGGCAGGTAATGTATCAACAGAGACTTTAACTAGATCTACAACAGTAGATTTATTAAAACGAGGCTTAGAGAAACAACAATGGGCTAGAGATGAAGAACAATGTTTAAGAGATATGATATTTATATTAGATAATGTGAAAAATCATACGCTATGGGCTGTTTGGAGTAAGTACTTTAGTTATAAATTAGAACAGATTGGTACGTAATTATCAGTTTCCTATTTTAAAATGTAAGAAAAACAAGGCATAAGTACCAATGTCAGAAAGGGAGAAACTTTAAATCTGACAGATGTTATTAGTAATTGTAAGCACTAGAATATGAAGAAGGGCGACTTTGTAGTAAAATACTTTACGCGCCGCGTAAACATTGTTGAAATTACCAAGGTAATGAGCAGTAGAAAGCAAGGGGGATATATCTGTTTAATTTTACCAGCAAAAGACATATTTTAAATTACTATTTATGGCAATATCTTCTGTGAATACATATTTTAAGCTACTAAAATCAGATCCAGGAACTGGCAAGCAGTCTTGTTTCCAGAATACGAACGTTTGCAATACAAATTGGGATAAATCGAAAAGTAAAAATTTGTTGAATTCACAAGATCTAAAACTGAATCTCCTGCTGACATTACTTGGTTTAAGAGTTTCTTATTCTAAACCCTTATTTCGTACATACAACTTAACACAAGGTCGTTTAGTTGTAGAGTAAACCCCATCAAATTTAGACTTAAGATTTGATAAGGTTGTGCAAAACTCATATTAAAAATATACAAATGGCCTACCAGACTTAAATCTTCGAAATTAACACTTTCTTTTTAGTTTGGAATTCCAATCAATATCCATTAGGAATGTTTTATGGATCAAAGTACAGCTTAGGAAACTATGACCAGTGTCTGCAAGCGTCATCAATAACTGGAGACCCTGTAGTTCGCACTCAATACTGTTTAGCTGATGTTAAGTTGACTGCTGGTGAAGCACAAAAGAGAGTCAGAAAACCTAATGCATTTGGTCTTACAGATAATTTCTTAGAAGTAAGTATAGTGAAACTATTTACTATACATTGCTTTTTAAACCGAAATTACTTGCAATAAGTCTATCAATTTTTTTTTAAATTTTAGACAAAATCTCATTATGGAAAGATTCTGAACGTTATAAAATGGGGAGTTTGTCTACCAGCTACGTGTAATGTTGATTCTGTGGCCAAAGTATTGAAAGTTTTGTATTCAGGAAACCCATATACAGCTGCTGAACCAAACATCTTGGTAAATAGCTGTGAACTTGAGGGAGAGGAAATAGTGTATGATCGAAAATATTATGTTTTTCTGTAAGTACTCTCTTCATCTAGATGGTTTGGAAGAACAACATGGTAAGTATGTACATAATTTTGATTTGATTATATTTTACTAGCAGCGTCCTGCGATTTTACAAGCGTAAGTCCCGTGGGAATATCCCGATAGATAAAAAGTAACCTATATGTTAATCCAGGTCTCCAGCTACCTACATACCAAGTTTCATCGCAATCGGTTAGTAGATTTGGCGTGAAAGAGTAACCAACATCCATCCATCCATCCAAACTTTCACATTTATAATATTAGTGGGATTCAAGATATTTTTATGGAGAGAAGATGATTTATGTATTAAAACTATGACACACTGAACAATAATTTCATTCCAATTGAGTGAAAAGTCTTCGTGTTGAAAAATATTGCCAAATTGTTTATAAAATATGAATGTCAAAATATAGATACAGATTACAATAAATCCTTCTAATTATAACTCTGTTTTGCAAGAAGTACATCTCCACACGTCAAAAAAGCTGATCAGAAACTTACACACATATAGAGCGACACATACACATAATACTGCTCTCCCTCTTTAGGGAACTTTGAAAATCGTTCTCACATATTTTGCTTTCTTTTCTTTAGAACTATCATAACATCATTAATGGTGACAGCAAGTTTATCAACATGGTATCTTCAAAATATTCAGGAAAGAACATTAAGTAAGTTTAAAATAGTTCAGTTACATAAGGACGCGTTTTTTTTAGACGAATTGGTTCGGATCAATCCAACGCGTTCGCCGCGCTGCCGCGTTGCTGCTTGTCATCTACGTAATGTGCTTGTCTAGAAGCCACGTTGTTAGCTAAATACGTTCTATTTTTTGGCAACTCTGCGTTTTTTAAACTAAACTAAAACTTTTCTATTTTACTTATTTTTATACTGGTTTAAGTCAGTCTGTAATAACAGAAATTTTAACAATACTGCCCAAGTATATGTTATATCTTTAAGTCTTACTTCATGCAAGATGTAAAGTGTGGTACATATACTGATCTTTTCTGTATATTAATCCGAATGAGACCAGTAGACAGTCCTTTTTTTACACAGAATGAAAGTTATTAAGTAATTTTTACAAACTGCCGCAAACGAGCAGACGGTCACCTAATGGTAAGTAACTACCGCCGCCCATGGGCACCTGCAACTCAAGAGTCACAAGTGCTTTGCCAGCCTGAATAGGGAAGGGTTAGGGCCTCCGGTAACCTCTCTTGCTCGGCGAAAAGCAATGTAAGCATTGCTTTCACTGCCGGTTTTCTGTGAGGCCTACCACGGCCTCACTCCGCTCGAGCCGGCCTATATTGCGGAAGCCAGGCTCTCCCACAGTAAGTTTCAGTTGTTTCTTAGCAGGGCATAATAATTCTGGTATAAATGTTTACTATTAGTAACATAGCTTTGAGTTGTACTTGTTTGGAAGCAATAGAAATACAAAGAAAATAATATAACTATAATAAAACTGACGCTAACTGTTTGGATTTCAGCATCGAAGATAACATATTCATTTAACCTTCTACGCAACTGGTCCTCCTTTACTAAAATAACCGGTAACGAAATACCAGTCGTGAATTTCTTTAAAACTCTGAATCTGATCATCACCACCTCTCTCCATGGCGTTTTCTTTGTGTCTGCGGCAGCTATCAGTAATGCTGCTTATGCTGCTCAAGTAAGCATTTTATATGCAGAAAGCATTGATTACACTATTCTTTTTGTGTTTTGCATGTTAATGGTTTTAAGTACCTAAAATGTACGTAATAAGTAAGGACCTAAGTTAGCTTTCTTAAACTCCAGTTAACTCCTTAACTATCTTTAATGTTGGTTTCCTTTATCGGCAGTATTATAAGGTAATTTTTAGGGTTCCGTACCTCGAAACCACCCACCCTTATAGGATCACTTTGTTGTCCTTCCGTCTGTCTGTCTGTCTGTCAAGACCGTTTTTCTCAGGAACGCGTGGAGGTATCAAGATGGAATTTATATCAAATACTCAGGTCTACTGTCCCTTGAAGCTGTAAAAAAATTAAACTTCTGAGCCAACGCTATCAAAAGATACAGACGTTTATGCCGCAAATTTTCCACACTCGCAAGGGAATCAAAACGTACAGGGTACTTCCCGTGAACTCAGAATCTTGAAATTTGGTACGAAGCTACGTCTTATAGCACAGATAAAGGAAAAATTGCGAAAACCGTAAATTTTTAGTTACATCATATAATACAAATATTTTACGGAACCCTCGGTGCGCGAGTCCGACTCGCACTTGGCCGGTTGTATTTCTAGTACGTTGTAACTTAATAATTCACGTCTTCTCTCTGGAAACATATTTACGCACTTGAAATTAAATAATAGATAAAACTTACCGTTTACTTACTTTGCATGAAATATTCTTTTAGACATTCGATAGGCAGAAGGATATGTATTCAAAACTTTTAGTTCACGTAGACTTACCGAGCGCGGAAAACTTCTTCGTCATATCAGGTCTTTTATTAATGAAAAGTTTGATGAAGAAAGAGAAAAGACAATTAACTATGTTGATTCAACGTTATATAAGGTAAGAGAAATAACAAAAATAGTTAATAGGATTCAAATTAATCATTTCATTCATTTAATTACTATCAAAAGTAGTATTCATCGTTCATAACGAAACAATTAGAAAATCCTCCGAGTCATTTTTAGTTACTAGCTTTTTTCAGCACTTTGCTCGTGTTAATCGATTTTGTCAATCCATTCATATTCTATTCAGTGTCTTTTTTTGTATCCATGTTAAAGTGTATGCAAAGTTTCATGATGATCGGTTTGAGCGTAACAAACAAACAACCTCTTTTATTGATTGAGCTTGACATTCTTATTGACAATGGCGTTTCCATTAGATTCAAATTTGAATTTATCATTTCACATTTTTCGCTTATACTCGTTACTTTCAACTTTTCATAGACCAATTTAATCAAACAGATATACATAATTACGCAAATAACACTTAAACTTAATTTGAACATGGATTTCTACTATATTTAGTTTTTAATTGTTGAGGTCATTTTTGATAAAAAAAAATGCACTATTTTATAACGCTTCGAGTATAGTTTTTGACATTAAAGTTTATTGAAAATTATACTGTTGTTTCAATAGTCATCGTCAAAAATTTAAGTATTTTATTAATTGGTTTTGTTTTTAGATTAATAGGATCCTTCGCTTTCATGGTCTTCTTTACTATATCAATGTTAAAGTATACTAATGATGGACCTCTGTGGAATTTACTGATTAAAAGAGAGCAAAAGGCGTGTGAAGAAAACTGGTTCTGGAGTCTCTTAATGCTTAACAACTACGTCAACAGTGATAATATTGTAAGTATTTTTTGCAATAGGCCTTTAGTTTGCATTAAATTCATTTTGTTTTCAAATAGCTGCATTATGAAGAATTAACATCTTTTTAGTGCAGCTTTTGGAGTAGATGTTTGCGTTAAGCGTCTTTGTCCATCGATATTTTGCTTCTAAAAAAACTTAACAAAACTAATCATAGTTAGAAAAGAGAGATAACAATGAAAGGGTCATATATTAAGTTTGTTATATTTTTCAGTGCCAGGTGGTAGCCTGGTACGTGCCATGTGATTACCAACTGGCAATAATGGGAGTTACACTATATAGCATATGGCAATGGAACAAACGAACTGGTAAATTAGTAACCATCATAACAGCATTTTTAATGCTTGTAATCCCAGGAATAGTAACGTATTGGAAGGAAATCCCGGGGATACTATTGTATGATATTGAGTAAGTACTGACATTTTGTCAACTAATCGTAACTTTCACATATTCATTGCATGGAATAAAAAAAAACAATATTTAGATGTAAACTTATGTTGTTTGTTAGTCACAATTTTAAACGAGTTTTAAGATAATCGTCATTTACAAATATTTAAATGTAAATTTGATATCTTTTGATGGTTCGTTTGTACTGGGCAAATTCGAGTTAGAATTAAATTAGAATTCACAGGTTATGAAAACCATTTACATATTATGAAACAATTTTATTTTAAATATGTTTTACTTTTTAGGAAGATAAATGACGTTCGGTCAAATGAAGTGTACTTAGATACATATATTAAGAGTCATAATAGAGGTGGACCATATCTTCTAGGAATGGCCATGGGATACATTGTTTCAGAATACAATCCTGCGAAATACAGAGGAGTTATATCAAGGGTAAATAAATTCAGAATAATAAACACATAAAAATAATATATACAATAAACTATTAAAATCAATTTACGTGCACCACAACATGGACCTTTGATGAGTACTTTATCAAATATCTTTGATGGCTTTGATATGTAGACGACCTAAATTTTGATAATCACGACCGAGCCCCAAAACTATTTGACAAGTTAATTTGTCAAGTTATCGTTATAATTAAAATACAAAATGTTTATCTTCCAGCAATTGTCCCACATAGGTTATATAATAGGTATTACCATAAGCATCATGGTATGGACATCAGCTGGTTCTTGGTGCCTTACAAACTACAGCGCCTGGAACTCAGCAGTTTACGCCGCGTTGAATAGGAATATTTGGGCTCTCATGTTTTGTCTCATAATTGGAATTTCGGAATACGGTGACGTGCGTAAGTAACTGGATTTTTTAAACACCGTTAATTTATTTTTGACCAAAAGATTGAAAAAACAGGAACGTGGGAGATACCATGAATAGCGTTAATGGAGCAAATGAGCAAGAATTCTTTATTGCAGAAATGAATAAGAATATTGTTAGACTTTTTACACAGCATCCCCTAGATCCATACTTAAGTATAGCTTGTACTATAGGTTCTCGAACACAAACAAAACTGTAAAGAATTTTTTTTTTGCAAACCTATGCAAATACACGTAAAAATTGTTTGACTGAATGGGAATGGAACCCGCAAGTCCTGATGTTGCAGTCGAATTCTTGAAACTAGGATTCCTAAGAAAACAGATATAGTTGTAGAAATTAATGACCGTTACGATCAGTTTATCCATCAATTGAATACCGAAATAGTATCTTTCCAAAGTCCAAAACGCCTTTCTAGAAGTGAATATATCTATGAAGTGCGTCATTAGTTTTGCGTATTAACCTCATTCTAGCTAAATGTATCAAATATATACTTTGAGGTTCTTCAGTTTCCCTTTTTTTTAATTTCCCTTAGGACCCTTCATTTTTCTCGAACAAAATATTACAGTTTTGTCTTAGCAAAGATATGTAAGCACCATCAAGATACCCTCATGTTTTCTCTATAGACGATGAAGCATTTGATAAATGTTGAAGCTTATTGTTAAATCTTTAGAGACTTATTTGAGGCTCTTCGTGTTTTTATTTAGTTTAAAACGCTGTTTATTAGAATAAACAAGTGTCACTGCTTTTTTTTATTTACATGTGGTATTTCGTATTTAGTAGATAAACGTTGATTATATTAGAAACATATTTAATATTTTTTGCAGCACATTGCAGACCCCCTAAAGGCTCTTGACAAGCTGCAGTCTGACTTTGATAAATTACTAAGGTGGTGTCATGATGCTGGGCTAGTAATAAACTCAGATAAAACTAAATTACTAGTTATTAAATCACCTTATCAACGTGAAAGTCTCACTTCTGCTTTGATTGCCCATGACCACAGTTGTTTGCACAAGCCTTGCACACAAACATGCAGGTGTTCAACAATAGAAGTTGTAATGTCGCAAAAATACCTCTGTATGGTGATAGACAGCAAATTTAACTGGGGTAGTCATATTGAGCATGTTTGTAGTAAGTTGCGACGGTCATATACGGTCTCAGTAGCTATGGTCGAACATATGAAGGTTATATCACTCAAATTTATAAACTTCAATTAAAAATACTGAAGAATACAGTTTAAAAAAATTGAACAAAAATATTGTAACGACGAAACTGGCCTTTTTAACCGACGAAAAAAAAGGAAGTTCTCAATTCAATCGTATATATATTTTTTTTTAAACACTGTAATGTATTGCCTGTACAAAAACAAAATTACTTACACCATCTTAGTTGAAAACTTTTTTAACGATAAATTAAAGAAAATCATTGAACATCCTGTACACACTTGAGCAATAGCGCAAAACAAGTTATGCACGGAGCAAGCCTACAATGTGTACGGCGAAAGAACGACACCTACATTGTTCCTCGACTGATAAATAAACTACTTCCGAATTTAGTTAATGCAACGACAGAAAACAACATTAGACATAAATGAAAAACCTTTCTCCTTACACATAATATGTAAAAATAAAGTATGATAGGTTAAGAAATAATATTTATTAATGTTCAGTAGTAAAACAATTCGTGAGAGATGGTAATTCGAATTGAGTATGTATATGTGTGTAATGTTTTCCGACTGTTATTTTTAGCATTGTACAAACCTTAGTGGTTTATTTTGCTATGTATAACACATTGTAAATTGCTTGTATTTTATATGATAATAAAAAAAAATATATAAATAGAAACGAATGGCTTAATGTGTTGCTAAGCAGAAAACTAGAAGACGGTAGGACAAATTCGGCAAATATTTGTTTTAAAATTTTCGTTGAAGTCCGAGAAAGGTTCTTATGGATGAATCGTGGGATTTTTTTTGTGGGTCTGCCACAGTCTAATAGCTTTTGACAGAACTACGTCTGTCAAGTCAGCTAGTATAGTAAAATTTGCTACGAACTCTGAACTTTAGTTTATAGTAGTACTTTAGTGTATATATATGGCCAGAGTTCTTCATTAATTTATGAACAAGATGGTCTAATGGATGGATGGTATATATGTATCTCACTTCTCTGAGCCAAAACTTGAGGGGTTTATTAATAGCCACTGAAGAGTTCTACTATCCATCACTTAGCTCTATCATCAGATCAGCTCCAAGATACCGAGTAATACCTACGTTTAAATTCGATACGACAATCTGAAATAGGCTAAAATTAACTTCCAAGATTTGTTTACATAGTTGGTTAGCTGCTTATAAACGAAGCTGTGTTATTGTAGATGATCCTAGTAGTGAGTCTTACAGTACAGATAAAGTTGACATACGTTGTCAGTATATAAATATAGATACATGTTGAAAAATTTACCTTACATATTATGTCTTGTTAAACTTAATGTCTATGCTTATTATACTCTCTTTTACATGTAAAGTAATTAAAGAATTAGATTTTTAAAATTCTATCTTATTTTCAGCGAGAATACGATCGATGATGGCATGGCCAGGTTTTGTGATCTTGAGTCGACTATCATTTGGTGTTTATATCACACATTCGCTGATACTACAGCGAATTATGTATTCGCAACGCAACCCTACACATATAGACCTTTTTAATGCGGTAAGTATAATAACCGCAAAAGAGTTTTTAATCGACTTCTAAAAAAGGTTCTGAATTCAAATGTATGATTTATGGATGTGTGACACAGTATGATATTCGCCAATATTAGTTGATTATTTTTTATTGGACAGGATTAATAAAGAGCAGTTCCAACAAAATTTAACAATAATCCAACAACAGTATGATTTGGATGCAGTGGCTTCGGTTGTACTTTCTATTAAGAACGACCGACAACTTATCAATCTGTAACAATAAAAACATAGCTGATATGTTGAAGTTAAAAATAGTTATCTTAATTTTCAGACTGTAGATGGTTTAGGAGTTTTATTAGTTTCAATGCTGGCCTCCATATGGCTCTGGTTGTTTGTCGAGGCGCCCCTGGTTAACTTGACCAATCTTATTCTAAACCCGTAAGTATTATCTACAGTTAAAACTTCTGTCTCCCTTAGAGATAACTTTAAGTTACTTAGAATTTTCATACCTGAGTTTACTGGCATTTGGTTGTGACTCTTTGCTTATCGATATGATTTGTAAACTTAAACATGGTTCTTCACTTTTATGGACGTTTAAGTTCTAGCCGTATTTAGCGTATATTTTGTTTATTATACCTACACTTATCATTGTATAATTTTTTAATATATTTTTTTTTACGGATTTAAGTGTTAACATCATGACCCAGGTGTTAAAATTATTACAATTTGATTCTCATTATGTAGTACGTGAAGAAATAGACTTAGCATTAAAAAGGCAAAGGCATATGTTGGCGAATACTTCTAATGTGAAGTAGCCAAATAAATAGGAAATTGTAGATATTAGTTATAGTGGTGATATTAAATTCGTTTAATTCTCTAGAGAAATTTTCAAAACTCTCTCATACTAGTGTTGCTCAAAAAGATTTAATTTTAGGTCTGCCACCAAGGGGACATTTGTTTGACATATGGTTTCAATGCGTGAAATCAGTTGCCGCAACGTTAAAACATAAATAACTTTAACTTCAAAATTTGACCTGCACAAGTCATTGTAAACTGTGTGTCAAGTGGCTTAAGACACTTTTGTGGTTAAAAAAGAAACCACAACTGAAACTTCGCCCTGTAGTAATATAGACACAAATTATAAACAAACAGAAGTACCTACTCATGGATTTGCGACAAACCCGTGGAGGCAAAATTTCAATTTATGGTACACATATAAAGAAAACTATCAAATGAGTGTCTTTTTCGTCAGTGTCTCGTATTTACTTTGGAAGAATCTTAAGAGCGCCATCTAGTATCATTTCTTAAAATAAATTTCGATATTTTAAGAAATAATACTAGATGGCGCTCTTATTATCCCTGCGCGTTAGTTATAATAATCGTACTAGGGCCACCAGGCATTCAAATCATTGATCTTACAGCACGATTGTAAATTTGATTGCAGGAACACAAAGGTGAGAGAAAATGGAATCAAATTAGATGCGAAAATGAATGATCACAAGAGACATGAGTAATTAAATGAAATCGCAATAGTATTTCTATAACATTATTTAGAAGCTAAGAGTATTATCCATTATTACTAAGTATTCTTGTTAACGTTTTCAGTAAGAGCTCCATTTATAAGAATATCGTATGCCTTATAGAAAATATATGATTACGAACCGTTGCCATTTCACTACATAGTCATTATTATTCTGCAAATTTGGACTTAGAAGCAACGGAATTATTATACTTTTTGTATGTCATCATCCAATCACGAGTGTGGATTAGATATATGTATAATGCAATACACTTAGAAGGTTTTAGCCTCTCTAGATTACTTTCTATAATCTGCATAAGATGTCTGGATACATCTTGTCCCACAGCCTTCATTATGCTGTCATAACTTACGCAACTGATGTTAAAATGTATGCAATTTAACAGCTAACTTCAACATCTGAGAGCAAGCAGGAAAACGTAAATTATTATTGTTTTATTCCATTTGATTCACCTAATTCACTTACTGCATAATACTTAGTGATATACACAATTTTATAATAAATCGTTACTTTTTTTTGGAGGGTTTTTTTTTCTTAAAAGACATCTCCCGCATTAGGAATTTCTCCTGTGTCGCGGGGGACTTTACAAACATAAAAACAACGGACACAAAGAACACCCAGACTCAGGTGGGAATCGAACCCACGACCTGTAGCATAGCAGTCAGGGTCACTAACCACTAGGCCAACAAGCCAGTCAATATGGGTTTGATATGGTTTTATTCTCAAATTTTATTTTTATTTTCCGAAAAGTCTCTTCATCTCTTCTTTTCAACCAATTCAATATTGTATACCTTCTACGGTGACTATATTGATGTCTAGGTGTATTATGAATGTGATTTTATAAACATTTTTGATATTATTCTATAGATATTCTATCAATCTAAGTAATATTGTTAGTTATGAGTTTCCAAAAGTAGGTTTAGGTAGGTTTTAAAATGACGTGTACTCGGCTCGATTACATGAAGAGAAAGATGACTTTTGAAGCTATTTACGTTTACTTTCCGTAAAATATCAATTAACTTATTGTAAACCTCCTAATTTCCTATTTTTATTCATGTAGGTATTGTTTTTAACTTGCCAAAGACATGGATAACTACGAAAACATTAAACGAATTCGGTTATCAATTCGTGTAAAAAAAGTAAATAATAAACAACAAGCAACAAGTAGTAAACGCGTTACACGGAGAGATGGGTAATCATCCGGGTTTTTAACCCGTCGTGGGTGTAACCCGGGTGATTATTCATCTCTATTACAAGTGCATCCAATTATTATTTTTAAACAAAATGGCAAAACAAAACGTGCGAGTCAACACGGCCTACGAGCAAAATTTTTAAGCCGTCGGATCGCCGATCCATTTTAAAATACGCGTACTTTAGACGACACACGTATTAATTAGTACGTCTGTCACCCGCTCATATTTACTTGATTACTACAGCTGAAGGCCGGCAAGCAGATTATCAGATCTAGATAGTCTTAGTTTCATCTTTCAGTATGTTTGTTTTGGAGATAATTATTTGTAGATAGTTATAAGACTAGAAGCCTATACAATATACCTAATGGTCTTCCTTAGTGTGGTTGATACTTTGGACTTAAATCTTATTATAGATATCTTATGAGACCTTCTCTGGTCGTAAAATAGCTCGATTTAAGCGAAACTAACTACGCTGCTGTTGCCCGAATGCCTAGCGATAGATTCGCGATATGCTCTATGCTCTTCTCTTTTCTCTATCTCTTTAAAGCAGCCTAGGTCTGCAACTTGTTTATAGGACTGTAAACTGGAAGCAAGCCATATGGTTGTTTAAAACTGCAGAGATTACTTTTTTTTTCTTTTTTTAATATAAAAAGAATACTAGCAACGTGGGTCACACATTACTAGTATTCTTGTTAACCCCTCCAGCTAAGCTAAAATGCTTGTGTTAGGAGTGGGTTCACGTCGGTAGTGCACTGGGTGGGGTTCGAACCCGCAACCACTTGATCGCAAGTCCGACGCCTTAGCTATTACGCTACCGCCGCTATTGAAATATTTTTCTTTTATTCGGAAACTTCAATAGCATGGATTGAAGTGACAGTACGCCATGAAAATACATAAAAATAATGAAATAATGATGACTGCATAAATAAAAAACCAGATTAATTGTAATCCCTTAATATATTTATCAGATTTTACCTCTTTCATTGATTGAATCATGTCGAATCGATTTTTTTATAAACAGTCGGCAGGATGTATAAGCAATCCGGTATTATTTGTTATGTTGGTATATGTACTTCCCACTTCCCACTAATATTATAAATGTGAAAGTTTGTATGGATGGATGGATGGATGGATGTTTGTTACTCTTTCACGCAAAAACCATTGATACGATTGCGATGAAACTTGGTATGTAGATAGCTGAAGACCTGGATTAACGCATAAGCTACTTTTTATCCCGATATTCCCACGGGATCAGGACTTGCGCGGGTGAAACCGCGTGGCGCTGCTAGTTATATATATATATATATATCTTTATATCAGTATGTTGAAAGTTTGGAGTATTTTACATGAAGTTAAATAAAGAACATACCTGTTCTACCTGGACACAGATATAATGCCCAAATAGCAAGGTATTTAACATACTCCGTGGTTCTTTCTCCTTCTGTTCGTGAATAAGATCGCTAGCAATAAAGTATAGCTTGCTTTTGGGACACGGAAATAGATATATGTATAGTATACAAATATAATAACTCAGGCCTTTGCAAATATTCGTATTTGTAAGTACAAAAAGTAACACTGACTTCACAGTCGAATGCTGGACTGTTAAGCTACACACATCATTAATTCACGGGATTAAAAATTTTAACATCTTTTTCCCGTTTTCGATTTCAGTGCTATTGTCTTTGAGTTTTGGGTTTATTGGGTTTTTTTGGAACACATATCACATCAGAATTTTTTTAATTCACATTTATAAAAGTCATGTAAAAAAAGTACTAAATAGTTAGTATTATTATCGTACGTTATTGTCGCACTACACATTTTAATTTCATGGTTAGCAACTATTAGTTCCGGTACTAAACCTAATGTAAAGGATACTGGAACCTCTTTTTGCAAAGAGTCCGGTTTGGATCATTACGCTTCATTACCCAGCAGTAATCAGCCATCATGCTAATATTCCACTTTCCTTGGACAAGGTACCTTCGCCCCATTTCCATATATATATCAGTGAAATCTACCGCTTTGTTCGTCGCTAAGTGGTCCTAAGTTTTCATAAAAGTAACCTTAAAAGTTTGGAGCTTGTTATTTATATTTTCATAATCGGGACTTGTATGATTACCTTAGAAGTTCCTAACAACCTCTTTTATACCCACATTACTAATTCTATAGGAGTTAGTTAAAGTTTTATTAACACACTAACTTACCCGTGCAACTTCGTCTTTTTTTTTTATTTTCTCCGTTTTCACATCATTTTTCATTGATGCTATGCTCCTATTGGTGTTATATAGCCTATAGCCTTCCTCGATAAATAGGCTATTCAACACTAAAAGAATTTTACAATTCGAACCAGTAGTTACTGAAGTTAGCGCGTTCTACCAAACAAACCCTTCAACTTTATAATATAGTGTAATTGACCCGCGCAACTTCTTCTGAATTTGTAAATTTTCCCCGTTTTTGCAACACTTTTCATTGACGCTTCGCTGGTTGTAGCGTAATGTTGTTTAGCCTATAGCCTTCCTCGATAAATAGGCTATCCAACACTAAAATAATTTTTCAATTCGAACCAGTAGATACTGGCTGAGATTAGCGCATTTCGCCAAACAAACTCTTCAGCTTTATAATATTAGTATAGATTAACACATATATATTTTTTAAATGTAATTATTAGGGCTATGATCCAATGCGATCAATTGTTATCATAATTATAAGTTTAACTAAAATACATTCATTGCCTTATGCTAATCTAAATCTAAAGCTCTAACCCTTTAGAAAAATGTTTGTAGAAAGATTGAAAAAATATTTAAGAAAATTCTAATGAGACGGAATTTTTTGACTATTTCTCACTTAATTAATACACAAAAATCTAGTAGAAACACTACTTTAACTTCAAAAAGGTATTTCGTTGTACGACTGTGTATTGAATGTATATTTTCCTTTTTTAAGACCATTTTAGTTTCCCTATATTTACTTGTACGGAGACCGGTATAGCCAAACTCACTCAATTTTTATCTTCTAATATTATAAAGAAATTATACAAATTTTGTGAGTTTGAAATAATTTCCGGAACTGTTTCCATTTCTAAAATTCTTCCATCATTTGGAAGGGACATTATTATAGATGAACATATTCTGTTATACCCATAAACTTAATATACTTAGTTAATGGTTATACCTATACGTTTTATAAACAATTGTTCAGCTCAGATAAATTCTGGTGGAGTTAAACAAAATCTAATTTGACTTAATCTGAGAGTGCAATCTAAGCTGAAGCAGTACAGTCTCGAAGCCAAGATTCCTATCTATAAATTAGGATTTCGTACCGGCTTTAAGTTTCAACAGTTGGTGAGTTACGGTGGTTTGTTTACCTAACTGGCATCGTACTTACATATGTGGAGTTATCGAGGAAATATATTGAGGGGAAAGTAAACTTCTGTGCACTTACCTGAAAATGGAAATAGAATTGTTAAAATGAGGTTATTCAACACATTTATAGGAGAAATATTTTTAACGGAAATGGAGACCTCCGAGAGAAGTACAGAAGATCGCAGTTACAGATTGCTGAGCAGATAAAAAATAAAATAAAGAGTCTCCAGAGCTTGTTGAGGGAGAGAAAAAAGTAGGCAGTCATGGGACTACCGACAGAAGTGAAAACTTAAACGAAACGACAAACTTAAAACGTGACATTAGCAGGTTGGTGACATTAATTGATAAGGAGCTGACAGAACACAATGTTTAAATTAGCACCCTCTAGTGGATCTATATACGTATTATTAGCGTGACGGTCACGAGTTCAGTGCTTTTTCCCCATAGCAAAAGTGCACAAACGTGCCTAAAAAGTTTTTTAGATTATTTAAGAAGTCGTTGTCATAAAACTAATGGGCATCACTCATGACACCATTACCGATGGCCGTTAAAGCAAAAGGGTATTCGAGTGAAAACCGCGAATCCTTAAACGAAAGGTAGGATCAGATGGACTGACGACCTGAGGAAGCTAGCTGAGATAGGCTATATGCAGAAGGGGGAACAACCTGATAGATTATAACATTGATAAAGAGGCACGCAAAAAATAAATTGAGAATGAACGAAATATGCTGTTTAAAAATTCGTCAACTTCTTTAATCTAATAATGTCGTCTAAACAATACAAATTCCATGTCAGTATAAAATTATTTAGCCCAAGTGAAACAGTTAATTAGGTTACATGTACATCAGCGTTCATTAGCGAAGGTTCCAATGCGTGACTGTTCACATCAGGGGGACAAAGCGGTAGTGTGTATGAGGCTTTATTTTGTGACGTGGTATGTATTGAGCTCAATAAGAGTGTTCATTAATTAAAGTAAGGCTAATATTAATCATATCTGAAGTCTTAGACCGTTACTCATTGTTCGTTATATATGGCGTTTTTAGACGACGTTAAAATATTTGACAAACTAACTTTTCAAACGATAAAATATAAATATTATTAACTATGTGTAACAAGCGACTTCGTAAAACTTTATAAAATTTATAACCATTAGAACTACTGACCATTACCTACATACCAAATATCACTATTAAAAATATATATAGAGAACCATAACCTATGGAAGACTGATAATCCAGCACTTCTAGCCTAGTGTTGTGTGTGATTTCTGCCTATTAAATAGGGTTGCCACAAAATCCATTGTTAGGATTGACACACGCAAGTGGTGTTAATAATATCTACAGGTACTGGCAACCTCTTAATATCAGGCAGGCTGTGTGCTTTAAAAAGGAATTAAAAGGTTCTAGTACTTTTTTTTTGTTATCAATATATTGTCGGACATCTAAAAATACAACTCAAATTCTATTTACTGGTAATACTTGACTTTATTATATTCATACCAAATTTCTCTCCCATGGAACAAAACCCATGCTGCAGGATAAATTCGTCGAGCAAAAACTGCCCTTAACATACAAGCTCTGTTATACAATGATACCTGATATCATGGTGTAGCTCCGAGCAAACAATTTTTTATACAGAGCCTTTCATGATTACAACGTGTTTGTCAACCTTTATGGTAAAATCGATTACATCATCATCATCATTTTCCTGTCCTTTTTCCCAATTTTCTTTGGGGTCGGGGCAATGTGTAACATGGCAGAGTGTTGGCTGGTTTCTTTAATGGTAGGCCACCTGCCTGACGCCAACCCTCCTTGGGAATGTGATCGTTTTCAGACGGAACAAAGGAAGATGGTCAATTGGGATAAGGAAATCAGATAGGGTGAGGGAGCTGGGGACTGAGACTGCAGTAGCTCGAAGAATCGCTACCCGTATGTCCGACCTGTGACTGGAGAGGCCACTAGGCCAGGTACATCAACTGGCAATCGATGGCAAATATATTTAGGTATGACATTACATAAAAAACATTCACGCTTGATTCCTCGAAGGGGTAGGCACAGGAGTATTTAACACCCAGATTTTGTCAACTATAATTTTTTTTTTATGGTGTATAGAGTAAACGAGTAAACGGGTCACCTAATGATAAGTGACTACAACCGCCCATGGTGCTCCATTGAGGTAAGAGTAGGGGAGGGGGAAAAGGGGGATAGGGAGTGAGGGAGGGAGAGGAGGACGGGGAGAGAGGGAAGGGTTAAGGCCTCCGGTAACCTCACTCACTCACTCGAAAAGCAATGCAAGCATTGCTTCACTGCCGTTTTTCTGTGAGACCGTGGTATCACTCCGGTCAAGCCAGCCCATACGTGCCAAAGCATGGCTCTCCCACGATAATTTGGTCCCAGTCACGTGAAATTGCCTTTCCCTTTCAATAAACTCTAAATTTTCACATCTTTAATTCCCAACGCGCCCGTTTGACATCAATAGGCCGCTCTAGAAGGAAGGAAGCTTATACGGATAAATTGGAGAGTATTCGAGCTGGTCAGGCTCTGTACCTGTAGTTCGAACTGGCTGTCGCTGTAAAGTCCAAGCATTCTTACAAATATGTGATCATATCATCATTAAAAAAATTAGAAATGAAATCTGTAATTATTCAATATCGAAGTGGTAAAATCGACTGTAGACTTCAAGGAATAGGGCACTAATTATACTGAAGCATTCTTGTCCTAATCAACATATTTCCTACACATATCCCTGCATATCGTAAACCAGTATCAGTTTCTATTATAATTAAATAAGATACAGACAGGTCTAAGAAAAAACAGAAAGCGATTTGAAGTTCGTTTTGACATACACGTACAACTGTTTTGATAATTTTTATACATGTTTATTAAATAAATTGTTTTATTTGCTTTTCTTCATATAAACTTAAAGTATTCCACAAATTGTACATTCTTCCACTCACGAAAATTGGTTGAAAAGCACTCTTTTCACGTACATTATTATTATAGAACATTCGAGATATAGTTATAACAAAGAATTCTCTTACTAAATAGATATTGTTACCGACATTATGTCGGTAACAATAACAAGCTATTGCGAGATATCATTAAAGAGTTACTAGGAAACACGAAACAATACTAAAAACTGAAAAATTACTTCAAATATTTTTGTAAGCATAGTAACATAGTAATTTCTTGGAACAAGAAAAAATAAGGGCACTTGTTTTTATTTGTAATTGTTTTAAACGCAAATATGAACGCATGACGCTGTGATTGCAAGAATTTCAAAAAATTCAAATTATTTGCGAAATAAACAGAGAAGACAAGACGGCTGTTAATCAGCACTACTCGCCACTTGCAGAAGGGTGAGATGGAGACAGCAAGAGATATCATTACGCCCTGCCTCTTCTATTTTCTTAAATCTTCTACTTTATTAGGCTATGACCAAACTCAAAATTCATAATTTCAATACATCGATCTTAAAAACTCTAGCTGTAAGAATCAGAACTCTAAAGCTTATCACTTGGACCATAGGCTAAGGGTAGTTAATTTATTAGCGTCCTATCCCTATTAAATAGTATCTTATTCATTCGCAACGGAGTTAGAATGGTGTCTACGTGGCGTATAACTAATTAAATGTACATACATTAAATGAAAATAGTCACAAAGATAGTAAGGGTTTAGAAAAACATAAAAAAGTTATTAATGATACGGACAGAGTTGTACTCGTACTCAGATTTGTATTTCAGGGATATCTGACTAGTTTTGGGCCGAGCAGGGACACTTAATCAAGGAGTGAAGCGACCTGTCACCTCTGTGTCAGACGCCACGCAACTGAGGACAACCGTGTAGCTTTATCACTACATATTATAAAACAAAGTCCCCCTCCGCATCTGTCTGTCTGTCTGTTCATGATAAACTGAAAAACAACTGAACGGATTTGAATGCGGTTTTCACCAATAGATAGAGCAATTTGTGCGTAAGGTTTAGGTATATAATTTGTTAAGGTTTTGTGTAAATTAATTGAAATATGATGATGATTGTTGAAGATGTTTCTGCAACCCGTGCGAAGCCCCGGCGGGTTGCTCATTAAATATAATAACCACTATTGGCAATTTTTATCCTGAGTATTGCGTTTTCCAAAAAGGGATTTAAAAGGTTGTATAGTCACGCTTGATGGTCATGGTATAGTATGTGTTTAGGCTACGGTGAGTTGATTCTATAAGACTGTTCAGACGGGCTTTGGCCGTGCGTCGAACGCGCGTTGGGTTTATGTATAGTCTTTACATGGCGAACTTTTTACTTTTTGAAACAGAAAATTTAGACAGGTTTTTATTTCTCTATCAATTCGGGTTCTTTTCTGGTATTTTATACAAACATAAACTGCGTGAAATGTATGAAATTAAATGACACTAAACTCATACTATGTGAAAAATTAACTTTTTTTTTAAATGGCCTAATCGTATCATTAAAACGCGCGTTATCATGTGAACGAAGAACAAAATGCGTGTTTTTGTTGACGCACGTCAACGCTTGTTCACATCCGTAATCTAACCGTGACCTAAAGTCGATAGCAGTCGAATAGTAAAAAATTATCTTGCCCAAATCAGAATTCTCGATGTTCATTATCTGGCTCTAACTCAAACGTTAGGTAAACGCGGTCTTTTGTAAGATGGATCCCCAGGCGAGTCATCAGAAGAAACAGTAAAAAATAAACCATACTTACAGCGCATTATTATTAGCTCTGAAACAACGTGAACTCTGAAAATTAAAAAAAATTAGATGATGAAATGAGTTTTATTTTTTTAGAAGTATAGTCAGCTAAAAGCGTTATATTAATATTTGAGTACACTCCGGCAGAAAAATATTAGCGCAGATTCATTTTTGTAACGTGACGGTCTGTCTATTTTTTTTGTCACGTTTCTCCGTCACGGCGCTTATCTAGCGTGATAAGAATGACACTCCGCCCGAACAGCAGTTTATTTTTTCTTTGAAAAAAAGCAAAAATGTTTGCGAGGTTATTATTCTGCTTCGTCAACTTATATTAATGTAACTACTTGTTTGAGTTGTATTCTGAAATAAAATTACAAAATCAAAAAGTGTGATAAAACTATTCAATGTTCAGAAAACTCATTTGCAAATAACTGTTTGAGCTTAAAAAAATTCTATTATATTGTCATTACAACAGATAGTTCAATTTTATTTATTTGTATTGATAATAATAATAACTTGAGACACCTCACACATGGCCGTCTGATCCCAAGACAGGGAGACCCTGCTCATCGTCACACAATTTTTTCTCTTGGGTAGGAATCGAAACCACAACCTCTGGCTTAGTAGTCAGGATCGGTTAGTGATCTAAACCAACAGGCCCGTCTTAGAGCCTATAAAGAAACGAGCAAAATAATCTTTACTCTCTCGCCTAACAACATCAACAATCTACTAGAAATTACTAGATTGGACCACAGACTACCTAACTCTGTAACACAATAACTAAGAACACTACAGCCGAAACTAAACCAAACTAAACCACTACAATCGGTATCAAACATTTAATTAAACTATACCAAGCAATTAATTCATGTTTGGTTAAAGCGCTATTGACCGCAATTGTTCAGAGTTCGATTCTTGGATCATGTAATTGTATCGTTGGATAGATTACTAGCTTTTGGCCGCTGCTTCGTCGTTTAGTGTAGATTTTTTCAATTATTTCACTGTCTCTTTATAAGTGGGAGAGCCATGCTTCGGCATGTAAGGGCCGGCTCGACCGGAGTGATACCACGGCCTCATAGCAACGCTTTCGTTATGTGTCGCCAAATGAGTGCCCTCTCCCCCCTTCTTCTTCTCTTCCCTCCTCTCCCCCTCTTCTTCCCCTCTTAGGTCGGCAACGCACTTGTGAGTCTTAAGTTGCAGGTACCCATGGGCGGCGATAGTCATCAGGTGACCCGTCTGCTCGTTTGCCATCTACACCATAACAAATATCTGAGAGAAACATACTTTTTTCTAGATGACAGGTACCGTATGTTCTTTTGTATACCTTTGGCAACGTGTATGCTAATTTTAATGATGATTGGTTTAGTAGTTAACGCGAGAGAGCGTAGTAAACAAACTCACGTTAGGATGCTAGTCTGAAAACATCCATGAATTCGCTATACATTGCCGTTAACAAGAAACGTCAATCCTCTGCGGCATGCCTGGCTGAACTTAAACTTGCATGTCTAAGTCGTAGTGGTATATCTCTCTTTCTCTCTCTTCCAAGGTATTCGTCCCACATGGTGGTAGGGTCAGTTTTCCTCGTTCTTCTTCGTGTCTTTGGAAACCTGACACTCTCTCATATCTCTCAGAACTACATCCCTCCACGTTATCTTTGGTTTGCCTCTAAATCTTCGGCTGTGGATGGATAACTGTAGCGTTAGGTTTCCAATAAAGCTTAGATGGACAAAAGTATAATATTGTAACCATCTAATAAAGTATTTAAAACTACATAATAGGTATTTATTACAGCCTTTAGTAACTTAATTGAAGATTACAAGCGTAAAGGGTATTTCACTACACTCCATTTATCTGGACCGTAGCAATTAAGGTCCAATAATAGAATCCCTTTAACTCTATTGTGACAATATTAGATATTATATATTACATAATGCGTAGGTAAACTCTTGGGATTAACAGTATTAGTGAGGAGCTCAAGGTATTCGGCGGAAACCGATACTGGTACAACTTTAAAATATTAGTTTAATCAACGACAGGGAATTAGTACTTCATTTAATTAGTTATGTTTATGTTATTTATATGTGTAAATATTAATGGTATATAGATGCAACTTTTTTGTTACCAACAACTTCTCTCAGGGTAGTACTACTGACTCTTAGAGAATCAATAGCCAATTAAAATTTGTGTTAGACCAAGTTTGTAGCTTAGAACCCTACTGGAGAAATGAAACGTCAATTGACAATCAGCTTAGTCTTGTCGCATTTATAAAGTGTCGACACAAAGTTTCTTGAACCACTTGAGTATTTTATAGTTCATCTCTAGTCTATTATGATTAATAATAATAATAATAACGAGCAATGATTATTGACATCACCATTCCCCATGACGACAATCTCCTAAAATCAGAAAAAGATAAACAAATAAAATATTTGGACTTATGTGGAATTAGGTGGGATGTGGATTCAGCAATCATTGTGCCGATAGTCATTTCAGCCTATGGGTTAATTGCTAAGAGCCTCGACCAACACCTTCAGAGGTTCACGTTAGGCAGCTGGATTAAGAGCCTAATGCAGAAGGCAGTCCTTCTCGACACGGCACGCATAGTGAGGAGGTTTCTGTCTCTGGAACCCTAACCACCAGTAGCTTGGCCCCTGTACCCGAAACCGGTGGGACACTATTTTTTATATTTTTAAATATATTTGTATTTTTTTTTATAGTAAATGTATTTAAAAATGTAATTTATATGTATATTTAAGTGAATAAAGAGAATAATAATAACTCCACACATCTCACACACGGCCGTCTGATCCCAAACTATGGCAGCCAGACTGCTGATAAACATACTTATATATTTCTAAATACATACATATTATAGATAAATTACACCCAGACACAGAACAAATGATCGTGCTCATCACACAATTATTTGTCCTGGGTGGGAATCGAACCCAAGACCTCTGGCTTAGCAGTCAGACTAGACCAACAGGCCAGATTGATTTTTTTCTTAAATATTTTCTAATTATACTTCATAATTTTTGAATACTTTCCATTAAACGGACACAATGTCGTCATTGTAATAAACGTAGCCAGAAATAATATTTGAATTTACGTTTTAGGCATATATTTCATTGTAGTACAAAAATATATGAACTAACTGTTATAGTTTGTAGATTGTATTATCAGGTAGATCTCATTACATTATATCAAAATCGTTTCACCTTTAGGCCGAAAACCGAAACCAATTTTCTATTCGCGGCCCATCTCTAGCAAAGACAGTTTATGTCAGATGAAAAGGGTTGCCAGCTCCCGGCAACCCGTCACTATTCATAGTTAATATTTAGGTATAAATATTTCGATTTGAATGTCAGGTAGGACCTGAAGGGATTTAAATTTTAAGCAATTTTCGTTATTATTGCATGATGCAAAACATATTTTGTAGATAACTTTGAAGATTTATTAAGGAAGACAGGCCTAGTAAGTTTTATTTCTGGGTCAGATATTTAAAACAAATATGGTTAGATAATTTTTAAGGAAGGTGTTATTTATAATTTAGAAGAAATATGAATAAATAACTTTTTTTTTTTTTTAAAAGACAACTCCCCGCATTAGAAATTACTCCTGTGTCGCGGGGGACTTTACAAACATACAAACAACGGACACAGAGAACACCCAGACTCAGGTGGGAATCGAACCCACGACCTCTGGCTCAGCAGTTAGGGTCACTAGCCACTAGACGAACAGGCCAGTCAAACTGTTTTATTGGAAGTCTCATTTAAGTTGCACACCAAAATTAGAAATATTTGATTAATGAAAGTTGTTAGTTAAGTCTAAATGCTTGTTAGTTTGGCCCTAGTTTTAAGTTCGGAGGTTCCATCCTTTTGTCGAAACACCTAAATGAACTTAATGCTTTGACAGCTCCTTTTTGGTTATTTCATCTATTTTTTCAGTCAATTATAATCCTGGAACGTTCAAGTGTAGAGTGAATAGGTTTCTCTTGGATAAGCGTGTACCATCTTCGTCACTTTCTACCACGAGAGGTAGAAGACAAACGCCAATGCCATTTCACAATTTAAAAAAAAAGTTGTCAACATTAATTAACATATAGAAATTCGTCTGATATTTTAAACCTCTTCATACTAAAGTATAATTTAAATAAAAGGGACAAGTTTCTGAATGAGAAAAATCAAAATAAATACAATTTTACAAGATTTTATTTAGTTTCATTTCAAAAAAGTGTGAAAAAAAACCTCATTCATAGTGATCTATTTCATTTATCCCATTCAAAACTTCTCAGTTTCAAAGCATTTACGCGCTACAAAAAAAAATTCTACGAACATTTTTACTCATACAAACACCTTTTTAAATATGCACTACATTAAACCAGTCATCTGTTTAACAGTCATAAACACAGGTACAAAGTTTTCTGTGACTCACAGTTTAGGGTCAAATAGACCCATGGGATGTTATGCAAGGATTACACGCGTTTAACACCGAGGAATGAGCAGTTACCAAAGTTTTTATTGCAGTTTACTTTATTTAAGGGAATATTTGAGGTCAGGCAAAATTTAAGCGTTTGAAATCTAGACATTTTATGAGGTTCCGGCTGAAGTAGATTGATAGTTTAAAAGGCAAATTGTTTATTAATATTTTTTTTTTAGTATATTTATTGTTTATACATTATGTGATCAAGTTCTTGTCTTGATCAAGTCTAGAACTTGTGACGTCACATCGACGCTCTATTACGGTGTGCAAAAAAAAATTACAATATATTTATTATTTCAATAGTTATATTTCTATCCAAAGAAAGTAAACGGATTTTTTTTATTCATATGCAAAATAAAACACATTATCCTTTTATAAATCTATAGCAATGAATAAAATAGAAGTGTCTGTTTGTTATGTCATTTTATTAAATGCATCCAAATTTTACACAGTACATATACAAATAAAACAATTTTTTTTTTAGTCTTTCTGTCTGTCTGTCTGTTTGTTTGTTCCGGCCAATCTCCGGAACGGGTGGACCGATTTCCACGCGCGGGAACTGCAAGTCCTAAATAATACTCACATTATAAATGCCAATGTGAGTTTGTTTGTTTGTTACTCTATCACATCGTAACTACTCAACCAATATTTATTTTTTATGTTTTAGGGCGCAAACGAGCAGACGGGTCACCTGATGGTAAGCGACTACCTCCGCCCATGGACACCAGCACCTCAAGAGTCACAAGTGCGTTGTCGGCCTTTGAAGTGGGAATACGCTCTTTTCTTGAACGTTGTCAGGGGTGCAGAAAATGACATAGGCTACCTACATCCAGAAAAAAGTTCACGAGGGTTAGAACGATAACCTAAAGTACATTAATGCAATCGAAGCCGCGGGTAGCAGTTAGTTCTTAAATAAAACATCGCATGCTAAACCTCTAAGCATCTATGGTACTAAACTATAAAAATCGAATGCTTTAATCGATTATCGATTATAATCAGTCATTCGTAGTACCGTATCGAATGATTACAATTAATTTTTAGAACTGTAACGCTTAGCACGTGGCACTTACATTATTTATGGCTGTTTCATGGCGTCGAGAAGCTATTAACTGATTTATATTATGTCAGACACTATTTTTATGAAGTTTTCGGAATTTGAGATGACTTTTTAAACAAATCGTAAGAATAGGAGACGAGGTAGATTGTTGTTATGCAGTTTTATTTTTAAAATACGGAAAATAAAATATAATGGAAATGCGGAAATATTCTTGTGTTGTATTAAGAACGTGCATTTAATGAATCCATTTAATGAATGAATGTTGAGATGGATGTGTGGTGTGACTAGGATGGACAAGGGGAGAAATATATTAGAGGGAGCCTGAAAGTAGCACCAGTGGATGAAAAGCTGAGGAGCAATAGGTTATCGTGGTATGAACATGTCATGCGGAGGGATGAGCAAAATGTAGTGAAAAGAGTTTTATGTTTGGATGTTGACGGGTACAAGAGAAGAGGACGACCAAAGAAAAGATGGATGGACTGTGTGAAAAAAGATATGGCTAGAAATGGAGTAAGCAGTGAAATGGCCAACGATAGAATAGAATGGAAGAATAAAACATATTGCACCGACCCCAAATAAAATTGGGACAAGGGTAGGCAGATGATGATGACCTTTAATGAATTCACCCAGACCGGTATTTTCTTTTACTTCTCGCGGCAGCCCCCGCAGTGGTGGTATTGTTGAGGACTTAACATCGCGAATAGAATCGTCTTTAAGGTTATTTTGAGATTGAAATACGTAACTATTGTTATGTTACAGGCGTTGGTTCGCGGCATATCCGACACAGATATGCCGGGACAGCCGTGTCCAGTCCTGAGTCATCCGGTAGGAGAGGCTGCCATGCCACCTCTCCAGTCAATCCTCCATGACGGGTCTTACCGCCACGATCATGGCGTGCCCTACCCAGACCGGACTGGTTTCTTAGCATTGTAATACAACAATACAATATACACCATTATGCTCAAATTTTTTTTATCTTTAATTCCTTAAGTGCCCAGTTGAAGGCAATAGGCTTGGCCGTGAGTAAGAACAAATTCATTTTGACAAAATATGGGTTTTTAATACGATTCTGCTTCAGCCTCCGGAGTTACAAGCGTGAATATAGGTATGTATGTTCAAAACCGCCACTAAGGGGTCATCCATAAATTACATAACACGAAATTCACATTTGTGGAACCCCCCCCACCCCTCCCCACAGCCCTGGTGTGACATCACATATACAATACAATAACTCTTTGTTGTACGTTGCGATTTCTTACAGACAACCTTTAGATGGAGAGATGTAATGGAGTTATGTATAGGGCAGTTAACAGGTGTACGACCTTAGCTAAGTAGCAACTTATATGAATTTAAGAGAAAAGGAATAAATAATTATATATACCTTATCTATATATACATACACATACATACATATACACATATCCGGTATTATAAGCAAATATACACCCAGAACTGAAGAGCAATTCTAAAGTACTTTTTTTAGTAAAAGTGTAGTAGCGTATGTAGTCTTTTATTTACCTCACTTCCCTTGCCACACTAGGTTTACCCCCTCCCCGCTTAACGTGTGACGTAATTTATAGATGGACCCTAAGTACCTGGTAAAAGCCTATTAAGAACTAATGCAATGAGATTATTGTTTTCTTTCAGTTGCTGGATATAATAAGAACAATGTTGGAGAACCACATGCGACAATATGACTGTGATTGGATACATTTCCGTGGAGAATGAGGCACTTTGTATTTTAACGGGCGATTAGCTTAACATAAATGTACTTTCGTTTAATATGTACATAAATATGTAGGTGTATATGTACTTTGTTTAAGATATTTATTAGATGTGTAAATCGGAAATTGCGGCCATCGTGGTCCAACCGTGACTACGATAAGTGCATTAAGCGCGTGATGTTTAAAAACAACGATATTCATTGTTTATGAAACTTTAAAAAGTAAGTATTAGTTTGAACTCGTTAATCACGGATTCTGCTGGTCTAATTTGGAAATTCTTTTTGAAAAAGATAAATAGCCTGCCTATAGAGCAATTCTTTCGAGTACACGGTAAGAAAAGAAGCAGCGAAAAAATTTGTTAAATAAATTGGTTTTTATTTTAAACTAGCAGCGCAACGCGGTTTCACTCGCGTAAGTCCCGTGGGAATATGGAGATAATAGCGGTTCAGTAGTTTTGGCGTAAAAGAGTAACATACATACATTCTTCCATCCATCCATCCAAACTTTCACATTTATAATATTAGTGGGATTTAATTATTACCAATTATAATATTAATTGTCAATAAAAATACGAAATAGTGACAACCAGTCGGTAATACGGACTAAAAGCACATTTACAAAATAACCTTAATGGACACCCATCCAAATGTCAACCACGGTAACTACTAATAATTTACAAGTCATTCAAAAATATTCATAAAGATAATTCACCGTAAGATTAGATTGCACACCGCGTAAACTAACCTATAATCATTTTATATAGTAATTATAATAATAACTTGAGACACCTCACACACGGCTGTCTGATCCCAAACTAGGCAGAGCTTTACTATGGTAACCACACTGCTGATAAACTTAATATATATTACTGAATACATACATATTATCGACAAATTACACCCAGATAGAACAAGTGATCATGCTCATCACACAATTATTTGTCCTGGGTGGGAATCGAACCCACTATCTCTGGCTCAGCAGTCAGGGTCACTAACCACTAGACCAATACACCAGTAGTACCGGTGGGTAGGTATTTCAATCCCAAAATAACCTTAAAGACGATTATATTCGCGATGTTAAGTTCCTCAACCATTTTTTGCGCCCTATTGGCTGCTAAGAGAGCGTAAAGCCATTCTGATTAAATTATTTCGCTTTCAGCACGTTTTAGGAATATTGGGTTTTATGGCAATTGCTAGTCGCGTGGCTTAGCCCCACGTATTTACGGGCTTCTAACTGCCAAACGAGGGGCTAATAGCGAGCAGAAGACTCTTAACTGAAATAGCTAAAAGGTGTAGTGAGATCACAGTAGACATAGAAGAGAGGTAGCGTAAGCGGGTTGAATGCGTCTCTGTATGAAACAAAAGTCGACAAGATGCATGGGCCGTCGTATCTTACCGCACAGTTCCGGCGGCCCAATTTAGAACCGCCGGAAATGACAAACAGAAGATCGTGGAAAAACGGTATTAACACAGTGTTGTGCTCTTGTAGTAGTTTGGTTCAGATAAACAACTCTGTTACCTCATAGATAATTGAATAAGGTTGGCAACAGGCGAATGAAACCAACTGGTGTTGCCAATGTAGGCAGCAGTAGTATCCCATTCGGTTTGAAAAAAATAGGCAGTCATAGAAAACTTAAATGAAACGACCAACTTAAAACGTCACATTAGCAGGTTGATCACAGTAATTAATAAAGAGCTGACAGAACCAATGTTTAGATTCGCGCCCTCTAGAGGATCTATATATGTATTATTAGTGTGACGATCCCAAATTCAATGCTTTTTCCAAATAGCATAAGTGCACAAACATGCCTAAAGAAGTTTTCACTTCAAAAACTAATTACAGCTTTTAAATTAGCTTATTATACTATTCTTATCAGTGCAGTGTCAATGTCGGTTCAAATTTAGAAAAAGAAAACAAAACAACAAACATTTAAGTTCTCAACAGGACCGAAGAGTCAACCCCGTGTAAAAACAATATTCGTTGAATCAGAGAGCTAGAGCAAACACTCTATCACAAGTCAATCAAGTCTTCTTTTTTTTCTAAATAAATATTGAATCTGTCTGTTGACTTCGAAGTTCAAGGGTTGTCACCAACGGAAAATTTAGTATAAACATTTTGAAAAGAACTTCTTTCTATCACATAGTTCGTGAAAAGGCCGTACGTCAGTCGTATCACTAATGTACATTTTAAGAATATATACTTACTATAAACTGGCAAATAATAATTTTTACTTTAGCTGTTTTAGATAGTAAATATTAAGCATCTAAGTCTGATATCTAAAAGATTGTTTTTAAAAGGCATCTGTGTTAAAAAGTTATCGTGAGTCATAAACGTAATATTTTGCAGTTCAAATTATTTGATCAACTGTTATTTCAACATGTATGACTAGCTGGAAAAATTATTCTGAAGTATTAAGTAGTCCAAATTTCTTGGTATTTTTTTTTTGTTTGAAATTGAAACACTAACTGTAGTATTATCTGTTATAAATATCCACGTAAGATGTAATGAAAAAAAAAACAAAAAGGATCAGAATGAAGAATTCAAAATTCGAACCATAATACGAACGTAGGTTTCATTTAAAAAAAAAAACAAAATAAGTCATGATACAAATCATGCATAGACATCTTCGATTTTAGTTTCCTCTACTTTGATGTCATTAAGGATGCTTTGCATGTGTTATTAAGGCATAAATATGTAATCTATACTAATATAACAAAGCTGAAAGCTTGTTTGTTTGTTTAATCGCACTAATCTCTGGAACTATTAATCAGATTACAATAATCATTTTTGTATTGGATGGAGTGGAGGAAGATTGTATACTATGTAACATCACGCCACGACCCTTACGACCATAAACACAGGTGAAACTGTGAGGAATGCTTAGCTAAATCAGTATGACTCAGATAGTAGCTATGTTGTACTCGTTTATCGGCTAATCGTTAATGACGGTAATTCCTTGTTAATACGCCCCAATCCATTTGACACATTCACGAGTCGAAGGAAACAGTCATTATGCCTATGGACTAATACATATTATAACATTAAAATAAAATAGGTATGAATGGTTAATGTTTCGTAAATAAATTTAAATCCGTTCCACGTTTTCACGTAGTACATCTTTAATGGCGGAACTTGTTTACAACAAAGAAAATCTTCAAACAATAAAATGGTAATTGAAATTCGAACTCGTTTGTAGCACTATCCTTTAACGATTGTTGTGAAATGGCCAGATTACGACTAGCCCTTGCCAAAACAGAAATACAAGCCGTTTGAAATTCGAATTACCTCCGAAATTCGCGCCAATATTCCCGAATTTCCCTGGCCGAAGTCGTCACGAATTACATAATAATTGTTCGTGTATCTCTCAGTTGGGAAAAATAAATTTACGCACCAACAGAAAAGGACAACACTACACAATAGGGAATAAGTGCGAAAGGGAAAAAGATAGGGTAGGTTTCAAATTGTCGCCATTGCAATATTCGAGATTAAAAGTAACGCCTCGCTTGGCAGCAGAATTTCGTGGCACAGTCGACGACAAAAGTGTTCTTTTTGGAATGTTTTTTTTTGTTTTTTATTATTATTCCGCGTAGGTAATTGGATTTTTTTTTCAGAACATACCGTTTGCGATGCCCCGTTGGTCTATTTCATTGGTACCTGGATGAGTACAAAGAGAGAATGTGGCATGCGTTGCCAAATTATAGTGCCTAGTTAACTTTTATGTTTTAAATTGTTATCACCATCGAAAGGGGCGCCTAAAGCTTGTCTGGAATAATGTTTTAAAAATGGTATGTAGAAACTTCATACAGTAATAGTTGTGTAGAATAATACACTGAAAAAGTTTACAATAGTCTTCCTACTTCCTAATAGTCTTAAATCTCGTTTGGTATTGTGGATTTTAAGCCTTTGCTAAGCATCATCTCGTGTTTTCAATTTTAAGACGTAGTAGGTATCATTAATTATAGAGAATTACGTGCTCAAAATTTTGAGCATATGTACCGCGAGTTCACGGACTAATGAGCGGTACGAATTTAGACGAAGTCAAATAAAATCTATCTTTTTTTACGGTTGGAAACCCCCATGGGCACGTCATCCCACTAGGGCAAAGCAGTAGGTCGGTATGTCGGAGTCGAACCGACTAAAACCACACGGTGTTCCGTCACAGTCCACATTACCAGAGCCCCAGGAGTACCCTTGCAAGGAAATCCCTGTGAACCCTGGCAGTAATAATATCTACCTAGATTTTCATCAATACAGTTGGACAAAAGTATTATAGAGTTGCGTTGTACTTTGACCTTCTGAAAAGACACCAAAGAATTTTTATGCTTGAATTTTTATAGAATACTAGCAACCCGCCCGGGCGGGTAGCTTTGTTTTATAATATATAGTGATTAACTTTTGCTCGCGGCTTTACTTGTGTGGCGACTTCCACATACAGCAAAAAGAAACATCTACAACCTACTAATCCTGCATCGCGCTATGAGAGTTCTCGCGACGATGAGTATATATACAACTTCTCAACATCAACCGTTGGGCCGTGGCCAGCCAGGCATGATCACCTAGCCTGGTCGGAGGATCAAAGCAGGTATTATTATAATAATTATAGTACTCCTAGTAAACAGTACTTTCTAGATGAAGGTACCCCCCGTCATTTTCTGTACCCCTAACAACGGGTATGAATATTTCATGATGATCAGTTCAGTAGTTAAAGCTTGAAAGCGTAACAAACTTACTTACATTCACATTTATAATATTAGTTAGGATAGTAAGTGTTAGAAACTGTCTCAAAACCACTGATATACACTATGAAAATCACTAACTAACTGCAACTGCCAAGTTCGTACCTCTGTTTGCACTCAAGTCAATCGTTTTAAACATACTCCTACCCTTTTTTTATTATTCCACAATTTGTTAATATTTATCCATCCACCAATAGTATTGCGTTACCGGTATAACCAGTCAAAATAATATCTATTCACTTTTTTTTATTAAAAAGTGAACTGTGTTATCATCTAGTATAGTTTGTCCCTATTTTTAATAAAATAAATAAGAGTTTTTAATGTGGCGACAACATAAGTGGAAAAAAATTTTTAAGCTTGAAGTCACACCGGAAAGATTGCAAGCCTTAGAAGTTTAGAAGTAAAGCTTTTAATCTGTAATGGATTGTGTTTTAAGAATAAAATGTTCTGTCATTGATAATATCAATCAGTTTTATATTCAAATATAGCACTCATTTTGCTGTACTGATAAACTTATGACAAGCATTTGAAATGTTGATTTGGATTCAAAAGGCTGCTAAAAGTAATAGTTTTAGAAGGACTTTTGACAAACACATTCAGATAATTCTGGAGCATAAAAAAACTCTCCTAAATATCTGCTACTAGCTGTTGCCCACGACTTCATTCTATCCCACGGGAACCGTACATTTTTACCGGAATAAAAAGTAGCCTATATGCTATTCCACACTATAATCTGTATCTGTTCCAAATTTCATTTAGATCTGTTCAACTGTTCCAGAATGATTGAATAACAAAAACCCATGCATTCAAACGTTTGCATTTCAAATAGGAGTAAGATATAGCCAAGCAAGGATATTATTTTCGTTAAATTAAAATATATTTAAACAAAAAATCGGTAACCATCTTTTGGTGAATACTAAATGTATTTTTGTGGTGTTATGAAGGCTTTGTTAACCCTTTAGGTACAGACCTTATCCAAATACATTCCGTTCCCGTTTTAGTTACAGAACAGTTGGAAAATTACACACATTGTTGCAATTTAACCCTGAAGCGTCCCGGAAATATTAATTAATGTAACCCTTCTGCCTTTGCCAATGTGTCAGATACATATATTCTATGAGGGACTGAGGGGTTATCGGAAGGTGAATCAGTTTGACATTTATGGGGTAATTGTATTGTTTGATATTTGACTGGGGCTTTAGACATGGTGGGATGTATATATCCGAATGCAAAATTACAATAATGATACAGGGAAATAATGATTAAATCATTATTAGATTATTTAGGACTAATACACACAAGTAACACAAGCTATACATTCGAGAATAACATTCACTGTTTATCTCATATGTGGTTTCTGCCAAAAAATATAGATAGATACATAGATAGATAACACTTTATTTGTACATTAGCAATACAGTAGAAGATACATTTTAATAATTACAGTAAACAGATAATGTACAAAGGGCGGCCTTATTGCTAGATGCAATCTCTTTCAGGCAACCTTAGGATGGATCAAAATAATTCGGAGAGATAGTGGCAGTTGGTGTTATATTTAAAATTTTAATTATTAGTAATTTTTTTAATAAATATGAAAAATAAAAATATACAGATATGAAATATTAACGTACTTTAAATACCAATAGGCACTTATACATACATAAACCTAACTATAGTATATACAGTATATATATATATATATATATATATATATATATATATATATATATATATATATATATATATATATATATATATATATATATATATATATATATATATATAATTAATATACCTTACAATATAAAATACCTTAATACCTTAATACAGTATACCTTAAGCGATCAGTAGTAACTACATACATACATATTAATGAATCCTAAGGTGAAAGATAGTGTTCATGAACCATTTTAAAAAGAAAATGGTGATATACTTAGTTTTTAATGTTCTTATAGTGATGTGTTATAAACTTAACTGGAACGAGATGGGGGATTATTTTATATTTCTCGTGACGCAATCTCGTACTGTGTATGTTTTTACAAATAGTTTAGCTTAACTTTACTAGATGGCATTGTATACTAATCGTACGTGCCAGTTGCCAGATAGGGGTGTTTAGTCCTATTGATGCACAGCATATCTCTAAAGAGTTCTTAAAACACCGAATTCAGATAATTTTATATATGGTCATCGGTAGAGTGTATGTACTGGTCATTATCTTTCAATATAGAATTATCAGTATAGTTGGCTAAATATTTCATAGTAAATCATTACTGATTCAAGCAAATTCAATGCTAATACAAAAAAATCGATTCAGGTTTGAGTGTATTAAAGTTGCTACAATGGATGGGTGACTTAAGTAAATTATTATGCTGATCAAAACACAGTGTATAAAATAAAAATATATTTTCTTTAGCTGCCAACAAAACTCAAAACATAATATGGAAAATACAGGGTCATAAATAAAATATTCTTTAACACTTTTGCGGACGATTATACTCACAAGCGGCCTAGATACATGGTCTGCCATGCTAGTACCCTCAAAATACAGGCGCAGCCATTTCCAGACCGCCACGTGAATTTCAACCCAGGCAATTTTCTTCTGCGAAATATTTACCTCAGAGATATAGCCTTTTTGTACCGACCATTTTTGTCGCAACTGTTTCTAAGCATCTTATTCTTTTACGTGAGAGTATTTGGTATTCAGCTGAAGGGGTATGACTTTTGTCTAAGTAATATTAATGAGGTTTGGATTTAGATGGGTGAGTCGTTACTGAAGGACGCGTGTGAAATCAAGAACTTCATTCGGTCGTTATCGAGTTTGTAGGTACCAGTAATTCTAAGTAAGTATTAGTAAAATATAGTATTTAAACATATCATCTTGAAAAATGTATGTACTCTTTTCTATCTTTGGTGGGCTGCTTTAAAATTGAAATGTAATAAATTGATATTATGTCACATAAACACACAAATCTACCGTACAAAGAACCGAATTCTCTTTGAAGTTAACAAAAAAGCTTCAAAGTGCGTAAGTACGATAATTTACATACAGATTCACCTCGGACCTTGTATTTTATTACCACATTATTACAAGAACATAATACAACCATGATATCACATCGGTAGCTATTTTTAACCCCACCCTATACATAAATCGCCGAGATAGTGGTAAACACATACAATATTTCTGCCCAACCCATTCAATAGGAAGGCAATATATACAGTCGGATATCAACATGAAAATAAGCCACGCTTCCCATTTCCTACATATTTCACGGACACAATAGAACGCACCGATTATAATACGTCACCAATCAACCATGTACAGTCGCGTACATTCAATAACATGATATAAATGAAAACATGAAATAAATATTAAAGGTGAAAATCTATAAGAATTTATATGAAGTCATCGATGTGAGAAAAAAGAAGTTTTAAATATGAGTAAATGTGGAAAAAAAAAGAATTCCAGTTAAGATCAGCTTTAACCTTTTAATCCACACCTATAATAAATTATTTCTGTTCTCAGTGATGAAACAGTAATAGAGTGATTACATAGTTGTGATTTCACATGATTAATAGCTATAGAGTAGCAGAGTTCTGAGTTAAATAAAACGAAATTATTTTGTAGGTAATTCACAAAGTAGTCCCAGATTTAGAGTGTTTTTATACAATTGTCAACTGGTATCCTTTTACTAAGTAAATTTATTAATGTATATACAAAACTGACAATCGAAATCGATGACTATACCAAAAAAAAATTTGAGCAAAAATAAACTAAGTCTCTTTTATTAGAAACAGACATTGACAAGATTTATAAGCAACCATTTTTTACAGAAAGCACCCGTTTTTTTTTACCCGCACCCAACTATTCAATGTCCAATGATTACACCAAAAAAAAGAAAAACTAACCTTTAAGATAACTATGTTTACGTTAAAGTAATAAAGATTACACACGCAACCCATTTATAACGACAAAGTGGACAATATCGTCGCGTAAAAAGAAAAAAAAAGAAAGGTATTTCTTGCCTTTTTCGCAGTGTATTGTGCGGTCCTAACGAATGGCGGCGAAAACTGCCGAATCTTGCCGATTGACGAGCAGCAGCGTTTATTTATTATTATTGGAACGTGTTGTGCGCGATTGTACTGTTTATTTATTTAAGAACGTAATTGGGTATTTTGTATTATTCAAATTACACTACTATGTATGTAATACATTTCCTATATGAAGTAAATAAGTTTTGTTTAATTCAGGGTGCATTGATAAAGATTTTCAGAATTGGATGGTATTACTTCTGTAATTTTGCTATTGTAGAGAGATCCCAGAGCTGCCAGACCTTACTTATTTTCTGAGGAACAAAACGCATCGTATGAAGTAGTATTAGTAGAGTAGCTCACTTTCTTAAATTCTGCGTGCTTTTATTATACATTATATCATTAAAAAGTTATTATTAACATTGCCAGATAGTTTCCACGGCCGGTTATTTACGCCTGACGCTTAAATTTCGGACGAAAAAAATACAAACGTCATTACTCAATTGAAAAACTCACGTAACTGAACTTGGGAATATCATTCGGGGTAGTTTAAGTATCAAAAACTACGAAAACCCGATTTGAACTAAAAGTTCTTGAACATAGTTACCAAAAAGGCAACTCCAGCAATCCACTTAAAACTCAAACATAGTTTCATATCTTAACACTTTTTTCGCCGCTAAATAATATTTTTTATCGCAAAAGACTTGTGTCGGACCACTTAACTTTTATGAAATACAAGAAAATTGTGATAAAGTACGAGCAATGGTTGGTCCTACTGTCGTCTTTGAATGAAATATGAAAGTTTATGATTATGTTAACCTAAAAAATGTGACTTTTATAAAACCGGTATTTAGGACTGGCTACATTTTTGTTATGAAGCAAACATTTAGTCTTTTGTGGAGTTTATGTATGCTCGCCCTAAAAAAACGACAGAAAGTATCACTACATATTATAAAAAGAAATCCCTTGCTGAGTCTGTCTATCTGTTTGTGATAAACTGAAAACTACTGAACGGATTTTCATGCGGTTTTCACTAATAGACAGAGTGATTCATGAGGAAGGTTTAGGTTTATAATTTGTTAAGATTTTGTGTAAATTGATTGAAATATGTTGATGATTGTTGAAGATGTCTCTGCTACCCGGGCGAAGCCGGGGCGGGTTCCTAGTAAAAACTATAATAAAGTACAGAAAATAAAAAATGTACACCTGGTAGAGGAAGGTTCTAAGTACCAAGAGGAGGTTTTATTGTTAACAGCGATCTTTACCAGAGATGTTTCGGATAGAACTAAAAGGCGATTTTAGAAATATAGCGGCAGGTTACTGGAGCAATATGCAAACCAGGTTCGTTGTCAAACTGAACGGAAAACTTCACGAAAAATGGAAACATTATCGTGATATGGACATGTGATGCGGGAGGATGAGCAAAATGTGGTGGAGAGTAATGTACAAATGTAATGGGAAGTTGACGGATACAAGAGTAGAAGGCAACCAAAGAAAATATGGATTGACGCGTGAAAGGGGATGTGACTAGACAGGGAGCAGTGAACTGACGAAGGATAGAAGAGGATGGAGGAAGAAGAAACATTACCCTGGCCCCATATAAATTTGGGAAAGAAAGAGACGGCGATGATAATGATTTAGCAGTAGTAGTTAATATGCTTTGTTCTAAATTGTAAAGAATGCACACATTTACGAATATGATAAATATTTTGTGATAAATATGTGTATCAATAACAATGGTTAAGACCATTAAAAACTGGAATGCAATTGTAATAAAGCAATTTCATGAGTAATTTCTTAATTTGGCCATAGCTTCGACACGTCTTAGCTGTACCGGGAAAGCATTCCACAAACGAATAAGTACAGAAACTGTAAACACCTTGTAAAAATTAATAAACATCAACATTTAAAACTGGAAAAAATTAAAAAATGGGTCCCCATTTTTTAATTTTTTCTAGTTTAGGAGATATGGTTGTGATTCTGCTCTAATAGCAGCACAAAAGCATCTTTGAAATAAATATCAGAATTACTCCTGCTGATGAGTAGAAATGTCGGAGGAGGGTAGATGAAGAAAATGAAGAGGTAGGGCAAATGTTAGAAAAACAAAGGCAAACGCTTATCTAATAACTTACGTCACAATTGTAGTTTGAGTTGAAGCTCTGAGTATTTCTTGATTGCAGACGAATTCATTCCCTTTCTACAAAAAGGTACAAAACACATATATAACCCAATTCCACCCTTTTATTTCTCCCACCCCTCTCGACAAAACCGCAGAGCTTTCCCGCTTTCACCTGTATCGCTATCACAATACTCGAGACCCTGATAAATGTTAGCCATTACTACCCAGAATCCTCTTAGCACATATAAATAAAAATAATTCGATGTACGCCAGACAAAAATATGTGCGGTATCTTTATTGGCAATTTGGGGTTATACGCCTTCATTATAGGTGATAAAATAGGCGATTTAATGCATGTACGTTGCGGATATATGAAATTAACTAATACGAGACGATCTTATGTGTCATACCTGTGGTGTTATCTAGCGAAGATAATCCGAACTACATAGCAACTACGGATCCTACATCGCGCAATGAAATTCTATCCTCACCACTTAGCCATCTGATCCCAAACTAAGCAGAGCCTGTACAATGGTAACCAGATTACTGATAAACATACTTATAGGTATATCACTAAATACATACATTTTATAGATAAATTACATCCAGACTAAATAATTGTGTGATGAGCATGATCATTGGTTCTGTTCAAATGATCATTCTCATCACACAGTTATTTGTCCTGGGTGAGAATCGAATCCTCGACCCTGGCTCAGCAGTCAGGGTCACTAACCACTAGACCAACATGCCAACATTACATAACTAGTAGTGAAATCTTATACCCTATGTCATTCCCAATATTAAGACAATTCAAATGACACATTTTATGACGAAAGTTATCAAGCCGTTTAGATTCTAGAGTGTAACCTTAAAACGTCAGACATAAATAGCTACATATGAATCCACGAAAAACATTATTTTTTTGCATAGTCAGGTAAATCACTACATATTATAAAACAAAGTCTCCCGCCGCGTCTGTCTGTCCGTCTGTCTGCTCGCGTAAAATTCAAAAACTACTGAACGGATTTTCATGCGGTTTTCACCAATAGATAGAGCGATTCATGAGGAAGGTTTAGGTATATCATTTGTTAAGGTTTTGGGTAAATTGTTTGAAACATGATGATGATTGTTGAAGATGTGTCTGCTACCCGTGCGAAGCCGGGGCGGGTTGCTAGAACAATACATCTTAAAATTCCTAATGTCCTTACCCAGGATATAATCTATCTCCTTGCTAAATTTCAATACGATCCGTTCAGCCGTTTAGTTGTGAAAAGGTAACAAAGAAATAAGCAGTTAATTTCGCATTTATGATGTTAGTATGGAAGAATTTGCACTGAGTGGAAATTTAAAACCGCGCCAAATGTACAACCACCGCACCACAGAAGTCGTTAATTGCTTTGCTATATTATGTAGAACCTCTAGACTCTTATAGATGATACATTAACTAATACCAGATGCTGCATCTATATAATCCTCGTCTTAACTCCCATTCCAAGGTTGTCTGGTACAAATCCCTCTTATAGTTAGCTCAATAGCGGCCATTGCATTCTAATTGTTTTATTAAGTTAAATTCTCCTTTGATTTGTGTGCTTTTGTACCGGCGTAATATAAAGTAGCAACTAGCTTAAAATTTATTACAGTTAATATAGTTTACCGGAGGAGTTTATCATTTTATTTAGCTGTACTAAAATAGTGGAGCGTGAAAAATGTTAAAAAAAGTAAAAAATAATAATCAGCGGGATCGGTCTTCGTTTTCAGGAGCATTTCACTAACAGCCTGTATATAACCTGTATAAAAATAGATATTTCTTCTATTTGTTGAACAGTTTATACCTGTGGAGTGGTTCCAAGTTAGCCTGCAGAGCACGACACACACATCAAAATCTTTCTTGTTGTGAATCTACTCGCCTGTTTCGTTCTAGGGTTGGTTAAAAACTTAAGTCCATTTTATGTCTCTCGGTTCCATGGGCTTTGTTTTTTTATTGTGGACAATAAACAATAGTACACTATGTATATAACCGTAGAAATAATAACATAGTAATTAACGCACAACCAACATAATTTTCCACGTTATACAAACGAAGTAGTAATCGTGGGAGTGTCATACTCCGGCCCGACCGGATTGATACCACGGCCTCACAGAAAACCGGCAGTGAAGCAATGCTTGCTTTTCGAAAAGTGAGTGAGGTTATCGGAGGCCCTAACCCTTCCCACCCTCTCCCCCTCTACCACCTTTCTCCTACTCCTACCCTAAAGGCCGGCAAAGCACTTGTGATTCTTGAGTTGCAGGTGCCCATAAGCGGTGGTAGTCATTTACCATTAGGTGACCCGTCTGCTCGTTCGCCCTCTTTACCATAAAAAAAAAAATACTACGATGGTTGTACTGCGCTTGTTTTATAATATATCTCGGTACGAGTATATATATTATGTATATTTTTTTTAACTTGTTTTAAACTATTGTCATTTTAAAACGGAGCTTCTAATTTTTCGCCTCCGATACAAAAAGAGGGTTGTTATAAGTTTGAAGTGTCTGTGTGTTTTTCTGTGGCATCATAGCTCGAAAACGAATGGACCGATTGATCGAGAGTGTTCGTAGATATAATTCAGAAAATCTTTTGCTAAAAAAACTTAGTTACAAAACATTACATTAGGCGTGTTGTCAGTGGAGCAGCTTCCATTTAAGCACATATCTCCTGTACCCTCTCCTAATGAGTTTCTATCAAAACATTTGTTTTAAGCGACTTGTTATTTATTTCTTATTTTTTTTTTGTCATTTTGGACAATTTTTGTTTTAATATTAACGACATAATATTTATGTATATGTATCATCAGCGCTGCTTAGTTTGAGTCTTTATGATCTATTAAAAAAAAATTTTAGTGTATTAAAAAAAAAACGAAGAACTTAAAATTAACAAAAACATACAAATCGCGGCGCACAACCAAAAAGAATGATAATTTTCACTTCGCCAAGTAATTCCTCCAATATATCCTGTGGGACTATAACCAGTAAAATACCTAAGGCCATCATCTTTTTATTTGAGGTAATAAAAATAACCCTATCTCACGGCTTTTTGTGGTGCGAGCGGTGTAATTTTAGGGTTCCGTAAGGGTTTTAGTACTATTATTATGGGCTTAAAGTACATGTTTATGAATATATTATTTTTTTAACAAACAACACCACATGTGCCCTGCTGACTCTCATTTTATAAAAAAAAATTGGCAAAATAATTTAATTTTATTGCATTTTATTTATCTCCGTATTGTTATGTTTGCTATGTTTGCTAAAAAATGCGTGCATTTTGATGTTTAGCTATGAAACGTGCCTAAAACTTTTTTATCAACACAAAAAAAAATTATGAAATATGACACGCACGTATCATCAGTCAACCATTATATCAGTAAATATAACGATTCATCATCTTTAGTTTTCTAAATTTACACAGAACCGTTAACATGTTGATTTCTCCCGAACCCCATTTCACCTCATTCTCCTCTCGCCCATGTGATGAATGACATACGGTGAATGTTCAGGTACCAAATTTACATAGGCTGTTTGTTTTCCACGGACGAGTACGTGGATTCATCTGGTTTGTATGATAACTTGTGTTTTAACAACCATTAAGAGCTGTAATTGAATTTGGAATGGGATTACACATTATTGGATAATTTTTTGTTAACCAATGATACAGGTACAGTAGTATTTCTCTTAAAAATTTGTTTGTATAGGGAAATGGTAAAGCTTAGTGACACCAAAGAAAAAATTAAAAATATAATAATGGAAACATTGACACAATGCACGCATGATAGTGCATTAAAGCAATATATTATTAAAAACAGATTACGGAATTCACAAATGATAAATATATAAAAGAAACAAAAAGAACAATTTTAAGATTATCTACGTATTCACGGGAATTAAGACAATTCAGAGGTATGTAATACCTTTTCGTGATCGCGTTAATTCCCGTTAATACGTAGATAATATTATATCATGGAACGCGAAAGTTTAAAAGTTAGTAATGTTAAGATTATTCATTAAAAAATATGCAGCCCTCTATGCAACACATAGTAACACTAACTTCGTACAGCGGAAGCACCGAGTATTTTTTAACATGAAGATTATTCACAACAAAACTCTGCATGTAGTTTTTTCTGCTAAAATATGAGGTCATAGTGGCTAGTTCTAACATATACCCCTCGCAAAGGCCAATATTGGTTATGTGAGTATTTAAATGCACTGAGAACAACATTTGTTTATTTGACAACACACATTACACCATAATCTACTGAGCTGAATGTCTCAGAAAGACCTTAACAAGCGCTACAGCGGTACAGACTATAAAGACCTCGCTATAAATCTCAGTTGAATACCCAAGGCACAGATTATTTATAATAAACTAAGTCGGCACAATCAACTGGAGTAACGTAAACAGTTCCCATAATAATAGTTTTAACAGGAAGGATGGCCGGCATGAATTTCAGCTGAAATATACACTCTAACGAGGCCTTTGTTTATTGAAAAACCTTTTCCTTATTTTACAAAATTGAAATTCATCGAAAGATAATTTACTTTTCTTATCTTTTGTATATAACAACAATTGTGTTTATTTTTATACAACAAAAGGTGAGTGGAGCCTATGGAAAAAAAAAAACAAAAATGGGATTGGAAAATTCGTAAATAATTTCAGTTTAAATCTGAAAAAATAACAGTTAGAAGGATACTTAATTATTCTGTACATAATTACGTTGAAATAATCCATGGGTAGAAACAAAGTCCATAGTTATTTCAAACTTCAAACTGTTTATTGTGGATCATAAATAATAGGGGTACATCTATCCTAATATACCTTACGATCTTTTAAATCCGAGCGCAATAAATCATTTACACCTCACAAAAAAATCACCCCTGAATCAATTAGCAAAATAATCCACCAAATGACAGCAAAAGTACACAATAAAAATAGCTTACTAATCCATTTTTCCCATTGTCCCCTTTACAACCCCAACTCAAATAAAACGGGAAGAAAATTTTTCAATTTAAAAAAAAGGAATTATATTTTTTCGCTACACAACCGGAAACGAGTACATTTTAATTCAGGAGGTGAGAAAGAGAATTTCCGGAAATGATCGTGTCAGGCCAAAGCCTCGGATGAAATATGGCTAAGAGACCTAGCCGTATTGTGGCCGTTCCAGTGAATTGAATTTTTATATTCTTTCTTTAAATTATTATGCACTTCCGAGTTGTAAGTCGTTAGAAATGGACTGTTATTTTCTAGAGCTTATTTTCTTATAAACGTGATAAATTATTACCAACAAAAAGGAACTCTACTCAAGGGACAATAAAGATGAATCTCAGACGTCTTTTTTTTGTTATTTAATGTCTAAATGTTTAACTTAATACATTAATTTAATCTATTTCTATATATAAGCTATTTACATGCATGCGTCATAAAATTCCTGCGCATCGTTGCCTACTGGCAGTGTTCCCAAAAGGCTGGCAGCATTGCCACGTGGAATGGCAATGCTAATTCTCTGTGCAAGAAAAAGGCCCGCCTTCTGGTCACGAGAAGTGTCGATCAGTCGCTTAGCTAATTCCTTATAAAGGGAACGAGCACTCGAACCCCATGACCCTAGCGTTTCGACCCCAAACGGCTCAAAAACATAGTTACCAATTAAATTATTGTATTTACGCCTTTTGAGGTTTTCTTAATTGTATTATTTATAAATCTACCCGTGTGGAGGAGAGCCTCAATCTTGCAAAGGGCAGCTCTAAAACGGATCAGCTAGCCAGAATAACTGCTGATTATTCGCATAAACGGGGTGAGAATCACATAAGCTTAGAGTACTGTTTACTCCTATAATCATTCCGCTATCAGTCAAAATAATTTTAAAAATAAAGAATAATTCATTTCAAATCGACGTTGCTACGCCCAGAAAAGAACCTACATCCATTGGTATTATAAGTGTTCTAGACGAAAATGTAATTTAAAACTTATGTGAATATTTTCCAACAAGGAAGCCACAAAGTCCTGGCCCACATACTCGCATATCCCGAGCCACATACTATAAAGTAAAATGTAATATCCTCTAATATATTATAACGATACATTTTTACGCACAAAATGCTATCGAATGCATAATTTAAGTTCACATAAATTCCTAGATACCACATTGCATTTTGCATATAAATATTTCAAATAATTTCTGTTGTGTGGTGAGTAAGAAATATATTTTTGGTAAGGGACGTTTTGGAATTCAAATTATAAGATGTAGTGCACGTTTAGTATTTTAGTAAGGTTTTGGAGGAACTATTGTAAAGTATTAGCGATCATATCAGATCGTAGTATATATACCTACTAATCGAGAATCTTCATTGCGCGATGCAGGATTAATGGACTATGTTGTTCAGGTCGTGTTTGCCATATGATGTTGATGTTTGTTTTTAACCGACGAATAAAAAAAGGAGGTTCTCAATTAGACCGTGTTTATTTTTTTATGTCTGTTCAGCCCTCACTCCGTTATTTATGAACCGATTTTGATTATCCTTTTTTTGTTAGATAGGGTATACCTCAATGGTGGTCCCATGTCAAGAAAATCAGGATCTGATGATGGGATTCTGATAAAATTGAGAGAAACCCTCGAAAATTGTAGGAACGAATAGTGTTTATGTTTACCTTTCATTACTTTATCAGGTATTTGCGTTCAGAAATCATCACATCATGTAGCTGAGCTGATGATGAAAAAAACCATAAAATAATATCTTTTTAACAAAAAATTAAACCGACGAAAAGAACTAAAAAGCAGAAAATAAATAAACCTTAAGTCTGAAGTATTGAGCTTATTTATATAAACTATGAAATTTTTTATAAACTTATTTTCAGTCGGCGCTAAATAATAAAATGATTAATTACTTACGCAGGTACATATAAAATTTTAATAATTAATCAGTATGTTGTTTAGCGCCGACTCAAAATAAGTTTATATAAAATTTGATAGTTTATATAAATAATCTCAATACTTAAGACTTAAGGTTTATTTATCTTTTGCTTTTTAGTTCTTTTTTTGTTTTTGTTATAAACATTTTTTGCAATATGTGGAAGCCGCTACAAGGTTATTTTATAAATTCTTACAAAAATCACATCTGAGCTGAATATCACTGAAAAAGAAAAAAGATTTGTTATTGTTTTCAAGTTTCTTATTATATTTGAATTGGAGCTAGTGTTAGTAAAACATCATTTTACGATAGCAAAGTATGACGTCACACGTTGTTATTTCATACAAATTTCTACAGACCCTACCGGTTTGACGATAATTTACAATACAAATAACCTAATAAAGAAAAACTAATTTGAGTTGATAGTCTAACCACCGTATTTCTGAGTGCGGGATTTTTTAACCGTATTCAAAAAAAGAATTTTATCAATTCGACACAATATATAGGTATGCAATATTATTGGAACTGCAAAATATTCAGATATGAAAGTCTATTAGGGCTTCCAAATATATATATATATATAAAATTTTCACGTTTTTTCCCGAAATTAGTGATCAGATTGTGACCAGTGTTTTTTATTTAAAAATTCACCTGGTATACCTTCATACGTATACCTTCTTTTTTTATGAGTTCTTCTAAACGAACAAACACGATTTCACTTACATAACTATATCTTATTATTTTTATTGACGTTTAATAACTTAGTCTAAAAATATCTTTTTAACCACTCTTGGGTGACAAAGCACAGTATATAATTCCGTACGAACAGTAGACAACTTATGCCGCTAACTTCTAGATGCATATGTATATTGTACTTCAATATTGTAGCCAAGCGAGGCGACAGCTTATGCAAACTAAAAACCTAGACAAAAACAAAGTGACAGCATAATTCCACGTTCTACAGACATTTAAAACAGGAGTACACTTAGTGCCACGAAAGTTTAGCAGCACAGCGCTATGATTGTTCAATTTGTGACAGCCTCCTCAGAGATTTACCGCTGTACCACTCCGCCACATGAAGTTTATCTTGCCGTTTCTTTTCTTTATTCAAAAGGAAAGCTTAAATATGCTGCTTGTTTTTTTCCTTGCAATTGTTCTGAATAGAACAGTTTTTGTAGTTAAGTAAGAGTGTTCTTGGAACAAGCTAGCTGGGAATTCTGTAGAAGTGCAGAGGCTTCAAGGAAATGAAATGCTTTTATAAATCTATAATATAATCTATTCATAATATAATTCACTGAAATATTATTCATTGTTTTAACAGGAAATCTAAGAAAGTATAAATGCTATACACTTGAAATGTGAGGCAGTTAGATCCCTCATAAAGAGTAGGTATTTATTTTGTAAATTCAACCCCTAAAGGGTTTAAAAGGTGTTGGGATAATAACGAACCTTAGCAGCTGGTCAAAGATAACATTATATCATTGCCAAGCGGAAGCTTATATGCTCACTTAGTACTGCTACATTACGCATTCGATATCACGTGCGTTGTTTATACATTACGCTGGGAATATTAGAATTCAGTTTTGAAAATTTATGTGAATAAATTGGGACTTGAGAGATTTTCTTGTTTATTCTTTAGTACGAAGTAAAAGCGTGATAAGCACCGATAGTGGTTACGGGTGGAATTCACAACGTTCTCTTTTGTGATGTAACTGATTATATAATAAAATAAACAAATTGACATCGTATTTAAAAATATTACCACTAATAAAGTCCCATGTATGCATCCAATACGCTTATGAAAAATCATCATCTTCTTGGCCTTTTCCAAAATTTATTTGGGGTCGTCGCAATGTGCTTTCTTCTTCCATTCTCTTCTATCATTCGTAAGGTCTATCCATATCCTCTTTCACGCAGTCCATCCATCTTTTTTTTGGTTGTCATCTACTCTTGTATCGTTCCGCATCACGTGTCCTTGTTGCTTCTCAATGTTTCATCCACTAGCGCTGTTTTAAGGCTACTAATGTATTCATTCCTCACCTTGTCCATCCTAGCCACTCCACACAGCCATCATTGATTCATTCAGGTACATGCATCGTCTCTTATCTGTTTCCTTATTGGCCAACATTGCTTTTGAAATCTTGAATTTAAACAGTAGGCAGATCAAATGGTTATATTTCTGTCGTCTGCGTTTGGTAGTGTGGTGACATACCTGGCGCCGCATCACAGTAATGTACTGTGCACCGTAGAAGTCGCATGAAACGAAGATTCCATACTTTTAAATATTAACACAACAATATCCACTACTAAAACATGCAGAGTTCAACAACTACTTTCTAAAGAAACTGCCTTCTAAAAAATGTATTTCCAGGTTGTGTTGTGTTCTTAGGAGACACAGTTTTATTCTGTTGGGAAATCTTCCCGCTATCCGTTAATGTTGCCGGCATTTTGTTTTCCCAGTCTCCCTGGATATACGGAGGATGTTCGCTTAAGTGTCATGGACTTAAATTCAGGAAGGCGTGTTTCAAAAATGCAGTTTTTGTATATACGAAGTGCTAATAGTGTAGATTTGTCATGGAGAAAGAAATGTACTAGGAATCCTTACATGGATTTATCGTTTAACTTCAGTGCAGTATATAAAAATAAATATTTTTTTTTAATGATAAAATGTTAACTGAAGATGGACTTAATACTGCTTGTTCCCAGTTGCGGTACAGTAAAAATACCTTAAATATAACATTAACATTTATAGGTAGTTGCGAAATTTCCCTGAAGGCCGAAAATACGTCGACACATTTATCTTGTGGTAACTAGAAACGCCTCGAATGAATTACGGCCTACCCCTAAGTTGTATATCTAGATCAAGTATATATATTCAAAATAAGAACGACATTTGGTTCCTTTTTTTGGAATTAGAATATATGATATGAACAAAAATATTTCCAAAACAAATTTAGGATTCTTTTTCTCAAACTATTCATATTCAAAATAAGAACGAAATTTGGAATTGACGTTCAGAAGAAATTTAATTCAAAACAGGATTTCTTTTTTCATTTTTCAAACTATGTGCGATGATGACAGACGTGATTATTGCTTTTGACCAGCTGTCGAGATACAGCAAGAAGCCAATAATAAATATAATAATAACCAACAATATTTCTTAATCCAACAATATTTCTTGTAAACAACCAAAGTCCAAAACATCAAGGCAAGCGGTTGCCACACATTTATTAATGGTAATAATTGTCTCACATAAATAGAAATTTGATTATCATGAACGCTGTTTCCCGTAGGGAAAAGCTTATCGATCGCGCAAAAAGTTGACAAGGATCATGAATTCGCACGGCAGAAACCATAGACCGCTATTGTGAATGAAAATTAGAGTTTCAATATTACTTTATTGGCTCTAGAATTATGTCAGTCGCGCACTTCGAGATTTTTGCCGAGCCACAACAGTTGTGGCTGCTTACATAATCGTGAACGCTGCAGCAAATTTTCCATCAAGTGCGCGCAATTCCATTGAAACCCCTATGTTAGAAAGCTATGTTTTTTGCTATGTTGCGAAAAACTCGTAGTTTGGCGCTGTCCTTAGACGTGAGAAATCTCAGCCATAACGCTAGCTAGTTGAAATCCTACGGGCCTTAACAGATTCACTGTGCCTCTAAAATACTTGTAATCAAGATCATTAGCAACGAATGGAGAAGCCAAGAGCTTCTAATATGACAACACGGCTTTTACGTCGCGCCCCTTTATGTTAAAATTAATTACTCACCCCATAAAGTAGTCGCTATAATTAATTTAACTTTGAATACTTTAAAAGTTAAATGAAGTTCTGGTGAGCTAGCAGTTTAGCGGCCCAGTTGATTTTATTTGGCAAAAACCTTAAGTTTAATCCGCTCGAATATAATTGGCCATTTGTTTTCTTTAATTAGACCACGTGGTAATGGCTAAAGTTTTGATGAGAAGATTATCGCCGGCTACTTTTTAATGTGTAATCTGAATTTCCTAGGCTATTGCTCACTATTTTGAGTAGGCAAGCTATGAAGGTGTTCGTCGAAGAACCTAGTAATCGAAATAGACTCTACCGTAAGCAGGTCAAAATGGCAATAACGTGAACCGATGACTCTTGGAAAGAATGGTTCCAGAATGACCTGGTAGCCCGTTTAACGTTCTCCCACTGGATAGATAGACGGCGTGGTAAATGGAGACTGTGGCAGTTACTATCAGGTGACCCGTCTGCTAGTTTGCCCCCCCTATACCATAAAAAAGCTGTCATTTATAAGCTATGTTGAAAAAAATAACATCCAACACGTTTATTTTTGCAGATTGCTGGTAACAAGAGCGTCCTTGGAGTTTCTTGTCTGGCACCTATATTCACGACTAACTGATCGATTCCTACTTGTAAAATGATGTCGTAAAGAGAATCTAAACTAATATTTTAAAAAGGAAACATACAAATGTTTTCTTCTTACAAAAACACAAGTTTTTGTAACCTACGTGTTAATCCACGTTTCCAGCTATCTACATAAAAAGTTTTATCGCAATCGGTTCAGTATTTTTTGCGTGAAAGAGCAACAAACATCCATACATCCTCACAAAAATTCACGTTAGTTAAGATATACGGTTTTACTCACGTGTATATTTCAGGGATGCCCGACTAGTTTCGGACCCGACGGGGGCCCTTTATCAAGGGGTGAGGCGTCCTGCGGCGCCGGTTGCAGGTGCCTCACCCCTTGATGATAAGACACAATTTACTTATGTACTTGATGAATGACGTCACTGTTACTTAATGTATACATGTAACGTACGTAATCCCCATCATCAGTGCCCAATGCTGATTTAACTCATTACACAAGCAGTTTCTTCTTCTACCAAGTTAGTTGCAGATTCAAGATCAGTTACCACTGCATAGTACCAATCGTCTGCGCTAGATGGCGTTAGGTAAGTATAGAATGGATCACAATCGAACGCTAGTAACCTAGAAATCAATAAAAAAATTAAATACCCCCGACTCGAATATCCATTTAACGATTATAAAAGGGCTGATGATCTTCTTTGATAATTCAAATACATCTGAGAACATTCTCGATCAAATCACCTTTCAAAAACCGCACTCAAATCAGTTCATCCGTTTGGGAGCTATGTACAGGCAGACACACATATACACATATACACAATGTCAAACAAATGAAAAGAGAAACTGTAATTTTTAAACGCCATGAATGATGTCTGTTCTCCTGTTGAACTGACTTCAACTTACAAATCTATTAAAATCAAGCACTGTTATAGCGGGACCATCAACGGTTCCATGGGAAAATGAAACCACATAACAGATCCCATTCATAAACTTGTACTAATGGTACATGCGTTAACATCTCAAGTGATATAATTGATTCTGTCTTGAGATTTGACTGGACTTGTTATAGATATGCGCAGATAAATCTAAAGATGAGTTGTACGGACCAAGTGTTATAAAGTAGAAACATCGCTCATTTTCACCGAAGGTATAGTAGAGAAAAATTTTGATTTGATTAAAGTCTTTAAATTTGATAATAATTATCTTTAAAACTATAACCGAATTTGAAGCGTCTAAATTGAGCCCATTGAACCTTTTATTAGTGATATACCTTTGGGCTTGAATTGGATTTTGTTTTTTTATGGAACCACTCGTATAATATCCTTTGGAGTTACCTATCCATAAAAAGGATAATTAAATTGTGTTTATACAAGACTCAACAATATAGTAGAAATTAGAAGCTCTCCTCCTTTTTGAAGTCGGTAAAAAAATTAAGTAAATACTACTTTTTGTAAGTATAAAGAAGCCAACTTTCTTATATCTTTACCGATTTTTAGGTCTTTTTCGTTTCAATGGATCACCCATTTCACACACCTTACGCCATCTAGGGCAGACAATCGGTACTACGTAGCCACAAATGATCTTAGATCCCCAACCAACTAGGTGGAAGGATCCTTTTGTGTTAGAGAAACATCACATCTCGTTTTACTCTTAATAATTATTAATAACAATTATTCCTTTATATTCTTAAGTAAGTATGATTTTGACTCCTTCATGCTGCAATTAGTGGAAAGAATTTGGTCGAAATTCAGCATAAGGATTGATCGTAGTGTGAATTAACACATAGATACACATCATTATATATCTACATTCGAGAACTCCTGAGCAAACGCGCTCAAATTCAGAAGTTCTATTGTAAATCTGTGCATCACTGAACACAAAAATGTGTTTTGTAAAGTTCTTTACAAACTTCAACAAACCAAGATCAACTGGTATGATCATGGACATAATATAAGCGGGTTCCAAGAAGGCTCCACTTGCTAGGTTGTACAAGTTTTGTTAGAAAACTCTGGACGGGACACGACTAGTTTTAGACTTCACAGTTTATTCAAGACTGCAGTTTCAAATTAGCTGTTAGCTTCAAGCTTGTTTTGAAGCTATAAAAACTTTGCTACAAAGAGCATTTGTTTTTTATTGTTTATTTAGGAATAAAAAGTTAGATGCGAGAGGTGGTAGTCTTGACTTCTAGCAAGCCTTCGTAAACTATGCGATTTTGGAAAGATTCTGAGAAGGCGTTGTTTCTTTTTTGGGTTTCACTTTGCTCTTAATGTTGCCAAAAATGTGGATTGGGGCTGTGGATTAACTGCCTTACTATACCTACTTCTGATATTTTTGACGTTTTGATTTTGTTACAGTTTGGCTAAGTGTACGACGTCACACGAAAAAAAGATAAAAGGATATTTGTAATATGTATAAGTTAAATATTTTTCAACAGTACTCAAAATACGTAATTATTAGTTTATTTTTTGCTCTGTTTAATGAGTAATACTTTTTCAGTATGACTACGTGGGTGAGCACGGTCATTTGTTCTGTGTGAAGAAAGAAAGAAAGAAAGAAAAATTTTTTAGTTCTAAGTGACGTTTAAAGAAAGTGCTTACAGTACGACGTGATAAAACATAAAAAAAATAAAAATATATATATATATATATATATAAAGAAGAAATACAAAATAAAAAATAACGGGAAAAAAACAAAATAGAGCTACATGTTACCTTGCACGCACTTGCACGTCACTTATTGAAATTGGTCACCGCTCAGCATTGATGCTGATGACGCCGGCAAGGGAGTTGCTGTGCGCCAAACAGCGCTGATTTTCAGCGGTGACCGTGTGGTGACATATTAAATAAAATAAATATACATATATTTTTATATAATATTATGATCTACTTAAATAAAGATAAACTGGGTTGTGTATTTATGGCTGGCAACACTGTTTATCTACAATTTATGTATTAGTAATTTATAAGTATTTTTATCAGCAGTCTGGTTAACTTAGTTTGAATTTCCAGGTATTTTTGTCTCCGTTTTTTTTTTAATTAGGCGGAATGTGTAAAGTTATAGATTTTAAATCGTACGTATTTTTTTTTTTAATTTTTGATGCCGTTACTAAGAAAATCTATAAAAACTAACTTCGAAATTTTTTAAGTTAGTTTTTATGGATTTTCTCAAAACTGGGTGAATAGTTACGAAATAAAAGTACTATTTAAAATCTTTAACTTTACAAGTTCCACTTGTTTTTATGACAAACGGAGTGAAGAATACCTGGAAATAATTCAAACAGTCATAACTTGTAACCGGATAGTTTTTTTTTTAATTCTTTTTGTAAGTACATGCTAGAGTCATGCCCTTTCAGTGGTTTAAGTAAGTGTTCCTTTTTTTTTTTTTTAAAGAATACTAGCAACGTGGGTCACACATTACTAGTATTCTTGTTAACCCCTCCAGCTAAGCTAAATGCTTGTGTTAAGAGTGAGTTCACGCCGATAGTGCACTGGGTGGGGTTCGAACCCGCAACCACTTGATCGCAAGTCCAACGCCTTGCCGTTACGCTACCGCCGCTTTTTCAAATACACCTTCGTTCCAAACTCACACGTTTCTTTTTTTTTAATACGGCAAGGAGTCACATTATATAGCGATGTCAGGAATGTTATAAACAAAAAGTCCAAACGTTCCAAACAAATACGATTGAAATTCCATATTTTATTGCAAAGTTTTTGTTACTTATTTACGCTACACTGCGCATGACTTTTAACTAGTTTGACTGCTTTAGTCTGCTTTAGATATAGAAATATTTTAATGACATCCTTATTTTATGCGATTATCTTTAAAACTTCGCACTAACATGATTGTTTTAAACTTTTGACTGCATAGGTGGCGCAATGGTTAAAGTGGTCGCTTTGCCATTACACCGCGGATTCCCACACGAGACAACAAAGTGTGTGTAATTAATAATCATATAAAGTTGAATTCATCAATTGTTTCTAAACTCTGTACACTGTATGCATACATAAATAGCGGTAATATTTATGAGGTACCTAAAACTTCAATCGAATTGCACGGATCATGGTCACGGGTGGACGAGATAGGTGGATGAGAGCTTAGCAACGCCTCCGTGAGTTGCGAGATTCGACAACAACCCGCGCATATTATATTGACACTGCCAACAATGTCATCAACAGTGTTGTTTTCAAGAATTCAATCAAGGACGTAATTATCTTTCCATTTGTCTGAAAAAACTCTCCTCAAGACGTTGGCACTGCCGCGGAGGCGAGCGAGATTGGAGGCACGTCTTTTACGCATGATGGCCGCAGAATCATATATATTTCTTTCGGCGGTCATTGTCTACGCGCTAAACCTCCACGGTAGCCCTAACAATATCCTGACTGTGTTATTATACTGGACACGTAGATCGCTGTATACTCGCCCACTATATCTGGTCCACATACTGCACGTGTAAAAAGATTGACAGAAGGCCTTAAATAAGGTGATTTTTACTGCCTCTTTACATCGTGCAAATCTGCAGGCAAGCATATTATTTTGTATACCTAGTTAGGGTTAAGTTATGCTCTGCTGCTAAAATGTTATTTAATACAACATGCAGTTATTGAATCAAAATGATACCACTATTATCCTTAATTTCTCAACAAAATATCGTATTTATAAACGGAAATCCACAGATGCTTACACTGCATCTTTTAACATACAAAAACAGTTAGTTTTTTTATCTTAACCCTGCAAACGCCGCTATCAATATTTCAGACGGGTTTATGCGCAAGTTGTTCGGGCTTTCGATTGCAAATTTTATGCGTCTGTGAGATTACGTCTCAGATACAAGAGAGGGATAGATGTATTTAGATAGGAAAAAATTTGCAGATAATGTTAAAAAGTGTTTTGTATATATTTGAAGTAAACATATAGGCTTTGAATTTTTATTTTATTTTAGTTTATTAAACAAACAGATACAATATACAACAATAATAATATACAAGTAGTTTGAACATTATCCAAAAACAGTTTCCACAAATATTTTTTCATTTAGCGCCAAATAAAAATTTATTGCGATATTCAAGAAAATAAGAAAGACTTGCGTAATCACCACATACTGAAGGCAATCACTATTATGCAGAATATTTTCTTTTTATTGATAGTATTATAGGAGATCTCTTGGTCTAGTGGTTAGTGATCCTGACTGCTGAGCCAAAGGTCATGGGTTAAATTCCCAACAAAAACTAATATTTATGTGATGACCACGATCAGTTTTTCTGGGTGTGATTTAGTAGTAGTAATAGTACATTTATCAGTGGTCTGGTGACCATAGTACAGGCTCTGCCTAGTTCAGGATCAGACGGCCGTGTGTAAGATATCATCTGGAGGTATTACTATTTTTTTTTGGTTCATCTCAGTGTTCTAGTCATACATAATATACAAAAACAATCTACCAACAACATATCACACAGTTACATGACGTAAAACTAATTAAGAATTATCAAGTTGCCTAAAGCACCAATTTCCAACACAATCCAGACAAATAAACTAACTTCTGAAGCATCTAAAACATTTATGTTTTCGGCTAAACTTTGCTAATACAATAACATACGTATGTAGAAGATAATAACATACAAAATACAACAACAGTCACAGAAGCTAAGGCTGGACTACAAATCTGACTGTTATAGTTTGGTGTTTATCTAAACTTGTTGTAACAGCTGAAGTTTGAAACAATTTAGAGTTGGTACTATGTTTAGGATGAGTATCTCACACGGTACACAAATAAAAACCTTATCACTTACAGAAAACTTTCATGAGGGTAATAAAATAGTAGTAATTTGTTGCAAAGCCAACAGAACCAAAAAAATTATGAAATACCTTGAACGGGGGCCATCTCACATTCTATACGAGGCTGCATATCCCTGATCCAGTACTGACTAGAATTTTATAATTTTGTTTTCTTGTTTAACGAATTCTTAAATATTATTTTGCGTCTTGTTAGAATTCTTAAACATTTTCCCGAGTGACACCATCTATAATTTATTTGAAAAAAATAAAAATGGCAGTTATATAGCGACATTTTCAAATGTAAAAAAGTCTTCAATTGGCGTTTGGGCAGCCGTGTTTTTAATTAGTAGTTTAACCACTCGTTCACTAGCCGTAGTCTATAATAATGTGATAAATTAAGAGTGCGTATTCTGTGAGTGTGAATGTATGTGGATATTATCTGAAATCACTGCACCTATTTGAAAAAATCCTTCTTGATTTAAAAGATTCATTCAGATATAGCTGCAATGTAACAAGTACCTTGTAAAAAAACATATTGAAAGAGTGTCCTTGGAGTTTCTTGCCTGTTCTTCTCCATAGGATCTACGTTTTGGAACAGGCAACTAGCTTCACGACCGACTTATACTGACTGATTCCTGACAATTCAAAAATACTTGAAATAAATAATTTTGATTTTGATTTTGATGGACCGATATCCTAATAAAGCATAGGCAAATCAAGGAATGGGGAAGATACATTGTACGATAACTTTTGATAAAAATTCAGTAAGTAATTGTTTTGTGGAAATACATCCATGGCTTGAACAAAAGCCGTTGGCAATATTGTGATAGTTTGTACAGCGAGTTGGCAAAGGGTTTGGCTTGGAAATGTCTTTGGACTATTTCCTTTTGTTCGTTGCGATGTAGTTATTTTAATTTATATCATTTGCGACATATTTCAGATTACTGGTTTGGGTCAGGATTAAGTATTATAACCGCTATAATTTTTTAAGTTTTTTGGAAATGTATATGCCATTTCACAATATAAAAATGTCTAATAAAACGAATAGCAGTAAAGGAACTCCGTAAAACTCAGAAAAAGAGGGAACTGTCGGGGGGGGTCCCGGCTGAGGTAACCAGATATTACCCGCTGACAAAGCCGCGACTACTTCTAAAGTTAATGAGCTCCCAAAGTATTCTTGATTTATCTCGAGTCTCTCTATCATGTCTGTCTTGTGGTCCCCTCCCCCCTTCAATAATTCCACCTATCAAAATCGCAATTCACGATCTAAACAAGAAAAACTACCTAAAAACACTAAATAACTACCTACTTATGGTGGAGTGACGGCGGAGCATGCGACTGTGGAGTCGGGGTAGAGGATTTGATTTCCACTCAGTACAAATATTTCTATGCATATCTTTATACATTTATCGGGGTGTTTACAAAAAAAAATATCTAAGCATGTTTATCGGTATTCTAGAACTCATAGTACATACATACATACATTCACGACAATATCCCCTAAGGGGTAGGCAGAGACATATCAAACACCCACATTTTGCCAACTATAATTTTGGTCCCACTCATGGAATACGGGGTAAGTCTATTGCCATCCTGAAAGAAAGAAAAGAAAGAAAAAGGTTATTTCGGCAACGCATAAAAAATATAAGTAACATAAACAATTTTGCAGCTTTAATTACTGTCAGTGCCCAAAACGGACTCAATTGAGCATTGTGCCAGACGAAAGTAATTTAACTATAATATGTTTGTATTTAGAAATATATAAGAATAGTTATCAGCAGTCTGGTTACCATAGTACAGGCTCTGCCTAGTTTTGGATCAGACGGCCCCGTGTGAGATGTGTGAATTTATTAGTTTATAACTGGCTGACACTGGTTTTCAATTGGGCCCAAGGACGCTACTCCAGCGGATACTTTGGGAACTCAAGATGGGAAATTTGGGAGTATATTGAAAGGGAAGGAAAGGTTGGTATACAGAAATCTTAGGAGGTATCAGCAACAGCTCAAGCAGACCTACATACCTGTAACTCGGACTAGTCGTTCCCGGGAACTTCGAGCCTAACTGTCCCACATTTAAAATTACTTAAAAGAATTGGCCGAGCATAAAATATCTCGCGCTGATAATTGGACAAATTATAAAATTTAAGAATCCCTTATCATTAAATTCCTTAAGTATGTCAGCAAAACGTACCGATCATAACATAAAGGTCTTATCAGCCGTTTGAACGATCAGTTAGCAATGTTATAACCGTTGTAATGTCTGCGAGGGATCTTTGGGACCAAATCACTTTCATTTAATGTAATTCCTGCTTGTACGTGTAAATGTACCTTTTTCTTTGTACGTGAGAAAGACACATCTTTAATTATTATTTGGTTGGTTGTATATTTAAGAAGTTAGATAGATAATTACCCCTTTTTTATAGTGTGGAAACCCCCACGGGTCATAACCTTACCGGAGCTAACGGTAAGATGGTATGTCGGAATCGAACCGACTAAAACCACACGGTGTTCCGTCACAAGTGGGTCTATTGCAGGAGGACCCGGGATACCCTAGGAAGGAGTCCTCCGGGAACCTAGATAATTACCCCTGTGGTGCGACAATAGTGCATTCGTTTACGACGTCATATGTATATATGCATTGGTTTCAATGCATAATATAATAATATATGTATTTATCAAAAAGTATGTATGTTTATCTGTGTTTCATAACACAGTAGAAGCTCAGTTTCATTTAGGTCTAGATAGCGATGTGTATATATTCTAGAACACTTATTACTATTGTTATTCTATCAGAATAGAGACAACTTACGCTACACGAATATAAATAGTCAAAGTCGCATAAACATTCTTTACTAACTTTTAAACTTTCGCGTTCCATGATATAATTATACAAATAATTTTGATTAGATAACAATTTGGATTTTAAATATAAAAAGCAACCCGCCCGGCTTCGCACGGGGAGCAAAGCATATTTAGATTTTTTCCGACATCTTACATTTTACACAAAACCCTAATGAATTATACACCTAAACATTCCTCATGAATCACTCCGTCTATTGGTGAAAACCGTATGAAAATCCGTTCTCAAGCTATTGAGTTTATCGCGTACAGACAGACAGACAGACACAGCGGGGGACTTTGTTTTATAATATGTAGTGACAATATTATTTTAAATAACTCCAGGCAAATCAAAACATCGTAAATTTTTAAATTTTAACACTTACACTACTACCATTTAAATTTAAAAAATAATTATTTTATATATGTTCCCAAATAAAAAAACTCGATTTCTTCCTACAATCATTGCAATAAATAAAATATCTAACTAGGTAGATACTTCTGACTGTGTTTGTACGTCATGTACATGTCAATAATATATTTCTACTGACCGATAGAGGTGGTAATAACTAAATTTCATTATGTCTGTACACAATATGCCACAACAGTCAAGCTGAATATGACAATAGTCAAATTGAAATCACAACTGTTGTGTTCTATTACTAAACAGAAACCACATGGCGCAATATGCCGAATGTTCTACGATAATAATTATTATATAGCCACAATGCCAATGTGCCAGCAATATAGGGTTAATGGTTTCTCCTTTGTAATAGGAGTGAGGACAGTTTAGTCAATACAATAATGATATATACTCAATTTTATACCCTTGTATACCTATATACCCTTGTTGCATTTAATGATGTTGCCTGCGACTTCGTTCGCGTGGAAATTCAAATTTATCTCGCGGGACATACATTTTTCCGGGATAAAAAGGAGCCTATGTCTTACCCCAGGATACAATCTATCTCCTTGCCATTATTCGTGAATGGAAACAAACAAACAAAGTTACTTTCGCATTTATAATATTAAGTATGGATATTTTACCGAAAGAAGAAAATTTAATTTATGTAATTTCTTCAATAAACTTCATAAGCTGCTGACATGGAAGGGCCTTCTCATAAGGTTTATTTATTCTTTAAACTCAAAGCAAATATCAGTCGTAATGGAAAATGTCTATAATCTGTTATCAAAAACCCCACTAATATTACAAATGTGAAAGTTTGGATGAATGGATGGATTGATGGATGTTTGTTACACTTTCATGCAAAAAAACCACTGAACCGATTGCGATGAAACTTGGAATGAAGATAGCTGGAGACCTAGATTAACTGACTGGCCTGTTGGTCTAGTGGTTAGTGACCCTGACTGCTAAGCCAGAGGTCGTGGGTTCGATTCCCACCCAGGACAAATAATTGTGTGATGAGCACGGTAACTTGTTCTGTATCTGGGTGTAATTTATCTATTATGTGTATCTATTTAGAAATATATAAGTATGTTTACCAGCAGTCTGGTTACCATAGTACAGGCTCTGCCTAGTTTGGGATCAGACGGCCGTGTGTGAGATGTGTGGAGTTATTATTATATTATTATTAACGCATGGGCTACTTTTTATCCCGATATTCCCATGGGATCGGGACTTACGCTGGTGAAACCGCGTGGCGCTGCTAGTAAGAGATATAAATAAGAATATTTAGAAGTAATTCTAATCAACTGCAGATAAAGATTGTAATATTATTTTCAAGATCTCCGCATCAAGACTTTTGTTATCACACCATAACAATGGTGATCATCCCTACTATCTGAGTACCATTTACTTCTTCCATAAACGTTTATATAAAGCATAATTCTCATCTCCTTTCTAAATGTTTGATAATAAAACGTCTCTTAGCATAATTATTCCAGTAGCCGTCATATATGTAAGGTCCCAAATATATTACAGGTCCCTTCAATTGGTTATTGGGCAAGGAACTGGCGAATTTGAATAAAAGGCTTTCATAAAATAGTCGGTAGGCTGTTATTGTGACAGGGTTGGTAGGGATGTTCGATGATTTATCGATATGCAAAAACCAAATTTCATATGTGGATGGGAGATCGTGACTTGAAATTCTGAATAGCTATGTTAAGAGATATATACTTACATGTTTACTAAATATTAAAATAAAATGTGTTTTTGTCTTAGAGGAAGTGGACAGCGATAAGGATAAAATAAAAATATAAAAAATTGCCACAGGAAGTCTCTATACATTATAGTGATTCAATTAGTATATAAATGCTATAATATTTTAATTATTTCCCGTGCTCTGGTAGTATAACAAGTAGTCCATACCGTTACTAGTACTAACATTAGTAGTGCCCACTACTTGTTTAAAACTGTTATTTAATAACAATAATAATTTGACACATCTCACACACGGTCGTCTGATCCCAAACTAGGCAGAGCCTGTGTTATGGTAACCAGATGCTGATAAACATACTTATATATCACTAAATACATACAGATCACTACATATTATAAAACAAAGTCTCCCGCCGCGTTTGTCTATCTGTTCGCGATAAACTCAAAAACTACTGAACGGTTTTCACCAATAGATACAGTGATTCATGAGGAAAGTTTAGGTATATAATTTGTTAAGGTTTTGTGTAAATTGGTTGAAATATGACGATGATTGTTGAAGATGTCTGCTACCCGTGCGAATCCGGAGCGGGTTGCTAGTTATAGCTAAATTACACCCAGGCACATTTGTTTTGTGTCTTCTGTGTGATCGTGCTCATCACACAATTATTTTTCGTGGGTGGGAATCGAACCCACGACTTGTAGCTTAGCAGTTACGATCACTAACTTTCAACAAAATATTTTCATAAATTTTTTAAATGAATTTTTACACATTTGACATTTTAGTATTAATTTAGGTTTTAACTTAAATTTTTTTGTAGAAAAAACTTGATTCTAAGTTATTTTTATACCAATAGGAAGTTATCCATTCTTAGATAATTTTTACGAAACTTAGTAGACGCGTGATCTTCATTTAAACATCATACAAGTATATTTAGGTAAAATATATCAGTTTTTTAGATTAAGCTAACGATGTGATCTTATAACCATCTACTTAAAACTTAAAAAAAACTATCTAAAAACTTAGTGTGTGTCAATCAGTCATCGACGGCTCATTAGTCATCAATTTTGAGGTTTTTTAAGTAACCTAAGTTGAAATTTCATCAGGTTTCAAATCAATATATTTATAAACAATTCTCTCTTTAAAATTATACTAGACGTATCTAAAAGTTATTAGATTCATTTTGTTAAAACGTAACTTTAAAAAATAGAGTCTATTGTATTAAAAAACTATTTTCCAATCCAATCAATCCGTATAATAACTAACATCAAAATGTCAACAATAATCCACGATAATTATAAACTAAAGACAGCAGATCATCGATACCGTCACATCCCTACCGGACCTATCATTGTAACCCTTCCATAAAGCGTCGGTACATCTGACCCAGGGTTTAACCTTCCGATGTATCTTAGCAAAAACTCACGCGTACTTACACGAGTTTTCGCTTACCGATATGTTGACTTTGGGTAAAGACTTTTTTTAGGGATTTCTGTCAAGGCTCGTATTGGAAAATGGAAGGGTATATATTTGAGGGTTGTGTGCGTGATTGAAAGTTATTGTTGTACTAAAAGATAGGCGATAGGGTAGTATTTTGTCGATAAACACTGTTTTGTAACCATTTATTTTCATTTGTTCGGATAAATATTACGGTTACCTCAGTATTTTTGTATTTCAGGTAAAGAGAGAAAAAAAGTAATCTATCATGTGTTGAATGTAGAGGGTCATTAAGTTACTCAATGAGGGGGAAGTTAAGCATATTGAGGTACAGGTAATGGTTTATTTCTATTGATAGGTCGCGTCATCAAACACCAGGTACTGACACCTCTGGAGTTGGAAAAGCATATATGATATGATGACCACTTACAATTAGACAAACTGTATGCTTGTTTGCTACCTTATCTCCAGCCGTATAAAAAACAATTTTGCAACAACACTGAGCACAGAAGATTTCTGCTTGAATTAAGTCCGCCAGTCTGGGATAGTCTTTTCTACTCTACTCAAAATGCTGTTAATTAGTTAGCGTAGTGCTGTTATTTTCTACTGGTGAACAGTCACATGATCTGTTACTAGTTTTGGCTATTTTGGCAAGAGTGACCGCTCCCGTGTTGCGGTGCTTGTACCGCAAGTAAATAAAAAAAAACTGCCAAGTGCGAAGTTCCACAAGATTTAACACAAAACTAAAACATCACATCAATTATTATATTTATTGTTATAGAAATATACACTCAGCTGTAAAAATTGCGATTGTCTGCCTATTACGGTAGATGACTAAAGCTGCCTGCCAGACAGACGGACAGCAGAAGTTTCGTAATAGGGTTACGGAACCCTCATTTTGAAGGTAATTTTTAAAAGTAACTTCATTAAACATAAGGCTATTAGGAATTTCAAACTTTTTATATTATCATCAAACCAAGATAAATAGGGGCAGGCAGTAATGTTAATGGATCAAGAACGCGTGGATGGCTGTCTCTCCTTTCACAAAATCACTACATAGTATAAAACAAAGTCGCTTTCTCTCTCCCAAAATTTTTAAAACTACCCTACGGATTTTGATGCGGTTTTTTTAATAGATAGAGTGATTGAAGAGGAAGGTTTATATGTATAATAACATCCATTAAATAGTGGAGAAATACTGTTATTTTTGAGGTTTCTAATGTGATGTCGTAAATAATTACGTAACTACTGGATCGATTTTAATCAATTTTTCAGTGAATGACATAGGCTATATATTTTATACCCGTGCGAAGCCGGAGCGGGCCGCTAGTATATTATAAAAACAGCTATAGCTTTAGCTTTAGAACATGTTTTTTCTGATAATCTGTATTTAAAATTTCATGATGATTGATAACAAACACACTCACTTTAGCATTCAGGATTGTCGAAAAAAAAAACAAAGCTATGAGAGTTCTCATAATTTTAGAATCAATGTGTTACAAGTGACTACCGCCGCCCATGGACACCTGCAACTCAAGATTCACAAGTGCCCGCCTTCAAGGTGGGAATAGGGGAAAGAGGAGGGGGCGGATGGGGCCTCCGGTAACCACACTCACTAGGCAAAACTTCTCGCCGGTTTTCCGTGAGGTCAACTGACCCATACGTGACGAAGAACTTCCATGTAACTTGAATGAACTTCCATGAAAAATGTCCATTTACTAAATTATTTTGAAAAACATTGTGCAATTTCCTTAGTAAATCCAGTATAAGCCACACAAAATAAAACGAACCTACTTCAAACCAGCTGCCAACTACAACCAACCAACACCTTTTACTACCGTAAACACCTAAAAATGATTTCGTACCTAAAATTTTCACCTTACAGCCCTCGGGTTCGAACCAATAACGGAGTAGGAATAATAAAAAATTCACATCAAACTGAATGTCATCCCCTACTTGAGGGTGTTATTAGAGAATTTATGAGCGGCAAGCCCGCATACCATATTATATTTTATTATCCGGCGCAAGGTTTATATTGCAGCGATAAAATATATTATGTAGACAAAGTTAAAGAGATTGAACCTACATACCGATGTAATTATTCATGAGAATGTTAGGGTTAATTTTTGACTATTCTCGCGATAAAATAATTAACTTTAAAAAAGTGTCACTGTCGTCAATGCGCCTATATTCATGCCTTAATTTTCCACTCTAAGAGATGGAATATTTTTTTCAAATGGCAAAAATATCTCTTAACGTAAACACAAATTAAAAAAAAACACAATAGTCAGTCGAATTGAGAGTCTCCTCTTTTTGTGTACAAAAAGGCTTTCGTTAAATATATTATACAGTACAATAAATAATTTGTTACTTAGGTTTATTAAGAGATACTTACATCACAATTAAAAAAAAATAAAGATATAAGTTTTTACTAACGTGTGAATTCCGGTGATGCCCGACTAATTTCGAACCCGACTGTCACGTCAGTGTCAGACATTAAACCGAATATCTTTTCTTAATATTAACAAAAATTAAATGTGCATTGAGCGAGATTAGAACCTCCACTCGCTTTGCAGTCTAGTGATAAGTGGTTAAGACCCTCCTCATCACAGACTTGTTCATATGTTCATACATAAAACCATTCAATCACAAGTAACCTAACCTTTTTTTTTCTAAACTCCATTTGTTTCTGAACCTTTAAAGATTTATAACCTCATTTCAAACTTAAATTCAAACAAATTTAAATTTATTCCAAAATAAAATTCAATTTACATAGGGTTTTAAAGGGCGTAACGGACATTTAGCTGGTAAACGATATTGACATTTACTTCTATCAACACTTGTGCCGTTAAAGTTAATTATAAATTATCAGTGAAGGGATCTTTGTGCCTATTAGATTTTTGAATTATAATGATATCCATTTATATGGTTTATTTTGTAAAAAGTTCCTGAACGTAAAATTTTATAATTTAATCAGGGAATTAGGAGAAATATTTCGTTCTGGAATATATAGATAATTTAAAAATATAACATACACTAATGGCCCTGTGGGTGCAGTGGCTACCTACGCCGCAAATGTAGGGATTGGACTCCCAATTCGGCATTTTCAATAATATTCGGGAGTGCAGAGTTGACAATTGCTGATTAGATTATAATTATGATATAAGTTGCCTAATAATTGATAACAATCACCATCAGATGTATGATGATTCAATGTAAGAGCATTATTACCAGTAAAAGTTGAATGATTAATCATTGTATTAAACATTTTTGAGCTTTTACTTTTAATCGCTCGAAACACGTTACTGGTACTTAAGGACAGGGTCGTCTGAGTTTAATTTTGGAAAAGAATAGGGTTGTCATCAAGCGAGACAACGCTGATAATATATGACTAATGCTCATGAACACGATAACTGCTTGCCATGAGTGGTCTATGAGCGTGTTGACATATTACCATTAGAAAAATAATATTTAAATTAATATAGTATTTAAATATGTCTAAAAGGGCTCCGATTTCCCAACAACAGCCAGTTCATTCCCTTCTTACCTACCTTAGCCGTTCAACATACTCCCAATTTTATTTATTTACACTACCTACAAATACATTGTATAAGGCGGACTTAATGCCGTAGGCATTTTCTTCCAGTCAACCTTTGGGTGATGCAGAGACGTGCATGGCATATATAATTAAAATTTTAGACTAACATAGTCGCTAAGTAAAATATATATTTCGTATATAAGCCTACAAACATACACACCATATAAATATATCATTATATCAATAGGTGAAGAGAATTCTTTGTACCCCTTTTTAAGAAAATTTCGCGAACGTAGTCACGTGAATTTTGGAATATTTACAGTTTATATATAGGAGAAGTGCAGGAAGCTAACATTTTTAAACAATATGTCTTACCACTTTAAAAACTACGTGAAAATGGCTTAATCAAATTACAGCTCAAGTTATACTGGCCAATGAAAAAACCATGGTCGAAATTCGACCACCACGGGTTCTCTAGAAATAATATACTAATATATATATATATATATATAAATAATGGAGACATTTGTAAAGTATTTATTATTCAGGGGATTCCGCTAAAAATTCGCTGCAGATCTGACGTACTTCAACTTTGAAAGTATACCGGTTAGTGGAGACCCTAATTTCTTGTGGGAGCACATTCCACAGCTTGGACGGTAAAGGAAGAATGAACTAAACTGGAGTTATGAGAAGGACAGAGAAGGAGAAGACTATTAATATCTGTAATTCCAAAAGTGTATAGCTGATGGTAATAGGCTTGCCTAGGGGGTAAGTGGGACCAAATAATTTGGTCCCACTATTATTATACTTGACAAAATATTGGTGTTTAATACGTGTCTGTCTACCGCTTCGAGGACACAAGCGTGAGATCTTTTAAAGATTATTAGGCAATTAGGAAATTCAAACTTTTTATATCATCATTAAACCTTGATAAACGGGGGGAAGGCAGCAAAGTTAATAAATCAAGAACGCGCTGATGACTATCTCTCTTCAAAATATATTATAAAACGTCGTCAAACAAAGCTATGACAGTCCCCATAATTTTATGGGGTGCTTAGATAAATGTGGGTACCATAAAGTTAGCATAACTTTTACTAGAGACTATATAAACTAACAAACTGACTATATAAAACTTTTATATAATTTTTTCTGACGTTAAGTGATTAGATTCAAACTAATTAAAAAACTTAAATATAACCTGAATTCCAATTCAAGGAATGCAAAATCTCACTTGAGGTTACACTGAGAGAAAACAAAAGATTATTTATGTGCGACAACCCTACTGTTGCAAAGCTTTTCCATCAGGTAAGTCTGCTTATTTGTCATATTAATGATGTAACCTACCAGGTAAATAGGGTCCCCAGAGTCCCATAGGAAGCGCTTCCATAGGGTTGTCAAACACAAGTGATGTCGAGAATTTATAAGCTACGTATTAAAGTAGCTTAAAATTTATTTGAATATAAAAATAATACCATTTTATGCACAAATTATACTCTTTAGTGGTTTTACGTTAGTTCAAAGTGCAACCCTTACAGGTTTTGTTCTTTTACATAGAAAATTTAACGGCCGCGGATTATCACCTTACCGGGGCTAGCGGTGAAGTGCTATATCGGAATCGTACCGACTAGAAACACACGGTATGACGTCACACCTTTTGTCTATTGAATACGACAGGGTATACCCAAAAAGTAAGTCGCTGATTACTCAGAAACCATTTTCAAAAATGTTATATAAGTTTTAATAAATCATCAAGTAGTAATCTTTATTTAATAACTAAGTACTTACATATAACGGTGAGGCTTGCGTTGGCCCTTATGACCTTATGCATCTGCGCAGGTCCCACCTGGCACTGGTATTCAGCATCGTCTACGAGAGTGGCGTTCACAATACGAAGGTTGTAAACACCATGGCGGCGATCTCCAAACATTGTGTAGCGAGGGTAGCCTGGGATTACCGAAGAAAAGCCTGGGAAAGAAAAAAACATTGGATTGGGTTTGGAAAGATCTATTTTTGTCTGTTTTATAGTACACAAAAATTATTCTGCATTCCACAACTGATTGACAAATAGAAGAGTGTGTGTCGTAAGAAAGTGTGGAATGCTTAACATCAAATGTTACAAATAGTAATAATTTCACACATCTCTAACACGGCCGTCTGATCTCAAACTAGGCAGAGCCTGTATATGGTTACCAGACTGCTAATAAACATACCTATACTAAATACATACATATTGTAGATAAATTACACCCAGACACAGAACAAATGACCATGCTCATCACACAATTATTTGTCCTGGGTGGAAATCGAACCCACGACCTGTGGCTCAGCAATCAGGGTTACTAACCACTAGACCAACATGCCCGTCATAGTTAATTGGTAGTAATTAATAAAAGTATAGCTATTATAAAAATATAGTTGAAATCATCACTTTTTTTAACTAATTTATTTATTCTCTAACGTGTCTTAATAGTGTGTTGTTGAATAGCCTATAAACTTCCTCAAAAATTGGTGTATCAAATGCAACAAAAAAATTTTGATTAGAGAATTTAGATTAGGCCTACAAATATTATAAACCTGAACGTTTGTGAGGATGTATGGATGTTTGTTGCTCTATCACGCAATTACTACTGAACGGATTGCGATGAAACTTGGTATGTAGATAGCTGGACACCTGGATTAACATATAGGCTTTTTATCCCGATATTCCCACGGCATCAGGACTTACGCAGGTGAAACCGCGGAGCACAGTTAATTAAATTATAAATTCCAATGTGAGTCAGTCCATTTAGGTTAGGCTTTCAAGCCTTAACCACTTACGATTACTACCTTTCACTTTAGGATTCATTAACATATATGTATGTAGTTACTACTAATCACTTAAGGTATACTGTATTAAGGTATAATATATATTGTTAGGTATATTGTATATTAATTATGTATAGGAAGGACAGACTACAGAAAAGGACATTGACATACATTACTAATCTATACAAATAGATTTATCACAAACCCTAATAAGGGTAAAAGGTGAGATCGTCCTAATACCGGTAAATGGTGAAAACGTCCTAATACCGGTAAAAGGTGAGTTCGTCCTAATACCGGTAAAAGGTGAGTTCGTCCTCATACCGGTAAATGGTGAGAACGTCCTAATACCGGTAAAAGGTGAGAACGTCCTAATACCGGTAAAGGGTGAGAAAGCCAAGCAAACGTCGAGTATTACAATAGACAGCAAATTGTATCTGATGGCTTATTGGTAATTCCTGGCAGCATCTCCACAACTCCATACAGACTATGTGTTGGAGTTCAGAATGCTCAGTATTCTACATATCAGTGAATTGATAGTGAGCCGGTGGCGAAGGGACACGCTACGGCTAATTACAGTCGTCTAAAGGCATAAGAAGTAGCGATTTAAAACTTAATTGAACGTAAAAGAATACAGTAAGCAAGGTGTAATTCTAGATAAAACAATATCACTTCAAATATATTTTTTTTTTATCATAACAGAATCTTCTTTATACACTTGTTAGTTTTGATTCATTTTTGAGAGAAGGTATATAATTGGCCAAGCCTATCGTGGATCTCAATTGTAACAATAGTTGCTTAATTTAAAATGCAGCTATACACGGCTTACTCGGTAAATAAGGTTATTTAAAAAAATAAAAGGAAGAAATATATCAGAATACATACTGTAATACGAGTACGAGCAAAGTACGAAGCGTCTCCAATGGTACGGTCACGTGATGCAAATAGACGAGGACTATGTAGTTAGAAAAAACATTACAATTGCCTGTACACAGGTGAGATAGAGGACGACCTCTCGCCACGTGATGGACCAACATGACGAAACTCTTATCAGAGGAAGAATTGCCCGACTTGAAAACCCAGGACAGATTGTCTTGATTGATGTCCTGGCACCACAAAATTAGGAGAGCCTACCCCACATAAAGTAATAAGCGAGAAATAAGAACATCAGAAAACATGCACACAAAATTACAATTATGCCTCTCTTAACTTTCATGTCATTGCGCTGTCGATCTAAATCGCTTCCGCTTGTAACATGTTGCGGCTGTCATACAGGTCACATCTCTTGTTGTCTCATAGCGTCCAATGGGATTTATCAGATTTATGTCTTCAGCCGACGCACGATAATGAGATGGGCAATGGTTCGACGCCGAGTTGATTTGATCACTAACTTTTGTAAGGGGCATGTGTTATATCAAACTAATTTTGTCGATAATTTATCGATCATACCTTTGTACATCATTAGCAGGTAAATTAAAATGTTAGAAAATCAGTGGTCTTGTTTAGTGTTGTCCGCGTTTGACAACATTTACCATATTTCTTAATGGATGTATCGATTTGATTTTTTTTTTTTTAAATAAAAATACGAACTTTAATCGATTTATTCCTTTAGCCAAAAGCTAAGGACTATTACAGGCCCTCTCCTCCTCACGACTACGTATTTGTTTATACTGCCCCCACCCCACCCAACTTTACGTTATATGAGCAGGGTCAGTATACCTGCATCAATTTCCCCAAACCAAGGCCCCGAGACGCAGGGACCTTTATACGGCAGGTCTTACCTCCAACGCCATGGCGCCGGTACTAATTAAGGCTAGTTACCCGTATGCCTATCGGTCACAGAAGATCGCCACTCGTGAAACCACACTCGACCCCCCATTCGCAACCAGCACACTCCCTATTGTCCAGATAGGTACCGGAGCTGTAAGGCACGCTCACTTCCCGCATATTTGCATATGGTCGCCTTAACACCGCTAAGTTCGTCAGAGAAGCCGACTACCAGTATCCAGCTGGTAATCAAGTGTAGGTCTACCCTGGCCTACGGTCGGGTGTCCGGATCAGTGTCTAGTCACTGACTATTCACGGCTTATTACAGTTAAATCAGATTTCTAATAAGGGTCATTTCACTAGGCTACTAAGCTTCGTTTGGTGAACGTTATGCTAACGTAAAAATGTTCAGCCATTTTAAGATGACAATTTTATTCATTAGTTGAAACTTTTAACAGAGAAACCACGTTTGTAAATTATGGTTAGGGAAAATTTACAAACGCAGACGAAGTTGCGCGTCACAGCTAGTAATCGTATATAATACTTAGTACTTCACTAACCTTCACTGCTAACAATATTTTATTTGCGAATTCAACAACTATTTTTGTATTTAATGCTATCGTTGAAGCCCAAACCGTGAAGACGAAGCCAATATGTTAACAACTACGCTACCACTACATTATGACATCGACACCGAAATTTCACAATTTCAGTTCAAAGAATCACCCACCACAATCATATAAAAGATCACAAATTCCATTATCTATTCTCAAATTACATTAAAAAAAAGTGCGAGTTGAACTGGGTTCCGTACGATGAATGTATCTGCCACGTTTTCTTTTTATTTGACATAAATTTGTTTGTGGTATTTATTATGTTATTATAAAACTAGACTTCTTATAGGTTTCCCTGTAATCCTTAAGTAAAACACTATTTTCTGTTTTTTGTTTTTCAAAATGGTAGGCTCAGTAGTAATCGGAGATAAGAAGTGGACGGGAATGGTAAATTTGCATCTATTTTCTTACATAACTTTAAATCTAATAATTTTAAAACTATAAAAAACATTGCGTCCCCCACAACAACTTTTTTTCCAAAAGTAATAAAAGCTAAACACTCCACACATCTCTCACACGGCCGTCTGATCCCAAACTAGGCAGAGCCTGTACTATGGTAACCAGACTGCTGATAAATATTGTAATATAAATATTATAGATAAATTACACCCAGACACAGAACAAATGATCGTGCTCATCACACAATTATTTGTCCTGGGTGGGAATCGAACCCACGACCTCTGGCTTAGCAGTCAGGGACACTAACCACTAGACCAACAGGCCAGTCCCTCCCCCATATTCAAAATTCATTTATCCACGTTCCACATCTGTGTTTGGGTTACAGAAATTGATATGTGTACTAATTTTCTACTTAGTCGGTCCTGAAACAAAGACACATGAGTAATCCTATAAAGGTTCCGTTTTTTCATTGAGACGTAAGGAACCCTAAATAGAAATCGGTTTCGCAAACCAGATTTGTAATTATAGACCAATATCATTGTTTCCCGCACTAATTGTTTTGTTACAGACGTATCGTAACGATTTTCTATCGTACGGTTAATCGAATCGAATTGACATCACTAGCCGATAGTCACGCGATCGGAAATATTCGATTTCAGTTAAACATTAGGCGGTTGTAGCTATGGAGCAATTATTAAAGTAATAAGTATTAGATTCTTGGAATCGATCTCTCGTGTCAGAATTATGCGGAGCAACGTTTACTTAATCGCGATTGTCTATTTGTTGTATCATGACATCAAAGCGCGCCTATCACTGACCAATCACAATTCGTTGATTTTTTTGCAAATGTGTGAGTCCTCGTACAAAATTAACATAATTATGGTCATTTTCCATAGTTTCAATTGTAGTCTAAATAATATGTAATATATTGAATAATTTTTCAGATCGTCAAAATTCATGATTTCTCAAAATTTGTAATTTTAGAAAAGCTTTGATCTTGAAAATAATATAAACTTATTCTTCTGCGCATTTCCAACAGTTGGCTGGCCTATTGGTGTATTGGTTAGTGATACTGACTGCTGAGGCATTGGGGTTCGATTCCCACCCAGGACAAATAATTGTGTGATGAGCATGATCATTTGTTCTGTGTCTGGATGTAATTTATCTATGATATGTATGTATTTAGTGATATATAAGTATGTTTATCAGCAGTCTGGTTACCGTAGTACAGGTTTTGCCTAGCTTGGGATCAGAAGGCCGTGTGAGAGATGTGTCAAGTTATTTTTATTATTATTAGTTACTGCAAAATTTACCTAACTATATCATCATGGTCTGCCCATCCTTGTCCCAAATTTATTTGGGGTCGGCGCATTGGTCACTTCACTGCTTACTCTTTTTACCCATATCTTCGTGTCTTTTACCCTTAACTGCCATAAGTAAATAATACTAATGGTTAGTTTTTCCTCAACAAGCATTTAGCAGATAAATTATGGACGCCTATTAAAGGTAACCTTTGTATACTGCCTTTAATATATTTCAAACAAGCCGAATCTACAATTAGCTCTAATGTTCCGTAAAATACTGAAATTCTAGACAACCCAGACTCATTTGAGGCCCGAAGATAATTAATTTCATAAACATTTGTTATAATTACTTATGTAAGTAATTCTGTATTGTATAGGTAAACAAGAATATTAGCAAAAACACTGCTTTGGTTTTCAGTAATACAAAACATATTTAAAAGTACCTACATATTTTCAACTAAAATAATTTTTCAGTAAGTTTTTAATTTGATAACATGGGTGAGTAATTCCCTCATTTATAACCTTATAGTATTGATAAATGGCAACACTATGTTATTTTTTTAAATGAATATCGTGCTCAATTTCGAACACAATTCAATCCGTTGTACTTGCAATATGCAAGTCGTGATATGTGACGATAAAGAGGTGTTGTTGATAAGAAATAACTATAGCAGTTGAAATACTGCGAATTTGTTTTTATTGTATAAACAGCGTATAGATAATACATATATATACATTTTTGTATATATATATATATATATATATATATATATATATATAAATAATTTGACTAACCTACAAAATTAAGTATACTAAGCGTCTGAGATAAATATATACTAAAAACTTTATATTTTAATATTTTACATCCAATATTTTTTTTTTATTTCGCTCCTAACATAAAATTCCAATTCATCCAATATTATTTATGTATTTACGGAAATGAACGCGATCACGAAAAGGCATTACATACCTCTGAATTGCCTGACGTTTCGACCAGGTTGCACTGGCCGTGGTCACAGACTGACTTTTCGTGATCACGTTAATTCCCGTAAATACATAAACAATATTATATCATAGAACGCGAAAGTTTAAAAGTTAGTATTCCAATTCATCGTTTGGATTTCAACAAATGCAAAACTAGTTGGAAATATTTATTTATTAATTATTTATAAGTTTATTATAGCGAAGAAATGATCATGCTGATCACACAATGATTTGTCCAGAACGGGAATCGAACCCACGACCTTAGCAATCAGGATCGTCTAGACCAACAGGTCCGTTAGTCACAAATATGATTCTCCCTTAACCAACCCTTATACGTATATTGACAAATCTAGTTTATGGTAACCTGTGGTGTACTATGCAATATATATAATAATACTTACCAAGTGCAAATCCGTCCTTGGCCCACTGCACTTGCCCTGCAAGATTAGCTACAGCACATTCCAGCACCGCCTCTGAACCCTCTTGCACCCTTAGACTTCGAGGCACTACCCTAAAGTACTGCTGCTGGAAACCGGCTGCAGATACTAGCACTGCAACAAAAGATATCACATTTTAGTAACATAAATAAATCACAGTAACAATAACCACGATCGGTGCAAATCGAACGAAACATCGGGTAAACATCTGAAGGCGAGGCAATGCCCCCGCCAAGTCGAACAAATAAAATAAAAAAATAAATAGTCGTACTATCCTTTTCTCGCACACGGCAATATCATCTACATACAACAAAATCTACCTTATATTAGAGCTCTAAGCACTTTATTTATATATATGTATATGCAGAAATTTAATACGTTAGCACTAACGGATTAATATTCTCTCTCTCTGTTCAAACAGGACTATTGAAAATAGTACATTATTCTTATGTGATTATTATAGATATTGCCAAGCAATGACCAAGTCATCATATTTATTTTTAAGAAATAAATATGTCTAATATTAATACAGTCATTATACTAATTAGGTAACAATTAGATCAAAACACTTTTCACGTCAGAAAAAACTGCGTTGCGAGACTTGCATTTTTTTACATTTTATATTTTTCATGGAATAAATATAACCGTGATTAAGTCTCTATTTACATATCTAAGATCTCAACTAGGCATCAAATCAGATACGTTTTAAAGTCATCAAACAACATAATCTTTATCCAAACATCACGCACGACAATCGGTAGGCTACTGTGGCGATTTCCACATACAGCAAAAAAATACTCATCAACGAGGACATGGGCGTGAGTATATGTATATATGAGCAATTAACAGAGAAAAAGGGTACTAAAAATCTTGTCGAATTGAAGCCGCTGTTCTGAAAGGCACCTCCAAGCTTTTTCAGCTGGCAAGCGCTTTTTCAGCGCTAGTGACACTCGTTGGTACCAAAAGCATTTACAGACTCCTGCCATCACACAATTCATTAAAATGACAATGGTTTTTTAAGAATTCTTAAATTTAAACGCGCCTACCACCCACAGTGCAGAGAATGGTTTAAATAGCGGTCTGTAACGGTCATTTCTAGAATAACTTGACACACCTCACACACGTCTGTCCGATCCCAAATTAGGCAGAGGCAGTACCCAGTAACCAGACAACTGATAAACATAATTATATATTTCTAAATACATACATATTATATATTCACACTCAGCCACAGAACAAATGGGCATGCTCATCACATTATTACTTGTCCTGGCTGGGAATCGAACTCACGAGTTCTGGCTCAGCAGTCATTAAGAACAGTGTGTAAGTAAGAAATAATTTTCAACGTACCACATACTCAGAAGCTACATTCAATAGTTTTATTAGAAGCTTCTAGACCGTTACTAAGACTATTAGAACAGCCGTATACAAAAACTGCGCAAAGGAATTAACAAAAATAATTAAACTAATTGAAATAAAAACTAAATTTCAAATAACGTTTACAACTCTGGATATTTCTGTTATCCCCCGCGAAATGACCCACCAAGAGAATCATAAAACAAGCTCCAATAAAACATATGCCCAACACATGTGGCCAATCAGCTCAGTACCATATTTTAGTAACTAAATACAGTTAAATATATTATTATACTTATTTATCAGAACGAAACAAAAGGTTTATTGGTAATAATGCGACAGTCTGAAGTGGGTGTTGAGTGGGTACGGCGAGACAAAGAGGTGAATGTACGAGGAATATGTCACACAGTGAGAGTGTAGCGGTAAGCGGAGAGTAAGCGCGAACGACTGACTAGTCTCTTATTTTAATACTGGTAATGTGGGCCACACTAAAAATATTCTTGTTTATCCCTGCAACTCAACTAAATGTTTGTGTAAGGAGATGGTTCACGTTCTGCAGACGACGCATTGAAAGCCATAGAGCTCTGAACGATCTTCGGTCGCCATAAGGCACTTGTTTTGGAGCAAAGGGTTGTCGTCCTAGCAGAAACAGGCCTAAAGGGGCGTCCCATCGTGTTCCGCGCGCGCTTATCTGATCTGAAGGAGGGTGAGGCTGATTAATATTCATATTCGCCTACAACTTTTTAAACCCCGACGCAAAACGGAGGGGTGTTGTAAGTTTAACGTGTGTATCTCTGTGTCTGTGTATCTGTACCTCTCTGTGACAACATAGTTCCAATTTTGGTCGGAATTTATTAATAGAGGACAGTAAAAGTAAAATTGGTTTAAAAACTTTAAAGTCAAAACTTATAAAATCGCTCTCACTAACACCGCGACCTCACAAAAGTATCATACAGTATCATACAAGTCATGACTAAGGGCGTCTCCACACGTGCGCTAAGTGCGTGAAATTAACCACGACTTGTCGCGTGGTGTTTGAGTAGTGTTGTAGCTAGCCTATTATATTTGTATCTGCACGCATTCTGTTATTATGAAGTAGACAATTATATGCACATATACAACGCTTTTTTTGTCTGTGAAGCTACAAAGAAGAAGTGTATGAACACGGTATGTTCACGCGTTCCTGCTTATAGATTTTTCTCAGAATCCCCTTGGAAGTATCAAATTATATTATTTATATTATATTACGAATATAAAATATTTTATGAAACTGAGCTCTTAAAACAACAGAAATTAACTGACTGGTTTTTTTTTTGCTTCGCACATCAATCAACTTTTGGAACAAATTGTCGCCTGCGGTATTTCCGGACCAATACGACCTTCAAACTTTCAAGAAAAGAGCGTACTTCTTTCTCAAAGGCCCGCAACGCACTTGTGACTCGAGTCTTGAGTTGCAGGTGTCCATGGGCGACGGTAGTCACTTACCATCAGGTGACCCGTCTGCTCGTTTGCCCCCTATAATATAAAAATAAAAAAAAGACTATTCTGAGCTTTCTTGGTTTATGTTTTTACCAATATTTTCTAAGTATAATCGGGTCGTTGTAAAGCTTCGATTCCAGAGCCCTGATAACAAACCGTGACCATTTTATTTATATACCTTAAATTGTGTTATAATATAATAACTTTCTAAAAGATGACTGACTAACTAAAAGATAGACTGACATAATGTGACAAAAATGTGTGTGATCCGCAAATATTCGTCCCGAGTCTGGGTGTTATTTGTGTCCGTGGTTCAAATTTTTTTAAAGTCCTCCGCGACCCAGGAATCATTCCTTATGCGGAGTTCTTTTTTTTTAGTAAAATATTATACATACATACATAAATATGACGTAAAGTTATATTTAACTCCATGTCAATTATAGAGGAGTTCTCTTATTGCCGCGTTCATATAAACAAAAAACGATTAGTTTTGCTTACGGACGGTAAAATTTTGTTGAAATTTCCACGAAATTTTTACCGTCCGTATGCAAAACGAATCGTTTTTTGTTTATTGGAGCGCGGCATTAAATACTTGTAGGGAACCTCTTTGGTGAACTGTATAAACCGGTCAAGACATCTATTAAAACATTGAATTAATTAACAAAAGAAACAATGTTTTACAAATCTATTGTCTCAAATGACGCCCAGATAGAAGAATGTAGATAAGTTATTTAATTGCGATTCAGAGTTTTTGAGGAAGGTCACTGAGGTTAAAGACTGGGCGACGCATTAAATAAAATTACGAGTCACATTGAAAGCCTACAAAGAACCAAGATTACGACCCCATAAAATTGTTTTTTTTTTTTGGCACGGCAGAGATCTACCGCAATTGGAGCCACACGACTAGCAGTCTCTTCACCGTACATTTGAAAATCGCAGTTAAATAGTATTAATAACCTTAATTTAGTATTTATGCTAATAAGTTTCCAAAGCTCAAGTATTAGGTTGGCAATAGGTGTACACTGGTGCGATTGTCTATGGGCACTAGTAATCTCTTACCGTAAGGCGGGTAACACACCTCCTCTCCAACCACATACTTAAGTATTTATGTCACCTATGTCCTTCAATTTCTTAACTTAGGAAGTTAAAAAATGGATGAAATAGTTTAAGCTACTACAAAATTTCTATAACTATCATCAAAATAGGGATGTTGATATCGTGGCCGGATCTTAAAATTGATCACCTTTTGATGTATCGGACCAAAATACTAGCAGCGCCCCGAGGTTACACCAAGCGTAAGTCCCGATCCCATAGGAATATCGGGATAAAAAGCAGTCTATGCGTTAATCCAGATCTCCAGCTATCTACATACCAAGTTTCATCGCAATCGGTTCAGTGGTTTTTGCGTGAAAGAGTAACAAACAAACATCCATCCATCCATCCCTCCATCCAAACTTTCACATTTATAATATTAGTGGGACACTTTTTTAGATATGGATGGAACATAACAATGACTAATCAGCGTTTGACGATATGAACAGGAAAACGCACGACTATTTTAGGATATGGTGAAACACTATAATCAAAAAAAAATTCTGATTCATCATGGTGGCGGACAATTACTTAGAGAAATATGTAGGTTCCCTCTTTATTCAGATTTTTTATGAAACCTTTTATATAATGACTCTTTTTTTTTTATACGTGTGGAAACCCCTCGGAATCGAACCGACTAAAACCACACGGTCTGCCGTACTGCACCTTAAGTAGAAGGGATCCGGGAACAGCTTTTATTAAGACATCCGGACCTCCCCTAGCGCCTGCCCGCAATAGCGCGGGCACCATTCTTGAGTTGCAGGAGTCCATGGGCGACGGTAGTCACTTACCATCAGGTTACCTGTCTGCTCGTTTGCCCCCTATAATATAAAAAAAAAACTTCGCCACAACGCCGCTCCGAGTGTTGTGGATTCGAATCTCACATTTTACAAAAAATTGTGTGATCCACAAATAGTTATCCTGAGTTTGGGAGTTCTTTGTGTCCGTTATTTCAATGTGTGTGATACACAGGAATATTCCTAATGCGGGAGTTATCATTTTAAAAGGAAAAAAAATATTCCACCATAAGTATACTGTGTTAATTTGTGGATTTGATGTTCTAGTAGCTATTCCATATATCATTTTATTCATCGAGGCGAAAAGGCTTAACAGGCTTTTTCAAATACTTAACATAAATGTAAGGAGGACCGTTCTTCTTTTGAACCGAAAACTAAACAATTTAAAATAAAACATTAGTTACTTCGTTCTTATCATTCAATAGACATATCTGACAATTATAATTATGTTTTGTTTATCTATTTACTGTCGTATTAGCAATCTCTTACAGGCAAGCTTGCCTGTAAGAGATTGCTTTTAGCGATAAGGCCGCCCTTTGTACATACTCACAAGATGTACCTAATACAGGTAAAAAAACTCTTTTATCGTACAAAAAAGTTTATTCTATTCTATTCTATAATTAGTTTCTTTACCTATTTCTCAAGACTTAGTATATCTGCAACAGATAACCGCAAAAATGAACAAACTTCAGAACATTTCTTTTGTGTTATTTCATTTCACAAGAGATAATCTTAATCACTGGGAAGAATTCCGATCCGGTAGGAACACGATCACTGCTATTACTGTACCACTTTAATAATGAACCACAATAATTATTTCTTGTTACCATAGAAACTCATAAACAAAGAAATTTAAACTCTAACTTTCTTGTATAAAAGTAGTTTTTGGATTGAAACTATTTTAAACACTTATATGCGGCAGCATTAAAAGCGAGTTTAGTACTTATTTCAAAGGAATAGAGTGTAATTTAGAAATATTAATAAAATTATGGAGCAAAGCATAGTAGTTAGCTAAGGGTTGTCCAAAAAAGATAAGTTAAAAGGTTTTTGTGGTCAATCATGTTTTGGAACTCGCATTCCTTATTGAAGTATTGTTAACGATCTTGTTTTGAGATTTTAGGATTCTTCAGAAGCTTTTTCTTACCCGTCTGCCGAAAGAGTGTAATATTTTTTGACCGTATGTATGCACATCTAATTCTTGACGGAAGCCGACATAATTATGAGGTCTCATTAGATTCGGCGTGGTTCTGGTAGTTACTTAAAGTTTATTATTTTGCTTTTTATCAGTATTTTTATTGGAGTTGGGTAGTATGTTTCATTTCATAATATCTAGTTTCTCCATATGTTTTACTACAGACGCAATAATGATTTTTTACAAAAAATAAACCGACTTTAACTAAAACTTGATTGTGAAAAAAAAATACAAATAAATACCTAATGTATTATATACTAAAGCCTTCCTAAAACAATCATGACAATATATTGCTTTTTAAGAAAATCGCGGACATACAACCGTACATATATACATAACACAGAATCTCTCTTTTTGAAGTCGTTTAAAAGGACTGTGTTATAAGTTTAACGTGTGTTTCTGTATATTTGTGTGTTAGCATCATATCTCCTCAACGGATAGACCGACAACGATTTTGATTTCGTTTTTTTTTAAAGGTGACTTGATCGAGTGTTGTTGGCTATAATTTAAGATAATATATTCAGCCGTTCTAAGACCATCAGCTCTTTTCTATGTGTCGGAGAGATTTTTGAGTCAGGGATATTTTACTTTAGCTTAAAAAGCTTACTACGTATTTCTAGGTTCAATATATTTTGTGTTCATTTTGGTCAAACTATCGCCTGTTTTCAATAAGTATAATAACAATAACGATATATCTGTAATAGGCGTGTGTGCGATAGCCTTGTTTAGCGCTCAATGGTGTGCCCATGTTTAGGTTAACTGGACGTAATTTGAAATTGTATTGGGATCGTGCCTAAGTTGAAAATATCTGACAATTAACGCATTCAGCTTACTATAAGAACTGTCACTAAATTTGAGTAGGGAGGGTAAAATATAATATAAAACCAACTCAGCTGAATTAAAACTGTCTACTCCAAAGCATTTTTTTTTGCCTTGATAAAGAAACACAGCTACTGTTTTTTTTTTTAAGTTAATAGGGTGAATTTATAACGACGTAGCATCTGAAAAACCCAATCGACGTAAAATCAAAGGTATTATTCGTTAAAATATTTAGCAGACAGACATCTTGTTATCAAAGCTTTGAAAGGTCATAATTGGCGTGGTTTCGGCGAAAAAATTATGTAACTGTGTCTTCGTTAAGCGTGGGTGTTACCAACGACATAAGTAGCAAAAAAATGTGTTTGATTCTTAGTTTCAGATGTCGTTTCTTAGAAACTCAAACGTAATTGACTCTTGCTGTCTATATTTGTATCAGTTTTTTATGTATTCAAGTATGATAATATATTATACTTTAGATACATATTCAAATTCAAATTCAAATTCAAATTCAAAATCATTTATTCAATTAAGACACTAAGTGACATTTATGAACGTTAAATTGAAGCTAGAGTTAAAACAAACATATGAAAACAACCAGGGGGCTCATGGTAGGTAAGTGGTAACCGAGTAGGTTAGCACATTACAAAGTTAAGTAATACTAGCCAGGTCAGTCTAACTTTCAGGAAGAACTTAGATATCGCCTGGATTGTGGAGGACTGAAAGCCACCCCTAACTTAGTTAGGAAAAGACTCGGAGGATGACATGGGAACAAACACACGTACGACATAAATAAATAGAGTAGAACCTATTTATTCAGAACAAGTTATTTTGTACTTTATTCTAATAGCCTTAGTGTACAAAATTAAGTATACTAGATATCCCTAAATGCTCTCAAGCTACAGAAATTCTAATCCTAATACAGTGCATTCCTAAGTATATTACTACTAGTAAGACCGGTCGAGGATGTTCTGAAGTGTCTATTAGCTGCTTGATGCAATTATGAAGCGCCATGGAAAATTGGAGTGGAGAGATTACGTTTTTGTGGATCAGAAAAAAGAAAACTAAGGAAAGACACAACGAAAACCTTGTTTGGGTCCGAGCTACTTTTAAAGGAAATACGTTTTCAAGAGTTTTTGGTTAATTCTCAATCACATTCATAATGAATGGCATTACAGTAAGTTTTGATATATGCTTCTATTGCGATATGCGATTTCCAGGGCGAATGAGTCACGGCGAATTTGCATATTTAACCGACTTCAACTCCGCGATTTTCTTAAAAAGTATAAGACCAATTTTGATGGTTGTTTTACTAACGTATTCTATATGTTTTTCAGGACGGTTTAAGAATGTTATACGTCATCATTTTTCACAATCGATTTTGTTGGAAGCGGTTTATTTTTTTGTTAAGATAGGGCATAGCACATTTCTATTTGCAATGAACCTCTACAACTTTATAAGCGCCTTCTCTTAAATAAAAACCATAGTTAAAAGATGTTCGTGGGAGAACCCTGCCGGCACGTATGAACCGGCTCGTCCGGAGTGATTTCACGGTCTCACAGAAAACCGGCAGTGAAGCAATGCTTGCATAGCTTTTCACTGCATGAGTGACACCTCCTCTCCCCCTCTTATCCCTTTCCTCCTCTTATCCCTCTCCCCCCTTAAAGGTCTTGAGTTGCAAGTGCCAATGGGCGGCGGTAGTCATTTACCATCAGGTGACCCGTCTGCTCGTTTGCCCCCTATACCATAAAAAGAAAAAAAAATGGAAAGCATCTTGGTCTGAGCTCTATAGAAGGGCTGAGAGGAGGGTTGGTGACTTCAGTAGTAACTGCTTATAATCCAGCGCTCTTTTTCAAATAGAGTTAAATATAATAAAAATAAGTAAGTATCCTCATTAAGTTTTTCAATTAAGCTACATGTTGTCTGATATATGCACAGCATTTAGACTGTCTGATATATGCACAGCAATTAGACTGTCTGATATATGCACAGCATTTAGACTGTCTGATATATGCACAGAATTTTAACTGTCTGATGCAGTAGGTACTTATATAATTATCTTTTAAAAAAGTATCTCCGACTTCAATGCGCCTCAAAATACGCTGGAAAAATCGAGGGAACGCTTCAAGTGTGTCTAGGAAATTTGAAGAGTTCCCTCGATTTTTCCAGAATCCCATCATCAGATCCTGACCTGATGACCTTCATGGGACCACCTGGGAAGTATGCCTTTTCAACCAAAACAAGAATTTTCCAAATCGGTCAAGGCGTCTTTGAGTAATAACAAAACAAACATAAAAAACCTCCTTCTTTTTTGAAGTCGGTTAAATAATAAATGTGAAGGAACCATAATACCGCCATATCTTTAAGGGACATACAAATATATTATAATCGTAGAAAGGCCGAAATATCTGAAATACAATGGCTCGAATTCCAATGCAATGAATTTTGCTTTAGAATGCACCATTATCAAGTATCAATTGCAACACTTTACCTTTTTAGGTGGATTGATTGGCATTTATTATCAATAAGAAAGACAAAAAAGGAAACAGCCTTTGGTCAACTAGCCTTTAAATTTACTTAATATACTACAACATTTTATTGTAATACAACTACATATTGTGTTCACGGGAATTGAGGCAATCAATACGTACGTTTGAGCTGCTTGACATTCGGACGGGTCTACTTAAGTCGTGATCACGAGGAGACGAAAGGTTTGATGCATGTTTTATAATAATAATAATATACCCCATACATCTCACACACGGCCGTCTGATCCCAAACTAGGCAGAGCCTGTACTATGGTAACTAGACTCCTGATAAACATACTTATATATTTCTAAATAACTACATATTATAGATAAATTACACCCAGACACAGAACAAATTATCGTGTTGATCAAACAATTGGTTGTCCTGGGTGGGAATCGAACCCACGATCTCTGGCTTAGCAGTCAGGGTCACTAACCACTAGACCAACAGGCTAGTTTTAGGTTTCGATCGTTCTTTGTATCTTTTGAAGATTTTAATACTAGTAACTTGGTACTGGACTGCCAGCTAGTGGTCCTGTGCTAGTGGCCTGTCCAGTCAAAGAAAATACAAGACGTTCGGGTACACGACCCCGGTCTCTGCGAGCTACTGCCGTCTTAGTCCTGTTCGTCATCCGAAACTTGGGCAACGGTAAAAATGGGTAGGGAGATGAACCTAGTGCAAGCGATACCTTACCTAGGGAAGTGTGCATTGGTAATGAGGCGCTACAAAAGACCAGCTATGTTCAAAGTACCTTGAGACACTCAAACCAATAATAAATTGGTAATGAGGCAACCCTAACAGAGAGAAGACTCTATAAAGTTGTTAATACTATGAGTTATGCATGGATTTATAAAAAGCTGTTAAAATAGATGTTAAGAAAACTGTAATAATGGAAATATTTGCTTTATAGTTTTTGTTTAAAGACCGGATTATGTCGGAGATGAAATATTAATCTCCATACTGCGGATGATGATGAAGAAATAAAAAATTCATATTCATTTAGTTATATAATAAATGCAAATGTCGTTTTAAGAGTTTTCACACTGTTATAAACATCACAGAATTCATAGCAGTGCAAACACAGAGGTATTAACGTTTTAAGAAACTTTGACAATAAAAGAGGTTGAACCAGTACTCTATATAAGACCGGGTTTAAGTAGCATTATCACTCTCTGGTAGTTTAGGTATCTGCAGAAGAATAGGATCGCCAGAACTCTATAGAAAGGACTTATAGTTTTGGCAGTATTTGCGAATATTTAGAGTTACAGGTGACCGCTTACTTCATGGCGGGTCGTTTTTTTTTTATCGTGTGGAAACCCCCACGGGTCATCACCTCACCGAGGGTGGAGTGGTATGTCGGACTCCAACCGACTAAAACCACACGGTGTTCCGTCATTGCATGGGACCCGGGATACCCTAGGAAGGAAGCGGGCGGGCCTTGTACTTTTTTCTACTGACTGACTACCTCAGTTAAAAGCTAAACCTTTTTAGACAAAAACAATAACAGTAAAATGTTTTTTTTTTACTTTTCATTTTAAGTGGGAGAGTCATGCTTCGGCGCGTATCTATGGGCCGGCTCGACCGGAGTGATATCACGGCCTTACAGAAAACCGGTAGTGAAGCAATGTTTCCATTGTATTTCGCCGAGTGAGTGAGGTTACCGGAGTCCCTAACCCTTCCCTCTACCCATCTTCCCCAATTCTCCCCTACTCCCCCTCTTCCCCTACTCGCACCTTAAAGGCCGGCAACGCACTTGTAACTCTTGAGTTGCAGGTGCATTACCATCAGGTGACCTGTCTGCTCGTTTGTCCCCTATCCCATAAAAAAAAAATACATGTGTCCAGTTCAGCATTGCCTGGTGACAGTGCGTGGATTTCCAACTGTTTCATCACAAACACAAAGTTACATTAATTGTTAATCTGATTTAAAAATCGAATATTATTGGCACTTTCATAAAAATATTAAAAAGGTTTGTGTGCCAAAGACAGCAAATAAAAAAAAACTCTTATAAAGACTGTTGGGTAAAGCATCGGGGCAAAGTTAGAGAAAGCGAACTAACTTTGTGAGTATTTAGTTCCGAAAAGTTACGAAGTCAATTACCTTCAGAGACATCTTGGTGATATTGATTTGGAATGTATACCAATGGGAAACCGGGTTATGTCATTTGGGAATATCTATGAATAGATTTTCGTTCGAAAAAAGAACGTCAAGTATTTTTTTATTTTTTTATTACTTAGGCACTACTCGTGACTGTCACGGGTCTAGTGTTGCCAGCCAGAAATATTAAAATATAACAACAAAAACCAGAAACATATTTAAAATACATAATACCAGAGATCGCCTAATGGTGGTCGGATTTCGATAATAATTCATTAAATATTTTATTTTTGCTTTATTACTATGACCACATATAACTTGAACTGTCATTGTATAGACATTCCGACGGAATGTCTTTCCGTGCCATATCAGGTCAACATATATAGGTACTAGTCCTGTTTCTAGTTTTAGCTGTATCATAAACTAGCTGAGCCCAGCGGTTTCACCCACGTGAGTCCCGGTGCCGTGGGAATATCAGGATAAAAAGTAGCCCATGTGTTAATCCAGGTCTCCAGCTATCTACATACCAAGTTTCATCGCAATCGATTCAGTAGTTTTTGTGTGAAAGAGTAACAAACATCAATACATCCATACATCCATACATCCATACATCCACACATCCATACATCCTCACAAACTTTCACCTTTAAAATATTAGTAGGATGTTAACTCTCTGAATTCTACATTTAAACTATAAGTAGTGCATATTCCAAATTTTACATACCCCGTGCGCGGAACTTGCTTACTTTTTAAGCAAATTCCACGCACGGGGTATGTAAAAATAAAACGGGGTATGTAAATGGCCTCGTACAAAGAATTCGTTTCGTGTTATATAGGTATAGACGAGAGAGGCTGCGGAGCATTAAGTTTGAGTTGAATGTTCACACCTAGCTTCCCTCTAAGCAATTTAAATGGGCAAAAACTCAAATGAAAGAGCTCGTTCCAGCAATGAAAACATAAGAAATGTACAGGAGGAAATCGCGTCTGAGTATAACATATATGAGATGGGTGAAAGTTAGGTGATTTCCAATACTTGATGACAAATCTAGGCGTCAATTCCTTTTATTAAAAAAAAAACATTAAGCAAATCGGTTAAATAAATTTCATTTTTTTAATAATATATATTTTACTGCACCCGGCAAGCGTTGCAATGCCTTTTTTTTAACTATGAAAAAAGGTGGGAGTTGGGGGCGGGAGGCCGAAAAATACTTTACGACCTATTCTCATACCTACCAAATATACTCACAAAAAAAAATCATTAAAATCGGTCGACCCGTTTTGGAGGAGTTCGACCACAAACACAATGACACGAGATTTTGATTTATCATTCAAAATTCAAAATGTGAATCGTCGAGTTTGGCTAATTTGACAGCCTTAGTTAGAATTTCATCAGAAAAAAAGAATCATTTACTCGTAAAAACTGTTTACAATTTGCGACCATATAGGGTACCACAGACATAAAATAAACTACAACTGAGAACCTCCTCGTTCTTCCAAAAGTTTTGGGTCCCAGCCTTGTCTTTGGGGCAAAATTCTTAATGCCACGTAGATCCCAAACTTTGGACCCTAGATGGCTTTGAGAATTTTGTTACGTTACTAACTGCCAAACTTGGGCCATTTAATCATTACTAAGGTCATCCATAGTATAGATTTACCAAAACAAAACAGAGAATACCTATATCTTAAGAATTTTAAACGCCTTTATTTAACTTCACATTTATCATTCGTCAGGGATCTTTACAGACATACTTTGTAAGAACGAGTGAACGAGTAATATTATCGTAAATTTCTGACTTTGGCATTTAAAACATTAGAAAGCGGGAATCTTTAACTGCGTGTCACTTTCTAAAATACTGTTTAAGTATAGATACAAATAAAAGGGTAAAAAGGAATGCTTTTTAGTTTTGAAGGATATCTTAATGAATAAAATTATTAGGTATAAATAATATAGAAATCTATCACTGTTCTTTCAATTCGTTTGTGGAATGCATTACCGATTGAAAATACGAGAAAGCTGACACTCTCGCCGCCTTTTAAATTATTGTCCAGATAAATATAAAAATTAGATTAGTGTGAAATGTGACAACTCTGAGCAGGAATCAAACCCGTGGCCAGTGTTAGCATAACCTCAATCATAATGACAGGAGGCCGTTTCCCAGCAGTGGGACAGATTCTAGATAGCCCTTTTATAACCTATACAAATAAATACCATCTGTTTAATATAATAACTCCAGTCCATCCCAAGGTTGCCTGGGAGAGATTGCTTTGAGCGATAAGTCCGCCCTTTGTACGCTATTGATAAGATACATCTCCTGTTACATATTCTTTGTAAAACCCTGGTGTACAAATAAAGTGTAATTTATCAATCTATCTAAATACAATTTAAGTGTCTGTTCGCAATGTCATACTAACAGCATTTGAAGAAATGCATCCGAATGTTTACACGGTACATATATAAAAAAAAATTTTTTTTTTAATATTTGTCTGTGTGTCTGTCTGTTTCTTTCGGCCAACCTCCGGATAGATAGCTGGTATTATAAGGAGCAACTTAGGCTACTTTTATTTTGGAAAAAGAATTAGGGTTCCATATAAATCATATTATTATACTCTCAAAATAAATCGACCGTAAGGCAAGGAATACCTCCCATCACTCTTGCTCAATTGATCAAACTGTTAGAACTTTACACTTGTCTATTAAACAAACTTCGAAAATTATTCACTACGAGGCTGCTTATCGGGAAACTTTAATCAATATGTATTAATTAAGTTTCGGTAGTATCAAAAACTTTGCTTGTGTGTAAACTTTGAACTAGTTAAGTAAGACAAGGGGTTGTTTTGTCACATCTATGTCGTTTATCTTAAGAGTGTCTCGTGTAATACCGTTCAGAATGTAATTATATCTATTGATTTTAGGTAACTTACATACATACTTACGTACATCGCGAGGAAAAAAGGTACAGTGGCCGGCTCGACCGGAGTGAAACTCGGCCTCACAAAAACTGGCAGTGAAGCAATGATGGCATTGTGACTCTTGAGTTGCAGGTGCCCATGGGCGGCGGTAGTCACTTACCATCAGGTGACCCGCCTGTTCGTTTGACCCCAATCCCATTAAAAAAAATCAATTTTGAAAGATTTATGGCCACAGGGAAGTTTGAAGGTAAAAGACCCAGAGGCTGAAGTCCGACGTTACGCTGGTCCGACCAAGTCCGCTCCACCTTCGACACCATGGTCCATACTGCTCACAGCCCAAGACAGACATACATGGCGGACACCGACACGCCAAGATATGCTCAGAATTATGGCAACACAAGGAGGAGGATTTACATAAAATTATGTATTTCTCGAATTTTAGTATTGAACATTCTAGAATATTATTCGTCACGATGGGAGGCGTAGGCAAACGTAAATATATTTTATTTCAATCATTGAAACCATGATACATCAAAACGGTAATCTTTATTAGAAACTGTAAGGATTCTGTTTTGTCACCGATACCAATATGGCGGAGCGCTCGATCAGTGACGTCACAGCTACACAGAGGGGATTATTTATCATTCGTTCGTCTAATTCCTATATTAATGTTCTCTTTAGCAATACTATGAAATATGACGTCCCCTACCATCGGCTTTAGAAGACAAGCATTGTGACTGTCAGCAACAAACTCACATCTATTGCTATAAACTATCAAATTCGCCAAATAACCGTATCCGCGAAGTCGTTCGTACCTCATTCAGCACTCAAGTGGCTAGCTTTTTTATCACCCCATCATTGTCAGGCCGACCAATGGCGCGCCCCCACCTGGTATAAATATAGTCCTAATAATGTGTATTAACTACATGACATGTGACAGCTTCAAATTTAAAATGTGAAGAATTTGAAATTACAAAAAGACGTAAGAGACAGAAGTTTCGGAACTAGAAAGTGTAAAGTTCTTCGCGTCGGTGATACTAACAAGCTGTATATGTAGGTATTGCTTTTAACCAATTATTTTTGTAAAACAATGAAGTATAATCTACACTCCATTTGTAGTCTATTTTTATTATATTAACTTACAATTTAAAAATCAAATTAAAAATATTTAAAACGGTATACCGAAATAATCATACGTACGACTTTGATGATAGGCACCGACAATATGGCTTCCTCTATACGTCACACAAAGAAAAACCAACCAATCTACACTAATATAAAACTTTTTATTTTTTCGAGGTTTTGAACGAGGTTATCTTTAAAACTACTAGTTGGATTTAAAGAATGTTTCTTGCAGCTGATAGCCTAACCCTTGAGGAACATAATAGGCTATTTAACATATCGCTACGACAGCTAAGAGCCGAGCAGTAGCTATAAACGTGAAACTGCGGGGTACGGCTAGCCTTGTGATACGAATGATTAAATCGGCGGAGTACTTTAACATCTAATACCTGCCACTGGTTCGAAGTTTCGTGTCAAAATTTTAGTGTAATTCTAAATTAATAAATACCGCTGGTGTGGCAAGCGTAAAAAACGTTCATAACTGTCATTAGTGTGTCTCTGAGAGCCGTGATATACTCCGTGTGAATGAGAACGATTAGACAAAGAAGTAAATTTTCAATGGAATTACTAGTTCCGTTGCTAATAAGAACACTACCATCCTGGTTAACGTGATCAGACTTTTTAGAGAACGATGTTTGCATAAGGTGAAGAGATCTGATTGATGGTAGATTATGAAGTTTTATATATCTATAAACTAATTATAATTATCTTTTAAAACAAAGTATCACCGACAATTGTGCTTTTTTAGTGAAAAGTAGATGTATTTTTTTTAAATATAATATGGGTAGGCCAATTAAACGCACTGCCCCAATGAGATAGCGATGTTTCGGAGCAAACGCAAACTTCATCGAGGTATAATTTTTTTAGATATTTTTTTTGATTTTTCAAAACTCGCTCTACCGATTTTGATAAAATATAAATGGGACGACCTGTGAAACAAAAAGAGAAGTTTCACAAATTGGTTCAGACGTCTTCGAGTAATCGGGGAACATACATAAAAAAAAGATTTCGACGAATTGAGAACCTCCTCCTTTTTTGAAGTCGTTTAAAAGACTAGTCCTAAAAATTGTAATAGAATTTAACCTAAAACGATTTTGACGAGAAAAAGCTTGCAACTTGAAAAGCTTCAACCTGTTGTAGTGTGGAGACTTATTTTTTCGACCACTAAGGTAAGAATAAAAACCTTTTGTGAGTGGTATTCATATTTACTAAAGTTTATACGGTTTTAGGGACGGACGGGGGCCTTTTTTCAAGGAATGAACTTAAAACTTACGTCGTACGTTACGCAATACACATGTGAGCAAGACCGTATATCTTAAATAAATACCACTAAGGTGGCAAACAATGATACGCTAATTTTGTAAGCATTCATATGGCCTAGGAACGCTATGGGATTTTACTCGCATTAGATTCGGATTGTATGCCTTAAGTTTATAGGGAATATAATTATGACTTTGAGAGAACTCTCATACCAATCTCTTCATATCATCTGCCTGCTCTTCTATTTTATAATCTTCCATCTTACTCTATCATTTGTCATTTCACAGCTTATGCTTTCTAACCATACCTTTCACATTCCATCCATAATTTATTTTGTCGTCCTCTTCTTTTATTCCCGTTCCGTTGCATAAAACTCTCTTCACCACATTTCGCTCATCACAAAACTTTTAAGATTGGGGCAAAGAGCGAGTTGGGCGGGACGGCGACGCGGCGTGAGCGGTTGCAGTATACAATCTGCTCACGCTGCGTCGCCGTCCCATCCCACCCGCTGTCTGCCCCCGCATTTACACGAAGTTAACTCGAAAAATTCTCACTCGTCTCTAAAAAATGGTAGACGCCTCGACCTATCCATCAATCAGGCATTTGCGCCGACCATAATTGATCACATTATATTTCCTGTTATTATTAATTGTGCCGTTTTGCTATTCAATCAAACAGCCTGTGTAGATGAAATCTTTTAAGTCTCGTGGAAGAATGATGAGGTTTCGACAAGGTTGGGTGAGAAAAACGTCAGGGAAACTGTTACTTTGATAACCACTTCGAGAATAAAATGAGGTGGTTGAAGTAAAATAAGATGAGTTTTTTATGCCATACATAAATACACTTACGCCTGTGGTACCCGACGAGGTAATCAGAGGTGTATTGAACCCGTTCTACGTAGGGGGCAAGCCTAATGTCGCTAATCGGGCACTTGTGATGATGACACGGGTTTTTTTTTTTTTATGGTATAGGGGGCAAATGAGCAGATGGGTCACCTGATAGTAAATGACTACCGCCGCCCATGGACACCTGTAACTCAAGAGTTACAAGTACGTTGCCGCCCTTTAAGGTGGGAATAGGGGAAGAGGGGTAGAGGGGGGAAGAGCGGGAAGACGGGAGAGGGGGATTAGAGGGGAGGAGAGGGGGGAGAGGGGAAGGACGGTAATAGGCGAGAGGGAAAGGTTATTTACTTAGTATTATTTAAAATGACATTTTATCAGTTCAGGTATTTAAACTAGGTTCTCAAACAATCACAAAGTTACTTATTTAAATGTTAAAATAATAGTTAACATGACTTTTATGTTGGTCATTCAAGTTGAAAATTATACCGGTGTGTGTAGACACTTATAATGCGTGTCTTTTATAAATTATTAACCCTGGGTGATGGGATTAGTAATTGATAAGTGTTACGATCCTATGGGACCCTGGTGACTTTACTTACCACATTAAAAACTACATCACTTCACCAGACTTGCTTACTGACCGCCGCTGTTTTCTTTTGGGTGGAGGTTTCAATTTCAGGAAAAATATGTTGTTAGGGTACAACAGATTGGTGAAGTTAGAACCTCCGGTAACCTCCCTCACGCGGCGAAAAGCAATGCAAGCATTGATTCACTGCCGGTTTTCTGTGAGGCCGTGGTAATTGTAACGTTACAGTCAAGACTCAAAAGTTCTTTTGACTGAACGGGTTAGTCAAACTAGCTTTGACTAAAAATCATTGGTTTTGACTGCAGCACTTACACCGGTAACGACTTACCATTAAAATGAAATTATAACGCAGCAGTAGCAAGTACTCCATAGAAATCCTATATTTCTTTATACCCTAGCGTAACTTTATAACAAGTATAATCCTGAATTATCATTCACTCTTCCAAAGAGCCGTTTTATTAAAATTAGTTGTTTACGGACCTTTTGACCTGCAAATATTCATATTATCCGGTCGCGATAAGCCCCGAGTTTAAAATATTTAATTAATTTAGAAGCTAATGGAGTGACTCTAGTGATGGGAAGTTGTAGATATTTTTTTATCGATAGTTTTTCAATTTTTTATGTTTTGATTTTTTGTTAGAATGTTTTTATTATTTCTGATTTTTCTGATTTCAATAATGCTTAATAAGGATGAAGATTTGTCAATCAATTTTTATAAAAAGGTAATAGAAAGTCAATAGAAATTATGATATGGCTTAAGTATAAAAACTAAACACTTAAATTTTCTTTAAGAAACAGCTTGAAACTTTGCCTTTTTTAGAATTTATAACTATTTGAATCACAAACAAAAGCAGTCCTCGGGAGCCAAGAGTATTAATCCACGAACATTGCCAATATGTTATATATATATATATATATATATATATATATGTATTGTATAGGTAATAAGCAGAATTGCTAATGTTTTCGATGAGAATATGAAATATCAATAATAAGTTCCTTGTAAATAGTTGGGCCTAATTGTGGGTGGGATCAATATATTATCGCTGTCAGAGTTATTATTGACGACAACCCTATTATAGTGATAGATCGATTAGAGCGCCGAGTAGTAAATTTTGATCAACCATCCCTTATTGCTTCACCATTTTGGATATCAATTAGCAATAAAACAAGTTAGCATATTACTATTGCAAATCTGCTTCATAAAATGATCATTTATTATCATTTACAAAATATTTTGTTGCGTTGTTTTTTACTTAGTATTATTTAAAATGACATTTTATCAGTTCAGGTATTTAAACTAGGTTCTCAAACAATCACAAAGTTACTTATTTAAATGTTGAAATAATAGTTAACATGACTTTTATGTTGGTCTTTCAAGTTGAAAATTATACCGGTGTGTATAAACACTTATAATGCGTGTCTTTTATTAATTATTAATCCTGGGTGATGGGATTAGTAATTGATAAGTGTTACGATCCTATGGGACCCTGGTGACTTTACTTACCACATTAAAAACTACATCACTTCACCAGCCTTGCTACAGACCGCCGCTGTTTTCTTTTGGGTGGAGGTTTCAATTTTAGGAAAAATATGTTGTTAGGGTACAACAGATTGGTGAAGTCCCAGTATAAAAAAAACAATGGGGTTTTGTTGGTATGTTTGTTGCCTTACTTCTTTTATCAGAAGTTCTATGGGATATTATTTGAAGCCAACTTATTAACCGAAATTATACTCACTAAACAAGTTCCGACTACTTTTTAATCTTAACAAATAAACAGCCAAGTTTAAACATACGAGAAGAAGCTAGCAAATTTAAGTTTACTCTTCTACTTTTATCAAGCGCAGTCTGTTGTCGTAAAAGTTAAATGACATAGTTAAAGTCTCTGTATAGAGCAACTTTGTCACAATTGCATGTTGGTCCGTGAATTCTGTACTCCGATTTATCACAATCTATCTACTTCACGCATTGATAGTCTGGAAAGAAATAAAAAGGGTGAAGAATATTTATTATTTCGCTCCTATTGGCCATACCGTGATGTTATATAACCTAAGGGATATCCAACACTAAAAGAATTTTTCAATTCGAACCGGTAGTTTGTGAGATTAGCGCGTTCAACCAGTATAAAAAAAGTTGGTAAAGATTACGTTACACTCCTTTAGCGTGTTTTAACTTCTACAGGTAACTAGCATTTCAGCAAGCCGAATTGGTTAGCGAGAAACCAAACCAAAATGTGCTGCGTAGGTGCCCATACTACTTATATTTCTACATGTATTACTTATAAAATAATTTTAATTTCGAAATTCTTATTAGAATGAGAGATATTCATCTTCACATTAGCCAATATTAGAATTCGAAAATATTACCTAAAATATAGCTAATATTTGGTACATTGACAACAAAGGTATTGCCGTAAGATCATTAATCCACAATATAACTTACATCAGTCAGATTCGAATAAACACAAAAATATCTTGGTACATAAAGAGTGCTTTTATACTCCTAAATGACACATGATATAATTATATTCAATAGCTTTATTCGACTGCATGTATATCTAGGAGCATCTAGTGATTTTATAAGGGTTATGATGCATTGTGATCTTATTAGTAAGTGTCATAGGTGGTATTTCTATAGACCCTCTTCTAATAGCTTAATTAAGGGTGAGTTACTTCGCGCCGACAAAAAAAAAAAATATCAAAATAAAGTATAAATCTTAACTAATACAACAAAAGCAAATATGGATTTGTTTATTTTTTATCTTTCACGTGTTAACTACTCATGGAACTTTGTCATAAACGTTGTCACGTTTCATTCAGAAAAAGAGTTGTGTTTCCAAGAGATACCAGCATTAATTTAAAACATCTACAATAACGCGAGCATAACCGCGAGCAAATATAAGTCTCTTTTAATTTTGCAATTGGTTTGATTGCGTAAGACATCGATGTACAATACAGTACAGGGTACATCCCTATTGAACATAGATTTGTTGTCTCTGGGATCAAAGTATTTGAGAATAAGGTCACGCCCTTTCTGCCGAAGGCCCCGTTTATTACACCCACTGATCCGGATTCTAGTACTGTTATTTTTGTAACAAACTTTATGAGAAATACTATGGGGCAATCATTGGAACAATATCAAAACAAATACCCTAATAATTTTAGGAGCCCGTGATTGAAGACATATTTGATGGATGGAATATAAAGTAAAATCTATTTTATCAATGTTTTTCAGGCTTGCCATCCCACCCTTGCCATCTCTACCATCTTGCCACACCCAGTTGCCATACAGCTGATAGATGCCTGGTTGTGCAGTGTAACTAGGATCAAATTAAGGAATACATTAGACGGAGCCTGAAAGTAGAGTCAGTGATTAAAAAGTAGAGGACCAATAGACTTGCCTAGTATAGACATGTGATGTGTAGGGATCAACAAAATCTGGTGAAGAGTTTTATGTAAGAAACTTAACGGATACGAGAATCGAGGACGACCAAAGAGAACATGGATGGAGTGCGTGAAAAAATATGTGATTAGAAACAGGGTAAGCAGTGAAATTATGAATAATAGATAACAATAGATAACAAGTAAATTTGAAAATATCGTTAGAAGATGATGGGTATTGTAAAGATCTTTGTAATATCCAATGGTTGCCTGAAAGAGATCGCAAACTGCGATAAAGTCGCCAATTGTACATAGCATTAGTTAGTAAGTATTTAGATATAAGAAAATATTATAATCTATTGCTCTGTGTACTATAAAGAGTACATGTATCTATCTATCTAATATTTTAAGAAGTAACGGTCTTGTAACTATAACTTAGTAATTTTATATTCGTTTCAAGGCTGCCAACACATGACTTCACCAAAAAAATAATGAGATTAAATGGTTTCTTCAACACCTGAACTATGACAGTAAAGATGAATGGCTGAAAATACATATTCCTACTTAAAAATATGGATATTTTATATATACACGAGCGTTAGTTTCACCTGCGTTTATTCAATTCTATTATCCAAAAATCTCAAGGTCTAAACTCCTACCCTAATTAACGTGATCCATTTTAATACACTTAAATAAATTGACCGAACCAATACACTTATTAGGTACATCCAACCAAGGGTAAAATCCGGTACAATCTTGTTACATTAGAGATAGGATAAGATTATTGAATTTCGTAGTATTTAAAGCCAGAGAGGGCGGCCATTTTGAATTAATCGACAGCAAAATTTTCCTTAATATTAAAATTATTCTATTAAATGCGTAACTCGAGACTTAATCGCGATAATATTTAAAAGGTACAATACCTCTTGGTCACCCAACGTTTCGATCGAATTGCACCGATCGTGGTCACCAAAATTATTCTCACCATTTACATCAAAATCTAAGTGGGTGTTGTAGCTTTAACCTATTACGAAAATTAATATTTTAATAAATACAATACAAAAGTCATTCCACTACAAAAATCTATACACTCATCATTTAAAACTTCTACTCTAAACCTAAAACAAAAGCACTACACTTAAATTCAAGAGTTCGAAAAAAAACATAAACAAAAAGAAATTTTAACAACAAGAAACATTTGTAGTGTTTTAATTAAAGTTTAATTTGTGCAGTGCTGCAGCAATAAATTATGGTCCCACCTTGTTAACAAATAGGGTTGGCGCGATTTAAGTTTAGCGGGTATTTTTGCGGATATACACAGCCAAACACAAGTATTTACTGTTATACCAGACCTGCGAAGTGATTTCATCAATGATAATTCATTCACATTTCGAACTCCGATTAAGACACCCAAGTATAGTGTCTTCTGTTCCTATCCGTTGCCAGTCAAGGTTATGAGCTAAGTCGAAGAGAGGAATCTAGAGACATTCGGTCATCAAAAGTCTAATGGAAAAAAAATATGGAAACGTTTCCCCAGAGTTTACCCCGAGAAATTCATCTAACCAAGCCCGTTGACATAACTCAACAGTTTTAAGATTTCACTGTGTAAAGATCACATTATACAGGTATCTCTTCTAAACATTTTTTTTCCAAATACTGTATTTAATATGTACCTATATTGTCGGATAATTTCAAATGGCAACTCTCATGCTAACCCTACATTGCTACCCAATAAATACTAACCCGACAATAGAACTTTTAAGCGCACCTTTTTTATTTGCGAAGTCCCATTAACGGACACAATTGGAGCCCATATGGTTGGCTTTTATTTAATATGAAAAGATCTCGTTTGATTTGTTCAAATACTAAGAAATGGAATATTTAAGCCATTTTCATAAAAGTCTCCATTACAATTGGGAGCTTTCTCCATTACAGTATATTACTTATATTGATTTTGTACAAAAACTCTGACATTTGTGAGCAGGACAAGACATTAGTTATTTAGTCTAACTAAGCGTACGATACGATTAGTACCTTGTTTCTCTCCAGATTTCATGATTCTGGGTCAACGAGAAGTACCTTTGAAATTTTGATTTAAATGGCTCAGTTATCCGTTCGAGCTAAGATAAAATACCTCGTGGTTACTACCACTATTAACGACCTACTGGTCGTTAATATCTGTAGCGTACTAGGTAGGACTCAAACCCACATTCTGGTGGTCAAGTCCAACGCCTAAGCCAGTAGGCTACCGCAGCTTCAGTTTCATTTATGTTTTTGTAATGTCTAGTACTTGGTTGTGTTTCATTTAGCGCTTCCAAATTTAACCGTACCTAATTGTAGTTGAATCTTTAAAACTAAATATTAATGGAATTTGGCAAAAAAAAAACTTACCACAAAAAACGGCGATTAAATTTCTAATTTTGGCACACATTTTGACTTTTTTTCACGAACAACACTGAACATAATTTATTTTAGAACTATTAGAATTACCGCCACATTGTCACAATATCCGAGTTCACACTGCACAACACTACTTTGTTACTATTGTCACAACACTGTCTGTCACTATACACTTGCGTCACTGTTTGGTCATCTTCGCTGTTGTGTCACACGGTACAATCTTTGTCTGCGAATCTGTAAAGAAAAAAAAATAATTAAGAAAATCTAGATTTTTTTAATAGAACCAACATAGTGTAAGGAAAAGTTGCGTGATGGGTAGTTGAAATAATTTTTGACCTTTAATAATGAGTATAAATGAACTTTTTTATTATTATTGTAAATGAAAACATTTGAAAATAATAGAAGTGGCAAAAAAAAAACTGAAAATTAAAAAATAAGTATTAGAAAAAAGGTATCCGTGCCAAAAAAACAAGTAAATGAACCATTAAACAATGGTAAAATGATTTATTTTCATGAAAAGTTTATAGAGAACTTGTTTCAGACCGATTCAAAATTAGTTTTTATTAAAATAAAACTTATGATTTTCAACTTTCCAGTTTCGTTTTTAGGCGACAAAATTTTTTTTGGTTTCTAATTTTTGATGCTACATCTTAACTTCATGTGTGATTAACAATCAATCATCTTCTATTTCTTTTGTAAAGTTTTAAGTCACTGAGACCAATTTCGAGGTATCAAAGTCGGCGTAGGTACCTACTTCGACTTTGACTGACGCGCGACGGACTATGTAAAATAAAAACCTATAAAAATGTTCTTAAAGTACTACCGAACAATAGGAAGAGCTAAAGAATTTGAAACAACAGCATTTAATTATATTACGTAATTAATCGGAAAATAGAACCCTGAACAGTAAAAACCTTTTTATCCTCATCCTAAATAAACAAACTCGTTTTTGCTGAAACTATAAATACTTTTAACACAAAAACGCGGACCTATTTTTTCCGAAAAAATAAAACGTTTTTTGGTAAAAAAAATTTAATGTTTTCAAAACCTTTTTACGTTACGAAAACAAAAATCTGGAAATAGTCAAATGCCTTTTTTTAATTCGAGACATATTTTTAAAGGTCTATAAAATAATAATGACACATTAATATAAAAGCTGTGTTATTTTGAGGTCGTAGTTGTAAAAATTGGCGTAATATGTTTCGGGTCCCGGCGAGATCATAAAAACCGCAGTCGCTAAATAACTTAGGCATTATATGACTTTATCATTTTAACCGAGTATTTGGGCAGAGATTTTGTTTATGAAACTAACGTCTAAATTGACTCGTCAAGTTTCATGCTCAGTGGCTTCGTATCCTGATGTACAGAAGTCACACAGCAGACGGAATATGGATGGCATTAATCCGAAACTATAGAATAAATTAGAGTTTGGAATAATTAAAAAAAACACGCAAACCGAACCGTCCCTTCATTGCAAATCCTACTAATATTATAAACGTGAAAGTTTGTGAGGATGTATGGATGTATGTTTGGATGTTTGTTACTCTTTCACGCCAAAACTACTGAACCGATTGCAATGAAACTGGGTATGTAAGATAGCTGGAGACCTGATTTAACATATAGGCTACTTTTTATTCCGATATACCCACGGAATCGGGACGTCCGCGGGGGAAACCGAGGGCGCTGCTAGTATTACAAATGTGAAAGTTTGGATGGATGGATGGATGTTTGTTACTCTTTCACGTGAAAACCACTGAACCGATTGCGATGAAACTTGGTATGTAGACAGCTGGAGAGCTGTATTAATGCATAGGCTACTATTTCGGGACTTACGCGGGTGAAACCGCGGGGTGCTGCTAGTATTCTATAAACATGTAAGTTGACAAAACAAGCAAACGTCTGGCCTTTTAATATGCCGTAACCGCGTGCTTATAAACATTGAGATCACCAGTGGTGTCATTTACGTGTTGTCAACTCAATATTGAAACGCAATACAAGTGGAACTGGTTAACCGCGGATGAATGTAAGGCGAAGGTAGCTACAGTCAGGTGACTGCAATTCGAGTAGGACTATGCTGGATTACTACGGGAATATGGCTTTCAGTCTAACTAAGATACAGCCAAACTTTGATATTTTACGTGAAACGACTGCCATCAGACCTCCACAACCCGAGTACTAGGCGATATCGAAGTTCTGTAGTTAGACCAGGTTGTCGGACTTTCTAGGGCTCCAACTACCCGTAATGCCACAGATGTTTCTATGGCACCAGGAACCGACGGTTTAGGGTGCTCTCCGAGGCACGGAGGGGACTCAGTGTGTTAAGAATGGTCACCCATCCTAGACTGACCTGGCTAGTATTACTTAACTTTGTAATGTGCCTACTCGGTTCCTACTTAGCCACGAAAGCTATTTACTAGTGAATAAATAAATAAAAACCCCATTTCGAGGCTATATTATTTTATACCTAGTACAAAAAATACTGTCAAGGGAGGTTTTTTGATAGGTCCTTTTTCCTGTCGCAATAATTAAAATAAAGCTTTGAAGCTTATAAAATATTTACTTTTTAATTTTATTTTGGGGTGGAAAGGAAATTAAATACTGGCGAGGAAAACCTTTTAAACGGATTTTTAATTTATCCTTAATGACTTTGACACATCTGATTACGTCAGCCTTCGTGGTAATACAGTACAATTTTTTCATCACGTTATTATTTCATGTCTTGAAAATTGTTTATACAACACTCACGACACATCAACGCCATCTAGCTAACATAAGCCACACTTCAGCGCTGGGCTTGCAAAGCATGATCATCTAGTTGAAATATCCTTTTTGTAGGAGTAATACCACAATTCCTTTCTCTAGGTATAAAGCTGGAAGTACACTTCGGGGTCGACTGATCGTGTCAAAATTCAGTCGGTTGCCACGCATGGTTGTTCTAATTAAATGAAATCTAAAGATTAGCCATTAGAATAATGACTGATTTCAATAGTTAGTGTAACACTTGACTAATATGGATTATCCGTCACTCACTAATCTTTGACCCCGCCACCTACTTTCTAAGTTGTATGAATGAAATCATCTCGCCATAACAGTTACAAGTAGCCAATACCCACTCGAAAAAAAAAATCATTAAGTTAAAAAGTTGATTCTACTTACGACACGCCGCCTTAGACCCACGCTTAGCCCAGTTTAAGTTTATTGGGTGGGATAAGTTAGAAGATTAAAACGAGTTTAGTTAATATATAAATAGTTTGTCACGCTCATGATAAATAAAATAATAAAAAAAATGTTTGACTGACTGACTGAATGACTTCATTATTAAAAGTTTATACAAAAACTTTGATTTAATTCGATTGTTTTGAAAAAGTTATCGTCGATCAAACTTATCAAAATTTCAATAAACATATCAGTTCTTTAGTCGTTCAAAGTAACCGACCAACAAACAGTTACTTTCACACCAATGATAATATTAAGTCGATTTATATGGGACCTCAACATTTAAATCATCTAATAAGATTACTATTTACAATTATTACTTTTTCACTTTTATCTTTTCTTCTCGAGATTCGATTCGATTCGATTCTTCTCTTCTCGACAAAGAAATCGCTAGTAAATATTTTGAGCAACATCAATTCAAGCACAACTCCCGCTCCTCGCTGCTCTTATAGATTTGCACCATTCATCTAAATCGTATGTAGGTGGCGTAATGTTTCTGAGAGACCATTATTTTGTCTGTCCGTCTGTTTGTCTCGGTTGTTAGTCCCGATGTAGACTTATATTTGTTTCTCTTTTATGGATTTGTGAGAAAAATGCTTATTAAAATCGCATTAAATTTAATATTACCATTGAATATGTTATTTTTACTGATAAACGTGCAAATATTTCCATATGAATTATTCTATGATATGTAGGTATGTTTATTTGTGTTTTTGAACCTAAAAAATGTCTAATCTGACTCCTATAAATATCTCCGGGAATATCGTCATTATTTCACCACCTGGCTCTAAGCCGGCACATCTTCACCATCAATGGGACAGTCAGCCCTCTATGCAGAGGATCTCTCAACGCGGAGGAAACTGCCGCCTACATTATCCTGGAGTGCGAGGGAGTGGTCACACCATACGGTGCCAGGTCGCTTTTAGAAGCCTGTGAACGCCCTAAATCGTTATAGCAAAACCAAAATCATTATTATTATTTAACAGCATTTTAGCAGCCCATTTAAACAACAAAATCTGTAATATAATCACAATATGGGCCTTTACACCAGAAACGCTTAAAACAAATTTATAGAACATAAAACTATTCAGATTACCGCGAGTTGTAATATGGCACTAAAAATGTAATATAAACACTTTGATTGTCACTAAAATATTATACGTGGCACTAAAAATGTCATTTCGTTACGTGGAATTTATTGCAGTTTTAATGTATTGTAATGGTGCCATATTTATACAATAAAACTAACTGTAACTAATCCTAACCAATATTATAAAAATGAGACTGTGATATTGTTTGTTTGCTACGCTTTAGTGTGATCTTCGATTGAATACTATCTCTCTCTCCCTGTCTCTCCCCTCCCCCCCAATCTCTCTCTCTATCTCGCGGTGTCTTTACTTTATGGGTTCTTTCACTGTTGGTAACCATTATTATAAATGAAAATGTGATTTTTTTTGTTTGTCAAAATTGTATTTGAAATAAAATTTTACAGTAAATTTTGACAGCTCTGTTAACTGATCGGAAGATCAAATCAAAGTGCCTAATCATGCTTACGGCAACTCAATATTTACTTGACAAGAGATTTGACATTCCATTATAAAATTTTTGCGTTGATCAGCCTTTAAAAACCGGGCGTAAGTCTTTTAAACTGACAGTTGCATTGAACAAACTAGTCACAACACGGCCCACGGGTCCGCCTAAGGCACAAGTTACACAATAACTAAGTATGTCACACTGGTTGTATGTCAAGATTATAAATTTCTATTTGTTTCCGGTTAAAAACGTAACCTTTTGGCCTACTGGTGAGAGTCAATTACACATAATCTACGAGGCTCCTTGTCTTAGACCTTTGTACTGCTTTGCTATTAGTCTACTTTCTTGCTCTCTTATCTCCCGCTCTGTTAAGGATTGAAGTGGATTTGTTATGTTTTAACTCCACTAATTTATTCCTACTTAAATTATTGAGGAATTCCAAGATAGTCGATGATGGGTGTTCTTTGTGTCAGTTGTTTAAATGTTTGTGAAGCCCGCGACACAGGAATATTCCTAATGCGGGAGTTGTCTTAAAAAAAGAAAAAAAAATGCTATAGACAAATGTACAGTTTTGTGTTAGTGCTCTTAGTACGTACTGCACTGATTGTTCATACTTTCTCTACAAACACATTTTTCGAACAACTAATATCTTCAAAACAAGACTCCAATCTATTTTAAGAAATAACCCGTACAACAAAACTATATTAAAACACCGCCATCTTTAATTTAAGCTGAGACCATAAATGTCTTTGTAAAGCAAAAAGACGGCCAAGTACTTGTATAACATGTCCACATTCAACACACATGTTTTCTGTTCACACGATTATAAGTAAGAAATATACCTATAGGCAAGTAGGTACCTATTTACAGACAAACATTAAGAATGGTAATTTAATTAAAAATATTAATTTAAATCATAGCGAACTAATGACTTCATGAGGACCGTCCCAACGTAAACATATAAAGTTGTGTCCGATTGCGTAACCCTTCCAGCTAAGCTAAATGCTTGTGTTAGGAGTGGGTTCACGTCGGTAGTGCACTGGGTGGGGTTCGAACCCGCAACCAGTCACATCACGATTAAAGCGTTCACGAAAAGGTATTGCATACCTCTGAATTGCCTGACGTTTCGACCAGGTTGCACTTGGCGTAGTCACAGGCTGACTCACTCAGTGAGTGTATGTACCTTTTCGTGATCACATTAATTAACGTGGAAATACATAATTATATCATGGAACGCGAAAGTTTATAATTATCTTTAAAAAAAGTATCACTGACTTCAATGTGCTTTTTAGTGGAAAGTAGATGTATTTTGTTTAAATATAATATGGGTAGGACAACTAAACGCACTGCTCCAATGAGACAGCGAGGTTTCGGAGCAAACGAAAACATCATCAATGTATATAATTTTTAGATGTTTGTTGATTTTTATGAAACCGCTCGACTGATTTCGATAAAATTTGAATGGGACCACCTGGGAAGTAAAAGTAAGATTAAGATTTAAAAAAACTGTATCTAATACTATAATGCACATCTTATACCGGCCGGCTTGACTCCGCTCGATACCACGGCCTCACAGATAACCGGCAGTGAAACATTGAAGTGATTGCATTGCTTTTCGCCTCGTGAGTGAAGTTACCGGAGGCCCTAACCCTTCCCTCTCCCCAATTCCCGTCCTTCCTCTGCCCCCTCTCCTCCCCTCTAATCCCCCTCTCCCGTCTTCCCGCTCTTCCCCTATTCCCACCTTAAAGGGCGGCAACGCACTTGTGACTCTTGAGTTACAGGTGCCCATGGGCGGCGGTAGTCATTTACTATCAGGTCGTTTGCCCCGTTTGCCGTCGTTTGCCCATCTGCTCGTTTGCCCCCTATACCATACAAAAAAAAAAAAATTTTTACCGTCACATCAGTTCGACACTCCGCTTGAAACGTCGCTTTGGACGTAGGGATCGTCGACAAAGACGACTTCTGTGGTGCAGCGGTAAATCACTCGAATGTACTTCAGGGGTAGTGGGTTCGATTCCCGCCCGGTGCAGTTGTATTCATGAATATTTTCAAAAACAAATGTATCCAAATATGTTCACCGTGTTCTAGGACACATAGTACAAGCTATGCTAATTGGTCTAGATAGTTCTGTGTAATTAAGTTCCAAAAAATATATTTGTATGCATAAATATTACGACATCACTACATATTATAAAAGAAAGTCCCCCGCCGCGTTTGTCAGTCTGTCTGTCTGAAACTGAAAAACTACTTAACGGATTTTCATTCGGTTTTCACTAATAGACAGAGTTATTCCTGAGGAAGGTTTAGGTGTATAATTTGTTGAAATTTTGTGTAAATTGATTGAAATATGATGATGATTGTTAAAGATGTCTCTGCTCTCCCGTGCGAAGCCGGGGCGGGTTGCTAGTATTCTCATAAATCTAGGTTTTTTTATGTATAACTAACTTTTGCTCGCGGCTTCGCTCTCGTAATAGTATTTTTTCAATCCCACGGGAACATTTATTGTTTCTAGATGCAATATACCCCATCTCCTTTACGCTATCCTAATATATATATATAATATATAATAATAAAGTATGCTAAAACAAACATTGATTTTTATATATAAGATGGGAAACGAACAGACGTGTCACCTGATGGTAAGTGACTACTGCCACCCATGGACACCTGCAACTCAAGAGTCACAAGTGCGTTGCCGGCCTTTGAGATAGGAGTACGCTCTTTTCTTGAAGGTTTGAAGGTCGTATCGGTCCGGAAATACCGCAGGCGACAATTTGTTCCACAGATTGGTTGTACGAGGCAAAAAAAGTTCTTGGGAAGCTGAAGAATTATCTAAATAGCTATAATCTAGCCACTAATGGACGACAATAATAATTCATTGCGATCTACTTGAGAAATGACTTGCACGGGTCCGGGAGTCGTCCGGGTTGGGAAGCACGTTCTCCCAATAGATAACAGCGGTTTAACTTCACTACTAGCGTAGTTTTGCGTTTTTATCCGATTAGAATAGAAGAGATATGATTTTAACCAGTTATGTACGTATGTATGTGTGTTCATCTGTTCCAGCATTATACAAATATTATCTTCTAAGCTACCTATTGTAACGTTTCAACTTTTCTGATATGAACGTTATACATTCTGGTATGTGGTCTACTGAATTCGATTTTATAAGACTTGTTGTTGCCACATCAAAAACTCGTAGGTATTTATTTTATTAAAAAAATAGGGGCAAACTATAATAGATGATAAAACAGTTCACTATTTAATAAAAAGTAAAAATACATTATTATGACTACTTATACAGGTAACGCAACGCTATTGATCGGTTGATGAATAGTGGGGCTATAGAAGGCTAGGCATGCATTATAAATGGATAACAATCACTTGAGTGCTGATCAAAGTACGAACAACATAGCAGTTACTGTTATTTAATGATTTTGATAGTATAAAGCAATAGTAATAATAAATAATAAAATACTATCGAGGGACTTGGAGTTTTGACATCAATCAAGGTAGTTGATTATCAGTTCGTTGGAAGATATAAGGTGCTTCTTATATTGTACAAAACATCTCTGTGCCAAAATATATTCATTTTGTCCAGATACCAGAATTTAATTTACCATCTCCCGTAAGATTGTGGTGTAACAATCCCGTGAGAAAGTCGTCTTTTTTGCTAGTAAAAGCCACAGGAGACTGCTACACTATCATTCTTGAGAAACGATGTATCTATAGAAGCGTACATATAGCTAATTAAGGAGGATAACCGTAGTCGCATGCCACCTTGGGTTACAGACAAAACAGGGCACGGTTAGAAAACATTAGTGATATTTCAGTGACCCCGTTTAATTTAAGTAATGTTAATGAAGCTATTTCTACGGATTCGCAACAAAATTCTCGAAAACCTTTTCCAAGTTTTGCTACATTTTGCCATAAATTTGTAGAACTAAGTTATTTATTAATCTTACTTACTATATATTACGATTTTACTTACGTGTATATTTGGGGTATATCAGCTAGTTTTGGACTCGACGGGCGTCGGTGTCAGTCCGTCCTGTCCGAAACTAATCTGGCATTCCCGATGAGTTTAGTTTTATTTTTAAAGGCAACTCCCGCATTAGGGATGATCCCTGTGTCGTGGGCGACTTTACAAGCATTGAAACAACGGACACCAAGAACACTCAGACTCGGGACAATTGATCACACAATTTTTTGTCCTGTGTAGGAATACCCATAACAGTCAGCGCGGCGTAGTGGCGAGGCGACCACTTTAGCCATTGCGCTACCCGTGCAGTCTACATAAAAATGGTGTCATGAAAAGTATGGAGGAAATAACTTAGTACTAATCACTAATACAACGCAGACGCAGTCGTGGCCAACAGTTAGTCTTCAATAAAACGGGAAGCTCTCATCAATTACCGAGCCATGTGTTTGTTTGTAACAAAACATAATATTATGAACACCCAGATCATGACGCAAAAGAAACTTCTGATTCACCTTTCTTCATTGTCCTTTCTTTAATCCTAACACAACGGACAACAATGGCCGCTTTGAAAACATGAACAAGAATTGTTTCCTAAACACAAAGGAAATAAATAAGTATATTTTTTATACAATTTTTGTTCGGTCAGTCTTTGTTGTTTTATTGTTAGATATAAATAGAATATCTTGTAATTGACCAAAGGGCGAATTTGACCAGAGCCCATGAAATAATTAATACCAAGAAAGGTTCATCAATTTTGAAAGCTTGTCAATTGCTAACTTAACAAAAACAAGTGAGAGTCTGACTTGCGCTCCGATGGTTCCGTAAGCAAACAAACTCGTATGTAGATAGTTTGCCCATTTTGGGAATCGATCGACGACAAACTTAACTTTACAGTTCTAAAAATACTCTCGCATACTCTCGATATAGCTCACAGACAATTTTCCAATCGCAAAATATGTTTCGAATCGCAATAAAATATTTTTAAATGATATAAGAACAAATTAACGACTTTCGGATTTTCTCATTTACTTGTGCTGTGAGACCTTCAATGGGAAGTATCATATAGGTTTTAATTTACCTGGGAAATGTTAAAAAGGCCAAAACCTTTGGTTGTGTTGGCTTCGAGGCTTGATTTTTTTGCAGCTGATATCAAATATTTCAACTTGATATCTCCACACGTTCCTGAGAAAAAGGTTGCCATACAGACAGACAGGGTTGATAAGGGTTATTTTTACTTCTTTTAGAGATCGTTGCCCTAGGGGTGGGGTGATGACTTTGCGGGCAGGCGCTAGGAGGGTTCCGGATGTCTTAATAAAAGCTGTTCCCGGATCCCTCCTACTTAAGGCGCAGTACGGCACACCGTGTAGTTTTAGTCGGTTCGATTCCGACACACCGCGCCACCGAAAACCCCGGTGGGTTGACGGCCCGAGGGGGTTTCCACAGGCATAAAAAAAAAGAAGGGTGGGGTGATGACAGCTATATAGCGCTGTGGTTAAGCATTCGACTGCATCGTCAGTTTTTGTGGGTTCGAACCCCACCCAGTGCACTACCGACGTGATCCCACTCTTAACACAAGCATTTAGCTTAGCTGGAGGGGTTAACAAGAATAATAATAATAATAACTTGACACATCCCACACACGGCTATCAAATTCAAATTCAATTCATATTCAAATTCAAAATCGTTTATTCATTTAAGACACTAAGTGACATTTATGAACGTTAAATTGAAGCTAGAGTTAAAATCATAGATCGACAAACAGACGCCACAGCATGTGCTGGATTGTCGAGGTAAATTAGGTGAAAACACCAAAATCTACTGCCTGCCTGTGTCGATCTATAACTTCCAGTTTCCAAAATGCGTAGAGCCTTATGAGAAGAATACTGGCAAAGAAACTCATGGCCACTCTTTTTAAAAGTCTGATCTTCATGTACAATAGTGTTAGTGTTATACGAAAGGTAAACAGGATGCAAGCTGATGCCACCTGAATTTCAATTTATTGAAATGCTCCAAAAGCTAACGTACTAAAAAATAAAAATCACTCAGTGATACCGTTGAAGGTTTGAACTTATTAAACATAGAAATCATTCAAGGTGCACATCTACCTTCATTCAATTACAAAATCTACAGTTAAAAATAATTCGTGACTGGATTAAGAGGCTAGAGTTGCAGTTGAACGAACCAAAATAATAGTATAGGCTAAAGCATCGCTGACTAGGCCGACCAGTCACCCCAAGCAGCACCCGTTCAGAGTATGACACATGGACCAGCCATCATCTCCTTCGCCATATCAGAGGGAAAGAAATGACCCGCCCCATGACGACGCCGCAAGCAATGACATTTTAGTGAGCATGACGAACCATAGTCGAGATACTGATAAAAATCACTACTAGTCAAATTACCATAATAAACGTCACGCATTACTTTCAACTGACAATGGTTTGTTAATAATTTAGCTTAATTATAAGACAAAGAAGTTTGTGTGTATATACCTAATGACACCTTAAGCCCAAGACTGTTTGTCGTTTAGATAATCGTTGATCGTATAGTAGGATTTCCTAATAAGGTGATTTTTTACAGTTTGCTTAAATTTATCTACAGGAAGGTCGCTAACATGTATAGGAATTTTGTTATAAAAACGTAAACCAAGACCTTCGAACGAGTTGTGTACTTTATGCAAGCGATGATAGTACCAACGAGTTTAGACTTGTTTCTTGTATTAATATTGTGTATATCACTATTTTTCTTATAGTTATTAATGTCGTGCCTAACAAACATAATATTTGCAAAAATATACTGTGATGCAACAGTTAAAATACCTATATCTTTAAACAACTCTCGAAGAGAGACTCTAGCACCTAAATTGTATATGGAGCGGATGGCTCGTTTTTGGAGAATAAAAATCGTTTCAACATCAGCCGCCTTGCCCCAAAGTAGTATACCATAGGACATGACGCTGTGAAAGTAGCTAAAATAAACTAGCCTAGCTGTGTCCGTATCAGTGAGCTGACGTATCTTCCATACTGCATAAGCTGCCGAACTAAGCCTACCTGCAAGGCTATCTATCTGGGCTCCCCATTGTAGTTTACTATCTAATGTAATTCCTAAGAATACTGTTGAGAGTTAAATTAGTACCTAGCTGTTTTACATTTGGCATAGTAAATCTCACACACTTTGTTTTATTTGAATTTAGTAGGAGATTGTTAGTTGAAAACCAATACAATACATCATTTAGTGCCCTATTCACATCGTCAAAAACTGTTTTCTTACGATCGACTTTAAAAATAAGTGACGTATCATCAGCAAATAGAACTATATCACAGAGATCTTTTAAATAATAAGGTAAATCGTTTATATATATGCGAAAAAGTAGAGGACCTAGTATAGAGCCCTGAGAAACGCCCATAGTAACAGGTAATCCAAAAGACCTCGCACCATTGACATCTACATGTTGAATTCTATCTTTCAAGTAGGAAACAATTAGTTCCAAAGCAATACCATTAACACCATAATGTTTAAGTTTAAGAAAAAGTGTGTTATGTTCTACACAGTCAAAAGCTTTTGAGAGATCGCAAAATACACCTATCGCATCTTGCGAATTCTCCCATGCATTAAATATATGTCTTAAAAGAGTTGCACCAGCATCAATTGTTGAACGACCCTTTGTAAAGCCATATTGTTCTTTGTGAAATAGATTATTTAGATTAAAATGGCTTTCTAGTTGTTGCAAAATAACTTTTTCAAAAATTTTACTAATAGCTTATACTAATAAATAACTAATAAATTTTACTAATATCTGATCCCAAACTAGGCAGAGCCTGTACTATGGTAACTAGGCTGCTAATAAACATACTTACATATTTGGAAATACATACATATTATAGATAAATTACACCCAGACACAGAAAAAATGATCATGGTCATCACACGGTTCACTAATCCCTTGACCGACAGGGCAGTCAATACTAGTAATGTGTGGTCCACGTTACTAGTATTCTTGAATGATGAATGTATTTATAATTGTTTGTTCATCAGTGTTCTAGAAAGTTTCAGTTTCAAGTGTCTAGACTCAAAAGTTCCCGGGTTAAAGCAGATCAGTCGCAACTTCCCAATAAAAATGCTTTATTCATCGATAAAGTCCGGTTTTAATCGGTTCGATTCCGACATCATTTCGCACCTAAAAAGTACGTAAGGCAGTTATTACAAAGTTATTAGTATTAAGATAATGGTTTATATAAATTGCCGATACCCAATCCCGCCATAAACCTTCCTCTTTTTTATATTTTATGATCTTAAACTTTTGCGGATATTATCAAGTCTAATTATTGTGAGAGCAAAAAGTTTTTTTACGATCGGACTTATAAAAAACTGTGCCCTATTTTATGTGTTTGAAAAGTTTTTAATAACGTCTATTAGAATTTACTTGAATGTTTTTAAGTAATCGAAGGAGCTGTTTGTTCAACACGGAGCTCCTATAAATCGTGTTCAGCTTTACAAGGGATATCAACCTAATATTAAAAGCCTAAGACCTAGCATTAATTGCTTTGTACGTATACTTTTGTCTCTGTTTACATTTATACTTTAGTTCAAATGGTAAAGAGGGATAGCAAAATATGTTTTTGCTACTTCAAAAAGTCTGTGAAATCAAAAGCTTTCGGATATGGTTACGAATATGAAATTGTTTCGGATTTTCGATAATAATAGGAAAATACAGATAGGTAGTGATTTGGCTTCAGAAAAATCATAAACAAAAACCATTAGCCTAAAGGTTAATCTACTTAAAACTCAAAAATAAAATTTACTAACCAAAAACAACATTATAAAACTATTTCACAAACATAAAAAAAACAGTCCTAACGTGTCTTAATTAGACTTCACCCTATTCGAATCCCTTATATCCGATTCAGTTACGGTTTCGGATACATTGTCTTTCGGATATCCGATAGCTATGCTTTCTAGTATAACAAAGAACTCAAAAGATTAAGGTACACGGACGGATAGTGAACTAGAGAAGTTGGCGTGAGACGCTAATAGACCGCTGGGGTATTCAGAGCTTTAATATTATTATATCCACACCTGTTCTACTGCTAACACAGTCTTTATTTAACACACAATATACTCATCATGGGCCTTAAGTCTTTTTTTAAATTGAATACAGCTAGTTACTGGATGTGGAATGCGGAGGACCGCGTGCTATGGCGCACATTGGGAGAAGCCTAGGTTCAGCAGTGGACTACAATATGCTAATTGAGATTGATTGAATCAAAATAGAAGAAAGAAAGAAGAGAAGAATGAAGAAATTGAAAGATAGAGATTTAACTCCTCCATCTAAGGTAAATGCTTGTGTTTAGAGTGGGGTCAGATGGGTGGGATTTGAGCCCGCAACCACTTGATCACAAGTAGCCACGCTTACACTTTTGTTTTGTGACCTGTTGCCTGTTTGCCACCTTTGTAGAGCGTATTTTTTTTTCCACTAATAATGATATCGTTTGAGTCATCTAACTTATTACATTTGCAACAAGAACACAACGTTTGCAACAAGAACACAACACAACACTGATAACGTTTTTTTTTTATCGTATAATATAACCGATGATTAACCATTCTTCTTTCAATCTTAAAATATTTATACTTCAAAATGTATACAATAATATCAAACCAACGCTTCTGCTTATCCCTAACACATAATACTATCTATATGTATGTTCAACTGTCACATCTGTGCGCTAAATATGGCAGACACATTGCCTACGTGGGAGATGATCGTTGCTGACAGACTGTACAGGGTGTTTACAAACTAAAGATTTTTTTTTCGTTAAAAAAGTATTGTTTTTGTTGTCTGTGTTTTTTGTCTGTTTGTTGTCTGTGCATTAATACATATAAATATATTACTTTAAATTTGAAATGATAGATCAAACTAATTGAAATGTGAACATTATCAATATTACGAACTTTTCACGTAACTATCAATTATATTATATATATATTTATATTATGGGGGGCAAACGAGCAGACACGCCACGCGTTTAATTTAAGCGTTATATAATAGTCAGTCGAGTCAGCCTGTGACCACGGCCAGTGCAACCTGGTCGAAACGTCAGGCAATTCGAGACTGATTATCTTGTAAATAATTACATATTATCAAATTACATTGTTTCTATTCATTGTGTAATTTATGAAAAACATATAGGTATTTAATATTTATAATTTTCCCAAACAACTACGTTTGAACATCTAATACATAAATACTTATATTTTTTGAAAGGTCCTTCTAAGCTTAGAAATAATTTTCTAAGCCGATAGATGCTTCCATAGAAAAAAAAATCTAATTACACTAATTAGCTGTACATGATAAAATAGACAACAGCTTATTCATAGCTAAATAATTGAAGCTCTAGGCTACAACAGACTAACTAATCATGATAACAAAGGCATTACTCTGAAATTAAATATTCTGTTTATTGCCACAGTTATTACAGAGTATTTGTTCAGTAATTTATAAATTTCAGACTATGGGAAAGGTCAAAAAGCTTACTTGGGTAAAATGCTGTGTAATTATGAATAATTAATCGTTTTCCTATACATACCCACATGAGCATTATGATTCAGAAACAACTGTTTCGAACGTTTTCAACGGATTTCGAAATTATAGATAGATAGATAGATGTACTCTTTATTGTACACAAACAAATAGGTTACAATATTTTACTGTAATCTACTTACGATTGGCGAACATATCGCAATTTGCGATCTCTTCCAAGCAACCATTGCATGGACAGCGAAAACATAGGTGAAAAGAGGGGCTTATTCTCGATTCTTGGGATTTAAAATTATAATCATCTTATCAACAATAGGTCGTCCACTTCTGAGAGTCAACGATATCATTATACAATACGCTCTTCAATATCCTCAGAAGTAATTCAAATATTTTAAGATAATTAACTTTTTTTTGTGGTACCGGGAGCAAACGACGCGGACGCTTCACCTGATGGTAAATGACTATCGCCGCAAATGGGCACCTGCAACTCAAGAGTCACAAGTGCGTTGCTGGCCTTTAAGGTGGGTGTAGAGGAAGGGTGGAAGAGAGGGGGAGGGAAGGGTTAGGACCGCCGGTAACCTCACTCACTCGGCGAAAAGCAATGCAAGTATTGAGGCCGTGGTATCACTTCGGTCGAGCCGGCCCATACGTGCCGAAACATGGCTCTCACACGATTAAAAACGAACTTAACAAAAGCAGAAATGTACAATTAAATGGTTGGAAGTTTCGTTTGAGTGTCATAATTTAATCATTTACAAATACATCATTTTTATTCTACTGATGTCTACCTAAACCACGCAATCCTGTCGCTCCCAGGTTTATTAGCAACTCACTGGCATTGGCTGTTCTAATAAATAACGTGCTCCATTTGAAGCTTTAATACCGTCAAATAATTTTTGACTGTTACAGAGTTATGGGCTTCCTGAGCCCTCTGGGTGTCGATTTTTTAAATTACAAATGGCTAAACATGCTTTTCATTTTAACTAAATTACTAGTATATTCCATATGATTCGAAAGTCCAAAAAATATTGAAGACGAAAGATTTAATTTGTGAGTCATTAATAAACAAATAAAAATGAGGAGAACGGGCGAAAGCGCAACTTCGTTTGAAGATTATAATGGCGTAAACATATTTCTTAATAAACTGTTCAAAATGGCATGCAAAGCGCTCGCTTACATTCCAAATATAATATTATTTATTATAGTTTTCAATCAATAACCCGGTCCAAACATACTTTCCTTAACTTAGGGGTATCTTTCAGATCATTTTACAGAATTACTTTGCTGTACCTAAATTTCAACTCTCCATGATATAACGTTGTTTTTTTATTTTAATGAATCTATATATTCTAACGTACACTTATAACTTATAATTAAAATAGTCTTCAGCTATAGATTTCAGTCTATATTCTGAAATACATATTCAAATTCTATTCACGACCATAAATCAATTGTAGATACGAGTGAGCATGGCCAACATCGCAATAAATTACACCGTACAAATTTTAATCAAAAGCTAATCAAGTCCCATTGTAAACGCTATGGAAAGAAAATGGATGAAATTATTTCAATTAGATTGCAAATACTTAACAATTAATTATTTAGATTTTATTATGAAATATATTGCAATGTTTAGGTATTGGTTACTGATACTGATCAAAATTGACTTGTTGGCCTAGTGGTTCACTAACCAAGACCTATTATATATACAACGAACCCACCCAATCGAACCCACGACCTGTATGCTACAGGTCGTGGGTTCGATTCCCACCTGAGTCTGGGTGTTCTTGGTGTACGTTGCTTGTATGTTTGTAAAGTCCCCCGCGATACAGGAGTAATTATTCCTAATGCGAGTGTCTTTTTTAAATAAAATAAAAAAATAAATTAAAGCTTAGAAGTGAACCAGAAATTAACAAAGTCCCCGAAACCTAGTTGTTTTCCAACGTATTCTTCTGAGATATGACATTTTGACAGCATTTAAAAAAAACCCTTAACATTTATTTAAAAAATTAAGTGTAAGTTGTGGAGGCGTGTCCTACAGGAGACCACAGTGAGAACTATTAGTATGGTTGTTGGGTTTCTGTGTGCTGGTGTAACCCAGTAAAACTACAACCCTGCGCCCTCTAGTCTGGGAGCAATGTCGTAGTTCCACTGGGTTAACAATACACAAGTAAAGTCACTAATATTGCGATTAAAGAAACCTAAAACCTGAATTATATGAAGAAACCCCCAAATTATCAAACTACCGAGCGATAGACCGTTCAAAGGATAGATGCCAATTTGACCAAGTGATGAGTACATTTAGTGGAAAAATGTTACAGTCACGTCTACACCGATTATTGCTTATTCGGACCTTGCTAAAGATTCATGAGGGCTTCAAAGATTTTTTCATTGTGAATCATATCACGTAACAAAGCTGGAAGCTATTTATAAGTATGCACATTATCGTATCATTTCTCTGTTTCATTTCGATCTTTGTGAAATGAAACAGATAGATAAATGAATGATGATAGTCAAGTTTTATATTTCCCACGTTTAAATTATTTACATGACAATTATTCATAAAGAAATAGATAGATACATTGTTTTTTTTTTTATTACCTAAAGGTAAAGTTAACAACAACAATTAAAGTCCTGACACGTCTGAAAATTAATAATGTGTTGGAAAAAATCTTTTTAGACGAATTTATTAAAATTACAAAAATATCTATTTATATTACTTATTTGATAATATCAAAGTCAAATATACGAGTAATTGAGCTTTAGACAAACAGTTTTTCTGTCAAATTTACACTTGTCTTATGAAAAGCCTTCTTAGGTCAACTCAATAGAACACTTCAATTACCTAGTTTTACTTTATTTTAACGTCCTGATGCAATACAGATTCATATTTTTTTCACTGAGTATATTTAAAATTACGTATAACTAGCAGCGCGCCGTGGTTTCACCCGCGTAAGTCCTGATCCCGTGGGAATATCGGGATAAAAAGTACCCTATATGATAATCCAGGTCTCCAGCTATCCACATACCAAGTTTCATCGCAATCGGTTCAGTAATTGTGGCGGGAAAGAGTAACAAACATCCATACATCCATACTCACAAACTTTCACGTTTATAATATTAGTAGGATATTAAGACGTATATGACGAACTTTAATAAAAATGAAAAATATATTCTCTTATTAAAATAAATAAAAACAAAAGGGAATGTCTATAAAAAAACTTTTTTAACACACCTACGTACAAATACGAGAAACAAAAAAAAACAGCCTGTACTTCAAAACAAGCTCGCCATGTTATAACAAGCTATAGATAAAAATAAAATGGAGTCCCGACCAACGCGGCAACCACGAAATTTTAATAAAGGCTTTAAATAAGAACGCACGTGCTCCAAGCACTGGCCGCTAATCTATAGACTCATATATTAAATTGTGTAGAGAATACTTTGTACGCATTTAAAAAAAAATCCGCGAACGGAGGAACGTCAAATTTCGAATCCTACTAATATTATAAACGTGAAAGTTTGTGAGGTTTTTTTTTTTTTATAAAAGACTACTAGTAACGTGGGTCACACATTACTAGTATTCTTGTTAACCCCTCCAGCTAAGCTAAATGCTTGTGTTAGGAGTGGGTTCACGACGGTAGTGCACTGGGTGGGGTTCGAACCCGCAACCACTTGATCGCAAGTCGGACGCCTTAGCCATTACGCTACCGCCGCTTAGAGGATGTATGGATGTATGGATGTGTGGACGTATAGATGTATGGATGTATGGATGTGTGGATGTATGGATGTATACATATTTGTTACTCTTTCACGCCAAAACTACTGAAAAGATTGCGATGAAACTTGGTATGTAGATAGCTGGAGACCTGGATTAACATATAGGCTACTTTTTATCCCGATATTCCCACGGGATCGGGACTTATGCGGGTGAAACCGCGGGGCGCTGCTAGTAATTAATAGTGTAAGATACGGTTTAAAAAATATATACCCTCATCTGTTATTTGATGATGACAAAAGGTATACATATGTTAGACAATAGAAGTATTCATTGATAAATCGCAAATGGGTTGACTTTTTTTTTTATGACGAGGTGGAAGATCCTCATGGATGTTCTCCGCTCTTGGGGGGGGGCGAAGGGGTCTGTCGGACTCTTACCGACTAAAAACCACCCCGGTGTTCCACTGCTTGCCCATGATCGGGGGAGCGAGAATCGCCATTGCATTCTTCCGCAACGCAAATGGGTTGCCTAGCTAAATCACGGGTTAACACTAATAAATAATATTAACTTTAATTACCTACTTAACTTTTTTATCAACTTCCCCGATTTTGTGTTGATGAAAATCGAGCATTAATCGACAAAACATTAGGTTTAAATACCTTATTGTACTCAAAAATCAAAAAGTCACATAGATTTTTTGTCATCAAATAACAGATGAGGATATATATTTCTTCAGAGGGGCAGAAAGCTTACATTTTTTGACAATATTACTATGTGTAACGCCGCCGCCTGCCTGACTGAATCGTTTTCAGACGGGAGAAAGGACTTCTTCCTTTCCGATACCGCAAGACTCACGACTGCAGTAACTCGAAGAGGTCAGGGTCCCGTGTGTCCGTTCTGGGCTTGGAGAAGCCCGTAGGAGCGGGACATAAAGGGGCCGTAAAAAAAATCATGATTATGGTCGATTTTCGATCAGTGTGCGACTAGTAAATAAGAAAAATATTGAACTCAAATCTTCTTATACGACCTACCGGACGCTTCCTGAGTTCCCATCATAATATATAATTTCCTACAGCGTTTGTAACGGATATATTAATTTATTTGACATTATATCCTTTTTAGAACTGGTCCTTTTTAATGGCACTTCCTATCATGACATTCACCTTAAAGAAATAATTGCCTCAGATATACATATACACATTAGATACATGCATACATACAAATATTTGCTCGGAGCGGGTCTCTAACCACTGCGCCACATACATAGGTCGTCAATGCCTGCCTGTTGGTCTAGTGCTAAGTGACCCTGACTGTTGAGCCAGAGGTCGTGGGTTCGATTCCCACCCGAGTCTGGGTGTTCTTTGTGTCCGTTGTTTGTATGTTTGTAAAGTCCCCCGCGACACAGGAGTAATTCCTAATGCGGGAGTTGTCTTTTTAAAAAAAAAGAAAAATGTGGTGTATCTCAGTATGTTTTTTCGCGTTTTAGATACCACAGTACGAGCTCGGTTTAGTGTGCAATATGGATATAATAATTCTAGCAGTTTTGAGTATTTTATTGGCCTTCCTAATTGTTTCAATGCTGTTGCAGACCGGTTGGAGGCGTGGAGCTCCCTAAGGTGTGGTTGAGTTCCATGATTACCGACTGATCTAGCCTACTGGATGTCGTGACTGGTCAGCTCAAAACTGAAATGGTTATCCTACTATGGCATAGATGTTTGTTACTCTTTCACGCCAAAACTACTAAACCTAAAACTTGGTATGTAGATAGCTGGAGATCTGGATTAACGCATAGGCTGCTTTTGATCGCGATATGACCACGGGATCGGGACTTACGCGGGTGAAATCGCGGGGCGCTGCTAGTATTATAAACGTGAAAGTTTGTGAGTATGGATGTTTGTTACTCTTTCACGCCAAAACTACTGAACCGATTGCGATGAAACTTGGTATGTAGATAGCTGGAGACCTGAATAAACACATAGGCTACTTTTTATCCCAATACCCCCACGGGATCGGGACTTACGCGGGTGAAACCGCGGGGTGCAGCTAGTATTATATAAATACCACCCTGGACGCGTACATGGCACTTACACAGTTTCAGTTTATGTAGACTTGGATCTTTGAGTTTGTTTCGGCGTTCGTTCTCAAGGCTAGTCATAGGACCCAGGCACTATCTAGCTTTAACAAAGAAATCGACGTGTAAGAGTGTCTAAAACGACCTATTTGCAAAAAATAATTCATTGAAGTATCATTTATCATTTTTTATATTTGGTAACATAACAGTTGAATAATTATAGTAATGAAGAAATTTTTTTTTTTTAAATGAACAAGAGGTCGACCACGCAGAATATATACTGATCGAGTTGGAGATGTTCTGAAAGAAGAATAGGTCAGAAGTAACCGAAACCGCTGGGCGGGCTTGGCTAACGATGCTAAGCAAGTGGCGGCCGTTGAATCTGCCTACCCCGAAGTAAGAAAAGCATGGGTAATGTATACGTGAATATATTGTAGCATATCAACCTCTGAAGGAGGGGGAGAAGGGTTAGTGAATTCATATTCTGTTTTTTGTTTGATATATAAGATTTCAATGTAAAAAGAAGACGATCGAAGACTTGGAGCTTGAAATCAACTGTGATGGTTGATTAAAAGCTCATCAAATAATAACAAACTCTATTGACATAAATATGGTACAATATAGTAGGATTCTTAGACACCTGCTCTAATAAGGACTGAGTAACAGCCAGCAGGTGTCAGTGTGTTCCCCCCAATATAGTGATAATAAATTTTATACTAAAGAACACAAATGAACAAAAAATAATCGTTAAATTACATAGTAGGTCTGCTTGCATTCGTATATATGTGCGTGCCTGTGCTTGAATGTGTGTGTGTGCTTGTGTGTGTATGTGTGTGTGTGTTTAATATAAAATATATAAAGTGAATGTATGAATAACTGTACGCTTCAAATATGTATTAAATTGAAGAATACGTAGAGAGAAAGTGCTATGCATAAGCTCACATTATTTTATTTATGAAATATGCGAACAACAAATCCATAACATAATAATTAATGCTTCAGAACCGTAATCTATAAGCAGGTTTATATCTAGACTTGGGAGATATATTTCTAACATTACAATATTCTACGTAGGTACAATTTATTTGTAAGCTTGCTAAGTTCCCACAGTCACGGGCAAACTTGTCTGTATATCCGGCCTATTCCGGTCTCAAGCAGGTTCTGGGTAGGATATCGAGGCTTAGCAGTATCTTTACAACATGCATAGTCACTTATATATTTATATACATTTTTTTGATGTATTTACGAGATAGATGAACAATAAATTTGGTAGATGTGTTTAAAAATTGATAATAGTTTTTTTTTATAGTGAGTATGTAAACATAATTTTATATGTGTGTCATATGTATGTATGTATGTGTATCAGTGTACAAAATTTTATTAAAATCGGTACATTAGTTCACCGAAAACCAACAACGTGACACGCAAATTTATATATAACTAGCAACCCGCCCCGGCTTCGCACGGGTAGCAGAGACATCTTCAACAATCATCATCATATTTCAACCAATTTACACAAAACCTTAACAAATTATATACCTAAACCTTCCCCATGAATCGCTCTATCTTTTGGTGAAACCGCATGAAAATCTGTTTGGTAATTTGAGTTTAAAGCAAATAGGCAGACAGCCAGACAGACGCGGCAGGGGACATTGTTTTAAAATATGTAGTGACTAGCTACCCGGCCACGCAATCCCTCAAGTTGGACCAAACTGCACTCATGTGCAAAATTTCATTAAAATCGGTTCATTAATTTAAGAGTTCATCTCGAACCAACAACGTGACATGATTTTTTTTATATATAGAGCTAAGAAAGCAGAAGAGTTTTTTTTATTGATTGTTTGTTTAAATGAGCTAATCTTAGGAACTATCAGTCAGTTTTAAATGTTCTAAAAAATTGATGATGTATGTACGATGACAATACCGGCCTTCACCATATTTTAATGGAGGCGGTCCCCGCTTGGTCAGGCGGAAGATGTAGTGTTTCCAGTGAGCAGAAATGATAAACGCCCAATTTTTGTATTTTTATTTTCATTTTGTTTTGCTATTTTATTCTTTTTCTTGTAAAATTTAAGTGTTTGTGTGTAATTGTGTGCCAATAATATCTAAATTAATCTTTGTTTCTTTTAAATGTTTGCATGCGCATGCTAATTTGGTTTTATCTCTCGCTGCAGTGTATTATTGATTATTTATATACTCCGACCAAATTTTATTTATACTTAAACAGTTACTACTTGTGAAAACCTTTAATTGACATTCATATATTTAGTTCTTGTATGTTACAATGTTTGGCTGTTAGTTTTCTAAATAAAATAAATCTAATCCACATAAGATGAAAATGTATGAATATCAAAATCAAAATCAAATATTATAGGTATTTTTGAATTGTCAGGAGCAGTAGTCAGTCAGACTAAGTCAGTCGTGAAGGCGTGGCTGTTCCAATACGTAGATCCGATGAAGAAGAACAAGCAGGAAGACACTCTTTTTATCCTATGTGCTACAGACTATAACCAATCTCTGTGCCAAATTTCATTCAAATACGTTCGGCTGTTTTTGCGTAAAAGAGTTACAAACAAACGATACTCTACGATATATCTATATATTTAAAAATCTCATATTACGCTGTTTGTTCGCAATGAACGTCTAAACCAATGCACTGATTTTAATGAAATTATGTACACTGTGTGCAGTTTGATCCAACTTGAGAGATAGAACAGTTTTTATATGAATTTTTAGTCACAATAGTTTTTTAATGCAAATAACTTAGTCACAAGTAAATTGTACGCGTGGCTGGGTAGCTAGTGTAAGTACACAAATATAGTACCTAAGGTAATAGATGTATATATTAATGAAATCTTGCTTTGCTAAGATTAACAATTGTTTATACATAACTTGTTTTACATATTACCATAATTAATATAGCATTTAAATCCACTTATAAGATTTACAATTCTCATTAGATGTAACAGTACCCGAATGTCTTTGACAATCGCCGTTAATCTTTCATTCACTCATACCCTATCATATTTCATCACTAAAACAAGCGTATACAATAAATAAAAGCTGCCAACACAAGAATCGAAGTCGCACTAATCAGTGAGTGGGCGACTGGGCGTCCCACCGGACGCAGAACTCGTATGGCTTCAAAACCGGCTTGCGTATACCCCGATAGTTTATTATCAAGTCACCTATGGTACATGACCATACTTTCAATGGTTCTAGTTACTTTACCCATTACGCATTACTGGATGGTCGTCATTCTGGGGTCGAAATTCGCTCGTAAAATCAGAATCTCTAATATCTCTTAGAAGTGGAATATTTTCTTTAAATTTAAATGGGACCAATCTTTTCTTCTAATTTAAATAGGACCAATCTTTTGAAAATGGCCAAAATTCTGTTACCTCACTCGCTAAATTAAAATTCACTAAATATTCTTCATATAAGAAGTAAACCTTGTACGCTTAGAAACAAGGTCTTATTTCAAATTGAAACAAGTAGGTAACATATGTCGCAATCGAAATAAGCAATTTATTTGTCGACTAAAGTCTGATACGCTTAAATAAACTTTAATACCACGTAGCGAGAGCCGCTATCCGTTGAATGCCATCTCTTTTGCTCTGTGTTTTTAGTAAGCGTCTTCGTAGGTGTAGATTAAAAACACGTCAAACAGCGTTTGAATAAATGAAGACTCTCGCAGCGTGGAAATAAAGTTGAGTATACGTTGACAGGTTTTAATGAAATTTAGCGGCGCTGAGAAATAGATGCTAGTAACAAATAGACCTTATTACGAAGAACACTAGGTTGATTTCATATGAAGATATTAAGTCAGGTTTTAGTTTAGTCGAGTGTACAATAGAATCGGCACCAATGGCGAAGATATCGCATAACAAATATTTAAATAAAACATATATATTCAGTCGTATTTACGACCGCCTCCTTTTTGCGTTAAGATAACACAAAAAGTCGTAAACAGATACTAAACAAAAAAAAAAAGAAATCAGTCGACAAATAAAGAACAAAAAGTACCTAATGCATTGTTTTTTCTTTACTTATAAAATAGATTGACTTATAGTTAAAACTACTGCTTCATTATAGTCCTTTTATCACGCGCTTTAAAAATGACAAAAACATATGTTGTTTTCCTAGAAAAAGTGTTGCTGACCCTAGATTTAAAAATAAGGAGTTAAGTATTAGTCATATTTGGGTCAAAAACAGCAACAAGCTAATTAATATTAGGGGCGTCACCATTATCAATAGTGTTGTGTGTCAAGCGAATAAAATTAGGATATTATCGGTCGTATGACACGAGAACACACGGTTACACACAATGTAATGTTCAATGTCTATTTGAGAGCTCAATCACCGGACTTACGTGTTTGGAAATGCATTACTGAAGTCCGTTATTAGTACTTATAATGTTAATGTACAATAATGCTTATCGTTTCATTTTACAAACATACATTAATACATACACTACAACGTATTATAAACCCAAACTTTGCTTATTAAAATTTGGTCCCACTTACGTCATACGGGACAAGCCTATTGCCGTTAAGAGGCCTTTTTTGAATTAAAAATGGGAAAAAGAAAGGCATTTGATAGAAAAACATACTGTTTATACGGATGGATACGGATAGACGGAGCTTTTGCTTATATATCTCATCCTCCGAGCCTTTTCCCAATTAAGTTGGGATCGGCTTTCAGTCTAACTACGATACTGCCGAGCTTTGATATTTTACGTGAAGCGACTGCCATCGGCCTCCACAGCCCAAGTACTAGGCGGCATCGAAGTTCTGTAGTTAGACCAGCTTGTCGAACTTTTTAGGGCTAAAACTAAACGTAACGAATGCCACAGATTTTCGTATGGCAACCGGGACCGACGGCTTAACGTACTCTCCGAGGCACGGAGGGGTCTCAATGTGTTAAGAATGGTCACCCATCCTAAGACTGACCTGGCTAGAATAACCCTGTAATGTGTACTCGGTTACCACTTAGCGACGAGCTTCCCAATCAATTAGTATAAGCAATGTCTATATCCTCCCATCGCCTTTACTTTAATTTTTATAAATACTAATAATTTTCCTATATTTAATTAGCAAAGCGCGGGATTGCTGGCAATAGGCTTCCCCGGTTCTTGGCAATAGGCTTTCCCAGTTGATGGCAATACGCAAGTGGGACGAAATTATATTTAGCAAACTGTGGATGTTTAGACACTCTTTCGCTTACGGAGGAATATGAAATTTTGAATATATTTTTTTTAATAATTCTACGTTTATAAACGTGAAACTTTGTGAGGGTGAATAGATGTTTGTTACTCTTTCACGCAAAAACTACTGAACCGATTGCGATTAAATTTGGTATGAAGATAGCTGGAGACTGGATTAACACATACGATATTTTTATCTCGATATTACCGCGGCACCGGGACTTACGCGGGTGAAACTGCGGGGCGCAGCTAGTATGTGTAAATATATTAAAGAATTACGTGACGCTACTGAACTACGCAAGCTACACGCGTCCAGAATATACGAGTATGCTAACCTATCATGTTGCGGCCAGTCTAACAATGACAGTTCAATTGATACTGGAATGATTAGATAAAGAATATAATGAATTATTGTAGAAGTATCTACACTACTAACACAACAAAACCGATTTTTTTATTGTTTGTTTAAACGCGCTTATCTCATAAACTGTCAGTCAGATTTTAATGTTTTTTTTTGTATTGGATAAAGTATTTATTGGGGAATAATATAGGCTATGTATCATCAATTCATCACGCTACGACTTGTAGAGGCCAAGCAGTGATCATAAACGCAGGTGAAACTGCGGGATATGGCTAATACAAAAAAGCAAAGACAAAACCATTCAGTACTCTTTTCTCCTCTGTATGTCAACCGGTTTTTTTTTTTAATTATAATACCTAATTATGATAAAAGTTGAACTTCGACCAGTGGCCAAAAAGTGACTTTAGCGCCATCTGTCCAGTTGTCATAATCCACTTAAAGAAATACTCGAAGTAAAGGTGTGCTACAATAATGACAGCAGGTGAATTCTTTCGCCGTTGCCTCTAAGCTGCACAGGTGTAGACGAGCAGTAACTGACACCTTGCGATGTCCGAATACGGTTTATTTATGTTATTTTTATGTCTAAGGTATCTAAAAATAGTTGCCACCGTCGTAGTATAAAAAAAACTCAAATTAAGCATAGTTTGAGGTTCTAAAACGCGGAAAAACATACTTATGTAAATACATACAAAAACTAATGCAAACAGACATATTCATGCATGTAAATACACTCGAAAGTAATGAATCCGGGTCACATAAAGGTACCTAAGAATTCTAGCGTGATTAGTAGAATAAATTCTGTTTAAAAGACAATTGAATACTCCATACTGAACTAGAATTCGTATATTTATGTGACAGATTCATTGCTCTCGAGTGTATTTGTACTGAGAGGCATTCAACACATCACAATCTGCTCATTACCTACATATGTAGTGCAGTCCATCTAGAGGTTTACTGTAAGAAACAGCAATATTAACATTAACTTCAGATTTTTAACTAAAATCTAAATAAGGGGCATTCTTCATCTCGTAATTGTCTACACTAAGAGATGGAATATTTTCTTCAAATAAATGGGACCAACCTTAAATATAATCAATTCAATAAAAAAAAAATACTGGCCTGTTGGCTTAGTGGTTAGTAATCCTAACTGCTATGCCATAGGTCGTGGGTTCGATTCCCCTCCGAGTCTGGATGTTCTTTGTGTCCGTCGTTTGTAAATGTTTGTGAAATTCCCCGCGACTAAGGAGTAATTTCTAATGCGTGAGTTAGCTTTAAAAAAAAGAGTAAAAGTGAAAACAGTTCTCACACACAAAAAGAATCAGTCGAATTGAGAACCTCCTCCTTTTTTAAAGTCGGTTTAAAATATTTTTCCGCTACTTTTTTTTTAAAGAACTAATTAATATAGTTTACTCCCAGATTTAATTGTTTGCGAGGAGTTAAGTCTCGCAAATTTTAGCTGACCATAGAGTGGGTCACTGTTGTTGTATTCAGAAGTGGTAACTGTCAAAATAAGTGTGGGTGGGATTAGTCAAAATTAAAAATGTATGACTAAGAGTTAAACATTCAAAGAGTATTTTCTGAACGACATTCTTTCGCTAATAGTTCCGATTATTTTGGCGCCGTGACAATTTTCTTAATGAAACTTCAGTAAGATTTGTCAGGTATCCGGATATGATATATACCAACGCAAAACTGAGAATTGTTCTCAGTTTGTGATCTACCCTAATAACAAAACTGAAGAGTTGAATACAATATACACTCATGATATTTTTTTTTTTTTTTAAAGAATACTAGCAACGTGGGTCACACATTACTAGTATTCTTGTTAACCCCTCCAGCTAAACTAAAATGCTTGTGTTAGGAGTCGGTTCACGTCGGTAGTGCACTGGGTGGGGTTCGAACCCGCAACCACTTGATCGCAAGTCCGACGCTATAGCCATTACGCTACCGCCGCTTGATGAAATTATAAATAAATAAGAAAACAAAAATTATTGATGTTTTCTTAATGTAATAGCGTGTTTAAGACGGGACCGGCAAACAGACATTTTAATTTTATTTACTTGTATTGATTTTATATTTATTCACGGATATATTTTCGGGAATACCCAACTAGTTTGACGGGCGTTCCAGTAGATTGGCGACGCTGCCTTGCCACTCCTTGATAAAGCCCCCATTAGATCCAAAACTAAAACGGGGATCCTCGAAATACACACACACGCGTTACCAACTCATCCTCAAAGGAAATTCTAGTGATCTTACACAAAAGCAGTAAATGCAAAAGCACACTACAACAAAGTAGTAAGATACTTCTAAAGACAAGTGGCTCCAATTCGAACAACAATCAGCTGTGCCTGTCTCTTTTATGTGTTAAATTTAACTACTACTTAAATAACTCGAAGTTTCAAAAGAGTTATTGCGCGTAACAAAAGACCTTCCAATTTCAAAGTCACGATTTAAAATTCACGATAAAGAAAAATCGCCTTCCTTTATATTAATACAAAGGATTTTGCACATGACGATAAATTTCACAAGTTACATTTACTTAAAATACTGCAATGGGGTTTACTGCATTAAAGTTGGCAAAGTCTAATATATAGATCACGGTCTTACACTGTCCTTGTATGAATGGCCTTATTCAATGTATCTAATAAAAACTTCATAAAGTACGTACCTACTTACTAATATAAGAAAAAAAAACATATAGTAAATTAAATATTTGAAGTTTTCTATTTGATTCTATTCGTAAATGGAACACTTATTTGAACAAAAAAAAATTAATACGGTTGTCTGGAACACTGTTCGAATATTAAATTTAAAAAATTGCGTTCTAAAATTAACCATTAAAATAGTTTACATATTTATAAATACTCTCGTCCCAACGCTGTTTTACGTATGCCAATACTATCGACAAACATAAAAAGATAGATAGTTTTTTTTTTTTTAAAGAATACTAGTAACGTGGCCGTGTGTCACACATTACTAGTATTCTTGTTAACCGTCCTTTTAATACACAGTTAATTTGAGTATGAGCATCAGAAAATGAAATGGTATGTCTAACTTAAACCAATAAAAGTCATATAAAACACCATATAACGCGTAAATTGAGGTGTCCTGTAAAACTATTAGCCATAATCGTACTTTAAGAATAGACACATTTCAAACTCTAACAATAACTTTGAACAATTTGGAAAAGACTTCTCTCGTGCTCATCTGTTAAAAATTGTTTAAAGTTAGTAAACAAATCAAGAGTTATTTTACAGTGCTTATTCATCTTGAGAGACGTCAATCTTTAGTCCAACTACGTTGTAACCGTAAGTGATTCACGGTTACTTTTTGATACTTGTGATTCACTTATGAGTATAAGTGAATCACGGAAATAAAATTAACAATGAAGGCAATAGTGCTCCGATGCTGTTCCTCGAAATTTAATTAATTTCAATATCTAAGTGAAATGTTCTACTCATTTTAAACAAATCAGAAATACATGACAATAATGTTTATTGAAAGTCGTCATTATGTTACAAAATACTTCAATATTAAATTGTATTTTATGAAGCACTTGTAAACACAAAATGGCGAAGCGTTCCCGGTATCTTGCATCTACGCATCTTATCTTTAATGAGAAACTTCGAAGATCACGGTAAAAGCAAGATTATGTATCTTCTAATATAATAAATTTTAAGTTTGTTTGTTAAACGATGTAATTTCAGTCTGCGAAGGAAAAAGGCGATATGTCGTCATGTTGTAAATGACTTCAAAAAGGGGGGAGACCGCAATTTGGATGTTTATATTTATTTTTAATGTAAGTTGGGTCGTAACTTCGTCGTATACGCACGGATATTAAAAATTATTTTTTTGTTCGAAAGAGGTTTATTCCTAAAAGTTCCCATTTTAATTTCGTAAAGATCTGATGAGTTTATTTTTTATCGTGATTTGGCGCCTTATAGTCGGTTATATATCTCTTTCAATAATTATTCATTTCATTCAAACTTATTCACAACTTATGTGGAGTGGTGGGGCATTCTAACGCAATGTCAGAGTTGCAGGTCCAATTCTCAGTGTAAATATTTGTATGTTGCAATGTTTTTAGTCTAGGTTTGGGTGTTTTTATGTATATTGTGGATGTATTCACAAAAAATATATCTGAGTATGTAATGTATCAAATTATGCTTAGTTTGTGCGTGGATAGCGCTGTGTATTCTGTCAAAGAATACGATATCTATCATTATAACTTCATCACTAAGATATCACATCAGTTGTGTAGTTTTTCTTCTATACGTTGGAAGTTGCGTCTTCCATCATGAACGTTAAATACAAATCAAATCAAATCAAAATCATTTATTTTAATTGAACCATTGTGGGTATTTTTGTATTGTCAGGAGTAGTAGTCAGTCAGACTAAGTCAGTCGTGAAGCTAGTTGCCTGTTCCAAAACGTTAAATAATACGTTTAACGTTTTTCTAATTTGGCTTTTTTATGTTAATAGTAGCCTATGTCCTTCCCCAGGATAGAATCTATCATCTTGCTAAATTTCATAACGATTCGTTCCGCCGTTTAGTTGTGAAAAGCTAATAAACAGAGTCACTTTAGCATTTATAATATTAAGTATGGATTATTAGACCGATACACTCTTTGATCTTCAATCTTTACTAATTTGATAAAGAAGAAAGATTGTTTGTAGTCAATAAACTCCGAAAGTACTGAACCGTTTTTGATAAATCTATCACCTTTAGAAATCTACTTTATGCAGAGGTAATAATGATATAGGCTATGATTTATTCCAGTAAACGCAGGCGAAGCTGTAAACACAAGTGATAATTTGTGTTTGAAATCCCTGAGGAAACTGATACCTAGTTAAAAAAAAAAACAAAAAAATTCTCTACCCTCTACCGGTATTTTTTAACCGACGAAAAAACGGAGGAGGTTTTCATGTCAACCCGTATTTTTTTTTAAATTTGACTCCGGTAGTCCGATTTCAATAATTACTTCAACCCACTAATATTATAAATGTGAAAATTTGGATGGATGGATGGATGTTTGTTACTCTTTCACGCCAAAACAACTGAACCGATTGCGATGAAACTTGGTATGTAGATAGCTGGAGACCTGGATTAACGCATAGGCTACTTTTTATCCCGATATCTTCACGGGATCGGGACGTATGCGGGTGAAACCGCGTGGCGCTGCTAGTTTATATATATTTAGAAAGAACTCATTAGTAGAAAGCAATATGATATAGGTTTCACTATATTCGAACAGAAACAATCTCATTTAAAGATTAATTAACTACAGCAGAGGCGTATATATAGGCTGTTTGAATAATAATTTTAAGGTAAAAAAATAATTATCTTTCATTTATGCGTAGACATCCAAGGAAGGGTAGGCAGAGATGCATTACATATCCACATTACACAAGCTACATATATTTTTGGTCAGTCGACTATTTCCCGGCATCTATTGAACATTTTCCAACAAAATGTTTGTTATAAATAGCATTTTACATTTTATTCGGTCAAAGAATTTTTCATTGGTAGTAGGTATGATGAATAAAAAGCATATTATTATCAATACACAAAAACTGATGAACTGACTCATTCATAATGACAATTGTACTGTATACTAGTACTGTGTAATAATGAAGATATTTTAATAATATGTTATATTTGCATGGTATTTTTATGGCTAAATGGCCCTGTTCGCCTTACATCACACTTGAATTAACACGATATGTAAACCCTATTTAAAGCAAATAAATAATTTGAATTTGAATAAAAACCCTTCACATGCAAATATAACACTAATTTACCACAAGATCAAAACAAGCAGATAATGATTTAACATGAGATTAATTACTTCCCTAGTTACATGGGAAGGTAAAAAGAAAGTGGAGTATTATCGAAGAAATATAGCAACCCACAGAATACCTATCACCGCAACCAGAGACTCGTTGATAAAATTCAAGGATTCTGTCAAAAAAAATATCCCGTCAAAAATTACAATCAGAGGAGCCATATTGTAATTTGTCACTTCAATACATCTCTATTGTATAGATCGAATAAATATAGTCGTTGGTGACCGCTTACTAGCCGTATCCTAGTTTTCCATCTTAGTGTAAAAAATAATAAAGGCTCATAGCTAATGTATTCTTCGTGAAGTGATAAATAAACATTGCTTTCTCTGCTTGGACTATACACCATTGAGTTTAATTGTATCAGTACAAACCGAGCAATGTAATTATCAATTATATTATCTGTTTAGATATCGACTTTATTACTTATAATTACATCTATCGATTTTGATCACAGAGTATACAAGTCCATTTCGAATTGTTAACAATAATATATGATTTTCACTTATCACCTATTATCAGGACGCGCCGTGAAGACGTTAGTGACGTGTTAGGACCAAACAATTTCCCAACCACCCTCTAATATTTTACTATGTAACATTTAAACGACGCTTCCTTTAACTAAAAAAAATCCGATTTAATTAATAATTACTAATAAGAAGTATGTTTGTAACGCAGAAACCAACAACAGATGTCTATTTCCAATGAAATTCAAACATAGACGCATAAAATAATATTTTCTCCTCAACGAACACATTTCACACCACCTACTGCACTTAAAAATTAATTATACGTATCAAAATCCAGTTACATATAAAAAAAAAACTAAGCTTACTCTCACGAAACTTGTATCAGCGGAAATCGGGGCCGGTCCGTCATCCAGCCATCCGGTGGACCGGTTTACCAAGAAGGTTTTCATTCATAAAAACACTGAGAAACACACACCTCGCCACTAATTTTACACTGTAATCCGTAAACACTGCGTCGATGCTACAGGTTGGGGACGAGCGGGTATAAACGTGCACGCACTTCGGGCCACTGATGCCGTGTGACCCGGGGCGTGCGCGTGGGGGGACGCGCGCGCGGGGCGTGGGGGGAGATCACTACAGCGTCCCCGGGAGCCTGCCAGAGCCTGCGTGCTCGAGCTTGACGTTGCTACGCTGTTGGGGCGGTTTTTTTTCTGCGTAATTTTTGGCGAATTGCGTTCTGATTTTTTTATTACGATATGTTAACAACCCTTTAAGTTTTCCGGTATCGTAAAAATATTTCAAAATATAAATTCAATGTTCGATTTTCGAATCTTTCGTTGTGATTCGAATGTGAAATATTTCAAGAATGGAATATTATTCAAATGTTGTTGTTTCTCAATTCTATTTTTGAATTGAACTGTTGTACCAGATTTCTTATTTTCAAGCATCATTATTGGTATTATTTTGCCATATTCTAAGTTTTGATAACTGGGCCTTCTATTTAATGCTAAGAAAAGCTTTTGAATAATATCGAATGCCTCTCAAAAGCTAACAGTGCTAACTGTTTACAAATGGTAATACTAATAACACTAGTCTTTATAGTAGTGACAGAATAATTCTAGTTTACACGCGTAAAGCGTAAAATATAGTGTCCTTTGATGTAACGGTTATTTAAACTGATTGTGAGGTTGGTAGCAATCAGTATGTAATTGCGATGCGATCGTTCGGTTCACGTATGAGTGTGTGAATTAAAAAAAAAGAAAAATGTAATAATAGTTATTTTGAAAGGTAGTGTTTAAGGAGGTAGAATAACTTATTTCTAGTCATCTGCTTTTGTTTTTTTTTTTTTGTAATGAGTAAGGTCACCAGAACTCTTTGGGAGTAGGGATATAGTTGGTGATGATACCATTGTTGTGGTGAGTGTTAACGATCCAGTCAAAGGGTAAAAATAAATAAACTGATGAGTGTTGATGAATGATAGCAGAGGCCTTGACAGTGCAGCAGTTTGAGTAATCTATAATTGTCTAGAGTTAATAATTACCCCCCTCTAAACCAAATCATTACGTTAAGGACCCAAGAATATTGGGGATGGGAGGTGATTTTTAAGTAATATCTGAATGTTGGAATATTATCTACTAATACTGAATGAGGATTTGATACTTTAACATATAGTGCACTAGCTGCTAAACTCTTGTTAATAATGAAACACATACATACATATACACACCTGTATTTCCGAAGGAGTAGGCAGAAGTGATTAAACTCAAACATTTTGCCGACTATTATTTGGAACCACTCCCGTAGGTAGGTAACAGGGGGCAAACTCATTGCCGTCCAACCGGGCACTACGGAAACTAAAGATGGGAAAATAGGTTGTATAAGCTATAAATAAATAGCTCCAGAAGGTCAGGGTCGGAACCTTGTATCTCTAAATGGCTATTGCTGGGAAGTGCGAGCCCTTTAACAAAAATAGTGAACTTGTATCTATTTGTGGGCTAATCTCACCCAGATTTTCACTTTTGTACTCCTTTATACCAAGCATGACTGACTCACAAAAACACCGGGAAAAAACAATCCAGCGAACCGGTGAGAAAAATCAATACTCAAGCTCTATTTAATTCAAATATGTACGTTATGTAGTTACCATAACCTATAAAGGTTTGCTACACCAGGAATATCATTCACGTATTACCAACCTTTTTTTTTAGTATACGGATCACCGGATAGTAAGTGACTACCGCCGTTTATAGACACCTTGAACTCAAGAGTCACAAGTGCATTGCCGGCCCTGGTTAGGGCCTCCGGTAATCTCACTCACTCGGCGAAACACAAGGACATTTTACATTTTAGTAAAGCAAAATACTGGTTTTGTATCGAACAGCTGTTTAAAGTTGGGTTTATTCAATGTAAAAATATGCTCTTTTAATTCTTCTTCTCTTTCAAATTGTGTTTTTTTATTACCAATCAAATGACATACGGAACGTATTTCACACAAAAAATATCTTCCGTAGTGAGAATTTAGGCGACGGTATACCGCGGTCTCTGATGCAAGTCCCGTACTTTGTACAGACTTACACCTTATTATTGTTCTATAGATTTTAGATGTGAAATCGTGATATGAAAAATACTTTTCTTAGTTACCCGACGGCGACGGCGACGTCTCGATCAAATTGCACCGATCCTGGTCACGAGTAACTCAGTGATCACACTGATCACTCAGACTCAGTGATATAAAAGCCGCGAAACATTACCCAGTTTAAAGTTGGTGAAGTATGTTGTGACTTACGACGTTAGTGTTGTAACTTTAACTGGCTGCTGCCGGAAAGTCCGAGCACTCTAACTGATTGACGTGTTAATGATTATGAAAATCTATTTCCAAAAATTAATGCACTTTCATTGTTTTAATTTTATACATATATGCTATATGTATAAAATTGTTACATAACAAAAATCAGCATAGCCGTGAAACATAAAAATTAAAATCACAAATACTTACTAATCAGTAATTGCCACCAAAACAGATTTATTTACTAAAAACAACCGATAAATAACAAGTTTATGAGCTCTGAAAAAAAAATGGTAGCATTCACTTTTTGTTCTCACACAACCTGTCTTGGTTTTGTCGATACCCGTTTTTTATATCGATTACCAACTTCGTATACTTGCTCATCACTAAAATAATGACGTATTCTGTTGACATTAGGGTTGGGTATCGTGTGTCGAGTCTTTACTAAAATGGTCAGCATCCGACTAATGTCAAGTGGTATTTTGTGTTTTTTATTTTATTTTATTTTTAATGCCCTGTTTGATGAACAGGTGTTTTGTCTGTAGATAGTTTGATGGTTTGATTTTGAGGTTGTCTTTGGAGTGTTTACGAAAGGGAAGGAATGAAAACGAATTCTTTTATTAGGTACGTTAAGTATATGTAGCTATAGTTAGGTCAGTTAGAGTATGGAGCGCTGAGGTAAGGAGGACCATCTTATTTGGGCGTCGAACCGTGTCTAGCTAAAAGCAATAAGTCAATAAGTAATAGTTAGGAAAACAGACCAGAATCGCGCTGGTATTTACGATAATCATGATATAAACTAAACAGTTTTAGATGGAGTGCTGTTGCTGAGTTGAAATATTTATATTTTTGATGAATGATGAAATTAAATCAAAATTTATTCACATGTTTACTACTTAGTTTAAATCTAGACTGTTCTTTGAGTGATATTATCAAAATTTTAAAGTGATACATTACTACAGTAATCCCACTAATATTATAAATGTGAAAGTATTGATGGATGGATGTTTGTTACTCTTTCACGCAAAAACCACAAAACCGATTGCGATGAAACTTGGTATGTAGATAGCTGGAGACCTGGATTAACGTATAGGCTACTTTTTATCCTGATATTCCCACGGGATTGGGACCTATGCGAGTCAAACCGCGGGGCGCTGGTAGTTTTGTATAATAGTCGCCGCCCTTTTAGTGAATTGAACAAGAGTCAGTCTTTGATCGCGGAGGACACAAAATCTACCATTTAAAAATATCAAATGTAATTTTAATGTAGAGGTTATTTCATTTAGCATGTTTCTTAAAGTAATTTACGGTCTATTAAATAGATTGACAACAATTGGCTTGACTGCAATTTACACGTTTTGTGATAAGGGACGAGCAATACCATTTTTATTTTCAAGCGACGAACGGGTTTGTTTAAACTATGCGCGATGAAAGATAAGGGGCGAACGGGTGCGAGAACACTTGACTATAGATGCTTGTGTTTCTGATTGTATCATGTCTGTTCAATGCGTAGGTGACCGAGCGCGTGAAAGCTTGTATTCCTCTTATCCTTCGACAACAACTTGTCCCGTGAAGTGCTGAACAATGTGTCCGAAGTATTAGAGGATTCGTATTTGAACAGTCGATGATAACCTCTCCCTAATTTTGAGTTCTTCCAGGATCAAGACATTGGTCCCAAATGTCGACCAACGGATCCGCAGACAGTCGTTAGCACCACATTTCAAGTGACGAGTTCTTTCAGACGAACCGTCCGCGTTGCTGTTGCCTTACACTGAAATATTGGAAACTGTAAGCTGCTCGTCTGGCGAATTTATATGGCTTTGGTGATGTTGCGGTTGTATTGTGTTATTGTAAAGTAGTTTATATACTTATACTATATGCCTACGTATATATCTTACATCAATGGCTGCCACATCGGATCAGATGGTTAATTACCATGCTGCTGTTGTGACATAAGCAAATGATTTAACCTTAACGTAAGCAGGCCACAGTATAGTTGTACACACTTTCTGGTAAAAATCAGTGCAGTTTATCAATCTTCAATAAGTTGATGGATGTCTGAACGTTGACATCAAAATAATTTTTAGCTTCAGTAGCAGTAAGGTGGAGTTACGTTATGTCTGATGTTTATCGGTAAGCCTATCGTAGAAGCATCGTCATCATCATAGGATGTCTATTACTAATCAATAGGCCCTTCTTAAAGATTTCCACAAAAATTGGCCAATTCTATGAAGGCGGCGTAAGGCATTCTTCCAATAGCTTCCAGCCACTTTGATTTTGAAAGTAGCCGAAATAAAGATCCTGTTATTAGCAAGCTGCAAACATATTAAATGTATTTGTTGCATGCATAGTTACGGACATATCTCTAAGCGATATTTAGGCTCAAACTAAGTCTAGCATGTACTAACACTAAGAAATTGGTGTTTAGAAATACCCAGAGCGTTCCAAAAAGTTTGTTTTTTCTCTTAATTCAAAAACATATGCATGCCAAATGCGTGATAACCGTTTATGTCGCTGGTGGTGCGCGCAAAGTTATGTATGATATTACTTAGGCACATATTAGTGTGTGTGCGCGACACTAGAGGTTTTCATATTTTTAGTTTCATAAGTACAACCGTTTGACATAATCAACTACTAGCTGCTAGCTGTGTCCTTTCCCTGTACCCCTAAAAAGTAAATGCAAATTGTCATCATCGGTTAAATATAATTAAAGTTTAAAAAACAAACGAAGAAATTCACTTTCGCATCGGTTTTAGTTTTAGTTTAGCTTAGGGTTCACTTTGGTGAGTGTGAATATATCTCCATTCCTTCATCGGAAGACTAGACGTAGACAGAGGTTCAATCCTTTCATGGTCGAAACACCAAAAAGTCGAACGAAACGTTTTGATAGCTCCTTTTTGGTTCGAGTCGCCAAGGTCTGCAATGAACTGCCTACGTCTATTTTCCCAAACAATTATAATCTGGAACGTTCAAGAGTAGAGTGAATAGGTTTCTCTTGAATAGGCGTGTAACATCTTCGTCTTCATCGTCACTTTCCATCAGGTGAGTTGGAAGATAAACGCTTATTCCATTACACAAAAAAAAATAGGCAGTCAGGGGACTGTCGACAGAAGTGAAAACTTAAACGAAACGACGAACTTAAGACGTCACATTAGCAGGCTGGTGACATTAATTAATAAGGAGCTGACAGATCTCAATGTTAAGATTAGCGCCCTCTAGTGGATCTATATATGTATTATTAGCGTGACGGTCACGAGTTCAGTGCTTTTTCCCATTGCAAAAGAGCACAAACGTTCCTAAAGCAGTTTTCACTTCAAAAACTTTCGCATTTATTATATTGAGTTAGTATAAATAACAAATTACAAAATTACGAAACTTTGACTAGTTATAATTCTTAAGCTACTGGTTCAAATTGAATGAAATTTGAAATATACAGTATTTATACAAAGCCAGCTTGGTTACTGAAAATTCAGGCTTCTAGTTTTATCCACACCCACGTTATAAGGGGCTCGAAAATGGCCTGAACTGCTTCGAGAAAAGTATAGTACGGCCGTGCCGCTTTATTTTTTGCTCGACTTGGCGGGGGCACTGGCGTGCCCCCAGATACTACTATTATTTAATCAATGGTTCGGTATATAAAATTTCATGTATCTCTGCGTTCACAACTATTTTTCACAAACTACGCAACTACTCCGACCACTGGCCGTTATTTGACGAACGTCAAAGAGAATTCTAACATCGTTTTTTTTACGTAGACACTCTAGTTCACTTCCATAGTTCGTGTCTGTGGTTCTATAAAACATGATATCGACACGTGTCATTTTGTGTTGACAGCGCGACGACTGAAAAGGGGTTAGATATTAAATACATTTTTAGGTATGTAAGTTGGATTTTTTATACATTTGAAGATTATAGATCTACATATATAGGCTGTTACTAATCCCACTAATATTATAAATGTGAAAGTTTAGATGGATAAATGGATGGATAGATGTTTGTTACTATTTTATGCCAAGACTACTGAACCGATTGCGATGAAACTTGGTATGTAGATATCTGAAGACCTGGATTAACATATAGGCTACTTTTACTTTTTATCCCGATATTCCCGATTTGCCAGTGTGGTCATATTTTAGGGTTGGATAGAAGACCCCGTGAATAGCGTACAGCGCTAACAATTTTAGGAAAATTCGTGAGTTTTAATAGTTACAGATCTCGTTTTGAAGATTCCAGAATACTTTTAAAGATGTCTACATAAAAAAAATAGAACACAAATTCATTGAAATTGACATGAAAGTCATAATATATTGTTCAGAAACCTGCAGAAAAGCATTATGCTTACCAAAAACATGTTTTTTTTAGAATCCAACTTTTTCAGGCGACAACAGTTATTTATCGGCTACACATAACGCTCTTAAAATTTGAGCACACCTTTATGTAACATCCTGTATCCGTGTATAAGTGTGTATAGTAAAGTTCAATATTTTTTGTTTCATAATTGACTATGCTTGTAACTATTATTACTTTACATTATTTTACTTACATTATTATACCTATGTATTTGTATTTATGTGTATATATTTATATGGGTATGTATGTATGTGTGTATGTATACATGTTATTGTTTTAGTAAGTAAGACTAATGTGCACCACAAGTTACCTATTACTATACAGTATAGTCCATCAAAGGTTGTCTGTAAGAGATCTCAGACTGCGATAAGACCGCCCATTGAACGCTACTTAACATTGTATGTTGTATGTATCCTATTTTTGGTGTACAATAAAGTATACTCTAGCTATCTATTATTATGTTTTTCTCTATGACATCGGATTTAATTATTTATATCGATCTAATAATAAAAAATTTACTCTGCTAAATATAATAAACTAGCCGTGCCCGCGACTTCGTCCGCGTGGAATAGTGTCTTTGGGTAGAATTTTTAATTATAATTTTTAGGCTAATTAACAATACTTCCATACAACTTTTCATCCCCACCTTTCAGCCCCTTACACTCCTTTTTTCTCATTAAAAAGTAGCTTTTGTCCTTTCTCAGGCTCGAGACAATCTGTGTACCAAATTTCATTTAAATCGGTTCAGTAGTTTTGGCGTGAAAAGGCGACAGACAGACAGACAGACAGACAGAGTTACTTTCGTATTTATTATATTAGTAAGGATTATTTTGATTTTATTTAACGTTTTTGCATGCCACTATTCATGTCAAAATACTTGTATCTCGAATATACTTTATTGTAACACCATTTGTCACAGTATTTTTGCAAATAAATATGATTCTGATTCTGATTCCTCTGTTTGTTGACGTAGTTTTAGTGTTAATAATATTTAAGTAAACCGACTTCAATGAAATTGGTTGTGATATAAAAGGAACAAATAAATACCTAATGTAAAACCTTTCTGAAAATATGCAGAATACGTTAATGAAAGAATCATGAAAATTTGTCAATAACTTTTTAAGAAAATCGCGGACATACGAGTACATACATACAAACGGATCGAATACAACCTCTTTTTTTAAGTAGGTTAAAAATGATGTAATAATAAAGATCCGTCAAAGTTGCAAAAAACTGTTTTCATTTTTTTTACCACAAAAGCACGTTAATTCTAACTAATATTATAAATATGAATGTTAGTTTGTTTGTTCGTTTGGGTTACTTAACACAAAACAAAAAACGAAAATTGATTGACAAACACTGGTGATAAAGGTACTGAACTGCCTGATCTTCGCCTATTTATATTTACTAGAGATCGCCTTGTGGTCGAACTTCGACCATAAAAAAATATCTTTCAATGTTTTGTTTTGTATCAATGACGAGTGTAACTAGCCTACACATCTACATATAAACTTTAGAAGGTATTCTTTTTTTATGGTATAGGGGGCAAACGAGCAGACGTGTCACCTGATGGTAAGTGACTACCGCCGCTCATGGGCACCTGCAACTAAAGCTAAACTGCCTTACTATTACTTATTAGGGTATACACGTTGTTGAGTAGTTAAGTCGTTAAAATGTTACAACTGCCGGCCTTTAAGGTGGGAGTAGGGGTAGGGTGGGAGAAGGGGAGAGGGGGGAAGGGTTAGGGCCTCCAGTAACCTCACTCACTCGGCGAAAAGCAATGCAATCTTTGCTTCATTGCCGGTTTTCTGTGAGGCCGTGGTATCACTCCGGCCGACCCGGCCCATACATGCCGAAGCATGGCTCACCTACGATTCCAAACTTTGTATATATACATTATATTTATTTTAGATTATATTTTACATATACATATTATTATGTATATAAGCACAACATAAAATTAATATCCAAATAAAATATAAAGTTTATTAATCAACGCCTGATGCCCAATTTGCTGTCAATGTTCTAGACAATTCAACTCCCACGCACATCCAACATACAAGATCCCTATAATCTTGGTAACTAAACCATATCACAGCTTTTACTAAAATGGCAGCGCAAAAATCCACATTTGAAAAAGCTCTGATTTAAAAGAGATGATTGGTGAACAGAGATCTAGCTTAATTGGTTAGTTATTCATCTAAGTGATGAGTTCAATGTCCTCATTTTATGTTTTTATGCTAATTAAATCTATGTTTCTAAACATGAATGGGCGGAGATGGTACGTATATGATAGCTTATCCACAGATGTACACAAACTTAACAAAACATTTGATCAATTTACATCGTGGTTGTCTCATTTCAAGATTGTTCTAGTAGGTAATGATAATAGAGTAATCCTGACTGCTGAGCCACGGTAATACTATCTTTATAACATTACCGTGGCCGAGCCAGAGGTGGTGGGTTAGATTCGTACTCAGGACAAATAATATTGTGTGATGAGCACCATAATTTCTTCTGTAGCTGGGTGTAATTTATCTATAATATGTTTTTTTTTGACACACCTTACACGCGGGCCGTCTGATCCCAAACTAGGCAAAGCCTGTACTATGGTAACCATACTGCTGATAAACATACTTATATGTTACTAAATACATTACACCCAGACACAGAACAAATGATCATGCTCATCACACAATTATTGCTTCTGGGTGGGAATCGAACCCACGACCTCTGGGTCAGTAGTCAGGGTCACTAACCACTTGACCAACAGGCCAGCCAATGTATGTATTTAGTAATGTATAAGTATGTTTATCAGCAGTTTGGTTACCATAGTACAGGCTCTGCCTAGTTTGGGATCAGACGGCCGTGTGTGAGATGTGTCTCAAATGAGAAGACAAGATACAGTAAAGAGGAAGCAACGCTCTAATTGGAACTGCTAAAATGAGGTTAGTGCTTCTTATTATTTACTGGCTTTGAACGGAGCTTCGCTCACATTAATGAACTTAGATGTTGTTAATGTCGGGAACACAGTGGCAGTGGGACAGCCATGCTTCGGCACGAATGGGCCGGTTCGACCCGAGTGATACCACGGCCTCACAGAAAACCGGCAGTGAAGCAATGCTTGCATTGCTTTTTGCAGATTGACTGAGGTTACCGGAGGCCCTAACCTTTCCCTCTTCCTCTCTGTCTTTCTCGCCCCTTATTCCCATCAATTTTACCCTTCCCCTACTCCCACCTTAAAGGCCGGCGACGCACTTGTGACTTTTGAGATGCAGGTGCTCATGGACGGCGGTAGTCATTTACCATCAGGTGACCCGTCTGCTCGTTTGCCCCCTATACCATAAAAACTTACTACCGTTTGTCTGTATCCCTGGCAAGGCGTATGCAAAATTTGACGACGACCGGTTAAGTAGTTAACCCGTAAAAGCGTAACAAACAAACTCACTTTTGCAAGAATAATATTAGATATAAGATTAGGATACAAGAAGATTTGTTGGCAAACAAGAATACGGTTCTTAGTCATAGAAGATCGCGAAGACACAACTATCCCAACCGGCCATGGAGCGTAGGATAGCCGGCAGCGTAAGGTCGACTTCGACTACAGCAGACACAGCGAGACCATGAAGCTGGACAAACTTTAACGTGTATGCTATGCTGCTTCGTGTCCTCGTTGCATGTCAAACGTAACCTCTTTCAACCGGCAAAAACATATCTTCGTCTCTCAAAAAAAACCCCATTAATCAACCATCACTGGCATCCAGCAAAGTCCGAAATCGGTCTCCCTATTGGTCTTATACTTCTACCTCGAAAACATTGCCATAACAGTTATGTAATTACTTAACCGGACTTACATTTGAGTTGAACTAGATATTATAAAGATAAATTGTAAGAAATATCAATTAAACAGACGATTTATCTCAGCCTTGCCAGTTTTATAAACACCTGCGTACATTATGTTGAGTGGTGACTGTGGTGAGAGGTAGACGGATATTCGACAGGTAATTTGCAGAAGTTTAACTGACGTTTACCGTGTGACTTTCAGATAGGTACAGTAAGTTTATTTTTTTATCGCAAGGCTCAACCATTTGAAAATAGATAGGTTATAGATACACAGGCAGATACAGTATTATCCGTTTTTAAATGTTGTTTATTTTATAATATTACAGTTGACATAGCAAACTATTGTTGCGGTGACTCTGTGTGTTAGCGTGTTTAGCATCCTGATCAATGTTTTGTTCGATAATTACCACCTGTATCATTACCATTTTTAGTTTGGGTTGAAATTATTTTATAAAGAACTGGCCTTATTCCAATTTGTGCGTTTTTGTGCTTTAATAATTAAAATATTCAAAAAAAATTAATTATAAATTTTCAAATTTACGAAACTCAACTACAGTATTATTGCAATTGTTGTGTTGTGTTATTAAAACTTGAGCATACAAGAAAGTAGATTGAGCATATACAACAAGAATGCTTATTAATTTTTGAACATAACAGGTGATATCAGATGGGTTCTTGTCACACTGTGTGTACCGTAAACCTACTTATACCGATACGCCACCTGTAATCTGTTATGAGTTATGACTGTTCTCAATAACAGAGCTTACGCTGCGCTTATGGCCCTGAAAATTTGGTGCGAGGGCGTAAAAAAATTATCATTTTTAATTAAATATAATTTTTAAGGCTCTTCGTATAACACTTTTTAAGGATTCAATTCAGAAAATTTCGCAGAACATTAGTAGCTCGTGGTAAAACTTTTTGCCATAGAATTTAGGTTAGTTATTACTTTAGTTAGTTAGTTGTTACCCGCAACACACTGCCCACTAAATCCCCTTCCTCTTAGAGATCAGGCAAATCCACTCATCAGGAAAAACTCAATACCATACCAGCAGCATAACCCATCTAGATCCGGAGACTGTTTAATGACTATAGATATTTTAAAATTAAATCGTCAAATTAATAAGGCTGCACTGATGGCGTGATAAAAGTAGTCACTTGACTTGAGTTGGTTGGTTTGAGTCCCACACGCGACAAAAATTTGCGTGATCCACAAATAGTTGTTCCAAGCCTTGGTGTTCCTTGTGTTATTTGAATGTTCGTTAAGTCCCATAGGAGTTGTTTCTTACGTGGGAGTTTTCTTTATTATAAACAATAAAGATACTAAATAGTTACACTTCTGTTATAGAACTGTATTGTGGCGAAACAGATGACATTTCAATAGATCAGCGTTTAGTGAATGTTTGTTTGTCCTTCGTACTTTCAAACCTTTAGTTAGTCAATAGATGTAATCTTCATACGCAATACGTTGAACATCGTGACCCAACTGTGGAGCATCTGCCTTCTGTGAACTGTGACACTCGTGGAATCTTATTTAATTAGTTGAATACCATATTATGTCCCTTTCTATTCTTAAGAAAGCGGTGAAATAACGTCAAGATTACAAGATCCAATAATTTGTTAAAGACTGATTTATTACCTCATGTCCTTTTCTGCTCCACTGACAAACAAACAAACAATCGAACTAACAAACTCATATTCGCATTTGTTATATTACTAGCTTGAGCCCGCGGCTTCACTCGCGTAAATTTTTATCCATCGGAAACAGTTTTTTTTTTGGAGTGAAAACTTCTTAATAATAATTCTTAATGTCACCAACCTGCTAATGTGACGTTTTAAGTTCGTCGTTTCGTTTAAGTTTTCACTTCTGTCGGCAGTCCTATGACTGTCTAGTTTTAGAATGAAAGATACCCTATGCTATCTATTACTGTACACCTGACAACATATATGTAAAATTACATTTTTTTTAAGGATTGCCTGATGGTAAATAACTACCGCCGCCCATGCAACTCAAGAGTCACAAGTGCGCTGCCGGCCTTTAAGGTGGGAGTAGGGGAAGGGGGGAAAAGGGGAAGAGGGGTGAGGGAAGGGTTAGGGCCTCCAGCATATTTACACTGAGTATGAATTAAACTCGATACTCCTGAATTTTGCAGTCGAATTCTCGACCAAAACACACAGTTCAGTATATAGCACTATAGGTCACCGTAGTTGATGGTATAGTGTCTAAAATCTAAATAACAAAAATAAGATTTCTAAAACCAACATTTCGCTCTTAACTAAGCAAATCTTGATATTAAATTACAAACCATTATACACATTTAAATTGGTCCATAATAAACCTCTAGCCATGAACTAGTCATTAGATATATTCATACAAAACTCGTTTTCATTCATGATTCGTTAATGTTCTCTTTTTAAAATCCAGCGTGGGAGCTACTACTGTATAAACACCATCCTCTTCACTCCCATTAATATCTGCGTGTGTCTGTCTTTATCACACGATGCGCCGACGCATCAAGTGGTAGCGTCGGCCATGTTCTTTTTTTTAATTGGCGGTTTTTAGGGATGCGTGTAAGGGCTTACGAGGGTCTTTTGTTTCAAGGTGATTGCTTTTATAAAGTTTAGCGGCAGGAATCAAGATTACATGGTTTTAAATACGAGCTGTATGCTTACGCTTACGGGCTGTTAGAGCGGTTTTTTTATAGTGATTTTTATATTATTAGTCTGCGAAATAGTACACAGTAAAACTGTTTCATTATTTCAACATTTTACTTGACGACTATTGGCACACATTAATTTGTACTAGAGATCGACTGGTGGGCGAGTTTCGACCATAATTAACTGATCACATTAACTTTTAAAGCGATATTTGACCAGTATAACCACAGCAGACATATATAGTGGACGCGACTATAGCTTAATGGTTGTTTTCAGGTAATATTTTAGCTTTCTGCTTTCTGTACTTCTTCTATACATAAACTTTAAGCAATTGGACACGGTTGGAGTGCCACTGGGTCGATTGTTTATCCAAACCATCTACGGTACTCCCCCCAATACTTGAAAAAATTATATAAGAATTCTAAAACTCGGTTGCACCGCCACAACCATCCAGGGACATACTCAAACAAAACTCGCAAAATATTTTATCAAAATCAAATCCAAAGGTTTAAGAGTTCAGTGGCATACGTAGATAATAATTATATAATACTAGCAACCAGCCCCGGCTTCGCACGGGTACAAGTTATACACCTAAACCTTGAACCATGAATCACTCTGTCTATTAGTGAAAACCACATGAAAATCAGACAGACAGACGCAACGGGGGACTATGTTTTAAAATATGTAGTGATAAAGATATGGAGTAGTTTTTATACTACTTAGGTGGCAAACAGGCGTATGTTCCGGGATGGAAAGTGCAGCCCCAAGTCCACCATCTTTTTAAAGTCTTTATGTATCCCACTAATATTATAAATGTGAAAGTTTGGATGGATGGATGAATGTTTGTTCACTTTCTTTCACGCAAAAACCACTGATCAGATTGCTATGAATCTTGGTATGTAGATAGTTGGAGACCTGGATTAACGCATAGCAAATTTTGATACTACCACGGGATCGGGACTTACGCGGGTGAAACCGCGGGGCGCTGCTAGTAACTAATATAAATAACCTCATAGTATGTTGTGTCCTCACGTTAAAGGGACATCATTCTACAATTTAATCGTCACTCGAACAAAACTCAACAATCTCAAATAATATAATTCACGTCTACTACACCATTATTTTATCTCACAGATCTTATACTTGGTGATTTCAATCCGGTGTCCGAGGTAAGGCATCCGGTTCTGAGAGGAAATGACGTACTTAATGTAAGGTTGTGTCTTACGACACGTTTTTATTGCTGAGTACTTTGAGTTTGATAGCCGGAGTATTAGTTCTAATTTCACTGGATTATGGTGGTGGTGGAGCATTCGACGCAGGTTCGATTCACATAGGGACATGGCGCTACATAGACCCAAAACACTGCAAACTGAACAAACATAATATGTTCAACCTAAAATTGGGTGAGAACACAATATTCAGATTCTGTCAAGAGACAGAAGAGACTGCAATGCATATTTTATGCTCTTGTGGGCCACTAATGCGGCACCGAAGTATTCACCTAGGATTGCACATCATGCAACCGCAGGAAATGCAAACAATCACTGCTGATAGGATCTGGAGGTTTCTCGAAGCCATAAGTCTGAGCAGTGAACTGTAAACCAGAAGTGCGCTACAAAGGACCAGAAATGGTCGAGGCAGCACTAAGCACTTAAAACAATAATAATAATAGACCCAAAATAATTATAGCTTGTATTATTATATTTAGAATTTCATAGAAATACCCAGACGCATGCAAATAGACATAGAAATATTTGCACAATTGACATTGCATTCGGGTATTTTAACCACCATTTCACATTCGTGATCGATTCATTTCCTACTGCTCTGGAAGACATGTTGAAGCTTCTGTGGGGTATTAAGAGACTTCGTGGAGGAACTGCATGAAACTATTGGTTCGTAAGTTAAATAATAAATACAAGTTACATATTAAAACTTTCAGAACAATGCTAGTCTTAGAAAAAACTGCGGTCATATTTTTGACTCCTGGGTGTGACAAATTTTTGTGTCAATTTCTGGAAATTCACGTTCCCCGTAGACAGCAAAACCTTTTACGTAAAATCAATACAAACAAATAAAATTGAAGTGTCTGTTTGTAATGTCAAAATAATCTTTATACAGGTATTTGCATGATACTTATGCCTAAAAATCAGTTTTTAAAATTTTCGTCTTTCTGCCTGTCTGTGTTTGTTCCGGGTAATCTCCGGAACGGGTTTACCGATTTTCATAAGACTTTCACTAGCAGATATCTGGTGTTATAAGGAGTAACTTAAGCTACTTTTATTTATGAAAAAGAATTAGGGGGGCGCGTAATATATATAAATATGGACACGCCGCGCGTGAACTGCTAGTAAAAAATATAGCTGACGACATATAATAGATGTAAAATAACCCTCCTAGAGCTCCTACAATAATTTAAGTTTCTTCACGACAAAAAATAAAAATATTGTTTTTATTCATTTAACATTTCCTGCATTTTACATTGCACGAGGCAGACTTAATGCCTGCACGAGGCAGACTTAATGCCTGCACGAGGCGGGCTTTCATAAATTTTTATGACAAATCATTTACAGTTTAAGCCGTGTGTTTAGATAAGACTAACTTTTGACCCCGACCTTGCTCGCGTTATGCAGCTTTTACCAATAAGCCTATCCCTCGAGAATAAGACTTTTTGAAGTAAAAACTTCTTTAGGCACGTTGAGCACTTTTGGTATGGGAAAAAAGCATCGAACTCGCGTGACCGTCACGCTCAGATACATATATACAGGTGTGTGTGTGGGTATATGTATACATATATATTGTATAAGTCACTGAGGAGAGCTTATAATACTGGATATGGACTGTGTATATAATAATAATAATAACTTCACCCATCTCACACAAGGCCATCTGATCCCAAACTAGGAAGAGCCTGTACTATGGTAACAAGGCTGCTGATAAACATACTTTTATATTTCTAAATACATACATATTATAGATAAATTACACTCAGACAGAACAAATGATCGTATGTATGTATGTATGTGTAGTATATATACCTTATATATAATTATTATAGTATGTATATATAGGTAAGGTATATATAATTATTTATTCCTTTTCTCTTAAATTCATATAAGTTGCTACTTAGCTAAGGTCGTACACCTGTTAACTGCCCTATACATAACTCCATTGCATCTATTCATCTAAAGGTTGTCTGTAAGAAATCGCAACTAGCGATAAGACCGCCGTTTGTACCATTATTTTTTTGTCTTTGTAGATGTTTTAAACTATTCCTCATGGTGTACAATAAAGAGTATTGTACTGTATTGAGGTGAGTCATTTCTCACGTGCAGTCCTACGACGGACAAGTTTCTTCTGGATGAGAGCCGAGAACCTACCCTATGTTGTTTTCTATGCATATGAGCCATGACGTGTATGCAAAACTTCATGATAATATCGGTTGAGTAGGTAAAGGGTCGTCCATTAATCACGTGATGTTTTTTTAACACTTTGTTTACCCCCCCTTCTCCTGGTGATACGTGGTGAGAGGTTTTGGACTAACCCCAACCCTACTAGTCGAAATCACGTGTATTTTTTTAAGTTCAAAATATTATCTTTAAATACAGATATAATCGCGATCTACGACACCCCCCTTGTGATATTTCGTGATTTTTCCGAACAACCTCCTCCCTTTCGAGCCTCACCTAATTAATGGACAATCCCTAACGCGTGAAAGCCTAACAAATAAACTCACAACCGTATTTCTAACAGTTAGGGTGACATATGAAAAGAACAATAAACTGTCACCCACAAAACTTACTCCAAATCTTAAAGAGCTATTGGCAGTAGATGTTCAGTCTTCATGACCCACCTGTCTTTACTGTGGTCTCTGAACCGTATAGACAGTGACTCAGACCACGGGTCAGTGGTTCTATGACTACCGTGGGATTATTTTTTATATGCCTTTTGTTGTGGGGACCCACGCGAGGTGGTATTGGTAAGCGGTGGTGCTTTGGTGCTGATACGTTTCGGAGTGATTTGTAGGAAAAACTATCTTATAGAAATGTATTTATTTAATTATTTATTAAAACTTCATGCAGAAATTGTACAAAGGCGAACTTAATGCGTTAGGCATTCTCTGCCAGTCAACCTTGGGGTGAAGCAGAAATAAACAGTGGTAGGTGCAAAGATGTGGTAAAGAGTACGAATTTTTAACTTCTTATACTAATAAAATTTAACAAGTCATTACCTGAATATACACATTATACTGATACATAATATAATAATCCTTATACAAACATACATATTCAAATTCAATTCAAATTCAAAATCATTTATTCAATTAAGACACTAAGTGACATTTATGAACGTTAAATTGAAGCTAGACTTAAAATCATAGATCACAAACAGACGCCACAGCATGTACTGGATTGTCAAGGTAAATTAGGTGAAAAACACCAAATCTACTGCCTGCTTGTGTCGATCTATAACTTCGAGTTTCCAAAATGCGTAGGGCCTTATGAGAAGAATACTGGCAAAGAAACAATGTATATGTATGTATGTGTACACATAAATATACACATACATACATATACTATGAATATCAAGTCTGAGATTCATGTACTAGCACTGTGACAGTTGTTTAATGTTTTCGTTTTATACAGTGAAGTTTTGTAAAACAGCGTAAAACTATTTTTTTGTAGAAATTTCATAGCTTTTCAATATGAAGAAGGGAAAGAAGGAGATTCACCCTACTGGTACAGTACTTTTACCCTATAATGGGTTGCAATAAGACAACACTATTCCAGGTTTATCTACAGGTTTAAAAGTGAAATCGCTATCGTGGCCAGTTTTTATAGGCACTCTTACGCTTATCATTAGACGAGCGGTGTGCTTGTTTGTGTGCCTACTTAGTTTTATAAAAAAAACTAGCATAACTACCACGGTAATTAGTATTCTATGGGTTAATCTAGGTCATAAACTATTTGTGTTCCAAATTTCATCCAAATCCGTTAAGCGATTTTTGCGTGAAAGAGAAAAACACCATCCATCCATCCTCACAAATTTTCACGTTTATAATCTCAGTAAGATTCTAAGAATATGGGTTTGAATACCAGTACTTGACTGAACGCATGACGCAACAGTTGGTAGTTCGATACCTACAGAAGACAAAAAATGTCATTATCAACACATAGTTGTCCTAAATCTGGGTGTTTTTTGTGTCCGTGTTTGAATGTTCGTAGAGTCAACCGAGACACAGGACTATGTCCAGGAGATTTATAAAAAAAATAATCTTATAGTTGAGTGGCGTATGAATATTCAGACAGTCTTCATTCTATTTTTACAAATAATAATCGGATTTTCGTAACATCGATTGTTTTAAACCGTTTCAAAATTAGACTCAAAATTATTGAGAAAACATGTACTTTCTCATGGTATCAATGGGAACAAAAATCATTTCCCATAGATAATTACTCCATACAATTTACATAATTATTACATTAAAGCTGTTTTGCATGCTATGATATTACTTTTTTAATTGTTTACACGTTGAGAAATTGCTCGAGCGTGAGTTGTCTATGCATGAATAGTTTCCATTTCTGTTTTATTTAGTTTTTAAATGGCAACATTTTTATTGGAATAAAAACGTTTGTAAGTGGTAGTCATATTTGTAAAAGATAAGTATATGATTTTACTAACGGTCATCAGGCGACGACCAGCCGAACTTCGATGTAACTACTGATCCTGTATCGCGCTATGAAAGTTTTCGTTTTGACTAATATATATATATAATATACCTATCACATCCCACATCAACATGACCTGGTCAGTGGATCCTATACCAAGCTTGAGTCTAGACTCCGTATCTTTATTAGTAAACACGTTATAATAGAAAAACGTGCAAACTTATATTATTATATTTGCAAACGGATTACACACATAATTCCTTTTAAAGCTTATTGCTATCCGTAATATCGATAACAATATTTTAATTCCATTACCGATAAAAACATTGAGGTTTTACATACTAGAGCCATCGAATGTTAAATGAATTAAAACGTACATACTCGTACTCTATCGTAAAGTGAATTTTAAAATGTATTTAACAAAAGAGAAATTAAAACCTGCAGTTTGTTTGATTTTTACCCGCGGTTTCACTCGGGAATAGCACTTTTTAACCGACTTAAAAAAAGGAGGAGGTTCTAATTCGTCGGAATCTTTATTTTATGTTTGTTCACCGATTACTCGAACGTCTGAACCAATTTAGAAAATTCTTTTTTTGTTTCAAATGATATATTTCCCAGGTGGTCCCATTTAAATTTTATCGAAATCGAGTTTTTGAAAAATCAACAAATATCAAAAAAATTTATACGTCGATGATATTTTCATTTGCTCCGAAACATCGCTGTCTCATTGGAGCAGTGCGTTTGGTTGGCCTACCAATATTATATTTAAATAAACAAAATACACTCCACTAAAAAGCACATTGAAGTCGGTGATCAGTGATCACCCCCGAAAGAACCCTACGTCCTAACGTGTTTGGAAAATTGTATGCAACTTATGTAAAGCAAAAAAAAACGTTCATCTCAACCATTTTCAGAAGGTCATTCCATAATTTGGTCGTCCGCAGAAAAAAGTTCTTTTCGAATCTTACAATTAACTGCTCAGGTTGTAGTATTCCACCACCACGCCCACATGACTAAGCCACTGAGATATTTCAATAAATGTTTCATCTCCACTAGAATCGTACCATTTTAATTCTAACCGAACTACTTATTAAAACGGGTCCGCATTCCAGTTTGTAGGAAGCGGCCGACAGTAGATGTTATAAAGGGGATAATTTCCTATGCTAGGAGTTCTAGCGGAATCCCTGATAATGGTATGGTGGTTTGACAATTTTATGGGAATATTGAGTAAAATAATACATGTAGCTATTAGTGTTGGCCAATGACATGATTGAAGCGTCAAAGGACATATTGTATTTGTGTTTTATAGATGTGAAACTTTATTTTAAAACGCTGGACCGCTATGACGTGTACGGACATAAAAATAATTACAATTTAGTAAAACTAAACACAATTCTTACCACTACATCATCACTACATATTATAAAACAAAGTCCCCCGCCGCATCTATTTTCATGCGGTTTTCACTAATAGACAGAGTGATTCACAAGGAAGGTTTAGGTGTATAATTTGTTAACGTTTTGTGTAAATTGGTTGAAATATGATGATGATTGTTGAAAATGTCTCTACTACCCGTGCGAAGCCGGGGCGGGTTGCTAGTTTACAGGGGTTAACAGTTAGGTTCTTATTAAATAATGTTTTATTCGCAGCTTCGTTGTCATGACGTTATGATGTCTAGCCACTATTCAAAAAATCAAGAATATAAAATTGAAATATTGCGACATATTGCGGATTAATAGTGTAATTGATTGCCATTACTCAAGTCAAGCAATAACGTAATATATCATATTAAAAGCTTTTTTAGGACCAAAGTTATAAAAGTACTCTGTGTCATTGGTTTCTTTATGTATTAGAAGTATTGTAGGATTCACAGTAGATTATAATAAATTGGGTTAAGATAGTATTCAGATTAATTACTTGGTTTGAATACAAAAATACTTTGTGATTGAGTTTGTTTTAAAAAAAAAAAAACTATATTAATCTTATTAATATTACTAGCATATTATTATTGCTTCGCACGGGTAGCAGATACATCTTCAACTATCATCATCATATTTCAACCAATTTACACAAAACCTTTACAAATTATATACCTAAACCTTCCTCATGAATCGCTCTTAATTTTTGAGTTTATTTATTTATTAATGCTTCATGCACAGATTGTTCAAAGGCGGACTTAATGCCTAAGGCATTCTCTGCCAGTCAACCTTGGGGTGATACAGAAATAAAAGTGGTAGGTGCAAAGACATGTTAAAGAAAGAAAACAGAGAAAAGGGAGAGAGAGGGAGAGAGATAATATTCCAAAGATACGAATTTAAAAGTCTAATAATAATTTGGATTGATAAATCAAACCATGAACACAAATATACACATTAAGTACGTAAATAAAATACACACTGTTACATAGGTGCAAGGTTTACTATGTGTCATTGATAGATAATATACCTACAATCATAATATACATATATTATAAACATATATATACACACATATCAAGTCTGTGAGCTATGTACCTGCTAGCGCTGTGTCAATTCTGTCAACTCATTGTGGAGGAGATCACGTACTCTCCTTTAAAATATAAAGCGGTTTGTGGACATCCTGATTTCGAGTGGGAGCGCATTCCAGAGAAGAATTGATTGGACATAGAACGAAGAGTTCACGAAGTCGGAGTTATGTGGGGGACATACGAGAAGGTTATTGTTTGTAGAACGAAGATTTCCATTATGATTTGAGCACAAGAACCGAAGGTAGGCAGATAAATAAGAAGGTGGAGATAAAGAGTTAAGAAAAGAGAAAAGAGAAGTTAGTGCTCGTAGATTACGGCGCTGGCGAATAGGTAGCCATTTTAATTCGGAACGTAAAGCAGACACGTGGTCATACTTGCAAAGATTGAATATAAATCGAATGCAGTTATTGAGAAGACGGTCTAGTTTGTTGAGAAGGTCTGCATTCAGGTCGAAATAATACACATCACCATAGTCGATGATAGGAATGATTTGATTAGGATGAATGAGAATTCATAGCCACAATTAAACCATTTCTTTCTCCAAAATATATTTACATGATGTACATATATTTTTTTAAAGTTTTTTATTTTATTTTATTCGGTTACGGAATAGGCGTTTGTCTTCCAACTCACCTAATGGAAAGTGACAATGAAGACGGAGACACGCATATCCAAGAGAATCCTATTCACTCTACACTTGAACGTTCCAGGATTATTATGATCTGTAAAAATAGACGTAATTAAACCAATCATAACATTTTTTTCAGTCAAATATTTGTGAACGCATTGTTAACCCTCCGATGCACAATAATATAAATACATATAAAGTACATCAGTTCGGCATTAACGGAATACAAAGAGCAAGTCAACGGTTTGGTTTCAAACAGCCGGTGGCAGGTGGCGACAATAGACGTGACTCACTACACATCGGGCCTTAAAAACAGCTCACTTTTCTTATCTTTCAGTTAGTTATTTTGTATCTTCCGACAGGGTGTCAATAAATCCAGCTCGGTCAGAACTCCAAGTCTTCGATTGTCTTCTCTTTTCGTTTAAATGCCATATTTTGATACATCCTACTAAAATTATATAAACGTGAAAGTTTGTGAGGATGTTTGGATGTTTGTTATTCTTTCAAACTATTGAACAGATTGCGATGAAACTTGGTATGTAGATAGTTGGTGACCTGGATTGACCCATAGGCTACTTTTTATCCCGATATTCTTACGGGATCCGGACTTACGCGGGTGAAACCACGGGTAACAGCTGGTTTTAAATAAAGCTAAAAGCGACTTAGTTATCTTATCACATTCCAACACGTAATTTATACCAAATAGGTCGGTGTACCACAAAACGTATAACGTAACCTACGTTTAGGCTTATAAATAGACGCTTACTACTAGATTACTACCCCAGGTTATGATAATCCTAAGTTAATATTATTATAAACGTGAAAGTAAGTTTGTTTGTTTGTTTATGTTTACGCTTTCACACCTTAACTACTCAACCAATCATCACGGTTTTTTGCACACAGGAGTCAGGAGCACACAAAAGGACATCATCACGAAATATATAAAAATGCTGAGCATTTTTGTTCTATATGAGAGGTACCTTATGACTTTTTCGGATCCCTGAGTTCGTATATGCAACATTTGATGATGATTGTTTGAGTAGTTAAGGCGTCAAAGTATAACAAACAAACTCAAATTCACATTTGTAAAATTACTTAGGATATTCGTGGTCAGGGTTACGGGTCTATGTGTGAAGACTCTCAGTGAAATTAGAGTAAAACGTTGGGTAAATAAAACGTATCGTCTCATAAAAATATTACCGCAATTAATTTATAACAATGATTAATCATAAAACTTCTAATATTGTATACTTTTCAACAAGTTCTGAATAATTGAATAAGACTAGTAATTATTAAATTTAATACGCCATATTTTCTACATGCTACTGACCGGAACAAATCACTTTTAAGGATACGAGGAATCTGACCCAAATAAAAAAGCTATAAATGAAAATGAAATTCAAAGCCTGAAATGAAATGTAATTTTTTTAAAAAATAAACACGCTTAACTACATTTTTATAAAGACAGATGAGTCCATAACCTTATTTTTTAACCAAAAAAAAAAACCACGTATTTTTTCGAATCTGTTTCATTAAATTTTAATTTAGAAACTGTTTGTCGTAATTAATTAATGAACATATTATACGAGGGACCATAGCGGTAACGTTTTCGACAATTAATCAAATTCACGCAACGACAAATAAATGGCTTTTTAATTGTTTGCGACAAAATCGTACGGGAGAGGTTTTCTTGCTATTAATATACGGGGTTGGAGTCAAAAGGGTGTTGTAACCCTTTTATATTCGAATAAAAAAATATCGCCAGTGTAATGTGTTTTGTTTTTGAATAAGAACCGTTACTTGTTGAAGGGTTACATGGTTGCTTAATTAGTAATGTATATTGTATATGCTTTTTATGATGTTCTAAATATCATATTGCAGTGCCTATTTTTAATATACAAGCATATTTATACTTGTATTTTAAAAAAGGGCAAATTTATAAACGGTGTTTTATTTTTACTTAAATTATTAATACAAAATAATATACCAATGACTTAACAGTTAAATAGAAATCTATAAAATAGTTTTATAAATGTAAATAATTTGTAAAAATTGCAAAAATGTTCTGTTGCCTCTAGATAGACCTCACGTTGATACATTTATATGTTAAATTTTTCAGTGGTTCTGATTATCACATTTTATTACTATTCAAACCGTTTAAACATACAGCGTGTAAGTTTAAGCTACGCGAAAAACTTACAAATACGTCTTTCTGTGGATCATATATAAAAGTCAGTTCATCATGAAAATGCGAGATTAAGGATTTATAGTCATTCATTTCAATTGACGCTACGCCATGTAAGCTTAAAAATTGTAGGTATTATGGTTGAATGTCCTTAAACGTTCGGCGCCGTCGATACCAGCTGATTGTATAAAATGTTTAAATGAAGTTTGATTGATTACGTTGCAGTTTTTATGCCGTATATGGTATTTATTGTTTTTTTTTTTAATAAAATGTTCTGTTATTTATTGTGATATCACTTTCAAATAAAGAAAAAGTAAAATAATAAAAAAATTAAGTATTTTCCAGCAGAAAATTCCAATGATTTTCGACTCAGACTGATGATCTGAATCCACTATTTTAGTGTTCGGTACGGTCTCCTTCCACCCTGTATACTACATAAGAAATATATTGGTTTTTACAATAGCAAAGATATCAAGTTACACACACAAAAAAAACAGTCGAATAGAAAAAAAAGTATCTTGTTTGTAATCAACTAAAAATCTGGTTTTGTTTTATTAAAATTTTCTTTATAGATTTTTATGTTATTTTAAACAATGTAATGAGTAATGACTCATTTTTGAGAGTGGTAAATGTTAAAATAATATTATCCATAATTTGAGAAAAATATCATTGGCCTGCAGTGTACACTGCCACCTGTTTCCATGGGTGGGTTTCGTCACAAAACATGTACGTATCTCCTGACGATCCAAAACTTTATTCTCTTTCCATTGACTCTTTAACAAGTTTGCATCACAACAATTGCCATTTTGGATCCGCTTTGTATAAAGACGATCTGAGTACCTTCGAAGTTGTACTGCAGGTAAGTTAGGTAAGAAGTGTGGTGTTTTTTCTTTAAATTATGTTTATGGTTTACAAAGACACACGTAAAATTGGGGTGAGGGTTGTTAAGTAAAACTTCTTTAGCGGCGTTGTGCACTTTTCGGGATGGGTAAAAAAATGGTAAACTCGCGTCAGGGCACGTGACCCTGATCGAAAATTCGTAAGACGGAGCCGAGTTTCTTATATTTAAAAAAATATAAGATTCGAAATTCAAACATTTATGAGCGGCCAGGAGCGCAGAACTAGTGAAGAACCAGTGTACCCTATATATTAGATATGTTATTACCCACTTTTTATTTTTAACCTAATTATATATTTACAGATGTGTGTGTATGTATATACAAATATGTACATTGTGAAGTTATGTTTTCACTTCTGAAATGCAGTCCTACAACTGACTGTTTTAGTAAGTAGTACAGTGGTCTTGTGCTTCTGTGAAATTTGTAATTATTTTTAAAAACTTTGTAGGTAGGCAGTATTTATTTTGTGAATAAAAAGAATATTGGATTAATAAGAATATTGCAATATTTGGTAGCCACAACAGGACGTCATGGGTCGCGGGTTTGGCTCCCGTTAATTGCAGATATTTGTATGTATAAACATTTTCATTCGTCTTAATTTAGATGTTTTTATGTATAACATGTTTGTATTCACGAAAAAAATGATCTGATAAGTATGATCTTATGAATGTATGATATCTAATACATACATATCTCTGTTCTAGAGCCAACAAGCAATGCTGGGTCTTAATACTACGGACACAAATAATACCTAGAATCGGGACAACTATTTGTAGATTACACAAATTTTTTGCCCCGTGTGAGATTTGAAGCCACAACACTCGGCGCAGTGTAGTGGCGAAGTGACCACTTAAACCATTGCGCCATTCGTGCATTCGAAATGATTAAAACCAATAATATTATTTGGTGTGTTCGTCTGTGACACATATGCTTTAAGAAATACAAATCTGAATTTGACATCACTACATATTATAAAATAAAGTCCCCCGCCACGTCTGTTTGTCTGTCTGTTCGCGAAAAACTCAAAAACTACTTAACGGATTTACATGCGGTTCACCAATAGATAGAGCGATTCATGAGGAACGTATAGGTATGTAATTTGTTAAGGTTTTGTGTAAATTGGTTGAAATATGATGATGATAGTTGAAGATGTCTCTGCTACCCGTGCGAAGCCGGGGCGGGTTGCTAGTAATTCTATGAAATAACCCGTTAGTTAAAGTTAAAACCCATAGAACTATGGTTCACATTATCAGCAGCAAAGTTTAAGTTTCTATCAAAACTAGAGAACGCCTAATTTCTTTTTGGTTAATTTATTGGCCAGTATAACTTGAGCTGTCATAGTGTAGACTTACGTACCATGTAAGGTCTGCAGCGACTTTCACATACAGCAAAAACATACTTCAACATCATCTAGCGAAAACGAGCTGAATTACGTAGTAACTACTGATCAAGTTCTCGCACCGATAAGTATATATATAACTTCCCAACATCAACTGTTGGGCCGCAGCCTCTCCTGGTCGGATGACCCTCCCTTTGTGTTGGAGGGATACAACACCCGTTCCTTCACAGATCAACAAGTAGCTTGATGTAGCCGTAGTCCTTCACAATTGTTAAAAATAAATTTTGAAAATTCAAAAATTTCATGTTCAAAAATAAAACACATACCATTTCATAAATTAGCCTCTTTAGGAACTGAAACACTCACAAAGCCTTAATTTGACCGTCATGTCATTTAAGAAAAATCAACAAGAACACGAAAATAGCCAATTTTTATACACCATTTACTCTCTGCTCCCCTAAGGAAATCCCCAAAATGGCACCCATTAATTAATAGGGTACGTAACGGCACTTTCTCAGTCTTGTTGCCAGCCATAAATTTATTAATTAAGTCAAGTGTTCTAGTGCGTTTTTTCCTCAGGTAACACTATGTGAAATATTTCGGGAGGGTATTAGTTTGATTAATTGAGTTATGACCTTTGTTTCTAGGTCGATAGAGTAGTTTTCTGGTTAAAACAAGTTGTTTGTCCGTCTTTACGAAACTAAGTATAAGCTACGACTTTGGAAACATTACTTTTATTACCATGTAAAAGGATGGGTGTCATAAGTTTAACGTGTGTATCTGTGTGTCTGTCTGTGGTATCATAACTCCTAAACTCCTAAAAGCTTATTTTTAAAGATTACTAGCAACGTGGGTCACACATTACTAGTATTCTCCACATTACAGTCTTTTCAAATCACGCACAAAAACACGCACCCCCCTCACTTACACACACACTAATATACACAAGCGCGCACACATATACACGAATACACATACACATAAAATATACATAAAACCAATACTCCCACACAATTTTCATTTTGATTTTTGTTTTTTTTTGTTTTCTATTATAAAACAATAATTACTAATATTTAAATAATATTAGTTTATCAATATTGTAATTGTTACATACTACTTTTTCGTAAGATTGTTTATGATGGAACTCTGACGGCCCCAGGCGTGGCGGCGTTAATGTCTGCGACACAGTTTTTAACTAATGCAGACATTATCGTATGTATTTATAATATTTGTTTTACTGTATAAGTTTCCAATAAAGATTTATTATTATTATATTCTCGTTAACCCTTCAGCTAAGCGAAATGCTTGTGTTAGGAGTGAGTTCACTTCGACTCGGTCACGGCCTACAGGCCCATCGTGTTGCTGGACGAGGCGGGTAAATTGTTTGAGAGGGTCCTCTCTGCCCGCATCGTCCGGCACCTTGGCGAGGTCGGCCCCGATTTGTCGGACGTCCAATTCGGTTTTCGAGCGGGGCGTTCGACGGTCGGCGCTGTGTTGCGCCTGAGATCCGTGACCGAAGAGGTAGTGAGCTGTGGCGGCGTGTTGTTGGCGGTGTCGTTGGACATCGCCAACGCATTCAATAGTCTGCCATTCAGCTGCATCAGGGAAGCACTCCACTATCACGGAGTGCCAGGGCACCTGAGGCGGCTAGTGGCAGACTATCTAGAGGAGCGTACCGTCATGTACGAGGACCGAGATGGAGTTTTGAGTCGTCGGCCCATGTCGTGCGGTGTTCCGCAGGGGTCTGTCCTTGGACCACTCCTGTGGAACATGGGGTACGACTGGACCCTCCGAGGCGACTTCCCCCCCGGGCTCGGCGTAATTTGTTACGCCGATGACACGTTGGTCACAGCCCGGGGGGCGAACTTTCAGGAGGCGGCGCGCCTGGCCACCAGGGGAGTCTCTCTGGTGGTCGGGCGCATAGAGGCGCTGGGTTTGCGGGTGGCCCTGGATAAGACGGAGGCCCTATTATTTCATGGGCCCCGTCGTGGTCCACCCCCTGGCGCCTCTATTGAGGTCAACTCGGTCCTCGTACCGGTTCAGGCCCACATCAAGTATCTGGGCCTGATCCTTGACGGAAGGTGGCGCTTCGACGAGCACTTCCTGCAGCTTGCTCCAAAGCTGGTCGGCGCTGCGTCCGCCCTTGGGCGACTCTTGCCCAATTTGGGTGGACCCAGCGTCGCTACGAGACGGCTGTACACGGGGGTTGTCCGGTCAATGGCACTTTACGGTGCACCGGTGTGGGCGGAGGCTCTGACCGCCCAGAATAGGGCGCGACTCTGGCGCCCTCAGAGGGTTATGGCGGTTAGAGCCATACGCAGCTACCGCACCGTGTCGACGGAGGCGGCGTGCGCGTTGGCCGGAACTCCCCCGTGGGATTTGGAGGCGGAAGTGCTCGCCGAAGTCTATCGGCGGACGACTGAGTTCCGGGCGGGAAGCGGCAGTCGGCCCCCGCCCGAAGAGGTACGCGAGTGGCGTGAGGCGGCTCGCCGAGCCACGATGGCTCGTTGGTCGTCCCGGCTGGAGGCTCCACGTGCTGGCTTTGCCGCCGTGGAGGCGCTCCAGCCGGTCATCGTCGAGTGGGCAGGGCGGCAGCACGGGACCCTTTCCTTCCGACTGACGCAGGTTCTTTCCGGGCACGGCTGCTTCGGGAAGTACCTGCACTCGGTCGCTAGGAGGGAATTGAGTCCCGCCTGTCACCACTGCGACTGCAGTGAGGACTCGGCTCAGCACACGCTGGCGGTTTGCCTCAGTTGGGCGGCGCAGCGTCGGGCCCTCACTGCAGTCATCGGAGTGGATCTGTCGCTGCCGGTTGTCATACGCTCCATGGCCGGTAGCGACAGGAATTTTACCGCGGTCGCTACCTTCTGTGAGGAAGTCATCTCGCAGAAGGAGGCGGCGGAAAGGGTCCGGGAGGACGACCTCCACTCGGACTTAATTCGCCGCCGGCGAACCGGGCGGCGGAGGCGCGCTTACCAGCGCCTCATGCCGCCCTGAGTGTGGCCGCGGGTGGACGGGACGGGTTTTTCCCCTCCACCCGCTATAGTGGCCCCCCGCGAGGAGGCGGCGTCCGCGTGTGCCTGGACGTCGCCTAATTGAGAGGTTCTTCACCCGAAGGTGGTGCCCGCGCTTTTGCGGGCAGGCGCTAGGGGGGGTCCGGATGTCTTAATAAAAGCTGTTCCCGGATCCCTCCTACTTAAGGCGCAGTACGGCACACCGTGTGGTTTTAGTCGGTTCGATTCCGACACACCGCCCCACCGAAAACCCCGGTGGGGTGACGGCCCGAGGGGGTTTCCACACGCACAAAAAAAAAAAAAAAGGAGTGAGTTCACGTCGGTAGTGCACTGGGTGGGGTTCGAACCCGCAACCATTTGATTGCAAGTGAGACGCCTTAGCCATTACACTATCACCGCTACCACTTGTATGTATTTTACTCTAGTGTAGGTAGTCTTGGACCCGACGGGGCAGGCTTCCCCCCTTATCAAGGGGTGAGTAAAACCGTATGTCTCTATTAAATAGTTTATTTTTTACAGATGCGGTGTACCAAGCATGTGGGGAATATCTATTTAAAATACTTATTTAGCAAACCGAAGGGGTAGCAGGCCTTTTTTCTCTTACTATAATAACCTGGCAGCTTAGCATCCATGTATATCACTAGGTTTTAGCAGAATAATAGCGCTATTTCTTCTAACGCGCTGAGCCAACGCCCATTTCTGAATCATGTAGAGGTAATTTTTGATAATTGTAAATTTGATTCTCACTTTTATTATGAGATAGTCTGTTGTCAATCTGAGGTGGTGTGGTGACGTGATCGATCACCTACGCGTTGGATAGACATTTTAAAAACTGCAACACAAACCTCCATAGTCCAATGTTACCGTAACGCTGAAGACCGCAACAAGTGGAGACGCATCGCGAGGGATGCATTATCTAAACCAGAGCATCATCACGAAACAACGACCACTCTGTTGAGAGTGAACGACTGAGGAGGAGGAGTTGTAAATCTTTTTAAATGAGCTCAAAACAAATTTGTTTCTTTCTCATCTTCTATCAGAGACGTATTAAACTCCCACATTTTGCCAATGCCATATATAATTTGGTCTCACTCTAAGGGGCAAGTCTATTACCGTGAACCGGGCACTTTGGGAACGGGAATGGGAAAATGGGTATATTTAATATACTACCAATTTTCCCTTTCTTTAAAGAAGATGTGATGATGATGGTAAGAAGGGAAGCCAATGGAAGGAAAGGATGTTGATTATACGGTGGCTGCGTACCTGTAACTTTTATAATATTAGTAAGATAAATTACTTTCGATTTTTCAACAAATCCTAAAATCTTATCCTATTAATTTTCTCCCAACACCTTTACGGTGACGTCACAACCGTAAGATGGAGAGTACAAATGATAATATAAATGAAATACTATTAACAAAACCTTTGGCTGATGAACAAGTCTTGACCCGACATTCAGCCCCGCCCCGTGTCATGGAAGGAAATCTGAGCGTCGTCCAGGAAAGTGAAGATATTTTTAATTACATCATATCGGCTGGTCTAGTTAGTGACGAACAATCGGACGATTACGCGTGTGAATGCGATGCGTTCGGCTTCAGGGCGCTGGCCAGCGTCTTCATTTACAGGCTGTTGAAAAATGGAGACTTTGCCTACGTCTTTTTACATTTAAATAATATCAGCCTATACGTTAATTTTAGATATCAGTTCATTAAAAAAACTATACTAATAATAAACAAACAAACTGAAGCTGAAGAGTTTGTTTGTTTATTACTACTACTATTCCCACGGTCCATCTGTTTTTTCCTTTAAAAAAATGCATTTAATTGGAAGAAATTGGTCTTCTCATATAATAATCTAGCCGTTCCCTCCAGTTCCACACACGTTTAAGGTCACTACACCGCTCCTAAGAGTCATAGCGTGATGTTACGCAACCTATAATCTTCCTTAGTCAATACTCTATCCAATACGAAAAGATTTTTTCGAATCCGACTGTTAGTTTCAGAGAATAGCACGTTTATACAAACAACCAATCATAAAAAAAAAATCTTTTCAACTTTAATATACAGATAAATATCCTAGTAGTACTTCAATAATTGAAATAGTAAAGGATGATTTTGACGCATCCTGTATGTACAAGTTGTTGGTTATCTCGGTAACCCTACGCCCGTCACACTCCGCAGTGCAGTGTGGGACGGTCCCACGGACCCACTGTTAACAACCCACGGGTTACGGATTAATGGCCATTAAAAAACTAAGATGGACAGACATATTGGGACTGTTCTTGGATTTATGAAGGGAGGATGAGTTTTTAATATTTTTGGGTTATTACTGGACATTTATTTATTTACTAACGTACGACTTCACATACGTTAATGTAGATAATGTCAATCAATTCAGATTGGACGTCAACACGAAACATATTATTACGATTGTTTAATAGTAGGTAATTTTTCTATCGCTCGGGAACAGTGTTTTTTTCTGGATGTAAGATAGGGTATCTTTCGTCTTGTCTTCTTGTTTGTCTGTATGTTTTGGTACCCCTGACAAACACACGTGTACCTATGCAATATTTCTTAATGTTCGGTTCAGTAGTTACAGGCGTTAAAATGAATAAAACAGACAAGCAAATAGGCAAACTCAAGTTGGCACATACAATAAGAATTTAATTAGCTTATATCTACACACAGCAGTTATTTACTTAATTAACACTATTACATATTTGTATAATATAAATTTGTATAACTCACACCGTTGTTCACATTTAAAACTGTAAAATATTAATTGAACATGAGTAAACACAATACAATTAAAATTACATTAAAATGACGTTAATTGACTAGTTAAACAATACCGACAAGGAAATATTGTTTGTTTAAATGTAACTACCTACAATCTAAAATATTGTGTCATAGTGTGTCATAGTCATCCACCGGGAAAAGCTTTATGAACCGTCCACACCAATGGTTTTTAACTGACTCCAAAAAGGGAGGAGCTTTAATGTATGTTTGGGCATAACTCCGTCATACATATACACGGATTTGCAAATATTTTTGTTGTTTATTCCAAAATGGTTCCATTTAAATTTCGTAAAGATCTGATGATGAGTTTCAATGTCGTTAGAAAATTAAGGGAGACAGGAGAAGAAGACAGCTTATTACTTTGGTTATATACTTATTTAAAAGATAATTATCGATGACAATTGTCTAAATAAAACCAATTAAATAGCCAGCCTGGTCAAAAATATAAGGGGGATCAGAAACAGCAATTGGTAGGACACTAAGGGCTCGGTAAGGATGAAGCGAAAGTTTTCTTGCGGCCACAGCGCGGTGTTCTCGCGTTTCATGCTATGTTAATGGCGAATGTGGATTCTGTTAACTAGGCAACAACATTCAAATTCCTATTACTCTCGTAACCGCGAGGATGTCGCACTTTTAATTTAAAGCGTGGTTGCTAAAAAATAGAGCGTATTTTGCTGTAATAAAGGTCTCTAGACACACGCGGTTACCGTGCGCAAACGCACCCACGCAATGATAAATGCGAGTATTGCTTCACTGCCGGTTTTCTGTGAGGCCGTGGTATTACTCCTGTCGAGCCGGCCCATACGTGCTGAAGCAAGGCTTTCCCACGATACTTTTTTATTGATTTATCCCACTAATATTATAAATGTGAAAGTTTGGTTGGAAGGATAGATGGATGGATGGATGTTTGGTACTCTTTTACGCCAAAACTACTGCACGGATTGCGATTAAACTTGGTATGTAAGTAGCTGGAGACCTGGATTAACGTATAGGCTTATAATCCCACAAAATCGTAACAGGGTTTAACTGCGGGTAGGTTCAAATTACACTTAAATAGAAGTAAATAATATTAACACTATATTACTATAATATACATCGTTGTTGCATAAACACACAAGTACAGTCGGCCAAATATATTCGTCTACCACCCTACGGTTGATTTTCCCGTGCAATAATATTCTGACAGTTTCTAATAATACAGATTTATCATTTATTATTTATGTGATATGTAACGCCATCGCTGCCTTGTTTCTAGTTGAAATTAATTAAATCCATCATATCATTTACACAATTTCTTTTTTGAATCTACTCGATGAGGGCAGATTGAAATATCCTAATCCTAATTATTAAAAATAATAAAAATATAGTATTTCATTTAATTCTTTCGCATTTATAAAATAATGAATCATAGTTATAACAGTAATTAAAAAGAAGGAAAAACACACATATTTCAATGAAACAATAATAGTAGTACAAATATTATATTAATATTTTGTGTAACCACCATTTGTGTCCATAACAGCTTGGAGACGGTCTCTCATTGAATCCCCAAGTCTTGAACAAACATCAGATCCACGGGTTTCCTTGCATATTGCCTTACAGTGCCGTTCCAAAACTTCTCGCTCGTTGCGGTTTGATCATCTTTTAGCCATAAGAGCCCAGAGATGTTCTATTGGGTTGAGGTCTGGCGATTTTGCAGGCCAAGGTATTCCAGATGTGTATCGAACCAGGCACGTGTCACCCTTGCTGCGTGTAAAGGACAATTGTCTTGTAAATAATTAAATTGTGGCGTTTTACATTCCGGAATTAAATCAATTCAATCGAAATTCGTTCATGAGTTATTAAAAGGTATGCAATACCTTTAAAAAAAAGAGATCGCGTTAATGACCGTTAACCAAATTATAATATTTTTTTATTTGGAATTTCGACCTGTGGCCAAATTTATTAAAAATCGGCAAGCTAAACATAAATATATCTACGTAAAAGAAATTCCATTGATACCTTTTCAAAAAATAACTTAAATAATGATTGCTCAGTGAGATAAACTGGAGCGTATATAAAGGCTGGAACACATTGCCCGATGATAAATCATCCTCCACAGTAAAGCTGTGAATACACGGCGTGCAAATGAGACGCTTATTGTGTTCACGAATAATTTATAGTGTGATAGCCTTTTTGTGGTGAGCAGAGAGATGTTGGTGAATTTTCTTGGCCTAGTTTTCATATTAAAATTCACTGCAGTAATATGTACAAAGACGGTTGTGTAGTACCTATGTTTATTCAAACTTTTTGAAGTGAAAACTTCTGTAGGCACGTTGGACACTTGCACTGCACTGAACTTGCGTAACCGTCACGCTAAGATGTCAGGTCTGACATGTTTTCCCTTCTGACGTGCAGTCCTACGACTGACAGTGTTTATTATAATTTAATGTATAAGAAGCAAAAGTCTAGCTTCCTATCAAGAAAGCGGCTATTTTAGTCAATGTATTGTTACGTCACCAGTAGTTACATGCGCGCGTGTGCATTGTATGTATTCAAATTCAATTCTTTTATTTCCAAAAATTTATCAGCAATTATTCGAAGTCGTCAATTTAAATTAATTTAAAAATCATAGATCAACACACACAGAGTCACCGCAATAATAGGTTGCTTTGTCAAATGTAAAATTATAAAAAAATTGATAATATGATATCATATCTGCCTGTGTCGGTAGACAGGGTGTATTTGAACTACTTTGTACTTAAACACTGAAAGGGCATAACTCTAGCAAGCAGTTACAATAAGAATAAAAAAAAAAACTATTCGTTTCCAAGTAAATACCTGGAAATTCAAACCAGGTATTTTTCAGTTTCAGTTATGCCCTTTTAGTGGTTTAAGTGAGTGTTCTTTAAATACCCCCTGTTATACCGGCCCGTTTCTAAATAGCTGAGCCGTGTAGAAGAAATTGAGCCAAAAGTTAGGGTCACTCTTTTAAAACACCAGATAGTATTTACAATATTTAGTCAGTAGAACGTACATTTTCTTCCCGTACTGCTTTCAATTGCACAACTCATCACTTACATCAGCGTATTCCTAATTAATAAAACGTGATATCCCACAAATGTATCTCGTTAATCCTACAATGTTATTGATATAACCGTTTACATCCAGTTAAATGGCGACACGCGTTTACGCCCCAAATACAGCGCAACATGACGCATTGTAAATTAAAATTGTCACGACTTCTGACTGCAAATATATTTTATTGCTTGTTGTTTTGTTGCATGATAATCTATAATAATATATACATATTATTGCACACCAAGCATTACATCAGCAGTCAGTAAGATACAATAAACCGTCAGTGTTAGAATGGGTGGACAGGATAGGTAGTCTTACTGCAGGCTGCCATCTCTTCCAGACAGATTTTGGATGGATTATACCACAAATGTAATGGGCAGATTGTGGTGCACGTCTACTAAATATACTGTAGATATTTTACTGCTTAGCAATAACATTATTTACTATCTTAAAAGGGCAAGAATTTATTTTGTAATTTTAAACACGTTTTAACTGACTCGCATATAATAACGCTACGCTGAAGAGTCTGTTTAGAACAACGAGACAGATTTGAAAAGTTGTTTATGCGTTTGAAAACCTAATTTTTGAGGAGGGTTATGGGCAGTATAATATCACGCTATAACCTTTAGGAGCGGAGCATTGACCATAAGAAGGATGTACGATTTTATATATATAAATAAAAATGAATCGCCAAATGTGTTGCTAAGCACAAAACTCGAGAAGGGCTCGACCAATTCTTCATTTTTTTTTTTATATTTTCATTAAGGTACAAGGAAGGTTCTTATGGAGAGAAAAAACATAAAAATTACAAGGAAAATAGTAAAAATAACACTTTTCTTTTCCTACACAAACCACAGAAAGTAGTAAATAATAATTGAAACACTTATCCCCAGCTGGCAAACATTTGACGTCAATCATTTGTCGTCAATCAATTACTTTGGACAGAACGAAGTCTGTCGGGGCAGCTAGTTAATTATGAAATTGTAAATACTAAAAGTAGATATGCCTAGGATTTCATTCATTCATAACATGCTATCCTAATACCATAATACCACAGAATACATAATAGGCACTAAGTAATGTGCTTGTTTCTATAGGCCAGTTGTTTAGTACTAAATATTTGTATAATTAGTGAGCTTAACCTGCAGTACACTAAATTCGAGCCCAACATTACTCGAACAAGTCCAACGCCTGAGGCATTACGCCGCCGTCGATTGAATTTCTTCTAAGGGTGCCTCGTTAATCGAGTTCGATTTCCGGATTAGGCAAATTGTGTTTTTGAGTTAAGAAATTCTCGATAGCACGGCATCTGGTTCGTTAAAAGGTGATAGGCTCGCCGCGATGGAGAAATGAAATCCTAAAATAAAATTCATTTAAACCCTTTCCTTCGGTTTACGGCGATAGTACAGTTGTCCAAAAGTGGGCGTTTAATACATCTCTGTCTACTCCTTTGAGGATAGGCGTAATTGTATGTAAACGTAACGTAATCTTGTAGGTCAACCCTAACCCGGGTAGACGGGTTCAGTCAGTATGTTAACGCATGAGCTCTACATATCTGAGGAGTCATTGCTAATTCCGACTACTGTTCTTCCGAGACAGGGAGTTTACCTAAATTTGCCACCCTGTTTCTTCCACATATTCTTTAATTAAGAGTGTCATCGTTTACTATCCCTGGATTCTTTTGGAACGCTGAATATGGACAAGGACGTAGAATGTTTGAGGAAGAAAATAGCTGTAAATAAAATACATTATTCAATAAAACACTATAGCATAAAATAGTGTTTCTTTTTGCTTGGCATACAAACGCAATATTGAAATAATATACCTTATGTCAGTCCCATTATTGAGGCGATGGACAGAGACCCACTTCACAGAAAGACAGGCAGAACAAAACAGATAAACAACTCAGACAAAACGGACACCTTACCTCATATGTTGAAATCTGTCAAAAGGTTTAGGCTGTAGAATTAGGCAGACATACATACGCTCGAAGAACATTATCCTCCTTCATCGGTAAGTTAAAAAAAATGTAAGCGGTCTTAGTCAACTGAAAAAAAAAAATTAAAACTAATGAAGCAGGTGCCTGAGACTGCGGTCCCAGATTTCGTTTGCGTCTTTGAAAATTGTTTTTTTCATTATGCTTTCTATTTCCATTAAAGCTAGTGGTGACTAATTTTAATACGTACATGTAAAAATACCGAAAAGCCGAGAGAAGCAGCCGGGAAGCGAACTCAAACCACCTTTGTTACAATCCCTTATAAACGCCATCTGCCCCATATTTTAAACAAAAGATCAGCCTACAATATCACGTAATACGAGTATTAATAATGTCTTATATTTTCCTTAATTACCGGGATTATTATCCGGGATATTACCGGATATTACCGGGTGTCCGATGACCGTTCTACGTAGCAAATTAATTTTTAATTACCGATGTCGAGTCATTGTAGATTGTAAACGCCGTTGTTTTTATGACAAAAATTATGGATAATAAAATTTTGTTTGTATTTATTTTATGTTTTCAGATATGTTTTAAGCATAATCTATAATTCTAGAGGCATACTAACACTAGCCGTACTACGAAGATTCACCTGCGTTTACGGTCACTGCTGCGTTCGTAACATAGCCTATAATCTTCCTCAATGAATATTCTATACAATACAAAAATAATTATTCAAATCTGACGAGTAGAGCCAGAGATTAGCGCGTTTAAACAAACAAACAATCAAATTCTTTGGAACGGAGGAGCGACAATAAACGCACGTGAAACTGGGGAATGGCTTATCTATTATAGAGAAGATGCTTTGGCAGTAAATCGACTCAAATTTTAACACACATATGTTGCTGTGTTGTGTTGCTAGCTGGTGTTCCTGTCCTAGGGGCCTCTCCAGTCAAAGGAAATACAGGACATTCGGGTACGTGACCCCGGCCTCTGCGAGCTACAGCAGTCTCAGTCCCGTTCCCCATCCGAGACTTGCTGTATGCCTTACCCTAGGTTCTACTCCCTACCCATTTTTCCTTACACAAATTTACCTTTGTCCTTCTTTCCCGTCTTAACCCAACTACATTCCTAAGGAAGGCTCGCGTCAGGCAGGCAGCCGGCCATTAAAAAAGCCAGTCAAAACCCTATCTTGCTGTACAGTATCTCGAGAACTAAGCCCTTTAACGGGAGTAACAATATTGTAGTGACTGCGTTCGTTAGTTGCAAACAGCTGGTTATAAAGAGATGCAGAGGCCCGGTCTGTAAACTCTATGTAGTATTTTAAATAAATATGAACTGTTAATTAGTAACACAATGGCTCAAGGTTTGTTTTGGTATATAAATAGGTTAATCTCCGATTAATACAATTAAACTTAATAACAACAATTATGTACAACATAACACTATAGACTTGTGATTAAAAATCTATAACTCACGTTCAAATGATTCGGCTCGGTAATGCTTATCGCAAACGCCCCGGGGAACATTGGTTAACCGATTGTAACTGCATTATCCGGATAATAACGTAGATTACATCCGGTGTTACAACCCGGGTATTTAGCATAATTGGTTTCATAGTTACAGGTAATCTGTGACACATGTCAAATTAAATCAGTTTTGGAAGCAACATTGGTGAAGTGTCTCTTCCTATTTGGGATATGCCATATATTTAATTGCCAAGCAAATTAAATTAATTTCATACGGAAGAAAGTAATTTTTTTTTTGGTATAGGGGCAAACGAGCAGACGGGTCACCTGATGGTAAATGACTACCGCCGCCCATGGGCACCTGCTACTTAAGTCACAAGTCCGTTGCCGCCCTTTAAGGTGGGAGTAGTGGAAGAGGGGGAAAGGGCGGGAATAGGGGAGAGGGGGAAGATGGAAGTGTTAGAGGGTCATTACTTCATTGCTTCACTGCCGTGGTATCACTCCGGTCGAGCCGGCCCATACGTGCCGAAGCATGGCTCTCCTATGAACAAGTTCGAATTAATTTTCAATTAAGGTATATTGTAAAGATTAATAGCGACTTATATAAAAAGTGACTCTCGATGCTACGTGACTGACTGACCTGACTCCAGTTTAGAGACCACTGTGTCTACACTTTAAAGAAAATAAACATTTTGTTTTTTTTTTATGGTATAGGGGGCAAACGAGCAGACGGGTCACCTGATGGTAAATGACTACCGCCGCCCATGGGCAGCTGTAACTCAAGAGTCACAAGTGCGTTGCCACCCTTTAAGGTGGGAGTAGTAGAAGAGTGACGAGAGGGGAAGGACGGAAATAGGGGAGAGGGAAAGGTTAGAGCCTCCGGTAACCTCACTCACGTTGCGAAATGCAATTTCCCATTGCTTCACTGCCGGTTTTTGTGGGCCCATACGTGCCGAAGCATGGCATCCCACGTTAAAAATACATACATTCTCTCAAGCCTGTGTACTCGAGGGTAGACAGAGTCCTAAAAACCCACATTATGCCAACTATAATGTGGTCACACCCAAGTATTGGAAGTTGAAGGTGGGAAAATTGGGAGTATTTTGAAAGGGTAATAATAATAACTTTACACACCTCACACACGGCCGTCAGATCCCAATGTACTATGGTAACGAGACTTAAAATAAATACATATATAGGCAATAGCTCCAGCAGGTCCAGAAACGAAACTGACTGGCTCAACTGTATCGTGAAGGAGACGTGTTAGTACAAATTGTTATAAAACCATTTCTTTTTGCAAGAAAAGAACAATCAATCTGACAAAAAAATTGACCATCTAAACCAATTATGTGTTTAAAGAGATTTAAGAAAAATAGAAGTGTGTGTGTTAGCTCCGATGCACGGCTGGAATTTAGTTTCACATATAACATCATCTCTCTCTCTCTCCCTCTTTCTCTAGACTATAAAATACAATACAAATAAATTTACACACACACAATTTTATACATATTCGTGACGTTTTTACAATAATTTTCATTGATGCTCCGCTCCTATTGGTCGTAGCGTGATGTTACGTCTATTGCCTTTCTCGATAAATGAGCTATCCGACACTAAAATAATTTTTCCTGAGATTAGCGCGTTCAAGCAAACAAACAAACAAACTCTTCAGCTTTATAATATTAATATTAGTATAGATTTCAAAGTGACAGGAAGCTTAACGATTTTATTAGTTTCACTCCTCATTAAATTTCTTCTCAAAAAATTTCATTGAATTTATTTTTGTAAACCTTAGTTCTAATATAACTAGATGGTTCCGACATTTTCTATAATATTGGCCTTGAGAAGAAATGTGGAAACAAACCCAGCAATCCAAGTCTACATCAATCCTAAATGTGCTAGTAGCATGTAGGCGTCAGCACCTTTCTGTCGAAAGAACCATTTCAGTGTGGAGCTGACCAGTCGCAACATCTGGTAGACTAAATAACTTGGTAATCACGGAATTCAACCACATCTTAGGGAACTTCACAACTACAAGCGGTCCGCCACCACAGTCAGACATTTGAGTAGGTTAGTGAAACCAATCTAAACATCCAGACTGTTGTGAAGCCTACACACGAAATTTCTATCCAAAAATAGCACTTTAATTCACAATCAAATACTGCATTTGACAATCCTTTTATTGGGTTTGGATGTGCCATTATCCCCGGTAAGATCTATTACCATAGAAGGATGAAGATTATCAACTACAGCTGAATTTAAGCCCGGGTGGACTAGGTTGAACAGACTTTTGATAGATGCTGCCAAGGTGTTGTGATTAAGAGTGTTCATTCTTGATATTTTGCTGCGATCTGCTGCAAAACTAAGAAAAGATTAAATATAAAAGAATATAAAATACAAAATTTTGAATTTTAACGCATTAAACATAACTAGAGATAACTGTTGGTCGATAATCGACCATAAGTCCTTACGTTCATTGAGTATAACTCTTTAGCAGTTTGTAGTCGTTTTCACATTTTTATATACAAAAATTTCATGTTACGTTGTTATATCGCGATGAACTCCTAAACTAATGAACCGATTTAAATACAATTTTGCACACCGTGCAGTAGTATAGTTTTTATGTCAATTTATAGTAATATTTTTTTATTGCTTATTACTTGGCCGCAGCAGCGCGTACCTCGGTTGCTAGTATTTTAAATTAAAAAAAAAATAAATACATTTTCATTCTTCACGTGTATGTATGTCCTGGAATTTCGTAATCAATATTTCACCTACTTCCACTGAAACTATCGTGCTGAAATTTGGCACACACGTTTGGTTCTCATGACTATCTAAACTAATATTATAAATAGGAAACATTTGTGTGTATGTTTGTAATGTTTTCACACAAAAACTACTGAACCGATTGCGATGAAACTTGGTATGTAGATAGCTGGAGACCTGGATTAACGCATAGGTATTTTTATCCCGACATTCCCACGTCGGGACTTACGCGGGTGAAACCGCGAGGCGCTGCTAGTTCACAATAAAAGGTTTTTTTTAAATGTTTTATTTTATTTATTATCTGTATTGACATCCTACTTAATAATAAAAAAAATTTTGAAGAATTTGGTCGACTAACAGGAGAAAATCTTTATTAACTGCTTTATTTTTTCTATTTATATATAGACTAGCCGCTCCCGTAGCGTGTAGCGTGATGTTACATAGCCTATACTATACCTAATGAATCTAGCTATTGTATACAAAAAGATGTAGCAGAACTACTGTGGCGTGTTCAAATGTGACTTTATTACTCTATCTTATTGGTGAATTGTGTTAGTATTTATAGTATAATATTAATCGTGTGGGAGTTAACATCGATACACACATGAAAACAGAGATTTAGATAATAATTAGGTAAAAATGTTATAAGTAAATAATGAATAAGGAAACTTCTTGTTATTGGGGTTGTTGTTATCGAGGTGACATACATAGTTGTGTAGTAAAACCTAATAATTATGAGCTTATAAAGATTTTTTCGAATCCGACTGGTAGATTCCGAGATTAGCGCGTTTAAACAAAAAAATTGCAGCTTTATTGCTCGAACATTAGTATAGACTAGCAACCTGCCCCGGCTTCACACGGGTACAAGTTATACACCTTAACCTTCCTCATGAATCACTCAGTCTATTAGTGAAAACCGCATGAAAATGCGTTTAGTAGTTTTTCAGTTTACAACAGACAGCCAGACAGACGCGGCGGGGGACTTTGTTTTATGGTGTACTAGCAGCGCCCCGCGGTTTCACCCGCGTAAGTCCCGATCCCGTCAGAATATCGGAAAAAAAGTAGCCTATATATTAATCCAGGTCTCCAGCTATCTACATACCAAGTTTCATTGCAATCGGTTCAGTAGTTTTGGCGTGAAAGAGTAACAAACATCCATATATCCATACATCCTCACTAACTTTCACGTTCATAATATTAGTAGGATAGTAGAATAATAATAAAGTGATAAGCCATTTACCAAGTCTAAGGATTAAACGCCATGACCCTTTTACTGAAGATAGTTTGATCTATAGCATATTACCTACAACGAGTATCAATGAACAGGTAGGTACTTACCTTAAGAGAAATCTCTGAGTACACGAACCTCTTCCACTCTCTTCATTAACAACCGAAAATATATTACATTTATATCGATCATCTCTTCCGGACTCAAAAGGCACATAAACAAGTATTTAGTTACTGAGAAATCGATAAATTTGACTTTAAGTAAAGTTCCTAGAACACTGTGATTGTGTTCTGGGAACTTTACTTAAAGTCAATGTGAGATTTTGAATTTTATAGTAATATTTTGCTATTAGTTTTAATATTTATATGATACGAGCAACCCGCCCCGGCTTCGCACGGTTAGCAGAGACATCTTCAACAGTCATCATCATATTTCAACACATTCATATTACACAAAACCCTAACAAATTATTTACCTAAACCTTCCTTGAAACGCTCTATCTATTGGTGAAAACCACATGAAAATCCGTTAAGTAGTTTTTGAGTAATAATAATATATAATTTTATAATATGTAGTGATAATATTATGTTAGATATAAAAAGTAGTCTTAATTACGGTTTGTCAAATAATATATCGGGTTTCGGTAAGGTCTCTTGTTACCACGATCGATTGACAACAACACTACACAACAAAGACAACAAAGACTAACCAAAACAGGAGAAATTTATAGGCATATGGATACAAATAAAAAATCGCGAAAGTCAAAACTAAATTAGAAAAAACATTATCATTTAAAAAAAAACATTCGCTGTCGATGAAGTGGTTACCTTGACAAAGAACAAAACGTTAATTATTTTTTTTGTGAATTAAAGATAATTATCTTGACTCTTGGTGTTGGTCTCTGTTATTTGTATGGTGGCATTCGTTACCACTACTTAATGTTCTTAAAGTTGTTAGGCTAAGAAGACTCATTGAACTAACAACAACTGAATAAGGTAGTTTTGTAAATTATATATAGCATATTTTCTCCAACAAAATCTATCTCTACTCCTAATTTAACTCTTAACTTATGATCAACAAACAAAGCGTTTAAATATTTCAAAGCTATTTAAGACTATCAACGCTTTTGTGACAATTTCCAAAGTGTCTGTATCCACACTTTGCCTGCAACATTCGCATCACATCTGTCCGGCGCTGCACCTGCAGGCTGACGACCTGGTACTGTCGCTTTTTATAGCCACAAACCGGTCCTAGCAGTTTGGATAGAGTTGTATAAGATGCACGCAACAGGCAAGGAGATTTTTCTAATATATTGTAAAAAAAAATACTTTAAACAACACGTATAGAAAGATTTATATTATTATTACATATTTATTTATTGAATATTATGTTACTAGAGTATCTTATTACTTTAAACGAGCAATTCCTGGTGTGTATATATTTATTTAAGTGTGTGTATTTATATTTCGCGTATCTCGGAAACGGCTCTAACGATTTTAATGAAATTTTGTATGTAATACAGTTTTGCATTTTTAGTTCAACGCAATTTTACAATTTTTTTTAAATGACATTTATACAAAATGCTGTCAAGCGAAGCTCTATCTCCCAGGTACTTATTTTTTTTATTTGAGCGACAATGGCACGGAGTATTTGGGTTGTACACCATTTTTTATAGACCTACGGACGGGGCGTTAGCTTTTCATTTTCTTAAGGATAGACGTTGCTATTTTCAGCTAATATTCTGTACAGGCTTAAGTGCACATTTAGCACTCTTTTGCGTATTTAGGGTGGGTTAGGTTTTCTTAAATTTTATATAAACTTATTTTGAGTCGGCGCCAAACAACAAACTGATTAATTATCAGAATTTTATATGTATCTACGTAGAAATGAACATGGCTCTACGTAGGTAATTAATCATTTTATTATTTGGCGCCGACTTAAAATAAGTTTACATAAAATTTGATACATGTAAATAAGCTCAATACTTAAGACTTAAGGTTTATTTATTTTTTGCTTTTTAGTTCTTTTCGTCGGTTTAATTTTTTGTTAAAAATATTTTTATTTTATGATTTTTTTTCTTCATCAGCTCAGCTACATGATGTGATGATTTCTAAACGCAAATACCTGATAAAGTAATGAAAAGTAAACAAAAACACTATTCGTTCTTATAATTTTCGAGGGTTCCTCTCAATTTTATCAGGATCCCATCATCAGATCCTGACTTCCTTGACATGGGACTACCCTTGAGGTATACCCTAACAAAAAAAAATCAAAATCGGTTCATAAATAACGGAGTGAGGGCTGAACAGACATAAAAAAATAAAATATAAAAAAGAAAAAATATTATACGGTCGCGGTCGAATTGAGAACCTCCTTTTTTTTTCGTCGGTTAAAAAGTCGTCTTATTTAATTTCTTAACATCAATATTGTAACAAAGAAAGGACATCTAAGCATAAAATATTGCAGGCCTTTCCAATTTTAGGGCTGTATCACTCCGTCATTACCGTTTTTGTTTACACAAGCTATCTAAGTCGTGACGCAGCGTTTTAGTCTGTCAAACAGCTAAGAAACAATGGCAAAAAACGGCCAACAACGACTCGTACACGTTTACTGGGGGTCCTGTATGATAATTTCTGATATTCAAAAAACAAAATTTGGGGCTGTCTTGCCTTTACTTTAGGGTTCTTTTTCGTATGAATGATAACCAAGATTGAGATATTGAACAAGTATGGACAGGATAAGGAAAGGGTTCTCAAGGGAAAGTTTAAAAGCCCTATTAAAGTACGGGCATAATTATGATAAGAAGCGGGAAAGGAATACTTAAAAAAAGGGACTTCCAAAGCCAGGGATAAAAATTCAAACTAGATGAGAGGAAGTTTCAGAAATGATGGATGAATTGTTGAAAAGATGACGTATCCTGAATCAGAATGAGTAAAAGGTAATAACTGACAGAAACATGTGGCCAAGACATATCGTGTAAATTCATAACTGGTATTGGTATAGGGCTCTGTTTCCACATTTAGACTCAGACGGTCCATTATGCGTTCAGATAGGCTGACAAGTTGAGCCAGCCTAGCTCCTTCCAGAAGCACAAAAGCCTCCTGGGGCGTTCGCAGGCTTCGAGGAGCGAATTCATAACTGATAAATTTGAGATCGCATCTCTTGTTTCACCAAGTACCCAATAAATACCAGTTTATATCCACGGTTTTTTTAATGTACATACTGTGTACTATGTAGTAATCCAGCATTATATATAGATACCGATGCGATGCGTTTTGGAAGCTTAGTCCAAACCACTTCAAACACTGTTCATTAGTAAGCGCATCACTTAAAAATGGCTGGGAAGAAGATTTGGGTTTCGAAGATTTACCCAAATCTTCTTAATATCAGGAAACGAATTATTAGTAGTTTGTTATATTAATGGGAATAGTAAATATCGTCTTTAGAACAATAGTACAGTTTAATATTTTGAGTTCAGTTTGAGAACCTTCGCTTACGGAATCCGAAAAGTGAGTTTCTCTATTTTTACTTAGTAAATGTCTGTCTGTTTCGAGAAAAGAATAATGTTCTTTGAATTATGGAAGAGAAAGTTTATTTTTTGAGACTTTGAAGTAGATTAATTATTAGTTTTTCATAATCAGTTATTTTATTTAAGACAATACGATAACTGATTGACAAGATTCTATATAGGCTTCGCTCGCATGATACTTAACACACACAATTACAAATAATTATTTTTAAAAATAAAAGTAACTTAATTTACTCTTCATAATACTAGCTAGTGAAAGTCCTGTAGAAATCAGTCCACCCGTTCCGGAGATTAGCCGGAACAAACAGACAGATAGACAGACAAAAAATTTAAAAACTGATTTTTAGGCATAGGGATCTTCCAAATGTGTATGAGCGTATAAAAAAAATATTATTTTGACATTAAAAACAGATACTCCAATTTTATTTATACATTGATGATGATGAGTAAGAATATCACAATGTTTCTTGGTACACTTGATACACATGAAATTTGATTGTTCTATATTTTCATAATTAGAAATTCCATCTACTCTGAGAAATCGATTTAACTTGTAGATTAGAGCTTAACATATAACATACGAGCTTTATCGAGTTGCTTCGATCACATATTAAATGTACTGTGTACATTTTTGCTCACGGACGGTAAAATTTTCGTTGAAAACGAAATTTTACCGTCCGCAAGCAAAACGAATCGTTTCTTGATTATACGAACCGAGCATTACACCCCTCTTAGTAACAACTGTTTTTAAAAAGCATCCAAAAAAAGTCAACAACATGGTTTTCTCTCACATAACGCCATCCAAGTGCATCATAGACCGGACGCGGACCCAACTATTTTTTATTCTTACTGTATCTTTGTATCTATTTTATCATTTTTTTAAGTAATAGTGAGAACATGTTAACTATTATGATTGTAAGAAATAGATGCTATTAATTTCTTATTACCGATTGATAAATACTTTTTCCTTCATCTAAATTGATTTTCCTTTTGCTTACGTGAATGTTTTTAATATTATTTAAATATCTATAGTAGCAATTAGCGCGTCTATTAATATTTTAGAATAATAGGTACGTTACATTGTCCCCACATTTCATTTACGCTTATATGCAATGTAACCAGAAATTTGTAAAAAACATTTTGAAAAAGAGTGTCCTTGGATTTTGTTGCCTGTTCTTCTCCATAGGATCCTGGACTCCTAGGACTGACTCCTACTCCTGACAATTCAAAAATACCTATTTTTGGTTTAATTGAAATAAATGGTTTTGATTTGATTTGATAATTTCAGGTATGCTTTGAGACCGATAAATGTATATTATTATTAGTAAAACATGACAGTTTAGATGAATAAATTTGGGAGTTACTCGTGGTGATATTAAAAAGATAGCATACCTTTGAGTTTACAAGACTTTTGACCGCTTTACACTTATCGTGGTCAGGTATGATAGTCAGAGAAGAGGGTTTAGGTGGGAGACGTGTTTGAAAAAAAGGGTAGTTTTCAATACAGTTTGTACAATATTAATAACAAACTATTTTCCTATATTGTATATTCCTATATTCTATATTGGGTAAAACAAATAGGACTGCACCATTTAGTTTTTTTTGATACAAATCTATTTTCACCACCAGCGTTTTCCCACATACTTAAAAAAGATCATCATCAACTTGGGGTCGGCTTTCAGTCTAACTACGAAACGGCCGAATTTCGATATTATACGTGAAGCGACTGCCATCAGACCTCCACAACCCGAGTACTAGGCGATATCGAACTTCTGTAGTGAGACCAGGTTGTCGGACTTTTTTGTGTTAAGAATGTTCATCCATCATACGACCTGGCAAGTGTTACTTAAATGAGCAATGTGCTAACCTACTCATATACCTGCTAGAACTCTTTCAGAAATTTATGTGTAAGAAACAGTCTCACAACCACTGATATAAACTATGAAAACCACTAACTAACACTACTACCCTTTTATAATCCCACTATTCGTTAATATTTATCCATCGACCAATAGTATTGCGTTACCGGTATAACCAGTCAAAATAATATCTATTAACTCATTTTTATTAAATAGTGAACTGTGTTATATCATCTATTATAGTTTGGCCCTATTTTTAATAAAATAAATAAGAGTTTTTGATGTGGCGACAACATAAGTAAGTGTTTCTTCTTCAAAAACATCTTGTATAACCTACAAACATATGAAACCTTAGAATTTTATTATTTTATGACCCTTAGTTACTTGTGTACATTTAGCATTTAACTTGAGGCACGTGTAAAGAAATTATGCTTGTAAACACAGAGACGGAGAGCGGAGGTATGATTTAAAGTTTTTTATTGCCTCTTAAACCTATTTTAATAAGGTATATCTAATAGTATTCAATGATAATACTTTTAACACTTACCTACTAGTCGGAAGTTTACTTACCGAAGTGGCCATGTTCGAACGTAAGTGCGTGTTCAACCTAAGTAGCTATTACAGTTCCAGTTGGTTGATTTGTCTGTATTTGGCTGCGAATAGTGATGTCACTTATGTTTTTTTTGGATATGTATCTTAACTGCCCTGTAGTGATGATTCACGACAGGATTTTCAATGTATACCCATCAGTGCTTCATCATATTGCTTCATCTAGGAACAAACTTTTTGGAGTAAAGAAATAATTGTGTGATGAGCAGGATAATTTGTTCTGTGTCTGGGTATAATTTGCGGTATAAAAAGTCAAAAATCGTTTTTTTTCATAATACGGGTCACAAAGTGCTCCTTTATGAAATACTAAAAATATTTCACAAATTCCAAAATAGCTAAGGAACCACAAGGAACTAGGTGAATTCTCGGAGTATTTTTGCTCTCCTGTAAAATTAAGAAATTGTAGATACGTTCATCTGGTTCTTATACCGTGAATTTATCTATAATATTATATGTATTTGGTAATATATAAGTATGTTTATCAGCAGTCTGGTTACCATAGCAAAGGCTCTGCCTAGTTTGGGATCGGCAGGGTGTGAGGTGTCTCAAGTTGTTATTATATACTTAGTGCTATATTCAAAGTAACTATAAATAGCTATGTGATCGTAGGAACACTGGACTGTTTATAGATATATAGATTTAGTCTCCCTTTCTTGTATGCTTTTGTATAGATGATGTTCATGATAACATTTTGTAGCTTAACTGTTAACGCTTTCACAGTTTTATGAGGCTAAGGCATATAAAAATACCGGTTACCGGCGATACGGCCGAACTTTGATATTTTACGTGAATCGGCTACCATCAGACCTCCACAACCCAAGTACTAGGTGACATCGAAGTTCTGTAGTTAGATCACGTTGTCTTTTTAGGGTTCCAACTACCCGTAACGAATGCCACAGATGTTTGGACCCGGGACCGACGGTTTAACGTGCTCTCCGAGGTACGGAGGGGTCTCGATGTATTAAGAATGGTCACCCATCTTAGACTGACCTGGCTAGTGTTACTTAACTTTGTAATGTGCTAGCCTACTCGCCACTTAGCCACGAGCCCCTAATTTATATATTTACAGATTCCTGTCCACACCGAATAGATTTTATTCTCTATATACTTATTTGAACTTCCAAATTTGTTTTTCCCCCGTATTTTAAATAATTAATTTAAAACAAAAATTCGTAACAATAGACAGTATTTTGACTGTTACACATCACTAATACAGACATAGCTTTTTAAACTAAAAGACAGAGCAATGACACCAAATAATTTGATTAGATAGTACCACATTTGGCACCAACTTTGTGCCATAGAAGGTCTTATTCACACTTAGTTCCAATTGGTTTCTATTTGGTTTACATGTTTCAACTTTTTAAAAGGTCTTTCATCCTAGGTTTATTTCTTACTAGCAGCGCCTCGCGGTTTCACCCGCGTAAGTCTCGATCAAGTGAGAATATCGAGATAAAAAGTAGCCTATGCGTTAATCCAGGTCTCCTATCCTACAACCAAGTTTCATCGCAATCGGTCTAGTAGTTTTTGTGTGAAAACATTACAAACATACATACAAAAACACAAATGTTTCCTCTTTATAATATTAGTTTAGATAGTAAATTACCTTTAGCTACTATTTTCTTTTTGTATTTTCTTTAGAATCGATAAAATGTTGGCTCAAGCTGCTTTTATGATTATAGTGAGTTTTTAAACATTGTTATTTTTCATACAACTAGGTTAGAAAACAAGCACAGGATATATATGAAATTAAAGGCGAAACATGTGTCGAGGTATCATTTAGTGTCAGCGTCGGATTGCGCATTACGGTTTTGTACGAGGAGTTCCGTTTGCATGGCAATTGCTATAGACAACAAGGGCAAATTAAACTAATTCGTTTTAATTTATCCTTGGCTGATGTCGTCATTAGGGTTTAGAATTCGAAGGTACGTGGTGTCACCCAGACACAAAACAAATCACTAATGACACAATTATTTGTCCTGGGTGGGAATCGAACCCACGACCTCTGGCTCAGCAGTCAGGATCACTAACCACAAGACCAACATACACATACTACCGAATTCCATACCGGAGGCAATTCTGGAGTCTGTTTAAAAACAAACACAGAAAATGTATTTAATGGTTAATGTAATATATTTACCTAGCCCCAAGTATGAAATCTCGCCTTTCCCAAACAACACAACCGCAAAGGAAACAAAAGATATTCCCAAATAAAATATAAAAGAGGCCCTCGAAAGGCCTCTCTACTCTCTACGTGAGGTCACGGCACTCTAATGAATGAAGTAATTAGGACGGCCATGTTTTATTTTTTTACTTTTGATTGTAAAATGTTGGGGTAAGTGAAGAATTTTTATCCATGTTGCTGTTCTAGGTATTCTGATTTTAAAAGTATTTGCATCGTTATTTGGAGGTAAGCAGACGAATAAAAATTAAAAAAAAAACTGATTGCACATCAGAATTGAAAACATAACTTACATATATTATGTTGTCGCCACATCTTATTTATTTTAAAAATAGGGGCAAACTATAATGGATGATAAAACAGTTCACTATTTAAAAAACTATGACTAGTTATGCCGATAAAGTAATACTATTGGTCGTTGATAAATATTGATGAATAGTGGGGTTATATAAGGGTAGAAATGTATTATAAGTTGATAACAATCACTCGAGTGCGAAGAGAGGTACGAACAAAATGGCAGTTACTGTTAGTTAGTGATTTTCATAGTTTATAGTAGTGGTTATCAGACTGTTTTTAACGTATGTATATATATATATATATTATACATATAGCAAAGAGAACACAAATACTACGTTAGAACATATACTGTGATATATTATATAAGTACTGGTGTGTGAGAAGTCTGCACTTAGTTCAAAACTTAAAAGTTTAAATATGTATAACTTGATGTGTGGAGTAACGCGGAAGGACCGCGTTAGGAACTCCCGCATTCGCGGCAGCCTTCATGTCCGTGACATTGCGGATAAATTGCAGGAGTGTCGCCTTCGCTGGTACGGCCACGTTTTGCGGCAACCGGATACTTCCGTGGGGAACAAATGTCTGGCCATGCCGCCTCCGCCGGGCCCCGGCAGGAGGGGTAGACCAAAAAGGTGCTGGCTTGACGTTGTAACGGGTGATATGCGTGCCAATGGACTTACTACCAAGGATGCCGAAGATCGTGCGAAGTGGAGAAGAAAAAGTAGGAAAGCGGACCCCAGGTACCGAAGCGGAAGCTTCGGTTGTAACCGGGATTCAACGTGATGATAATGATGATGAACTTGATAGTTTGAAAAAATAAGAGGCGGTGTGAGTCTGTAGTTGAACGTCAGACAAAGTGGACGTGCCTCATCTGTCATTAAGTCGTTGTTGTATTTGAATGTGAAAGTATTTATTATAACGTCCAATAAAATAATCATTATTTACAGCCCTATCGTTTGATTCCCTTGCCTCTTCACACACACACTCACCCCTTTCCTGACTACTTTCCCGCTGCGCCCTAGCAAAGTGCTACTATATACACTCACACACATCTGTTGTGAGCGCGAGCGTGCGTCAGAGTTCAATGTTTTTTCGAGATACCAAAAGTGTCCAACTTACCTTAAGAAGTTTTCAGTTCAATAATAAACTAATAAAAAAATAATATTTACATTGTGTTCTTAAACACCGACATTAATTTATATTTTAGCAACTCATGCTAACTTTATGAGAGTGTGCTTACCCAGCGCTATCTATCCAAGTACTTAATATGACCTAAGAATCCTGCATCGCACAATGAAAAATGTCACACTCATTAGTGAATAACAACATTTCAACATCGATGTTTATGCCACAGACAGCCAGACCTGATCACCGAACCTGCATGCAGAATTCTCGTCTTGGGGTCTGGTAATAAATATGTGATAAATGGTGTGAAAGTTGCGATATTTGGTATTGCCATTATAAAAACAGAAGTAGTATCTCTTTGTGAATAAAATAAGTTTTAACCCCTAAGATGGCAAACAAGGAAATTTAATAAAAGTAAAGTTACAGAGTTTTAACAGCATTGGCGTAGTAGCTGTTCTGTAGATAGTTATAAAGGATAAGAAGTTAGTTCACCTAACAAATATTGTCATTCACGGATCATTAAATTTTATTGTCTGTCATCGCAAATTGAAGGACAGCAGCTTTTCTGTCAACATTCTAGTAGATACGACCTTTAAACCTTTAAGAAAAGAGTGTACCTCCACCTGAAAAGCTGGCAACGCACTTGTGGCTCTTGAGTTGTAGGTGTCAGGTACAATCCCGTGACCAGTCGGCTTGTTTGCCCCCTGTACCATAAATAAAACCATTGTCATCTGCTTTTTGAGACAAAATAATACGCCCATGCTAGTGATTCTTAACAAATTACTTTCGGTTTTCATGAGAAAGGGTATAGGTATATAAATTGTTAAGGTTTAGTGTAAATTGGTTGAAATATGACGATGATTGTTGAAGATGTCTCTGCTGGATTTTTTCTCGTATAAACAAAAAGGCTTACTGGCAGGTCAATTCATACTAAAAAGTAGGTTAATATTACTTGAAATCGTGTATTTCTATATTTTGTAAAACTCTTCCCTCGCAGGTACTGCAACAGAAGACGGGTGGCTAAGTAGTTGAGAAGTTAAAACAAGAATATCGGCGTATATTTAGAACAACAAAAACCTTAGCTACCGTCTCAAAACTGGTTCTTTGGTAAAGGATGTGGGCGCCCATCTATAGTGTAGACAGTAATTATCTACTTATTTATTTTACAAATATTTATTGTAAGATAAGTGAGCTTGTAAGATTTTTCTGTTTACTCCCCTGCTAGCCCCACATGTCTTACAAAGCTCACTTCTTCTCAACAAAAAAATATTTGTTAAAAATATATATATATATATTCTACTGAATAGAAGAAGAAAACGCATTACCCTGTCACATATTAATTTGAGAAAAGAGCGAAAAGATGTAAGAGATAATTTTATTAATATTAAAATAAAAGATATACCATAAACGATAGAAATATTGTAAACTGAATACGTTCTATTAAAATTATTTATCTTTTTTTACTTGATATTTTTATTATTTTTTTTATTTTTGTAGAAAAAATATTAAATAAAGAAATAACTATTTCTTGTCATTTCTTGTTTTTATTGGTTGGCAAAGAGCAGGGCACTATCAATGGACCTAGCTTGTTGTCTCTCTCTAGGTAGCTACAAGCTAGGTAGTTTCTCGAGTTGAGTAAGACTTATGATTGGATTATGCGAACAGAAATCGAATCCTGACATAATTATCTCTATTATGGGGTGTTTTGAATCGGGTATAACCACTTTAAAATACACGATAATAACAAAAAAAAAATACAGAACAAAAAATTTGGTTTCTGGTTTACTTAATAACTAATCAAATACCAAATATAGTTCAGGCCGTTTTTATCACGATCAATTAAGTTTCATGTTGATTCTCAGATGATGCAGTAGCAAAGGGAGTACAGAGCGAGGTCGGTTCATTATAATATCCAACAAGTTTGCTCACAGTTCAATGATGTAAATACCTATGTTCAAAGCTTGATGGGTAATTTTCTGTGCCAGTAGTCGATGGGTGAAAGAATGCTTGAAGGGATACTGGATTTATTTATTTATCTTTACTGTACGCCTTTAAGTAGTAAATAGTGCAAACAAGTTACAAATGTTAAGTTATAACAATCGGCGGTCTTATCTATCACACACGGCGATTCCTTCCAGACAACCTTTGTATGGATATTGTCAAATATAATTGAAGGTAGTCTGTGGTGTACTAATATGAGGTTAGTACACCACATTACATATATACTTAATACTATCTATATTTCACTATATTTACTATAAAGATATTACATTACATACATATATTTATATTACTTATACATACACTAAAATACATAAACATATATATATTACTGGGATGTTGAGAAGCCTCACAGAAAACCGGCTGTGAAACAATGATTGTATTGCTTTTCGCCGCGTGAGTGAGGTTACCGGAGGCCCTAACCCTACCCTCTCCCCTGTTCCCGTCCTTCCCCTCTCCTCCTCTCCTCTGCTCTAATCCCCCTCTCCTGTCTTCCCGCTCTGCTCCTATTCCCACCTTAAAGGGCGGCAACTCACTTATGACTCTTGAGTTACAGGTGCCCTTGGGCACCTGTAACTCATTTACCATCAGGTTACCCGTCTGCTCGTTTGCACCCTATACCATAAAAAAAAAATGTTTATCAGCAGTCTGGTTACCACAGTACAGGCTCTGCCTAGTTTGAGATCAGACGGCCCTGTGTGAGATGTGTGGAGTTATTATTGTTATTATTACTAATATAATCTTCAGTATGTTGTTACTGAGAATATTGACAGAAACTAATAATTCATCACACATTTCCCTGCTACTAAAACTAGGCTATAAATACGTCTCTCGCTATCTAAACTTTAAGTAAGTTTGTAATTATTTTGTTTGATATAAATAACACGTTAACTAGCGGAGCTCAAATTGTACACGAACTGGGGAATTTGTCTTGTATTGAGGCTGTACCCGCCGCGGGCATTGTGTAGTTCCGCCTTTAATAATAATTCTAAACTCTAGTACAAAAGTTATTTATTTAATAAGATTTCATTACCTTTAACGAAGCGATTGAACGGAAGTGACTTTATGAATTACTCATGATTTTAGCTAAGGGGCACCTCCCCCCCCCCCCCTAGCCCTCCATTCCCATCCCACGCTATGTTATAGGGGGAAAACGAGCAGACGTGTCACCAGATGGTAAATGACTATATATTATGGTTACTAGTATAAAATAAAATAAAGTTAGGATATACAGTGTTACAGTGACGCGTCAGGTGCATAGGATAGGGGACAAACGAGCAGACGGGTCACCTGATGGTAAGTGACTACTTTCACCCATGTAGGGGTAGTAGGTATTAGTACGGGAACAGAGAAAAGGGCCTTTTTTTTTTTGTGCGTGTGGAAACCCCCTCGGGCCGTCACCCCACCGGGGTTTTCGGTGGGGCGGTGTGTCGGAATCGAACCGACTAAAACCACACGATGTGCCGTACTGCGCTTTAAGTAGAAGTGATCCGGGAACAGCTTTTATTAAGACATCCGGACCCCCCCTAGCGCCTGCCCGCAAAAGCGCGGGCACCACCTTCGGGTAAAAACCTCTCAATTAGGCGACGTCCAGGCACACGCGGACGCCGCCTCCTCGCGTCCACCCGCGGCCACACTCAGGGCGGCATGAGGCGCTGGTAAGCGCGGCGAATTAGGTCCGAGTGGAGATCGTCCTCCCGGACCCTTTCCGCCGCCTCCTTCTGCGAGATGACGTCCTCACAGAAGGTCGCGACCGCGGTAAAACTCCTGTCGCTACCGGCCATGGAGCGTATGACGGCCGGTAGCGAGAGATCCCCTCCGATGACTGCAGTGAGGGCCCGACTGGCGGAGCAAACCGCCAGGGTGTGCTGAGCCGGGTCCTCACTACAGTCGCAGTGGTGACAGGCGGGACTCAGTTCCCTCCTAGCGACCGAGTGCAGGTACTTCCTGAAGCAGCCGTGCCCGGAAAGAACCTGCGTCAGTCGGAAGGAAAGGGTCCCGTGCTGCCGCCCTGCCCACTCGACGATGACCGGCTGGAGCGCCTCCACGGCGGCAAAGCCAGCACGTGGAGCCTCCAGCCGGGACGACCAACGAGCCATGGTGGCTCGGCGAGCGGCCTCACGCCATTCGCGTACCTCTTCGGGCGGGGGCCGACTGCCGCTTCCCGCCCGGAACTCAGCCGTACGCCGATATACTTCCGCCTCCAAATCCCACGGGGGAGTCCCGGCCAACACGCACGCCGCCTCCGTTGACACGGTGCGGTATCCGCGTATGGCTCTAACCGCCATAACCCTCTGAGGGCGCCAGAGGCGCACCCTATTCTGGGTGGTCAGAGCTCCCGCCCACACCGGTGCACCGTACAGTGCCATTGACCGGACAACCCCCGTGTACAACCGTCTTGTAGCGACGCTGGGTCCGCCCAAATTGGGCAAGAGTCGCCCAAGGGCGGACGCAGCGACGACCAGCTTCGGAGCAAGCTGTCGGAAGTGCTCGTCGAAGAGCCACCTACCGTCGAGGATCAGGCCCAGATACCTTATGTGGGCCCGAACCGGTACGAGAACCGAGTTGACTACGATGGAGGCGCCAGGGGGTTGACAGCAACGAGGCCCATGAAATAAAAGGGCCTCCGTCTTATCCAGGGCCACCCGCAGACCCAGCGCCTCGATGCGACCGACCACCAGAGAGACACTTCTGGTGGCCAAACGCGCCGCCTCTTGGAAGTTCACCCCCCGGGCTGTGACCAGTGTGTCGTCGGCGTAACAGATTACGCCCAGCCCGGGGGGGAAGTCGCCTCGAAGGGCCCAGTCGTACCCCATGTTCCACAGGAGTGGTCCAAGGACAGACCCCTGCGGAACACCGCACGACATGGGCCGACGACTCAAATCTCCAGAGAAAAGGGCCTCCGGTAACCTCACTCACTCGGCGAAACACAACGGTTTTCTGTGAAGCCCTAGTCTCACTCAGGTTAAGCCGAAGCATGGCTCTCCCACGACTTCACATCTTTAAAAAATATGTCTTTTTAAATATACTAAGTACTTATTACTTTTTGTTGTAAATAATACTAAATTATACACCAATACAAACAGACATATTCTTGCCTACAAATATGTGCACTAAACGGGAATCAAACCTACGACCTCTGTCGTTGCTGCCGAATGGAATACCGAGTCGCCCAAATAGTGTAGTAAATTATCGCCTGTGGTACTTCTGGACCGATACAACCTTCAAACCTTCAAGAAAAGAGCGTACCTCGAAGGCCGACAACGCACTTGAGACTCTTGAGTTCCAGGTGCCCATGGGCGGCGGTAGTCACTTACCATCAGGTGCCTCGTCTGCTCGTTTGCCCCCTATACCATAAAAAAAGTTCGTCTAAAATCAATATAATCATAGGAATGCTGCACTGTCTGTCTGTATTATACAGTTTAAAATATATGTTACTATGTATAAATGCAGCGATCAAGGTTCGATGCTCGCTCACTAATTGGATATCCGGTGTTTATATATACACTTTACCGTTCTAGACTCTAATCTATTTATTATGATGCTATAAAGCTTACTTGATTCGTTATGGATTTTTTAAACAAGATGGCTGGATCAAGGGACTGATGGAAAATAGAAGGCAGTCTTCGACACTGTCCGTATAGTGAAGAGATTCTTGACTTTGAAGCCATAACCACCGGTGTCTTGGTCCCTGTATTCTAATTTATTATGATAATAACATATATCACACTATGAAAAAAGAGAATAATAATAACTTAAGACACCACACACACGGCCGTCTGATCCCAAACTGGTCAGAGCCTGTACTGTGGTAACCAGACTGCTGATAAACATAATTATATATTACTAAATACATACATATTACTACATCACTACATTGCGATAAACTGAAAAATTACTGAACGGATTTTCATGCGGTTTTCACTAATAGATAAAGTGATTCATCAGGAAGGTTTATGTGTATAATTTCATAAAATTTTGAGTAAATTGATTGAAATATCTTGATGATTGTTGAAGATATCAGTGCGTGCGAAGCCGGGTCGGATTACTAGTTATAGGTAAGTCACACCCAGATACAGAACAAGATCGTGCTCATCACACAATTATATATATAATTACTCATTCTTACCTCACCTTTTAATGCTACCTACTTTTCTACATCACTCTAAGGTAGACTGGCAGAGAATGCCTTTGGCATTAAGTCCGTCTTTGTACACATTGTGCATAAAGTTAAATAAATTTAAATACAAAAAAAATTGTGCTGGGTGGGAATTGAACCCACGACCTCTGGCTCAGCAGTCAGGATCACTAACCACTACACCAATAGGCCAACTAATGATGACTAGATTAAGTTATTTTGTCTGCGTTCTCTGCTGTATTATACGTCAGCATAAATGAAATACTAGGCGTTCTTCATCTCAAAATTCTTAATACCTTTAAGTAATATTAAAAACATTTTCTAGTACATAATATAAGTGTATATTCAAGAACATCCCTACCTTATTACCCTAAAAGCTAAACCGATCGAAAAACCATTACTTTAAAAGCTTAATAAAATTTAAAAACATCGTATGTTCATACACACTGAACATAATCCAACAGGATGTACGTCACGCGTGACGTCATGAAAATCCAGCCGGATGTGACATCATAACAGCTTAAGCGTTGGTGTAAAAATTACAAGCGTTTTTGGCAGGAAACGTCTGAGTGCCGGAGTTCCGTTCTCCGTGTCGCGGTTTTGAGGTGCGAATCTGTTTAGAATTTATGTTTCCGAGTTGAGTTTGTACCAAACTTACATATATTTGCACAGGTGATCGAGTACAATAGAATTTGCGAGGGGGACAAAGCGTGGCTGTTAGAAGGGAGAGTGTTGTTAGGTTTCTTTAGAGATGTTATTGAGTTGTGTTATTGTGAGTTTATTTGTTCGACTGTTACTTTTTAGGGTTCCGTACCTCGAAAGGAAAAAACGTAACCCTTATAGGATCACTTTGTTGTCCGTCCGTCTGTCTGTCTGTCAAGACCCTCAAGACTTTTCTCAGCAACGCGTGGAGGTATCAAGCTGGAATTTATATCAAATACTCAAGTCTACAGTCCCTTGGAGCTGTGAAAAAATCAAACTTCTAAGCCAACGCAATCAAAAGATACAGCCGTTTATGCCGCAAATTTTCGACACTCGCAAGGGAATCAAAACCTACAGGATACTTCCCGTGAAGTCAGAATCTTGAAATTTGGTACGAAACGACGTAAATTTTTAGTTACATCATATAGTAAAAATATTTTACGGAACCCTCGGTGTGCGAGTCCGACTCGCACTTGGCCGGTTTTTTATTACAACATTAGAGAACTATACTATAGTACTCTTTACATAGTATAAAACAAAGTCGTTTCTCTTCGTCCCTCTGTACGCTTATATCTATTGAACTACGCAACGAATTTTAATGCGGTTTTCATCAATAGATAGAGTGATTCATGATGAAGGTTTAGAGGTATAATTTTATTAGGGTGTTGTGTAAAATAGCTGATATATCATGGTGATTTGTACTCCTATGAAATATGAGTGAACATGGTAATTGTTTAATCAGTAAATTATACAAACTAAAATTACATTATGACTGTACGATTCTATGATTATGACTTTTGTCACCACATCAAAAACTCTTATTTATTTTATTAAAAATAGGGCCAAACTATAATAGATGATAACACAGTTCACTATTTAATAAAAATAAGTTAATAGACATTATTTTGACTGTTTATACCTGTAACGCAATACTATTGGTCGATTGATAAATATTAACGAATAGTATGATTATAAAAGGGTAGAAATAAGTGAAGATTGATTGACTTGAGTGCGAATAGAGGTACGAACAACTTGGCAGTTACTGTTAGTTAGTGATTTTCATAGTTTATATCAGTGGTTGTGAGACTATTTCTTACATGACATAGTGACTTAAAACTAATAGGAGACAAAAATGATTCTTAGCTCAGAATTGAGCCTCTTCCTAGTTAAGAGGCGGCGCTCATTGTTTTTGCTCATTATAAAAGCTTTCATGGGCCATGGGCGTACCCAGTTTTAGCCTAGGGGGGAGGGCAACATTTGTTTATGCCTTCCCGGTGGGGGGCAAAACTTGATTTTGTCGGTCCAGAGGGGGGGGGATTACAAAATTTTACTCCTTAGTATTATGTAGGCTTGCTAAAGCCGGAGGAGGGGGGGGGGCAGCTTTCCTTCCCGGAGGTCCTGGTTCAAGTGTAGCAATCATGTCTCTTCACTTTTCGACGCTTGGAAGACCCAGCGCGAAATTGCAATAACTATAATGATTGGCCTGTTGGTATAGATTGAATAGTGATCCTGACTGCTGAGCCAGGATCACTATCCACTCGTTTGCTCCCCTTGCTGAGGTCTGATTTCCAACCAGGACAAATAATTCTGTCATGAGCATGATCATTAGTTCTGTGTCTGGGTGTAATTTATCTAAAATATATATGTATTTAGAAATATATAAGTGTTAGAAACAGTCTCAAAACCAAAGTCCCAAAATCAGTATTCTGATTACCATAGTACAGGCTCTGCCTAGTTTGAGATCAGACGGCCGTGTGTGAGATGTGTCAAGTTATTATTAATATTCTGACGTATTAAATGGCGCTTTCTAGATTCAAACTAACTTGTATTATGGGTCCTATAACACAAATAAACATGCTTAGATTTATTTTGTGTATACACACATATATGCATAGGTATTTCAGGAATACCCGAGGAAGTTTTCGATGTAGTTTCCGGCAATTTCTTTTTGATTAGGGTACTGCCGCGTTGGTGTGTTTTAGTGTGTGACACACGTAAGTTGAATATCTTTATTCAATATGTATTGAATCTTCTCATATGTAACTTTTCATCATTATGTTTTACTCCTTAATTATTGTTTTTTTTTACATTTAATATACTAACTGTGGTAGTCGAAGTTAATAATTAATTATCGTGTTTTGTTTTTATTTTATTGACCTATTTGTACCATTAATCAAGCAATTCATTTCCAGTAGAATTTTAAATGTCATTTTATAACTTTTCATATTATGACAGGTAAACATATGCCCTGGACCTGTAACAGTTTTCACATAATTTTTAAATTTTTAACGGATATTGTTTAGAAAATTCAACAAATTTTACATTCTTCCGTGAGCGAAATTTGCTTTAAAAGGAGTACATATTTCGCTTTAGTTATTATTCTTATGTATAATTTATATGAAATACAGTTATTTAATACCGGCCTATCTAAAAACTGACATTTATAGTCTATCAATCGTTAAAGCATCGAGTATTAAAATGTTCACGTCACAGATCCATTTTTCACCGAACACGATATTTCAATTTAGTTGGTAAAAAACTCTAGAGAAAATATTTGAAATTGGAATTCATATTTTCTTTTTTTTAATGGTATTTTAAAATAAAATTATTGCCAGTATAACCAATCTATATTGCAAGTAAAGAAAATTGAGTTTTTCTTGTTATGTCATAATAACAACTTTTTAATAAATAAAAACAATTTTTAAGTTTTCGGTGACGCTAATCTCCGTAACGGGTAGGTTTATTTTGACGCTTCTTTTATTAGCTGATAGCTGATGATATAATGAGTAATTTTGGTTATTATTATTTTAGAAAAAAATTAAGGATCTGTACAAAAACTACACCAAGCCGCGCTCACAGCCAGTATGTACACAAAAAAAATATAGACTTGGTATTTGAAAGGATATATATACACTTGGGTGCCGTATAAAGTGACGATTATTTGCGACTAGTTGTAACCTCAATTCGGTGTGAAGTTCATAAATATACATTTAACCCAAAAGACAGAAATTTAATATAACGTATTTAACATCTATATCACGACGCCAGCGTTTTCTCACTGAATATCGAAGGAACTACCATTGTTACTCGAATTAGGCTTCTAGTTTAAACAGATATTGATAATCTTCAATTAAAACTCACGATTTGTAAAAATATAATATGTACATATATATGTATATTTTATCGTATTTTTTTGTTTGTTTTTTTTTAAGTCACTGATCTCTAGCACTATCAGTTAGATTGGAATAATATTTTTTTTCTATTGTATAGAGTAATCTTTGATGGAGCTTATAGGCTTTGTAACATTACGCTACGACCTTTAGGAGTGAAGTGGGGCACCATTAGTTGGATTCGACTAATAGTTTTGTATTGTATAGGGTAATCATTGATGGAGCTTATAGGCTATGTAACATCAAGCTACGACCTTTACGAGTAGAATAGTAACCATAAACGGGTGAAACCACGGTGAAATTAAAAAAAAAACTAATTAGTTACTGTAGAAAAATTGTTTTTTAATTAAAAAAACAACAAACTTGAAAATAATGAATCGTTTTTGTTCTATCCATTGATTTTTAAACAAAGGGTCTATTCATTAGGTAGTTTTTAAAAAGTCCTTTTTAGGGGTCAGTACCTCATATGGAAAAAGGAACAGCTCTGGCTCGGCAGCCACGATCACTAGGCACTAGAGCAACTGGTTTGTCAAACCATTATGGTAATGGGTACTTCTGATCCGTCTTACAGAACATCACCAATTGGATTATAATAATATATGTTCTGCATCGTCCACCCGTTTTCGTGAGGAGTCGGTTCACAGTAGAAGTTTACCTGATGGGGTTCGAACCCGCCACCATTTGATTGCAAGTAAGTCATTACGCTATTGCCGCGTTTGTGCTAGGTTTTTAACCTCCATATTACCACAAGATATATAGTGACACCAGATCGTAAATTCAATTAGTGGCAATGTCTACTCCATCTTGGCAAGCATCCAGGGGTTAATGCGAACGACAATGACAGGTTAAAACGGCACAGTAAACTCTGATTTACTATATAGAACGGATTTCCTTGGCGGTTTAGTAGACATGGTTATTATATGGCGTTTGCTGCTTTTTTGATTAGATCTTAAATTTTCGAGTTTTGAGCTCTTATCCCCCGTTCCCATTATTGACCAAATCACAAATATACTCTATATATATATACTCTCTCAATATCTATATACTCATGCGCTCACAACGTACTTACACAATTACTTACTTCGAAGCGGCGACTTGCGATCAAGTGGTCGCGGGTTTGAACCTCATCCAGTGCACTACCGACTTGAACCCACTCCTAACACAAGCGTTAAGCTTAGCTGGAGGGGTTAATAAGAATACTAGTAATGTGAGACCCACGTTACTAGCATTTTTGAAAAATAAAAATAAATGTTTTTGCTTACAAATAAGGTTTTATAGTTTTTTTTTTTCTCTCATTTAATGAGAGGAGGGCGGGGACAAAAGTCATTTATTTCAATTAAACCAATTATACGTATTTTTGATTTGTCAGAAATAGCAGTCAGTCAGAATAAGTCGGCCAAGGAGAAGAACAGGCAAGAAACTCCGAGGACACTTTTAAACATGTTTTTTTTTGCAAGTTTTTAGTCACATTGCTTAGCCCAAATTAAATCTGAGGACTATATATCATGTCGTTCTAATATATTAAAAGTCGCGGATTATAACTATAATCAAGTAATAGCAGTTCGGAGATAATCAGCCCCGACTAATCCCACTCGTTCTCCAGCATGACGCACGCGCCAGCCATCGTCAGGCTCAATTATGTTGAAGGGAGCTGAAAGACTCGACACACACGCCACCATTGGCAAGACTTCTAGGCGAGCATGACATGCACAACCCAAACTAGGACATGCTGCAAACATTAAACTTTTATAAAAGTGGTGACATAAGTAACCGTAGGTTTAAAAACCGGCCAAGTGCGAGTCGGACTCGAACACCGAGGGTTCCGTAAAATATTTTTATTATATTATGTAACTATAAATTTACGGTTTTCACAATTCTTCCTATAAATGTGCTATGAGATGTTGCTTCTTACCAAATTTCAAGATTCTGAGTTCATCAGTTCTGTATCTTTTGATTGCGTTGGCTCAGAAGTTTGATTTTTTTTACACCTCTAAGGGACAGTAGATTTGAGTATTTGATATAAATTCCAGCTAGATACCTCCACAAGTTCCTGAGGAAAAGGGTTTTGACAGACAGACAGACGGACGGATAACAAAGTGATCCTATAAGGGTTCCGTTTTTTCCTTTCGAGGAACCCTAAAAAATAATAGTTTACAATTTCAAGTCATAATTGAGAACAGTATTTCCATATTCAAATCAATAGAATTCCGTAGAATCTATCTAGATGGATTTAAGCATAGATTTTCACCATTTCACTTTTAATTAATTTTCTTATTACTGTTTACTGGACACTACGATTTCGTACCGTACAATATTGGGTCGAGAATGCGTAGTAGAAATAGTAATACTATTACAAGTTTTAGTGGCAGACATAACTATTTATTTATGAAATGCCTCTCCAATGTAAATTCAAATTTAAAATTCAATGTTTTTGTTTTATAAAATTGGTCATCAATTATTCGAAAACATCAATTTAAAATTCAATTATAGATCAACACTCACCGCAACAATAGATTGCTTTGTCAAATGAAAAATTATAAAATAAAAATCGATAACAAATAATGTCGTGTCTGCCTATGTCGCTCTATGACCACCCGTTTCCAAATGATTGAGCCATGTAAGAAGAAATAAAAAGAAAATTGTAGTTTGGTGTTTCGTTGACTTCTGCATATTTTGACTGACATTATTGCCGATTCTATTGTACACTCGACTAAACTAAAACCTGACTTAATTTTTTCATATGATATCAACCTAGTATTCTTCGTAATAAGGTCTATTTGTTACTAGCATCTATTTCTCAGCGCCGCTAAATTTCAATAAAACCTGTCAACGTATACTCAACTTTATTTCCACGCAGCGAGAGTCTTCATTTATTCAAACGCTGTATAATTGCCGTATAAAAACTTGTTCAAAACGAACAAGGATGACGTGTTTTTAATCTACACCTACGAAGACGCTTACTAAAAACACAGAGCAAAAGAGATGGCATTCAACGGATAGCGGCTCTTGCTACGTGGTATTAAAGTTTATTTAATCGTATCAGACTTTAGTCGACAAATAAATTGCTTATTTCGATAGCGACATATGTCACCTACTTGTTTCAATTTGAAATAAGACCTTGTTTCTAAGTGTACAAGGTTTACTTCTTATATGAAGAAAATTTAGTGAATTTTAATTTAGCGAGTGAAGTAACAGAATTGGGACCATTGTCTGAATAATTGGATAAATAAACCTTAACTTGTAATAAAACAAGGGCAAGTCTAGTTTTATTTGTTTTGTTAGACATCGCTATCTGGACCCAATCTAAGCACAGCATATACTGTGGGTCCTAGAACATGGATAATCGTACATAGATATATATTTTTGACGTCTTAACGTCTTATAAATCGATGAACGCTGGCTTCACTCGCGAAAAAGCATGACTCAATGTCACGATCCGCCTGAGCCGAGCGTGCAAGCGAGAGCGCGGAACAAGCGATAGAGAGGCACGATCGGCCTAAGCAATCGGCTTGTGACGCATCTATCTCTCTTCCACTTTTTTCATATGACGTTATCATGTAAAATTATCGTCCGTAAACCGACTTTACAGACAACCGTTTTTTTGTAAATACATTCATATTATGCAAATAGACATATTCTTGCATACAAATATTTGCAGTACGATAATCGACCACGCTATCCCCGGCGTGGCAGTCGAATGCAATACCGAAGCGCCACAAATGTTGTACATATTATACGTAACCTACTAATAGTCCTTACCTAATTAAAAAAAAAACATTTCAATTAATCTATTTATTAAGTAAGGTTATAAATTGTAATAATTATTACTGTAATATATATATTAGGTTCAACCGAAACGAAAAAGTGAAACCACACTACGGCTAGTTCCCCTGGATTTTAATCAAATATTATTTACTTAATATACTTTGTTATAATTACCTAAGTATTATAAATATCTCCAAATGTTGAATTTTATTTTTAGATTTACCGTATAATATTTCTACATCACCCAAAAGTTGACAAGTAGAGAATGCCCTGGGCATTAAGTCCGCCTTTAGACAAATTGTGCATTAAGTTTTAAATAAATAAATAATAACAAGAAAAAATATTAGACAAATTAAAAGTTGCTAGACTAAAAATTAAAAACTTAAGAGCAAGAGTGCATAAGATTATGCTATGTGGCGCGACGTGTTCCGCGCGTGCCTCTCTGATCTCTCGTGCTCCACGGTGTGGGCGCCTGCTGTCAGGCGGCCAAGATCTGCAGAGGTTCTTGGAGCCATCCTTTTTAGGGTATACCCGGGTCCAATTTACCCACTTCTGACGGAACACCTTGTAGTTTCATCAGTTCGATTCCGACATACCACTTCACCGTTAACTCCGGTGATGAGATGACGGATATGGGTATTGATATTGGTATAGGGCTCTGTTTCCGCATCTAGACTCATAGGCGGTCCATTATGCGTTCAGATAAGCTGACTAGTTGAACCGGCCTAGCTCCTTCCAGAAGCACAGAAGCCTCCTGGGTCGTTCACAGGCTTCTAGGAGCGACCTTGCACCCACGAGGATACTTGCCCGTTGTGTGGAAACTCCCTCGCACTCTAGGACAACGTGGGCGGCCGTTTCCTCCGCGTTGAGACAGCCTCTGCATACGGGACAGACGGCTGTGGGTTTCCACACAATAATAACAAGAGGTTTATATTCTTATTTGTGGGTGTAATAATTTTTTTTTTTTTTAAAGACTACTAGTAACGTAGGTCACACATTGCTAGTATTCTTGTTAACCCCTTCAGCTAAGCTAAATGCTTGTGTTAGGAGTAGGTTCACGACGGTAGTGCACTGGGTGGGGTTCGAACCCGTAACCACTTGATCGCAAGTCCGACGCCTTAGCCATTCCGCTACCGCCGCTTTTTAAATATATCTATGCTTCTTTTATCTTGAAAAATATTGCTTATTCATAGAATCTTTACTCGAAGCAATTATTATTGTCACCTGATATTCCGGACAAAGCATATTAAATTGCCAAATATAAGACATATAAAGCTATTAGAACAAAAGGTTATTATATACGTACGTTGAACGGTAGCCCAATAACTATACATTCTACAACAAAAGCTTGACGCGAACGGCGACAATCGATAGAGGTCATGGAATGCAATATCTTCCTTCTCACACCGGCTACAGAGAGGTATTTGATTTAACTTTTTGTGTACAAGTATGTACAAAATTGTAATATACGTAGTTTTACAGAAAGGTATGGTTATAAATGTTAAACAGAAAGTTAATCGGAAAACGCTTTATTTTTTTTTTAGGTAATGCATTAAGGCTGTGTTCAGATGACGGGCTGTGGCCGCGCGTCGAACGGCCATCGTGTTTCTGTTTAATGTTTACACAATGAGCGTTTCTAAGGCGTTAAATGGATACTGTCGCAGTTCAGTTCGAGTTCTGTGTTCGTTGAATACGTGCGTAAAAATAGACTATTAACAGATTTTTATCTCTCTCTCTCAATTCGGGTTCATTTCTTGTATTTCATATTTTCATTTTATATATTGTATACAAAAATAAACTACGCGAAATGTATGATATAAGAAAGTGTTACCGAACTCATGCTACGCTACGCGCTTTAGCATGTTAACGACTTGAACAAAATGCGCGGTCTTGTTGACGCGCCTCAAAGCAAAACGCGCGTCCAACGCCTGTTATCTGAACATGGTTTTACTGGTGTAGGTGCACATTTTTAATTACCGTATTTTAATATTCATGACATAGGTACTTATTATATACCTATATTTTTTGTTATTACCCTCTGACGGAATATTAGCTTCATCGGTCATTTAAAAGATTAGTTTTTCATCACACGATCATCAGCACAGGAGGGTACACTCAGCTTTGAGGCTAGTACTCACCCTTTGGTCAATCGCTCTGTACTGTAAACTGTTTTGTAAATGAAGCGAGGCAGAAACGAAACTATAATGTAGCACCAAATATTTAACATGATTTTAATACCTCGACGTGTATAATTAAGGATAATTCCAGCGGTTTTAACGCTCCAACTCTTAAAGATAAAGATAATAAATAATCAGACTTACAAACATACCAAGAGACCCGTGAAATACATAACCATTTTTGATTTTATACAGTTGAGTAAAGGAACAGATCAAGAACAGTTAAAATGATTTGTGTTTAAGAGCAATGCCATGTTTCGTCTGAAACGTTTCAGTGTTTATAAATGTATTTTGAGCTAAATTCTTAAAGTTTTGGAGGATAGCCGAATACTTCGGGTAGTAATTTATAGTTGAGTTGGTGTCCGATGTTTAAAATGAATGCAGGAAATTCTTCAGTAACCCAATTGTGTAATCCAGGTTCAATGGCGTAAACTCGAACTAGATATTCGGGGTTTCCTTTTCTACTCTTGACAAGGAGTTATAGACACGTGTGTATACGGGACTCGCTGAAGTTTAATTGGAGAGAAGTGTTGAATGTTTTTTTATTGAAATTAAATTTTATATGTGCTTCTTTGGTTAAGGTTAAAGTGTTTATTTTATACTTTGATTGCAATAAAATATAGACGCCATCTAGACACTTTATTTCTTCAGTCGGTGGGGCTGTATGTCAGAATCGAACTGTCTAAAACCACACGGTGTACCGTACTGCGCCTTTTATTAAGACATACGGACCCCTCATCGGGCGCCAAACTTCGCATAAAGTCCTCTTAATTAGGCGACATCCAAGTCCAGGCACACGCTGACACGGCCTCCGGCTGGCCACTATAACGGTTGGAGGGAAAACCCAGCGCCATCTAGCATAGATACATATTTTGTAAATACATTGAATTCTATATTAATATAATATTATATGTAGAAACAACCCTACCAATGCGAATAGACAAATTCATGAATTTAAATATTTGCATTAAGTAGAAATCAAACCCGCGATCAGATGACGTTGTAGTCGATTGATCTACCGTGCCACATAGGTCTTGCTATGTGTATAATATATTTAAAAAAAAAGAACATTAAAATGCCCCCAACCTTAAAGTATACATACATACTTATGTATACTCTAAACCCCCAACTCAAAAATGCTTCCAACGATTAGAAAAAAGACACTGGATCAAGTTACCTTTGAAACAAAAAAAGAAACTAAACCAAAATGGGTCCATCCGTTCTGGAGCTATGCTGTCACACACAGATACACGCGTTAATCGGTGGTTAAACGTTTTTCTTCAATTATAGCTTAGAATACTCTGGATCAAGTTACCTGAAAGGTACCAGAAAAAAATTTAACCCTAATAGGTCCGTTCTGGAGCTATGATGCCACCAACAGACACACACATACGAGTTAAACGGGGGTTAAACGTACTAAACAAAAAAATGCGGTTTAATAGAGCTTATTTACTGATGAAATGAAGATGAAAACCAAACTCAACATACGAATATATTTACTAATGATAAAATAAACAGTGTATCACTGAGCAAATATTTCCTTTACCCTGAATACGTCACAACCGTTAGATGTCAAAGGAAATACTGAAAATACCAGTTTGGACGATTTTGTTGGACTGCATTCAATTCCGTTCAGAGAACCACTATTTTATTGAAATGACTGAGAATATATATTATAAGTAAAATGTTTATATTTATTAATGTATGTAATACTTTTTATTTTACACTTTATGGACAAAAAAAAACATGTACAATGGCGGACTTATGCCATTGGCATATTTTACCAGACTACCTTAGGGTGATGCAGAAATGATTGATGTGTCGGGACTAAATCGCTGCATGTTATCATGGTACGTATACATAGGCCTACCTGTGACGTGATCACTGTGCAATTAGATCGAAACATCGGTAACTAAAGTCGTGTCGTACCTGTAATCCCAATAAATCTGCTTTACGCATCGAGGATGATGTTTTCACACTATTTTACAGAGATAAGGTTGGTTTAAGGATTACTCAACGTGAAAATAAAACAAAAAAAATTAAAAAAAATACAAAACCGGCCAAGTGCGAGTCGTACTCGCGCACCGAGGGTTCTGTAAAATATTTTTATTATATGATGTAACTAAAAATATACAGTTTTCGCAATTTTTCCTTTATCTGTGCTATAAGACGTTGCTTCGTACCAAATTTCAAGATTCTGAGTTCACGGGAAGTACCCTGTAGGTTTTGATTCCCTTGCGAGTATCGAAAAATCTTTTGATTGCGTTGGCTAAGAAGTTTGATTATTTCATAGCTCCAAGGGACAGTAGACTTGAATATTTGATATAAATTCCAGTTTGATACCTCTACGCGTTCTTGAGAAAAACGTTCTTGACAGACAGTGTGACAACAAAGTGATCCTATAAGGTTCCGTTTTCTCCTTTCGATGTACGGAACCCTAAAAAGTAAATTAAAAAAACAATAAGCCTGTCTGTGTAAAACCGAATTGAAAAGATGGAATCCGAATGACTTATAATGATGAATAATTGCAGTGTTATGCGGAAATACACAGTTTCTGAGAATAGCTGCCTGTTTTTCCTTGCAATTACTCGAGCGAAGACGACTTGGCTTTCTCTAACCAATGATAATAATTATTGTTTAGTTGTTTATTCATTGTAACTCTATAAGTGTAAGGTGTTGGGCACAGCAAAGTTTTCATTAGGCTTATAGCACAGGTAAAGGAAAAATTGCGAAAATCGTAAATTTTTAGTTACATAACATAATCAAAATATTTTACTTAACCCTCGGTGCGCGAGTCCGACTCGCGCTTGGCCGGTTTTTTTCAATCTTTTTGATATGAATTTTAAACAAATATATATTCTTTTGGTTTGGAGGCAAACGAGCAGACGGGTCACCTGATGTTAAGTGACTACTGCTGCCCATGGACATCTGCAACTGAAGTGTCACAAGTGCGTTGCCTTGAAGGTGGGAGTAGGGAGTTATGTGAGGCCGTGGTATCATTACGGTCGAGCCGGCCCATACGTGCCGAAGCATGGCTCCAACATATTTGTGTTTGTGGCAAAAAAAAAATGATAATTTCTCCATTTGCCTCACCTGATGGTAATGTATTGGCGAAAGGAAAAGAAACAATGACGCACAACATATAATTGTTACTCAGGCGTTGACAACCCTATTAAAGTCCAATGAAACTATCAACCCTACCGACTAAAACAGTACCGTCAGAACAAATAAGAGTTACGCAATAGAAAGAGAGGCAACTAGGAATATAACTGTAGGTAGTTGTGTATTGTGTCGTCACAAGAGTCGCTATTCATTTAAATGATTTGGCGCAGTGGGACTTCTGTACCTGTACTATTATGTATCCTGTGCCCTAAGGATCAGTAGTTTTCGAAGTGAATACTTCTTTAGCGGCATTGTGCACTTTTTGGGAGGTCAGGACACGTGACCATGATTGAAATTGTGTCCGCGTAAGGACACGTGACCCTGATCGAAAATGTGTCCTAGTTTCATATATTTAAAAATATATTTTTACGCCATCTGTGGATTCTGCGCGATACTACTGTAGTTTGATATATACTAATTATCCATATATTAGTTAAGGCTAATTTTACAGATGGCGCAAATTTTCAGTTCTGCCGGCTCTCCCGGAGTGCAACCCGGTTTTCTGAATGAAAGGTACTCATTCGCATTTTATCATAATACTAGTAACCCGCCCCGGCATCTCACGGGTACAAATTATACACCTAAACCTTCCTCATGAATCACTCTGTCTATTAGGGAAAACCGCATAAAATCTGTTCAGTAGTTTTTCAGTTTATCGCGAATAGACAGACGCGGCGGGGGACTTTGTTTTATAATATGTAGTGATTCATAAGGACTAGCCGTACCTCTCAGTTTGACCCGCGTTTATGTTCACTGCTCCACTCCTTACGGTCGTAGCGTGATGTTTCATAGCCTATACTATTCCGCATAAGTCGTGCTATCATATACAAAAAGATTTATTCGATTTCGACTCATAGTTCTAGAGATTGGCACGTTTAAACAAACGAAAAAAACTATTCAGCTTTATCATTACATATTGTAAAACAAAGTCCCCCGTCGCTTCTGCTGACTTTTCGTGATAACCCGATCCCATGGAAATATCGGGATAAAAAATAGCCTATGCGTTAATCCAGGTCTCTAGCTATCTACATACCAAGTTTCATCGCAATCGGTTCAGTGGTTTTTGCGTGAAAGAGTAATAAACATCCATCCATCCAAACTTTCACATTTATAATATTAGTGGGATGTACCTAACTATGTTTATTCGTGTCCTAGAACGCATAGTGCAGTTTGCAGTTTGGGGCTGTTATTATAAACACCAGTGTGTAATTTAAAAAGTTTTATAAATCCTATTTTTAACCCCCGACGCAAAAAGAGGCACCACTCTTTGCGTCGGCATTATAAGTTTTACGTGTGTGTGTGTGTGTATGTCTATCTGTGGCATCGTTACTGGCAAACGAATGGACCGATTTAAGTGCGTTTTTTTTTTGTGAAAAGTGACTTGATCGAATTTTTTCTTGGTGGATAGACCGTCCGTACCGTCCGACCGGGAGTATTTTAAATTTATCATTAACCGGTCCATTTGAATAGTCGAACACAATTATTTCTTCATAAACCCGAAACATAGTATCACCATTAAGACAGCATGACATCAACAAAAAACGGTACTTCCTTGGCACTTTCCTTTAGACAATAAGTTACACTGCACGGGCATCGAACTGTGAACCTATTGTGGATTAGATACACTACGCATTGATCGATTTAAGTTCATAGACCTAAAGTTGTACCAGACAGTGTTTTTCGTTATGTCATTTTGTTGGTAATGTTGAAGTCATGGATTACAGATAATACAATTGATAAGAACAGAAAAGAGCGCAGCAGTTATTTGCTCGAATTGGGAGCCCGTGATTGAACCCAAACCCAACACCAAGCTCAAAGCAATTGGATTTATGCCGGGAAAATGAAATTATACCGTCCGTAAGCAAAACGAATCGTTTCTTGATTATAGGAACCGGACATTAATGTTCAAATTATTGGTACTTCTCGTATGTCAGTTAAGAAACAGTCTCGAAACCACTGATATAAACTATGAAAATCACTAACTAACAGTAACTGCCAAGTTGTTCGTACCTCTGTTCGCACTCAAGTGAAGTTCTCATTTTATTTCTACCCTTTTATAATCACACTATTCGTTAATATTTATCAATCGACCAATAGTATTGCGTTACCGGTATAACCAGTCAAAATAATGTCTATTAACTTATTTTTATTTAATAGTGAACTGTGTCATCATCTTTTATAGTTTGTCCCTATTTCTAATAAAATAAATAAGAGTTTTTAATGTGGCGACAACAATTGGCGTTTTCATAGTAATTTATACTTGTGGTCACAAAGTACATTATAGAACTAAAACTACTACTGTGATGTTATTCATATTTATTAAAGGGAAAAGGTTGTGTTTACGTTTAGGTACTTTCGATGCCCCATTACTTTCTGGCCCAAAAGAAAATCTTTATGAAGGGGCAAAGCGAACTGCTGGACTGGTCTTATTAGTTTAGAGCCTGACACCGCTGCCGGTCACCTCATGCCGTGATAAAGAGCCCAAAAGAGTCCAAAAACAATGTCATTCTCTAAATACACATGTGAATATCCTAGCTTCCTAGTAATGTTATAAACGTGGAAGTTTGAGAGGATGTATAGAAAACTACTGAACCGATTGCGATGAAACTTGGTATATAGATGGAGACCTGAATTAACACATAGGTTACTTTTTATCCCGATATTCCCATGGCATAGGGACTTACGCGGGTGAAACCGCGGTGCGCAGCTAGTAATGTTATAAGAGTGAATAACAGTATGCTTGTTTGTTACACTTTTACACCCTATTTATTAAATCGATCATCGATCATTAAGAAATTTTGTACACAGTTTGTCACGAGTATATTACGAATAATTGTCCGTCTTTTTATATAAAAGACATGTCTCATCCTTGATGAAGGTCAGCATTCATTGTAACACATTTTAAGGTTTTTTCTTTAGTGACACACTTGTATATATATTTCGAGAGAGCAGATGTGCCGTCACCTTGCAGGCAGGTGGGGTAGAAAAACAATTCTTCTAAACCACCTGTTGAACATAATTACTATCTACTATTAGTTACTGTTTTATTTAAGGGGAGGGATGCTGCTGATTATTTTTTGTTTTAATAATTTCACAATTCGCCGTTTGATCCCAAACTAGATAGAGCCTGTACTATAATAACCAGACTGCTGATAAACATACATAGATATTTCTAAATACATACATATTATAGATAAACTACACCAAGACACAGAACAAATGATTATGCTCATCACACAATTATTAGTCCTGGGTGGGAATCGAACCCACGACCTCTGGTTTAGCAGTCAGGATCACTAACCACTAGACCAAGAGGCCAGTACAAAATTACAATCTGAAGAATATTTTGAGACTTATTACATAGAGCTATCAAAGCACAAAGTAGGCATAGCTCAAGCTTTATAGATAGACGGATACACATACTTAAAGGCTTTTCATTTGTATACTGTATACTAGCACATCCCCGCAATTTCACCTGCGTTTACGGTCACTACTCCGCTCCTATTGGTTGTAGCGTGATGTTATATAGCCTATAGCCTGCCTCGATTGATGGGCTATTCAACACTACAATAATTTTTCAATTCGAACCGGTAGTTCCTGAGATTAGCGCGTTCAACGAAACAAAGAAACAAACTCTTCAACTTTATAATATTAGTGCATAACATAAAATTAATATTATAACTGAAGCTAGAGGTTGTATGTTCGAACCCTATACCGGACCGACGCCGCGACGTAAACCTAGATTTATCTTTGCTAGAGGGTTTACTAACAGTACAAGTAATGTGCCATCCATGGTACAACATCCATCATAAATCACTGTGTCTATTAGTGAAAACCGCATGAAAATCCGTTCAGTAGTTTTTCAGTTTATAGCGAACAGTCTGTCTGTTCACTATAAACTGAAAAACTACTGAACACAGAAAACAGACGCGGCGGGGGACTTTGTTTTATAATATGCAGTAATGTAGTGATTGAACTGTCTGTTTGTAATGTCAAAATAATAATTTTATTAAGCTCATACAGTTATTTGCACGATACCTATTCCTAAAAATCAGTTTTTAAATATTTGTTCGTCTGTCTGGCTGTCTGTTTGTTCCGGCGAATCTCCGGAACGGGTTTACCGATTTTCACGGGACTTTCGTTGTCAGATAGCTGGTGTTATAAGGAGTAACTTAGGCTACTTTTATTTTGGAAAAAGAATTAGGGTTCCGCGCAAAATGTATATGAATATGTACACGCGAGCAAAGCCGCGCGGGAACTGCTAGTATTAAAATAAAATAAAAAGCTTGTTTGTATATTTGTTTGTTTGTTACACTTTTACGCTTAAACAACTCAACTGGTCATTAAAAATTTTTGGATATACGTTACTGATAACGTATATCCAAAAATTTGCGCCTGAGCGCACAGGAAAAAACAGGGGTACATAGCATCCAGAAAAAATACTGTTGTCAAGGGATAACTGAATTAATTTATATAAATTAACACTAACGCGAGCGAAGCCGCGGGCAAGAGATAGTAATAACAATAAAACACGAACATTTTAATTATTATTGTGTATATTTATATAAGGCATCGCCTTAAGCGCGCACGCGCTCTTGTCGTTGCAACTGTCGCACGCGTGCCGCAGAGGCTGCATCTCAACTAGCCTTCATGTTGTTAAAGATACAAGATAGAAGCTGTAGCGATTTTGTAAAGTACGCGGTTCTCTTGTTTGACTATTTATAAATAGCAAAAATTTGGTTCGCTTTAGTCATTATATTATTGCTTTAGTCTTGCATTTTTAACTTGTTTCCCACAAGGGAAACAAGTGTTCATCTTTTAGATTAAACATTGGGTGGCTTACTTAAAAGCACAATGTGGCTTGAGACCATGGCCTTGCTCTGTATCTACTTATCATGTTCAATTCAAATACAAGTTAAGGTTAGTTATATAGAAAAGAAAAAAAAAGAAAGAAAACATATTTTTATTTCCGAAACATCCTATAACTATTACAAACAAATTTTTATAACCAAAAAAAAAAAACACTTTTTGACGAATTATTAACACTAATTACAGCATAATTTTATTAAAAATTGCAAGTGGCAACACTGCGCGTCACGCACGACATGGCAACGTGGCACTCATCACTCACGTGTCAAATGTCTGACGTGGCAACAGGTCATGTTTTTTTATTTCGTACCTACATCGTTTTTAATGGAAGATACGTCGTGTTTCGGAAATTTGGGTGGACACTCAGCATAAACTGAGATGGGTATAACCCACCCCAGTACTGATTTACAGTGCCACCCATGAGTGCCGCCTATATGACAGGATACATAATTGAATAATGAATTGATAGATAAGAATTTCAGTCTAATTTATTTTCTTGGTTCGTACTTTTTACAGTGCATTTTTATGAGTAGTGAACTTTTAATTTTTGAACTTATTTTTTTTTTATATTAGTATAGTTTAGTGTGCACATTAAGTTGTTTTTATGCACATGGATACATATCCATGTGTCAATATATCGATGTATATGTGTCTCTTCTATTTATGACAGTGTGAGTGTTATATACATGTATGGAAGGAGCTTTATGGTTCTTAAACAGGTGAACTGATTAACATGCAAGTATTTTTCTAGTGACTATGTCTCTTTTCCTATTTATTTTGGGAAGTTATATATTATAATACACAATACTGAAAGAGAAGATTAAGAAAAAATCAACAAACAAAATCGCTCCCGCTTCCTCCAATAACTCAGACCGGTCTTCAATGGAAGCTCAGGTACCGTAAATGATGCAAAAAGCTAATTAGTTCTTACATCACCTGTACTCTTGCTTCCAACAACCTAACGAGCTAAGATAAGCCACGCATGCTTCATATATGGCTCTCAGGTGCAGCCACCTTAGCAAAAATTTATATGTAATTGAAGATAATTTAAATAGATTATTGGAAGACTTTATCAGCTGTCTGGTGCTAGAAGAATTTAGTATCGAAAGTGTATTTTGGGTGTGTAAGTTTTGAATTACCACAAGATATTAGAATTACAATAGAATCATCACACCTTTTTAACCGAAAGGTTATGCAGAGATGAGGAGAGCCATGTTTCGGCACGTATGGGCCGGCTCGACGGGAGTGATACCACGGCCTCACAGAAAACTAGCAGTAGGTGAGGTTCCCACACTATTTCTTCTCAACTTCCCCCCTCTCCCCCCCTTCTTTCCCTTCCGCTATTCCGTCCTTATAGGGCGGCAACGCACTTTTTTTTTTTTCGTTTATTTATTTTACTACAAATACTATTATTACAGACAGACCCAATACAATAGTGTAGGACTTACTTTCCTAAAAAAACAATATATAGTATATTGTTGTATATAATATTAACTATTAACTAGTGCGTTAGTACGCAATAAGTGGCCTTTGTAAACTCATTTAGCGAACACGAAAACAGGTCAATGTGGTTCGCCACCTCATTGAGCGCACGCAGAGCGCGCGTCAGCGGCGCCTGCTGCAGGCACGGGCGCCACCGCCGCGATAGATACTCGTTCGGCGCGCTCAGTCTGACCTCCCGCAAGATGGTTAGGTTATGTAGGTCCACGGAATACCTTGAACACGTACGTGGCTAAAGCTACCTTCCTTCTTACCTCCAACTTGTAGTATCCTACCATACCCAAAATAAATAATGTAGGATGCAACAATGGATATCCTGGGTACACGCCGTATAGCTTAAGATATAAAAATCGAATAAATTTATTCTGTGCGCATACAGTCCAGTCCAGCATTAATTTGTATTTAGCTTCGTAGGGGAACCAGATTGCTGCATTACATTCCAGGTGAATTTTCACTAAGGCCTCATACAAGGTTCTTAAAGCTCCGATATTGGTGAAGTGGTTTGTGTGCCTTAAAAGAAACCCGAGATTACGGTAAGCTTTTTTACATACTTCCGTAATATGTGTGTTAAACTTCACTTGTGACTTCCGAGTTGCAGGTGCCCATGGGCGGGGGTAGTCACTTACCATGAGGTGACCCATCTGCTCGTTTGCCCATTATTTCATAAAAAAGCGGTTCGTAACATATATTTAAAATGGTAAAATTTGTGATTTTGAACAAACGGACTTTTTTTTTATTATTGTAAAAAATAAGCTACAACCGACTTCAATGCTGCTAATCATGCCACTTGAGACTTTCATCACCTAGTTATTCTACCATCCTTGGAAGCTTGGAGTTGGCATTTAAAAAAAAAATTGTGCCTTTCTCGAGATATACACTGAAATTAGGAATCTTGCATCTTTAATATGAGCATGTCCTTGGAGTTTCTTGCCTGTTCTTCTCCACTGGATGTACGAATTGGAACAGGCAACTAGTTTCAGGACTGACTTAGTCTGACTGACTACTACTCCTGACAATACAAAAATACCTATAATAATTATTATGATTTTGATTTTCTGAACATCTTATAAAGAAATAAAGCTTTATGTTGTGTGGTTTTGAGCATAAGAACAAGAAAATAGTGCCCGACATGTTCCGCTCCAATTTACATATCTATACTAATATTATAAAGAGGTAAAATTTGTGAGTTTGTAAGTTCGGGGTAAACTCCGGTACTACTTATCCAATTTTGAAAATTCTTTTAGTATTGGATAGCCCATTTATCAAGGAAGGCTGTAGGTTATATAACATCACGCTACAACTAATAGGAGAGCAGAGTATCAATGAAAAATGTTGCGAAAAGGGGGAATATTTACAAATGAAGACGAAGTTGCGCGGGTCAGCTAATCTAATTAATATATTTAATGCTTTTATGTCAAATTGTTTTTTTTAAGACTAGCGACGTGAGCCACATAGTATTATTCTTGATAGCCCCTCCAGCTAAGCTAAATGCTTGTGTTAGTAGTAGATTCACGTCGGTAGTGCACTGGGTGGCGTTTGAACCCGTAACCACTGGTTCGCAACTCCACCGCTTTAACCATAATGGTTTATGTGCATCTAATTACGACATCAAAAGAAAAAAGTGAGGACAGTAACAAAAAAGGTTGGTATAAGAATGGATGGGCAGATACCCTTGTCTGAGGGCACTTAATTAAAGTAAAAAAGTGAATAAAAAACTTGACAAATACAAAGGGTAGTAAAAATTCAATTAATTTGAAGTGAATGTTGAGAATCCACGCTCTTAAGGGCTAGATAGATATAGACGCGTTGAAAAATGAACTCTTTCAAATGAATCACTATTTCTATTGTTGTTGGCAACTGGCTTAAGAAGGTAGGGTACAGTAGATTCATAGATAATTGCTGTGATTGATCTGTAAGTAAATCTCTAAAAGAATCGCACTTACATGGCACTTCTGTTTTTTTATCGATATCCGTCTGTGTCGGGACGTCGCGCCGCCTAGTTAATAGGTTATTTATTTTATTTATTTATTTAAACTTCCTGCAAATACATAATATGCACAAGGCGGACTTAATGCCGTATGCATTGTCTCCCAGTCAACCTTTGGGCGATGCAGAAATGTGTGTGCCAGGTGGGTATTTAAGAGTCATGAGATAAAAATCCTAAGAATGGGTTACGTAAATAAGCTTTTATAAAATGTGCTACATATAATATACTACATATACATAAAGTTGTAACTAATATAATTATATACATACAAAATAAAAATACTTGTGGAGTATTATTCCAATGACTCCTCCAATAAACCACTGTAGAGCTTACGTACTTCAAACTTAAAAGAGAACCGGTTAGTGGACATCCTGATTTCTTGTGGTAGCGCATTCCAAAGGTTTACAGCCTGGACAGCAAAGGAAGAATGAACCATACTAGAATTGTGAGAAGGACAGAGAAGGAGAAGATTATCAGAAGAGCGGAGATTCTTGGCATGGTTAGAGCAGAGATATTGGAAGTAAGATGTTAGATAAGTAGGTGAGTTAGGTGAGTGGAGAAGGGAGAACAACATAGTCAGCGCCCTTAAACTGCGGCGTTGTCTTATAGGTAGCCATGACAATGGAGTACGATAAGTAGATACATGGTCGTACTTACGCAAGTTGAATATGAATCGAATGCAATTGTTGAGAAGTCGATCTAGTTTGTTCAGCAGATCTGCATTCAAGTCGCGATAGCACACATCCCCATAGTCGATAACTGGGAAAACCAAAGTCTACACAAGCATTGTCTTTGTCTTGACTGGAAGAGGAAAGGGTTCCTTGGCGGGCAATGGCTAGGTGAGGGATAGCTGATGTATTAACAACAGTCCTTGCCGGGCCTCCTCGTGTAAAAAAAGGTAAGTAGTAGTCACTTATTTGAAGAGAATCAGGTACTCTTTTGTTAGTTGCGGCAAGTGACGAAATAATAATATTTATTTGCATACCATAGACGTACCCTGGTCCCTGAGGTTGCTACAGTTAAAGTCAAAAATTAATATTGCCAACAAACTGCAATGTACTTTAGCAAACAAGTTAATATATAAAACTAGCTGCCCCGACAGACTTCGTTTTGTCCAAAGTTATTGATTGACGTCAAATGTTTGACAGCTGGGGATATGTGTTTTAATTATTATTTACTCTGTGGTTTATATAGGAAAGGAAAAGTGTTATTTTTACTATTTTCCTCGCAATTTCTACGTTTTTTCACTCAATAAGAATCTTCCTTGTACCTTAATGAAAATATGAAAAAAAAAAATGCCGCATTGATCGAGGCGTTCTCGAGTTTTGCGCTTAGCAACACATTTGGCAATTCATTTTTATTTATATAAAATATATATTATATAAGAGACTACCTACACATGATTGTAGTAATTCTCACAGGAAATTTATAATTTAACGTTTTCCTACTTGACAGACTACGCCTAATGTCCTTCATAGGACGTAACTTTATTTCTAAACTATGTAAGCTGTTGTTTTAGGACTGAGTATGTTTGTCATCTCAACCTTAAGATTGCGACACCTTTGTCCAACGGCTCCTTACAATTTTGGACGCCAGTGAAGAACCTTTATCCCCCAGCGTTAATTGTTTCTCCAGACAGATATGAAACAATAATTTTCAATGTCTAAATTAGAGGTACAATGGTGGTAGTAGTACAAGAGCAGTAGTGACTTCAATCTACCTTCAAAAGTTTTTTTGTTCACTGCCATTTAGATATCACAACAAAGGTACAAAAACCCTTTTCCATTAAGCGCAGTTGTTAAAAAATCATAGACGGAAAATTGACGATTGCTGACGTGAATATGGTAACATTATCTAAAATTGCTATTTGTCAGGTTAAGTTTTGACGGTTATATGTATATGTTGAGAATCCGAATGACGTACGAGTATATATCTTTGGTGACTGAATATCAATGTTCATTCCCAAAATCATGTGAATCGTTAATTTAACATGAGGTTTTGTTAAAATGCGAGATGTCAACATATTTCCAAAACTGATTGCTCCAAAATTTATGTTTATTTGAAACTGACATTTTTTTTTCATATAAATTCAAAATGCATATGCAGTATTACGCCAATAAAACATAACATAGAAGTTGACATGTCAATGTGTTCACGCCAGCTACGGATATAATATATTCACCATTCACCAGTTTCAATCGAAATGTAACAAGTCCTTAAATCTCTATCCAACGGTACTTAGAGGTTTATCTTGCAAACTTCCACCATGAACACACTTTAACTTGAAACTTGTAACTGTTCCAATGATCTACAAGAAAAAAAAAACACAATTGAATTATCGATGACTGAGTAAAAGTTGGAAATGAAATTGGCAAACTTTGTTGGTACTGAGTTAGAAGTTTTATTTCTATTTATACTGCTAAGTAGGCAAATAAGGATACGAGACAAATGACATAATTATGATTTTTTTTACGATGTAGGGGGCAAACGAGCAGACCAGTCACCTGATAGTAAATGACTATGTATGTAGTATGCAACTCAAGAGTCATAAGGTGCGAGTAGCGGAAGGGTGGAAAAGGGGGAGGGAAGGGTAGAGGGGAGGAAAGGGTTAAGGCCTCCGTTAACCTCACTCACTCGCCAAAAGCAATGCAAATATTGCTTCACTGCCGGTTTTCTGTGAGGCCGTGGTATGACTCCGGTCGAGCTGGCCCATACGGAATATAAAGGGAATGTTTATATGAAAACAGTTATTTTCGTCGATCAGAAAAAAAAAAAAACTACACGAAATAACATCATAAAATAGTTAAGCAACAGTTAGTCAAAGCAATAAAATACGCGGATACATCTCTGCCATACATATTAACTAGACATTACAGAGCTAATGAGAGATGCTGAGTTCATCACAGACCATAGCTATATCGATACAGGGTGTGTGGGATATGTTAATTATGTGCTTCGTTATTGCTACGAAGTGTGGTGCTGTTTAAAAGATAAAGCGATTCTGATAAACCTTGAGAAGACCCCTAAAGATAATATATATATTTTTGAAGTGAAAACTTCTTTAGCGGTGTTGTGCACTTTTTGGGATGGGTAAAAAATGTTAAACTCACGTCAGGACACGTGACCCTGATCGAAAATGTGTCCTAGTTTCATATATTTTAAAAAAATATTTTTACGCCATCTGTGGATTCTGGTGATACTACTGTACTTTGATATATATTATACTAATTATCCATACATTAGTTAAGGTAAATTTCACAGATGGCGCAATTTTAATTTCGACTTTTTACAATAGTTGCTATAAGTGTTAATTTTCACTTTTGTCGGCAGTCCCATGACTGCCTATTTGTTTTTGATACTTAGCTTTCTGACAAGAGTTCTGTCTATCTGAAAATTTGCAATAACCACAGTCCACAAAGTTTTTAAATATAAATTATCAGCCAGATACTATGTAATGACAGGCCTGTTGATCTAGTGGTTAGTCATGCTGACTGCTGGCAGGAAAAATAATTGTGTGATGAGCACGATCTTTTTGTTCTGCGTCTAGGTGTAATTTATCTGTAATATTTATTACTATATAAGTATATTTATCAGCAGTACAGGCTTTGCATAGTTTGGAATCAGACGTCCGTTTCTGTGGTGTCCCATATTGTATATATATTATTAATGAGGAGATACTTATGCTGCAACATCTATAAATGCTAATGGTATAAATATTTTATGGACAAAATTATGTGTTATTATTTTATCACGTGCGTCTGTGTGTCTGCCTCTAGGATCGTAGCTAACTAGCTACCCAATCCCAGAACGCATTTGATATTTTTTTTGTTTGAAAAGTGGCTTGATCGGGAATGTTCTATTAGAAGAAAATCTCTTCAGCTGTTTCTGTGAGTAGGTAATTTTTTTTTGAAGATTTTTCCTTAATTAACTTTAGTTATATTTTAACTTATAATGTATTTAAAATTCAAAACTTTTGAGTAACACCAGATTAAAGTTGCTAAAATATATGTAGGACTAGCAGCGCCCCGCGGTTTCACCCGCGTAAGTCCCGATCCCGTGGGAATATCGGGATAAAAAATAGCCTATATATTAATCCAGGTCTCGAGCTACCTACATACCAAGTTTCAGCGCAATCGGTTAAGTATTTTTGGCGTGAAAGAGTAACACACACATCCATACATCCATACATCCTCACAAACTTTCACGTTTATAACATTAGTAGGATATTAGTCTCTTATGAAATTGTACCAGTCCTTCAATCTCGCGTTAGTCAAGAGCCATATTACCTAGTTGATAATTCAAAGCCATTTCATCTAATATGAATAACCATTATATACAAGTAATGATACCACTACCTGATTTTCTATCAATTCCCTGAAAATAGGGTATACTCAAGCAATACCGTCTTAAAGACCTATTAAGCATATCTGCACGTTAAGCCACTAAAACCCGTAATTATTAAAAAAAATGAGTAAAACTGCATGCATTCTTCATCCCTTAATTTACCACCCTCAGATGATGAATATTTTCTTTAAATTAAAATGCTACCAACTGAGTATGACCCATTCAATTAAAAAAAGATTTTTTAAATCGGTTAGCGAAGATATCATACAAACAAAAAAAACCGGTCAAATTACGAACCTTCTCTTTTTTTAAGTAAATTATATAAGGTGTCAACTATAAGTATTTAATACCGGGGATATTCTCCGAAATTGTATTTATAAAAAAAAAACAATAAAACTGACATAAAAATCATAATATTATGTGGTTTGAAAACGGAAAGCATTTTCTAAAGAAAATTCTTAATAAAATGCGTGAAAATGCTAAATATAATTGCATAATTATCTAGTGTGTGAGGTACCTTAGTTATTTATCTTACTATGCAAAACTTAAGTATTATTAGTTTATACAGGTGGGATTTAATAGGTAACAGGTTCTACCGTCATCTGCAATCTAAGTATAAACTCTTACATAGAAGCCCAATATTCCATTTCTGATAATTATTTAATAGGTAACAGGTTCTACCGTCATCTGCAATCTAAGTATAAACTCTTACATAGAAGCCCAATATTCCATTTCTGATAATTATTTAAAAGACACAACCAACTACCCTTAGTTTTTATACTCATTTTGATTCCTCAAATAGTTACTAGGCTAAGAGAGGGAGCTATTTGATCACGTCAGAATTATAGACGACTAGCTGCGCCCCGCGGTTTCACCCGCGTAACGACCGATCCCGTTTGAATATCGGGATAAAACGTAGCCTATATGTTAATCCAGGTCTCCAGCTATCTACAAACCAAGTTTCATCGCAATCGGTTCAGTAGTTTTGGCGTGAAAGCATACATCCTCACAAACTTTCACATTTATAATTTTAGTAGGATTATAAAGAGGTAAAATTTGTGAGTTTGTATGTTCGGGGTAAACTCCGGTACTACTGATCCAATTTTGAAAATTCGTTTTAGTGTTGGATAGCCTATATGTTAATCCAGGTCTCCAGCTATCTACACACCAAGTTTCTGAGTTTTTGCGTGAAAGAGTAACAAACATCCATACATCTTCACAAACTTTCACGTTCATAATACTAGCAGCGTCTCGCGGTTTTACCCGCGTAAGTCCCGATCCCGTTAGAATATTGAATAAAAAAGTAGTTTATATGTTAATCCAAGTCTCCAGCTATCTACATACCAAGTTTCGTCGCAATCGGTTCAGTAGTTTTGGCGTGAAAGAGTAACAAACATCCATACATCCATACATCCATACATCCTCAAAAACTTTCACGTTTTATAATATTAGTAGGATAGTAGGATTGGCTAGAGAGCAGAAGTGATAACGCTCAGAGCAATAATTGCTCTTAGTGATAATGTAATTGTCTCATGATAATCATGTGCCACGTCCATTCAACTAGATGGACGTGGATACTCTGGAATATGACAGAGTCCGCGACTGCGTGCAATATCTGCTGGGACTATCGTCAAGATAAAGCATTATATACAGTATTGGAATATATAGCATAAGGAAAACTTTGAACTGAGCTAGAGGAATATAATTGTGGCATAACTAAATTACTATGGGGTGATACAATTACTATGGGGTGATACAATTACTATGGGGTGATACAATTACTATGGGGTGATACAATTACTATGGGGTGATACAATTACTATGTTGTGATACAATTACTATGGGGTGATACAATTACTATGGGGTGATACAATTACTATGGGGTGATACAATTACTATGGGGTGATACAATTTTTAGTTCTCCTCGAAGTGTTACTTTAAATGTGAACTAACACAGGCTCTCGCTCTGGAGTATGGACAATGTTCACAAAGAGTATACAACCTCACACAACATGAAATTATAGCAACATCAAGGCGTAAAAATAAAATAAATCAACTCGCGGTCAGCATTTTTCGTTGTGTTAACACTTTACTCGGGCTAGCCTCTAATATCTTTAATAAAATGTATCTAAATGTTTTTAAGCCGCATGTGCAATCTATGTATCTTAGCTTTGCTTCAGATTCCATCAGATATACACAACCAACTACCCACAAAAGAAACCACATCAATCATGTTTGTTATGATAAAATGCGTAAATATATGTAATAAATAAATATAAACTTGGAGTTGTTTTCAAATATCATTCTCCTCGTCTTAACGACTCCCATGAGAAGCAAGGGTCTACAGTTCTGAAATGAAGACGGACTACCGTTAACGCCTACCCAAACATATTTCTTTTTTTTCACTAGCACCTTGCATATAATAACCTTTGCAAAATGTAACCTTACGTGTGTGTGATAGAGTTAAATTTGTATTTATATAAATCTTTGTATGCTTCAACATATTTTTTGGATATTATTTAGTCCAACCTTGGCATTTATAGGAACGATGCGATGGTCAGGTTACTGATCTTTCTACATACTATAATTACACCTTTAGCTCCTTTAAGGCGCAGTACGGCACATCGTATGGTTTCAGTCGGTTCGATTCCAACACACCAACACCCCAAAGAAAACCTCGGAAGGGTGACTGCCCGAGGGGGTTTCTACAAGCACAAAAAATAAAATAAATAAATAATAGTTTAAGAAATTAAAAAAACAAGCTTTTATAGAAAATCCAACTAAAAATACATTTGTGTCTTATTTACACTATTCTTAATCCAAATTTATTAAAATTTATTTTCTATTTTTTAGTTGGATTTTCTAAAAAAGCGTGTTTTTTTTAGTTTTTTTTATACAATTTTTTTTTAAAATCGAATTATTGCATTGTCATCGGTCTTCGACAGGTGTGCAATATTTGAATCGAATCGTGAAGTCAGCGGGAGCGGGGCGGCGGCGGCGGCGGCGGCGCGTCGAGCGGCGCGGCAACGCTCTCGTACCCCGCTCGCCGCGCCGCTTCCCGCGCCGCAGCCGCTGCCGCCCCGCTCCCGCTGACTTCGTGACCGAGGCCTATAAGATATATCAATTTCCTTCCACTGCCGTTCCAGCTTAAGTACCTTTCCCTTTGCATTGAGTCTTAGTTTTCCCGTCTTTCATTCCAAAGTTTACCAAAACTGACGGCAAGAGACTTGCCCCCTATTACGAGAATCGAATGGAATACAAGTGGCAAAATGTGGATGTATAATCATCTCTGCCTACCCATTCCGGCATATAGGCGTGATTATACGGATGTATATTAGTAGAAGTAAGAGTCGAAGTTCTAACTTAGAATACTTGTTGGAGCGAAATTCTTTATCGCACGGTACACTTTAGACGCTCGGCGGATCGGGGCTAGCCGGAAAAAAGTGTTAGCGAAACGAAACATGCCGACCGCGAGTTGGTTTATTTTATTTACGCCACTTTGTATACTTACCAATTTGATTTAAATACTTTATTAGTAAATTATCCATATTAGTTCGGACAACTTTCGTTCGGTCAGCTATCTACATACCAAATTTCTACAACAACCAAAGACTAACAAACATCCATCCATCCATCCATCCAAACTTTCACATTTATAATACTAATATTTGTTAGAAACAGTCTCACAACCACTGATATAAACTATGAAAATCACTAACTAACAGCAGCTGCCAAGTTGTTCGTACCTCTGTTTGCACTCAAGTCAATCGTTCTAAATATATTCCTTCCCTTTTATAATCCCATAACTTGTTAATATTTATCCATCGACCAATAGTATTGCGTTACCGGTATAACCAGTCAAAATAATATCTATTAACTTATTTTTATTAAATAGTGAACTGTGTTATCATCTATTATAGTTTGTCCCTACTTTTAATAAATAAATAAGAGTTTTTAATGTGGCGACAACATATTATTATAATGGGATTAGTGGGATTCTAATATTTTTTATTTTTTTTAGTTAGACTCGCACGTGTCCCACTGCTGGGCAAAGGGGGAGAGGGGGAGGCCCTCACGCTTCCACTCCTCTCGGTCCTCGGCCTATATTAGTGGGATTATAAAATAAAATTGATACGAAGTTGCTTTAGCTATATATTAAATATAACGATAGTCCCAAAGACACCTTACACGTTTTATAATTTTATAACTAAGTCGGCTAAGATAAAGTATGTATTGTATGTTGTTGTATTTTTTTACTATAAGTAGAGATCGGATAATCAGATGCATATTTACCTAAAGTTATTTTTTGGATAACAAATCATGGAAGCGGCTTCTAAGTATATTTTTATTTACGAATGCAGTTGTATTGTCGCGTCGCTACTTGCGCACAAGCAAGTATAATTTGCCGTCTCACTCGCACTCTTACAAACACACAACAAACTCTTACAAACTGACAATAAAAGTAGGGAAAAGCAACCATTATACGTTTTAACAGAGCAAGTGTCATTTGTGTCAAACTGGGGTTTATTACATCTCACGGAGTATAGGTACACTTAAATTTGAATTTCCTGGAATCGCGGGATTCTCTCGATAAAAAAGTGCTTTCCATAATAGCCAACATCTCAACTTTAGGTAAATATGCATCCGAATATCCGATCTCTAGTCATAACTCATTAATTAATAGTATTCGTAATAAATACGTATTTAAACCTAGTGAAAGTACTTATAACTGTATGCATACCAGAGTAAATATATCTCGAAGCATTCATTATCATAGATAGCTTGTCTAGATAGTATCACCCGTAGGGTAGGTACTAAAGTTCAGCAAACAGTGGGGGTTAATTCTCGCCCCTTTGTGCCTTGTATGCACCGCGTTCTCTTAAACTAGCGTCCGTCTGCACCGGAATTCCGTTTTGTTTGAGGGAGAAGAATTACAAAGATTAGGTAGAGATATAGAGACGACGTGACATAGTGTTAGGTTGGTTACTGCCTATTAAATATTGTATCAGTGACAATTAAGTCGGGAAAATGTAGTTATTTTTGTACTAGATATTTAAAATTAAGTATTATGGGATAATGCACAACAGTAATTTAAAATATTGATTATTGTGCATAATCCAAACTAAAATTTTAAATGAGATTGTGAGTGAGTTTGTTTGCTACACTCACGCCACGGATCGTCAGTAAATGTCGTAGGCCGATCGTTGAATTATCATGATACGCCGGCATTTCGTGATTTCGCCGGTTTTTTCATGATACCTATGCACAATTTAGTCAGATCTATGACAGAAACCTATTTCTCGATTTTCCCAAAAAGTTATTTGGCCATACGACATAGGATTCTTTTCATATATAAAAAAGGACGGTTCCCTAGTATAGAAAAATGACTTTAACGAAAGCAAAGTAGCAATAGGGTAGTACATAATAATATTCCATGATTCTTCCAGAAAGATACCTCTTTGAACAAACTATTAATGTTTTATGCGAGGTTCCTATAATCAAGAAACGATTTGTGTTGCTTACGGACGGTAAAATTTTCTTTGAACATTCAATGAAATTTTGAAGTCCGTAAGCAAAACGAATCATTTCTTGCTTATAGGAACCGGGCAATAATCAATTGTCCAATAACCGGTCGTCGAGACATTCCCGTATAAAGCAATTTAGATGAAAATAATTTAAAAAAAACTAGAAAAACCGGCTTCGGTAAAAAAACTAAAGTTCAAAATAAGATAATAAAAAAAGACCAATAAGATATGACCGCGTAGGTAGAAAAATGTGTTTTTAATTAACAATATATGCAAAATGTTAATAAAGACCAGTACATTATGTTATATACATATATGTACCTAATACACATTTAAATGAATTAAAAGTTGGGAGCAAATGAAGTCTCATATTTTTCAAATTATATTCTCATCACTCGCAATCGGGTACGAAGGAATCCTGTAGGCATTTTATGAACTGCTGAGTATGTTTTCAATTCCTGAGTCGTTTACAGTTATTAGCCATGTTTACGAGGCGCTATGCAAAATACACTTTTATTTTTAATAAGTATAAATCCATTATTTCTATAAAATAATACTATTGAGTAGACTATTTGAACGTGTGCAAGCCCTTACGGGTCATCACCTCATCGAGGCTGATGACAAGGTGATATTTCGAACTCGAAGCGACTAAAACCTCAATCGCCTCATCCTGAACCCTGGCAGACTTGGTTGCCTGTTCAACAATAGGCCGTCTCAACGTGGTATGTGGCAGACCGGAAAGCGTCACGCGGTCGTCTCGGAAAGCTATCACGTTACCTAAGTGAAGCAAGCTTAAACTACACTTATATAAAAGAGTACTACATAGCTACACCAACCCCAATAAAACATCCCTCATTGTGCTTAATGAGTTAGGGTGAAAGTAAATTAAAAATCAGTAAAAAATCAAATTAGAAGTGAATGTAAGAGTTTAGCTTCATTGACTTTTAATTTTATTTCACAGTTTGAAACAGAATGTTTTAATGTATTTTTTTTATTTCTTATCGCCCATACGTTGATAATTTAAATGTGTTTATTACGACAGACTCCGGAATAGTTCTGAAATTTAGCCAGTAATGGAATTTTTCACCTATTAGACTTACTTTTTAACTAACATTATAAACAAGCTTTTGCTGGCTTCGCTTTATGCCATAATGAGTTTGTTTGTTTGTTTGTTATGCTTGATTATGAAAACATACACTTCGTCAGGAGTACAGTAAAGGACATAGGATATTATTCACATTAGAAATGGGTCATCTAAGAAAACAAACTTAGTAATATAATATTAGTTTAGACTATACTAAGTTGTAAACTTTCGCGTTCCATGATATAATTATGTATTTACACGGGAATTAACACGATCACGAAAAGGTATTTCACTTTGGCCAATGCAACCTGGTCGAAACGTCAGGCAATTCAGAGATATGTAATACCTTTTCGTGAGTTTGGACTAGTTAGGATACCAGAGATGTTATCAACTTCACTTTTACAAGACCTTTCAAACACTTGTACCATCTGCTCAATTACGAAACTTAATCTTTGCCGACTATTTAAAGTATGTACCTGAATATACGGATATATGAAATAATTTGCGGTACATAGGTGCTGCTGCGAGTCTTGAGGTGTACAAAACTTAAGGTGCTTAGCTTCCCCCTCTAAAGGTATAAGCTGACTAAATAGCGCAATTTCAGACTTAAAGTGTATTTACACCCTTTGGTAGAAGGTGGAGGGAGACAAAGTAGTTATTTGATAGTGTATGTGCGGGTAAATATGTCAGCTTTGTGAGTTGATAAATAAGACGTCAAGGGTTTAGTTTTCTTAGTAGTGTGTAGTTATGACGTCAATGCGTGTTAATAATGGAATTCAAAACTTTTTATTCCTGTTTTGCTGACCTTGGGATTTGTTGTGGATTTTTTTGTAAAATTAATAGGACTGTAGTGTCACAATATCACACACCTTGATCTAAATTTTTTTGAGTTATGCACACCATCGAAATCCTTATCTCAATACCTACCGACCAATAAAACAGATTTAAAAATATCAGCAACACTCGACGCTAAATTCACCAACACGGACTCAACTCAAAAAAATAAACCAAATATACATACAATTTATGCAATAGAAAATAACTGTTCTACAAAATTCAAATTTTCAGCCCCAAAACATGATTAAAACACAAGATTCCTACAATATCTTTCTTCTAGCTGCATATAAAAAGCATAAAACACACACAATAATTAATTTCTCGCCTTTTCTGAAAATTAATGAATCAATGAAAACCTGTTCAGGTCTAGATGTACGAGTAGTATAATTAGTATTAGTATTAGTAGTATAGTAATAGTATTATAGATTGGGAATCTCCACGTTTTTTAAAGTCAGTGTTAAAAAGTACAATAATATATTGAAACATGCTACAAACGTTACAGACAAGGCATCTGACATCACATTCTTTCTTATATGTATCTACATCAATTATTATAGACACCCACAGCATTTATTATTCGTAATGTTTACATTGAGTATTAACAATTAATAAAACTATTACTAAGCAAATCACTAAAACATAAGTTACAATTTTTAGATAAGAATAAATCGTAATACAACTTATTTCTTACGGACGCAGCTAAAATATTTTCAAGCCATGTTTCTTGCTTTCATCTATGCATCCATTTAAACTACCAAAGTTCAAATTTCGATTATCCAACATACGAGTAATATCAGATCATCTATTCCCTAATCTATAGTAACTGTTAGACATCAAACCCCAATAATTGGCCATCTATTGATACTTACATTTTTTCTTCCGCGTCTTTTTCCAACTAAGTTAGGGTCAGCTTTCAGTCTAAATACAAAACAGCCGAACTTCGATATTTTACGTGAAGCGACTGCCATCAAAGTTCTCTAGTTAGCCCAGGTAGTCAGACTTTCTTTAGGGCTGCAACTACCCGTAACGAATGCCAGAGATGTTCGTATGGAAACCAGGACCGACGGCTTACAGTGCTCTCCGAGACACGGAAGGGTCTCAATATGTTAAGAATGGTAACCCATCCTAATGCTGACCTGGCTAGTATTACTTAACCTTGCAATGTTAGAACCTACACGGTTACCGCTTAGCCATAGCCCCTCTATTGATACCTACTTAAATAACAGTTATATACCTAACTATAAATTAAAAATTTAGAAAACCCCCAACACAAAATAATAACAAAAATGCCTTACATCATTTTGGAAAAGAGCTGATACTCTTACACTGCTGGACCGATATTAACCAAACATAGCTAAGAACCACCGCAAGGCCACTGGCTATCAAATGAAAAAACCGCATTGAAATCGGTCCATCCGTTTGAGAGCTACGATGCCACAGACAGACACACACACACACAGACATCGACGTTTTTTGCGTCGGGGGTTACAAACAGTATAAAACTAATCTAGTTTTAAGTAAAATTACTATCAAAATGCTTCTGCGTTCCACCTTGAGTATGTATGCGTGAAGAAACAACGAGTAATGTTAGGAATTTATCCAATTTTGCATCATTATATTGTAGGCCTTTGTAAGTTCTTGAGCCAGTGTACGTTATAAAGGCGTGTACACACTTAATGAAATATGATAGTTAAAAGTTACTTATTTGAACTATTTTCTTTGTTAATATTGTGGAGTAACGTTATGCCCCTCTAACAAAGGAAGGATCCTCGGAAGAGGCTAGGTGGACATCTATAGGACATCGAGGTGTTTCCCACGACTTCGTTGTCGAGAAGCGTACATTTTTAAAATAAGTAGCCTATGTGCTATTCCAGACTATAATCTATCTCTGTGCCAAATTTCATCTAGATCAGTTCAGCCGTTTTTGCGTGAAAGAGTAACAAACATCCATCCATCCATCCGTCCTCACAAACTTTCACTTACAAGATAATACCGCTGAAGAGTTTTTGTTTGTTTTTTTAAAGAATACTAGCAACATGGATCACACATTACTAGTGTTCTTGTTAACCCCTCCAGCTCAGCTAAATGCTTGTGTTAGGAGCGGGTTCAAGCCGGTAGTGCACTGGGTGGGGTTCGAACCCGCAACCACTTGATCGCAAGTCCGACGCCTTAGCCATAACGCTACCGATGGAACGTGCTAATCTCTGAAACTACGAAAAAAAATGTTTTTGTGTTTGACGAGTATTCTTTAAGGAAGAATATAAAGTACTGAAGTACTAGCAGTGCCCCGCGGTTTTACCCGTACCCGTAAGTCCCGATCCCGTGGGAATATCTTGATAAAAGGTAGCCTATATGTTAATCCAGGTCTCCAGCTATCTACATACTAAGTTTTATCGCAATCGGTTAATTGGTTTTTGCTTGAAAGAGTAACAAACATCCATCCATCCATTCAAACTTTCACATTTATAATATTAGTGAGATGTAACATTACGCTACGACCTTCAGGAGCGGAACAGTGACCATCAACGCGATTGAAGTGAATTAATTGGATAAATTTGACTGACCTGTTGGTCTAGTGGTTAGTGATCCTGACTGCTGAGTCAGATGTCGAGATGTCGACAAATAATTGTATGATTAGCACGATCATTTGTTGTGTTTTTGGGTTGTATTTATCTATAATATGTATGTATTTAGAAATATATAAGTATGTTTATCAGTTACCATAGTACAGGCTTTGCCTAGTTTGGGATCAGACGGCCGTGTGTGAGGTGGGTCAAGTTATTATTATGAATTAGGAATATTATATATATACACTATTATACGTTATAATAACTTCAATATAAGAATACACGACTCAAACTCAAAAGAGTACTGAAACCGACAAGCTTTACCAGTACAGATTTGACTTTGAATCTTTATCTTTTGTTATAGAGTTGTCTCTATCATTACAAGAGGCCATACGCGAGAGGGGGGTCCCATATATTTTGCCACCCTAGTGTTAGAAAAAGAGATTTCCTTGTAAGTGGAACTAAACGTTTTGACAGCTCCTTTTTGGTTCGAGTCGTCAAAGTGTGGAACAAGCTGCCTGTGTCTATTTTCAGTCAATTATAATCTTGGAATGTTCAAGTGTAGAGTGAATAGGTTTCTCTTGGATAGGCGTGTACCATCTTTGTCTTCATTGTTACTTTCCACCAGGAGAGTATGAAGACATCGCCTATTCAATTTCACCAAAAAAAGAAAGTAATTTTAAATTTAATCCTTTTAGGTATTATGTGCCTCGTTTCCATCGAAACCTTTCTAAACAACATTTTGATCAACAACCCTTATTCTTCGAGACATGGAATTCGTGCCAGCAATTTGCACATTAAATGATGTAATGAAGTAATCAAACTATATCTCAGTATTCTGCACTCACCTTAACATCAAGTCGTCTCGGCATTTCTCGGTACCGTTGGCAAACAAATCAACAAATATTTTTAAATTTTATTGATACATACACAAGTTCATATTATTAACGCGAGTCGCACGTAAGCAGTTTGTAACATCACTAATACAATACACAATAAATATATAGACCTAAAACTGACTTTCTTCTATCACCAGTATCTTCTGCACTTCTAGCTGACAGATACTTAACTGCTACGAATTAGCCGCTTGAATTTGAAGACAATAGTAATAAGTACCAATATTTGAGCACATGCTTTTATTTTTACTTTTTGGAAGAAGCATATTATGTTCACCTATAACTTATGAGCGTTCTTTGATGATGACAATGAAGAGGATATGGTGCAGCGATAGCTGGTATTTACTGACAGTTTTTTAAACTTGTAGAATATCGGTTGTAGTGCCAAAGCTAACGCACAATTGTAAGTATTTTATTACTACGGTCGAATGCATTCGAGTTCTCCATGTTGAGTTCTGTCATTGTGAAACTTTGTTACCAATACTTGTGTACAGTGGTAACCTTTTGGGAGTAATAAACTACTTTTTGGTGATATTCCCAAAAATTCTTGCTGAGATACAAATATTTTCATTGGTCTCGGTGATCCTATGTATATTTATCCCTGATCTAGAACACATAGTACACTCTGCTTGGTTTGGGTTTATGTAAAATATCTCAGGACATTATTATAATAATTTAGCAGCGGCGGGCTGGCTTGTTGGCCTAGTGATTAGTGACCCTGACTGCTATGCTACAGGTCGTGGGTTCGATTCCCATCTGAGTCTGGGTATTCTTTGTGTCCGTTGTTTGTATGTTTGTAAAGTCCCCCGCGACACAGGAGTAATTCCTAATGCGGGAGTTGTCTTTTTAAAACAAACAAAAATTATTATTATTAAATATATTCTGAATAATAGAGGTCAAGGAAGGTATTTTAAATGCCCCTATGATTTTTACTTAAAATGAGGAGCAGTAGTAGCATGAAAGATTAACTGAAATGTTATAGTCTCACTCTAATCTAATTATACAATATCATCGTCTAACTTGTGCAGTTAAACAACAGTTTTAAATACATTTAGATTCCAATTAAATAAACAGTAGTCAAAATAATAATCATGCAACTTTAAAGCTATTTTATGTTCCATAATACTTGATATCGAAAATTTATTCACGCCTCAAGAGATACCTTACATTGCAACAAAGGCGTTTTAAATAGTTTATATAGATATTTTGTACATGCATTCATTAGGACTCAACTGAAAATACAGAACAGTTATTTTGAAAATACAGTTGGTTAAATAAAGTAATATTAATTACCAAATACTTCTTTTGCTTAAAACCGCGAAATACAAATAAAAAATCAGGTTAGTTCTAAATTAAATACTCCAATACTTACAGCTGTAATATTTAGATGGCCATGTAAAGATAATAATAGCAACTATCGAGTTCTGTGCAGCAGATAATTACCCATCTGCATTTTTATAATATCGATATCAAAGCCTTACCAGTCTTTATCGATTTAGCTTGCGCCAATGCACGCACGCCCATCTATTTTTTCAAATAATTTTTATGGTTGAAATTGTAATACATTTTATTTATTTTATTTAACATAACAGTTGGTATACTTTTTTAACTTGCACCAATAAACTCGATGTCATGTGTTTGGCATGGACTAATATTCGCACATCCTAATTAGGACATATTCGAGTTTTTAGTTTGCTCTGACTAGTAAATATGTTTTTTTTTTTTTGGATAGTGGGCAAACGAGCAGGCATCACCTGATGGTAAGTGACTACTGCCGCTCATGGGCACCTGCAACTCAAGAGTCACAAGTGCGTTGCCGGCCTTTAACGTCGGAATTGGGGGGGGGGGTGGGGGGCGGAGAAGCAGGGAAGGGGGGATGGGAGGGGTTAGGGCCTCCGGCAATCTCAGTCATTCTTTCATGTTTAGTCAAACAAAAGTAACAAGAGCCAAAGATAATATGGCGATCTGCGTATTTATTTTACGAGGTACAAGTGACTATCTGCTATCAGTCACCCGTTATTTTTTTACCAAACCGCTGCTTTATAACTACATGTTCCGTTGCTACTAAACTCATTAATATAAGTCATACTCATTAAAATAAAAGTTGTTACCGATTAATAGTAAATACCGGTTGTTTTGCTGACGTTACTCCCAAGTATTTACGATTATTTTATTGGCGAGTCGCGTGGCAAGCTATTTTATTACCTTTTTACAGTAGTACTTGAAGACAATTTTCTGCTGCATTCTTGGTCTTCGTGTGTATGTTGAATTAAATATAATAAATGTCATGTACCTACGGTAACTGATTATATTTTAATTAAGGTAGCTACTTCTAATATGATGTTATGCCTATGTAGCGCAGTGGAAGTATATTCGTGTGCAATTGAAAGCCCAGTTGATCTAGTGATCAGTGATCCTGACTATTGATTACTGAGCCAAAGGTTGTCGGTTCGATTCCCACCACCACTAATATTTGTGTGATGAGCATGATCATTTTTGTTTTATGTCTGGGTGTAATTTATGAGCAGCCTAGTTACCATAGTCCAGGCTCTGCCTTGTTTGGGATCAGACGGCCATGTGTTTATTATTATTTTTGTTATACTTTTTGCGGGCAGAGACCAAGTAAATGAAGCGTGTGCTGTTTATTATTATTCTTATTATCTTTATATATGTGTGTATATATATATTTAATTACCATAACCTAAGCCGTCGCACCAAAATATTATAAATGTGAAAGTTTGGATGGATGGATGTTTGTTATTCTTTCACGCCAAAACCACTGAACCGATTGTGATGAAACTTGGTATGTAGATAGCTAGAGATCTGGATTAACATATAGGTTACTTTTTATCCCGATATTCCCACAGGATCGGGACTTACGCGGGTGAAACCGCGGGGCGCTGCTTGTAATATTATAAATGTGAAAGTTTGGATGGAATAATGGGTGTTTGTTACTCTTTCACGCCAAAACTACTATACCGATTGCAATGAATCTTGGTATGTAGATAGCTGAAAACCTGTATTAACATATATGCTACTTTTTATCCCGATATTCCCACGGGATCGTAACTTACGCGGGTGAAACCGCGGGGCGCTGCTAGTAAGTCATAAAATAAGATAGCGGTGGTTAGGGCTCCAGAGACAGAAACCTCCTCACTAAGTGTGCTATATCAAGGAGGTCCGCCTTCTGCGTCAGACTCATAATCCAGCTACCTAACGTGAACCTCTGTCTACGAACACTAGTAACACCAAGAGGAAGTGAGATGTCGACCTGTGTAAACCATTTTACCTCTAAATCTATTTCTGCTGGGTATAGGTGCAGGGGTCATGCCCAACAAAACGTCAGAGAAGGTGTCACAGCAGTAAATTTTAGCGAGCTCTACACGGTATAGTTCTCTCCTTAGGAGTTGGGATTGAAAACATACAGTAGTAAATTTTATGTTACATGCTTGGGTTTTGTTTCGTTCGATCTCTAAATCTCATTTTCAGATGAGTCAAAGCAAATCCACCGTACACATATTTTTCAAGAAGTATTTGTTTATGTGTTTAAATTTTTTATTAAGGATACAATTCACGATGTTGAATTTTGTAGGACCCTAAGCGATGTTATATACCAGTGATTTTACCTTGAAAAAAAATATTATTCCATTAGTGGTTTCTGTATAAGGAATGATGTGAGAACCGTCTTCTAGTTGTTCAGCATGTTCGAATTTCGTCCTAGTTATATTTCTAGTACTACGCATCTCCGATATGAATATGCACTTTCACATAAACATTAGAAAAACCTTTTCTCTTGTATATCCATGTTGCTCTTTTTAAGAATTCGTCGTCACTACGGCTTCGTCGGCATTCTCGACAGCTGTTTTGTCAGAATTATTGGTAAAGTCAATAATTAAGTATTTCATAAGTATCTTGTTTAAACTCATCGGTTAGAAAGCTATATCTTTTGTAAAATGTTTGCTATTATATAAGACAGTTTATGATTGATGAAATCTGATATTTAAAAATCCTTTTTTTAATAGTAATGCTGATTTAAAGGGTTTTCTTAAAATTCTGTATAATATTAGAGAGATTGAGCTTGAGCCATTCGCTTGTCGTATACTCTCTGAATATCTCCCGTATTCAGATTAAATAATACTAAAATCCTTGCCAACTGGCAATCCAGCGTTGCCAAGAGGTTGCGATTTAGGGACATAATTAATTCGAAAATTTGTAGCAGTTCACCTAGTCTCTAGTGTATGGTTAATTAAAAATTGGAAGACGTTGGAGAAGAGCGATTGCTGTGCAATTAATGTGGATAATACGACGTCATGTTGGTACAACGTGTTACAGAACAGTTTATTGTTCTTTGGAAAATGCCTCGTTGGCACATTTCACAATTACATGTAACCTTTTATTTTGAATTTTTTTAATTTGTTATAATATCAGTACTGAAGTAATTTAGTTAAACTGCATAGTTTTAATACAATCTCACATCAATCTCTATGTGATTGTGTATACACAGAGATTTCGTAGTGGCGTTGGCCTAGATCTGGGAGATCAAAATATTTACTCAATGGATTTTGACTGAATAGTCAACACACATAAAGGTCGAGGTTATGAAAATAGTTAAATATAAGTGTTACTGTAGTACATGGATTTTTGTAATGTTTGTACTCATCTTTTCTTTGTTGTATGATAAATACTTTGGGTACCTCAGTGAAGTCACTATTATGTCTTTATTGAACTGGTTAGTTCACTGGACCCATGTCCTTGTAAGTAACATGGACCAAAAATCAAATCAAATCAAATCAATTTATCCACTGTTTGTTACAGGTAGAAATATAATAGTTGTTATAGTTTGGCATTAGTTTAGTAATAGCAGGCGGCCTGGTTTAGACAGGCGCGCTCTCAAAATAGCTTTGGGTGCAGTCCTGCTTTCATTTGTCCAAGTAATGTGCTCGGTGCCTTCAACCCTCATAGAAACATGTAGCGTTTCGGATGTCACCACGCGCTGTCACCATTTTTTTTATGGGATAGGGGGCAAGCGAGCAGACGCGTCACCTGAAGGTAAGTTACTAACGCCGCCCCTGGGCACCTGCAACTCAAGAGTCGTAAGCGCGTTGTCGGCTTTTGGTGGGGGTAGGGGAAGAGAGGAAGTGGGGGAAGGGAGAAGGGGGGAAGAGGGGCAGAGGGAAGGGTTAGGGCCTCCGGTAACCTCACTCTTGCTTTATTGCTGGTTTTCTGTGAGGCGGTGGTATCACTCCGGTCAAGCCGAACCATACGTGCCGAAGCATGACTCTCTGACAGTAAAACTATGAATCTTTCATTTTTTCTGCTTCGCAGAAAGTTTTATTTATTTATTTATTTATTTACGAAACTTACAACTATTATTACAGGTTAAAAACCTAATGCAATAGCTGAGCAACTATACTACTTTCTGTATTCCAAATTTATTATCTATAACATAATACGAATAGTGTTATCTTAGTGAATTCACTCAGTGAACAATAAAATATGTCAGTCTCCTCTGCAACGAGATTTAACGTGCGAAGCGCTCGAGACAGAGGCGCCTCATTAAAAAGATTAGTGCGCCCTCTTGGCACTGCCAGCAGCCGGGGCCGGCGTCGCCGCCACACGTACCTATCTGGTACACACAACCTTACCATACCCAATATATCTGCATTGTGCATCCTGCCTCTAATAATCATAAATAAATATTCTATTAGCGTGAACTCCCTTCTGACCCTCAACTCAGTGTATCCAACCATGCCTAGAACAAACGGAGTTGGATACATGAGTGGGTAGAAGGGATACACTCCGTATAGGCGTAGATATAAAAACCTAATGAATTTGTTTTGTACACGCTCCAACATGAGACTATATTAAGTCAATGATTCAAGACCGTCTGTCGCTAAATAAGCATGATTATATATATGTTTGGTTGTTTTTAATTTCTGTGACAATTATCACTGGAAAGTTGTTATAAGAGTGTGTTGTATACCCAATTATAAATGTAGGTTCAATGGTCAAAATCATATTTAATGCCATTTTAGATATTTTTGTATTGTCCGATTTGTAGTCAGTCAGACTAAGTCAGTCGTGAAGCTAGTTGGCTGTTCCAATACGTAGATCCTGTGGAGAAGAACAGGCCATAAACTCCAAGGACACTCTTTTTCAACAAATTATTTTTTTTCGTTGTATAGGGGGCAAACGAGCAGACGGGTCACCTGATGGTAAACTACTACCGCCACCCCTGGACACCTGCAACTCAAGAGACACAAGTGCGTTGCTGGCCTTTATGGTGGAAGTAGGGTAAGGTTGAAAGAGAGGGAGGGGGAGGGGGGAGGAAAGGGTTATCAAAAAGCAATGTAAACATTGCTTCACTGCCAGTTTTCTGTGAGGCCGTGGTGGTCGTACATTCAAGTGCTAATAAGACAAATGTGCACCGCAAATTACCTGATTCTACTATAGTCCATCTAAAGGTTGCCTGTAAGAGATTGCAGATTACGATAAGGCCGCCTATTGTACTGATTATTGAACCTATTTATGGTGTGCAATAAAGAGTATCTATCTATCACGCTCGAGCCGGCCCATACGTGCCGAAGCATGGCTCGCCCACTTTACAAGTCTCTGGTAACATCGCTGCATTGGTCATACTGTCGTCGGATGGATCATTTGCCATATTAGAAAACTGAATACTAGTATAAATTGAATATTGTATTTCAACGTGTTCGATGAAACTGCTAGAATGGAAGCTACTAATGGAGAGTAATAAATTTATCCTCACTACGATAGTATTATTTTTCTAGTTACTTCAAAATGAAAAGACACAACGAATGGGTAATACTCTTTTCTTTCTTTTACTCGGAGATCAGGAAGAAAGCAATTTAGATCTAATCTCTTGCGAAATACAACAGTTTTGCTGAGAAAATTGTACAATATACCAGCAGATTATCTAGCTGTGAAAATTCGTTTTTAAAGTCAAGCTAGGGGTAGTGGGTCGTTATATTTGAATGGTGCTACATCTCGTTTAAATATTTTTTATATCTACACAATAATATAAAAATGAATCCCTATTTCCCTTGGTCACGGTATCATGAACGGCTGGACCGATTTCGCTAATTCTTTTTTTTTAATTTTTAATTTTCAGGAGCAGATTCTTAAGAAAAAAAAAATAAGAATGAAAAAAACTTAACGAGGGATTCATGCGAGTGAAACCGCGGGGCGCAGCTACTATTTAATAAATAGTAGCCGCGCCCCCGGTTTCACGTGGTTTCAAAAGTAGCCTATATGTTAATCCAAGTCTCCAGCTATCTAATCCAAGTTTCATCGCAATCGGTTCAGTAGTTTTGGCGTGAAAGAGTAACAAGCATCCATCCATCCATCCATCCAAACTTTCCCATTTATAATATAAGTGGGAAGTGGGATGGGATTATGCTTTTAATACAGACTAGCTTAAGCTCGCGGCTTTGCTTGCGTTAGTGAAGATTTAGTAGCGTATTAAAGTTTTTTTATATTGCTTGTCAACAGTATTTTTATGGCTATATCCTTTTCTGTTCCCTTGACAACGTGTATGGAAAACTTCATGATGATCGGTTGAGTAGTTAAGGCTTTCATACCTTACTTCCTTTACTCGTTACAAACAAACAAACTCACTTTCGTATTTATAATACTAGCGTTACCCGCGACTTCGTTTGAACATTTTCCGGGATAAAAAGTAGCATATGTGTTAATCTAGACTACAGTTCCCGCATTACTCCTGTGTCGCGGGGGACTTTACAAACATACAAACAACGGACACAAAGAACACCCAGACTCAAGTGGGAATCGAACCCACGACCTCTGGCTCAGCAGTCAGGGTCACTAACCACTAGGCCAACAAGCCAGTATAGTCTATCTCTGTGTCAAATTTCATCCAGATCCGTTCAACCGTTTTTGCGTGAGAGAGTAACAAACATCCATCCATCCATCCGTCCATCCTCACAGACTTTTACCTTTATAATATTGGTAAGATTAGTATAGCTATGATAACTTTCTATGTAGTTAAACCATAAAATACTGTTTTAGAGTCTGTGCGGAAAGAGAACCGTCGGAAGGATTTGAGGTCGCAGCAGTGCTAAATAGCTGTAGTGGGTAGGCAGAGGTGTATTATACACCTACATTTTGCCGACTACAATTTGGTACAATTCGCGTAATGTTGCACAAGCCTATTGCTGTCACCCGAGCACTTTGGGAATTACAGATGAGAAAAATGGGAGCATATTGAAAGGGAAAGGTGGTTAAGAAGGGAAAGAAAGGGGATATTGCATTTACGGATGGAGGAGTGTACGCAATAGCTCGAACTGTTCAGGAACGCATACCTAAAACTCGAACTGGCAAGCAATCACACGCAACGATTTCACACCCACTTTGACTAGATTTTTAATCGAATCGTTTCGTGTCCGTGGAGGCAATGCGTAGAATTCAAGGTCATTGGTGGTCAGGACCGCCTGACTAGATCGCGTCGCATCAAATCGGTTCGTGTGGATGCTAAACGGTCAATTTTATCATTTAGTCTGCCTGCAGATGGCATACTGATCGGATGTGTTCTGATTTTTTTTAAATGATGTGTCTATTTACGCATTATTAAGGGGTATTTTTCATTTCAGTGGTTATATTTATGAGATGATTTATATTATTAGATCAATATAGGTAGCATTTCTTCAAAAACAAAAAATATTAAGTATGCGGTGAACACAGAAAATGAAATCAAATGAAAATTGGCGATTTAGTTGTTACGTGTCACGCGAAATCTATTCGTAAGACAATTCAATCATAAATCTGATCGGATAGTAAAATCGTATCGTGTGTATGTCGTTTAACTTATTTCTTCTTCACATAACATAAAAATATTAGTCTCTATAATGTTTTTAAGTCGTCATCAATTTATATATCAGGGTTAGATATTTCAGCCATCGTAAATATTTGAAACCCTTAACTAGATTAAATAAATATAATAAAATTAGACACAGAGATAATCGTTGATAAGACATTATGAAATGTCCATGGCCTAGCATTTACTAGAAAGTTTCTGACTTTTCAAACACGAAGATAGGTTTTATCCTTTGAGTTATAACTATTCACGGATAGTTTTCAGGTTGAGCCGTTCATAGTACGAGGTCTGTTCAAAAAGTATCGCGAATTTTGGATTTCCGTGGGTTACGTATATTATGTTGGTACTCATGTCCCTTACTTATGCTGACAAGGTCGGCCATTTAGAATGTTTAGTTAATTTTTTGACAGCTGATTTGCTAGGATGTGTTTTGGCTCGTCTTTGATTTTTGCCTATTCCAAAAAATGGATCAAACAATTTGTATTAAATTTTGTGTAAAAAACAAAATAAAGTGCGCGGACGCATTCCGAATGGTGACTGTGGCATATGGTGAAGCTACCTTGGACCGAACCAACGTTTATCAACGTTTTTCAATAATATTGCGAGTAAAATACATAAATTAACTAAAAGTAATACGTACGAATCAGTTTTACGATATGTTGGTGATTAGTCGACATGTATAGCGTAAGGTATGCTATACCTACTTTTCCCTCAACCAAGCGTGCGTGCGTATAAAAAATGATTCTTTGACAAAACAATAGCAAATAATTAGCAAAAAAATATGCCACAAAGCCTGTTTTGATAAGTGTAAGAGATCCGGAGATAAAGGGTTGGCTACGCTGGCTTAAGTCTCAAGTCAGCAGGACCATTATTTTTCGGAAATGGCTATGGCAAAAAAAAAAAATTCTTTGGCAAAAAAATAGCAAATAATCAGCAAAAAAATATAGTGTAAGTTTTATTACGGCCCTATGACTTGGCTACACTAGCTTCATAGACACGCCGAGAAGATGTGAACGACAAACAGTGTGCCGGACGCCCGAGCACGTCAACAACAGACGATAACATTGATAAAGTGAAGAAAATATTATTGGCCAATCGTCGAATCACCGTTAGAGAAGTTGCTGACGACCTAAACATATCGATTGGCTCGTGCCATTCGATTGTAAGTAATGATTTGGGCAAGAGTCGGGTCGCCGCGAAATTCGTTCGAAAATTGCTCAATTTTGACCAAAACCAGCATCGCGTTAACATTGCTCAGGAGATGTTGGACTCGGTCCGTGACGACCCAAATGTGCTCCAGAGGGTCATAACTGGTGACGAATCATGGGTTTATGGTTATGATGTGGAAACCAAAGCTCAATCATCCCAATGGCAGCTGCCGCATAAGCCAAGACCGATAAAAGCGCGCCAAGTTCGGTCGAACGTGAAGGTTTTGCTCACAGTTTTCTTCGATTGCAGGGGCGTGATGCATCATGAGTTCTTGCCAAAGAGTAGTACGGTCAATAAGGAATATTATCTGCAAGTTATGCGCAATTTGCGCGAAGCAATCCGCCAGAAACGCCCGGATTTGTGGAAGAACAAAAACTGGCTTTTGCACCATGGGTAAACTTTCATATTGAAAAAAAAGTTGTTCCATGACGTCGATACTTAATAAAGGTACTTTTCACTTTACATAAGCAGGCAGGCAAAAGTAAAAAGTTTCATTTTTTTTTTTAACATGTTATGTCCAAATTACAATACATTCAGTTGCCAAACTACTCAGTAGTTTTTTTTAAACTTTACTTATTCTCTTTCAATTAATGATATGGTAATAGAAATAAAACTTGTTCTAATACATAAAGATTAGACACATACGAGGTATGTTCAAAAAGTATCGCGAGTTTTGTACTTTTTCAAAAAGTATTTATTTATTCATGATGTGTGAGCAGGGGCGTCCCCAAAAACGCCCCTGCTCACACATCGTTGCTTGTGCGCGAATATTTATCCAAAAACAACACAGTAATGGTCCCACAGCCACCATATTTCCCAGACCTGGCCCTCTGTGACTTTTTCCTGTTCCCAAAACTGAAGAGGCCCATGAAAGGACGACGCTACGCCACGATTGAGGAGATAAAGACGGCATCGAAGGAGGAGTTGAAGAAGATTACAAAAAATGATTTTTTTAAGTGCTTCGAGGATTGAAAAAAACGTTGGCACAAGTCCATTATATCCGAGGGGGATTACTTTGAAGGAGACAGAATAGATATTCCTGAATAAATAAATACTTTTTGAAAAAATACAAAACTCGCGATACTTTTTGAACATACCTCGTATGTGTCTAATCTTTATGTATTAGAACAAGTTTTATTTCTATTACCATATCATTAATTGAAAGAGAATAAGTAAAGTTTAAAAAAAACTACTGAGTAGTTTGGCAACTGAATGTATTGTAATTTGGACATAACATGTTAAAAAAAAAATTGAAACTTTTTTACTTTTGCCTGCCTGCTTATGTAAAGTGATAAGTACCTTTTTAAGTATTGATGTCATGGAACAACTTCGTTGTTTTCAATATGAGAGTTTACCCTTACCAAAGGCAAACAGTTTGATGGCCAAACGAAAAAAACCTTAAAAAAAAAGAAAGAAAACTCATTTATTTCGGCATCCAATATAATCATAAATATAATGTATGTAAATACAAGGCGAAACGTAATATAAGGAAAAATAATTGCACAACAAAAAATATCAATATGTCTTGTGACTTCACCGAAATCATGGGGATCAAGTTTAGGATTGCCTCAAATATTGACCACATAATTAATCAAATCTAGTATAGTATGTTTACTTATTTCACTGTTGTAACCATTTAGGGCTGCTAAGTTGCAGGAGTCAATAAAAGTACCAGTTACAGATCTTGTTGCTTCTAAAGAAGTGAATTTTTTTATTTTTGTAAAATTTTACATCAGTAGTCGGATCCGTATTTTCTCTCCAGCTTCAATTCTATTAAAAACCTTTTGTGCATTTAATTTGAATAAACTGCAAGATACTTAAAAGTATTATATTAACAAGAACATAAATTCCTCACAAATTAATAATGAAAGAATTTCTCTACACTTCTTCAAAGGGGTTTTAAAATCTAATATTCATTCAACATTTATTCCACCTCAATTAAAGCCCTTCTCTTTGTCATAATACTTCTTTATACAACCTCTTCCAAGGCAGTTAACTTCGCTCTGTCTACGGTTTTAAACTTGGTTATTTTTCCATTTCTTCTTTGTAGTTTGTGTTGTGTAGGGACGACATGAGTTGGATCATAGTCTGGATAAGTAGTACTTTCTCGAAGACAAGAGAAAAAGTTAACAACGGGGATAAAAATAAAAAATATTAATTATATCTACTTACCTATGGATATAAACAAGTAGAAGGTATAATATATTTACATGGAACTTATTTAATACTTATTTAAATGATTAAATTTTCTACATTAATGCTAATATTCCTCTGCAAGCTGGTTTGATATTAGGAAATTCAAGTTCGGTAATACTAACCTTATTGTTGTTCTTGTTAACTGTGGAGCTCGTCTTTTTGTGCCTTTTCAAACAACCTTATTGAGATTAAATATTCTCTATTCAATAACTCTTCGTTAAACCCTCGACGGTAAACAGAATTTTAAGTCTCCATTAACAGCATCATAAGCGTATTAAAAGTTCTACTGTAATTGCTGTCTTTCAATATTCTACATTTGTATGAATTTTACTCTAGTTTATATTAACAATACTGTGGCTAGATGAAGCCTCGAGTCCTCAACATTTATTATGCATGTAATGTGGTCAATTGGCTTTAACTATTACCTATAGAAAGTCTCAATGTTGGCTTTTGGCCATTTCATGGCCCCGAACTGGTGAACAGTAAAGTTCATGTGATTAGATTTAATGAATATTCAAAGTAAGTCCACAATTTTTTATAAAGTTAAGCCACTTTCAGTTTAAACCTTGCAAAATAAATAAATCATGTATTATCCTCACTTAATACGAAAATTTGGTCACCCCGTAGGACCTGAGGCGTATAAAGTCGTTCGTTCCGTATGGTCGCTTGTATTTCCTTCAGTTTAGTTTGCATAAACAACCCAACACAGCTTCGGAACATTGTAAAGGACAACAATTTGTTGCTTCTGTCATTTCATCTACTAAATAATAATTACCAATGCTTAAAGACGAATACATCTTATACACTTTCTCTTCTATAGTTTTGAATTTTGTCAATTATATTAAAAATGAATTCTCAAAAAATCATTCATTCAATTATTAATTCTCGTTGTTTTATTAATCATTCATTTACTATAATTTGGTGTCACTCTCGTAATAGGGAGCAAGCCTATTGCCGTCAACTGGGCACTTTCGCAATTTAAGATTGGAAATTGTAAGTATATTGAAAGGTGGGTAAGAAGGTTAACCAATGGAAGGTAAGGCATAGCGCTTACACGAGTGGATTGGGGAGTGTAAGCCTTAGGGCCCTATTTCATTAGAACACCATAGTGGCGCCACCGGTCGCGCCACAAACAAAATGTGGAGGGTATCTCACCTGGTATCAACTTGGTGGCGCAACCAAGTTGTTGCCGGCGACCGAATCACCCGCTGGTGGCGCAACCATTGATATGTATCAAGCTATTTGCCATCTCACTCACTCTGCCACCGGTTGCGCTACCAGGGATGCCCCTCCCTCCCACTCGTCGTACGTATAGCAAAAGAACTGTTAACTCTTCGACGTCAATTTTGAAACTGACAATCCTAGTTTGTTGTTTTGTTTTGATGTTTCTCGCTTGGTAGCTCTAGACACTACGGTGGCGTGACTTGTCGTGCCACCATGGTGTCCTAATGGAATAGGGCCATTAGCTCGACCTGGCCAGGGTCATATTACTGTAACATGAACCGGCTATTGCCGGGAATTCCGAGCCTTTTACCCACAGACCGTTTCACTTTTTTCAATTCTTCATTCATTCATTCATTTAGTCATTCATCCATATACTTACTAATACTTCCAATAATAGCCAGCGTTAGTGAATCCTGCAATGAATCACCCGTGAGCTCGTGTATTAACTAGACATAATTAATTAATTAGGTAATTAAAATCTTACCGTGCTACCTAGCTGCGGGCTATACTATCACTGCTATATTACGAGATATATTTTTATTACCAGCTCGGTTGATAAAGTATATGTGAATATTAAGACCAAAAGCAAATAACAAACAATTTGGAGTACAAGAATAATTACATAGTTATACATGATCCTTCATGTCTTATCATTCAAGGCAATCGCGTGAATTAACAAGTTGCATGTTCGTGAACTGTACACAACTTGCGTGATAGCATGTTAATGTGTAAATGAACTACCTACTGTTATTAGGCCATTCACACAAGTCCATCGGTTTCAAGTACTTCAAATCTTCCCTTTTTATCAGAATATCACCAATTTCATTAGCGTATGTTTAACGTGGTCAACCCCTACCAACCGGACCACTACGTTTGCTTTATATACTTGTTTAGTCATTAGTTCCACACTCATGATTTCTGCGTGGCCAAACCCAAACTTTTTTACTTCTGCGTTTTTCAACACATATTTTTTTTTCTTTTTTTTTTCGATATCACATTAAATCATACCCTTTTATTTTCACTTTAATTAAATATGATTTTATAAATACAAAATTATACACTAATCAAACGGTGGATACTGTAAGCTTACAATTATCGTAGAAAGTTCAAATTGAGCAAATGCAAGCATAGTTTGAAATTATACACTATATTATATTATTATACACTAGCTGTGCCCGCGACTTCATTCCCTTTTTTTTTCGGAAAACAGCAAGTTTTCGCTTATAATAGGCATTGCACCTCTTTCTCCAGGCAGTATTTTTTATACTGTATTTTCGGTGAAACAATCTGGAGCGTACAAAAAAGTTGTTTTGGTTGCTTAACGTGAAATAACGACCTAATTTGGCCGTGGTGACATTACCCATCTCAGAGGGCTATTGGTGAGGCCGTATATCAGGCTTAAACCGACTAAAACCACACGGTGTGCCTCACGGCGCCGGTTATGAGTTAACCGTCGGTACGGTGACGGTCCAGACACCCCCTTCACGGGAGACATAAACATAAAACTTGTCTCATACACCCATGGCTACTTTTAGCGTACGCATGAGAGCGCGTGTGAAAAGGTTCAGCCACGTTTCCACCAGGTTGCACTGACCGTGGTCACAGGCCTGTAGGTACGAGTACGGTAATACTTTAAATACATGATCGCGTTAATTCCCGTCAACATAATTATAGTATCATGGAACGCGAAAGCTTTAAAGTTTGGATCTTCTTGTTCTATAACTGTATTTATAAATATATGTATATTTACTGGACTGGCCTGATGGTCTAGTGGTTAGTGACCCTGACTGCTGAGCCAGAGGTCGTGGGTTCGATTTCCACCCATGACAAATAACTGTGTGATGAGCATGATCATTTGTTCTCTGTCTAGTCCTTTCCTTCCGAGTGACGCAGGTTATTTCCGGACACGGCTGCTTCGGGAAGTACCTGGCCTCGGTCGCTAGGAGGAATTGAGTCGAGCCTGTCACCACTGCGACTGCAGTAAGGACTCGGCTCATCACACGCTTGCGGTTTGCCCCAGTTGGGCGGCGCAGCGTCGGGCCCTCACTGCAGTCATCGGAGAGGATCTGTCGCTACCAGCCGTCATACGCTCCATGGCCGGTAGCGACAGGAATTTTACCGCGGTCGCAAATTTCTGTGAGGAAGTCATTTCGCAGAAGGAGGCGGCGGAAAGGGTTTGGAAGGATGGCCTCCACTCTGGCTTAATTCGTCGCCGTCGAACCGGGTGGTGGAGGCGCGCTTACCAGCGCCTCATGCCGTCCTGAGTGTGGCCGCGGGTGGACGGGACGGGTTTTCTCCTCCACCCGCTATAGTGCCCCTTCCCCCTCCCCTGTGGAGGCTGTGTCTGCGTGTGCCTGGATGTCACCTAATTGAGAGATTTCTTTTTTACTCGGAGGTGGTGCCCGCGCTTTTGCGGGCAGGCGCCAGGGGGAGTCCGGATGTCTTAATAAAAGCTGTTCCCGGATCCCTCCTATTCCAGGCGCAGTACGGCACACCGTGTGGTTTTAGTCGGTTCGATTCCGACAAACCGCCTGATTATCATACTAAGTTTCAAGCATATCCCTTCAGTAGCTTTTGAGTTTATCGTGAACATACAAACAGACAGACAGACAGACAAACATTTTTTAAATCGCATATTTGGCATCAGTATCGGTATCTTAATATCCCTCAGTCGTTTTTTTTTAAATATATTCAATGTACGGAATTCATCCCGTTACAGATTTATTATAAGTAGGTATAGATAAACATGGCTAGGCTTCCTGCCGGGTGACTGGCCTTACAAACTAAGGAACATGACCCTATTCCGCTTCTAAAAACTAAAACAGTCAATTCGATGTGTACCTACCACAGTGCCTATTATAAACAACTAAACTTAATAATTAAAAAAAATAATTTGCCGATCTAAGATAATGAGCTTTTTTCTTATCGTCTGTGGTATTTATTTATTTCTCTTTATAGTACACCTTGAAATAGTAAATATTGCAAAAAAGTTACAAATGTTAATGTATATCAATCGGCGGGCTTATCACACACGCCGATTTCTTCCAGACAACCTTTGTACGGATATTGTCAAATATAATTGAGGGTAGTCTGTGGTGTTCAATAAAAGGTTATGTTAAAATACTATATAATGAATACTATATTTACCTATAAACATAATACATACATTTATATTATATATATAATAAGTAATAGTAAAGCATAAGTATTTATAATGACTTGTCGAATTGTTACTGGCAAGTTATTCCATAACCTGACCGCTTGCACCGAAAAGGCCTTGTCTGTAAACTGAGTGGAATGTCTCGGCATTTTCAAATCAAATTCTCCGATGATCTCAGGTCCCTGCAATGTGTATTGTGTAGGAGTTCAAAACGTTCTTTAAGATAAGACGGAGTGTGAGGATGGAACAGAGTACTGTACAGAAGAGAAAGAATATGAACATTCCGGCGAAGGCGTATAGGTAGCCACTTGAGCTTAGAACGATACTCTGAGAGATAATCATATTTGCGTAATCCAAATATGAATCTAATGCAGACGTTTTGGAGCCGCTCAAGTTTGTTCAGTTACCACCATAGTGAAGGATAGGAAGAAGAAGAGACTGTGCGAGCGCAATTTTCGTGTTGGTAGGAAGGAAATTCCGAAGCCTTCGCAGAGATCCCGCTGCGCTGTTGCAAATAATTTATACTTGTTGATAGTAGTATCACCGTCAATTTTCATTAATTGTATTTGTGAATGTGCATAAGTACTCGTGTATTGAGTATTCAGATAAAGAGTAATTATTTTTATACATGGTAGTTTTATCGGTACGTAGGTAGTCTGTTATGATAATTGCCTCCTGTTACCAAGTATACGTGTTGTGTATAAAATTTGGTATATTCTGGGTTCTGGAAAAAAAGTCTTGACAGACAAATAGCAGTGATATATGGGATTATTTGTAACCTAACAATGTCTTTTAAACTTAACCAGTCATGTTGGGCAGGTTCCTTTTAATGCAATCAAGAACTCGACAAACTGTAAATCCTAGCTTGTGCAAGTTTTTTCTTTGTCTGTCTGTTGAATGGAAAGTGTCCTCCTAAATCCTAGTAGTAGTAGAAATATTTCAACATCCAATACATCCTATCGGACCCACTATGGGATTTAGACAGGTACATTTTTGTTGTAAATATTTTTTACCCACTATACCCAGACCAATGCAAATAGACATATTCATGCATACAAGTATTTGAACTAAGCGAACCCTTGACGTTGCAGTGGTGTGCACTACCTACCGCCGTGACACATAGGTCATAAATGAACTCTTCCCTACATGAGCGCTGGCTTAGGGATAGCGGGTCAAGCTGACCGTTAACCCTTGCAAAAGCAGATCTAACACGTTTTGGCAACTGAACAGGTGGCCAAGTCTGCAAGTTTTCTTGGACACTTCCTTCTTAGGGTATATTAATATAGTGCCCCTCCCCTTCGGTCAAATTCGGACATTGGTAAGGATGAGTACCCACAAGACCCACATAATTTTATATGGGCAAGCCATGAAGATGTACCATGTACCCATGTACTTCTGGACTGCCAGGGGGTTGCAGAATACTGAGCTAAGTACCTTGGCTCGCCAGGGTCACTCTCCGAGATCGACGGTAACGTGAAGTGGTTACTGGGATCCTTCATGGAGTTAGGGTGGCTCGAATAGCTTTTATTCCCACCAACGCCAAATACGCGCCTCGTCGTGGAGTTGCGGAAAATTGCCCGTGAAAACCTAACCTAACCTAGGGTATATCCAGTTCCCTTGCAATAGATCCACTTGTGACGGAACACTGTGGAGGTATTCACACGATAACAAAAAATGATCCGCTTTAGAAGAAGCAGCAATACTTGATATATTACACTCACATTTCGCGAGCTGTGTTTTGGATGGAAGGGGATCGAAGCTATTATTGTCATCTATCGGGTCATTGGCAAAAATACACGTTGGTAGGAAGGTTCCATGTGAGAAAACTGTAATCAAAATTACTCCAACCTAAAAAAAATACACCCAGGATCTCACGGCTGAACTCCAATGTAACCACTAACTTATGCTTAATGTTTACATTTAAAATAAAAATTAAATACATTACCACCTCAAAAGGATTCACTTTTAATTTATGTAAGCATTTATATGTAGCCTTCGTATTAAGACTGCAGCTTTAAGATAAGGTTTACTACTTTAGGATATTCATTCGATGTCAGTTCATTGGATAGTGAAGGCTCATAGGGGTAACATCATATTGATAAAAACAAGCAAAGATAACGTTTTGTGGAAGAAAAAATCTTAAAATAACAAGTAAGTGTAGTATTTTGTATTTGAATGATAATATTTCTTGTTCAGGTATGGTGTCAAACAAAAGACCTATTTTATATAACTGTATTTACAAAACCTCCTACATTTGTGTCTGCTTACGATCAGGCAAGACTTATGCTAGATGTTAACTTATTTAACATTTAAAAAAATGCAGTAATTGTTATAATCTATAACGATACATTAAAACTGAAGATTAAGTATTTTGGTTTAACGCTTTAATCTCTGGAACTGCCTGTCCGATTTGGAAAATTCCGTATATTGTAAACGACGACAAATTCCTTACGCATGTGATAGCCCGATTCTTGAGTAGGTAAGGTTAGGCTATTTTACATTTAGGAGCGGAGCAGTGTCCACAACCGTGAGTGAAACCGCTTGGAACTGCTAGTGAGATGTTGATTATTGCGCCGAAAAAGTTGAATAGGTCTATTTTTATGTTTATGCTTGGTAACTGTAGTGAAACTACTGCGGTGGCGTGTTCAGTATCTATTTAATACTCTTTTTTGTTAGTAAATTGTGTTAGTATTTATACCATAATATTAAACGTGTGTGAGCTATTGAGGTGACATACATCGTTGTGTATTGAGACTAATAATAATACGCTAACAATAACTACTGAAACAAGATAACATAATAACGGTCTATAGATTTTTTAAACGCGACAAACAAACTAAGAAAATGCTACAAAGAGTGGATTGGCTCTTAAGGCACGGCCAAAATAAAATACCTTCAATAACATTTTTTTCCCTCCGCGCCTTTTCCCAACTAAGTCGGGGTTGGCTTTCAGACAAAACGGCCGTACTGGGTGACACTGACTTGGCTAGTTTTACTAAACCTCGCAATAGGTTTAGGTTTAAAGACATTTATTCTCATTTAAGATTTACATCACTTCAATGAGAACATGGCTATTATAAATATTAGCAGTGTTCGTCGTCACAAAGATAGGTAACAACATAATAGGTTAACGGCAATACATACGTTATCAAGTACAGGGGCCCATCCAACGCACAACTACAGTTACACCAATCACCATGCTAACACATTATACAACATTATAATAAAGTTTTCTTACCATTATAAGTTGAGCAAGTATCCTTTTAAATGTATTGAACTGAATATCTGTGGGTATTTTGTTGTAAAAGCAATGTGCTAACCTACTCGGTCACCTCTTAACCACGAGCCCCTTCGATGACAAATGTCAATATTTTATTACAGATCTTCTCGGCCATGGGGTCTTCTACATCTACGTCAGCTCTGCAACTAGCTCAAATACCTATAGCTCTACTGACATATCTGGGACTCGATGGAGTTTCATGGCCCGAGCAAGCCATACTAGAAAGTAATAATTTGTTTTTAATAATTCAGCTTTACCTATGTATGCTTCTCTAATCCGCGAAATAAGCTTTCAAGCAAGTTATTTATCGTTACTACCACATACCACGTCATTTTTTTTCCCATTCTATTAATGACATTAAAATTTGTTTTGATATTTCTAGCACATACCGAGGATATAAGGAGCAGGTACATATGAGCGACTTTAGTTTATTCTAATTGTAATATTACAAGAAAAAAAAATTTGAAACGTACTTATGTTAGACGTTGAATATTTCTTTGAGAATGTACTGAAGTATTTACAATATTTGTATCAATAGCAAGGTAAAATTCTTTTCCCGGAAGATTCCTTCCTAGGGTATACCCGGGTCCCCCCGCAATAGACCCACTTGTGACGGAACACCGTGTGGTTTTAGTCGTTTCGAGTCCGACATACCACTTTACTGTTAGGTCCGGTGAGGTGATGACCGGTGGGGGTTTCTACACGATAAAAAAAGGTAAAATTCTATGAGACAAATTTCTAATTTTTTGAGAAGAGAGAGTAGAAATAGGAGTGACAGCTGATAGAAGTAATGTTAATTGTTTTTTTTATTGTAGATAACACTTCATTCGACTATATAGTGATCGGCGCTGGTAGTGCAGGATCTGTAGTAGCTACGAGGTTAGCAGAAGATAAAAACAATAGTGTACTAGTTTTAGAAGCTGGAGGCAACCCACCTGTGACCGCTCTTGTAAGTAATTAGTACTTAGTTATATTATCGCTTTCAGCAAGACAATAAAATTACAACAAACAAATAATTTCGTGTAAAACATATCAAGAATAAAAGTAAATATGTCAATCTTATCGCACCAAGCAAGGTGTGTGCATGTGATTGATAACTATAAGACTCATAAAGTATGCATGAAGTATTCATAAAATAAATGAAAAAGTAATAAACCCGACCATGATATTGCTTAACGTACCTACTCACCACTTCGTTATTTATTGAAGTCGTTTATAAATTAACTAATTATCTGGATAGACACATTGTGTGTAAGAGCATGCTTATTTTCTATACTTATGTATTCTTTGAATTAGATAGTATGAGATGATTTCGATGCCTCTGATTATTTATCACATAAAAAACCATATGCATACATATAATTATGTATTTATAAGGGAATTAACGAGATCAAGAAATCTCTCTGAGTCAGCTTGTGGCCAAGGCTAATGTTACTTGGTCGAAACGTCAGGCAATTCCCTCTGAATTGCCTGATGTTGGTAATACCTATTTCATGATCTTGTTAATTCGCGTAAAAATACATAATTATATCATGGAACACATACATACATACTTATTTATACGAATTAAATATTAAAGTCGAAATTATCTATAAAATAATGAAATATATTTTCCTTACAGTTGGCTGGATTATTCGTTACACTACCTCACTCAATTGCTGACTACAACTATACTTCTACATTCGATCCTTATGCAGCTAGAGGGCAAAATAACTATACTATGTTGACCGCAGGGAAGACTCTTGGAGGTTCTGATACTATCAACCATTTTCTCCATATTCGAGGTTCACCATCAGACTTTGACGGTTGGGCTAAAATATCAGGAGATGACTCTTGGAAATATACTAACATTTTAAAATACTTTATAAAAAGTGAAAGGGTTGAAGATAAAGAAATACTAAGAAAACATCCCGATTACCATGGCACAAACGGGCCGATGGGTCTCACTAGACAAGTAAATTATGATGAACTTGGAGATTACCTTAAAGCTTTTGGTGAAGCTGGTAACCCTGTCGTTTTGGACCTAAATGCAAATCAGTCCATAGGATATACACAACCACAATATATGTTAGCAGACAGGAAAAGGCAGACTCCAGCTTATTCATACTTAAAAAAAGTTAAAGATTATCCTAATTTACATGTATCGAAAAATACACGTGTCGTAAAGCTTATATTTGAAAATAATGTTGCAGTAGCTGTTCAAGCTGTTTATAAGAATAAACAATATACCTTTAAAGCTAACAAGGAAATAATATTAAGTGCAGGAGTATTTAATACTCCTCAGATACTAATGCTGTCTGGTATAGGTCCCGAAAACCATTTAAAATCAATGAACATTGAAGTGATATCGAATCTCCCAGTAGGAGAAAATCTTATGGATCAAGTTACTACTACAATTGTTTATAAAACAAAGCAATATTTATTACCAGTTTTTGGTTTAACAAAACTTGAAGCTGACCTAACAAAAATTCCTTTCCCTGTTATAGTTGGAACGGCGTCTTTAAACAAATCAGATGTCATAAATCCTGATTATCAAACTTACAACTTACTTTTTGCTCATGACACACCACTTCTGACATTAGCGTGCCGTCCTGCTTTTGGGTACCGTGATGATATATGTGATGACTGGAATAACCAGGTAAAATTCAGAGACTCGCTTTTCAATCTCATTTTACACGTTCAACCAAAATCCAGAGGCACAGTCCGTTTGAGGAGCACTAATCCATTTGACGATCCCGAAGTCACTATGAATTATTTCAAGGAAAGAGAAGATTTAGACGATATGTTGAAGTACGTAAAAGACTTTATCAGAATTGGAGAAACGCGTACCTTTAATAACATGAAAGCGGAAATTGTTGGTTTAGATTTGCCTGAATGTGCAGGCAAGGCAAAAGGGTCAGATGAATTCTGGAAATGTTATATTCTTAATAGAGCAATAAGTGTCTTTCACTCCTCGTGCACTTGTCCCATGGGAACTGTCGTAGATGGCAAACTGAAACTTAAAGGATTTGAAAAGATAAGAATAGTTGACGCTAGTGTTATGCCCAAGGTCCCTAAGAGTGCTCCAAATGCCGCAATTATTATGTTAGCTGAAAAAGCAGCTGATATGATTAAAAATGAATCAAAATAAAAAAAAAAATATGTTTCTTGACATATTGTATGATAAACTATAAAAGCAAAAAAAAAAAGTGAATTGAATGTAATTTTTTTTTATTTGTGTGTTAGCGAAACTACCGACAGTCAAAAGGTTATATTTGTAGCACTGTGCTGGTATTGTTTAAAAACCACTATATATTTACAATATAATTATGTATAATTTGACATTAATGTGCTTATTGTATATCATCACTTTTACAGTATGAATAATAATTGAAGTTTAGTGAATATCGAATAAAAAAATAAAGAGTTCCACTAACCACCTCCTAGTTTTATCATCAGACCATCGTTACCAAGCCCAATCGGTTAGACTCGTCAAGGCCAATTAAATGAGCCCAAACTCGCTCGAGGAGTTTACTACTGAAGAGTTTCACTATCCACCTCCTGGTTCCACCATCAGATCAGCTCCAAGTTGCCAAATTGTAGTACTGTCATCCAAACTACATATACTTAAAAGTTTAATTTCGATGCAACAATTAGAAGTAGGTTAAAACTGACTCCCAAGTTTTTTTTGCCTAGTAATGCATGTAACAAAGGCTTTGAACTTATTGTGTGGTTTCATTTTGTAATTATTAGTTACTAGCAGCGCCCCGCAGTTTCACCCGCGAAAGTCCCGATCCCGTGGGAATATCGGGATTAAAAGTAGCCTATATGTTAATCCAGGTCTTCAGCTATCTACATACCAAGTTTCATCGCAATCGGTTCAGTAGTTTTGGCGTGAAAGAGTAACAAACATCCATCCAAACTTTCACATTTATAATATTAGTGGGATTGTACTCACATACTCAGATACCCATACTGTGCCTCGGAGAGCACGTTAAGCCGTCGGTCCCGGGTGCCATACAATCATCTGTGGCATTCGTTATGGATAGTTGGAGCCCTAAAAAGTCCGACAACATGGTCCGACTATAGAACTTCGATATCGCCTAGTACTTGGGTTGTGGAGGTCTGATGGCAGTCGCTTCATGTACAATATTAAAGTTCGGCCGTATCTTAGTTAGACTGAAAGCCGACCCCAACTTAGTTGGGAAAAGGCGCCTAGGATGAGGATGAGTTATTGTAGCCATATAACTTTAGTGAGAAATAACTTCAAATAATACAAAAAATAATACATTACTTTCAAGCCTAAGGACTTTTTCTTACTGTATATATATTATCTACCTATGCTAAAGCTGAAGAGGTTTAGTAGTAAGTATTTTTGGTCGATCACACGATTGGTATTGGTATTGGTATAGGGCTCTGTTACCGCATTTAGACTCATAGGCGGTCCATTATGCGTTCGAATAAGCTGACTAATTGAGCCAGCCTAACTCCTTCCAGAAGCACAGAAGCCTCCTGGGGCTTTCACAGGCTTCTACGAGTGACCTCGCACCCGCGAGGATACGTGCCCGTTGTGTGGCCACTCCAGCGCACTCCAGGATAACGTGGGCAACCGTTTCCTCCGCGTTGAGACATCCTCTGCATAGGGGACTGTCTGTCGCACTGATGGTGAATAGGTGGTTTAGGGCCAAGTGGCCCGTAATGGTTCCTACAACTATTCTGATGTCAAGTCGGTTAAGACTGAGCAGTCTGCAAGTTAAACGTGGTGAGATTTCCGTCAACACCAGTTTAGACTGCCTACACCCAGGTGTGTCGGTCCAGCGACCGTTGTGCGCTTCACGAGTCCGTTGCCTTACTAATGAGCGAAGTTGATTAAAGGGAAGCGGCAGCAATATAGTTGGACCTGCCACTGACGTTACAGATCCCTTTCTTGCCAGCTCATCGGCGGCGTCTTTCTCGAGTGAATTACTATGCCCTTTGATCCATAGAAGAATTACCCCATTGGCAGAGGCTAAGCGCTCTAGCGTCTGGTGGCATTCATAAATGAGACCGGAGTTCATGGTGTTGCCCTCCAGGGCCTTCAGGATGGCCATACTATCTGACAGTATACGGATGTTGTACTCCTTTATACCTTTTGACATGACCACGGTTGCGGCGTAGGTTATCGCAACTCACTCATATTGAAATATGGAACTGTGTTGGCCCAACGCCAGTGATATTTTTATATTTAAGTCTTTTGAGAAAACTCCGGCTCCAGTCCCTGACCCCATCTTGGAACAGTCCGTGTGGATCCGGACTTCATTTATGCCAGACTGATCTCGGTCGTTTTCGTATAGTTATATTCGGTACTTTCTTTCTAAGATGTGTTGTTTAGGGATCCTGTCGCATGGGGCAGCTATTAGTGGTTGATATTCCACTAATTGATTCCATAGTTTGGAATGGGGACCCTCTCGGTTGTACCACAGACCCAGGTGTTTAAGTCTGATGGCTGCCACAGCTGCTTCCTGTTATTAATATAGGTCTAGTGGTGCTAGATCAAGTACCACTTCAAGGGCAGCCGTGGGAGTAGTGCGCATGCAACCAGTGACGGCAGTACATGCGAGTCTCTGGAATTGCTGCAGTTTATTTCTGACAGTGCTTAGTTCTGTTCTCTGCCACCAGGCAATAGCACAATATGTGATGATTGGCCGTATGACCGTTTTGTACAGCCACAGTGTAATTTTTGGTGATAGTCCCCAGCTTTTGCCGAGTAGTCGCTTGCATTGGCAGAAAATAATGCAAGCCTTGTTCAGTTTTGCGTCCAGGTGCCTGTTCCATAGGAGTTTGCTGTCAGGTATAACTCCTAGATTCTTGACCTCCTTGGTTAGAGCTAGACGGGTGCCAAATAATTTAGGTAGTCTCAGTTCTCCTAAACTACGTTTGTTTGTGACCATAATCAACTCTGTCTTTGTCGGGTTCACTGTTAGGTCGTGTTTTTCACACCACTGTTCAACGACCTTCAATGCAGACCTCATTCGGTCACATATCACACTCTCAAAGGGGCCGCTTATGAGGATGGTCAGGTCGTCTGCATAGCCCACTGTGAGGAACTTGTGGTCATTGAGCTGAGTAATAAGCTCATTGACCACAATATTCCACAGGAGAGGAGAGAGAATTCCGCCTTGCGGACACCCTCTGGCCACCACCTCTCTTGTTGTGTCACTCACAGTAAATTGTATGGCTCTGTTTCTAAGCATGCTGTCGATCCACCCGGCGATTGTGGTGTCGACCCCATGTCTTGTCAGAGCTTGGCTTATGCTGGTGAAGTTAGTTTTGTCAAAGGCACCTTCGATATCGATGAAGGTTCCAAGGGTTGACATTTTGCATTTTAGATTGCCCTCTATGTATGAGACAACTCGATGTAGGGCAGATTCAGTTAATTTGCCCATCGAGTAAGCATGTTGGTTGGGGTTCAAAGGGTAGTTGACTAATGCTGTACTCCTGATTTCCCTGTCTATTAGTCTCTCCAGCACTTTAAGTAAGACCGATGTGAGACTGATGGGTCTGAATGATTTCGGTTGTGTGTAATCTCCTTTGCCGGGTTTAGGGATGAAGACTACTTTGACTTCTCTCCATTTCAAGGGGATATAACGGTGTGCCAAGCAGCTTCTGAAGATGATCCGCAGATGATCTATTAGCGATCCATCGCACCATCTTAGCAGGCCTGGGAAAATACCATGGTTGATCACACTAATGTGATTTAATAAAAGCGAGACAGTGACCATAAATGCGAGTGAATTTACGTGGAACTGCTAGTAGAACAATACGATCGGAAAATGATCGAAAGAATTATAGTATTGCAACTGTATTTTGTACACAAGTCACTATTACTAATACTAAAACGAGTATTATTACTAATGATCATCTTTCAGTTTCTTAATAATGTTTCCAATTCACCACACAACATTTGGTTATTACAAATTGTATTACAGTTTGATTGTTGACTTAGAAATTGCCATAGCTAACATTTACGTGTTTTAAGCCGACTTGCGTGACAAAAATTTAATGCTTTTAAAACGTACTAAACGCATTTAAAATGGTTAAACACGATAAGCGTCTAGCACAACGATAAATTTGCGACCAAACATGTTTAAGAAATTGGGAAAAATAATTACCGAAAATTGGCTATTTATTGGCGCTAAACCCGATTAAGAACAACTGAAATGTCAGTCAATTTACAATTTCAGTTTAGGCTTTGATTATATATTGTTTATTTTTGTGTCGATACATACGTTTTTATCACAAATATTATCGAAATACATCAAATCGAATATAATATAATATTTGATATTATATTCTTTTTGGTTTATCGCCCATATTGAACTATGTTTTGCGTTTATATTATAAAATAACTTTGTATTACTTGTACCTATTATTTTTTTGACATTTGTTACTAAGCAACAACAAGGAATTTTGTTTTATGCAAAAATATGGGTATGTCATCGATAGAATCAAAACAAAACAATCATCATGACGTGGAACGGAATGTAGAAACTGATTTATCGACCTCATAAACATGTTTAACTAAGTAAGCCAGAAGCCTGCTGTCATCTTTGTGCAAGAGCTCACTAATTATGTTTAAGGAAAACACGTTCATGCGTTTTCTACTAAAATAAAATGTCGCGCAAGCCAGCCTTAGTGATTTAGAAATACATAATCCGAACGTCCAATCTCAACAAGATTGTGTTTTATAATTTGTAATAATTAAAAATAATTATTAAACTTTCCATGGTTGTCACTGTACCCTACACCTGACTCGCGATATAATAATATATAAAACTTCACACATCTCACACGCGGCCGTCTGGTCCCAAACTAGACAGATATCAATGTTGTATACAGTCTACAAAAACAAACAACGTGCAAATTTGTTGCTCGGAAACTAGAAAGTTTGATTTAAAATTGCCTCTGGTGTATAGACATGCCATGGCGAATTTGACAACAAGTCAAATTCAAGTTTAAATTACTCTCTGGGAGCATACGGCCTACCTGATGGTAAGCGGTTGCCGTAGCCTGTGAACGCTTGCAACTCCATCGAAATCGCATGCGCGTTGACAATCTTTCAATAACTTGCACACTCCTTTCTTGAAAAACCCCTCGAGAGGAAATGCCTCTGGAAACATTCCGTGCACGACCATTTAGGTTCTTTGTTGTGATGATGAATGCCCAGTTATACTTTAGCGACCTATTTACTTATTGCTATAGTTTTCTATGAAAGTCAGACTATACTCAAATATTTGTTATATATTGTACGTGTATAAGACGTGTAAATCGGGAGTTAATTGCGATATCAATTACAATTACTGGCTTGTTGGCCTAGTGGTTAGTGACCCTGATTGCTATGATGCAAGTCGTGGGTTCGATTCCCACTTGAGTCTGGGTGTTCTTTGTGTCCGTTGTTTGTATGTTTGTAAAGTCCCCCGCGACACAGGAGTAATTCCTAAGGCGGGAGTTGTCTTTAAAAAAAAAAAAAAATTTAACTAAGATCGGCGCAATTCGATCGAAACGTCGGGTAACTAAAAACATATTGTGTCTTGTAATTGTTATCGCGGTTTATACATCTAATATTGTCAATATTCAAAAATTTATAAAAAAAACAATAAACATTACATACAGTTTATTTCCAAAATATTAGTAATAACTTTCACTCTTAATCAATTCAGCTCCTTTTTCTGCTAACGCTATAACAGCTGCATTGGGTGCAGCTTTAGGAGTTTTTGGAATAGCACTTGCATCTATCACTCTAATCCTTTTAAAACCTAAGAGATTAAGAGATCCATCGACTACGCTGCCCATAGCACAAGTACCTGTATAATGGTATGGACTGACCGCCCTGTTCAAAATATAACATTCCCAGAATTCATCAGAACCAGGTTCTTTGGCTGAACATTCATCGAGATCTAAACCGATCAATTCAGCTTTTACCTGTTGGAAGTAAGAGGAATTTTTGACTTCAATATAATTCTTAACAAATTTCACCATGTTTGTTAAGTCTTTCTTGTTAGTAAAGTAGCCTGTCGTAATTTCCGGATCATCAAATGGATCAGTACTCTTCAAGCTAACAGAGCCTCTGGACTCTGGGACAAGATTAGCCAACAAAGTGTATAAAGAGTCTCTTCCAATGACTTGTTTCTGCCAACTGTCACAGATTTCTGAACGATACCAAAAGGTGTCGCGGCAAGCCAAAGTTAACTGCGGTGTATCATGGGGAAGCAACAAAGAAAATACCTGATAATCAGGACATTTTTTGCATTTACTTAAAGCCACGGAGCCAACCATGACAGGGAACGGCACTTTTGTAGGGTCTGATATCACATCTAGCGGATTAGGTATTGGTAAATGTTTTTGGGTTTTAAATACTAATGTTGTCGCGACTTGATCTGTAAAATTTTTCCCCACTGGCAGATCTGCAATAACATCAATTTTCATTTCTGTTAGATGTTCTTTCGGTCCTACTCCAGAAAGCATTAACACTTGAGGAGTATTGAATACACCAGCACTGAGTATTATTTCTTTTTTAGCTTTAACAATATAGGTTTTTCCTTTGTACACGGCTTCTACACCCACTGCTACATTACCTTCAAATATAACTTTTGTAACTCGAGTTTCAGTAGATATATAAAGATTTGAATAGTCTTTGACTAATCCTAAATATGATTTTGCAGGCGTTTGTCTTATTTTATCAGCAATCATGTATAGCGGTTGCATATATCCTTGAGTTTCATTAGCATTTAGATCTAAGACTGTAGGGTGACCGACTTCTGCAAAAGATGCGAGATATGGTGCTAATTTATCTGACGTTTCTCTTGTCAATCCCATGGGACCATTGGTGCCATGGTATTCTGGAAATGTGCTAATAATTTCTTTATCATCAACCCTTTCACTTTTGATAAAATATTTGAGAAAGTTTTCATATTTCCACGAGTCGTCGCCTGCTATGTCTGCCCATCCATCGAAGTCGCCAGGACATCCTCTGGTGTGCAAAAGATGATTTAAAGAATCACAGCCTCCTAACATTTTTCCAGCTGTTAAAATAGTGTAGTTTCCTTGACTTACAGCAGCGTAGGGGTCAAACGTAGATGTGTAGTTATAGTCGACGTATGACATTGGAAGTGTTACAAAGAGTCCTGCTAACTGAAAATAAGAAGAAAGCATATTTCAGTTAATGTGTACACAATCCCCGTTTACCACCAAGTATCCTCCATCCTCCCGTAAGATATCCCATTTTTTTTTTCTGCTGTGAAAACCTATTCACTACTACTTTCAACCCTGTCATCAGTTCGAAAAGTGCAAATCAGATCAAATATTAGGTTTTAATTTTATTATGGCATAAATAATGGATCTGTCACCAAACACAATGTAAATGATGATCTGGTCAAATAAAGAATTGATGATCAAGAGTAAGTACATGGGATATACATTATTAAAGTTATAAAATGGTAGGTGGAATTAATTATTTTATTAAGTATTTAGAAAATATCATTAATAACATCAAAACATTGTGGTAACTCTCAATTTTTTTCTCTGTTGTCTGCACTGTTGTCTGCATCTTAGGAATCACTTTGAGTCCTGCACTCCTAAAATAAACGAGTCCTTGCAGGGAAACCGTGAATTTGGAACCGTGGACTGAAAATTGGACTGAAGAAGCATTGACTGGAGGTGGAGGGAGAAGAAGCGAATACTATGGCGCAGATTTGAAGTTACGTATAATGACTATGAAATGTAAGCTTCGTAGATGTAAAGGGCTATGTTACCTAATCGGATGCATGATATCAGGTCGAGACTATTCTGTAACAATGACTTATCAAGAATACATACCAGAGCATTGATAGGTGGGGTGTATCCAGCTTCCAATACCAAAACCCTGTTTTTATTATCTTCCACCAACCTTGTAGCCACAACCGAGCCTGCACTGCCACCTCCAACGACAATATAGTCATATGATGTGTCATCTGAAATTATTTCAAATTTGTCAGAGTACATTATGGAAAGTGGTTCTAATTTTTAAATGTTGGCCACTGCTTGTAGAATTTTGAAAAAGCAGGCTACGGTCTTAAAACATAAACGCAAGAGTGTCACTAAGGTCTCAAGGGAGATCCTATGTCAAATAACCTTGCATTATGCTCCTATACTTTGCAAATAAAATACACCAACCGCCCTACCGTGTCCAAAACCCCAACAAAGACATGTACGCGTACGTTGCATGAAATGATGAAATCTAAAAGTTGCATGTAGCCAATATGTAGACAAATGTTATGGTAATGGATGTATTTCTAGAATGTTCCTACACGATTACATTGTTAATGGCACGAGAACTCTTTAAATAACATACGACCCAAAAGTAGCCCATAATACCGCGATGGCATTTTAATGGCTGTCTATACTATCGTGCACTTAAAGTTCGTACATAACAATATACAACTAACCTTGATGATGTCAATTACAAAGGACGTAAAAATTTCCAGATATTAAGTTTATTAGAACTAAAACTAATTTAGCGTAATGTAGTTTCGGGCCGAAAACAGCCACTTGACCATTACAACGAGAAGGCAACCGTTAACATCTGCTCCCTGCCAACGACAGAAATCGCTGGAAGCGATAGAATGTCGGTGTGGCACATGACCCCGATGCAACAGATCGCTTCATTCCTTACTACAGGGTTGGAAACGAGTCGGGCATCCCCGAATATTTCGGGTGCAACACGTGAGTACAACCATAAGTTTTTAAATAATAATAAAAATAACTTAAGATAATCCTACACGCCGCCGTCTGATCCCAAACTAGGCAGATCCTGTACTATGGTAACCAGACTACTGATAAACGTACTTATAATATATGTATTACTAAATGCATACCTAAATATTACAGGTAAATTACACCCAGACAAAAAAGAAATGTCATGCTCATCACACAATTACTCATATTTGTCCTAGGTTGGAATCGAACCCATCATATCTGGGTCAGCAGTCAGGATCACTAACCACTAGACATACAGGCCCGAAAGTATTGAATATATTGTAATGGAAAACATACTTTTAAGTTCGGTTTGTGTAGGATAATTAGTGCCGTCGATTCCAAGACTAGCCAGCAGAGCAAACGCTATCTGGCTAGCTCGAATTGCTAATCCAGCCGCACTCGACAACATTGTTTCAAAAAACCTGAAATTTGAACATTTTATTAATTTATTAAACGTACGTATATGTATAATGCATTCACTGAGAAGTACGTGTAATGTAAAATCGACTAATAGAGTGAGATAATAAGAAAATGTAGTGATAAGAATTGAGAAAGGAATGCTGTGTTGGTTTGGGGATGTTGAAAGGATGAGTACAGCGAATAAAAACCAAAGGAATTTATAAGGCTCATGTGTGTGGTTTTGCACTGTTTGTGTTGTATGATTATGCAACAGCAGCCCCCGCAACAACCTCCACAGCATCCACCGCAATACATCTTTGATGATGTCTAGATTACTTGAGTCAAAGATAACAAAGCTTCACAGGAGAAGGTTGAGGAAAAATAAACTAGATAAACTGTTTTCACTTTTGGCATTTTCTACCACTCAACCTTAGGGGATGCAGAGATCAACCGGGTTGGTGCATGACATTAATAGTGGCATTGGATAAGATGTAAAAAAAACTAAATATTATTCTTATTATTAACCGGCTTATTCTTATTGACCGACTTCAAAAAAGAAGGAGGTTCTCAATTCGTCTAAATCTTTTTTTTTTATCTATGTTCACCGATTACTCGAATACGCCTGAACCAATTTGAAAAGTTCTTTTTTTAATTCAAAGGGAATACTTCCCAGATTGTCCCATTTAAATTTTATCGAAATCAGTCGAGCGCTATTAGAAAAATCAACAAATATCTAAAAATTTTATACATTGATGATATTTTCGTTTATTCTGAAACCTCGCTGTCTCATTGGAGCAGTGCGTTTAGTTGGCCCACCCATATTATTTACAAACAAAATACATCTACTTTCCACTAAAAAGCACATTGAAGTCGGTGATGCTTTTTTAAAAGATAATTATTTAATATCAGCAACGTGTTACAAAAAACGAAGGTCATATGTCAAGATTGTTTTGTTTAGGCAAAGTAACCTTAAAAGAATTATATTAAAATTGACATTCCAACTAAACCATAGGGAGAAACCATCCTCTTCAGAGTCAGAAGCATACGAAGGTTTAGTAATAAAAAAACTTACTTATATAACTCGTGCAATCTCGTATAGGTGGCGCTTCTGTGGCAATTTGTGTCGAATTAACAACATCCGCATACTTTATATTTCTTTTATATAATCGCAATAAGGCATTGGCTAAACTGTGCTATTAGTAGTAAAATTTTATGATTTAAACTTTATTGTACACAAACAAAAATGTTTTTACAAGGATTACATCAGATTAATATATACAAAGGGCGGCCTTATCACTGAAAGCAATTTCTTCCAGGCAACCTTAGGATAGACAAATCGACAATAAATAGATGAAATCATTTGTAATTTTGGTGTGAAGTACATACTTATATAGTGGGCAGTGGACTATAAACGCATCTGAAACTGTGGGGAACGGCTGGTGTGTGATGCAAGAGACAGGGAGACAGATTTTGCCTTGCCAGAACTATTCTTCGGTAATACATAGCAACAACAATAACAAAACATGAAACGTTCTGTTACCCAATGCTGAAGCCTTTATAGCTATCCACTGAAGGTACGGTTATAATTAGTATTCAAGTCATTGCTCTTTTGCATACTAATTAAAACATAAATAGATAGTACGCCAGACAATTAACAACTTTATCCTGTTTGTTTTCTACTGTGTAATTTCTATTAGGTCACGTGCCAAGTAAAATAAAACGAGGAAAAAAATACTTGAAGGTTTTGAACCTACCAGAAACTTTTAGAGATCACTAAACATACACACACACACACGCTCACATCCTCACGCACACGCAAATACACGCTTTGGGGGTTAAACAGAGAACAAGGACATTTAGTGGTAGAATGTTTTATGTTGTCGCCACATTAGAAACTCTTATATATTTTATTAAAAATAGGGACAAACTATTATAGATGATTAACACAGTTCACTATTTAATAAAAATAAGTTAATGGATATTATTTTGACTGGTTATACCGGTAACGCAATACTATTGGTCGATGGATACATATTAACAAATTGTGGGATTATAAAAGGGTAGGAATATGTTTAGAACGATTGACTTGAGTGCAAACAGAGGTACGAACTTGGCAGTGGTTTTGAGACTGTTTCTAACAAATACGAATAATAAAGATAAAGTATTTGATGCATAAATCGGAAGTTTTCGTTATTCGGTATCACTTATCGTGGGAGGGCAATGCTTCGGCACGCATGGGCCACACCGGAGTGATACCACGGCCTCACAGAAAACCAGCAGTGAAGCAATGCTTCGTTGTATTTCACCGAGCGAGTGAGGTTACCGGAGGCCCTAACCACAAAAAATATTTACAATATCTAAAATCATTAACTTTACGCATTCCACCTACTTTTATGAAAAACGGATTTTAAAATACCTGAAAACTCAAACGGTCATAACTTGTAAACAGGTAGTATGTTTTCAAATTTTTTTATAACTGCATGCTAGAGTCAAGCCCTTTCAGTAAGTCGTCCTTTTTAAAAGAAAGAAAATTGTCTATGTGTCAAACGCGACAAGTCGCATAATGTTATCGATGACTTTTGTCTCCACTTGTACATACAATAAAAACTGTATTTAATAATGATATCATCAATTTCTCTAGAATAAAGACATTAATTATACCAATGAATAATAATTAGCTTTAATATTGGAACAGGTGGTTTTATCACTTCTCTGTACCTTACTTTAGTATTAATAACATCTACTTATTTGTTTGGATTATACGTATGAAAACGGGGATTAGTCATTTTTGTATTTAATTAATGGTAGCAGACAAAATTGAAATTAAAAGTGATCTATTAGGGGTGCAAAGAAGTATCTAACTCTTGACGGTTATTAAAAGTATAACCAGTGTAACAGGTCTTAAAAATAAAAAAAAATTCAAAGATGACTGGAATTATTGCCGAGAAACTTATTTCACTAGTTGTAAATTTTTAAAGTATTCCAAGAAAAACAAATATTCCTTAGTTAAAAGGCTGAACCCGTGAACGCATCAAGTGGAAATTGCGGTCCTTTGAAGCTGTAAAAAAAATCAAGCTTCTAAGTCAACGCAATCAAAAAATACAGCCCTTAAGCCCTTTTTAACAAATTTGAACATTTCATAGGTAAATCTAACCTATGGGGTACTTCCCATTAACCTAGAAAACCTGACAAGCACAAGTAAAGGAAAAACTTTGTAATAAATCGATGTATGGGAGATTATTTTTGAAACTGCAATAATAAGTTTGCCTCTCGGAAATGACGGGCAAAATGGATTTTTATGCAGTTTTCATTAATAGACAGAGTGATTCATGAGGTAGGTTTGGGTGTATAATTTGTTAAGATTTTTTGTAAATTGGTTGAAATATGATGATGATTGTTAAAGATGTCTCTGCTACCCGTGTGAAGCCGGGGCGGGTTGCTAGTATAGTATAAAGTTAAGATCGCTTTCTGCCATTGTCGATCTATGACCGCCCGCTTCCAAAATGTTGAGGCGATAGCAACATCCGCATACAGCGAAAAACATACTTCAATGTCATCTAACAACGGCAGACCGAAGTACGAATCTGAGTAACTACAAATCCTGAATCGCGCTATATAAGTTCTCGCGCCGATTAGTAAGCCTATGCAACTTCCCAAAATCTCGGCCGTGGTCCGCCAGGCATGATCACCTCCCCTAATCCAAGCATCCTTTGTGACGGAGGGACACAACAACCGTTTCGTCACAAGCCTTGTAAGAAGAAATCGGGAAAACAAACCCACGGCCACTCATAAGTCACCAGTTATTCCTTTCAAACCTTACACAGTAATTGATTGTAGCTGTACTACTTCCGTAGTTGTAATTGATTTTAAAATCATCTCGAGACATAACTATGTAAACGAATTCTACTATTCAAAGGCGAGATTTGAAATGAACATCGGCAAACAAGTTCTGTCAAGGATTTGACAAAGCCATTTAATTCGGGTTCATTGAGTTTTGATAGATCATTGTCGAAAACTATAACTCCTACAGACACTTAACATGTTTGAACTAGGAAGATAGTCAATTTAGTTTATAGGAATGCTGAGATACATTCACGCCTGTATCCACAAAAGGGTAGACAGAGGTATGTTTGACACCTACATCTTACCAACGATGTTTGGTCCCACTCACGTTTCAGCAGGCAAGTCTGTTACCATTAACCGGGCACTTTGGTAATTAAAGATGGAAAAATTGGAAGTATATTGAATGAATGACTTCTAAGATCAATTTACAAAATCAATGGTTTTGTTTATAACTTTACTTTTGTTTTCACCGTTATTGACCTATGTGAAAAAATCTGTAAACACAAGTAAAACATTTATGCAATCAGCTGCTTCGACGGCGCCGTACGCTGAGGGTCATTCACGGTACCGCACAGTACGCGTGGTACGTTACACTGCGTAGTTCAAAATCAAACTATTGACTGTAAATCCTTAATCTCGCATTTTTATGATGAACTGACTTTTGCATTGTGATAAGTATCCAAAGAAAGACGTTTTTGTAAGTTATTCGCGGCGGTGATACTTACACGCTGTATAAAATATTGTAACCTTCAAAAGTCAATCAGTAATTTCACCAGTTTCCAAAGAAATATTACTTGTCCACCCAGAAAATAATAAAGCTTGGAGTCTTGAAGACACGCAGCAATTTGTCTGTCGCCCCTGCACCCCCAAAGTCCCGACCTCTGGAAACCAATGTCTCGGCTATTAATTATTGGTACGAAGCTAAGACGATATTTGAAGATGTGCGAAGGTGGAAGAAAGATGTCTTAATAATATTTTAATATATATATACATTACTTGAAGCAATACTAATTAAAAACATAAAAGGTCTCCTATTTTCAAGTCAATTACAATTCAGAATTGTGAGAACGTATGGATAATGTTTACGAGAAACTATTTAACACTAAAATATATGTATTTTGGCATCCACCAAAAGTTTTCCTAACGACAAGCCATGTCACATCATTATGTACACTAATTTAAAGTCTTTCACATGTAGTAACATTGACTTCCAGTTATAATTCAATGAAATAAATACAGGTACGCAATTAATTTCTTTCCAAAATATTTTACCTTAAATTGCTCTCCTGTAATGAATCTCCTCCTTGAAATGGCGCTTGAATCAATTCTCCTCAGACCCCTCGGTATTATAATCTATACTTAATAATATAAATGCGAAAGTGACTTTGTCTGTCTGTCTGTCTATCTGTCGATCTGTGTGTTAGGTATTCAAGCGTAAACCGATTAACCAATTTTGATAAATGTAGGCTAATAAAATATGTAGGGGGGAAACACAAAATGAAATATAAACTACTCGAAATTTATATTGTAATTGTAAGTGTATACCCATTCTAAACCTAAAAACCAGTTTTTTATTTATGTCTGTCTATCTGTTTGTTCCAGTTAATCTCCGGAAAGATTTCCACGGCAGTTTCACTGGCAGAGAGGTGGTGTTATAAGGAGTAACTAAGAATTAACGTTCCACGCAAAACATTTAAATATGTACACGCGAGCGAAGCCGCGCGGGAACTTCTAGTATACCACAAATATTAGGAGCCACGATCTCAAACACTTGTGGAGACGGGTGTCATGTCCCTCCAACACAAAGGGAGGATCCTCCGACCAGGCAAGGTGATTATGCCTGGCGGGCCGCGGCCCAACGGTTGATGTTGGGAAGTTGTATATATACTAATCGGCGCCAGATCTCTCATAGCACGATGCAGGATTAGTAGGTAGTAGATGTTTCTTTTTGCTGTATGTGGAAGTCGCCACACACTTTTTCAGCCCATAATATTATACAACCTTATAAAACTAATCCAATAGCATGAAATAACGTCAATCCATCTTATTTTTCAACCAAATGCACTTAGAATTTCATTAATTATGTTAATATTCCCTTAATCTGCCCACGAGGGCGTTTTAACAGCATAATCTGCGGTTTGACGGCAGCGATTTATTTAAAACCACAAAATTACCCTGATTGACACTTGGGGTCCCTTGGACGTACGAACACAGTTCTCTATAGAAGGCTTAACGAGATTGAAAACTTTGATTTGTGACTTTAAATTAAATACATCGGATATTCGGATGCATATTTACCTAAAGTTGAGATGTTGGCTATTATGAAAAGCACTTTTTTATCGAAAGAATCCCGCGATTCCAGGAAATTCAAATTTAAGTGTACCTATACTCCGTGAGATGTAATAAACCCCAGTTTGACACAAATGACACTTGCTCTGTTACAACGTATAATGGTTGCTTTTCCCTACTTTTATTGTCAGTGATTTTTGACGAAGCAAAAACAACCTTATTACGTTGTAACAAGTGTCAAATTGGGCCTATTAAACCCCAGGAAATGTAAGCATTTTGTAAGAGTGCGAGTGCGACGCGACAATACAACTGCATTCGTTAATAAAAATATACTTAGAAGCCGCTTCCATAATTTGTTATCCAAAAAATAACTTTAGGTAAATATACATCCGATTATCCGATCTCTAGTTATGACTGTGAAGTCAATTATGTTTATCTTTATTAAACGTCAAAAAGTTATAATTATGTATGAAATAAAAACTTGTCAATCAACAAATCATTTATTTTCAATGTTTGGGTTTAAATAAAAAAAAAAAATAGGCAGATTGGGAGATGTCCGACTTTTTTTGACGTTGCTGATGCTAATGTGACGCGAAACCATAAGTTTTGCTCCTACCGAAAGTCGTTTAATGTGTTTAAAGAAGTTTTGTATTAAATAATAACGACATTGAAAAATAAATCTAATCTAACTTCACTTAATTTCATGAGGATTGTTATAATTTATTTTAAGCTCCCTCAAAAAGAATGTAACCCGTGTATCGGTGTGTCTGTGTGTATGTGTGTCTGTCTGCAGCATCATACCTCCTAAACTGATCGACCAATTTTAATTTAGTTTATTTGTTTGAAAGGTGACTTAATAGAGAATGTTCCTAGCTATAATTAAAAAAACTGTTCAGCAGTTCAAAGATCATTAACTCTTTTCTAAAGGTTAAACGGATTTTTGAGCGGATTTTTTAAATTATTGTAAATAAAGGTAACTCCCCTAGTACTGTTACAAATCAGAAGGTAATAAATAATATTTAATGCACAAATTGCATTTTCACAGAATACATAATAATACAAGAGTCTAAAGATATTACTATTAGCAACATGGGTCACGCATGACTAGTATTCTTGTTAACCCCTCCAGCTAAATGCTTGTGTCAGTACTGCACTGGGTGAGGCTCGAACCCGCAACCACTTGATCGCAAGTCCGAAGCCTTAGCCATTACGCTACCGTCGCTTAGCGAAAAAATATTGCTTAATGAACTGTTATAGATAATAGTTAAACAACCATACCGTATTTTCTAGTGCACCTAGTCTTTTTGGGTTCCAAATAGTTGGCGGAAGTTAATTAGGTTTGTCTCTGCGAATAAAAACTTTCCTGAGTGATATTCATATTGTCATATGTGTCCTCGTGCTTTGCAAAGACTCGGGATAATGCGTATTGAATCGGAAAAGGGGTGTCTTTATTCAGAGGAGATCAATTGAAAGATCTGCAAGGTAAAAAACAGAAAACTCCATCAACAGCAAACTGATCAACATCACACTTTATAAATATTAACACTTTTATATTTTCTTCATCGAAGTCGCTTCTTGAAAGACGGACTCTGCCGTCCTTAGTCTTCTTTTTCTAATTTCGAACTATACAAATTGGTGGTATCAGCCAAGACCTCCGTGCCTTGAAAAAGTATTCGCTCCGCCCAAAGGAGGTTGTGCATCAAGAGGTCCCAATGCTACAATATAGAGTAAGGATAAAAGGTTTTACTTACGTGTATATTTCGGGGATAGCCGATTAGCTTCAGACCAGACGGGGGCCCTTTTTCAAGGAGTGGGGCGTCCTGCCGCGTCGGTTTCAGGTGCCAGTCTGGATTGGCTTCGCTGCCACCGATTTATTTATGTCGCAGCCCCGGGATGCAATCGCCTGAATTTCCGATGCCCCCGGGCCCCGATATACCGTTTATTCTTAATTAATCTGTTGTGTTTGTCTGCCTATCCTGAAATCCTAAAAAAGACGTAAGTTTGTGTAGGTATGTGTTTCTATTTATTAAAGAAAAAAAAACTTTTTTCAAAATTCAAAAGACAACTCCTGCATTAGGTATATGAGGTTCACAAACATTAAAACAACGGACACAAAGAACTGTCCCGTGCGGCATTTGAATCCACAACACTCGGCGCGGTGTAGTGGCGAGGTGACCACTTAAACCATTCCGCCATCCGTACAGTAAATTATTCCACATCTTATTATTTAAGACACTTACATTTCGTAAAAACAACCTTGAAGTGAATACCTAAACGTTTGCAAAGCGACGAAACCTGAAACGATTTAAAATCTCAAAGAGCTTCGGCTATAATTCACAGATAGTTGGACTCCTTCTGTAAAGCCACATCACAATCATATCCATCCGTTAAAGTTGTTAGGAATAACAAAGTTTCAGGGTAGAATGTTTCATTTAATAAATAAAAGAACGAGAAGGTAAAACACAGCAGATTTCCGCTAATAGTAATAATAACTTGACACATCTCAGACACGGCCGTCTGATCCGAAACTAAGCAAAGCCAGACTGCTGATAAACATACTTACATATTATAGATAAATTACACCCAGATACAATACAAATAATCATGCTCATCACACAGTTATTTATCCTGGGTCGAATCGAATCCACGACTTCTGGCTCAGCAGTCAGGATCACTAACCACTAGACCAACGGCCTAGGACATTCTCTACCACTCATCAATCTTGGGGTGATGTAGAAATGATATGAGAATTCACCGGATTCTGAAAGCACTTTTATCTGACAGAAATTCACACCAAAATATATCAAAAGCGGCGCTAGCGTAATGGCTAAGGCATCGGATTTGTGATCAAGTGATTGCGGATTCGAACCCCATCCACTCACGACGTGAACCCCTTCAAAACACAAGCATTCAGCTTACCTGGAGGCGTTAAAAAGAATACTAGTAATGTGTGCCTTGCTAATACTCTATATAAATCTCTATATATATAAATATAGTAATGTCTTACCCACGTGGCTGGTATTAAAAAAAAGTAGTTTCATATTTCAGGTAATATTTAAGGTTTTCCCTTGGTGTAGGCACGGATAACCGCTTACCATCAGGAGAGTCTTCAGCTGTACGAACTTAATTATAGATGAGCAGAAATCCCTACCTCCTCAAATGTCATGGACCCCAAAAGTTGTCTTAAACCTCGAAAAGAATTCACCCGACTGACAAACCCTTTCTTCTTTGAAGTCGGTTCAAAATAACACTATCAAAACAAAGTAAAATACCAAATATTCAAAGCAAGATCCCGCCAGTCTTTAGGAGCATTATTCGGCAAGAAAACTACAACTAATATCGTATACAAAACTTCCTCTCAAGTATTTCAATAAGACGATTCCCGTCAAACCCTCGGTGATAACTCTTGTACCCTCGTATAACCTGCCCTGTTCCCACTACTTTTGACGTCACTTCCTCCCCACCCCACAGTATACCCCGTTACTTTAAACCTTGAGAAATTCAAGTTTGTTTCTTAAATTTGTAAAGTATTTTAGTGCATCAGCAAGCAGTTTCACTAGAAATGACTTCAGTACGTACTATTTTCTTAATTTTTAAGGTTATTAATGTTATTATACATAATACTACATTTTACAACAAAGTCCCCACCGCGTCTGTCTGTCTGTCTGTTCGCGATAAAATCAAAAACTACTAAACGGATTTTCATGCGGTTTTCATCAATAGGCATAATAGCTATTCATGAGGAAGGTTTAGGCATATAATTTGTTAAGGTTTTGTGAAAATTGGTTGAAATATGATGATAATTGTTTAAGATGTCTCTACTACCCGTGCGAAGCCGGAGCGGGTTGCGAGTAAAGTAAAGACAACTCCCGCTTTATAAATATTCCTGTGCCGTGAGACTTCACAGACTTTTAAACAACGAACACAAAGACCACTCAGACCCGGGACATTATTAGTTGTGTAAATTTTTCCCGTGTGGTATATAAACCCATAACACTTGGCGTGGCACCCGTGCAGTCAAGAAAGAATGAAACAAGATGGAATCATGAGATGAAACATGACGGGAAGTTGTTAAAGACGGTAACTTACTTTATTTTTCTTTCATATATATAGCTATAGAGCTCTGTATAGCTATAGAGGTATTTAGTTTCAAACTATTGACTTGTAAATGCTGTAAAATCAGGCATGTGCCATCAACACAAATCAAATTCTTTATTTTTTTTCAAATAGGCCTTATAGATAAATTTATAAAAGTGGTTGCACAAATGTACATTAAAAATATGGTGTCTCCACTAAAATTATGTTCATTTTAGGCTATTCTCAGCAATGTAGTTCCGTACCTCCTGAATTAGTTGAGACTATCTCAGGAAGTAACTGTTCATCAGTGCTAATAATATACTAAATTACAAATATCATAAATGTGGAGATAGAAATGTGTAAAAACAAGTAATGGTTACAATTATAGTAGGATGATATCACACATTTTCAAAGTTGTAACTCGTGTCTAGAATAGATTCGGTTTCATCATCCATGTTCGAGATAAAGAGGTTAAGTTGATTGATTCATATAATATATACAGAAATTGATTGTAAGGACTTGCTGATAATTTCGAGCAATGGTGGGAAGGGAACAAAACATTTATTTTCAAGTTGTGGAGGTTATCGACTTAACGAGGTTCGACTGCCAGAGTTTCTACTGTGTTAAAACAGAACAGATAATAGTGTTACGAGTCCTAGCTCAGCCCAAAATCCTCAAAACGCAAACATGACCCATCGTCACTTTCCATCAGGTGAGTTGGAAGACAAACGCCTATTTCATTTCAAAGTAACAAACAAAAATACTCAATTCTATGTAGAACTTTGACTGAATATTCATGGCAGAAGATAAATACGCTTGTGATGCAAGGACCATGTTAAATTAATTAATAACTAAAATACTTACAGATCACGAAATATTTCCCTACTTGGGGTCATTTTTCAAGTGCTTTTATTTCTTCCAGTCCCTAAATTCCTGACCCTGTTTATTACTGGTCCGGCAGGTGGTGACTTGAGTGGAGTATTTTTATCATCCTAAAAATTACAATGACCACTCAATCGTTTGCGAAACATCAACAGTAAACATATAGACCTTCTTCCAAATCAAAATAAAGAAATAAGAAAGAGTTTTGGGCACTTTATTTGCTCAGGATACCACAAGGAGAACTTTTGGCCAAAAACTCTATCACCTCATAATACTGTAAGAATTTCAATTACGACCTGATGCTAAACAAGAATTGTTTTTTTATTTAAGTATTCAATTCCACAAACAATAACAGATATTTACGCACTAACGTATTATGAGTGTTATGTTTAAAAACCGATTTTATATACAACTATTGTTCGAGTAAAAACGTCGCATCCATTGATCAGTTTTTTGAAGACATCGTTTCCTGCACGTAGTTGTGAAAAGTGAATAGGTTTTTAGTACCGTGTACAAAGAGTGTGAGGGTGATGTAAACGAAACTTCTGGAAAGAACGATGAATTCATATCAGCCTGTAATCGTCCCGGTTGCTAATTAGATGAAGCGTGGACTATTCAAGGTATTGTAAAATTATTTAAGTGGTAAAATACATTGTAGATCCTGCTTTAAATTGAGATGGTTTAGCTTTTATGTTGCGGAAATGTTTGTCCTTAAGTGCAATTGTCCTTGGCTCTACTTCGATCCAAGTTCTTTTGAGTTCAATTATAACCCAAATGCGATGGTCTATTCTATTAAAGAAGTATAACAATATGAACAAGAATGAAAGAACTTATAATAAACTGTAAAAAAAATCTTTTTTAAAAAAGTTTTTTTTTATATTTCTCAAACGCTGCCTTCAAAACCCTAAGGTGAAGAGGACCAAAGAGCAAATTAGGTGAGAGAATTGTAGAAAAGAGATAGAAGTATATTAAAACTATGTTTAATTCCATTAATATGTACATAAACGCCTACAAACACTAAAATTCAGTTTAGATTGACGCCAGATCTTCATAATATTCAGCTTCAGGTGCCTCCTTTAAACTATTTAGCATAGTATTAAGTTAATTGTTTCAAAAGACTTTAATATAATTTTCTATTAAAGTTACCGTGAGTGAGTGAGTGACTCAGGAATATACTTTAGTCGAGTCCTAGACCACTGTTTAGATGTGATAAACATAGCGCCTGTTAAATGACAAATTCCAATATTATTCCTTTAAAAGGTCGTAATAGAAATGAGACTGCAGGAGAAACAGTCAATTGGTTTCATGGAATTGTTGCGACCTATGTATTAATCTGCGAAGACAATTCTTTGTACTACTTTTTAATAATTTCATGCTCGGAAGTATGTGTTTGAATACTTACAAACAATTTATACGTAGAAGAAGTGCAGAATGCTAAAATTTTTTGAACAATGTGTCATAAATTAAAAAAAACCGGGCAAGTGCGAGTCGGTATCGCCCACCGAGGGTCCCGTAAAATATTTTTATTGTACTGTAACTAAAAATTTACGGTTTTCGCCATTTTTCCTTTATTTGAGCTATAAGACGTTGCTTCGTACCAAATTTCAAGATTCTGAGTTCACGGGAAGTACCCTGTAGGTTTTGATTCCCTTGCGAGTGTCGAAAATTTGCGGCATAAGCGGCTGTATCTTTTAAAGGGTTTTGACAGACAGACAGACGGACGGACGGACAGCAAAGTGATCCTTTATGGATTCCGTTTTTTCCTTTCGAGGTACGGAACCCTAAAAATATGCAAAAGTCGCTACAAAAATCTACAGGTATCCAGTATATACGAGTACATGACACGTGACGAAGTCTAAACAATGACGGTTCAACTTAAACTACTCAATAAAATAAAACAAAACATTTGAATTTCAAAAATATGAGTGAATTGTAGTCGAAATTTGACCACCAAACGATTATAATTATTCTGTCAAACCAAACATTACAACAAAATTATTCGACGATAGCAATTTTGTTGTTACTTCGTACAAGTTTCTACTCTTCCCGTTTTGACGTTTGATAAAACAAAATTGATTTGACTTGGCAGTCAAATACCATAAGAAGAGGTCACATCTAGTCACTTTGTATCTCCGATAGTCGTTTCAAACTTCGGTTCTAGTTACAGGTGGGAAGTTTCTACTCTTTTCGCGGGCGAGAGTTCCGACAGCCCGAGTGCTCGCTCAGTTTAACTCGATGTTTCTACATCATTGCACGAAGTTGTTGCGATATTCCCATTATGTCGTCTATGGTTCTTTTACACGCTTTATATAAGCTTCACTTGTATGTTTGTTTGTAACCGACTCTTTAGGGCGCGATTTTGATCCACTTTAAACGGCCAGATTTCATTCAAATTTTGCACACCTGTCAAAGACCGATGACAATGCAATAATTAGATTAAAAAAATAAAAAATAGTTTAAAAACTAAAAAAACACGCTTTTATAGAAAATCCAACTAAAAAATAGAAAATAAATTTTAATAAATTTGGATTAAGAATAGTGTAAATAAGAAATAAATGTATATTATTGAAAAGCGTGGGGTGCATGCATAGTGACAGTAGTTATAAACATTTTATTGACACTATATGCACCCCACGCTTTTTTAACGTGCTTTAGAAATATTTGAACAAAATGTATACAATTTTAATTGTCTACTTTCATAACGGAAACCTTAAATGCATAATGCAGGATGGGCCTGTTGGTATAGCTAGAGGTCAGTGATCCTTACCAGTAGACAATTTCGATTCCCACCCACAACAAATAATTGTGTGATGAGTACGATCATTAAAATTTGTTGTGTGTCTGGGTGTAATTTAGCTATAATATGTATTTAGTAATATATAAGTATGTTTATCAGCAGTCTGGTTACCATAGTACAGGCTCTGCCTAGTTTGGAATCAGACGGCCGTGTCTGTCAAGTTATTGTTTATTTATTTGCGTTTACCCACTAGGTATGATAATTTAACAAAATAAAATCCTTTATTTTTAAAAACAAGCTTTTATTACTTGTTAATAAAAAGAACTAAAAAGTTATAAATAATAATAAAAGCGTGTTACATTTTGACGGCAAGAGAAATAAAGAATGTTATTTATTTTATACATACAACCAAAATGTATCTAAGAACGCTTATCTGTGTTCTGTAACCCACATAACAAGCTATGCTTAGTTTGGGTCTAAATAGATATGTGTAATAACCTCCAGAATGTTATATATTTGAAAACCGAGAATTTGAAATTGAAAATCTGGATTTAACTGTTTCTGCTCTTGGCATTCATTATGTTTGGTGCGAGGTACATCAATCCACGTCACCGCAGTACAGACAGACACCACATTGCTAATAATTTACTGTGGGTTTATGACTGGTGTGTGGACTGTACTCGTGTTTATGTAATGGATATCTTATGTTAATTAGACCGTGGTTGTACCTAGTTTAGTAAGAGCTAGATAACTGCAAAACTATTAAAAGACAATTTTGTCCGCGGCTTCACTCGTGTTAGTATAGATTTTGTCAATCAATACAGCTAATTCTCGGAAATAGTACTTTTTTTCTACCTAAAAGGTACCCCATGTCGTTTTCTGTACACTTCACAAAGTGTATACAAAATTGCATGATAATCGGTTTAGTAGTTAAGCCGTGAAGGCTAACAAACAAACAAACTCACATTCGCATTTATAATACTAGCTGTTGCCCGCGGATTCGTTCGCGTGGAAATTTTCATGAAATGTATCAAACGGGAACCGTAAATTTTTCCGCCTCTGTGAAATTCTAGACTATAATCTATCTCTACGCCAAATTTCATCAGCCGTTCAGCCGTTTTTTCGTGAAAGAGTAACACACATCCATCCATTCTCACGAACTTCCGCCTTCTTTTATATAAGATAGGGGGCAAAAAAGAAAGAGATAGGGGGCAAAAAAGAAAGAGATAGGGGGCAAAAAAGAAAGAGATAGTGGGCAAAAAAGAAAGAGATAGGGGGCAAAAAAGAAAGAGATATGGGGCAAACGACCAGACGGGACAGTGCGTTGCCGGCTTTTAAGGAGGGAGTAGGGGAAGGGGGAAGGAGGGGGAGAGGAGGGGAAAGGGGAAGAAGGAAGGGTTAAGTTGCTTTATGATATTAGTAAGATTAGTTAGGATGTTAACACTGGCTCGTTAATGTATGGTACTTAAGTTTCTTGGATCAATTCGAGCTGTTCTCCGAAATTTTCAGCTGTTTATAATCACTGTTCTACTCCTCAGAGTTGTAGCGTGATGATAAAAAGCCTATTAGGGTTCTCAAGAATGGGGCTGTCAAAGACAATTCCATATATTAGATCGTTCTACCAGAATTATGTTCATCCTCCGAGAATTTTCCCAACTAAGTTGGCGACGGCTTTCAGTCTAACTACGAAACGGCCGAACTTCGATATTTTACGTGAAGTGACTGCCATCAGACCTCTAGTACCCAAGTACTAGGCGATATCGAAGTTCTGTAGTTAAAACGGGACCGACGGCGACGGCTTAACATGCTCTCCGAGGCTTCAGCTTTATAAATAATTAGATACTCATACATACGGCACGGGATGAGCGAACTGTATTGTCGTAATAAAAATATTAATTTTATTTATTTAAAGAACTAGGACTAACATAAGATTAGTAGACTTGAGAAGTATTGTTAGGAAACTGATAAAAATAAAATATTAAATATATCAAAACGAGATAAATAGTGTATAGACTGCACACACGTCCCGCCGCTGCTACATCCGATGTGAAAGGGCGCAAGATGGGTCCACATATATTATGTACAATAAAGCCTATTTGCAATCATGCTTAGGATGCTGATGAAGCTCGACCACACCCTGCGCACTAGGCAGCCATACCTTGAAAGCAATGGAAGGTAAGGGAGGGAGAAGGTCCCTCCCTTACCTTCAATTGCTTTCTCATCTTATCGGTGTTACACTTTCAGTATACTCCCAACTTTTCCATCTTTAATTATACACGAATTTCATGATTTTTGGACGCCCCCGTTTTTGTCACAGGTGGTCATATTTATGGGACCCCCCCTCCCTGGTATGACGTCACATGTTTTTCAATTTTCCACCCAGAATTGAAAAGAGTAGTTCTAAATATATTTTTAATAAAGGTGTAGTAACGTGTCTATGTTTTGTGTTTAATACTTTAGATTTCGACATGTGTCATCACAAAGCTTATGACCCCCCCACCCCTTGTCACACAATATCACACTTCGTTGACCCCCTCCCCTCTAACGTGTGACGTAGTTTACGGATGGCCCCTTACGTGAATGGGAACAAATTATAATTGGCAAATGTGGGTTACCTACCACTTTAGAGATACAGTCATGCATGTATGTATTTTCCAATTATACAATTTTACAGCCTTGCTACTTGCACCCGTATCCTATAGCTACAGAAGATCGCGCTGTCGTTTTTCTGCGAATTCTAAGGAAATACAAAAGTAATTACCTAAGATTATAATTATCTATTCCCAATAAGATTTCAAACACTGCTATTCAGGCTTATCCAATACTGATCCAAACTGGTTTCCCTTTATCCGAAATCCATCCGAAAAACACCTTTTCTCAGCTATAGAACACTGGCAAACAAATTAAGCATTACCCTTATCGATCGATAAAGATTTTATAGTGTCACTCTACCGATAACCCCTTTACATTTTATCTGTTATATTCAGAAACGTGCATTCAGAAAACTTGAGCATTCAAAGGGTTGCTTTCCAAACATACATTTGCGTTACGAAAAAAATATTTCTCTTGACAAAGTCGTCGCATGAACTGTTTTCACAAACGCAAATATAAATTTGTTTCCTCTATTTTTACGTACATCCTTTATTCTTGTTGAAAAACGATTCTGTTGAACGAAATTCGACTCTATTGTTAATAAAAATTTTCGTTTCCAGCCAATCAAAATTCAACCTTTCGCGTTCATTTTAAAAGTAGGGTTTCGTTTGGTTTATTCCATATTTGTTGTTTTTTTTTTCAGTGCAAAGTTTCTGTCTCCCAAGTGTCTGCAATATACAAAATCGCTTGTAAGTCTACTCGTATATTTGAAGTTTCAAATGCTTTCGTTCGCTTCCTGTTAAATTGGTTGGTAAAACAATTTTTAGATAAAGTAGATGTACTTTGTTTTTGATTTGAGAGGGATGAGGAGTGGAGTGATTTTGATTGAAGATTTACTAGTAAAGTTTAGTTATTATTATTTTAATAATTTACAAAATGAGCCTCAATTATTATAATTATTTTTCCATACCACTTAACTGGTATGGAAAAATAATTAGGATGTTAAATGGTAGGGAAAAATAATTAAGATAGGGATAGGATGGTAAGTGACTACCGCCGCCCATGGGCACCTGCGACTCAAGAGTCACAAATGAGTCCCCAGCATTTAAGGTGGGTGTAGGAGGGCGGAGAGGGGGCGTAGAGGGGGAGAGGGGGGAAGTTGGGGAGAGGGAAGCGTTAAAGCCTCTGGTAACCTCACTCGCTCAGTGAAATACAACACAATCATTGCTTCACTGCCGGTTTTCTGTGAGGCCGAGCCGTCGAGCCCGCCCGTGTGTGCCGAAGTATGGCTCTCCCACGATTAAGCACAGATTGATCCCAAACTAAGCAGAGCCTGTACTATGCTAACCAGACTGTTAATAAACATACTGATACATTTCTAAATACATACATATTATAGATATATTACACACAGACACAGATCAAATGATCATGCACATCACACAATTATTTGTCCAGAATAAACCCACGACCTCTGGTTCAGCAGTCACGATCACTAACCACTAGACAAACAGTCCAGTTTACAAACAAAATGTATCTATGTTTGTTTATACGTACTAGAGATCGCGTGGTGGTCGAATTTAGACCATGATTTTTTCATTGCCAGTATAACTTGAGCTGTCATTGTATAGACTTACTTACCATGACAGGTAATCACATATACTGGACGCGTGTAATAAATTCATTAAGCCGTTTTTACGTAATTATTAAATTTGTAAGAATTTGTAAATATTCCAAAAACACGTTACTACGTTCCCGAAATTTTCTTAAAAAGGGGTACAAAGAATTCTCTTCCCGTGTAATGTAATGTAATGTAATGTAATGATTCTAGAAACCACAGTACAAGCTCTGCTTAGTTTAAATCCAGATAGCGATGTGAAACATCTCTCAAAATGTTATTATTATTAATAACTGTATAATAAAATATTATAATAAGTATAACACCTGTTATTAATTTCATGTTCTTTGAGATTACATTGTCGTCGGTTCCCATATCATAAAAGGTAAGGGCTGTAATTAAAAATGGACATTTAACTAATAACACATATTTGTACTTTCCCACTTACAGAACAACGCTGGGAATTTTCGCCAATGGCTGACGTATTGTATTCTTTGATAATTCCGCAGTTGCCAAGTCAGGAGTCCAGTGGCAGAGAGAATATAACTAGATATATTTTGCTTGAAAAATGCTGACCACGAGTTGATTTATATTATTTTTACGACATCTGTGGATACTGTAATTTGATGTTGGTTTTATACTAATTACTAGCGGCGCTTTGCGGTTACGGTAAGTCCCGATCCCGTGGAAAATTTCAGGATAAAAAGTAGCCTATGCGTTAATCCAGGTCTTCAGCTATCTACATACCAAGTTTCATCACAATCGGTCCAGTAGTTTTTGTGTGAAAACATTACAAACATACACACAAATGTTTCCTCTTTATAATATTAGTTTAGATATATAGGTATATTAGTTAAGGCAACTTTCCCAGATATCAATATTTTAATTTCTAGTTTTTACAATATTTTGAAACAAATTATTCATACCATCACAAGAAAAGTCACATATTTGGCACATTTTTATGCACATTTCCTATCAAGGCCATGACTGACGTAGATTGGACGCAATTCATTTACCACCAACCACGCGTTCAATAATCTTTTTTATTGTAGGTCATGTAGATAACTTATATTTTTTTAAAGATAATTCGACACTGTCATAAAGGTTTATAGCAATAGCTGTTCTGTTTAAATTTAGATTATATGTACCTACCTACATTCATCATACTTCATGTTCTTGCCAACAGTTGGCTGACGTTTTTGCCTTCTTATACCTAAAATAAAATAAGTATTTATAATGTTTTTAATAAGACATGATAGCAATAGTCTCACCAATACTGATATAAACTATGAAAATCACTAACTAACAGTAACTGCCATGTTGTTCGTACCATCAGCACCCAAGTGATTGCTATCGGCTTATAAAACATTTCTAGCCTTTTATTCATCAATATTTATCAACCGACCAATAGAATTGTTTTACCGGTATAACTAGTTAAATATATATATAAGCGAAAGGAATTTCGTTCTAACCGGGTGTCCCAAAGACACCTTAGGGGTTTCTAATTAGGGTTCCGTACCCGAAGGGTAAACAACGGGACCCTATTACTAAACCTCCGCTGTCCGTCTGTCTGTCTATCAGCGGGCTGTATCTCATGATCCGTAATAAGTAGACAGTTGAAATTTTCACAGAATGTGTACCACTAATATTATAAATGTAAAAATTTAGATGGATGGATGGATGTTTGTTACTCTTTCACGCCAAAACTACTTAACCGATTGCGATGAAACTTGGTACGTAGTTAGCTGGAGAACTGGATTAACATATAGGCTTTTTATCCCGATATTCCCACGGGATCGGGACTTACGCGGGTGAAACCGCGGGGCGCTGCTAGTAATAAATAAATAAAAAATTAAAGGGGCACCCTTTCTAGAAACGCGTTTTATTGCTCGATCTTTCTTGTAAGATTGGGATTGATAAGGGTGCGGAACCCTTCATGCGCGAGTCCGACTCGCACTTGGCCAATTTTTTTTTTAACCAGATGAACTGACGATCTGAGCTGGTAGATGTTTGGGACTGGATGCCGAGGGAGGAGAATCGAGTGCTATGGCATACATGGGAAGAGGCCTATGTCCTGCAGTGAACTGCAATAGACTGATTGATTGATTAGGCCTCTAAGGGCCACACTATATATATATATATATATATATATTTAATGTTACTAACCGGGCCGTGGGTATCCCAATCTTTTCCTCGCGAACGTCTAGTAGTGGCAGTTTTAGTTAAAAGCAGAAAAAAATACTATGCCTGGCTAGCTTAACTCCTAAAGGAATGAACCAATTTTAATGAAACTCTGCACAATGTGTGCAGTTTGCTTCAAAAAAAAAGGAGAAGGTTCTTTGTTCCACTGTATATTTTTTGTTTTTTATGTATCGAACCCACGACCTCTGGCTCAGCAGTCAGGAACACTAACCACTAGACAAACAGGCCAGTCAAGACAGTCAGTTAGTGTTTGGAAAGGTATATATACTTCGTAGGCGGTCCCATAGTTATCAGGTCAGGATGTGATGATGGGATCCTGACGAAATCGAGGAAACTCTTCAAATTTTATAGGTACACTTGAAGCGATTTGGGTATTTTGAAGTCGCTGATACTTTTTTTTAGTTTTTAAATTTTTGATTGCAAATCACCTAACCACAATAATGCGTGGCCGAGTTCCTAGTTTTTATATTTAATCTGTCTGTTCGTTCCGGCTAATCTCCGGAACGGTTGAACCGATGATATAAGGAACTTAGGCTACTTTTATTTTGGAAAAAGAATAATGCTTTCGCTCAATATATATAAATATGTACACGCGAGCGAAGCCACGCGGGAAATGCTAGTGTTTAATATAATATATTAAGCATTATATATTCCAGCGGTTGAACTACACAACACGCATTAATTGTGTATTGTAGGAAATACTTTTGTTTTGACATGGGAATCGTTCTAATGGTCGCCCCAGTGTGTTTCCTTTCGTTCAGAGACAATAACATTATGTGTTGTATTGTCCATAATATAATATATAACAATTTGTGTAGCAAACCGATCGGATACGTAGTATGTTTGATGAAATGACATAGGTAATTATTTTTGTAGGAGACCAAGATTTTATAGCTAGTAGGTTGTATTTAATGGTTTCATTGTAACCTAAAGAGCATCTGGTATGTGAATTGGAGTTTAATCGCAGAAATATCTAGCCGTGGCCACGATCGGTGTAAGTTGATCAAAGTATCAGATTAATAAAATTAGTGTCCCTGTGCCACATTCCTAGTGCAGAAGTTTTCATTTAAAAAATAACAAACATTTTAAATAAAACCGATGAAAAAGAACTTTTAAACAAAACATAAATAAATCTTTTAAGTCTTGAGTATTGAGTCTATTTACATAAACTATAAAATTTTAAATAAACTAATTTTGAGGCGGCGCCAATCAGTAAACTGATTAATTATCAAAATTTTATATCTACCTAGAAATTGAGAAGGCTCTACGTAGGTAATTGACGGTACTCGTAAACCTATGTCTAAAGTTTTTGTAATAAAACCAGGCACGGGATGAATAAACATCCGATATTTAGTATTTTTATTATAATATAATCTAATAACGAACATTTCTTGTATAAATATAAATATTTCGTGTATCACAAAAACGGCTCTAATGGTTTGGAATACATTTTGTGTTAAGATGGAGTTTTGCATTTAAAGTTTATCCATCCTTACAAGTCCTTACTTTCTTACTAATATTATAAATGCGAAAGTATATCTGTCTGTCTGTCTGTCGCCCTTTCACGCCAAAACTACTCAACCGATTTAAATGAAATTTGGTATACAGATAGTCTAGAGCCTAAAAAAGGACATATACTACTTTTTAATGCGAAAAAAGGGTTGTGAGGGGTTGAAATGTGGTCAATTAGCCTAAATTATTAAAAATTCTACCCAAAGACACTATCCCACGCGGACGAAGTCGCGGGCACAGCTAGTAATCCATATGGCGTATTGCCTAAAAAGCCATTTACCAACAAAAACGCCTCGGTCACATAGGTACTATGAGTACAATACAATCATTATAATGGTATTTCACATCTTAAAGTCGAAATAAATCACATATTTTGCACAATTAACAATGACCCGTTTTGGCTCTTTGCAAATTGAACCCCAGGTGGGTTCAATTTAGAATCCCAGATGGGTTCAATTTGTAGGAGTCAAAGACGGTTGGTACAAGAACAGCATACATACAGGTTGCACAAATTTAATTATGCCCAAGCCAAATTATTTGACACTCGCTGCGCACAAACGAGGAACAAGAATTTAAAGCAGCTTTAAATTTAAGAACTTTAGAGCTGTTTTTAATGGCGTCTAGATTGTGTGGAAAGTAGGTTACAGAATAAAAAACTATGATTTCCTGTTGGTGGTCGCATCTCGGGAACTTATCTTCTACAACTGTTGTAGATTTTGTATATTCTGTGGGGCAACTTTCAACTGGGAACCTCTCTACCACTAGCTGCAGATTTTAAACCAATAATTTAGTTTTATTTGCACTGTAAGTGTAATTTCAAGCAGCTGTTTCACTATTATAGCATAAAGGTGATTTTAGCTAATTTTCAAAATACTGCATCAAAGTATTTAAAAAAAAAAAAGTTGCAGAATATTGTTACCTTGATAAAGTATTAATATTCTTAATAATGCTCGGTGCTTTTTAATCGTGATTTAACAGCACCTTATTCTAAATTTGCGATTTGAGACATTTTTTTTTTTTTTTATAATTTTAAGAATACTAGTAACGTGGGTCACACATTAGTCGTGTTCTCGTTAACCCCTCCAGGAAAGCTAAATGCTTGTATTAGGAGTGGGTTCACGTCGGTAGTGCACTGGGTGGGGTTCGAACCCGCAACCACTTGATCGCAAGTCCGACGCCTTAGCCATTACGCTACCGCCGCTCCATTATTTCGATATAACAAGACCATATTTATGTTTTTAAATGTTTAAGAATTGTACGGAAGGCATTGTAGTGGTTATTAAGAGATAGTACATAGTGCGGAGAGAGTCCCTTAATAAAGTTTTAGTATTATATTGTGACTTATTATTAGGTTCTATCTCACCTCATGCTAGCGTTAGCGTGATTGTAACGTTAATTTGTTTTAATAAGATGTAAGGTCTCTTTAGAGTTATGGGCAAATACTGTATAGTTTTGTTTGTTTAGAACATCTATATTAATAATTCGGTCAAGGAGTATGGTAGACTCGATTAAAACCTTACCTGAATAATAAAACATAAAAAAATAATAATTTCGACTCGACAACATATTATTTATATCCGCAAAATTCGGATTGTCGAGTATTTTGTTAAATTCTAATGATGCAAATGGCCATTCGGTTGCCATCTTGAGTTCGTTAAGGCCGATTCACACGTATATCTATCTACATTTTGTAAAAGATTGTGTATTATGAGTCACATTTCACCCGAGCGAAGCTGGGTTTTCATCTAGTATATGTATATTTTCCACTGATTTAAGCTCCTAAGTGATTTTGGTTAAGAGAATAAAATGATGCTGGAGCCGTATTTTTACGATACCATAAACTGCTTCAAGCACAAAAGTGCCTAACGGACCTAAAGAAGTTTTGATTTAAATAATTACGGGTATATTTTAGTTTAATTTAAGCATAAGAAACTTACATCATCAATCATATTAATTATAATATTTATTGTTCAAACTAATCCAACCCCCATACATACTCATTTACAGCATCATAGACATTAACACACCTAATAGCTCTATTTAACAGTTCCCCTTCATGAAATGGGATTCGAACCCGGAACACCATTGTGGCCAAATCGTCTGTGATTATGTCCAAGAGTCCCAAACGGCTCCATTACAAGTGTAAATTACCTATTAAGGACTAACATGCAAAACTATTAATATGTTTAGTTAGATCGTTTTATTAGGGTCATAGGTTCGAGTTAGTTAATTCAATCTATACTAATGTTATAAAGCTGAAGAGTTTGTTTGGTTGAACGCGCTAATCTCAGGAACTACTGGTTTAAAATGAAAACTTCTTTTAATGCTGGATAGCCCATTTATCACGCTACAATCAATAGGAGCGGAGCATCAATGATAAATGTTACAAAAAATGGGGAAAATTTATCTCTTTCTCTCTCTCTCTCTCTCTCTCTCTCTCTCTCTCTCTCTCTCTCTCTTTCTCTCTCTTATGTGACGCAGACGAAGTTGCGCGGGTCAGCTGGTTGAAATATATTATATGTTAAACACATGACTATGTGTATGTAAACAGAGTCATATATCAAGCAAATACAAAAGGCGTGTTATAAAAAAAATTGTCAGTTGTAATTTATTTCTTAATTTTTTTTTATGGAAAAAGACAGCTCCCGCGTTAGGAATATTCCTGTGTCGCGGGGGGCAACACAAAAATTAAAACAACGGACACTAAGAATACCCAGATTCGGGACAATTATTTGTTGGTCACACACATTTTTGTCCTGTGTCCAACAGTGGCGCCTCGACCACTAAAGCCATTGCGCCATCCGTGCAGTCTTATATCGATGCATTCAAATTTTCAGTTTAGAGTTAGGTATTTTCATTGTCTATATAACATATTTATGAAGTGCATTGTTGCAGAAGAAGTTTGTACAATATTATACACACACATAGCAAGTCACGGAGTGCGTCCGTTGCATCCTCTCTTACACTTTGAAGGATAAATGTACCGGTATTTAGGGTTGTCACAAAAATTTTCATAACTATATTATTTTTTTTAACTTTATGCACATTTGTTACATTGGCGGACTTAATGCCTAAGGCATTGTCTACCAGTCAATCATTGGGTGATGGAGAAGAAGAAGTAGGTGCAATTGAAGATTATGTAGTATGTGTATAATTGTACAGTAAATGGAGTACAAAGTAAAAAAATTTCATATAATACACAAATATACGCAACTTTTAGCCTAATATTTTTATATATATTTTATAAATATATGTCATATAGGTACATACGTTATCACTTTAATTGAAATTGATTTTTTTATTGGTGTCTTGATACAAATATAGCAAGAACAAGTCTACATGCCTCCACCCTACCTTAGAAGACCGAAGTTACAAAGCATTGTTATAACTGTTTTTATATATTGGTCCATCAATCAATGCATTAGCCTATTTTAGTTCACTACTGGACATAGGCCTCTCCCAAGACCTTAGCACCCGGTCCTCCGCCTTCCGCATCCAGTTCCTCAAGTCGTCGGTCCATCTGGGTGGGGGGCGTCCTACCTTCGGTTTATCGATTCGCGGTCTCCACTCCAAGACCCGTTTGCTCTAACAACCATCGGTCCTTCGACATACGGGTCAGCCCATTGCCACTTAAGCGTGATTATCCTGCGAGCTATGTCGGTAACTTTAGTTCTTTGTCGGATGACCTCGTTTCGAATTTTATCCTGTAAAGAGACTCAAAACAAAGCTCGCTCAATGGCCCACTCTAGCTTTTAGGTTGTGGACTAGCTTTAGTGATAGACAGGTATAGGTGCATCGGTTTACCAAATTTTTATTGGTATTGGTTTATAGGCACAGGAATCATTTACCCTCCGAGTGACCTTGTTTGGCATCTAAGTTGTATAATGATACTGATGTTTATTAATAATAATAATAATATACAACGCTATCTAGACCCTAACTAAGCAGAGCTTGTACTATGGATCCTAAAACACGGATAAACATACGTAGATACCTTTTTTGTAAATGGTAAATACATATCTATTATACGAGTACCTACATAGAAACACACAGTAAAATACAAATAGTCATATACATCCATAGCAATAATTCCGTGGCTGGCGTGAACACATTGACATGTCGACTTCCATGTTTTTTTTAATGGCGTAATACTTCCTACGCATTAGGAATTTAAATGTTAAAAATATACAGTTTCAAATATACATAAACTTTGGAGCAATAGACTTTGGAAATATGTTGAGTGTCGCATTTTAACATGTCTAACTTGAGAAAACCTCATGTCAAATTAACGATTCAGATGATTTTGTGAATGATCATTGATATTTTCTTATATCAACTTATACTCAGTCACCAAAATAATATTCGTTATTTGAAATCTCAACATATACATATAACCGTCAAAACTTAAAAATGGCCACCCTGCCAAATAGCGATTTTAGACATGTCAACATATTCACGCCAGCTACTGATTTATACTGAGCGGGAATCGAACCCCGGGGCGGCAGTCGAATGCACTACTGCGCCACTGAGGTCGTCATGTTACTTATCCAAAGTTTTGATACCTCCCTTACCTCCATAAATTTTGAGATTTTGACAATTGTTAGCTTAGTTGACTAAAAAGCCGTCGGATATTTTTTTTTTTTTTATGGTATAGGGGGCAAACGAGCAGACGGGTCACCTGATGGTAAATAAATATACCAGCCCTCCTGTTTCGATTAATGGAATCGTTTGGATAACCAGCGGACTTTGTACAGTTTATTTATTTCTTTCTTCTTTAAGCTCAATAATTTCATTAATTCGAACCATAAGGACTCAAAAAATTAATGGGCCATATCACCTACTTCTTATTTATATCACCACGGTTGCAGACAAGCTTATAAACACCATTAAACCCCATTGGAAATGCGCATCATGTAGTGAATTGAGTTTGCAGGATCAAGAATTCCTGGCGTGCCATTCTGCGACCCTGGGAACGAATGTTGTTAGGATCAGTCATTCCTAGGATAAAGTGTCCATAGGCGCTTATAATTTTGGTTAAAGAATTAATGCGATCCCGTAATAGGCATTACATAGGTATCTTTGAATAATACTACATTTTTGTTTTATGGTATAGGGGGCAAACGAGCAGACGGATCACCTGATGGTAAATGACAAGTGCGTTGCCGCCCTTTAAGGTGGGAATAGGGGAAGAGGGGGAGAGGAAGGAAGAGCGGAAAGACGGGAGACGGGGATTAGAGGGGAGGAGAGGGGGAGAGGGGAAGGACGGGAATAGGGGAGAGGGAAGGGTTAGGGCCTCCGGTAACTTCACTCACGCGGCGAAAAGCAATGCAAACATTGTTTCACAACCGGTTTTCTGTGAGGCCGTGGTATCGAGCGGAGTAGAGCCGGCCCAAACGTGCCGAAGCATGGCTCTCCCACGTTCAGTGTGTCATAGTGACATAAATATGTTCATAGTCAGTAGTCAATCATCTTCAATTCATAAAACTGCTTAAGAGTTGTTTAAAATCGTTATTTTTAAAATTCGAAATCACAGATCAACACACTAAACATCACCGCAACAATCGGTTGTTGTGTCAAAATAAGTATAAAATAAATCACTGTCGCAAACGTTTATGTGACAACCCTAGCGACGAGTGCAGGTTTAGTTCCGGTTGAACCTCACAATAACCTCCCCCTTTTCCACCTACAGCCTTTGTATACTATAAACCTTTTATTCTTGATACTTTAGTGAAGAGGTAGTTTGAAACATTCAATGTAAGATTATAGGAAGATAAAAGTAGCGTAAGTTACTCTATGTAACTCCAATCAGCTGACGATAAAATATCCGTGAAAAGCGGTACCTTCCTTTTGGGGATTGACAGGAAAAAACCAACAAAAAATTATTAAATTTTTTGTAAAAGTACTATGTAACATCCACGCACATTTACTAAAACGCTAAATTTTGACAATACAAACAGACAATTTAATTTTATTTATTTGCATAGATAGAGTATTTCACACAACATGCTTTCTATTTTCATTTAGTCACAAGGAGCTAATAAAACATTATTAACAAGAACAAGTTAGAGACTATTTTATTTTTAGATCTTACATAAAAAATACTAGAAGCTCAATGTAGCGTATTAGTGATGCAACTAATACGGGTATTCTTATTCGTCGAATAATAGCCGCGCTGTATTTATAAAAATATTTGAGAGAAAAGTAGTTTATAGCTGAGTTACAATTTATGTCCGAATCGATTTTGTTGATATACTAATTTGATTAATTTGTTGATTAAAGAGGAGCTCGTTGGCTTAGTGGTAACCGAGTAGGCTAGCACATTACAAAGTTCAGTAATACTAGCCAGGTCAGTCTAAGATGGGTGACCATTCTTAACACATTGAGACCCCTCCGCGCCTCGGAGAGCACGTTAAACCGTCGGTCCCGGTTGCCATACAAACATCTGTGGCATTCGTTACTGGTAGTTGGAGCCCTAAAAAGTCCAACAACCTGGTCTAACTACAGAACTTCGATATCGCCTAGTACTTATGTTGTGGAGGTCTGATGGCAGTCGCTTCACGTAAAATCTCGAAGTTCGGTCGTATCGTAGTTAGACTGAAAGCCGACCCCAACTTAGTTGGGAAAAGGCGCGGAAGATGAAGATGATATTTTGTTGATTAACCTAAACCCGATTATAGATTTTATTTTTATTTCGTTATACAATAAATAGGGTAGTATTAAATTGTTAATTTATGAGAAACATACGGATTACAGTATTTTGAATAATTAATTCTGCAAGCACTTAACAGTGTTCAATGGCAAGGGCAATGAAAGGTACAAGGGTACAAGGGTACAGGGGTTCGCAAACCACATTTTGACATAGTGGCTCTATTACAAAAGCGATGTTACCAAGCTAGGAAAATAAAACAATTATTAAAGTTGCATTAACTGATAAGGTCCTTGTGACATTAAGTTTTATAAAAAAAGAAAGAAGAAACATTACATTTGCTATCTATATTTAAATTTTTCTTTGAAATGTGAAGCCCAAACTTAAAAGTGAACGATTTGGCAACAGTAATGTATGACGTCATAAGTGGTTATTAGTGTTTTTCTACAAAACCTTTCTGTTTGACGTTTAATATAGATAACCCAAAAATGTAATTGTATGTCATGTCATAAAATGCTATAAGAAGTCTATAGTCTTAAAATAACAAGACAAATCTCTCAATATATAAAAATGTACGTAAAAATGTGCATTTGCAATTCACCGTACGGAACCGTCTCCACGCGTGTTCAAGTTGCACTTGGCTGGGTTTTTTTGAGGAGACTATTCAGTACCGCAATATTAAAAAAGTATTTTCCTTTTGTTGTAAATCGGAAGTTGCCTGTCAAGTTATATTTAACACAATTACATTTTTGTAATCTGTCAAGAATCCTTAAAGAACCATTTCCTGTATTATATTTTCCAAAACCTTAGGCTCTGTAGTTTCGGCAAGGGATAGGGAATGGTAATTTTTTATCTATTTTCTTTAAATAATTTTAAAACATTGCTAAGCATTGCTATCGATCTTTTATGCATGTCTACATTTAGCCTAATACAAAATTTTAATGTAACACACACATATTATTCACATCTTATTTGTGAATGGTTGCATGCCTAATACACTGCTACAACATAATGGATCTAAGTATAATAGTATATATTGTATACTAGCTGCGTCCCGCGGTTTCACCCGCGTAAGTCCTGATGCCGTGGGAATATCGGGATAAAAAGTAGCTTATATGTTAATTCAGGTCTCCAGCTATCTACATACCAAGTTTCATAGCAATCGTTTCAGTAGTTTTTGCGTGAAAGAGTAACAAACATCCATACATCCTCACAAACTTTCACGTTTATAATATTAGTAGGAAGTAGGATATTAAATACTTGTTACTCGTATTCGTACTCATAAACTAGTACCTATTCATTGCATCACTACTAGCTATCCTTTATACTTACCTACATTTAGCTTCGTACTGAGTTTAACTGTATACCATCAGGAAACTTTGTAAGATATTTACTTGCACAACTTAGAACAATAGCCTTCCGCATGTTAATGGTAAGTTTATAGCATCCGGTGAGCTACAGGGTTAACTGAAGCTACATAAAAATGGACACAAAAGTATTCTTTAGCTAATGGTTAAAAAAAATGTTTTTGAATTTTTTTTAAACAATGAAAGAATACATTAGAGGGAGCCTGAAAGTAGCGATAGTGGATGAAAGTTGACGAGCAACAGATTATCGTGGTACGGATATGTGATGCGGAGGGATGAGCAAAATGTGGTGAAGAGAGTTTTATGTATGGAAGTTGAAGGGTACTAAGGTACTAAGGGAGTAGAGGACGACTAATGAAAAGATGGATGGACTGCGTGAAAGAGGATGTGGTTAAAAAAGGAGTTAGCAGTGAATTGGCGAATGATAGAGTAGAATGGAATAAGAGAACACATTTCAACGACACCAAATAATGTGGGTAAAGGTTAAGAAGGTGATGATAATTCTTTTGAACTTTTGTTTATACCAGGGTGATGAAAATACGTTTAACCCACCAGATTGTAGGTGAATAACAATGAATATATCCGCTCAAAACACCAACTGCATCAATTGCGTTTCTCTAACTCTGTTTCTCCATCTAGAAGAAATATCTGCCTCTCCTCTACTCACCATCGGAGATATATTTTATTTTATGGTTTAGGGGTACTTGATGGTAAATGACTACCGCTGCCCATAGGCACCTGTAACTCAAGAGTCACAAGTGCGTTGCCGAGCTATAGGGTGGGAACAGGGGAAGAGGGGAGAGGGGGATTAGAGGGGAAGAGAGGGATCATTGAACCATCGGACCATCGGAGACTGTTTTACTTCAGCATACTGCGGTTCTGATGTTAGGAAAGGATGTTTGGATTCCAAAAAAATTACAGTATACACACATTCTAAAGGTCGATAAAATAGACACTTTTTTTTAACTTGTAAACTTTCGCGTAACATGATTTACAATTATGCGATCTCATAACAGGCATTACATACCTTTGAAATGCATGACGTTTGTCAGCTGAGTCCGTTTATGACCACGGCCAGTGCAATTACTTACGTGGGAGAGCCATGCTTCGGCACGTAGGTATGGGCCGGTTCGACTCCGCTCGATACCACGGCCTAATAGAAAACCGGCAGTTAAACAGTGTGAGGTTACCGGAGGCCCTAACCCTTCCCTCTCCCTATTCCCATCCTTCCCCTCTCCCATCGTCCCGCTCTTCCCCCCCTGCCCCTCTTCCCCTAATTCCACCTTTAAGGGTGGCAACGCACTTGTGACTTGTCATTTACCATCAGGTGATCCGTCTGCTCGTTTGCCCCCTATACCATAAAAAAAAAGTAGTGTTATTCAAAGATATGTAATGCCTATTACGGGATCGCATTAATTTCCTTAACCAAAATTATAAGCGCCTATGGACACTTTATCCTAGGAATGACTGATCCTAACAACATTCGTTCCCAGGGTCGCAGAATGGCACGCCAGGAATTCTTGATCCTGCAAACTCAATTCACTACATGATGCGCATTTCCAATGGGGTTTTAATGGTGTTCACAAGCTTGTCTGCAACCGTGGTGATATAAATAGGAAGTAGCTGATGTGGCCCATTAAGTTTTTGAGTCCTTATGGTTCAATTTAATGAAATGATTGAGCTTAAAAGAATCTGAAGTCCTTATGAAATAAATAAACTGTACAAAGTCCGCTGGTTATCCAAACGGTTCCATTAATCGAAACAGGAGGGCTGGTATATTGTTGGATTTCTTAGGAGGTTACCCACAAAGGGTGCTTGGGTTTTTACGGGTAGGCACTCGTAGAAGGGTTCAGTATGGTTTTAATTGATTCAGCTCCAATACTACCGAAGAGCCCGAGAAGGTGACGGCCGGTCCAGGCTTGTTTCACAAAAATGGTGTTGCAGGTGCCTTCCAGAGCCTACGTAAGGTAAGTTTGAGTCAAATTTTTCATTTGGCCTCCTCCCGGACCGACAAAATCAAGTCCCCCCTCCCGGGATTGCAAAAACAAATGTTCCCACCCCCCCTGGGCTCAAAGCTGGGAACGCCCATGGTGCTACTATTTAGGTTGTGTAGTGTATATACTTATTTTTAGCAATAAATAGAAATATATAAGCAATACCGATAAGAACCCACTTGCATAAAGGTGTCAAGTGCCAGGAAAACGGTCACCCGTTGTTATCGGAAGCTATAAATAACTAATAAATCAATCAATCCCTGTGATTGTTTTAATGTTTCCTTAATAATACGATTTTATGGGGGCCGCGGCTCAGCCATTGCGTGCTACCGATAAAATGTTGGCTCAGGAGTGGGGCTACAGTTTCTGTACCGTGTTTAATTATATTTGATGTCGATTTTAAACGCTTTCTCACTCGATATATCCCAGTATCCCACTAATATTATAATCCCACTAATATTATAAATCCCACTAATATTATAAATGTGAAAGTTTGGATGGATGGATGGATGTTTGTTACTCTTTCACGCCAAAACTACTAAACCGATTGCGATGAAACTTGGTATGCAGATAGCTGGAAACCTGGATTAACATATAGGCTACTTTTTATCCCGATATTCCCACGGTAGTAAACAACACACGTGCAGGTTCGAATTTTGAAGAATATACCATTCTACCATTAAAATGTATTGACATATATAGTAGACTAAAAACTATTCATATATAATATAAAATGGATGAATATAAAAAGATGGCCTGTTGAGTTAGTGGTTAGCGATCATGACTGCTGAGCCAGAGGTCGTGGGTTCGATTCCCAATCAGGACAAATAATTATGTGATGACCCTGATCATTTGTTATATGTATGGGTGTAATTTATCTCCGTATTTAGGTATGTAGATAGCTGGAGACCTTTATTAACATATAGGCTTTTTATCCCAATTTTCCCACGGCATCGGGACTTATGCGGGTGAAACCGTAGGGCGCAGTTAGTCCTTTATAAAATTAGCGTTATGGTATCCAGGCTCTCGTCCTATCGACAAGCTAACAGCTACATTCGCAGGTTGATTTCTATTGTTTCACTTATATACATCTAATCGCCTGAGTGCTTTATAACTAGAATTGTTTGTTCTGGATTTGTATGACTAAATGGTACAGCGACCATGATTAGCTACGTTTATGGCAGGTTTATTTGTTATGGTCTAGGGCTGTACTGTAGCGTCTGGAGCCCTATTTATTGAAGTGAAAACTTTTTTAGGCAGGTTGGGCAATTTTGGTATGGGGAAAAAGCACTGAACTCGCGTGACCGTCACGCTCAGATGACATTTATACAGGTGTGTATTATGTGTGTATGTGTTTTCAGTTCTGACGTACAGTGCTGCGACAGAGAGTTTCTAGCAGTTCCCGCGCGGCTTCGCTCGCGTGGACATATTCATCTATTTTGCGCGGAACACTAATTATTTCTCCAAAATAAAAGTAGGCTAAGTTATTCCTTGTAATACCAGCTATCTATCAGTGAAAGTCGGTCTATCCGTTCCGGAGATTAGCCAGAACAAACAAACAGACAGACGGACAAAAAATTTTAAAAACTGTTTTTTGGCATAGGTGTCGTACAAATAACTGTATGAGCTTAAATAAACTATTATTTTGACATTACAAACAGACAGTTCAAATTTATTTATTTGTATTGTATGTATTGATAGGAAAATCAACGCTTTGCTTTACTAGACGGGCGTTTCTGGGACTGTGGTGATGTTAAATAAATCCACATATACATAATTCGATTTGTTTCGGCCGCCATATTTCAAAACCTAGTTACAAAAACCGTTTTGTTGCAGAATTTTCCTAACCTATTAAGTCCCTATTCAATAAAAAAACACAAACATTGAAAGCTCACTAGAAAACAGATATATTTGAAAATCAATACTTAGTAAGTGTGTCATTTACGGTCTTGTGACCATTTAAAAACTTAAAATCCCACTAATATCATAAATGGATTGATGGATGTTTATTACTCTTTCACGTAAAAACCATTAAACCGATTGCAATGAAACTTGGTATGTACATAGCTGGAGACCTGGATTAACGCATAGGCTACCTTTTATTCCGACTTTCCCACGGGATTGGGACTTACGCGGGTGAAACCGCGAAGCGCTGCTAGTGTAACATATGTTGCGGAAGCCTAAATTGATAGGCAGGCGTCATCTGCTAACAAGCATCGGCACTAAATTGTGACGCAAGACGCCATTTCTTAATAAATAACTTTTAACTAATAGCATATTCAACTGGGGTCTAGAAGTTTCTACAACTATCGAGTCAAATAGATAGTACGAGATGTTTCAGGAAAGTTCACGAACTTTCTATGAGATGCTGCGTTGCGGTATGAACATTCTGTTTTAGTTAAGCGATACTACAAGTTAACAAGTGCTAAATAGCGAAAAGTACAAGTTTAATGAGAATTACTTTAACTGTGACTCGTGTTAATTGCGAATTATTTAAATAAATTAGTATACATCTAATCCTAAACGGCTCCTAAACAATATGTTAAAATACTGATAGAACTTAGGTTAACTGTTTAGTTAAATTAATACTTTTCAAAGGCAAGTGTATTTTACGTTTATGCGTTCTCCTGTAAAATTTAGTTTTAATCCCTTACTAGGTTTTCAAATGGCTTGCATTAAAACTTATCAATATCGTGTCTAAAATTTAAGACTTAAATGGCCGTATCTTTTGATTGCGTTGACTTAGACTCAGCTTGATTTTTTCACAGCTTCGAGGGACCGCAGACATACGTATTTGATGTTAACTTCAACTTGATGCTTCCGGCTCGGCTCGGGTTCCTGAGAAAAAGATCTTGACAGAAAGACAGACAGACGGACGGACAACAAAGTTATTATATGAGTTCCTTTTTTTCCTTTTGATGGATGGAACCCTAAAAATGAATGTATGTTCGTGCGTATTTTATGCTTGGTCCATTTGTTTCGGAGCTACGATGCCACAGACAGACATATAGACACTCAGATACAGAGACACGTCAAAATTGTAACACACCTCTTTTTCGTCGGGGGTTAAAAATTAAAATATTAATTAATTAAAAATTTTTCTTTCATTCCACCATTTCACATTTTAAATTCTGACGTTTATTATTGAAGTAGCTGTTGACCACGACTTCGTTTCCTAGAAAATAGTATACACTTTTCTGGGATTAAAAGTGGCTTATATGCTATTCCAGACTATAATCTATGTCTATACGAAATTTTAATATGATATTTTTTAATTCATAAAATTGATCATGATTTTTATTATTCGTAATTGTCAATTTAATATTGCTCTTTATAGCTTGGCAACCCTATCAATACTCGTTGTAGGTAAGAAAGTAATGTGAACTTAAACTACTATTTTTTTTATTCATTATATCATAATATTTATTCTAACAAACATGTAATTCTCATGAGGAGTGAAAACCCAACACTCACCCTCTGTTCTTCATTCATAGGCAACCCAAAAATGCCATAGTCAGGGAAGGCAAACTGAACTCCACCAACAAGAATCTGCTAACCCCGTGTAAGTCCCGATCCCGTGGGAATATCTGGATAAAAAGTAGCCTATGCGTTAATCCAGGTCTCCCGCTATCTACATACCAAGTTTCATCGCAATTGGTTCAGTGGTTTTTACGTGAAAGAGTAACAAACATCCATCCATCCATCCAAGCTTTCACATTTAAAATATTTGGTAAAGACATAAATATTAAACATAGAAACATCCAGACCCAATATTTTTCACTGAGTGGGAATCGTACCCGCGATCTTGCAGCTGACTTTGCAGACTTTGCCGCGCCACATAGGTCTCATGCACTCGAGAGCACCGAATGTCAAGCAACACGAACGGTACGCTTGTTTTTTATATTATATTGGGTAAACGAGCATACGCGTTACTTGATGGTAAGAGACTAAAGCCGCCCATGGTCACCTGCAACTCAAGAACTCGAGAGTCACAAGTACGTTGCCGGCCGGGAGTACGCTCTTTTCTTGAAGGGTTGAAGGTCGTACAAACAAAGCAAAAAGTTTTTAGAGATCCGCACAGTGGTAGAGTGCCAATTATTTAAATAATGGGGATGAAAGTTTTGTCGCAGGTCCGAACAATGCCTCGGAATTCGGAATCCCTTGGTTCGGAATTTCTCAGAGCACTTTCACTCCGAGGAGTGGAAAGACTCTGAGAAATTGTACAATCGAAAGAAAGTGCAGAGTGAAGCTACATCACTACGCAACGCCAAGGAGTCAAGCCGATCTGAAATATCCTGGCAAGCGACGATGTTTGTTTGTCTGTTTATTAGACAATAGCTAGGCTAAGCTAGCAGCATGTGACGCGAATTCATTGCTCTCAAGTGTATAAATATTTAAACAGAAGACACGTACAAAAAGATACTAAAACTAGAATGATATATTTTCTTTTCCAACACAGTTTTGGAGTTAAAGAATACCAGAATACCGAAGTAGCATTAAGTGCTTAAGTAAAACAAGTAAATAAGTAAAACTTCCTCAGCCTGCAGCGTAAAAAATACTTTCGAGAATGCTAAGAGTTTAAGTTGAAACTATGTGTAAAGCGGTTGGAACTTTGTTTTACTGAATGTTGTTTAGCTTTGCGGAATAACTACGAAGTACACGGGAACTGGATTATTGTTTTCACGATTTAAAACGCACTTAACCGTTTTACACTTTCGTTACTTTATAAAAAAAATACAAAAAAAGGAATGTGTCAGCTCCGAGGCAGGACTGGAGTTAAGTTACTGGGGTCTCTCTCTCTCTCTCTCTCTCTCTCTCTCTATCTATCTCTCTCTATCTCTCTCATTTGTAGAAGACAGCCTCTAGGACGGTTTATATTCTTTTTTTCAAAGCGTTAAAGCGTTGCGCTGCCCTCCGATCACAATTTTAACTCTTCATATTTTTTTTTATACCAGGCGCCTTATATGAAAATCGATTCTTAAGGAGTAAAAAAATAAAAAATAACAGATATTGTTTTTTTTTCTAGTAAGGTGGGTCACATCACTAGCATTAGGAGGTTACCCAATAAAAAGCTGTAAGTGCTCTTCCGAGAAGGGATTGCCTGTCGAGTTGTTAACAAAAGCTGCTCTCAGACCTACCCCTATTTATGAGCGCAGTATGGCACACAAAAAGATTCCAACCAACTAACCCACCAAAAACCCCGGTAGTGTTCTTAATTAATAACCTCCATGACATTAATGACCTGCCTTCTCAAGTTACCATAAATTTTTATGACATCCATTTCTTTAGATAGGCAACTGACATAACTACCGTAGAAGCCAAATTAATTTATTAAGGTTTTTAACACATCTAATTTGTAACCTATCAAACCATTAGATTAACAATTCGAGCTTAATATTGATATGAAAATACATGAAATAATATCTGTTTAATTAAAGACTGGTTGCTAGCGGGAGAGCCATGCTTCGGCATACAAAAGGCTCGACAGAAGTGGTACCACGGCCTGACAGAAAACCGACAGTAAATCAATGCTTTCGTTGTCTTTCGCCGCGTGAGTAAGGTTAACGGAGGCCTAAACCTTCCCTCTAACTCTCTTCCCCCCTCTGCCCTTCTTCGATTCCTTCAAATACTCCCACCTTAAAGGCCGGCAACGCATTTGCGACTCTCGAGTTGCCACCTGCAACTCGAGAGTCGCAAATGTGCTCCGGTGTGCTCGTTTGCCCAATATAGTGTAAAAAACAAGCGTTCGCCCGCTTTTTCGTTCTAAGAGTTATTTTTTATCTCCTTCCTCCTTATACCTATCCATCCAAAGCCTCATCCTCCATTGAGAACAATACTTTGTTTAAAATGCTTTTGTTAGTTTCACTTGTAACTAACTATGTTAACAAATCTTGGAATTCAATTTAAACCTACTTCTAATTGTTTCTTAAAGACAGTTCCCACGCGGCTTCGCATGTGCATATTTATATATTTTGCATGGAACCCTAATTCTTTTCAAACATAAAAGTTGGCTAAGTTACTTCTCATAACATCAGCTATCTGTCAGTAAAAGTCCCGTGGAAATCGCTCCACTTGTTTCGGAGCTTAGCTGGAACAAAGAGACAGACAGAGAGACAAAAAAAATTTGGTTTTTAGGCATAGGTATCGTGCAAATAACTGTATGAGCTAAAAAAACTTTTGGTGTAATATATTCCACGATAACCGTACATTTTTCGGGATAAAAAGTAGACTATGTGCTGATCCTAGCTATAATCTATCTCTATGCTAATTTTCATCCAGATCCATTTAGCCCATCATCACAAACTTTCGCCTTTAAAATATTAGTAAGAATAACAACTAAAACAGCGGGGTTTCAACGCCTGTTCATACATTGTAATTATAAATGGATCCGGAGGTAAAATTGTAATTATAAATGGATCCGGAGGTAAAATTGTAATTATAAATGGATCCGGAGGTAAAATTGTAATTATAAATGGATCCGGAGGTAAAATTGTAATTATAAATGGATCCGGAGGTAAAATTGTAATTATAAATGGATCCGGAGGTAAAATTGTAATTATAAATGGATCCGGAGGTAAAATTGTAATTATAAATGGATCCGGAGGTAAAATTATTTTTAGCACGCACTTAATTAATAAGATTCTTGTTGGTGATATTTATTTTATACACGTACGATATAAAGTTGATATCGTTTTTCATGATAAACATGTAACTGATATTTTTAACATACTTATAGGTAGATTCATTTAATAAAATAAAGCCTTAACAAAGCGGAAAACTATTGTACAAATAGTACCTAGTAAATGGAGTATCATAATAAAAATTGTGTGTGGGTTTGTCTGTGTGTTTGTTTGTGTTTTGTGTGTATGTGTGTGTTTGTGGGTGTGTGTGTTTGTGTGTGTCTCTGTGTGTGTGTGTGTGTGTGACAAGACAAGACAAACCTTAAAAGGGACAGCTGGCGTTAATGTTGTTGTCACTGTAATTATTGTATTGTGAGAAGACCTTAAGACATACATACTCTAAAATATTTCACACAGTATTTAACCGTGGGAGAGCTATGCTTCGGCACGTATGGGCCGGCTCGACCGGAGTGATACCACGGCCTCACAGAAAACCGGCAGTGACGCAATGCTTGCATTGCTTTTCGCTGAGTGAGTGAGGTCACGGAGGCCCTGACCCTTCCCTCCCCCTTCCTTCCTCCTTTTCCGCCCTTCCCCTACTCCCACCTTAAAAGTCGACAACACACTTGTGTGCTGTAGGTGCCCATGGGAGGCGGTAGACTATTACCATCAGGTGACCCATCTCCTCCTTTTGCCCCTAAACCATAAAAAAGTGCTTTCTAGACCAAAATAGCTTGTACTATGAGTTCTAAAACACCGATATATATACTTAAATACATTTTCTTTAGGTAAATAGACAAAGGAAAATAAGCGCCTATTCCTATTATCAATAATAAAATTACTCTCAAAAAACATAACCCACCTTCTGGAGCAGTCGGGTAAAAAGTAATAGTCTGTTTGAAGCAAGAATAACATCCAAGGATTCGCTGTGAAAATACTGAAACATTATTTCCTATTTCTGGTATATTTTCTTATAAATATGCTAAAAATAAGATTAGTGTTATTATTTCTTTGGATATGATGGAGTACTTGGTCCGCACGCGCCTCTCTGAACTTTAGGGAGGTAAGGTCCCCTCGTCGTCCACGGTGTGGCCACCTGCTGATCAAGTAGCAGCCAAGGTTTGCAGATGTATATGCAAGCTTCCTTCTTAGGGTATATCCGGGTCCTCTGCAATAGACCCACTTGTGACGGAACACCGTGTGGTTTTAGTCGGTTCGATTCCGACATACTACTTCACCGCTAACCGCAGTCAGGTGGTGATTGCTTGGAGTTTTTACACGGTAAAGTATTTTTTTTCTAAACAGTAACTAATATCGTCATCATCAATACAAATTTATGAAATTGATGTTTGTTTGTAATGTCAAGACATATTTTCTTAAGCTCATACATGAATTGCACGATACCTATGCCTAAAAAACAGTTTTTTTAATTTTTGTCTGTCTATCTGTCTGCCTGTCTATCTATCTGTTCAGGCTAATCTCCTGAACCAGTAGACTTATTTCCATGAGACATTCACTGGTAGATAGCTGGTGTTATATGCAGTATTTTAGGCTACTTTTGGTATTGGTATTGGTATAGGGCTGTGTTTTCGCATCTAGACTCATAGGCGGTCCATAATGCGTTCAGATAAGCTGACTACTTGAGCCAGCCTAGCTCCTTCCAGAAGCACTAGGCTACTTTTATTTTGAAAAAAGAATAAGGGGTCCACGCAAAATATATAAATATGTACGAAGCCGCGCGGGAACTGTTAGTACTATTTTACATTAATAATCTTTTAGTTCATTAATATTAATTTTAACTTATTCTTGTGGTCACAACAGCAGCTGCATGTAAATGTAGGGTACACAAACAATAACTAATTTAATCCTAATTCACCGACAGAAAAATCAATACATTCAACATTTTATTAGCGTCTGAAACATTTATCTTACACAAGAATTTATCTTTTTATCAGTGTACCGTGAGAACGCAGTGATACTTACGGGTTTGTTACTGAAAATTTACAACTAAAATAAACTTTATACCCCAATCGATAAAGTTTAATTTCGTTTGTATATAACAAGGACATCTTTGTGAAATTCGCAAAATGGCAAACGATTTATATTCTTTGAAAACAGAATTAAAAATATTGTTTGCAGTTTTGTGCACATGTTTTAACGGCTGTGTCTTTGCGTAGGGGCTTGGCACTTGGCACACATGTATTTGGAGGACAGTGGTTTTTTTAACATGTTTGTTCAACATTCTTTCGAGTATTAAAATTATAATTTGAGTTATCTTTTCTTTGGATGGACGGGTGTGATGTCCCTATGACATAAAGATAGAGATAGATATCAGGAAATAGTAAATACTAGCTGCGCCTCGCGGTTTCACCCGCGTAAGTTCCGGTGCCGTAGGAATATCGGGGTAAAAAGTAGCCTATGTGTTAATCCAGGTCTCCAGCTATCTACATACCAAGTTTCATCGTAATCGGTTCAGTAATATATACTAAACGCCGTGAGAACTTTCATTGTGCGAGGCAGGATCGGTAATTACAGTTCAGATTGCCTTTGTTGATGGCGTTATCTATATTATATAGTCACACTATGTTTTTTATGACGATAGATTGTTTTCTACTTTTTGGTTGTTTAATTTTTAAAAGGAACTTTTGGTTGTAGAATAGCTCTAAGAAAGTTTTGCTTAATTTAAGAAGTCTTTTTAGTAATACTAAAGACAAGGTATAAAACAGTTGGTCAGGATGTCAGAAAATGGATTTTTTATGTCAACTAATTCTACTGGGCGTCGTGACTAGTCAGTGGTCAGCCCAACCGAAATGTTTCTATCATAAAACACTAGGACAGGCCTGTTGGTCTAGTGTTTAGTGATCCTGACTGTTGAGACAGAGGTTGTGGGTTGTATACCCACCAGGATAAATATTTGTGTGATGAGCATAATCGTTTGTTCTGTCTGGGTTTCAAACATTGTAAATTTGGAAAACAGAACAATAGTGACCAACCATTTATAGTAAAAAAAGTACAAATGAAAAGTAATGGTAGGTCAAGGACCAGACGACCGGTGGCAGGGAGCAGGTTGCACCTCGTAGCTATTAGTCAATATGGTAAGCTGTTATATTTAATATATGGCTCATTTTCAATTAATAAAAAAAATCTAGTCTAAAACGAAGCTTACAGATAAATCCCAAAAAATCGTAAAAAGAAATTTAATAACCCTTTACAATCGGGTAAAAAAAACAAGAAACGGACGCGCTCCCATGCGCTGACGGCGATGTTCGACTATTTCCGCCAACGTTCGGCCATCTTCGGTCACGATCGAGGCACGCGTCTCAACCTTCGACAACGCTCGGGAATCTTCCGTTAGCTTCAAGGTGCAACCTGTTCCCTGCCACCGGTCGTTTGGTCCTTGACCTACCATTACTTTTTATTTGTACTTTTTTACGATAAATGGTTGGTCACTATTTGTTCTGTTTTCGAAATGTAGAATGTTTGAAACCCAGACACAGAACAAACGATTATGCTCATCACACAAATATTTATCCTGGTGGGTATACAACCCACAACCTCTGTCTCAACAGTCAGGATCACTAAACACTAGACCAACAGGCCTGTCATAGAGTTTTATGATAGAAACATTTCGGTTGGGCTGACCACTGACTAGTCACGACGCTCAGTAGAATTAGTTGACGTAAAAATTAAATTTTCGAACATCCTGACAAACTGTATTATACCTTGCCATTAGTTTTCACACATAAAATACAATATTTAATTATAAAACTGTGAAATCGGACAGCTAACCTATCACGACTGCACAATATCGTGTACTATAAACAAATACAGAAGTCAAACTAACACGAGAATTGTCGCTCGTACATCTTGTTAGCGCTTATTCCCACGGTGATTGTCTATCCGTTACTAAGTCTATAAAAGTGTTTGGAAAGATGCGTTTAACCTAATTTAATAACCTACAAACTAACTAATTTCGAAATGCAAATGTCAGTTTGTTTGTTAAAACTTAACTTACTAAACTATTATACAACGACGGTACAGTAAAGGACATAAGGTCCTTTTCATCTAGAAAAAAACCGGAAAAGTGCAAGTTGGATTCGCGCATAAAGGGTTCCGCACCATCGTCGTACAAATTTAATACAAAGCCAAAAAACACGTTTTTAGTAGGGGAGCCCACTTTAATAATTTTTTTACTACTTGTTGTTATAGCGGCAACAGAAAAACATATTCTGTGAAAATTTTAACTGTTTACATATTACGGATCCTGAGATACAGCCCGCTGACAGACAGACGGACGGACAACGGATTCTTAGTAATAGGGTCCAGTTAGTTACCCTTCGGGTACGGATTAAATTGATATACGATTTGAAATCAGTAGGATTTGATAAATCATTTCCGCATTTGAACGCTATTCAGAAAAATTATAGGATATTTAACATTATGCACTTGCATTTATTGTCACGTAGGACCAGTGACAATAAATGTAGATGAAACGGCGGTAAACTAGTCAGTCTATAGAAATCGTGTCACAGAAAAAACCGGACAAATGCGAGTCAGACTTGCGCGCAGAGGGTTCCGTAAGTACGCAAACAAACTTGTACGTATATTATTATTATTGCACCCATCTCGGGAACAATTTTTTTAATATTTTGGTCCGTTTTTTCCGAAAGACAAACTTAAGTTTGCAATTCTATAAATACTCTCCCATACATCATATATACGACATAGTGAACAGAAAATATAAGTGAGAAATACAAAAAATATTTTTTAATGTGATATAACAACATATTAATGGCTTTCGGATTTTTTCCATTACTTGTGCTGTGAGGCCTTGCTTCTTACCAACATGATTCTATGTCAATGGGAAGTACCCAGTAGGTTTTGATTTAACTGTGACATGTTAAAATTTGTTAAAACTAACTTGATACCTCTACGGGTTCCTGAGAAAAAGGGTCTTGACAGGCAGACAGACGAAAAACAAAGTGAGGGTTCCACAAGGGTTCCTTTTTTTCTTTTGAGGAGCGGAATCCTAAAATGACATATTTTATTGTCGTGTGTAAAACGCTGTGCTAAAAGTTTTCAGAAATTCTTGAATTAACCGACTCCAAAAGGATATTTTTTTTAAGTGCGTGCGTTTTTTTAACATCAATCAATGGCATCAATAGAACTCCTTAATTCTTTGTATTTTTCACTTCGTAAATACAATGTTAGTTTTTTAATTTTTCTCATACTTTTTAATCTTTATTTTTCAAAACAAATATCGTTAACGTCTAACACTAAATAGACAGAGACACCAACGAATCTGAAAAAAAAAAACTTATAATCTTTTTGTTTCTTTGCACGATATACTAGTGTATTACTAAATATATTTCATTCGTGAATTAAAATATTCCAAACTTTCATTCGTACTCACAAAGTCAGTGTATCCTAAAATCTAAACAAATCTCTAAATAAAGACACGTTTTCTGTAACAGTTTTACAAACAAACAGACATGTGTTAAACACATTTGTACGTGTAGTGAGTTTTATAGCTCACATAGGACAGACGGACGAAATTCAGATAGTAAAAATATACATATTTATTAATATTTTAATACTGGGTGGTCGGCTTTATGGTTATATTTTGTTTAACAAACAATAATTTCTTGGAATATTAAAACTAGCGGGAACGTCTGTTTTCCTTTCTAAGATATTAATAAAAACAGTAAAATTAAGAATATAAATACAGTTACATTGTGGCGACATCCACATAAAACAAAACCATACTTCAACGCCATCTAGCGAAAACCAGCTGAACAACATGGGAACTATTAATCCTGTATCGCTCAATAAAACCTGGAATTACTCCTGTGTCGCGGGGGACTTTACAAACATACAAACAACGGACACAAAGAACACCCAGACTAAGGTGGGAATCGAACCCACGACCTCTGGCTCAGCAGTCAGGGTCACTAACCACTAGACCAACAGGCCAGTCAATATATATATACTTCTCAACATTAACCGTTGGGCTGCGGTCCGACAAGCGTAATCACCTCGCCTGATCGGAGAATCCACCTTATGTTCTGGAGGCAAATACCCGTTCCTGCTGAATATTATCGGGAAGTCACTCAATGGTCATAAGCCCAGTGAAGTCAGCCTTAGATCTTTGGTGAACACGACCAGCGTAACGAAACCACCGAAGCGTATGTGCGTACCCAAACCATCACCAAAGTTAAGAGAGATAATGAAATCGTATTATTATTTATTTTGTGTGTCTATGTTACTCGATTTCTGCGTCATTAGTGAACTCATTCCAGTAATTTTTTTTATTAAATTGGTACTCAATGTTGGTCCTATTTTAATTGGAAGAAAATATTGCACTTCTAAGGGTAAAAAATTAAGGGATGAAGTTTACAACTAATGACAAGTTAAGTAAAGTATCAACATTTTCCGACGGTTTTATTCACTTACATACTCAAAATAATTTTATTCCAAAGCACATTAATTCAAAAGTTTTATTAGCTACCATAAAATATTTTCATTTTAAAATTCTGCCTACTTAATTAAACAAGGCGTGTTGACCTATTCTAAATGCGGGTCATCAGTTATATGTCACCAGACCTGCGTAGGCGCAATGTGGGCGTCTATTGGACATCAATGCGAGTAGGAATGTGCAAATCTTAATTTATTCTTAAATTAATAATCGATCATATATATGGATTCTATGTATAACTGGGCATTCTCCCGTAGTATTTATAGCCACTGTCGCGTTCCTGAGAGACGTAGCGTGATGTTACATAGCCAAGAATTTCAAAATTCGACTGGTTGTTTCACAAAATCTGTATTAATGCTAACGAAGGCGCAGGTAAAAGTAAGTCCATTATAAAAAATAATGATAGCTTAGTAAAACTAAAAAACCGGCCAAGTGCGAATCGGACTCGCGCACGAAGGGTTCCGTACCACTAACTATACAACATTAGACACTATAATATTCTGTGAATATTTCAATCGTCTACCTGTTGTCGCTATTAATAGCGAGCAAAAAACGATAAAAAAATCACGTTTGTTGTATAGGAGCCCCACCTAAATATTTATTTTATTCGGTTTTTAGTATTGGTTATTATAGTGGCAACAGAAATACATCATCTCTGAAAGTTTCAACTGTCAAGCTATCACGGTTCATGAGATACAGCCTGGTGATAGACAGACAGACGGACAGTGGAGTCTTAGTAATAGAGTCCCGTTTTTACCCTTTGCGTACGGAACCCTGAAAAACATGATTTATGGTGAACTGAACTATAAAGCCAAAAAGAGATCCACTCTCCACCTCCTAGCTTCATCATCAAACCATCACAAGTCCTTCTCGTTATAACTAATTATAACTAATCATAATTATGATCCGAATCTCTAGGGGTTTACTAGTAGCCACTGAAGAGTTCCACTACCACCTCCTGGCTCCTTTATATTATTGTCATCTAAACTAGATACATTGTAGTATATTATACCTCTGTGATAAGTTGAGAAGTCCGCACTGAGTTCGATTCAGATTATTTAAAACTCGCAGTGCTCCACGGTTTCACCTGCGCAAGTCCCGATCCCGTGGGAATATCGGGATAAAAAGTAGCCTATATGTTAATCCAGGTCTCCAGCTATCTATACCAAGTTTCATCGCAATCGGTTCTGTAGTTTTGGCGTGAAAGAGTAACAAACATCCATACATACATACATTCATACATCCTCACAAACTTTCACGTTTATAATATTAAGGATGTATAACTGATAGAAAAAATGGGAGAAGCGCTGCAGCGGTCACTCAGAATAGACGTCAAGTTGCTGAGCCACATCTATGAAGCCATTATAAAGTTGTATCTATTAACGTGGTACAACAGCCTTGGTCAATTGTTCTCCTTCTATATCAACCCTCGATCCCCTATGATCCTCACTGCCAAAACCAGGTCTTACAATATGTACGTACTACGTACAAAGTTTAATTTCGATGATTTCGACGATCAGAAGTAGGTTAAAATTTCCTTGCCAGACTTGTTTACATAGTTACAAGTGGAGCTAAACAAAATGTGTTAAAAATATATTTAAATGCAGTGTTAATATAAAAGAGTTGCGTATTATTTGCCATAACGATAAGACAAAAGGGAAATGACATGTCATTAATACTGATTGATCGATATTTTTGTAATAACATGCTTTTTATGTAAATTATAGTTGAATGGTTAATTTTGATACCTACTTTATAAATGTTTATTGTTGAGGTATTTAGTTTTATGATTTTTATATCTTACTACCTAACCCGCGCAACTTCGTCCGCGTTTGTAATTTTTCCCCGTTTTTTGCAACATTTTTCATTGATGCTTCGCTCCTATTCGTCGTAGCGTGATATTATATAACTTATAGCCTTCCTCAATAAATGGGCTATCCAACACTAAAATCATTTTTCAATTCGAACCAGTAGTCCCTGAGATTAGCGCGTTCAAAGAAACAAACAAACTATTTAGCTTTGGTTGGAAGCGGCCTGCATCGACCGACCCGCGGTCCTGAGAAGGTCATCTGTCCATCTTGTAGATGGACTTCGTACGCTGTACTTTCTGTTCCGTGGTCTCCACTCCAGAACCTTCCAGACCCATTGGCCATCCATTTTGCGAGCTATGTGCCCTGCCCACAGCAACTTTTACTTGAGCTATGTCGTTAAATTATGTGTATTTCCTCATTTCTGTTTTGATCCTGCAGAGTAACCCCAAGCGTAGCATAAGACTTTGAGCTGAAGCCTTTTGAATACCATTTAACAATTACAATTACCATTTTTTTTATTTAGCTTGCCAACAGTTGTTACAATAAAGCAATCTTACAAGTAAATACATGGTGAGATTATATCTAATTGTATAACGAATTACAAGCAAGCATGACTTGCTCAATTGTTGATAGACCTATCCTCGAGGCAGATTAAAGACTATTAAACATTGCGCTGCAACTCTAAGGAGCAGAGTAGTGACCATAAAGGCAAGTAAAATGCGGGAAAGGTCAGACTGGCCACGTTATGATCAAGCTTTCCCTCCCATTCGAGCTAACATAAATCCTTTCGTCATTAATTTTACTTGTCAATATTTATAGATTATCATGTTAGGCAATTGCTCATCTATTAGTAAATCAATGACACCTACGTGATCTTAGGATTAGTAATTTAATGTATAGTCTAAGCCATGAGAGAATTTAATATTCCAAATTTTGCGACTGCATGTTACTTCAAACTGTGTTATGGCATTTTGTTCTACCGCATTTATACTACAAAATGGTATTGCTAGTGCAAAAAACATAAAAATGTGATATCACATGTTTTTCCCCCTGTGCACTTCAATTGTAAATAGGTCGCATTAGATCTAAATGCTTAGTAAACCAGTAAGTATCGTAACTGATAAAGTAAGTTGTGATTAAGCCTGGATTTGGATATCTTACTAATATTGTATTATATATTTGGGAGGATGGATGGATGTATGTTTGTTACTCTCTCACGCAAAAAAATGGCTAACCGGTACAAATAAATAAAATTGAAGTGTCTGTTTGTAATGTAAAAATAATAGTTTATTTTAAGCTTATATGGTTATTTGATACCTACGCCTAAAGATCAGTTTTTTAATTTTTGTCTGACTATCTGTTTGTCCTGGCTAATCTCCGGAACGGTAGGACCGATTTCCACCGGACTTTTACTGGCAGATAGCTGGTATTATAAGTAGTAACTTAGGCTACTTTTATTTTGGAAAAAAGAATTAGAGTTCCACGCAAAATATACAAATATTTACAAACGAGTGAAACCACGTAGAAATAGTTTTATAAAACTAAAAAAACGTGCTTTAAAGGCTCATTAAGTATTGCTAGTGCAAAAATGTAGATGTACTTTGTTTCGATAAGTTGCATTTGTAACGCTCTGCTAAATTAAAAAGTTGTTGAGTGGTTAAAATTCAAGTTTCGGCGTTGTATATTTGGTAAAACTTTAGTAAAACCGACATGCTAATACTAAGTGTATTAAATAGTTGTAAAAGTGAAGTGTGTTAGTTCTAAATTAAGCTAAACAATCTCGTGAACTTGAAAACTTTTGAATTATATACCACACGACAGTTGTATCAAGGATATCGGTGTTAACGCGTAAGCGACGCCGAATACCGCGGACTTACGACCTTTTTGACGCGAAACTGTGCGTAGGTATTTATTACTGTGCTATAACAGCTCGACTTTTTGCTTGGGCCTTTACTAGTGTTTCTCTGTTTTGAACATTGACTATAATTAACCGACTTCCAAAAAGGAGGAGTTCTGCAGATAACACACAGATGGCGCCTACAGTCACTTCCTGTGCAGGTTGTCAAAATACTATCGATAGTCGACAATGTTTAAAATGTGGCAAATGTTGCAAATTTTACGATCTTACCTGTGCTAACGTATTAGAAAAAAACTACAACTCTATGAGAGAAGAACAAAAATTAAAGTGGACTTGCCATGAATGTAGGAGTAAGCTACCAAAGGTGGGAAACCTGAACACGCCGGTGCGCAACCTTAAGGAGGATGATACAACTATCTCTAGAAATGAGAAACAGGATTCTGGATTGGGTAACGTTACCATTAGGAGGAAACAAAGTGACTGCAATCAAAAAACAAAGATCAGTCAGGAACTTGCTGGCTCACCACAAAAAATTAATGACTCACTTGTATCGGCAGTTAGCGAACAAGTACATAAAGTGATTCTCTCGGAACTGCCTGGAATGATCTCAAATATCATGAAGGCTGAACTGTCGTCTATAAAGGAGGATCTGCAGGATTTTAGAAGTCCATCGACTATATTAGTACAGACTATGATGAAATGAAGACGACAGTTGATAAACTAGCCAATGATAACTTAACGCTGTCAAAAGAAAATGATGCTCTCAAATCCATCGTGTCGGAGCTCTCAGAGCGACTTAACAATTTGGAGCAACATTTGCGCGAAGAAAACTTGGAGATACAAGGTGTACCGGAACATCAGAACGAAAGCCTACCTAATCTCTTAGAACAATGTTCCCGTGTAGTGGATTGCAGTTTCAAGGAGGATGATATTGTACCGTGTAATGATATTGCACCAGAGTAGCTAAGTTGAACAAGGAAAGCAAGCTTCCTCGTAGTATAATTGTTAAGTTTAGAAGTGTGAAAAAACGAGATAAATTTTACTCCGCGGTATATCGGTACAATAAATCAAACCCAAATAACAAACTTAATACGTCATTGCTAGGAATTGGTGGCGATAAGAAACCAGTGTTTGTGTCAGAACATCTATCTCCAGCTAACAAGATTCTACATGCAGCAGCGCGTCAAAAGGCTAAAGAGCTAGGCTATAAGTTTGTTTGGGTTAAGAACGTCCGCATATACTCGTATGTAAGAAAGTTAGTAGACTCTCAATGTATAATTATTAAAAATAAAGACAGTCTTGGTCTCATGTGTTAATATATTTATCAATTGTAAAACTAGTAATGTCAACGGTTATTAAGATTAAAAAAAAAATGTATTTGTCAATATATTACCAGAATGTTAGAGGTATAAAAACCAAGACTCTCGATATTTATAACACAGTATTAGTTAATAACTATGATATCATTTCTTTAACGGAGACGTGGCTTGACGACACTGTTATATCTTACGACAGATATTGTGTATTCCGTAGAGATCGAGACGTTAGATTTCGAGTTCGGTATAAAAAGAGTCATGGTGGTGATGTGCTGGTTGCTTATTCAAAAAAACTCAAAGTTTTGTTAAGAAGGGACTGGGAGTCTGACTGTTGGAAGATGCAGGTCAAGGTGAATGAATCCCTAACTATCAGCTTATGTGTTGCATACCTTCCGGATTACTTACCTACGAATGTCGTAAATGATTTTTTGAAAAGCTGCAATGATAGACTTAATACTACATCTAGACATTTGACCTGTATTGTGGGAGATTTTAATCTAGGTAATGTAACCTTGTCAACGGAAACAGGCTGTCCTCTAGGCTATAACTGCGAGAAGTCAAAGTCTATCTTTGATCTACGAGTATGTCATACACATCCGATACGCCAACTGAATAGCAACACAAACCAAAATGACCGGATTCTTGACCTGATGATTACGGATAGGCCGGAAACGATCACTATCATTCCAACCATCCCTATTAGTCGTCTTGATATTCATCATCCTCCTTTTGAAATAATATTTCGAACTACTATTTCTTTACTTTTGCAAAATTGTTCCACGAAAAAATTATGCTATCGTAAAACTGATTTCGAGAGTTGCAGACGAGAGATCGAGCAAATAGATTGGGATAGGTATGCCGCAAGTATGGGATGTGACGAGTTTGTGCAGTTCTTTTACAATAATCTTTACTTAATTATAGAAAAGTTTACCCCAAAGTCTAAAGTCTCAAGTAACAGTTATCCTGCATGGTTCTCTAAAAGTTTAATAAAATTATTAGCAACAAAACATAAAGCTCACACTAGATTTAAACGATACGGGAATCCAAGAGATTACGACATGTTTTCGATGCTTAGAGCTAGATCGAAACTACTTGCTTATCAATGCTTCAAAAGTTACGTCGAACAAATTGAGGAAGATCTTATGCTTAACATAAAAGCCTTCTGGCGATATACTAAAAGTAAACGCATCACTAATACCGTCCCCAGTCGTGTGTACTATGATGCCAAGGTCGCCACCTCCGGTAGTGATACTGTCAATCTTTTTGCAAACTACTTTTCTTCGGTTTATTGCCCTGGAATAACAACCAATTACTCCCCTGAGTCTCATCCTTTGAACTTTTCAAATACGGATTTGCATATTTCAAAAACTGATTTGTTAAATGAGCTTAAACAAGTCGATGTCTCTAAAAACGGTGATTATGATGGTATTCCTCCAATATTTATTCGTATGTGTGCAACTGCTTTGGTAAATCCGCTGTATATAATTTTTAATAAATCATTACAAGAAGGCACTTTCCCGGAATTATGGAAGATATCAAAAGTCACGGCAATACATAAATCGGGATGTCTCAAATTACCGTCCTATCTGTGTTCTTAATTGTTTCGCTACATTATTTGAAAGCTTTATTTATAAACACATTTATTACCACTTTAAACACATATTAAGTCCAAAACAACATGGATTTGTCACAGGTAGATCTACAAACTCGAACCTCCTCCATTACACTAATTATATTTGTGAATCTCTCAATTGTAAAAAACAAGTCGATTCGGTATATACAGATTTCTCCAAAGCTTTCGATCGTGTAGACCATATGATACTACTTGCGAAAGCGGAAAACATAGGAATACATGGAAATCTGTATCGATGGCTCACATCCTACTTACTGAATCGCTCACAACTGGTGACGCTCAGTGGTTATGATTCGGTTCCATAGTTGACAACTTCAGGCGTTCTTCAGAGGTCCAATCTGGGTCCACTTTTGTTTTTAATATTCGTAAACGATTTGTTAGATTTAATCAAAAGTGAATGTTTAGCTTATGCTGATGATATAAAAATTTTTAGACGAATATCTGACTATAGTGATTGTGAAATTCTCCAAACAGATATCGACACTATGGTAAACTGGTGCGATAGGAATTTCATGTCATTGAACATAAAAAAATGTCAGGTCATTACATTTACAAAAAAAGAAAAAGGGTTTAACACAATATAATTACCATATAAAGAGAGCTATTATCGAGAGGGTTACAGAGGTGCGTGACCTGGGAGTGATATTTGACTCATCTCTATCTTTTAGACCTCACTACGATTTAATATGCAGTAAAGCTAACCAACCGTATGCTATCATTTATACTTCGGACTGCTAAACCGTTTAGGCAGGCGAATTCTGTGGTAATTTTATACTGCTCCTTGGTGCGGAGTATAGTAGAATATTGCTCATCTGTGTGGTCACCAATTTATAATGTACATACAGATCGTATAGAGGCGATCCAGAGGCGATTTATTAGAGCTCTGTGTTCAAAATATGGGTTACGACGTAAAATACCGGAATACGTTGACCGACTTCGAAGGTTCTCCCTAGCAACTCTGGAACATAGAAGATGGATAAATGACTTGTGCACCCTACATAAAATTGTAAATTGTTCAATGGATAGCCACCTTGTTGAATTTATAGATGTAAAAATACCAACTCGATCTGTGCGTATTCCACAGCTGTTTAGTATCCCCACAAGCAAGAACAATGTGTCTCAGAATAATCCTTTGCACAGAATGTGTAAAAACTATAATGCCATTTGCTCACAGGTAGACATTTTTGACGACAAATTTAAGGTATTCAAATCTTTCCTGCTACATTACAACCTTATGTGACCTTTTTACTTAATTTAAGTTTTATTCATTTATTATTTTATTTTAGTTGTTTTCCCCCCATATTTCACATTTACTTTTTACTACCTAGCCCATATTGAACGAAGTATTGTATGTTTTGAAAGTTGTGTACAGTTGTAACTGGACTTCAGGTTTGCTTACTATTTACTGTTAAGGCCATTCTATGTATATATTAATCTGTTGTCTGTATCTGTACTTTTTGAATAAATTAAAATTAAATTAAAAAGTTTGGACTCGTCAAAACGAATCATATGAGCCCAAACTCGAAAGGTTTACTAGTAGCCACTGAAGAGTTCCACTATCCACCTTCTGATTCCATCAGCAGACCATCGTTACGAAGCCCAATCTGTTGGACTCGTCAAAACGAATCAAATGAGCCCAAACTCGAAGGGTTTACTAGTAGCCACTGAAGAGTTCCACTATCCACCTTCTGATTCCATCATCAGATCAGGTCTAAAATACCAAATTATAATATTGTCTAACTACATATATATACAAAGTTTTATTTCGGTACAACAATTAAAAGTAGGACATAAATGACTTCCAAAAATTCCAAGATTCGTTTACATCCATACGTGGGAGAGCCATGTTTCGGCACGTATGGGCCGGCTCGACTCCGCTCGATACCGCGGCCTCACAGAAAAACGGCAGTGGAGCAATGATTGCATTGCTTCACTGCGTGATTTAGGTTACCGGAGGCCCTACCCCTTCCCTCTCCCCTATTTCCGTCCTTCCCCACTCCCCTCTTTCCACTCTTCCCCCCCTCCCCCTCTTCTCTTTCTCCCACCTTAAAGGGCAGCAACGCACTTGTGACTCTTTGAGTTACAGGTGCCCATGGGCGGCGGTAGTCATTTACCATCAGGTGACCCGTCTGCTCGTTTGCCCCCTTTACCATAACAAAAAAAAAGACATCGTTAAGAGTGAAGGTAATAATAGCCCGTTACACTTCAGACGCTCGGCGGCGGCGGCGGTGAGACGGAAAAAAGTGTTAGCGCAACAAAAATGCTGACCGCGAGACAATTTATTTAATTTACGCCATCTGTGTATTCTGCGCGATACTACTGTTATTTGAATTTGAAATGTTAGTTCGGGCAACTTTCACAGATAGCGCAATTTTAATTTGTAGTTTTTGCAATACTTATAATAATATTGATACAATTTATTCGATCCATTAAATATATTTATATACAGCGAAAAAACTTCGTTCCAAAGACGCTTCAAGCGTTTTTTTTTAAATTTCCGGAATCTAGTGACTTGGACCACTCACATGCTTGACCACTGACCTCTCCGCCTACATTGACAGTTGACATAGAATAACTCAACTCGTTAAAAATATTAAGCCTTCAAAAGTTTCCACTGCCGCAAAAGTTTTGCACCAGACGCTATTCACATAAATTCACAGCAGTGAATTTATTTTGTAGCACACATATACGCAGAGCCATCTAGCGAGTGTAATCTGAACTTTTTGATTTATTTTATTTTTCTTTGTTGCAGGATAAAACAGTTACATAAATATAACAACTTTATTGGTGGGCTAGGTATATGTTGTAGTGTGTGTGTGTCATCAGCCTATCATAGTTAATTGTCCACGGCTGGACATAGGCCTCTCCCAATGCGCGCCGCAGCACCTAGTGTCGTTTGTGGTAGCTTCCCGTAGCCCGGACATTCCTCGCGGCCCCTGTCCCGCCATTACCACGATCTCTACCGGCCAGGAACTCAGGGCCTTTTTTTGTGGCTTTTGTTCATTGGAGGGCCTTAGCCTACTGTTACCACGTTAAGCAGACGAGTTCGTAAAGATTTTATTTTGAGTTTTTCTTCCCTTACAATGAAATTATCTACGTGATTTGTTCTTTTAGTCGGCTCTGACACCCTTGGGACGAAAAGGGGTAGTGGTTTGTAGTCTAAGCTACTACACGGCACTCTAAGTCACCACTACACGGCTCGTGTGTAATAAACCATCCAGCTTGTATTTTAATTATATAATCATGTACGGTTTTGTTCACGTGTTTATTTCAAGCATGTCCGATTAGCTTCAAGCCCGACGGGGGCCCTTTATCAAGGCGCTAAGACGTAAAAACAAGGGATGTTAGAAGTTAACGTGTGAATCTATGTAATATGTATACGTGTATTTGTGTGTCTATCTGAGGCATCATAGCTCCCAGATGGATGAACAGATTTAAGTGCGTTTTTTTTTGAGTTTGTTTTTTCTAATTTTAATTTCTCAAGCTTTTCGCGGGGGTATTTTATTTTCAATTGTATTGCGCTTGTATTTATGTCAATAGGCAAATACACGGACAACAACTAGTTTCATATAAACCCCACAACAAATCACCCACCTTAATTGTTTGTTTCCTTTACCCTTAAGGCATAGTCGTAGTGAACCACAGAGTAAGCGATAGATTAACCTAAAAGCATTAATGGATAATAAACAAAATAAGTTAAGTTTAACAAATAATACCCGCAGACGGTCACCACAACACTATAAATTTGATGCCGGACCTTCGCAAAGATGTATGAAGAACTAGAAGTGTTAATATTGAAAATCTGAAGTAGAAGCCTATTAAGAAATAGACCTTGCGTCTATTTCCTAATAGTAATGGTTAGGGCAGACAGCTTGCTGGCGAGATGGCGGCGCCGTAATTTTGATCAAAAAACTGTGACAAGTAGTTTTGACAGTCACCTCTTGATGATAACCTATAATTCCTGCAAATACCAATTGGCTTAAGGCGGACTTAATGCCTTAGGCATTTTCTTCCACTAAACCTTTGAGTGACGCAGTGTAGTGTGTTGCGTGTGTGGCAGGTTTACTTATATTTAAAGAAAAAAAAAGTGTGACATTAATGACCATTTTCTGTTTTGTTTCGTGTACACCCATCACGAGTCATCACCTCATCGGAGCTAACTGTGAAGTGGTATGTCGGAATTAAACCGACTAAAACCACTCGGTGTTCCATCACAAATGGATCTATTGCAAGGGACCCGGGTATCCCCTAAGAAGGAAGCTTACGGGAACCTTTTTAGGGTGTATCCGGGCTCTAAGAAGGTTCCCGAAGGCTAAATAAATAAGCCTAAGATATACTGTATATACATATATATACAAATACATAAATAAGGAGGACCCTTTGATTATAATCTGGCGTTCAATATAAAATTATTTAATACTAGATATTAGAAGAATTAGAATGTTTGAAATTATTATTTTCATGATCAGTATAACTTGAACTATCATTGTAAAGACATTTTGTTTTTTCTTATTTTTTTCTATAGGAGGCAAACGAGCAGATGGGTCACGTGATGGTAAATGACTACCGCCGCACATGAGCACCTACAACTCAAGAATCACAAGTGTGTTGCCGACGGTAAGGTGCGAGTAGGGGAAGAGGGAAGGGTTAGGGCCTCCGGTAACCTCACTCTTGTATTGCTTCACTGCCGGTTTTCTGTGAGGCCGTGGTATTAGGTACTCAGGTCGAGCCGGCCGATACGTGCCGAATCATGGCTCTCCCACAAACAAAATCTATATTGGATAAAGTTTTATGAAGGCGTTTTTACATAATCTTTAATTTAAATTTTATAGCACATATTGTTTAAAATTTTTACCTTTCTGCACTAGAAGTGTAATATTGCATATAATAATTACGATAATAATAACATGAATAACGATAATAATAACATGTCTTTTATTCAACCACAGGTGAAATCAACGTTTCTAGCACCAAGTACACCATATAAAGTTTTTATGATAATAAAAAAATTAAAAAACACAAACAGTGTAGGATACGATGGCATATCTACTAGAATAATTAAGTCTGTAAATGATTGTATCTGCCATCATTTGAGTTATATTATAAATTTATGCATAAGTTCAGATATATTTCCAACAGATCTTAAATTAAGTATTATTAAACCTCTTTTTAAAAAAGGATCAAAGGAGTTGATGGAGAATTATAGATCAATAGCATTGTTACCAATATTTTCAAAAGTAATTGAAAAATATTTATATGGTGAAATAAATGCCTATCTCGAGCAAAACAAAATATTATGTGATGAACAGAAGGGTTTTCGTCAGAATAAGGCAATTTTTGATTTTTATAAGAATGTTTTAACTCATTTAGATAAAACAATACCAATTTGTGCCATATACTGCGACATATCAAGTGCATTTGATTATGTGGACCATAGCATTTTAGTAAAAAAATTTGAAGCTTATGGCATTCGGGGAAATGTCATAAATTTGATTAAATCTTATCTGGAAAATCGTCAGCAAGTTATTGAGATCACCAGAGTGAATCTTAACACAAAAATTGAAGAAACGTACACTTCCAAGAAACGGTATGTTTCATACGGAGTACCTCAAGGTAGTGTCCTTGGGCCACTTTTGTTTATTATATATATTAACGACTTACCTAAATCAACCAGCCCTTAGCACATTACATTATTTGCTGATGATAGCACAATGACAATTCTATGCAATGACATTAATATTTATAATTTTAATATAAATAACTCACTGACATCAATAATTTCATGGTTAAATAACAATAATAAAATAAATTAATTTGAAAAAAAAACAATATAATGCACTTTGGACAAAGACTACAGAACCCATTAAAAATCAACTTAGTATATGATAATATTCTGATAGAAGAGGCAGCAACGGCTCGTTTTCTAGGTTTGACCATTGACAGTAGATTAAATTGGAAAGAACATATTGAATTCACACTAGATTAAATTGGACAGAACATATTGAATTGACACTAGATTAAATTGGACAGAACATATTGAATTGACACTAGATTAAATTGGACAGAACATATTGACGCGCTTAGTAAGAAAATTAGTAGTCTGTCATATGCTTTGTATAAGCTTGCGCCAATTATTAATACCGATGCTCTAATCTCTGCATATTACGGTCTTGTTGAGTATATTCTTAGATATGGCATAATCTTTTGGAGCAACTCTACTAATAAAGAGATGATTTTTATAATGCAAAAACGCTGTATACGTGCTATGTTTGGCATCTAGAGCATGGATAGCTGTAAACCACTTTTTATGAAACATAAGATTCTTACATTGCCATCAATTTACATAATAGAAGTAGCCCTATTTGTTAGACAAAACCCGCATTTGTTCCCTAGCTTAATGGATAAAGTCAAACGAACTCGTCGTGATAATACAAGGCTATGCGTTCATCCAGCTAAAACTGCACTACTGCATAAAAGTGTAATTTGTATGGCGCCATTAATTTATAACGAAATTCCAAAGAGCATCAAAGAATTAGATATAAATAAATTTAAGAGCACTCTAAAAATATATTAGTTAATAAGTGTTATTATAATGTACTAGATTTTCTCAATGATAAGACTCTTTAAATGTATTTAATAAATGATTGTAATATAATTAGAAATGAAATATTATTGTTAACATGAGTATTTTAAAATTAACTGTAAGCCTGACATTAGAAATGAACATTAATTTAGGTATTACAACTATTTAATATTTGTACACCATTATTGGTTAAACATGTTGATACCTCTATTAACTAAGACCTACATATAATAAACATATAACCATGTATTGTTAACTATGTACCTACACATGTTTTGCAAATAAATATATCTTATCTTATCTTATGAGACATTTCACATGCAGCCATCTGATCCCAAACTAGGCAGAGCCTGTACTATAGTAACCAGACTGCTGATAAACATACTTATATATTACTATATAACTATATATAAGTATGTTTATCAGCATTTTATATATATACTAACTGATCCGGCACACGTTGTTTTGCCATATTAATTATTTCTAATGAATATTTTGGTAGTCAAATAAAAAATAATTAACTTATTGTGGGATGGGGTTATGACTGAAAGAAGAATGGAGATGATGGCTGTGGTCTATTGACGGCCTATAAAAATAACAAAACACCAACCATTCATTTTCTTAATTCAAAGTACTTCATTAACTAAACTGACATATTTAAAGTTTAACAGTGGGAGAGCCACGCTTCGGCACGTATGGGCCGGCTAGAAAGGAGTGATATCATGGCCTCACAGAAAACCGGCAGTGAAGTAATGCTTCGTCGTACTTCGCCAAGCGAGTTAGGTTACCGGTCCTAACCCTTCCCTCTCTCTATCTTCCCCCCTATCTCTCCATCTCCCCTCGTCTCCTACTCCCACCTTAAAGGCCGGCAAGACACTTGTGACTCTCGAGTTGCAGGTGCCCATTCGCGGCGGTAGTCACTTACCATCACGTGATCCGTCTGCTAGTTAACCCCCTATTCCATAAAATAAAAAGTTTGACATCGACTTGACGGCAATCGATTATTACAATCGATTATACAATCGCACTTTCTATTTTCACTGGGTTAAAAACTTAAAAAAAATTGTACCATTGAAAGTAAAAATACTAATATCGCTATTAAAAAACAGGGGTTGATCGTAGAGGGTTGAAAATTCAGGGTTGTACTCGGTATGTATTTTCTAATGTTGTATCATAAAATTGTTTTTTAACTAATAATTAAAAAAAAAATTTTGGGCGTGGACTACCCTTAACATTTAGGGGGATGAAAAATAGATGTTAGCCGATTCTCAGACATACCCAATATGCACACAAAATTTCATGAGAATCGGTCAAGCCGTTTCGGAGGAGTATGGTAACTAACATTGTGACACGAGACTTTTATATATAAGATTACACTTAGACAAATGACAAATGATCATGCTCATAACACAATTATTTGTCCTGGGTGGGTATCGAACCCAAAACCTCTAGCTCAACAGTTGATTAATAAATGCTTTTAAAGAATGCTGCTCACGTGTAAAATATATATACCTAGAAGATATAGTTTTATTTGTTTCAACGAATAATATACTGTAATGCGATTTATTTTTAGAATATATGCTATTTCACAAACATCTTTTTTATACCTTCATACCACAGACATTCGGATTAAAATGTAATTTAAGGATATTAATCATTTGCATTGCATGGTTGAGTTTAATGAAAATCTTTGTGTGTGACATTATTCACACACAAATATCAGATTCAGGCGCATATTATATATTCAATCTTAGTAAAGATATACGGTTTTACTCACGTTTATACTTCGGGGATGCCCGACTAGTTTTGGACCCGACCGGGCCCTTTATCAAGGGGTGAGGCTTCCTGCGCGCCGGTTGCAGGTTCCAGACTTTTTATTCGAATTTATTCAATTCATTAAATACATTTATATATTGCGAAACGAACTTCGTTCCAACCGGGCGTTGGATAGACACTTCACGCGTTAAATAATTTTCTATTATTTCTCTATATCATGCTTAATTTCACTGTTTACTCTCTTGGATATCCTCTTTCACACAGCCCATCGATATTTTCTTTGCTCGTCTTCTACTCAATTACTACTACGATATGCCATACTAGAATAATCGCTGATCCCTCCGCATTACAATGTCCATGTCGCAGCCAATTAGCTTAGTTAGCCGTTCAATTAACAGCCTAGCCTCTTTACTATACGGCGCCGTTCAACTAGAGGCCTGAATGATATTCAGCCGTAGCGTCTATTACAATATTTATGGTATATTGTTTATTCATCTAATATAATATTAAGTTGGAGATGATTTAATATTAGAAGGGTAGGTCGATTGAACATAAATTTCTAGGTTTAGCTTACGTTAGAACTGTGACCATAACGCACCAGCCGAGCGAGTGAAGCAAGGGTGTCGCGGCAGCGGCCGACGAGTGCCAGAACCGATATAGTAAGGAGGTTAGGCTGTTAATTGAACGGCTAATTAAGCTAGTTGGCTGCGACATGCATACCACAATTATTTATTGCTCTTTAAATTTTCATCCATTGGAGACCCTTCTTCTAATATTTTCTGCACCATCCAGTAACAAGACCTCTCTGCTGGTCCTTAAAACAGAATGCCAACTTAATTAGGTCATATTCGGTTTGCTCCGAATGAAATTAAATACTTTCAACTTTCGCAATCCTTCTTTGAAACCTATTAATCTCACTTTAATCAACTTCAGTACAAAGCATGTATTATTTTTACAAGTGGTCAGTGTGAAATTCGAAATTCAATCGTTATTCATGAGACTGTCCTATTAATATTATAAACGTGAAAGTTGGTGAGGATGTATGTATGTTTGTTACACTTTCACGCCAAAACTACCAAACCGATTGCGATGAAACTTGGTACGTAGATAGCTGGAGACCTGAGTTAACTTATAGGCTACTTTTTATCCCGATATACTGGTGAAACCGCGGGGCGCTGCTAGTACTACTATAATAACGCTAAAGAGTTATTTGTTTAATTGTTTGTGTTAACGCACTTATTTCTAAAATTATCAAACAGATTTAGATCATTATTTTTGCATTAGATAGAGTAGTCATTAAGAAAGGTTAAAGACTATGTAACATGTAACAAAAACGCAGAAACAGAACATATGACCGTGCTAATCACACAATTATCTGTCCTTTGGGGGAATGTAACCCCCTTTGTTTCAGCAGTCAGAATTACTAGCCACCAATAGGCAGTCGTTATTGATAACTATAAAATCTAAAAAGGAAATCCATGATAAATAATTTAAGACCAAAATTACATACCATCATTATCAATTTCATACCCTTTTCCCAATTTTCAATGGGGTCAGCGCAATGTGTAACTTTGTAAAGGGTTTTGGCTGGTCCCTTTTATGGCAGGCCGTCTATAAGGGAAAGAAGAAAGAAGGTAAATTTGTATAAGGAAAAATGGGTTGGGAGAGGAACCTAGATGGGGAACGGGACTGAGATTTCTGTAGCTCGCAGAGGCTGGGGTCGCGTACCCGAATGTCCTGTATTTCTTGTGACTGGAGAGGCCACTAGAACAGGAACCAGCTGGTCATTAGACCTAACTAAATAAAACACATAAATTTTGGTTACAAATTTCTGTGAATGAATATCTTGAAGAGAACTGGATACACTCGTTTTGTTTGTAGGATAAGTTTTAATGTAAATTTTATTACATTTTTATAGCTCACGTGTTGAGGATAGTAAATTTTATTTTAACGTTGGTATGTGGTATCAGTAAAGGGCCACCCTTGTTCGCTTTGTTAACTGTAATGGTCTTGTAAAGGTTTTTAATTATTAACTGACCTCAAAAAGGACAAGATACTTAATTTGACTGCTTTGAAAAAAAAAACCGATTTCAATAAGTTTTATTTTGAATATAATTGGTTATAGTCAGGGTTGGTCCCATTTAAATTTATAGAAAGTATATCACCTCTATGGCTGGACAATTAAGTATATCCCACTAATATTATAAATTTGAAAGTTTGGATGGATGGATGTACGGATGTTTGATGCTCTTTCACGCAAAAACTACTGAACCGATTGCGATGAAACTTGGTATGTACATACACGTGCGCTGCTAGTACATATATATATATATAAACTTTTTAACTGGCGGTTGTTTTGGGGTCTAGGGATCATAACTAGACCTCCTGTGAAGAATTTTTTTAAAACTCGACAACTGGTACCAAACCAATAGGTAGACTTTTCTTCGAAATTTACCTAATAAATCCCATTTTATTTTTTAATTCAGAACTTTATTTTATATGTAAAACTAATCAAATTTAATTAAACTAGGTAAAAGTAAGTGGGACAAGATTGCCACATGCCCACAATCATAAAATTTCCCAACTTTTTTACTTTAGCCATCCTAATACCATATTCATACTTCAATCTCTTCACATATTACAATATTCAAAAGCAGCAACCATGACGTCTCTCGCCCAAGATATATAACTCAACACGTCATTACGTCATAATGTTGACGTAAACGTCAACACCTGCCACGGTACGTTGACGCGACAATATTGTGTGGTTAATTAATGTGAGCGACAAATATTGCGATCGGTAGTCGCTCCACGCTAGTTGGGAATTGACTATTTGTTTAATTATGTTTACTGTCTTGTATTTAATTGACTTATTAACGCTATTTCTGGTAGAAGAATTTCACTCTAAAATATTCTATAACCGACACCTACCACTTCATTTTGCCACTAAATCCATCCTAAGGTTGTCTGGTAGAGATCACTCTCAGCGATAAGACCGCCTATTGTACATAAAAATAATATTAAAATCAAGCATTGTAGTTTTATGTTTTATGGTGTATGATAAAGAATATTCTATTCTATTCTATAACTTATTTAGAGTCTGATCAAAATATACAGTGCCCATTTTTAAGGTTCTGTACCTCATAAGGAAAAAATGGAACCCTTATAGGATCACTTTGTTGTCCGTACGTCTGTCTGTCTGTCAAGAACCTTTTTCTCAGGAACGCGTAGAGGTATCAAGCTGGAATTCATATCAAATACTCAAGTCTACTGTCCTTTGGAGCTGTGAAAAAATCCAACTTCTAAGTCAACGCAATCAAAAGATACAGCCGTTTATGCCGCAAATTTCCGCCAATTTTCGACACTCGCATGGGAATCAAAATTTACAGGGTACTTCCCGTGAACTCAGAACCTTGAAATTTGGTACGAAGCAACGTCTTATAGCACAGATAAAGGAAAAATTGCGAAAACCGTAAATTTTTAGTGACATCATATAATAAAAATATTTTACGGAACTCTCGGTGGGCGAGTCCGACTCGCACTTGGCCGGTTTTTTTATACTAACTAGCAACAGATGATGATACATCCATTTGTAAGTAATACGTTAAAAAATCGGATCAGTTGAGATAATCAGCGTCTAATTTAAACAAGTTATAACTTGTCTGTCGGCTTACAAAGAAATAGTATTAAATAATAAAAATATTAACCCAGTACGTAACTACTTAGTAATCTGTGGTAATAGTGAGGTCGTGTTTTAAGTTGTCGTACATCATGAATTTTGAACAACGCAACATCATTAATAATTTAATTTTGTTTTATGTTTATTATGTTGCAAAAAACTGCATAAGAAGCTCATGAACTATTAACATTAGTATATAACGATAATCTGTTGACCAGAAAAAATGGGCAAATGGACTTCTGCTTCATCACGATAACGCGACATATCACACCTCACTTTTGATTCCTGACTTTTTGACCACAAAAAACATCGCCATACCAGCTAGAAATCGCATAGTATATATAACTTATGCGATTTCTGGCTCTTCAGAAAATAAAAGGAAAGCGTTTTAGCCGTAGCCGAAGGTCCTTTCCAAAGATGCCTTCCAGAAATGATTCCAATAATAGAACCAACGGTAGAATAAAGGTATTGCCTGCTAAAGAAAAGTATTGAAGGAAATAAAATAAAATTGATGTAAGCGTCTCCCTTTGTTCGTAATAAAAAATTTCACCGTATATTTGACCTAATTATAATAGGAAATATAAAATGAAAATAAGCTATAGAATTTTCTAGAGGCACAATAGATTTCCCTCTTGGCTAGATTTAACCCTTGGCCACAGAGAGGAGTGCTAACACTCCTTCCTAGATATGCGTGCGCAAGATTCGAGCGCTATGCCTCACCTTCTTTGAACCCCTTTTTCCTTCGTTGATCCGATAAACGGGTGAACGTTACTGTCCATCAGCCTAGGATAAGAGCTTGGTAAACTCTGGGCCGAACGGTGTCCACTGTTCTCAAACAAACCCAGAGATAGCTAACTTGCCGACTAACGATGCTGTACCCCAATCTTCCACGATATACAAGAGCAGTAGATACTATGCTCGGGTTGTACCGTTTTTAAGTCTTCTGTTTGTGGTTATATCACAAAAAAAAACCGACTAAGTGCGAGTCGGACTCGCACACCGAGGGTTCGAGGGATTTTTATTATATGATGTAACTAAAAATTTACGGTTTTCGCAATTTTTCCTTTATCTAATAGTTTTTGTGATTACAGACTTATATTTTGTGGTTGGAAAGTTTGACTTTGTTGTTAATAGATGTATTTGGAGTATTTTGAGAACTGCAAAGTTAAGTTTGTCTTTCGAAAAGGCAGGCAAAAATCTTCGAGATCTGATTCCCGAGATGGACGTACTATCTACACACAAGTTTGTTTGTTTACGGAACCCTCGGTGCGAGAGTCAGACTCGCACTTGTACGGTTTTCTTTTTGTCCTGATAATGAGTATGATCAGCAGATGTTCATGATGGAAACGCAGAAGTTGGCACAACTGAGTGTGGTGTCATGAATGATTATAGATTCTGGTAACCTTTTACCATTAGCAGAACCTTGAACAAAAGGGTTCAATAATATACTTTGAAGCAAAATAGTGTCACTTAGTATTCAAAATTAATTGGCAACTAATTTCATGTGATTTGCGAGAAGTGTAAATAAATAAATAAAATGATGTATTGTCTCACATGGTAACACTATAAAGTAAACTTATTTCATACATTTAGAAAGATACATAATATCCTTTATCGTATATTATGTGCATATAAATCGGAGTCTTCCTTCTCTAGAGAGACTCAAAATTAGATCACAATTATTTATATTAAATACAACTTACTTTTTTTGTCTGTCACGTCTAGCCACCATATTATAGTCTATGGTTCAAATGTGAATCTGCTGCGCCAACGCCATCTAGGGAAGATTACACTAGATATATTACATCGATTTCGGTGTTCCCACGGCATCATGCATTACTGTACCAAACCGTAAATATCCAGCCATTTGTTACAGTTTCAACAGAATCGTTCAGTTCGAGTCGCGAAATGGGCGAAGCATTCAGTGCTCTCTAATGATGCGTGCAGAACAATTAAAATAGTCTGTTTCCCTTTACAATGCAACGATGGTAATGAGACGTGAATGGCTATCTTTAGAAACATGTGGATACGACACTGAAATATTTTTTAAGGTAATCCTATAAAAAAAAAAAGATATTTATGAAAAGAACAAGCATGTAATTAGAGGCTCGTGGCTAGGTGGTAACCGCGTAGGTTAGCATATTATAAGGTTAATTAATACTAGCCAGGTCAGTCTTAGGGTGGGTGTTCATTCTTAACACATTGAGACTCCTCCGTGCTTCGGAGAACTGAGAGCTGTGAAGGTCTGATGTCAGTCACTTCACGTAAAATATCGAAGTTCGGCCGTATCGTAATAAGACTAAAAACCGACTCCAACATAATTGGGTAAAGGCGCGGAGGATGATGAACAATCATATAATAAATAACCTTGTATATTATTTATAAGTCAAACACTTTGTATGTAAAAAGAACTTATTATTTTTTCATAAGTGCAGGTTATTGTTTTTAAATTTGGAACTTGTCTTTCTTTAAATTCTATTTGAAAAAAAAATAAAATAGACTGATTTGAATATTACCAGCAGTGAAAGTGCCTACTGCTGAGTGAGGCCAGTCTACCAAAGATAGATATTTCTATAATATTTCTGCAATAATAATATCTTTGAGTCGTATGATTGCATTTTTTAAGCAAAATACGATTGAGCTTCCTACTTGTATTTAAAATTTAATATGAATTGTAGTAAGACTTTTTGACAATTGTGTTGGAAGTTTTTGAGCTTCTTAACAAGTCGTAAAGTTATGATTGCTGGAGTGAGCAAAAGTTTCCTGCTTGTAGTATTCTTAGACTTTAGAAAAAAATATTCTAATTGCGTCTTCCACATTTTTTCTTTTTAAAGGCAACTCCCACACTTAGAATAATTCCTGAGTCGCGGAGGACTTTACAAGAAACATTCAAACAACGGACACAAAGCCAATTATTGGCAAGACTTTAACCATTGCGCCATGCGTTCAATCAAATTTTTGTAATGGAATAGGCGTTTGTCTTCTGAGACATTAATACAATGTTTAAACAATTGGCATGTAATTAGCGGTTCTTGTTTATTGCCATTACTTTAATTTTAATTAATTTAGTTAACTAAGTAATGTGTTTAATTAAGTAGTAAGTAAACGTCAAAAACCTCCTACATATGACGTTTTTGTACGTTAATTGTTTTATATAAAGTAAATCTAATACGTTTTAACGAGCTATTGTTATATATATGTATATATATACAATCTGAATCTCGGAAACGGCTCCAATGATTTTCATGAAATTTCGTATGCAGGGGCTTTCGGGGGCGATAAATCGATCTAGCTAGGTTTCATTATTAGAAAACTTGAAAAAAAAACCGAGCTCGTTCATCCAGGTACTGTATGTTCAACTGAGTAGTGAAAATAGAAAAATAGTAATGCAAAATCAAAAAAAGGCATGTCCATACTATTCTCTACTAATGGAATCAGATTTTATGCGTCAAGTAACTTTATATGCATTCATACAAGTAAACATTACATTAAATACTTTGTTCATTTTATTTATAACTAAGATTACTTTTAACTGCGTTCGGAAGAATATTTTAAATTTTAAAAATAATATTAACGCGTAATTTTTTTTCCTTTTTTTAGTGAGCAGTTTGCACAGCGCTATGTAGTCACGAATAAAATATAGCTTAGAATAACTTCTATTGAACCTCTGAACTTCGGAAAATATATTTACCAATGTTTACTGCCTATGTCTGTATAAAGATGTGTGTTTTTAGAAATGATTCTGGACTATCTTTTGCCCGCGGTTTCACCTACAAATCCTGTGTCCTTATGAGTGCCAACGTGATATAAAATTTCATGTTTATCGGTTGAGTAGTTTAGGTTTAAAAGTTTAACAAACAAAGAAAAAAATAAAAAAGTGGCATAGTCTAAGAACGGTGTGTCTTGTGTGATCACTGTTCTCTAAAAATAGTATAAAAATAGTTGCCGGCCTTTTAGGAGTAGCGGAAGAGGGGGAGAGAGAAGGGTTAGGGCCTCCGGTAACCTCACTCACTCGGTGAAAAGCAATGCAATCATTGCTTTACTGCCGGTTTTCTGTGAGGCCGTGGTATCACTCCGGTCGAGCCGGCCCATATGTGCCGAAGCATGGCTCTCCCACGAACAAATTATCTAGCCTAAAATGATACATCTCCTTTGGCTATATAGATCTATTAGACATTCTAATGTCAGCATATTCAGTACTAATTCCAATTAATTAATTCGACATTGATAATTCAATTAATGCAAATAAGATGTTTTGATATGATGATATATTCAATATGTTTGTAATAATACTGAGAGAGTACCACTATACTCGTACTGTGGCACTTGTGAGTCTGGAGTTGCAGGTGCCCATGGGCGGTAGTCATTTACCATCAGGTGACCCGTCTGCTCGTTTGCCCTCTATACCTTAAAAAATAAAATATATAAATTTTGCTTCTATTTATTTATAGTTGTCTGTAAGAGTGACGTCACCTCACTGTTTTATAGATTGATACATACCACTTTGATTTTATAGTACGAGTATGTATCTTATATTATAATTGGTAATGTAAGTTAGTTTGTTTGTTACCTCGTCACACTTTAACTGCTACACAAATCATCATTAAATTTTACATACGCGTTGTCAGAATTATCAAAAATATTATAGGCTACCTTTAATCCAGAATAGCGGTTAAAAAAGAAATATTAGGAAAAGTAATTTATGACAGGAGTAAAAAATTAGACATATTTTTTTGTAGAGCACAGATCGTTTGTTTTCATTTTATGCAAGTCCTTTTTTTTTACTTTTTCTAACTTATTAGCTCCGCACCGCGGTTTTACCGTTTACCGGTCCCGTAAAAATATCGGTATAGAATGTAGCCTATGTGTTAATCCAGGTCTCTAGCTAACTACATACCAAGTTTCATCGCAATCGATTTTGTAGTTTTTGCGTATAAGAGTAAAAAACATTCATACATCCCCACAAACTTTCACTTTTATAATATTAGTAGGATCTATGATCAGAGGTAACACCTGTGTTAATAAAAAATATATAAAAATAAGAGAATCGAAAGGTCAAAATAAGACCACATGGTGGAACAATGAGCTGGAAAAGCTAAGGAAAACCACACGACGTACCTTCAACAGGGCTACCAAACCGAAAGAGTGGGAACGGTATAGAAAAGCCCTGACAGTGTACAACAAACAGATCAGAAAAGCCAATAGAGCGTCATGGCGACGTTTCTGCCAGGATATTGCACAAACGCACAAAGCTGCAAGAATCCAAAAAGTACTCGCCAAGACACCAAAAAGCTATCTAGGTTTGCTCAAAAAACCAGATAACACCTACACGACCACAGAAGAGGAAACACTGAAGCTTTTAAGAATCACCCACTTCCCAGGATCGTACCCAACCGATAACGAAGATTCCAACCCAAAGGACTCCATCCACAGGGTACAAAACTCCGACTGGAACTTGGCCAGTGCAATCTTCAGGCCCAACCAAGTAAAATGGGCTATAAGCAAATTTAAGCCCTTCAAATCACCGGGGGAGGATGGTATTTTCCCAGCACTGCTGCAACATGGAATTGACATTCTCCTTCCGCATCTGGTAAAACTTACGCCCGAGGAGTCATACCAGATCAATGGTCACAGGTCACGGTACGCTTCATACCGAAAGTAGGAAAAAGGGACTATTCAGTTCCGAAATCCTTTAGACCTATAAGTCTTACCTCTTTTCTTCTAAAAGCTATGGAAAGAGTACTAGACCAGCATATTAGAGCAACGTACTTAGTAGAAAGACCACTAAGTCCCTACCAACATGCTTACCAAAAGGGCAAATCCACGGAAACAGCTTTATTAGATCTGATCGACCTAGTGGAGAAGGCTCTAGAGGATAAGCAAACTGCTCTATGTGCTTTTCTCGACATTGAGGGCGCTTTTGACAATACACCCACAGCAACAATCTTCAGAGGAATGAATGCAAAGGGCATTGATGTCACCACCATAAAATGAAAGCATGCTCTCAAACAGAATTGCGACAGTTTCACTAAATGAAACATCGCACAAATTTTATACGACACATGGGTGGCCACAAGGAGGCGTCCTATCCCCACTACTTTGGACCCTCGCTGTTGACCAACTCCTTGTAGAAATGTCTAACCTCGACTATGACATATAGGGCTACGCAGATAGCCTAGTGGTCATAGTCAGAGGACCATGCCTCCACACCATCTTAACACTACTACAAGGAGCACTCAACACCATCAACAACTGGTGCAGAGATAACGAATTATCAATTAACGCAGACAAAACTACGATAATTCCATTCACAAAGAAAAGGAAGCTGGAAAGTTTGTCAAATCCAAAACTAAACGGCAAAATCCTTTCTTTCTCTAGTGAAGTCAAGTACCTAGGGGTCACACTTGACCAAAAGTTAACCTGGAACTCACATATCACAAACATAGTCCATAAAGCAAAAATGGCTTTATGGATGAGCTGTCGCATGGCCGGCGCCAGATGGGGACTTCAGCCCAAGATTGCCCTATGGCTATATACGGCGATTGCAAGGCCAATCGTAACGTATCGAGCTGCCGTCTGGTACCGTAAGGTAAGCCAAACGACTACCTCGAACAAATTAGACAGCCTACAACGTACGGCTTGTTTAATAACCACTGGTGCGCTATCCTCGACGCCAGGGGAAGCTCTAAATGCACTACTAAGCCTGACTCCGCTCAGCATCTAAATGCAAAAAGATGCTGCCAAAAGCATATACAGGATATGTACACAGACGAAACCAAAGCGGCAATCACGAACACTAAACTCACTAAAAGAGTCGGTTTTTGGAATAAAATCTCTGAACATGCCAGCGGATGACATGCAAACAGAGATCGACTTCGTAAGAAGGTACACAGTAGACATACCACAGAGGGATACATGGCTGGAAGGCCTCCAATCCAACAAAAGTGGTAGTCACGAGTGGTACACCGACGGGTCCAAAAAAGGCCCTGATGTAGGTTGTGGAGTTTACGGAGAGAGGCCAAAATTCAGGTGGAGCGCCAACCTGGGAACAGAGGCCTCCGTCGTTCAGGCTGAGCTCTCTGCATTAAACATGTGCGTGGAGATCAACCTTGAAAGGAAAGTAAAAAATCAACACATCTACATCAACTCAGACAGCCAAGCGGCGCTCTTGGCACTAGGCAATTTTGAGACTAGCTCAAAACTAATACAAAATTGCAAGAAAAACCTGAACACACTGGGGCAATCAAACAAAATTACATTAAGATGGGTACCAGGCCATTCAGGCATCGATGGCAACGAAAAAGCCGATGAACTCGCCAGAGCTGGCGCAGACAACCGACCGCATGGCCCAGAGCCATTCTGCGGCATCAGCAAACAGCGAGCGTATTCTATCATAAACGCCAAATATACATCATTGGCTATTAAGAGATGGAAGACCACGACTGGTCTAAGACACTCGAAAGCCATAATAAAGGGCTATGATAATAAAGTATCTAAAGAACTTCTGAAGCTCAAAAGATACAAAACCTGTGCAGTAACAAGAGTCCTCACCGGACACTGCAAACTGAACAAACATATGTTCAACCTAAAATTGGGTGAGAACACAATTTGCAGATTCTGTCAAGAAACAGAAGAGACTGCAATGCATATTTTATGCTCTTGTGGCCCACTAATGCGGCACCGAAGTATTTACCTAGGGTTGCACATCATGCAACCGCAGGAAATACAAACAATCACTGCTGATAGGATCTGGAGGTTTCTCGAAGCCATTAGTCTGAGCAGTAAACTGTAAACCAGAGGTGCGCTACAAAAGACCAGAAATGGTCGAGGTAGCACCAGGCACCCAAATCAATAATAATAAAACACTGTGTCCGTGTTGCTGTCGTAATTTAGCACGAATAAACAGAAGGTGAGGTGCAACAAGAGGTGTTTAACCTCTGATTGAAGACTCATGAGTAGAGATCGGATAATCGGATGCATATTTACCTAAAGTAATTTTTTTGGATAACAAATTATGGAAGCGGCTTCTAAGTATATTTTTATTTAGGAATGCAGTTGTATTGTTGCGTCGCTACTTGCGCACAAGCAAGTATAATTTGCCGTCTCACTCGCACTCTTACAAAATGCTTACATTTCCTGGGGTTTAATAGGCCCGATTTGACTCTTGTTACAAAGTAATGTGGTTGTTTTTGCTTCGTCAAAAATCACTGACAATAAAAGTAGGGAAAAGCAACCATTATACGTTGTAACAGAGCAAGTGTCATTTGTGTCAAACTGGGGTTTATTACATCTCACGGAGTATAGGTACACTTAAATTTGAATTTCCCGAAATCGCGGGATTCTTTCGATAAAAAAGTGCTTTCCATAATAGCCAACATCTCTACTTTAGGTAAATATGCATCCGAATATCCGATCTCTGCTCATGACCCATACTCTGCTTTGATCGTCTAACTACAATAAGTACTTGTCTCTTGTTTTCCTTAGAGTGAAGCTAAGTCTCCTCCTAGAACAGTTTCCCAAGAGCTGGTAGCCATGAAGTAATTAGGAGAGCATTCGAACCAGTTGACTTAGGCGCTACTGGGCCACCAAACAAACAACCTCGACTTATACAAGTTTAATTAATTGCTTGCGCTCTACACTTGGGGACAGGATAATAGATGCACTGGAAAAATGTTAGGGAAACTGCATATAGATACAGTCTGTGCCATAGCACGCCGGTTACAAAACATCAAATTACTCGTTTATGAAACCATAAATAAAAAGACATTTTTGATGACAAAATACACCTATGACCCAAACTTTTGATTACACAAAAAAAAAATGTAAATTTTAACTATTCGACCGAATGAGACACAAAAGCATAACAATCGCTTTAGAGTTTCATTGATGTTGCGACCTAAACATACTAATTAAATTCTGAGTCATCTAGTGAAGACAAACCGAACTACGTGGTAACTATTGAATTTCAATTGCGCAACTAGTACATTTTTGTTAGAAACAACCTGATGACTATTGCTATAACCTATCAAAATCACTAAATAACCGTAACCACGTGTATTTATAATGCACGCCTAGCCTTTTTATCACCCCACAATTGTCCGCCTTTTGTCAAAAATTAATATCTATGAAATTAACTAATTTTTATAAAACAGTGGTGCCGATTCTATTGTACACTCGACTAAACTAAAACCTGACTTAATTTCTTCATATGAAATCAACCTTGTATTCTTCGTAATAAGGTACTGGTTGTTACTGGCATCTATTTCTCAGCGCCACTAAATTTCACTAAAACCTGTCAACGTATACTCAACTTTATTTCCACGCAGCGAGAGTCTCCATTTATTCAAATGCTGTATAATTGCCGTATAAAAACTTGTTCGAAACGAACTAAGATGACGTTATTTTAATCGACACCTACGAAGACGCTTACTAAAAACACAGAGCAAAAGAGATGGCATTCAACGGATAGCGGCTCTCGCTACGTGGTATTAAAGTTTATTTAAGCGTATCAGTCTTTAGTCGACAAATAAATTACTTATTTCGATAGCGACATATGTTACCTACTTGTTTCAATTTGAAATAAGATCTTGTTTTGAAGTGTACAAGGTTTACAGCTTATATGAAAAAAATTTAGTGAATTTTAATTTAGCGAGTGAAGTAACAGAATTGGGGCCAGTGAACTGCTTTATCATCTACTATAGTTTACTGCTATGTTTAATTAAATAAAGACGAGTTTTTGATATTTCGACAACATGTTCAACTTCGAAACGTCATTCGTTAGGCCGCGCTGAATATTGTTGTTGTAAACCTTCAGTAAAGAAAAATATTTAGACTTCTGTGCTACGGTAACATATCTACTGCAATTAATATTTTGAAAAAAAAAAAGATAATACGCAACGAAAAAATGTTACTTACAGAACAAACCCATATGAACTTCATGAACCTAAAGTGATTTTGAGATTCCAAACTAAGGTTTAAGAACGTACTAGAGAACAATTTGACAACAAATTCCGTGTTTTCGCAGCATTTATCATATTTTACAGCAAAATAATTATAACATTGGCTAGTAGGTCATACAATAACAAAATAAAATCTACCAGGAAAAATATATATTTACCTTATATTTGCGATTATCTTTATTTACTGTGTCCATTTAATTTTGCACTACAGTGTAAAAGTAACCAATTTCTACATGAAACCTCTCAGCTTGTCTTATCACACACTTGGTAGTTTTAATTGTTTTTAAGTGTGTGTATGTTGCTGGCAAACCTGATATTACGTAGATTTATGAACCTAAAACGAAGACATACATAATATATTATATACTAGAATAATTTTTTTGGCAAATCTTTTTATGTTTTTTTAAACAGTATTTTTTTATGGTATAGGGGCAAACGAGCAGGCGGGTAACCTATGGTAAGTGACTACTGGTGTCCATGGGCATCTGCAACTCAAGAGTCACAAGTGCGTTGCCGGCCTTTAAGGTGTGAGTAGGGGAAGGGTGAAAGAGGGAGAGAAGGGTTAGGGTCTCCGGAAACCTCACTCACTCGGCAAAAAGCAATGCAAACATTGCGTCACTGCTGGTTTTCTGTGAGGCCGTATTATTACTCCGGTCGAGCCGGCCCATACGTGCCGAAGCATGGTTCTCATACGATTACTTAGCAACAGAAAAAATTTAATAGAAGAGCAAAAATTTCTAAAAAGGAAGTAAAAATTAGACTGAGCTACCTCAATGGTTTTCTATTTTTTACGTGTATCAACTATTACGGGAATCAAACTGACGTAAAGTACATTCTAATCTTGATACTTGAGCTTTAAATAAATAGATCACTGGTGTTGTGGCGATACGAACGCGGTACAAGGTGTTTTGGAGTAACAGCGACTTGATCTTAAGCACCAGAAGAAAACTAGACCTACTTGGAGCTGGTTAACCGCAGGCTACTAAAGATGGCATGGAGCAGAAATATATTTTTTTTTTTTAATTTCTTTTTTAAAAAGACAACTCCCGCGTTAGAAATAATCCTGTGTCGCGGGGGGCTTCACAAATATTCAAACAACGGACACAAAGAACACCCAGACTCGGGATAACTATTTGTGGATCACACAAATTTTTTGTCCCGTGTAGGATTCGAAACCCACAACACTCGGCGCGGCGTAGTGGCGAGGTGACCACTTAAACCATTGCGCCATCCGTGCAGTCTATTTATTATATATTTAAATTATAGAAATTGTATTCTAATGTAATAAAATAAAATAACTTTTAATACTGAGAATCCAGATTTGCTACAATAAGCCAAAAAAGAATAATATTACATACCAAGCATACCATATATATTTTTTTAATAAAGAATACTAGTAACGTGGGTAACACATTACTAGTATTCTTGTTAACCCCTCTAGCTAAGCTTAATGCTTGTGTTAAGAGTGGGTTCACGTCGGTAGTGCACTGGAACCCGCAACCTCTTGATCGCAAGTCCGACGCCTAAGCCATTACGCTACTGACGCTTTTAGCATAAAATGCCCGCATCATTGTCCACCCCCTGGCAAAAGCCTTCTCTAATTCTTTCCACTGATTCCTTTCTCTCGTGACTTGTCTTCAGTAAGGTTCTGCTGCCATCTGGATCTCGAAAATAAACAGAGGCAACACTGTAGATGGGAATCTAGTGTTGTCTGCCTCTGTTTATTTTCCAGTTTCTGGGACACCAATACTCCAGTTCTTTTCTATAGAGCACATCATGTGGCCAGTCTATTCCAACGATTCTTCTTAAGCCGAGAATGCTTCTTTCTTTGGAGTGCTGATATGTCGAAAGTATTGCTATCAAAGGTAAGATGAGGATGTACGAATTGAACAATTTGAGTTTCATAGACATACATCATTTTTATCTTACTTACCCTACGTAATATTATAAGTACTAGTAAATATATATTCTATAGTACTAAATAAATAAGTTACTATGGAGATCCCTTTGACACTTAACATATGACTACGTATAAGTGTACAAAATAAGGCGAAACAAAGTTCCAATAAGTAAATATCGGCGGTCAGCTCACTATTCAGGTATAGCATCAGCTGTTTCGGATGCACTTTTAAAAAAATAAATAGGAGCTTCATAAACAAAACGCAATAAACATAACAAAATAATAATTTTAATCCTATTTTTTCTTTATTTATTTACATTTTTCAGTCACATTTAAGACATATCCTACTAATATGATAAACGTGAAAGTTTGTGAGGATGTATGGATGTGTGGATGTATGGATGTTTCACGCCAAAACTACTGAACCAATTGCGATGAAACTTGGTATGTTGATAGCTGGAGACTTGGATTGACATGTAGGCTACTTTTATCCCCATATTCCCACGGGATCGGGACTTACGCGGGTGAGACCGCGGGACGCTGCTAATTATATAATATACAGTAGCATCCTATTATAATATTCTGTTTTGAACTCTTTTAAAGAAGAAATATTTATTAAACGCAGATACTTTTAACTTTTTAAAATATTGATACTAAAGTTATTGAATTTTTGTTGTTAATTATTATAATAAAGTATTTTAGTAGTGTTTTTTAGATTTTTTATTTTTAACGGTCCCAGTCAAGCAATAAAAAAAATATCATATTATTTTATTTACTTTGTAATGATAATGATTATGACTTTGACAGTAATTTATAAACATTAGCGCGAGTGAAGCCGCGGATGGATGGATGTTTGTAACTCTATCGCGCAAAATGGCTAAAGGGATTGGGATGAAATTTGGCACAGAGATAGACAATAGTCTGGAATACCACAATTTCAAAAAAATCATTTATTAAAATATTTAATTATTTTATTTAAAAGAGCAAGTATTGTATATACTTATTTTTTGGGTAGGGGGCACACAAGCAAAGTGTTCACCTGATAGTAAGTGACTACCGTCGCCCATACACACCTGCAACTCAAGAGTCACAAGTGCATTGCTGACCTTTAAGGAGTACGTTTTTTTTTGAAGACTTGAAGATCGTATGTTTCTTTAAGACGTATTTTGAATTTTCAACCAAAAATATAGAGGGTGCCTGAAAAATGTTGAGGCCCTCCGACCCTCAAATAAATCGTAAGTAGGCAAACCTGATGAGTAATTACCCACTTTAACTGAAATTGCCAGTTAATGCTGTCATTAACTGAATTCCCCTCATCAACTTGAGCGGTGCCTCATTACATTTTTCAATAATCATGGTAGACGTTTGGATAAAGTCACGATTTTTATTCCTGCCTTTCTTAATAACTAAGGTGGCAAATTTGCATTCAGTAGGTCTGATTGCTAGCTCTTAGCTTTTCACACTTGCAACACAACAGCCAATCGTTGCCCTATTGTTGCAAAATTTATGACGAAGTGAATAGAAATATTTGTACCCTTTTTTTAATACCTACTTAAAGTTTATACAAGATGTTTTTAAAATTAAATTAAATTGTACATATTTTTTTTTTTTGAGTTTTTCTTTCCGTTACTAAGTTAATAACTAAGTAAAATTTAGTTTTTATGGATTTTCTCAAAAAGTGAGTGAATAGTTCTAAAATGAAGAAATACGTACGATTTAAAACCTTTAACTTCACACGTTCACCTGCTTATATGAGAAACCGAAGTTCAAACGATCATAACTTGTAAACGGATGCTTATAGGAGAAACCGAAGTTCAAACGATCATAACTTGTAAACGGATGCTTAAAGGAGAAACCGAAGTTCAAACGATCATAACTTGTAAACGGATGCTTATAGGAGAAACCGGAGTTCAAACGATCATAACTTGTAAACGGATGCTTAAAGGAGAAACCGAAGTTCAAACGATCATAACTTGTAAACGGATGCTTATAGGAGAAACTGAAGTTCAAACGATCATAACTTGTAAACGGATGCTTATAGGAGAAACCGAAATTCAAACGATCATAACTTGTAAACGGATGCTTATAGGAGAAACCGAAGTTCAAACGATCATAACTTGTAAACTAATGTTTATAGGAGAAACTGAAGTTCAAACGATTATAACTTGTAAACGGATGCTTATAGGAGAAACCGAAGTTCAAACGATCTTGTAACTTGTATCGAAACTTGAAAACGGATAGTGTTTTTTTTTTATTTTTTATTGTAACTGCATGCTAGAGTCATGCCCTTTTAGTGATTTGAGAAAGTGTTCTATTTTCAAATACACCCTGTATAGAAAAAAAGCGTAGAAAGTTAACTTTTTACACAATATGCATGGGCGTACCCAGCTTTTAGCCAAGTGAGGGACAAACTTTGTTTTTGTCATCCCAGAGGCGTGGGGGGGGGGGATTTTAGTTTTTGAAGCCAGCTAACCTCCCCTGTCTCCCCCCCCCCCTTGGTACGCCCATGAATATGTGCTATAAAGTTGAAAATGATGTAAAAACATAAAACTATGGGGGTCCAATATATATTTTGACCTATCATGGTACAACAGGCTATACAATGACAGCACAGGTTATACTGGTGTTATAAAACAAAACATTGAAAATGGTTTAAATTCGACCGCAAGGAAATATCTCTTGTTTATATTATATTATTATATAAATTTCATGAATATGCAAAGACAATTTTTTAAGTAAATTTGGCGCACCGAGGAATGTGAAAATTTTAATGTTTAAAGCTCATATGGAGAAATGTAGAAAGCGAACGTTTTTAATCAATGTATTATGTGTTTTGTATCAATGTATTATGTGGAAGTTATAGATCGACACAAGCAGGCAGTAGATTTTGGTGTTTTTCACCTAATTTACCACGACAATCCAGTACATGCTGTGGCGTCTGTTTGTGCCGATCTATGATTTTAACTCTAGCTTCAATTTAACGTTCATAAATGTCACTTAGTGTCTTAATTGAATAAATGATTTGGAATTTTGAATTTTTTGAATTTTAATTAAAAAAATTTACTTACAAATAGGCAAAGAAAATACCGTTAAGACCCGTTTTTTGCCAAATTGTGAATCGATTTTCTTTATTTTTTTGTAGATATTGATGAGTTCCAATGAAAAAAAAATGGAATCAGATACTTTTTTATTATTCGTATATATACGTAAAGACAAAACAATACATTACCTTTCTGTCCTCTGTTGGTTAACCGATTTTTGACTTGACGAATGACAGTTCAGATTGCGCTGGTATCAATAGCTAGATTTTGTTACAAATAAGTCAAGTAAATGAAACAAGAATAAAGATATCTTGGTCAATGTTCGACCACCAAGCGATATGTTATATTTTTAATACAAAACTTTATCTAGTGGTAAGCATGATCATTCGCCCAAGATTAGTAATATCAAACGCATTACTAACCCTGTCTCCAACTCACTAATAGAAAACTTCTGTTGAACGGGGCGCTGAGCTCACTCATTTGGTCATTTGATACTACCAAACGCGTGTCTAAGGCCTTATCAATATTCTCTCCTACAGCAGTGAATACAGCAGATGAATCCCAACCAAACACACCCTAGACAACACCCACATCTGCTGAAATTATCTAAATCCGCTCCCCCCCCGCCTCTTTCCTCCCCCTAGCCGTGACAGATAAGTCCCAAAAGACCGTACAAATACGCCTTTATTTAGACGTCTTAGTGATGTTCTTTTTTTAATATAATTTTGTATTATACTATAACTAAAATATTATACTCTGAATTGCCTGACGTTTCGACCAGGTTGCACTGGCCGTAGTCACAGGCTGGATGACTTAACTGACTGACTGACTCCCGTGGAAATATTAACTTCTTTTTTATGATGGCCAGCACAGTATCTGACTTTAGTTGTAATTAAGTCAGCGTGTCGGTAAATCCGAAAAACTCTAACTTCTTTATTGGCGAAATAGCTAATCAAAGTTCAAAGATATAGACGAACTAGTAGCGCCTTGCGGTATCACCCGCGTAAGTCCCAATCGGAATATCGGGATAAAAAGTACCCTATGCGTTAATCCAGGTCTCCAGCTATCTACATACCAAGTTTCATCGCAATCGGTTTAGTGGTTTTTGCGTGAAAGAATAACAAACATCCATCCAACCATCCATCCAAACTTTCACATTTATAATATTAGTGGGAGTGAAGGGTTAGGGTGTATTATTTATCAGCCAGCCCTAACTGTTGGAATTTCATTATTGATATTTTGAATTAATTCCGAATTTAACCGTAACATTACACGTGTAGGGTGGAAATGGGTGATATGTACTTATTGATCTTGAGTCAAGTTAACTGAATACATTTTTTTTACATCAAACGACACGACGCCGATATTATCTGTGCTGACTATTTCATAAGTCTTGCCCCACATTTTAGATGAGGCGTTTTTATAGATTGAGATATTTTTAATAAAATTATTATTATTTAGGGAGTTCATAAAATGTATGTCCCTGTTGTTAAAATGCTAAAGCAATCTTCATAATGTTAACTATTTTTTAAAGTACACAACAAATTGCTCAATTAATCATGTGTCACTTGATAAAACAATTCAGTGTATTGTAATCTAAAAGAATGTATTAAAAAGAAGAATCAATAAACAACTCAAACGTGTCTTTGTCCCTGCATTTACTGATATCCGTTACAAATGTGCTGTCACATACCAGTCTAATTATATGTTTAATATCTTATTTCTGTTCATTGTGACCAAAACCCTAATTATTATTTTTCCAAAATAAAAGTAGCCAAGTTACTCCTTACAACTACCAGTGAAAGTCGGTCTACCCGCTCGGGAGACTAGCCGAAACAAACAGACAGGTAGACAAAAAATTTAGAAATTGTTTCTTTGGTATATGTACCTTGTCAACATGTTTATAGTAAAATGCTGTTAATATGACATTACACACAGACACTTTAATTTTATTTATTTGTATTAATTTATTTATTTTGTTATTATGGTACTGTCATTGAGTAGGACCCAGGGCCATTTTGTAGGATAATATGGTACCGTCAAGAGCTAAAAAGCACAGGCTTTTAAAAGCTATCATGATGATCTAGTCAATTCTTCCTCGCAGTCATCGTATTTTAGGGGTCTTAGACCACTGACAACATTGTCATGTAAATAAAATTTTAGTTTGTTATCATAGCAGTCTAGAATGTATAAGTCACAGATTAAGACATAAAAAACCTTTAACACATATATATTAGTACTAGACACTCTGTATTTTAATATTGTAAACTCTCTGCAGTTTTTTTTTATTGAGAAATGGCATAGACGTTTGTCTTTCAACTCACCTGATGGAAAGTGACGATGAAGACGAAGATCGTACACGCCTATCTAAGAGAAACCTATTCACTCTCCACTTGAACGCTCCAGGATTATGAAAAATAGACGCAGGTAGGTCATTTCACACCTTAGCGACTCGAACTAAAAAGGATCTGTCAAAGCGTTTAGTTCGACTTTTTGGTGTTTCAACAATGAAAGGATGAAACCTCTGTCTGCGCTTAGTAGTCCAATAAAGGAATGGTGAGGGTTTAATTAATTCGAAGAGAGCTTTCGCACACTCACCAAAGTGAATATTATAAAAAATCGATAAGTATTTATTTCTTCTTTATTCGTGAGGACATCGTCATTTATGGGCTCTTCGGCCAACAGAGTCCAATGGTTCTATTTGGTACTTATTGGACCTATCACAAAGGTGACTCCAGTACACCATGCAAGATCGAACTTGGGCTGTATAAAGATGAAGCAGCTGTTTAGAACTACAGTACCAAAATGACTCCCAATTTCTTGGAAGCTAAAGTATATTATATTATATCACTATGTAGTGATATAATATTATGTACTTACAGATAAACAGGTAGTGATGTCACTACATATTATAAAACATAGTCCCCAGCCGCGTCTGCCTGTCTGTCTGTTCGCGATAAACTGAAAAATTACTGAACTGATTTTCATGCGGTTTTCCCTAATAGACAGAGTAATTCATGAGGACGTTTTAGGTGTATAATTTGTTAAGATGTCTCTACTACTCGTGCAAAGCCGGGTTGCTAGTTGTAAAATAAAACGAACGCCGTGTCGATATCGTGCCGTTGGTCTTAACAGGAATGGGTGCGGATTTTACTAATTATTTTGGGCTCTCGTCAAGTTTAGGGTATTGTTCGTAATAAATCTTTGAGGGTAAGTTTGTGAACTATTCAACTTAAGGTTTGTATCGTTAGTCAATTTATGTCACTAAAAACTATTTTGGGTCTCGCCGCGTTTATGAGCCGGAATGATTGTGATGTACTGTATGAATATAGTTTGAATTTCAGTAGAGTTTGGCATGTTGTAATTTATAATGATAATTTAAAAAAAATTTATATATACCTATTACACCTTCAAAAAAGTACACCTTAAACCATTACAACTTACAAGGAACTCCGGGTCAGATGTGTACGAGTATAAATGCTTGCCAAAGACGCAGTCACGGGCGAAGATCATTCTGTAGCTGTATGAGTAATCTGGTCATCATATTGATGTGGAATGCACTAGAAACTGGGCACATAATAACAGTAAGAGTTTATTTGTTAAAATTCATTTTATCACTACACTTTATCACATGACATATTTTACAACTTTTTGGCATTCTGTATGTGTTTTACCTGGTAAAATTTATGTATTTTATAATATTTATAATACATGTATGCTTTATATATATTTATTTAGAGGTTCCAGTTGAAAATCAGCGCCAGATTCCCATCTCGCATTAAGCTGAACTGGACACTTATTTCTGGTGCAAACGAGAGACTTGTTATTGTTCCTCCAGTTTCCTTTGATATACCTTTTATTTTCTGTATGTCGATTTTTTTGCTTCGTATTTTTTTTTATAGATGTAAGTACTTACATTCAGGAGCTCGTGGCTAAGTGTTAACCGAGTAGGTTAGCACATTACAAGGTTAAGTAATACTAGCCAGGTCAGTGTAGGATGGATGACCATTCTTAACACATTGAGACCCCTCCGTGCCTCGGAGAGCACGTTAAACTGTCTGTCCCGGGTGGCATACTAACATCTGTAGCATTCGTTACGGGTAGTTGGAGACCTAAAAAGTCCGACAACCTTTTTTATTTTTGTGCGTGTGGAACCGGGCCGTCACCCCACCTAGGTTTTCGGTGGGGCGGTATGTCGGAATCGAAACGACTAAAACCACACGGTGTGCCGTGTTGCGCCTAAAGTAGGAGGGATCCGGGAACAGCTTTTATTAAGACATCCGGACCCCACCTAGCACCTGCCCGCAAAAGTGCGGGCACCACCTTCAAGTAAAAATCTTAGTACCTCTCAATTAGGCGACGTCCAGGCACACGCGGACGCCACCTCCTCGCGGGGGGCCCGTCCACCCGCGGCTACACTCAGGGCGGCATGAGGCGCTGGTACGCGCGCCTCCGCCACCCGGTTCGCCGACGGCGAATTAGGTCCGACTGGAGATCGTCCTCACGGACCCGTTCCGCCGCCTCCTTTTGTGAGATGACGTCCTCACAAAAGGTAGCGACCGCGGTAAAATTCCTGTCGCTACCGGCCATGGAGCGTATGACGGCCGGTAGCGAGAGATCCCCTCCAATGACTGCAGTGAGGGCCCGACGCTGCGTCGCCCAGGCGGAGCAGACCGCCAGCGTATGCTGAAACGAGTTCTCACTGCAGTCGCAGTGGTGACAGGCGGGTCTCAATTCCTTCCTAGCGACCGAGTGCAGGTACTTCCCGAAGCAGCCGTGCCCGGAAAGAACCTGCGTCAGTCGGAAGGAAAGAGTCCCGTGCTGCCGCCCTGCCCACTCGATGATGACCGGCTGGAGCACCTCTACGGCGGCAAAGCCAGCACGTGGAGCCTCCAGCCGGGACAACCAACGAGGTATGGTGGCTCGGCGAGCGACCTCACGCCACTCGCGTACCTCTTCGGGCGGGGGCCGACTGCCGCTTCCCGCCCGGAATTCAGCCGTGCGCCGATATACTTCGGCGAGCACTTCCGCCTCTAAATCCCACGGGGGAGTCCCGGCCAACGCTCACGCCGCCTCCGTCGACACGGTGCGGTATCCGCGTATGGCTCTAACCGCCATAACCCTCTGAGGGCGCCAGAGGCGTGCATTATTCTGGGCGGTCAGAGCTTCCACCCACCCCGGTGCACCGTAAAGTGCCATTGACCGGACAACCCCCGTGTACAACCATCTCGTTGCGATGCTGGGCCCACCCAAATTGGGCAAAAGTCGCCCAAGGGCGGACGCAGCGCCGACCAGCCTGGGAACAAGCTGCCGGAAGTGCTCGTCGAAGCGCCACCTTCCGTCAAGGATCAGGCCCAGATATTTTATGTGGGCCTGAACCGGTACGAGGATCGAGTTGACCTCTATAGAGGCGCCAGGGGGTGGACCACGATGGGGCCCATGAAATAAAAGGGCCTCCGTCTTATCCAGGGAAAAAGTCCGACAACCTGGTCTAACTACAGAACTTCAATATCGCCTAGTACTTGGGTTGTGGAGGTCCGATGGCAGTCGCTTCACGTAAAATATCAAAGTTTGGCCGTATCGTACTTAGATTAAAAGCCGACCCCAACTTAGTTGGGAAAAGGCGCTGAGGATGATGATATAAGTACTTACATTATTAGAATAGTTAATTTTTGTCTTGTGTCTTAGCACCAAAATAAATTGCATTTTCTTTCTTTATTTCTTTCTTTAATTAATTATATATTTTGAAGGAAAACTACAGTGAGTGGTATTCATTTTTATTAAAGGTACTGTGTATTTCAGTGATCTACTACTAGTTTTGGGCCCAACAGAGATCCTTAGTCAAGGAGCGAATATTAAATTTATAGAGTGAAGCGATGCGATAGATATTTTAAAAAAAATTCTTCACTATTATATCATAGTATATTATAATATTTTTATTTTCCTTAAGAACTGTCAAAAATTTTCGAGCCCAAGTTTTCAGTGAGAATGATATATAATATATGCATCTCAGTTACACAATGGTAACGTGCGCGGGTAGCAGTGAAAAACAAGTTTTTTTTTTTGCTAGAAGGAAATAGTATCATGTGCACTCTTAAATTAAGCAAAAACTTTTACCAACATACCGTTGTGCTAACATAGTTTTGTGTTTTTATTTAGAAAGATGAACGTTCTTAACTTTTCCAAAACATATTATGTTATTATGTGTGGAGCAACCAGGTTACTTTGGAAATTCAAAATGGAAAAAACCAAGTAATAGAAGGTTTTATTGCTAACTACCGGGGCTAGTCCGCCGACTCAACATGCTACTGAATTTAAAAAAAAATGTTTAATGACAATTTTTTCAAAATTTCTAGATTTTAAACATCGTGACCATATCCGGCCAATCATCTATTGAATAATAAAACAGATACAGTATAATCTTTCAACACTTGTTATAATAAAGGTGTTGCTGAAAGGAGAGTGGGGTTAAGTAGACAAACGTCTTCAAATTACATGAGGAATGAGGATATATCCAACTTGATTTTAAGTGGTTACTTCAAGCAAAGTCAGGAAATTTTAAGGTATGTAATACTTATTGATCGCGGAAATTCGCGTATAAATAATTATATAGCATTGAACGCGAAAATTTATAAGTTATTAGAAAGTAACTTGTAAGCCCCTTAACATACTCATCCGAAAATTTTAACTCAAATTTTCCTCTATCGCTGAATTTAAAGCTTATTGGTATAACTACCTCAGAGAGAAATGTTTAGAATACAAGTACATAACTCTGGTTGTACTCTGATAAGATATCATTAATTTCTGTATTCTGAGTTTACAAAGAGATATCGTATCGTTTCACACCACCAGTATCAAGAAGAGAAGAAAATACGCATTGCGATCTGTGTTCATACCTAGGCTGTCGTGCAGTAGGTACATATCCGGCAATTTCATGCGGATATGGAATTTATTTACTAAGAACTTCAGTTTCTTTCAGTAAATTGATTGGCTTAAGGTCTGCAGTTACTATAAGTGTTATAAAATGTATAAAGAAACTGCAAAAATACCAGGAATTTACTTTTTGTTTTATTTATAATAACGGTAGAGTTTGTTTTGAATAGCTAAACATAATATAATTACGGAAGAAAGGAAATAAACAAAACAGGTGTTCCATTTTATCCCATTATACTCGATTAAATAACATACGTATATTGAAGCCATTGTATTGTATAGATATATTGTATAGAGTATGAACGCGGAGTAAGCCGTGTGATTCAAAACGTGTTAGTTGAAAGACATCGGAAATATCCTGTAAGTAATTCTTTTATAATATTATACTAGCTTTTTCTGTTACTATTCTATTCTTTTCTATTCTAGCTTTACCCGCGGCTCTCGGGAATAGTGCTATTTTTCCTATCGTACTCAAGGCGCTACGTAAGTTAGATGCAAACTATAGACCTATCATAATATTGCGATTTGAAGTTGTATCCATAAACTCTAAGTAATATAAAAACAAAAACAAACTTGGAAGCAAGGAATCGTTTGTTCGATTTTAAAATAAATTTTCTAAATAAAAATGGCGGGCTTTTCTCGTTTTGACATTCGTGTAATTATTTTGTACTTTTGATCCCGACGCTAGGGCAATATCGGGATAAAAAGTAGCCTATGTGCTAATCCAGGTCTCCAGCTATCTACATACCAAGTTTAACCGCAATCGCTACAGTAGTTTTTGCGTAAAAGGGTAACAAACATCCATAAATCCTCACAAACTTTCAGGTTTATAATATTAATTAGTAGGAAGTAGGGTAACTTTAAGCGTGACTTTAAACAAAAATGTTTCGAGGAAATAAGTTATGTACTGAGAGAAACTTGTCCATCTCTAAGGAACATAGAGTGGTGGTATATTCAATTTAAGGAATCCGGATAGATATAAGAAGGAAGCCTCCGGGAAGTAATATTGCCTACTAGCAGCGTCCCGCGGTTTCACCCGCGTAAGTCCCGATCCCGTTTGAATATCAGGACAAAAAGTAGCCTATGCGTTAATCCAGGTCTCCAGCTATCTACATACCAAGTTTCATTACAATCGGTTCAGTGGTTTTTGCGTGAAAGAGTAACAAACATCCATCCATCCATCCATCCAAACTTTCACATTTATAATATTAGTGGGATTGCGTCTCCTGACATACTATTGCGTTTATGTATGCGTGTAAAGTGATCGTAAAGTCCTTGGGTGAAGTGATCATGAAGTCCTCGGGTAAAATAATTGTGAAGTTCTGTTCCCGCATACAATAAATTGTTATTGTTTTTTTCTGTTAGGAAATTGTCACTGGCATAGATGATAAATGACAGTAGGGTTCAAGATCCTTTTGAATTGCGAGTTTGTTAAACCAAAATCTGTCTTATAGCTATGTCAATAGGAGTGAGGATATAAAATAAAGGAATCAATATCACACACTGTATTTAAACAAGTCTATCTATTTGTTGTTATAGGTACATATTGTCAAGCTTGGGGCTTTATGGTATCCGGGTTCGATAGGTTCTAGCTATAGGAGGAAAATTAAAAGAGCAAACGCACTATGCGATATAATCAGGATCAGATTATTCATGTAACAATTATAACTTCACACAAATTAATTATAAATAATACATCTTGAATTATTCTGTGCACATTGCCCGTGAGTCGTCAAGACAGGCTTCTGTCCTCCCCGCGACTCCCTTGTCTTCAACATTTATTCTTCATAAAATATTTCGAACGTGTTCTAAATTCGAGTTTGGGGCCACCAGTCCATGCCTCTCGCGTAGTAAAGAGTTATTCTTCCAATCGAAGGAGTATGCAAGCTGTGCGAGAGGTCTCGTCACTACAATATACAAACAAATTTTCTTAGAAACGTGATATTTTCAATGTAAATAAAGGAAACAAGGATAAACCTGTTTCCAAGAAGTTTATGTAATAATATACACTGATAAAGTTTTTATTAACCAAAGAAAAAAAAGGAGGTTCTCAATTCGACCGTATATATATATATATTTTTTTTATGTATGTTCAGCCCTCTCTCCGTTATATATGAATCGATTTTGATTATTCTTTTTTTGTTAGATAGGATATACCTCAAGGGTGGTCCCATGTCAAGAAAGTCAGTATCTGATGATGGGATCCTGATAAAAATGAGAGAAACCCTCGAAAATTTTAAGAACGAATAGTGTTTCTGTTTACTTTTCATAACTTTATCAGGTATTTGCGTTTAGGAATCATCACGTCATGCAGCTGAGCTGATGATGGAAAAAAATCAAGAAATAAAAATCTTTTTAAAAAAAAATTAAAAAGCAAAAAATAAATAAACCTTTTAAGTCTTCAGTATTGAGCTTATTTACATAAACTAACAAATTTCATATTAACTTATTTTGAGTCTGCGCCAAACAACAAACCATTTAATTTCATTTCGTCGGTTTAGTTTTTGTCGGTCAGTTACCATAGGTATAATATATAAATTGAATGTAAATGTATTAAGGAATCAAAGAGGGTACAATAATAATAATATAAACAAAGTTAGTTATCGCACGTTCAGACGCTCGGCGGATGGGGCCTAGGAGGAAAAAAGTTTTAGCGCAACTAAAAATACTGATTGATATTAGGTAGATTTCGAAGAAAAGTCTACCTATTGGTTTTGCACCAGTTGTCGAGTTTTCTAAAAAAGGAGATTCACAGGAGATCTAGTTATGATCCATAGACCCCAAAAAAATCGCCAGGTAAAAAGTATATATATATGTGCATATATATGTACCTCAATTTTACCAGCACGATAGAGGTCGCAATTATACACCGCTTGCTTTCAAACTTGGACGACAAATCAACAGGGCAAAAATGAAGGTTAAGTTCGTGAATGGGGGATATTCTCCCAAAGGGGAAGACTGGGGGGCAGATTTTCAATTAAATTTACAAACACGAAAGCTACCTCTGCGGGCCTGCTGCGGGCCCGGCTTTTTTTTTATTTACAATTAACTATTTTTATGTATGACCAAGCATAACTTTTTAATAAATATGAATACCTATAATAAGTGTTTTGTTCTAACATATACATATGTAAGTGCATATACACATATTATAACCCACATAACACATTTTTTTACAGATTTAATTTGGTTTAGATTTGACTTGATTTGTTAGCCTTTCAGAGTCTTTTATCAGGTAGGAAAGGTAATGGTAAAATTTTACATGACTATGTACAATAGTCTTAACAAAATATTACGCTAACCACGTCACAAAGAATATATTTATATAAAAACAAAGTTCGTTCCTTTGAAATGTTCAAAGGTTGATATCGCATTGGCATAAGCTCCTTATATCTAGGGAAAAATTGTCGCTGTGGTAACACCGTATCTGACGCACAGCCTCATATAAAGTACGAATTTATCTATATCAAGATTATAAATCTGAAGAGTTCTTTTTGTTTGTTAATACGCGCTAATCTCTGGAACTGAAAGTCGGATTTGAATTTTTTTTTTTTGGATAGCGTATTTATTGAGGAAGATTATAGGCTATGTAACATCACGCTACGATCCTTACGAGCAGAGTAGTGATCATAAACGCTTTTGAAACTTCAAGGAATGGCTAGTCTATAAATTGCATTGAATTTCACATCCGTATTCCCAAACAATGATATGACTCACATTGAGCCCGTATGCATAGGGTCGGCAATTTAATTCTTAAACAATACTTGAGTGATGGTCAACGCTATGCGTTCATTAAAAGGAACCCTCAGGTAAAGTAGCTTGACAGCTATTTTACGCAACGCATTGTGTCGGTCGGAGTGACAGTTGATTAAATTTTCTGATTTATTTCATACCTTTTATTGAACAGAGAACAATAATTACGAGAATAACCATACTACAATTGCAAAGAATACTGTACTGTTTGTACTCTTACCGCTAATAATTAGCGGTAAATTAAATTAAATGTAATAAAATTCACGAAAAGGGGCTTTCCAATGCCGTCTATTGATCATTTACTTGTGGCCCTAAGATTTTATTTTTCCTTTTGTAAATGATAAAGTCCTTTTCGCATTTAGAATATTTAGAATACAATAGATTTCCTTATTCCATTCTTATTCTAACTTAGTGTTTGTATACTCTTTGATTCTAACATATTCTTCTTTCTTTCTATTGGTATTATATTTCCCACTGCATCCTCATTTTTTTCCGGCACACAAAAATTACCACACAATATTAGTACGAGAGCCCACGACCAAATTGCAGGGAAAAAATTCGTTAAAAAAATTGACATTATTAGAAAATTTCTGAAATTAGTATTTTTTTTTTTCTATCGATTTTATACGGTTTTGACGGAGACCTTTAACCATCTGACAATGAAATACCGGAGATACCTTAGCAATGGAAATGGAACAATCACAGATTAATATTCGACATAGTGCTTTCGCTTAGCAAAGGGTAACTTGAGTATCGTTATTGAATGACTATTCTGGCCGCAACGAACGCTATGAGAAATTCCTTATTTAGCACAGCGTTGCTTCCACACTGACCCTAGTATTGTGTGTGAATACGGGTGTTATTGCAGGAGAACGTTATTCTGCGACATAATATTTCTTAATGTTACAAGGTTCATGATTTGGGTTAAAATTGTGAAATTATTAAAGTTACTGTGATAAATATCTGTAATTATATTGTAGTGACAGACAGACAGACGGACGGACAGCGGAGGCTTAGTAATAGGGCCTCGTTGGTTACTTTTTAGGTACTGAACCCTAAAAATTACATGAAAACGGCTACATGAAGCTTCACGCGCCCAGTATATATGTTGACCTCACATGATACGTAAACTCTAACAATGACAGTTCCACTTCTACTGGACACCAATAGGGGAAAATATATGAATTATTTGTTAATAAGTAATGATAAGTAACAATATACAGACACACTGATAGAATACTTAGTAACTTTACAAACAAATGCTATGTCACAAACTCATAGAATAAACATTTTTTTTTTATCAGATTTGGCATCATGGACGCTATTGCAGTACAATTACGAACCAAATTCGTCCAAATGGGACTACGTATGATTGTGCTGTTACAGCTTACATCATATCTATGGCCGCAGGATACGTATGTAACAGGTAATTTTGTTTTTCTTTACCTTTTTTTCTTATATAAAGCCGCTATAGTTTAGATTGCACACTGTCAGCCCGTCATCTTTCGTTCAATCGACATAAACTAACACTATAGAAAATCCGAATAGATTCTTGACTGAAAGCATTTGCAACTGGACAGAGTCTAAACGGGACTAAGGAGAAAAAATTAACTGGTAGTTGGTGTATTTAGTGTTCCATAATCTTGTAATTTTTTTTTTTTAATAATTTTTATAATAATTTTCTGGGACATAAAACACTTCGCTTTCTAGAATCAAGAGAAGGAGAGCTTGTACTCTGAGCTCTAGAACACGGATAAACTTACATCTTTTTTTTTGTAAATACATACATAATGATATAGCAATAGCACCCAGACCAATGATTACAGTAAAATTAATTAGAGTTCGTCCACTGGTCAATACTTACCGTTATCATTTAAAAAAACAATGTGATAATGGTTTTCATTCGAACTAGACCTATCACTTAATCACTACATGTTATAAAACAAAGCCTCCTGCCTCGTCTGTCTGTCTGTGTGTTCGCGATAAACTGAAAAACTACTGAACGGATTTTCATGCATTAAATTAATTGAAATATGTTGATGATTGTTGAAGATGTCTCTGCTACCAGGGCAGGTTGCTAGTACTAAAATAATAAGCATCATAATCAAGCTGAAGAGTTTTTTTATTGATTGTGTGTTTGCTTAAACACGCTAATCTCTGAAACTATGAGTCAGATGTAATAATTATTTTTGTATTAAATAGAGTGGTGGTTAAGGAAGCTTATAGGCTATGTAACATCACGCTACAACTCTTACGAGCAGTGCAGTGACCATAAAGGCAGGTGAAACTGCGGGGAGTTAGTCTGTAATATTTTTAATATTGTCATTATTCCACAATTTATGTAACCTAAAAACCCCTCTTTTTCCAATATCTGGGCACGAATGTCACTTAAATACTAACCTAGAACTTCGATAAACATATATTTAATATTATCGAGCTCCAATTTCCGGAATGCATTACATTCCTAATTGCTAGGTATTATAATTCCGAGCCTCAACTATTAGTCCAACAAAGTGAGATTAGCTATCTAAGTAGATACTACAGCTCTATGTATTTTACTCAAAGAGACTAGATGTCGATCGGTGTGTCTATAATATATGCTAATTCTATTTATAAACGTATAGTATTATCTATCTTTATTTTAAACGAAACAATTTTGGTATAGTCACTTTGTAACCGCGTCGACGTTATACTTCACTCATCCACCCATACGAAATGCTTGCTTTTAAACATCCTAATAGCTCTAAACTGCACCACAGAAAAGCTGTGGGAGCTTTCTTTAAAGCTCTAAATAAGGTACTTACGGTAACATCTTGAATTTAACTGCATCGTCGAGTAAAAACAATGGCTTAAATGTTTTTCATTGGAATTTGTTCGTATTGTTCAGTAATTAAAACAGCTGAAAATTAAAAGAAAGAAGATTTTTCTACTGTAACTCAAGGTGTGTTATTAACACTCCTTCGGAATTGAACCTACAGGTTCAGTATAGTGGGAATGAATAATTAATGCAATCGATATATACTTGAGAGCAATGAATCCGGGCTGCATAAATATACGAATCCGGTTCACATAAAGATACCTGAAAATGTCTAGAACTAAGAATGCTAACTTAGTGAATTAAATTGTATTTATTAGATAATTAAACACTCTGCTTATAGAGCATACATTTTGATTTATCTGAGAACAAAACTCTTGACCAACCTTCAACAATCCAATTTAAGTGGTTCCGGGCATACATATACTTATACATATAAGTCTCGAAATATGATGCCCACTCTCCAGTTTAGGGCCGTTTGCAGATCTAAATGATTTTAGATTAGCTTCAGCAAGTCGTCGTCTTACAGCCCATGTATTTGGATTACTGCCTGAGGCTTTTGGATCATGCCTCAGGTGAAAGCAATATTATACAAGTTTCAATAGTGAATATTGAACACTAGAAACGTTGTTTACACACCTTTTTATATGACATAATAGAAACAAAAGCAAAAGCAGATGCAGTAAATTCATATAATTATTATTTTATTCGTAATTCCAATTATAAAAGTCCATTTTTTTATTTTATCATTTTTGATGCCATAAGTCCATTTTTTTATTTTGTAAATATAAAAATAAAATAAAAAAATGGACTTTTATAATTGGAATTACGAATAAAATAATAATTATATGAATTTACTGCATCCGCTTTATTTACTACAATCAAGAAGTTTTTTACTTTGTTTAAGGAGTATTTAATTGTCAATTAAACACAATTTATTTCATAAAGCTAGCATTATTAGTTGCCGAGATTGTCAGGTATTTTTATGTGACCCGGGTTCGTTGCTCTCAAATGTATATTTGTCTAGATTTTGTAGCAGAATACGGGTACGTACTATCGAACGTTTTCTACGTCTTTAGAAAAATATTGTATGTATTGCTTTTGAGATTGGTAACTCGTAAATTCTAAAAACGCAAAACCCTTTATACACATTTAAATTGTTCTGGTGGGGTTGAACGTATATTTCCAAAAACGGAATGATTTTAACTTCAATTCCAATCTTTATTGCAGTCCATAATGTTAGAAAAGGTCTTAAAAGTTAGATGTGGTGACAATTATGGACCCTGTCAGGCACGGCAAAAGTAGAAGACAGGAAAAGCAGCTACTCAGTTTGATGTGATTAAATGTTTATTAACTGCAAAGGGAAGAACAATCGGTATCTGCTTTGTTTGTATTAACAAATTTTAAGTGTTTCTGCAGGAAAAACAGATTAGCAGTAGGGCCATTAGGTCAATCAATTGCACTTAATCTATAGAAAAGTATTTTTTTTTTACTATAAGTGCCTTTTTAGACACTAGCCGCGCCTTGCGGTTTCACCCGCGTAAGTCCCGATCCCGTGGGAATGTCGGGATAAAAATGGCAAGTAAGTTAAAAGTCCAGTAGTTTATGTGTGAAAACATGACAAACATACACACAAATGTTTCGTCTTTATAATATTAGTTCAGATTGTAAAGCAAATGATTTTTATCAAAACAATTACGGTAACATACTCATATACACGACCACATCAGACTTTATATTATCATAATACTTTATTTGTATTTTAAGACACAATATACATCGCTAACTAGACCCAAACGGAACAATCTAAATAATGCTTTTAATATGGGCTTTAGAACACAGATAAATACATTTACATAGTATTTTTTTTAAATACATACATATTATACATAAAAATACCGAGATTAAAGCAAATAGACATATTTCGCCACATTCCTGACGTAGTCCAATGCACTTGAACCACACCACACAGTTCTTTTTTTATGGAATAGGGAGCAAACGAGCAGACGTGTCACCTGATGACAAGTGACTACCGCCCATGGACACCTGCAACTCAAGAGTCAAAAGTGCCGGTATTTAAGGTCGAAGTAGTGTAAGAGGGGGAGAGGGGAGGCAGTTAGGGCAACCGGTAACCTCACTCACTCGGCGAAACACAACGTAAGTATTGCTTCACGCCGGTTCCGTTCGTCAAATTTATTCATGTTGTGTATTCCGGATATATTGCTTTACTTTTTGTAGTGTCAATTTACTCCATCTTTTTTCAGATATAAAACCGTGCTACGACTTTATAATAGTGGGATGTGGTACAGCAGGCAGCATACTGGCGAACAGACTCTCTGCGAACGGCCAACACCAGGTTCTAGTAATTGAAGCTGGTGGAGATCCTCCCATGGAATCCTTAGTAAGTGAAATATCTTGTTTCGTTTACTGGTAAGCTTCCATCTCTCTATAAATCCACTTTTCTAAAGTATGTATGTGTGTGTGTTGTGCCATTTGTGTTATATTTGGTCTTTTTGCATCCATTCTGGTCTTTCTTTGAAGTAAGGAGTATATTATATATAAGTTTTGTATTAATATTGGGTTACACGTTAACATCTAGACTGAGTACAGTTTATATGATTTTATATTTACCGTAAAAAAAAAAAAAATGTTGGCGTGTTTTACTTAAAACTTCAAGTGTATGGTTACATGTTACTGAAAAAGTTTCCAGCAAAATCTGGCCGAAAATATTTTGAATTTTATTTTTTTTATCATATGGACTCCAAGGCGGTTTCTATAACTTTCATACTTAACAATTATATTCGGCGTATTCTAAAGCTGCTTCACAGCTCTGAATTCACGATCCAGGAATTGCAATCCCTCACAATTTGAGAGGGGTAGTTCTCGTCAGTTAGCATTACACTAGCAAGTTGGGACATGGTTACTTCAAAAACCATATATGAAGATTTTCCTTCAACGTAAAACAAGTAGCAATTAATTTCTATTACACAAGTAACATTATCGGAAAGTACATAACACGGGAGGTTAGACTCTAGCCACCGGTGTCACACTGGTGTTAATAATAAAATCCTCGGAGATACAAACCCTTGGAGGTATATATTTTAACACTTCAAGGAGTAAAATAAATATAATGTATGCAAGTCTTTGACAGTAAACCATTGAGTTCATTAATGATATTATAATTAGGTTACCAAGTTATAATAAATATATTCGCATGATCGTTACAAAATTCTGACTCCTTTTTCCAGTACGCGGGAACATTTTTATACCTGAAAAACTCCCAATATGACTGGAACTTCACAACGGTCAACGATGGATTTACATCACAAGCGCATAGAAACAATATCCTCTCCTTAACCAGTGGAAAATTACTAGGCGGGGGTAGTTCTTTAGGTCACTTGCTTTACCTTCGTGGAGCTCCAAATGACTACAATCAATGGGCTGAAATTGTCAAAGATGAATCGTGGAACTACAGGAACCTGCTTAAATATTTCAAGAAATCCGAAATGCTAGACTCTAAAGATATCATACTTCCACCAAGTGATATTTTTCATGGCACTGATGGACCAGTGGGTGTTACTAGAATTGTCAACCATGTCAGTCAGAAATATTTACATATTTTCAAACAAGCAGGCCACCAAATTATAAAAGACGGAAATAGGAATATGACTTTGGGATACTTTGAGCCAATGTTTATGAGTAAAGACGGTATCCGTCAAAGCATGCCTTATACGTATCTAACTCCAATTAAAAACCGTCCAAATTTACATTTTTTGAAAGAAACTGAAGTGATGGAGATTAAATTGGTTAAAGACAAAGCTGTCGGAGTAACAGCGGTTAAAAATAATGCAATCATAAGAATAAAAGCAAACAGAGAGATTATTCTTGCGGCTGGTGCGATTAAATCACCACAACTGTTGATGTTATCGGGTATAGGTCTAGGTGAGCACTTAAGTGACCATGGCATTGAAGTTAAAAAACATTTACCGGTAGGCAAATTCTACCAAGATCATTTAGAAGTCACTATTGTACATAAATTGAATGTTCACAACCAGAAGTCACCTCCTGCTGATCCGCACGAATTTCCTGCATCTGTGATCGTCGGTAACGTGGCAATAGACAAGCAAAAAACAACACCAGATTATCAATCACAAAACTTTATTATTCCAAGTGATTCTGACGCTCTCTTATCATTTTGTTCTGTTGAACATACTTTTACAAATGACGTGTGCGAATCGATTAATAATAAGACGAAAGGCTATGAAACTATGTTTTCAAAAATTATATTCTTGCATCCAAAATCTAAAGGCCACGTTGTTTTACAAAGTACAGATCACAGAGATAACCCTTTGGTTATTACTGGTTTTTATTCTCAAGATGAAGATTTGAATAGTATGACCAATTACATCATTGATTTTCTACAGCTTGCCAAAACGGCGGTTTTCAAACAATTCGGAGGGGATCTCGTTTTCCCCACAATACCGGAATGTGATAATTATCCTGGTATTACATATTGGAAGTGTTATGCCTTACACATGATGGGTTCTGCGTATGACTATACAGGTACATGTTCTATGGGGTTAGTAGTTGATAAAAAACTAAAAGTTATGGGGGTGGGAGGTCTTAGGGTAGTAGATGCCAGTGTAATACCTGTAATTCCCAGTGGTAGTATCCAAGCATCAGTTATGGCAATCGCAGAGAAAGGTGCTGATATGATATTAAAAGACGCTAAGAGCAAATGTCCCTCGAAATGCAGTTAATTTTTGTGTGTCGTATCGTTTACACACATTACTTGTACGATAGGGCCTCTGGTGATCTGTTATCAGACAATATTTTTAATTTGTGAAACGAATTGCGATAGTCAAAGTCGACTCCTTAGCTAATGGAAGTACCAATAACACATGTTGTTTCCTTTGATTGGCACTACAATTAAAAGTCGAATTAGGATATACTTGTTCTATAAATGTTTAGTGTAAGATTATATATAAAACATAATAAAATCACTTCGTTTCACCAAATAGTAGAGACTGATCGGAAAAGAATTGTATTTGATACAAAAAATCGATTTCTTCTCCAAATCCAACCAATAGGGATGTTGACATATTTTCAAAACTGGTTTTATTTTATACCTAGACCCATAATGAACGCAATAAGTAATATTCTGTTAAAAAACACTAAAATTTATCAGAGAAATTTGAAAAAATAAAGTTACTTTTAAATTTTCCCGCCGAAAGACTCACTTCAGTTTGATTACGTCACTATCCGAAAAACATTATTCAACTGTCAGCCCGTCACAGTAATAAGTGTTCTTGGTGTTTGTGCTCGCGGTTACCTTCACGAATATACCAAATTTAAGTGTTTTACCTGAGAGAAATGGACATAAAGTATTACAAATGCTGTGCAGTGCCCAAGTACAAAAGCACAACAATCAGCACACCGGAAAAACTTTTCATAAATGTCCCAAAAAATAAACAAATAAGGAGAAAGTGGGTAACACTTACTGGAAGAAAGGCAGCGTCGTTGTCAACAACAAGCACCAGCTATTGGAGATAATTCACGCAATGAGTGACGTTTTCTATGTTAATATTATTATGATACCAACTGACAGCTGGCTGTCTATCAAGTATCAACTGTCAGTCTCTCGGATAATTACGTGATAGAATCTGATTGGTGTTTTCAGTCACGTGATCATGGTTACTATTTCAGCCTTTTTTAATCATCTATAATATATTTTTAACAGTCTTTTTAATGAAAAAAACGTTGTTCCAGGTTTTTATATATCACAATGAATCATTTAGTTAAAATGCAATATAAATTTGTGATTAGTGTCAACATCCCTATTGTTCAAATCTATATATGTATATTTATTGAATAGGTATGATATCTGAATAACACAGTCATATTTACAATATTAAAGAAAAATTATTTTATAGACAACTAGGTACAATGTCAATGTCCATTATTTAGTAGTTTTAGAACTGAATTGAAAAAGTATTTTTTTAATAGGCAACTTATCTTTTATTTTGGTTCGCTAGGGCTTTACACGGCATAAAACTGAAATTTGCCCAGTCTGAATAGGTAGTGATTTAATGTGACAGATGTACCTTTAAAAGTAAAACAATAAACGATGTAGTTTTTTTTTTTAACAAAAAGTACATAGTGTAATGTATTACATTATTTTCTTCAACGGATGAAGGTTTTGCATTGCATTGCTTTTGTTTAGTATGATAAAAGAAAATTACGTTCTAAATTGCAATTTCTTTTTTAATCTTTCAAAAATATTTTATTCTCAAAAGTAATAATGTGTTGTATTATATTTTGGTAAATTTGAATTATAGTGATAGGTTTTTACAAAAATTTTAATTTGTTTCTGTTCATCATTTTATCATTAAGATTATTTTCCAAAATGTAATAGGTACATTTTTATCCTCACGGACTATTTATTTTAGTTCTTTATTTACGCATGTAGCTATATTTTTAAATTTGTTATAATTTTACTTCATGTTTTAGACTGCGTGGTACATTATTTTGATATTAAAGTTGTGTCACATAATATTTCTGTCTTTTATTTGATCATGCTTTATCGTTGTATATAGTGATCATCTCATTTTCTATAAAAATCAAATAACATAAATCTTCAAAGTCAATTTTATACTATATAGCTACACCAGCTTTAATCACAAAGCACGCACAATTAATAAAAATAGCAAAAATCTAACTTTAAGGAGTTATAATTGATTATGGTTTTTTGCATAAGTCGAATGAATGAAAAATGTTGAAACAAAGTTAAGCCTTAAAATACACCCCTATAACTTATTTATTAACTGGCATTAGTATTAAAATTATCACTTCCTTTGTATTTCTTAAAAAAACTAAACGAAGCTTAGGAATAACACATACATTCAATTACATCTATCAGAAGCGCAAACCGTCTTGCTGAGAATGTCAAAAGTCTTATTTAAGTCAAATGCTTAAAGCATTTTAAACAAACCACTAAAATGATTAAATGTACTATTATATTATATTATATTCATATTGTCAGAACGTACACAAAATTCTAGGATTAGTGTGCACACACTAATCTTCTAGATAGATGTGCTGATGCAAATTTTTGGCGTCTAAGTAAAATATGAAAACTGATATTTGATTACGATGTTAATAGAAATGGATCGTTGGTATTTGTTTGTGAAGTACCGATATGTGTTCATCAAGATTATTATATGGTAGGTTTAATTTATGGTAGGTTTAATATATGGTAGGTTTATTATTTGGTAGGTTTATGATATGGTAGGTTTATTATATGGTAGGTTTCATATATGGTAGGTTTATTATATGGTAGGTTTAATATATGGTAGGTTTATTATATGGAAGTATTTGTGGAAGAGGGCATCCACAAATACTTTGCACTTATACTTGAAGGATGTAATGCAGAATCGATCAAACACAAGCTTTATCATTGGGAGTTGTAGTTTAATTTTAATTTTTTCTTTCACTTCGATATCAGATTTCTGTATGCACTATACAGCTTTCTATTGTTTGCTTGGCCTTTACACCACAGAAAATTGAAATTTTCCCAATCTAAATAGTAGGCCGTAACTAGTGATCAATGCAGTCTAATTTATAGTTGGGCGTATGCAATGCTAAATAAAAGCGAACTGATGGTGTTCAAGGCAGGAACTAAGTGCTATAATACACCTGCCATTATACTATGCGGCACTACGCTGAAGAAGGTCACTATGTTTAAATATTTGGGTCACTGGGTCACCGATGACCTCAGAGATGACTTTGATATTGTGAGGGAACGCAGGTCGTTGGCTCTCAGATGTAATATGTTGGCCCGCAGGTTTGCACGCTGTTCTGGTCAAGTGAAAACCACCTTATTCAAAGCATATTGTCAATCGTTTTACACATGCAGCCTATGGGTCAACTATACGCAGAGGGTATACAGTGACCTGCGCGTCCAATACAATAATGCATTTAGGGTGCTGATGGGGTTGCCGCGATTTTGTAGTGCCTCAGGCATGTTTGCCGAAGCTACGGTGGACGGCTTTGCTGCGATTATGCGAAAGCGGTGCGCTTCAATGCTGCCACGATTGCGCGGCAGTGCCAACAGCATCCTATGTGTATTGACAGACCGGTGGGACTCTCCGATTCTCGCGCGCTGGGTAAGACTGCACACAATCAAATAGCTCATTTATGTTTACCTATGACTAACAATAGTTTTAAGTCTATTTGTATACTAACTCTTATGGTTGTAAATACCGAAATAAAAATGTATTATTATTATTATTAATGCAATAATATTTGGGCGTATTTAAATGTATTGTGTTTGAGTTTAGCACAGTATGGTAGGCTCGATATTGTAAAACTTCATGTGTAGAATCATACAACCCAGATGGTTATATATTATAAATTGAACAATTGAAACAATATTTAACCAACGAACTGTAAGGCTGATGTGAGATGAGCATTATAAAGGCTGATGTGTCGTTCGTTGGTTAAATCTCTTTAGATAACTTCTGTGTATCATTTGCCTTCTGGTTTTCATTGGCTATCGTGATATAAACTCCCAAATGAGGTTGCAATGTCATTTTCAGAGTCTCTTCAATTAAAGGGTAAATTGTGTCTAAGTCTTGTATTCGTTTCTTCGTTCTGAGACCCGTGGTGGCAAAACCAGACTTGTAGCTGTCAGTATACTTAGCCTAACCTCCAGCGTTTCTAGAAGCTTGGCTTCAAGCACGAGGTAATCTGTAGAAATATTATGGTGGCGAGAAATCCGCTAAAATTTTTAACTAAAGCTACTACCTACTACTAAACAAATATGATTAATATCATTACACGGTATGACGTATTACAATATTGTAACAAATTTTTTCAGTACCCGGGGTTGACGGCTTACCTGCAAAACTCCATGTATGACTGGAACTTCACTACCGTCGACGATGGATATACAGCACAAGCACATATAAACCACGTCCTCAACCTGCATAGCGGAAAAATGCTCGGAGGGAGCAGTTCTTTAGGTCACCATCTGTATGTTAGAGGAAGCCCATACGACTTTAATCAATGGGCCAAATTATTGGATGACGAATCGTGGAATTATAAAAATCTACTTCATTATTTTAAGAAATCGGAATAACTGGACTATAAGGACTTTGTTTATCCAGGCAACAAAATCTTTCATAGGAGTCATGGGCAAATGGGTGTAACAAGACTTGTCAATCAAATTAGTCAAAAATATTTAAATTGTTTTAAAGAAGCAGGCCACATCATTTTGATTGATGGAAATAGAAATAAATCCTTAGGATACTACGAGCCAATGTTCATGGTTAGAGATGGCATTAGTCAAAGCATGTCATTTGCATTTTTAACCCCAGTTAAGAGACGACCAAATTTACATTTTTTAAAAGAAACTGAAGTCATTAAAATTAATTTTCATAATATACTTACTAAGGGAATAACTGCTGTTAAAGATGATAAAGAAATAAATATAAAAGCAAACCGAGAGGTAATAGTTGCAGCAGGTACAATAAAGTCAGCACAGCTGTTGATGCTTTCAGGCATAGGTCTTAAAGAACACTTGGTAGCCAATGGTATACCGGTAAAATATGACTTACCTGTTGGTAAGTTTTACCAAGATCATTTAGCCGTTTTTCTTGTTCATAAATTTAAAGCTACTAACAGTAATTTATCCACTTATAATCCACACGACGTGGGTGTAAATATGATAGTAGGTAACGTAGCACTGAGCAAGCTCAAACCATATCCAGAATATCAAACACTGAACTACATAATCCCTAGTAACTCAGATAGCCTGTTATCATTTTGCTCTATTATACATTCTTTCTCAAACGATGTTTGTAATTCGCTATACAATCAAACAAAAGACTTTGAAACTTTGTTATCAATGATTGTCCTATTAAATCCGAAATCTAGAGGTCATATTGCTTTACAAAACAAAGATTATCAAAATCCTCCAATGATTATTTCTGGTCTTTATTCTCAAGAAGAAGATGTGAAAGATATGGCAAATTATATAGTAGACTTTCTTCAAATACAAAAAACACCTATGTATAAACAGTATGGTGGTCAATTTGTTGCCCCGAAATTACGAGGATGTAAACTGTACGTCGGCGTTGCTTATTGGAAGTGTTACGCGTTAAATATGATGGGAACAACATATGACTACGCTAGTTCATGTTCGATGGGCCAAGTAGTTGATGAAAAGCTAAGAGTCTATGGGATGTCTGGTCTAAGAGTAATAGACGCCAGTGTGATACCTTTACTTCCTAGTGGGAATATTCAACCAGCTGTTATGGCCATTGCAGAAAAGGGGGCCCATATGGTATTGAAAGAGGCGAAGCATCGATATCCCTCCAGATGTAATTAAATCCTTTGGAAGTTACGTCACCTATGGCATTCAAATCGGAGCTGAAAAACTATCAGCCGCATCGTTATCTACCTAAATTTGGTCGAATAAAAGTGTCCTATTTTATGGAGCTCATGTATCAAGAACGTCAGCACCAGTGAGTGTGCAAAGAGACTTATTATTTTATCTCTTAACTGCGGTTACTACCTACTACGAGGTCCTTAAGGAAAAAGGTTATAATAGAAAAAAATATATTTCAAATTAATTTGTTTAAACCTTGATAATTAATTTTTGTAATAGTGTATTCCATGTCACGTGTATATTTAGTTAATGACTTGTTCAAACATATTTTTAGCAGTATTTTTCAAACTTCTATCTCATCTTTTCTCTCTCCCTCTCTGTCTTTTCATTTTGTTATGTCTTTGCACTTACGACATTTTATTTCTGCATCACCTTAAGGTTGACTGTACAATTTGTGCATGAAGTTTTACTAAATAAATGAATGATTTAAACAATGTTCATTGTTCTGCAGTTTTCATTCCCGTATACTACATAACCTCATATATATTTAAATCAATATATTTCTGGGTTTATGTTCCTGCATGGTATGCACCAGGTCTCCAACTATCTACAAAGCAAGTTTCATCGCAATCGGTTCAGTAGTTTTCGTGTGAAAGAATAACAAACATTCATCCATCCATCCATCCAAACTTTCACAATTATAATATTAGTGGGATATCCTTAGATATAATTTCAGGTCAAATACATGAATAAATACGATAGCAATAGGTTTTATACGATGGACTAACGACTTGAAGAAGGTGGTTGGCAGCGGATGGATGCGGACTGGCCAACACCAGGATAATTGAAGCTCCTTGGGGGAGGGCTTCATCCAATAGTGGACGACGATAGGCTGATAATAATGATAATGATAGGTTTTGTGTAAGTACAATAAAAATGTAAATCGTTTATAGTATTATCCAATGACTAGACTTATAATTTTCCTTCTTTTCTGGTAAAAATAAACTGAAACATAATAAAACAGTAATAATAAATAGATAATCATGTTGTAAAATGTCAATAATTAGTACCATGGAGAGAGGATAGGAGAGCCATGCTTCAGCACGTATGGGCCGGCTCGACCGGAGTGATACCACGGCCTCACAGAAAACCGGCAGTGAAGAAAATAAACTAATAACAATATTGACAGTAATCTTGTGAGTTACGGTAATTTATGTTCAATAAATATCACTGGTCTTGGGCAGTTCGCATCCATCCGCTGCCAGCCACCTTCTTCAAGTCTTCGGTCCATCGTGCCGTATATTGGTCTGAGAAAGGTGAAATTTATACTCGTTCCTACGTCACATATCACAATCACAATAGTTTAGAGAAGAAGTAAAATAGTTACTTTATTAATAATACATAACATAGAAATATCATATCGCAACAGATAAAAGTGGAGAGATTATTTTTTTCATTTCATTTTTTGCTTTCAAATTTGGCCTATTAAAAAAAAAACTTTATATCATATTTTAATAAATTAAAATCTTTTTAACAAAAAATTAAACCGATGACAAGAACTAAAAAGCTAAAAATAAATAAACCTTTTAAGTCTTATTGAGCTTATTTACATAAACTATCAAATTTTATATAAACTTATTTTGAATCGACGCCAAACAACAAACAGATTTATTATATTATCTAAATTTTGTAAGTACCCAGTTTATGTAAATAAGCTCAATACTTAATTAAGACTTAAAAGGTTTCGTCACTATCTAATTTGCATCATAAGATTTCTGTTTTTAAAATGACGAATTTTAAATTGACTTGATTATTATATAATTGACTTGATTTAAATTGACTTATTAACTTGAACATTTGCCCGATAAAGCTAATATATATTAAGACAAAGGGCTGGCTTTAATGCAACTATGGGTATTTAACACCAACGATATTGATGCTATGAAAATCCTGGCATAAAATATAATAAAATAAAACAAAATCCAGACTTGACACGAAATTAACCTATCAAATAATAAAAATAACTTGAGACACCTCACACACGGCCGTCTGATCCCAAACTAGTCACAGGTATGGTTACCATACTGCTGATAAATATATTTCTAAATACATACATATTATAGATGAATTACACCCAGACACAAGACAAATAATCGTGGCTCTGGCTTAGAAGTCAGGATCACTAACCACCAGACCAACAGGCCAGTAATTTTACCACCACTATATATGCTATGTTCCTTCCATGAAGTACGTAAGCTGTTTTGAATGATGCGTTCTTTCGACTGACCAGTTTATCGACGACTTCTGAGAAATATAAAACTAAAACATTGTAACGCTACACCTTAATACACCTTAATTTATTCCACTGGTTTATGAATGAATCTCGTGGTGGACGCAGTCACACCGAAGCGTAGCAAGGTAACATACAGTAGTTGTTGAGATTAAAACGGATTTTATTTGTCACTATATGAACACTACTACATCGTACAACGAGAGCAAACGGAGCAACGACAAGAGGAAGATACAGTGAGGCTACATAGCAGCACATTAGTCTATGGAGAAGGCTACAATATACATTATTCTTAGCAGTACTAAATAGATGGTACACTCCTTTTTTAACTACGAGAGGTAGAATTTATACCCGCTCTCACGTCACTTGTTGCAATATGCTTTATCAAATAACTACTAAAAAAGGACTTTATAATTTTAGAATAGAATAGAATAGAATAGAATAGAATAGAATAGAATAGAATATGCTTTATTGTACACCTTATACATAGAAATACAAATGATCTTAATACTAATGTTAGTGTTAGGTACAATGGGCGGTCTTATCGCTAAAAGCGATCTCTACCAGACTATTACTCTATTTAATCTTTAACAAACATAACTGGTTAAAACTACTAAAACTGTCTGTCTGTCTGTCAAGACCTTTTTTCTCAAGAACTCGTGCAGGTATCAATTTGAAATTACCATCAAATACTTATGTCTGCGGTCCCTTGAAGTTATTAAAAATTAAATTTCTAAGTCAACGCAATCAAAGGATATGGTCATTTGAACCTTAGATTTAACTAAATTTCAACATTTCGAAGGTAAATCAGAACCTATAGGGTACTTCCCATTGATCTAGAATCATGAGATTGGGTAAGGTCTGACAGCACAAGTAAAGGAAAAGTTAAAAGATTTAATAAAATATTTTTTGTGATTACAAACTTACATTTTGCGGTTGGAAATGGGAGAGTATTTTTAGAATTGCAAAAAAACGAGATGGGCGTACTACCTACATACTAGTTTATTCGCTTACGGAACCCTCAGTGCGCGAGTCAGACTCGCACTTGTCCATATTATAAGGTAAGAGGATGTCAAGGTATGATTTATATTCTAAATCGTTTGTATGATCTGTGTATAGCTCAATTGATGATGATGTTACTTGAGACTGACCTGCACATACGAGTATACAGTTCTTACATTAAAATCAATACAAATAAATAAAATTAAAGTGTCTGTTTGTAATGTCAAAAAAATAGTTTTTTTTAAGCTTATACAATTATTTGCTCGATACCTATGCCTAAAAATCAGTTTTTAAATTTTTGTCTGTCTGTCTATTTGTTCCGGCTAATCTCTGGACCCGGAACGGGTTTAAAAATTTCCACGGGACTTTCACTGGCAGATAGCTAGTGTTATAAGGAGTACCTTAGGCAACTTTATTTTGGAAAAAGAATTAGGGTTCCACGCAAAATATATTGCGCGGGAACTGCTAGTCCTACTAATATTATAAACGTGAAAGTTTGTGAGGATGTATGGATGTTTAGTGTATGGATGTTTGTTACTCTTTCACGCCAAAACTACTGAACCGATTGCGATGAAACTTGGTATGTAGATAGCTGGATACTTAATATCCCGATATTTCCACGAAATTGGGACTTACGTGGGTGAAACCGCGAGGCGCTGCTAGTATAACATAAGAATATTAAAATTAATGTGATTAACTTGCTATTAACGTTGTGATTGAGGACTATCGTTGCTAAACCGTTGGTTTCCTTTCCATTCAACTCTCCATTCTCGTGGCGAGCGGAACCGGTTCCTACATTAATAGGAGCTATGAATCACAAGCGGTAGCGATTATTATGTTTAGTTCGTTGTAAGGCGTAAGCACTGGACTTTTTTTTTATTATCACAAAAATTTTTGTCCCTCGTGGGATTTGAACCTGCAACACTCGGCGCAGCGTAGTGGCGCGGTGACCACTTAAACCATTGCGCCTAATCGTGCAGTCAACTATAAGGCAGACACAATATTCTTGGCTGTGACGTATCCCAGACTCAATATTTCTTTCTCTGTAAAAGACAGCTCCCGCATTAGGAAATAGTCCTGTGTCACGGGGGACTTTACAAACATATAAACAACGGACACAAAGAACACTCAGACTAGGGTGGGAATCGAACCCACGACCTCTGGCTCAGCAGTCATGGTCACTAACCACTATACCAACAGGCCAGTCTACAACATTCCAAACCATTTGTGTGGTAACAGTCGAAAAAAACTGGGGTTCTAAAGAAAATATTCATAACGGGAGATAATACAACATATTACAGAAAGAAGTATTTTAGGAGTATTATGTATAGCTGAAGAATATTTAAGTTAAAATGAAATAATTATAGTTTAGTCATTATAGTTGGAATCATCAAACCGAATCATATGAGCCCAAACTCCAGGGGTTTACTAGTACTGCAGGGGTTCCCGGAGGCTTCTTTCTTAGGGTATTCCCGGTTCCCTTGCAATAGGCCCACTTTTGACGGAACACCGTGTGGTTTTAGTCGGTTCGATTCCGACATACCACTTCACTGTTAGCTCCGGTGAGGTGATGATCTGTGGGGGTTTCCACAGGAAAAAAAAGGGGGTTACTAGTAGGTACTGATCCATCATCAAATCAGCTCCAAGATACAAAATTGCTGTATTGTCATCAAAATTACATATATATACAAAATTTCATTTCGATACGACAGTTGGACCGATTTAAGCAAAAATTATCCAATCCACAACCTGAAAATGTTGAGTTTTTGTGACCTATGTACTCCGAATAAGGTATATTTTAACATAACAAAGACCTTGTGGATTGTGGAACATTTTTGCTTAACTCGGTCCAATTATTAGTTTGTTTGTTTGTTGATTCTAATAATAGCATATTATAAAGCTTGTTTACCTCCATATAGGTGCACTTTTCTGTAATGTATTAAAAAATGTCACATCAATTAATTTTTTTTTTATGTGGTCATTTTCGGGTAATCCGGACATTCCATGAACATCATGGGTATCAAATACTGATAGTTATATTCATGTCAGTCTTCTTTCTTACCAAATATTACTTTTATACGTAAAAACTGACAAAATGAATTTGAATTCATTATGGCAGCTGTCCCACACCAAAACTGCCTATTAAATTATTATATTACTGGTCATTATTTTTCCATCCCAAGGTTGCCTGGAAGAAATTGCTTTTAGCGATAAGGCCGCCCTTTGTACATGTCAATATTGTAAACTAACTTTGAGCAATATGTACTGGTGTACAATAAAGATTTTTCTATTCTATTCTATTCTATTCTTAAAATAAGATTTCTTTACTAAAAATCACTTTTCCTAAAATTGTTAACGCTTTGAAAGTTCTTGCGTGGTTTTCTGTTTGTTATTGTTGTTGGGTCACTGTGTTCAAAAAAGGAGGAAATAACGAGGCACTCAAAAAAAAAAAATTAAGTACTTGCTTGCTCTTATAACTTGTTCCACACCAGATTCTGCCAATGGACCAGTTGTAAGTCGTAATGATAATAAAAATGTTACCACTTCCCGTGGATCACTATGTTTTATGCTTTAACTCACGCTCTGACATTTAAACACTGTGAAAATTATAATTTGCATTTTTAACTAAGTTTTTTATAGAAAAAAGTCTTTATTTTTAATCTGTGGTTTAACACGCTTTAATGGCGAATAAAACAGGTAAATCACTCCCTACAAAAATATCGATACCTATCGTTTTAATCGCCAACTCATTCCGGGCTTCAAAATGTGTGTAAGGTTACTTTTTAAATTTATAAAAAAGTGGTATGCTAAGTACTTAACTCTTATTTTTCATTTTCAATGTTTTAGTGTACAGAAATCCTACATGTCTTATTTTTATGTAAAGATAATTAAACTTTTTCCCTTTCCTGAAATCGCAATTATTCAACTGAAAACGGTGGAAAATATTCTAAATCTCACAAAAAGTTTTAATAAATGATTTAAGAGAAACAAGGGCAAATAGGGTTAAAGAGTTTATTTTTTATTTTTAAATAGTGCTGAAGGGCTCTTTTTCGCTTACTTTGTCTCCATTCTTATATTGCACATAAACAACCAAGTCAATTTTCACTGTGAATTTTACAGTATTTAAAGAATACGTCAATATGATTTCGAATTACGTTATTGTATTTTAAAAATGAAAGCGTGCGTGCGCGATACAGATGTCGGCAACCCACTGTATGGGACTGTTTATAAGGTCCGCCGGAGAACCAGCGGCCGGTAGGTATTTAGCGCGCGCGAGTACATCGAGTGACATAGGCTTGACACCGTCTAATATTACTTCTTATAGGTTCTACTACTGGTTATAGTACGCGTACAAGATGGTACTCCTTTCCGCTAACCTCCATACCCTAGGCCTTCTACTATCATGTTTACGTCATAGTCTATTATCATAGAACAGCTAAATTCAAATTGACAATCTTCAAAAAGCTTCCAGAATATTCATTGAGACCTATTCAGGTTTTTTCACTATGCTTTTCTTCATCTCTGTAGTAAGTGTTTTTCTAATATTTCAAGTTTATTTTTTATGCTAATCTTTTTATAGTAAGTAATATTATTTGTTAAGCTTTTGAGCATTAACTACAAATTTCTATGAACACAATTATTGTTCCGCAAAAAAGTGTAAATGTAAATAATAAGTAAAGTGGCGTTTTTTAGGATCAACAAGTGACTCTAAACCCTTATGTAATCTTCCGATACCAAGAGCAGAATATGATACATTATTATATACTAGCTGCACCTGCGGTTTCACCTGCGTTAGTCCCGATGCCAGGGTAATATCGAGATAAAAGTAGCCTATGCGTTAATCCAGGTCTCCGGCTATCTACATACCAAATTTCATCGCAATCGGTTCATTAGTTTCTGCGTGAAAGAGTAACAAACATCCATACATCCTCACAAACTTTCACGTTTACAATATTAGTAGGATTTTCAACGAGATATTTTTGAAAATGAGCCCTTTGGTTCAAATAGTGAAATCTTTACCTATAATTGAAAATAGTAAATGCATTTTATTAGTGTATGTTGAACTGTTAATAACAATAAATTTGTTTTACCAAATATAATGTAAATGGATTAAAAACAGATATTTTTATGATTCTAACTTATATTATAAATCCGAATGTGCGTTTCTTTGTTTGTAATTCCTTCACACCTCAATTGCTCACCTGATCATCATGAGAAAAGAACACAGATACATAGAAAAGTATTGTCTTCGTCGAATACCTGACCAGACAAAAGCGAGTTCATATACATATAATGTAAGTAAAGTTGATTCTTGAGTATAGACAGGGAAAGCAAGTAACGCCATCTATTATTTTGAACGAAAACAAATGAACGATTGAGTGAACAGTTTTGTACTATAAAAAAGAGATGTCGCTAGTAGAAGGAAATTTTATATAATAGTTTTATGTTGTAATAATAGTTGGCGGGCAAGGATTTTTAATAATAACTTCAACTAGTGTGTTTATATAGATATTGATTAGTGTAGAATGCTTTGACTTGACTGTTGTCATCCCAAAATATTCGTCAACAGGAATGTAAGTATTACCTTTAATTTGAAATATTACATGTTGTATTCTACGTAAAAAAACATAGATACACTTAAGCTTGTATAGGCACTTTAGGCAAAGGCGTCACCCATCGTTTGCCAACTAAAATTTTTGCTCAACTCACTTTATTTTCCAATTTTTTTTTTATCACTAAGCTGGCCAAGAAAATCGATTGACAGAAGGAGAAAATTTTCTTAAATTGTTTTGTCTTGGTCTATTTATTAGAAGATTACTTTATAAAGACGTAGATTACTTTCCTTTTTATCGCCAACCAACTCATACCCTCAAGGGCACAATGACACAGCGCCTAAGTTTTACAAATCTACCCACAGTTCGCTCAATTTTTATATTTACGATCAATTGGTACGTAAAGTAATCTCATAACTCGAAATTATTGACTTTGATTCGCCAATTTATCTACGAATTGATTTATGAGGTCGGGAAGGCCGCCATTCTCTTTTGCGTGCCTTATTTTTTAGTTGCGAGTGATTTTTTTATTACTCTTTATGGGGAAGACTTCGAGGAAGGGACGAAGGGCAAAGATTAATCGGCCATTTTGATTTTCTTATGAGGGTTTGATGAAATGCTGTTGTTGTTCAGAAATCTACATCAGATTTTTTTACTGGCCTCGCAAGTAACGTGCCGCGTGACCCATCAGATAATAATAATAACTTCACACATCTCTCACACGGCCGTCTGATCCTATACTAGGCAGAGCCTGTACTATGGTAACCAGACTGCTGATAAACATACTTATATATTTCTAAATACATACAAAATAAAGATAAATTACACCCAGATACAGAACAAATGATCATGCTCATCACACAATTATTTGTCCTGGGTGGGAATCGAACCCTAGACCAACAGGCCAGTCTGGCCAGGCCAGATGGTTGATGTTTAATTGGTTGTGGTATTAATGAGGTTATAACTAAAACTTTGTACTTAATGTAAGTTTTTCTGATTGTTATAAATATGTGTTCGGATACTGAATAGCAAGTTGAATAGATATTACCTTACAAAGAAATGTATTTTAATAAAAAGTTCTTTAACATTAGAGTGTAAATAACGAACTAAAGATGCGTCGTCATCTCCAAAATTAAACCATTATTAAAATTTAATTGTTCAAAAGGATCTAAATTTTTATTTTAAATTAATATAACTGGTCACTAATTTGCCAGTATTTCAGTAAAATGAAGTAAGGATCCAAACAACAGATAATACAAAGCTTTAGTAGCCTAAAAGGCCTTTTTGTTATTTGATTGGAATTAGAGTACCTACTAAAATAGATTTTAAGGTTAGTAAATAATTTATTTTTGTGAATTAGAGGGTCATTGAGGGTCGCTGTGTTTGATAATTATTGATATTAATCATATTTTATACAACCACTAGCTTTTCTAGCGGCTTCGCTCGCGTTAATTTAGATTTTAACAACCAATTCAGGTATCAGGAAGCGGCGGTAGCGTAATGGCTAAGGCGTCGGACTTGCGATCAAGTGGTTGTGGGTTCGTCCCCACCCAGTGCACTACCGTCGTGAACCCACTCCTAACACAAGCATTTAGCTTAACTGGAGGGGTTAACAAGAATACTAGTAATGTGTGACCCACGTTACTAGTAGCCTTTTTAAAAAAAAAATATTGTTGGAAACGGAATGGATTCAGGTTCACAGAGAATTAGCATTGCCACGTCGAATGACAATGTTGATTCTCTGTGCTTCTGGTCACGAGAAGCGTTTAAAGTCGCTTAGCTAGTTCCTTATAAACAGAACGAGCAATCGGACTACCGTTTAAGGTTTTCTTCGAATACAGCAGGCGCGCCGGTTTGCTATGTTTGCAAGATGTGATGACTAGAGATCGAATATTTGGATGTATATTTAACTAAAGTTGAGATGTTGGCTATTATGGAAAGCACTTTTTTATCGAAAGAATCCCGCGATTCCAGGAAATTCAAATTTAAGTGTACCTATACTCCGTGTGATGATGATGTAATAAACCCCAGTTTGTCACAAATGACACTTGCTCTGTTACAACGTATAATGGTTGCTTTTCCCTACTTTTACTGGCAGTGATTTTTGACGAAGCAAAAACAACCTTATTACGTTGTAACAAGTGTCAAATCGGGCCTATTAAACCCCAGGAAATGTAAGCATTTTGAAAGAGTGCGAGTGAGACGGCAAATTATACTTGCTTGTGCGCAAGTAGCGACGCGACAATACAACTGCATTCGTAAAAAAAAATATACTTAGAAGCCGCTAATAAAAGCCGCCATAATTTGCTATCCAAAAAATAACTTTAGGTAAATATGCATCCGATTATCCGATCTCTAGTGATGACGCAAGGGTAACAAAGGCCTACCTTCCATGGCAGTAACGATATACTATCTGGTCTCTTCGCATCGTCTCGTACCAGACCATTGGGTTCACGTACTGCTGGAACGCCCGCAGTTACAAGAGCACAACAGTTTATATTCATGGATATTGGTATTTGATAGTGGTGGGCGATTATGAGATATACTTACCTACTAATAAAATCATTCGATTATGAGTATGTCTCGAGATAACTCGATTAGAACGGGTTAGTAGTAACTAATTTAGTTAGTAAGCGCGAACGAGTCTACGTAAACCGAGATAGGCTTGAGAACTAATTTGCTTCGTTTTTGACGGTCGCGGTATTTTACATGAAGTCAGTTGCCTTTTTATTCGAAGACCAGTCTGACTGAAATATTAAAAAATAACATATCTAGACACGCGGCAGCGTGTCAAGCCAAGTTCAAGAAAAAGGAACTGGCGACGCAGCAGCCGTGTGTTATATACACGAACTATTTGGATCCACTTTTGACCGCTTAGTAACTCATAAACTATTTAATATAAATACTTGAATTTTTGTTTATTCATTAAAACCCATTAGATTAACTAGAATCCAAAATTTCATAAATACATCTTAAACTATCATTGAGATATTATCGTTTAAAAATCAGCATTTTTATCACTGACTGACTGACATATAGATGAAAAACCTAACCCACTTCCCGATGACCTAGAAAGTTGAAATTTGGCGTCCAGCTGGGTAATTGTGTGTATGCAAAGAAATAAATCAGAAAACAGTGAATTTTTACTATTTAAAATATTTTAAAAACAATTGATTCTTATTAATAAGCCTTTCAAAATGTATAATAGCAATTTTTTTTGCAGGAGAATAGGTTGCTTTAAGGTCACTTTTAGCATTTTGTATACCAGATTATTTATAAAAAATTTAGACAACCAATAATAACACAAACTGCAACTGGCAGCGCTGGCTTAGCTATCTGATATACACCCTCGACATCATTCCGGGGACGTCATAAGTGTAGTGTGTCGAAGTACCGACAGTACGAATAAAAATAGTGACGACCAAGTGCGGGTAGTTACCGAAACTCGCACTTTACGGAGGCGTCGCTGAGCTCTCATCAGTCCACTCGTGACCACGATCGCATCGTGCAATTCGATCGAAACGTCGGATAACCTCAACAATACCTCGTGTATTGTACCTTTTAAATATTATCGCGATTAACCATTGTACTAACCATTGTAATAATTTTATTACGAAAGAAATACGTTCTTACCCAATTTGATTCCTGTCGTCTCTAAACTTTTAATAGACACTTTGAAAATGTACAGAATCACATAAAAAAAGTTAGGTAACGTAAGGAAAGATTTATCAACGAACGGGCAATGCGCTCTAATATTTCTAATATTCAAGAAAATGTAAAAACTAGCACAAATAAGAAAACTATACAACGTATATGCAGGGAAAACGCATAGATCACTTTTGAATGATGAATACTAATAATGGCTTTACAAATAATAATGATATCCCATCAAAAACATAAATGTGAAAATAGGAGCCAAGTTCAATATTAAGAATATACGTGGTTATCGACTACGCCAACAGAAGAATTGATATCTAAATGATAATAATAATAACTTCACACATCTCACACACGGCCGTCTGATCCCAAACTAGGCAGAGCCTGTACTATGGTAACCAGACTGCTGATAAACATACTTATATATTATAATATTATCTATGTATTAACGGGAATTAACGCGATCACGAAAAGGTATTACATACCTCTGAATTGCCTGACCAGCCTGAGCCAGTGCAACCTGGTCGAAACGTCAGGCAATTTAGAGGTATGTAATACTTTTTCGTGATCGCGTTAATTCCCGTTAATACATAGATAATATTATATCATAGAACGCGAAAGTTTAAAAGTTAGTATACTTATATATTTCTAAATACATACATATGATAGATAAATTATACCCAGACACAAAACAAATTATTGTGGTCATCACACAATTATTTGTCGAATCGACCTTTGACTGCCAAGTTCTGTAGATAATCTTGAAGATTTTTCTTGGCTGCCACCCGACCCCTACTTAACTAGTAAACGGCGAGAAAGAAAATATAATAAAACTATAACCTGACAAAATAGTAAAATTAAACTCCTCCATAAAAACGTAATGCCGATCTTCCTTATTCCCATCACTAATATGACGTTATGAATATGACGTATTACAAAAAAAAAATCAGAGGCATACAGATATTCGGCTCCCAATAGCCTCTACAGTACCTAATCAAAGAAAAGAAACGATTTCATTTCTGATATTACATTTGATAGTTGAGAATAGGGTTGAGCGCTGCTTTCATATAAAGTTAGGAAGTATTCTTTTTGAACTGCATACTCTGAATACCCAAATATGAATTAAAGATAATTACGGTTTTACTCACTTGTATATTTCGGAAATGTCCGCGACGGTTGCAGTACGTGGCGCGGTAGGACGCCTTATCCCTTGATAAAGCGCCCCCATTGGGTCCAAAACCAGTCGGTTATCCTCGAAATATACACGTCAGTAAAACCATATCGAGAATACAAAAAGATATTTTACTACAAAGAGGCTCAAATGACGAAAACAAGTAGTCGCCCAGAAGTCTAAATTCAACCGTAATTAATTAAATTATTGATAACAATAAAGCTCCGTCGACTCGCTCGCTCGTCACTGCCACTGATTACAAAAAGACACGCTTCTTCGAGCTTTAAAGACTACATAAAACAGCTCGAAAATCCCACTGAAAATGTATTATCCACGAAAATTGGCTAGACTTGCAACAAACTGGAATATATTAGACTTTAGAGAATAATACATAACAGAGTAAAACCCCTTTTCTCATAACCGGCAATAACTCTAACTCCCAATATGTTAAAACCAAAATAACAGCTGACGCGATGCTATACGCCCTTCGCAAAACACTTTCTTTTCCTCAATAAATAATAACATTAAACTTGTTATCGTCAGCGCTGAGATGAGACACAATATTGCACTACCACTATGAAATAGCTTCATAAATTGTTTTGGTATGTAAGAATGGGGTGTTAATTTAAAAGACTTAATTATAGATGAAACCCTAACTAATATTAAACATGGGAATGAATTTTTGTTTATTGTACTTTCACCCCTTAATTACTGAACTGATCATCATGAAAGTAATACAATAAAAATACGAGGTGAAGACTTGTAAGTACTTCAGGAGGCCAAAGAAGTGCTCCTGCAGCGCTTGTTTAGGTAGATTTAGGTAATAATTATGATATACCTAGATACTAGGTTTTGGGGGTAGATGGAGATCTAAGTTTTGTTGAATCTAAATCCAATTTTATGTTTTGTTTATGTTGCTCGACTGCACACTTTTCCACACAAAATCAAAGTCAGACAGAACCAGAAGGGGTTTAAACTATCACCCTGAAATGTACCTCGCTCGGTCTTTATTGGTGTGTCCTATATGTGGAGACTTGTAATTAGCAATATGATTATTTAATTCTAATGATACAACATTGTTATATGTCTGTAAGTCTCTCTAAGAATAAAAAAATAAAATAAAATAATAATAAGCTGCATATGTCCTGGATGGCGAAGTACTGTCCTCCATTATAACCACCCCCACATACATGACTTCAAGAGTCAAAGGGTTGTGTCAATTTTATACAACTTTGGCACTCTTAGACTACGTGTAAGTTGAACCGAGTCATAGGTCTTCTTACAGTCTCCAATATGTCGGCAGACTCTTAGGATTACCATGATGACCTATATCCATGATGAAGAGCTCTTTAGTCTCACGAGTCACGCTGTGAATTTTTATTTAAATGTGTAGTAATTTTGAGTCTCAGAAAAGAAGTTAGAAGCTGGTACAATGTTGGTAGGTATGTAATAACTCTATAATCTCTGGAATCGTTGTTGTGTATTATTATTTAAAAAAAAAGCATTGGTTCCGAGGGATACCGACATTGATTGACAAAATCTACTTTATCGCGAGGGAAGTCGCGGGAAAAAGGTTCTAGTTAGAACATAAATCAGATTAGACCAACAAATATTGAGTCGTTTAAATGGTTAATTAACCAACTGTCACTTTATAAATGGTCACCTGAACGGGAGCGGTTTTGTGTACACAGTCTACCAATTTATACCTCTACTTTTTTTAAGTATTAATAGTAGGACAAATGAAAACTCTCGCTTTTACATTACATCCATAACTAATGTTAGTTTGCTTATTTCTTAATACGGCATTGCTACGCCAGAACTATGTTTTTATATGGTCCAACAAAGGATACCACTGAGCAGATTTTGTTGAATAAAACGTCAACCGATTCGAACAAAACTAATATGAAAGATATGAAAGGCATTAGATCTATCAAAGCAAAAAATGTTAAAGCTTTTCATTTATGCCATACATCATTTAATAACACACTCGATACGAGTGGGTTGTTAAATGACAGAGGAAAAATTCATTCAAAAGATGCCATAGCATCTAATAAAATAAAAGTATGTTACGTTAGAATACCTTTATAAATTGTAGGGATGATACTAACATACATACAGATATTTCACATGTTGGTAAATTTTGTTTTTAAAGTAAAGACTTCTATAGTCAAGTTGCACGATATTCAATCGGATTTATTAGGCTTGCCTTGTTTATTTTTTTATTCAAATGTAGTTACTAAAATTTTACCCTGTTCCTGTTGACAGATTGATTTGGAATTTGGTACACATCTTTAGTTCTGATGACAATTCAATTATGTGTAGCATACATTACATATTAACTGAAATTACCCCGAATGATTGTTTAACTTTAGTACAGTATCTGCATCATTATTGTTTCTTCACAATACAACCAATTTTAAAAAGTTTTATTGGTAGAGGCAAAACTTATGGATTTCCGTCCCTGACCGTGCGGTTCTCCAAAATTTTTTTTTCCTCGCACAACCAATCTCTAGAACAAATTGTCGCATGCGGTATTTCCGGACCGATACGACCTTCAAACCTTCAAGAAAAGAGCGTACTTCTATCTCAAAGGCCGGCAACGCACTTGTGACTCTTGAGTTGCAGGTGTCCATGGGCGAAGGTAGTCACTTACCATCAGGTGACCCGTCTGGTCGTTTGCCAATTATAATATTCAAAATAAAACTGATGTTCTAATAAGACTCAGCATTGTTAAAATACAGTTATTTTTCTATTGTTTTAAATTGTACACTTCTGTCGACAGTCCCATGACTGCCATGATTTTTTTTTAATGATTACTTTTTTAACGATGATGTACGTAAGACGTCCGATATCATTATGACGTAAAAACACACTGTTTCTAGAGACTTATACATACCGCTATTAAAGTACTAAAACATATACAAGGCACTTGCTTGTGACGATTCGCTTGCATCCGACGTCATAGTCGCACTGGTAATTGCGATATATTATTATATAAGTACTTGAAGTACCAATGTTGTTATTTATGCGTTAGCCAATCTGTCCCAACGTCGTCATGGAGCTTTGAACTCCTTACTCATCAGCAGAAAAGGCACTTAACTAGTACGGAGATTCAACATTCTTCTTCTACAGGATCTTTTAGTCAGGATGATCAAATTCAAGCAGAAATCAGAGATGTGTCTTACTTCCTCCTTTTTTAACATGCGTTTATTAACTTCACTTGTAACTAATGTAAACAAATCTTGGACGTAAATTTTATCTACTTTTAATTGTCACATCGAAATAAAACTTTGTATGTATATTGTAAAGCTTCGCTTGGCTTAAGAGTATTTCGGGTCGTGGTGTTAATGTGTAACGAGAGTGATTGATAGTCGACAAGAAAACTGAAAGATAATATATTAAAGCTGCATTCACAGAAAACTTTATAATGGCTTCATAGAAGTGGTTCCGCTACTCGACAGCTGTCCACTCTGACTGCTGGCTGCGGCGATTCTCTCATTTGTTCTAAGAAATAAATATCCTACTAATCTACTAATTTTATAAACGTGAAAGTTTGTGAGGATGTATGGATGGATGTTTGTTACTCATTCACGCCAAAACTACCGAACCGATTCCGATGAAGCTTTGTACGTAGATAGCTGGAGACCTAGATTAACACATAGGCTACTTTTTATCCCGATATTCAAACGAGATCGAGACTTACGCGGGTGAAACCGCGGGGCGCTGCTAGTTTTTAATCATTCTAATAGAATTCATTACGTACTTCTCACACACCAGTACTAACGTATATCACAGAGGTTTGGTATACTACAATATGTAGTTCCGATGACAGTACTTTAATGTGAGATTTGATTACGAGAATAGTAAAATGCTTCAGTGGCTACTATTAAACCCCTCAATTGTAGCTGATTTTGACAAGTCTAACAGATCGTGGAACTCTTTTTTGGCTTTTTAACTCCTTTCGCTATTAAAACGTGTTTTATTATTTTTATAAGCTATAATTATTACATACATTTGCCCAACTGAAGATAAGCACTTTTGCCCACTCTTGTAACAATATTGACAATTTTTTTTTTCAACTACGTGCCAACCCTAAAAGAAAAATGAGATGGCCATATTGCAACAATTCCGCCGCGGAGACGCTCACAAATACTGTTATTACAATTTGTTTCTATGACTCGCACATACATACAATAACGCGAGCTTCAATTACGCTGGAATTTCCACACTACCACATTTTTTAGACTTAACCGTGTGTTGGATTGAAGTATATGTGTTTCTTTTAATAAGGTATTAAACAAGTATAATAAATGCAATCTTAAATTAATCATCATCATCCATCTTTAATTCAAATAGTGCTCGGCAGACGGAAATAGACTTGTCCCTTGTAAGTGAATGGGGACAGTTTTGGCGATATTGATATTAATATATATTATAATATTAAGATAATATTACCATGAGATATTGAATTCAAAGTTATAGTAATCTATACTTCCAATAAAGCAGAAGAGTTTGTTTATTTGGCTGAACGCGCTAATCTCTGGAACTGCAAGTCTGGTTTGAAAAATGTTCTTTGCATGTGATAGCTCAAATTCTGGGGAAGGATATAGACCATTTGACATCACGCTACAATTTTCAGGAACGGAGCAGTGACCATGAATGAAACTGCGCGGAACAGCTAAAGTTAAAGAAACGACGGTTGTACTCACGTGGTTTTTATGTTTGACCTTAGGATTGAAGCGCGATCACCATTCCACCTTTAATTTACATAGTGCTCGGCAGACGGAAATAGACTAGTCCCTTTCACGTTTGTGGTACTAAATTAGAGTTTTAAAAATGTGGGTGTTTAATGCAACTCTGGCAACCCATTATGTGTGTCAACACACGTGATGGAAAGTGACGAAGATGGTACACGCCTATCCAAGAGAAACCTATTCACTCTACACTTAAACGTTCCTGGATTATAATTGACTGGAAAAATAGACAGACCTTGGTGACTCGAACCAACAAAGAGCTGTCAAAATGTTTCGTTCGACTTGTTGGTGTTTTGACAATGAAAGGGAACCTCTGTCTACGTTTGGTTATTCAATGAAGGAATGGTGAGGGTCCAATTAGTTCGTACAGAGCTTTAGTAGCCTTGATAGCACTCTCTTACGTGGCTACACTCACAAGGCTCTATCGAGAAGATTTTCCTTGGAAAAGTGGTGTATCGTCCTGGAGATGATTGCTTACTAAACACCAACATTTTGAAAACTTTAAATTTCAAATTCAATTTCAAATCTTAATGTCTTGACGTATGTATGCATAAGTATACTTAATTTGTTGCTACTAATTGGTAATATTCTGAAATAAAAATTTCACACCATATATCCATTTTGTTTACTTAATCTATGGTTAGTAATCAAGAGAAATAATATTTCTACAACTAAAACAGTCACTGTTGCTCAATCCCATTAGCAACTCTAGCCGACTCGCGATCAACCTTAGAATGCTGTTGGGCCTGCCATGAACCCTGCACATCAGGGAGCCGCATCTTTTACGCATGGTAGCGTGAAAACAATCTACACGGTATTCGAACATCCCCGAAGATAAGGGAGTGTAAGTAAGAGCTTGAGCAGGGCACGCGTTCCTGTTACTCGAACAAACCAGAAAAATGATTTCAATTCCACCAATCAAAGATACCCGCCATTCGACACGTTTAATTTCGTCGAAACGAATCGAAGCCTGCATTGTGTCGGATCCTTTGCATCACACGTCACGGTTCACTGACGTCACGGTTCACTGTCGTCACTGTTTTTACGTCACTTGTACGTTACATCACTCGTAGTTATATTTATTTGTTTTTCATTATAGCTGTTGCATTTAATTCTCGCTTGGTGTAGCTGTTAAAGTATTTTGAAGATTTGATTTGAGTTTTTAACCTCCGACGCTAAAATGATGTAAGTTAAACGTGTGTATCTAGACTGATTTAAGAACACTCTCAACCAAGTAACATTTAACAACAACAGACAAACATACGTGTATGTATGTTTGTCTGTGGGATCATAGCTCCTAAACGAATAGACCGATTTTGATTTCGTTTTTTGTTTGAAATGTTACTTGGTTGAGAGTGTTCTTAGCCATAATTCAGCCGTTCGAAGATCATCAGCTCATTCTAATAGTTGAAAGGATGTATGAGTCAGGGTATTTTAAATTTATACTTGTTGCAAGTCTTGGCCTTGGACTTTTAATTTTTTTCTTGTGTTACTAACTTGGCAAACAAGGCCAGGACTTGATGGTAAGCGAACACCATTTCCTATAAAGACGTTCAACACCAATTTTATCACTAGTGCATTTTAATACTTTGCGGTGCCGCTCAATGCCTGCCACATGTGCGGTATTATTCGCTTCTCTATTCAAGGAGATATTGGCCCGAACTCACACAGAAATCGGCTGGATTTACTTCCTGTAAGGATAGTCCCAACTCTGTTACTTCACTCGCTAAATTAAAATTCACTAAATTTTCTTCATATAAGATGTAAACCTCGTACACTTCGAAAGAAGGACTTATTTCAAATTGAAACAAGTAGGTAACATATGTCGCTATCGAAATAAGCAATTTATTTGTCGACTAAAGTCTGATACGCTTAAATAAACTTTAATACCACGTAGCGAGAGCCGCTATCCGTTGAATGCCATCTCTTTTGCTCTGTGTTTTTAGTAAGCGTCTTCGTAGGTGTCGATTAAAATAACGTCATCTTAGTTCGTTTTGAACAAGTTTTTATACGGCATTTGAATATCTGGGGACTATCGCTGCGTGGCAATTAGGCAGGGGCACGGCATGTGAATAAATGGGGACTCCCATTTATTCACATGCCGTATAACTCCCTGCGTGGAAACGTGAAAATAAAGTTGAGTATACGTTGACAGGTTTAAGTGAAATTTAGTGGCGCTGAGAAAAAGATGCCAGTAACAAATAGACGTTATTACGAAGAAAACAAGGTTGATTTCATATGAAGAAATTAAGTCAGGTTTTAGTTTAGTCGAGTGTACAATAGAATCGGCACCAATAACTGATTAATTATCTAAAGTTTAGATGTACGTAGAAATGGAGAAGGCTTTACGTAGGTAATTAATCATTATATTATTTAGCACCGCTTAAAATTTTTATAGTATATGTAAATAAGCTCAATGTCCAAGACTTAAGAGGTTCATTTATTTTTGCTTCTTAATTTTTTTTTTTAGTTTTTCTTAAAAAGTTTTATATTTTATGATTTTTTATGACTCGCGTCATTTCATACTCTGATAACTGCTATCTTTTAATACATTTAATACTAAATACTTTAAAACGCTATCAAATCTAACTTTTGATTATTTAGGAAAGGTATGGTTTCCATTATCAGCTCAGCTTCATGATGTTTTGAGTTTGATTCCTAAACGCAAATACCTGATTAATTTACGAAAAGTAAACATAAACACTGTTCTTGTCCACAATTGTCGAGGGTTTCTCTCCATTTCATCATATCACTAAATCCTGACTTCCTTGAGGTGGGACCGCTCTTGAGTCATTCCCTATCTAACAAAAGAATTATTATCAAAATCGGTTCATAAATCACGGAGTGAGGGCTGAACATACATAAAATATATATGTATACGGTCGAATTGAGAACCTTCTCCTTTTTTTTAATTACTTAAAAATGTTTAATGAAAAGATCTTGCAAAAACTGCAGATATTTATCCTGTCCGATATGGTTGAGGACACCAATTTATACGGATGGAGCAGCAGTGTCGACGTCCTTTTCTTTTAAGTCAATATCTCTGGTCAAAATTACAGGTTGTTAACAACTTCCTTTCTAGAGGCATGTGAAATCATGTCACGGACAGGTTTGAAGACTTCCAGTCTCCCATATACGAGACAACATCATGGAGTACGTAACCATAACACCCAAAAGGTCGGTCACCGTGTAAAACAGGGTGACCATGAAATGGAATTTTCGACGAGCATTGTTATGAGTACTGAGCCGAAGGCCCTTTTTTTGAAATAATAAAAAATACTAGTAACGTGTGTCACACATTACTAGTATTCTTGTTAAGCCCTCCAGCTAAGCTAAATGCTTGTGTTAGGAGTGGGTTTGGAACCTGCAACCATTTGATCGCAAGTCCGACGCCTTAGCCGCTTTAATTTTTTTAAATATTAACTAACTAGCAACCCCCCCCCGACTTCACACTGGTAGCAGAGACATCTTCTACAATCATCATTATATTTCAACCAATTTGTACAAAACCTTAACAAATTTTATAGTCAAACCGCATGAAAATCCGATCATTACTTTTTGAGTTAATCGCGAAAAGACAGACGCGGCGGGGGATTTTGTTTCGTAATATGTAATGATATAGTCAACTGATTTATTTTATGAAATGGAGTCTATTCTGGATAGGACTCTCACGCACGGATGATGGATGCGAACTAATCTGTTAATTAGAATAACATACTGTGTGCTGTCAAAAGTGCTGACTAGGTATATGTATTATTAATGGTAAGCGTAGGCATGGTACGGACCAAGTGATTAATATAGCATTATTCATAATGTCCAGACTGTTTGTAAAATGACTGGACAATATAATAAAAACTATTGAAATAAGCAAATTCAAATTGTTTTAATGCAAACATAACATACCTTATTATTATAAAACTATTATGGTAGGTGAAAACAAATACTTTACACGAAGGTCCAAAATCATAAAAACAGGTATTCTCTTTTAAGCTTAATCAGACTTCGGCTTAACAAGGGAGACCGCAACACTTGTGACGTAGCAATTTGTAGTTGGTTTTAGTTGGTTCGATGCCAACATACTCCTTTACCGTTAGCCCCGGTGAGGTGGTGAGACGTCGTTATCACTTTAATCGTAGTTTGGGTAGCACAGTTTTTTTTTCTTATTGCAATAACTACACCTGCACGCAACACACCACTTTTACAACCAAATCGACTGTATTGTAGACCTCTTTCTTCTGACGCCACTCTAACGAATTTTCATTATGTTTGGTCAGATATATATCAAACATTATTTTATTAAGAAACTACTGCACTGTTACTAATTATTATTCGAGATGAAAAACAATATATACCGTCTGTCTTTATTAGCTTTTGATTCTTAACCGAATAGAAAACACCTGCGCTTGTTAATCAAATTAATAAATGATTGTGGTCCTTCCATGTACTATTATGTTCTTAGTCTTAGCGTCGTGCCGCAATGTTGTTACTTTATTATCAAATTGCTAAACAGCTATGTAGCAATATTTAGAATGGCCAGACTATACACAAAGCCAGACATAAAAAGCCAGATTTTACTTGTCATTATTTGTATTATCCGGTAATTATAAATAGTGCTATGTTTAATCATTGGGCCCATAGAAATTACATAACGTATTTTTAATAGCAAGTACCTTTTGAGGTCACATGCTTCGTGCCAGTTTAGATGATAAACCGTTGTTTCTCGCTCCAGATCACCTTCAAAAGTAAACATATTAAAAGAATCAACAGAAAAGGAGTGGTCTTTCATCATGATAAGGCCACATCTTTGCCCACTTTGGCAAAAATTGAGAGAGCTTGGTTGAGAAGTGTTAATGCATCCACCTCATATATCACATGTTTTAATTCTGTAAGAAATTGGTTGCTTGTTATATCACATAAAAAAAATATATCTTATGACTATTAACTTACAAGTTACCGTTACAAAGTTAACTTTGTCGTGTATGGGAGAGTATTGTAACGAGCTGAGGGTCTGAATTAAAAAACTAAACCAATTTATTACCAAAATAGACACAATTTATTTTAATAAATCACAAAATACATAGGGAAACTAACAACAATACAATTACAATTAATTATCACTATTACACTTCTAAAGTCACTCATCGCACTTCGCACTATAATCGCTTGTTCTCACGTGAAAACTAAAACTGCAATGCAACTCCCTATAGTCGTCAATAGATGGCGTGGATTATTCGTAACATTATTTTTAGAACCGCAAAGTTAAGTTTGTCTTTCGAAAAAATCTACGAAAATCGATTCCCGAGATGGACGTACTTCCTACATACATACTAGTTTGTTTCCTTACCCTCGATGCGTGAGTCAGACTCGCACTTATTTGGTTTATTTTGCTTTTTTATATACTAATATTATAAAGAGGAAACATTTGTGTGTATGGTTGTAATGTTTTCACATAAAAACTACTGGACCGGTTGCAATGAAGCTTGATATGTAGATAGCTGGAGACCTGGATTCACGCGTAGGCTACTTTTTATCCCGCCATTCCCACGGGATCGGGACTGAAACGGGTGAAACCGCGAGGCGCTGCTAGTAAAAGTAATAAATTTATTTACCGTTTTTATTCTCATGCTTTTATACTGGGGCACAAAACTGTTCTTGTATTCAAGAAACAGGTATTTGTGGTGTATTGTTTATTTGCCTGAATATATAAATAATAATCTCTACTTACACAGACGCAAAAATTCACTTCTGCTAATAGACTACTTTTTGTACGGCTAATTTGATAAACAAGTAGGTATGCCACCCGTCTAAATGAAAAACGATTGCCTATAAAAACTGTAACGCAATAGTGCGTTGCCGGCCTTTAAGGTAGGAGTAGGGGAAAGGTGGAAGAGGGGGAGAGGGGGAGGGTATGGCCTCCGGTAACCTCACTCACTCAGCGAAAAGCAATGCAAGAATTGTTTCACTGTCGGTTTTCTGTGAGGCCACTCTCAAGCGTGAATCTTATATACATTATGTATGTCATTTTTTAAAGTCATATCCACTTTATTCTTACAAGTGACGAACGAATGGGAATAAAAATAATTTGGCGAAACAATGTTTCGAGGGCTATTGTTACCAAGTTACTGATTTTTAGAATATCCGTGTTCAAATTTGCAATAAAAAGATGATTTTTTTAGGGCCCTTCTTTTGATATAGCAATATGATTTCCGCGATATACGCTTTTTGCACAATGAGTGTGATTATTTATTTTTATACTAACTTAATTCTTCGACTTTGCCCACATGAAGACGGTCATTGCGCCAAAAGAGTTCAAATGGCTCCTCCCGTGTATGACCAATACTAATTTTACGAGTATACAGAAAAGATCATTGTTAACCAGGTCTATTAAAGCTTGTGTGTTTGGGTACGTGTGTTATATTCCAACTGTTGATAGGGGTCACCAGGGAGAGTTCCATGGTGGGAATACAGTTGGCCATAAAAGGGTAACAACACTGGCTTTATTCACCAGAAATCCTGTGAGTTCCTGGCAACAGCCACTGCTTGAGTCTTTTGCTTAGACTCCATAATTTATCCGTATAAACAATATCACTTATCTTCAATACCTTCCTTTCTTAACTACATTTCCTTTTCAATAATATTCCCAATTTTCCCATATTTAATTCCTAAAATGCCCGATTGACAGCAATAGGATACCCCCTATTGAGTCAGTGAGACCAAAATTATAGTTGGCAAAATAGGATAATTTATTACATTTTAATCTACCCCTTCAGGGATACAGCGTGAGTATATGTATGTATGTAAACCGTCTATCATCAGAAGCACCGTGTGCTGATGTGCAGGTGGAATACATTTAGTCGGATAATACTCCAGTGAGTGATGTATCACACTTGTATGTCCACAGTAGGAGTCACTTCGCTGCAGTATTTGGAGTCCTGAAAGCGGTTGGGAATATTTTGAGTTGGGAATTTCGTGCTAAGTTATAATGTTAGTCCACAAGCAGCTACGAGAGAGAGAGTGTAAAACGTGTAAAATGTGTAAATAGATAAATAAACCTTTTTATCCTAAATGGATAGTTTGTGACCATTAATGTATGTCTGAGTGTGATGCCTGCTGTACGCTGTAAAGTTTGCAAAAATTACGTTGACTATAAGTAGTTTTTTTTTTTATTTCAGGCGTAAATAACCGCAGACGGAAGCTGTCTGGCAATATCGATATTTTGTACTATATGATGCCTCTCTAGTTACAGGAAATGCAGGACATTCGGGTACGTGACCCCGGCCTCTGCGAGCTCTTGTAGTCTCAGTCCCGTTCCTCATCCGAAACTTGCGGTACCCTCACCCTAGGTTCCTCTTTCTACCCATTTTTCAGTATACAAATTTACCTTCTTCCTTCTTTCCATTCTTAAAATGACTACATTCCCAAAAAACCCTCATTGTTCCTCTTAGCCAGGTGCCTGCCTGACGCCAACCCTGACGTCAGACAGGCAGCTGGCCTTAAAAGCAACCAGCTAAAACCCTCTGCATGTTATGCATTGCACCAACCCCAATGAAAATTGGGAAAAGGCCAAGAAGGTGATGATAAGCTAGCAGGTATGCATACCTTCAGAGTCTATACTGAGTATGACTGGCCTGTTGGTCTGGTGGTTAGTTGATCCTGACTGCTGCGCCATAGGTCGTGGGTTCGATTCCCACCCAGGACAAATAATTGTGTGATGAGCATGATCATTTGTTCTGTGTCTTGGTGGAATTTATCTATAATATGTATGTATTTAGAAATATATAAGTATGTTAATCAGGAGTCTGGTTACCATAGTACAGGCTCTGCCTAGTTTGGGATCAGACGGTCGTGTGTGAGATGTGTGAATTTATTATTATGCTCCATACCACATGTTTTGTTCTTCAGAAAATAAGTGCCTATGGTCTGGCGGCTATGGGATCTTACTTTATCACTGTTACCGAACTAAGGGTTCTCACGCGGGAGTGTAGTAAATTAAAGTGTAAAAAATTCATAGTATGGAGATATTGCACGTTTTAGCAGTTAGAAATTATTTATTTATAGTAAGTTGCCTTTACTCTAAAGTAATCCTTATGGGATCGAACTCTTTGTAGCTTGTAGTTTTGTTTTTCTTTGACTGATTAACCGACTGATTCATGTACAATCGATTTACTTTTCGATTAAAATAGTTATTCTGTCTCTTTACTAATGTCAAACCACATGTTCCAAATGAATATTTTTTTGTTTGCATCAAAATTAAGAATGTAATAGTTGTTGAATTACTGTTTGTACAAAATAAAGTCCCGTCTTACACATCTAATTGCTTTATTTTTATTTTTATATTTATTACAAATTACAAATAATTTAAATTTTAAATACACCACCAACTATCACTGTCTCTCCGAATCATTTTGATCCATCCTAAGGTTGCCTGAAAGAGATTGCATCTAACAATAAGACCACCTTTTGCACATTATGTGTTTAATATAATTATGTAAATGTATCTTCCACTGTATTAATAATGTACACATAAAGTGTTATCTGTCTATTTCATTCATTCGAAAATATTTAAAAACAATTGCTACAATTTCCCTTAAATGGTTTGGAATCAAAACAAAACCATAATTTGTAATTGTGTACTTCTTTCGTGACCCCATTGCGAATGCAAGGAAATCGGCGCAATGTGTAAACCTTGGAAAGGCGGCTGCCTGACGCCAACCCTCCTTGGGAATATGGTCGTGTATACACATACAGGAATATAGGAAAAATGGGTAGGGAACCATCGGTAAGGGATACCGCAAGTCTCGGATGGGGAACAGGACTAATGCTGCAGTGGCCAACAGAGGCTGTATTTCCTGTAACTGGAGAGGCCACTAGGACAGGAACATCAGCTGGCTCTGTTGAGAAGATAATTAAACTCTTAACTTTGTAGAATCATCTGTATTACATTATGGGCTAAAAAATATTATTAATGAAGTTAAATTTTAAGGAATATAATTATTACTTTGGAGTTGTTTATACTTCAAAAGTGATTGTATAAAAAATCAAAAATTACCCTTTAAATGAGGAAATAGGTTAATAAGGTAATATTTTATTTTGCATTGTTTAGATTTTTTAAATGGTAACCTTTCTTTCTTACTTCTATTATAAATAGGAAAGTTTGGATAGATGGATGTTTATTATTCAATCACGCCAGAACGGCTAAAGGGATCTGGAAGAAATTTGGCATAGAGATACAATGTAGTCTGGAATAACACATAGGCTACTTTATATGCCGAAAAAATGTACGATTCCCGTGAGCATAAAACTGAAGAGTCTCTGATGTCTGATAAATACGTGGCAGGCCATGATAAAGGGGCTCGAACATAGTCAGGCATACCCGAAATACACAGTGAATAAAAGCACATATTTTTATTAAATAACATAACATGAATATGTTTTATTCATTACTGCAATCAAACATAATAAATATCAAGATGAATAACGACCCACTTAAAAAATCAGATCCTCTCATTGAACTTAATATAACACATTTAATCCGTAATAGGAGGGACGAGGGGGGGAGAAGGTGAAATGTTATCCCCTACGAATGCCATACGGACGGTGGGAGGGGGAGATGTATTAGTGAAATTCCTCCAAGGGACGGGGTTGTCGACTTTCCGAAGCTTTAATGGGCTAAATATCTTGAGCCCAGATAATTCGGATATAGGACCGACAGCAGAAAAAAATCAATTTATTATTTTTAGGTTTTCATAATAATAACCTTTCTAATATTAGTGGGTTAGATTCCCACCCAGGACAAATTATTGTGTGATGAGCACGATCATTATTTTGTTCTGTGTCTGGGTTTAAGTTATCTATAATTTTTTTTTTTTTTATGTGTATCAAATGTGTATCAATTGTTTTCAATCCTAATAAATAAATTAACACAAGGATAGTTCCCCAGAGCGATACCTTGCTTGCAGTCCGATACTCTGTTGTGTTGTAGGTACTATTTTAAATCCTATTTCAAAGTACCTTTAAACCGTAAACCTTACTTTCTTAGTCTCTCCACACACATCCAATAACAAGCACCATGACTGGAATAAACTCTTAACTGTGTTTAACTACTTCTTAACTGTGTTAACGGTCGTTTTTTGAAACAATAATTTCTTGGAGGTTTTATGTCAGATTAAATTGGTTATCCCAACGTGGTTGCAAAAGTATTTTGATTTAATTTTAAATATAATCTCTATATTAATACGTGGTGACATTTTTTTTTGTATCCATTGCTAAGCAAATTATGCGGACGAAGGATTGTGAAATTTGGAATGGAGGAAGGAATGCAGATTACAGAAATCAAAAATTTTTAATCAATATCCTACTAATATTATAAACGTAAAAGTTTGTGAGTATATATGGATATTTGTTCCTCTTTTACGCAAAAACAACTAAATCTTTTGCGATGAAACTTGGTATGTAGATAGCTGAAGACCTGGATTAACACACAGGCAATTTTTTATCCTGATATTGCCACGGCATCAAATCAAAAATCATGCAAATTTAAAAAATATGCGAAAACGACTACAGAAATGTAGAGAGTCCAGTCCAGTATGTAAGTTGACCTTTCATGGTACGGAAAGTCTATGCAATGACAATTCAAGTTATATTGGTCAACGTTATAGAACAAAACATTCAAAGTTAATAAATTATTTAAATATTTACTATTAATATTTATCATCAAGGGTTTTTTCGCTGACGCTACATCGTTCAGCAAAGTATTAGTAAAGATTGGGCACAAGTCGCACGATTTGCTGGAAGCCCGCTTCATGCCGATACACCCTGATTGTTACTTGCGCGATGGAACTATGTGCCTTTTTGAATTGGCCTCTGTAGGCGACACAAATTTGTCATTAGTATTACAGTCATTCATAGGTCAGGGCAGGCCAGTTCAGGTCATAAGATATCTGGGCCTGATCCTCGACGGCAGGTGGCTCTTCGACGAGCACTTTCGACAGCTTGCTCCGAAGCTGGTCGGCGCTGCGTCTGCCCTTGGGCGACTCTTGCCCAATTTGGGTGGACCCAGCGTCGCTACGAGACGGCTGTACACGGGGGTTGTCCGGTCAATGGCACTGTACGGTGCACCGGTGTGGGTGGGGGCTCTGACCGCCCAGAATAGGGCACGCCTCTGGCGCCCTCAGAGGGTTATGGCGGTTAGAGCCATACGCGGATACCGCACCGTGTCGACGGAGGCGGCGTGCGCGTTGGCCGGGACTCCCCCGTGGGATTTGGAGGCGGAAGTGCTCGCCGAAGTATATCGGCGAACGGCTGAGTTCCGGGCGGGAAGCGGCAGTCGGCCCCCGCCCGAAGAGGTACGCGAATGGCGTGAGGCCGCTCGCCGAGCCACCATGGCTCGTTGGTCGTCCCGGCTGGAGGCTCCACGTGCTGGCTTTGCCGCCGTGGAGGCGCTCCAGCCGGTCATCGTCGAGTGGGCAGGGCGGCAGCACGGGACCCTTTCCTTCCGACTGACGCAGGTTCTTTCCGGGCACGGCTGCTTCGGGAAGTACCTGCACTCGGTCGCTAGGAGGGAACTGAGTCCCGCCTGTCACCACTGCAACTGTAGTGAGGACTCGGCTCAGCACACGCTGGCGGTTTGCTCCGCCTGGGCGACGCAGCGTCGGGTCCTTACTGCAGTCATCGGAGGGGATCTCTCGCTACCGGCCGTCATACGCTCCATGGCCGGTAGCGACATGAATTTTACCGCGGTCGCGACCTTCTGTGAGGACGTCATCTCGCAGAAGGAGGTGGCGGAAAGGGTCCGGGAGGACGATCTCCACTCGGACCTAATTCGCCGCCGGCGAACCGGGCGGCGGAGGCGCGCTTACCAGCGCCTCATGCCGCCCTGAGTGTGGCCGCAGTAGACGGGACGGGTTTTTTCCCCTTCACCCGCTATAGTGGCCCCCCGCGAGGAGACGGCGTCCGCGTGTACCTGGACGTCGCCTAATTGAGAGGTTTTCACCCAAAGGTGGTGCCCGCGCTTTTGCGGGCAGGCGCTAGGGGGGGTCCGGATGTCTTAATAAAAGCTGTTCCCGGATCCCTCCTACTTAAGGCGCAGTACGGCACACCGTGTGGTTTTAGTCGGTTCGATTCCGACACACCGCTTTATGACTAGAGTCTAACATAAAGACAATGTATTATTAACTTTTAAAAGTAAGCGTTCCATGATATATATAGAGAATTAAAGCGATCACGTAATAGGTAATACATACCTTTGAATTACCTGACGTTTCGACCAGGTTGCGCTGCGTGACAAGCCGTTGTCACAGGCTGCTAGCTAGCCTAGCTTCGTGTATGGTAAGTTGAGTTGTGTTTAGGAAGCCGGGAAATAATAACCAAAGACTAGTAGTGTGGCGCTGCGGCAGAGCATTGTCTGCAACGTTAGTAGTCGCAAATTCGATTTCCGCTAAGTACAAATACACACTTCAAAAGTGTCTACGGTTCAAGTAAGTTTTTAACTTTAAAAAACATTCAATTAATATTTACCAAATCTAGTCTTCCAGACTAGCTTCTTACTTTAACTCCTTATGTTTAAGTTATATTTTGTAAAAATTAAGAAAAATTTAATTTTTTGCAAATTGTAGGAAATTAACCTAAGTTAATGTCGTCAATTAAATGGGAAAAAAGGCGAAGAAAAAGCGAAGGCGGTCATGGTACGATTCGGTCGAGTAGTATTTTGGATGTACCGGTCCTGTCTGCGAGTGGTGATGCGAGATCGTCCTCCATGTCGCTTAGCCACGCTGCCCGTGCGCAATAGCGACAGCCACAGTACGTTGCCTGAAACCAGCTCTCATCATCTCCTCTCGAAATAATGTCGTCGCTCCATATCGATGCAATTTTTTTCAGTGCCGATGCAGAAATTGTAATGGTTTTGTAAAAACGCTATTACACACTTTTATAGGAATTCTGATTGACAGTTAATTTTCTATTTATAATCAGAAATTAAATAAAAAATCTTTATTGAAATAGTGAAATTCACAAAAAAAACCAATCGTTATTGGTTTTTTTCCAAAAAAAATTTAAATAATAATCTTCGATTGCGGCGTAACTCTAAAACATACTTGATCCCTAGATACTTTTGATGTGTGTATTAGTATGCTTGAGCATGTCTGTTTGCACATTGGTCTAAGTGTTTCTGTGTATTTATGTATTAACAAGAAAAACAATTACATATTTAAATCTATTGTACATGCAAGTTTTAGAACTCATAGTACACGCTTCGATTAGTTTGAGTTTAGGTACCGTTGTGTTATATGTATATATATTTCTGCATGCAGCATGCAATATGCAGCATTTATTTCTTTTTTTTTAAGCACAAGAATTAAATTTTTTGCTAAATATTTAAGTAGCAGCAGCATCCGGCTAAAGCATTGGAATTGCGGTGGTTTGCATTCGAATCCAGTTATTTTGGTTAGTCATTGTAGTATAGGTACTAACGTGACCCCACAACTCACACAAGCATTTGGTTTAACTGCAGGAGTTAACAACAATACTAGTGATGTGTACACTCGTACTAGTGGCCCCTGCAACCACAGGACATAATTATTGTACACACGCAACTCTGGCCTCTTCAAGCTGCTGCAGTCTCAGACCCATTCTTAACCGGAGACCTGAGGTATCCCCTACCCATTCTCTCTATCCTAATATACCCTGTTCTCTTTTTTCGTCTTAAAACGATAATATGAAGGGTTGGCGTCAGGCTGGCGTCCGGCTATTAAAAGAAACAGCTAAACCTTATGCAGTATGATAAAACATATTGCGCCGACTTCCAATTAATTTGTGACAAGGGTAAGTAGATGATGACTAGTAATGTGTTAGTTACTACACGGTATTCCGTTATAAGTAGGTTTTTTGCACCGAATCCTTAAATATCTTAAAAAAGAAATCCTCCGAGAGTCGCTGGAGGCTTTGGCCGCCTCTTGAACACCAGGTAATTCAGCATCCTTGCCCCCTTAGATTGAACGGGGAACACGTCGCGCCACCGTCTAAGGCCTACTTCTGCAAGGGTAACTTGCATCCCCACCCCTTTTCCTCAGCCCAGCTCATGGAGGTCGGAGATCGTTAAGCGCTTTCCAGTGCTTGGGTGGTAATGTGCAACCCTTGTTACAAGTAATCTTTAAAAGCCGGTGTAACGCCAATCACCCTTTAGTTAAATCCATGTAGATTAGTTTATTAGTAGACATTATTATTAGTAGTGTATTATTAATAGTAGTATTATTAGTAGACACCTTTCGATAATATTCACGCTATCAGAAAGCTATGTCTACATATAACAGTCAATATTAGTGCAAGCGGACGGATTGTAACGAGCCGATTCTACGTAAACAATCAAATTATAGAAACAGACATAATGAGGGACCACTGGCAAACTAATGCATAATTCATAACGGTCGATATTGTTTTGGTTAGGGCGAGTTTGTACTAGTCGTACTGTTTATTTGTAAATATTTTTTGAAGATAGCAAATTTTACAGATCTCAGATGTGTAAATGGGGACTTAACCGCAATAATATTAATGAGGTACAATACCTTTTTGTACTTGTACAGATTACTTACCTTATATGTTTATTTGTTGTGTTAAGAAAAAACTCTTATAGTTCTTAGCGTAGCATACCTAAAATGAAGTAGTGAAGCTTTTAAATAAAAAATCGACTATGATACTTACTTCCTCGCCTTTCCGAAGTCTTGCTATTAATTAAGGATATACAGTTTGATACACGTGTGTATATTGGAGATGCCCGACAAGTTTCAGACTCTATGGGAATCCTTTATCAAGGAGTGAAGCGTCCTGTAGCGTCGACGAAAAATTATTATCGCAAACTTATACTAAAGGTTAATGAGTATGATTTCTTTGAGATAGCAGACTTTAAATGTTCGATTTTTTAATATACCTGTATAATAATAAAAAAAATATACAATTACACATCTAATATACATATAATTGCTTTAGCGATGGCAGATATTATTGAAGAAACCCTATTAACATCACTCTACGACCTTTAGCAGCGAAGTTGTCTGCATACTAATTTAAATCATGTGAAACTTCGTGGTACTAATAATATTATATGCAAATGCGAAAGTTTATGAATATATTTATTATTTAATCATGCTCTTGTCGTTGAACAGATTTCTATTAAATTTAGCAAACAGAGATTCTATTCTAGATAAACACGTAAATCCGAGTTTCACGCAGTGGATGTCTCAGTTTATTATTCATTTATTTTTTTAGTGATCACGTTTCGTACTGCAATGTTTATTATATTTAATTAATGAGTGCGTGTTGGTACCCGGTTCGGTATAAATAGGTACATCACTAAGAGGGTTCCAGTAAAATATTTATACTTACTGTAGTATTTATTTTTTATTTCACACGCTCGTCTACAGAATGGTCGTGCCAGCGCCTGAGACTGGCTCCTATAAACTATAACTTACACGCATACTCAGCGTAACTTGATTTTGTTTCCTTATGGTAACATTATTATATATATGTAGCTATTATGAATTAAATTACTATGAATAGACTTTACTGTTTAAAATTCACAATTTTACAAATATGATTTACTTGGCGCATAATAAAATACATACACAAATATGGCAATAAGATGAGCAATAAATGCACACTTTTTAATATGATTACCATTTAGATACAAATCATCAAACATTTATTGTAATTGGAGTCCAATTTTCATTCTATTGTTTTATATAAAGTTTGTCAAAAATAATACGCCTCCCTAAAATGCGTCCTTATCTTAGGGTAGGCAGAAAAGTCTCCATTATGTATAACTGAGCTTTTGTTGAAGGGTGTTACCAGGATTTTGTAGTTCAAAGGGATGGAATCTAATTTATATTTTGTATATTAAAAAGTATTTGTTGTAGGTTGACTTTAATTTATTGTTTAGAAGGCAAAGGTCATAATGTCGTCCTACCCTTGTTACATAATTATACATACACTCACCTGGCTGTACCCCCTGCCTGCCTGTACACTCGCCTATACCCCCGAAGGGGTAGCCTTATTAAACACTAACATTTTGCCAATTATAATTTCGCACACTTAGATCTAAACAGGTATAAACTCAAAATGGCCCTTTTTTTCAGAAATGGCGAAAAACTAATTACTGTGTAGATTTATACTTTTTATATGCAGCTAGAAAAAAGATATTGTAGGAATGTTGTGTTTAAATCATGTTTTGGGGCTGAAATGAAAAATGATTTTTTTAGAGTTGATCGCGTGTTGGTGATTAGCGTCTAGCGTCGAGTGTAGTCGTAGTGTGTAACGAATCGTTGTAAATTCAACCAAATTTTACCATCCGTCAGCAAAACTAATAGTTTATTCATTATAGGAACCGGGAATCAGTATAAGTTAGAAACCTTATCGATGAACATCATAGGGTTTAATATAGGACTTCTTGTTCATAGGATATGTTACCACAACAGAATACGATTGAACACAATAGGTACGTAAAACGACAACTGAGGGTGCTATTGTCGAACCAACGTTAAGTGTTGTCTCGCTTCCGTACACAACAGAGTAAAATATTGACACCACACTCTAAATAGACTTCGAATAGCTTCCCCTGTTATAGGCCTTCTAAAATATTTGATACACATTCAATTATAAACTAAAAGATATAATGGCCTGCCTCATGATTGCAGTGTCCAGCAATCGATGTCATATCACGAATTTATTTATAGAACGAAAAATAACTTATTTATATACTTACATGATACGAATGGCACACCATATACCAAGCGCTCATAGGGTCAGACTTACATTTTTGCACAGGAGTGGTATGATCTATGACTTATTACGAAATTGTAAGTCTGGTCTGTCCTATGAACAAACTACAGCTGCAGACGAATAAATACTCTACTATATACTCCTCTATATACACACGAGGCATCTGTTGAGGATATTAAGAACGTTTCTACCCTTGAATGAGGATTACATAAAGTCCGATACTCCTTTGACCATGTCTTTGCTTTGTAATATTTTTTGGATAACTATAGCTACTACAGCTTCACTCGGTATCCGTTGTGTGTTATGTTATGTAGTACTTCCTGAAAATACCGCGCTTACTCCCTAAGTTTTCAGAGTCGCACAAGCCGTATCCTCAGTTGGTTAAGGCAGCCCAATAGGTAGTAGATGATACAGATTGTGACAATAAGTATATTAATAGAATATGTCTCACGCTTAGAGTTTAGTAATCGGCCTTTACATAAAGGTCAATAGTTTATGTCTAATATGCAAACAGGTACCTAAACAATTATTAAGATTCAACTGACTTTCATATTTGACATTAGATTCTGTGACGAACATAATTCTATTAAGTGCTTAAAGCTGACTCAAAACTCTGAGATACGGTTGTCATTTTTTTATGGTATAGGGGGCAAACGAGCATACGGGTCACCTGATGGTAAATGACTACCGCCTCCCTTAGGCACCTGTAACTCAAGAGTCACAAGTGCTATGCCACCCTTTAAGGTGGGAGTAGGAGAAGAGGGGGAGGGGGGAAGAGGGGGGAGAGGGGAAGGACAGGAATAGGGGAGAGGGAAAGGTTAGGGCCTCCGGTAACCTTACTCACGCGGCAAAATGCAATGCAAGCATTGCTTAACAGCCGGTTTTCTGTGAGGTCGTGGTATCGAGCAGAGTCGAGCCGGCCCATACGTGCCGAAGCATGGCTCTCGCACGTAAACGTGTTTGTTTTAGGTTGACAAAGTAGTCATATCTTTGTGAATTTAATTAAATAATTTAAAAATTTCCACAGCTTATATTTAGGTCAAAGCAGTAAGAACTAAAACCAACTTAAGATCTTAAGTCTTGTTTAAAGGAACTTGGCAGGATTCCTGATTCCGGACCATTTAGTATTTGAAATTGTGAATTTATTGTTCTTTTTTTTTTATGTCTTCTTTTTCTTGTGTCGTCTAGGTTAGGGAGATTATTGTTAAAAATAGCAGCTTATTTCATTGGCATTATGCTTACAATTTAAACTATCGCGCATTGTACGCGTATGAGAAGTGTTTTTGGAGAAACAGATGGTATACGAAGCGGCGGTAGCGTAATGGCTAAGGCGTCGGACTTGCGATCAAGTGGTTGCGGGTTCGAAGCCCACCCAGTGCACTACCGAAGTGAACCCACTCCTAACACAAGCATTTTAGCTTAGCTGGAGGGGTTAACAAGAATACTAGTAATGTGTGACCCACGTTGCTAGTATTCTTTTTCTAAAAAAAAAAAAAATGTCCTTCCAACACAAAGGGAGGATTATGAAATCCGAGGAGGTTGATATTAGGAAGTTGCTCTATTCAGGATCGGTAGTTACTGTGTTCTTCGGCTTGTCAACGATAGGTACCGTCGAAGTATGTTTTGCTGTATTTAATTTTTTTTTTTTTTGAAGTCGACACATGTTTGATGATGCATTGTGGGGAGGCGAAACACATGCCAAATAATCACTTTAAGGCATTCGAAGATTATGCATTACATCTTTGCAGGTACCTGCAGCACCTTATTAGGTATTGCAGACCTTTGTGAAGGGAGTTGGTTAGCGTTCCCTGTCTGTGACAATTCATTGAGGTTTATCCTTGTCAGTTTTCATTGTTAGGATTTAAAAATGGTGAATGGTGTATTTTGTCTCCTCGATTAGATTTTCACGACGGACTTTCACCATATAGCAATTCAATTCAATAATTTAAGTTATCCTATTAATTTTCCTAAACTAACTAGCCCAGCTCTGTGATATTCATATACTTGTGCCACTTTAAACAATTTTGAAGGTACAGTGCTAGAATTTTATATTATTAAACTAAAACATTATCCTGTCCCGCAGTGTACTATGCATTAAGACAACACATCGAGTGACTATACAGCTCACGGTGTCTGGGCGTCATAACTTCCTACCTGACAGACAAATAGTTTGCACATATATGTACTTATATATGAGAGTATCGTTACGTCCTCGTGAATGTATAGCCTTTAAAGCTTCTGTTACAAATAATAGGTACTACCTATGATAGAGCGTACGTACGAGCGGTGTGGCGCCTGATGTTATGATTATTTTTCTGTCTGTCTTTCTTTCTGTAATATTAAGTACGCGTCAAAAACATTGGTATGCTCATTGAATTGTCAGATTGGTGATTAAAAAAAATAGGCAGTCATGGGACTGCCGACAGAAGTGGAAACTTAAACGAAACGATTAACTGAAAACGTCACATTAGCAGGTTGGTGACATTTATTAATAAGGAGCTGACAGAACTCAATGTTTAGACTAGCGCCCTCTAGTGGATCTATATATGTATTATTAGCGTGACGCTATTTGATAGCAAAAGTGCACAAACGTGCCTAAAGAAGTTTACGCTTCAATTATAATTTTATCATAATTTTAATAGATGACTTCTTCTCAAATTCTCAATTTTAATCCATGTCGCAATAATAGAGTTGCTAGAATAAAGGAATTATAGTCACACAAACCTCACCTGGACCAGCAGACTCACCTTTAGCTATAAAAGGCATCCAATGCGTTGTATCAAAACAGATAATTGCACTATACAAGCTTTCAGCACGCAATGGAAGGGTTTATAAAATTCCCTTTCAAGGGGTCAAGTCAATTTGAACCGGTGCTGTTAAGCCAATAAACCGGTTACATCCGGCTCCACAGATACTGCGACTCGCTTAAGTAACAAGCTGAAGCGAACAAAAAAAATTGTTGTGATTTTTTTAATGTTGCAGAATATGAAAAGTGCGGAAAATTGATTGCAAATGCGTTCCTTCTGCTCAAATGAATTCAAATATTGTTTCGTTCTTACCAAAACCTATAAAAGATATTATTATATTTTTTTATTTATATATATATATATATATATAATAATAATAACTTCACACATCTCCCACACGGCTGTCTGATCCCAAACTAGACAGAGCCTGTACTATGGTAACCAGACTGCTGATAAACATACTTATATATTTCTAAATACATACATAATATACATAAATTACACCCAGACACAGAACAAATCATCTTGCTCATTACACAATTATTTGTCCTGCGTGGAATCGAACCCACGACCTCTGGCTTAGCAGTCAGGGTTACTAACCACTTTAAATATACATATAAATTACATTTTTAAATACATTCAGATTATATCAAAAATACATTTAAAAATATAAAAAATAGTGACCCACCGGTATCGGGTACAGGGACCAAGCTACCGGTGGTTAGGGTTCCAGAGACAGGAACCTCCTCACAATACGTGCCGTATCAAGAAGGACCGCCTTCTGCATGCGGCCCTTAGTCCAGCTGCCTAACAAGAGCCTCTGAAGGTGTTGGTCGAGGCTCTTTGCAATCAACCCATGGGCTGATATGACTATCGGTACAATGATTGCTGAATTCACATCCTACATGTCGACCACCTCGTGGGCCAAACCCAAATATTTCATTTGTTTTTCTTTTTCAGCCCTTAAGAGGTTGTCGTCATGGGGAATGGTAATATCAATAATCATTGCTCGGCGCTCTAATCGGTCTATTACCACTATATCAGGCTTATTGGCAATAAGAGTCCTGTCAGTGATAATAGACCGATCCCAGTACAATGTTACACTACCATTTTCAAGAACTGGCAGTCACAAGGTTATATTTAAGAGCAAGTTGCTGATGGACTATTCTGGCCACTTGGTTATGTCTATGCAAGTACTCGCCGTTGGTAAGACGAGAACAACCCTCAAATTATATGCCTGAGGCTTTCTCCGGGACGATGACATGCCCGACAAATGTCAACTGTGCCGTCCTTCAGGATGTCTCCGATAGTTGTTCGTCATAACATCTTCATCAGTAATTGCACAGATAAAACCTTCAGTTTCTCCAAAGAGATCACCGAAACGTAGCCAGGACACAGATGATAATAGATCTACTTCGGGCCCATTTAAGGCCCGATAAAAACGTCCATGCAGCCCTTTGCTCTTCCATATATCCCTGCGATCTGTAATATTGAGTACTGCAGGTTTGCGCCTCTCTACCTAGAGCAAGCGGAGTGAGTCCGTTGTCCATTACCACAACATCCCGATGCATCTCCACGTCAACAGAGAGGAAGTAATCTCTAAGGTTGCATACCTCGCGGTTATGCAGTGTCCTGGCATTTAAAAAACCACCACCCCCACATTTCCGCGGGATATACAATCTCATAACCGATGAACGTGCATGGTGCATTCGGTACGCGGTTAGCAATGTACGGACTCTTCTATCCAGGGCATCAAGTTCCGTCTGAGTCCACCTAAGTATGCACCTAAGTATACGATTGGGTCATACCAGTCCTAACCTACTCCTTTAGTAGGTTAAGACTGGTATGACCCAATCGTTATAGGCCCGCACCTTGTTACCACCTGACAAAAGACTATTCAATACTTTTTTCAGGCGGCCAAAGAAGCGTTGCTGTAATGATTGCTTTATAGTCAATTCATTTAAACCTAACGCCTGTGACATTCCTAGATACTTGTAAGTTTCGTTCGCGGAAAGGCATCTAAGGTGTGTAAAATCTGAGAGTTCCATACCTTCAGATTCCACAATCTTACCTCTTTTTACATGCATGACTGCACATTTACCCACACCAAATTCCATCCTGATAGATTTACTAAAGTTTTCAGTTACCTCTAGTAATTTTATCAGTTGGAAATTGTTGCAGGCAAAAAGTTTCAAATCATCCATGAAAAGGAGGTGGGATATAACCTGACCTCCTCTCCGCAAACGATAGCCTAGTCCTGAACCCTCCAACATACTGCTGAGAGGATTCAAAGCTAGGCAGAACCACAAGGGGCTCAAACTGTCACCCTAAAATATACCCCGCCTGATCTTTATATACTCGCCGTCACTCTGAGATTGTCGACATCCTGGATAGCAAAGAATCGTTTTCCATTGCTGCATACATGCCTCCAAGAAAGTGCATAGAGTTGTATCAATCTTATACAACTCCATCACCCTCAGGAGCCACGTATGCGGCACAGAATCATAAGCTTTCTTATAATCTAACCAACATGTCGCCAGATCTTTTCGGTTACGGCGAACTTGTTGGTTAATGGTGGATTTATAAAATGTGCTATTTTATTCTTAAATTATGATAAAAAATATAAATATTAGATATACTGTTGGTAAAACACGACTGCTAGTTAGTGTTGCCAGTTTATTATTATTATTATTCTATAATTGACGTGACATGGTTAGGGGTGTTCTGATGATAGTTCAGCTCCGTGAGTTGCGTCTTTCGATAACTACCGCACGTCTTTTTAATATCCGTCCTTCTTTTACTTTTTTAATCAAGTCTCTCAATTATTCTTGTTAACATTTTTTCTTTAAGACGCTGCAACTTACACCTTGACCCACAACGGCAGGGACTGATTAGGTATGAAAGTTTTATGCCTTTGTAGTGCATCGAACCAATCACTTACACAGCATGGATAACCATCTGATTAATACATCAGCTGTTAGCGCACGTGCTGCCGATAGGCTGTGGTTTCACTTCATAAGATTTATTACATTCCTCTTTCTACACGCTAACCTCGGGAACTACTGGTTCGAATTGAAAAATTCTTTTAGTGTTGGATAGCCCATTTATCGAGGAATGCTATAGGCTATATAACATCACGCTACGACTAATAGGAGCGGAGCAGTTACCATAAACGCTGGTTTAGAAATAAAAATAAATTAATCATATTCATTCTTATTCTCATTCATCAATTGCTTAGATGGTGATTAACGGTTACATGGCAGTCTATTGACACCAGTTGGATAAAAAAAAAATATAATAGGAGATTTCTGTCGGGCGAAGAACATTCTCCTACACAAGACAGCAGTAAATAAACATGTCAGCGTGTTGTAGTATTTCTGGTTATTATAAAGTTGTTAGTTTTTATCTTCTGATGAGTCCCAGAGTAAAGAAAGAGTCCGAGAGAAAGAGTGCTAGTACAACAAGTAGTGGAAAACTAATTGCTTACCTATGAGCTGGCAGTGTATTTGTTGTTATTATTTTTAGCACTTGTTTTAGCCAATGAATCGCACGGATGACGCACTGGTTTAAGTCACCTCGCCACTACGCTGCGCCGGGTGTTGTGGGATCAGATCTCACACTTGACTAAATTGTGTGTAATCCACAATGAGTAGTCCCGAGTCTGGGTGTTCTTTGTGTCCATTCTTTGAATGTTTGTATAGCCCCACGCGACACCGGAATATTACTAATGCGGGAGTAGTCAATAACAAATAAAATTAAAGTAATAAAAATCAGGATAGCACCTAGTCGCGTTTCGTTCAAGGCGAAAGTACGAGCCCACATTTCGCAGAACCTAGCAGAATCATCACAACAGTATCGTCACATTATATTTATTTATATATGTATGTATGTAAGTTAGCACGTATCTATGTCTATCTGTATGTGTATGTATGTATGTGTATGTATGTATGTGTATGTATGTATGTATAGGTATATATATAGTCTCCTGTGATATTTCCTAGTTTCTTTTTTCTTTTCTACATAAACCTAGTGCACCTATTTACTCATTGCTGCACCACCTTAAGGTAGACTGGTAGAAAATGCCTACGGCATTAAGTCTGCCATCGTACATTTTTTTCTGCATAAAGTGTAAATAAATAAAAAAATATGTAATTAAAGAGGTTATATCCTCCTCCATTCGGGCAAGATCATATTTGATATATACTCACCATCGTTACGAATGTCTCAACCTATTCAAAGCAAAGTCTTACGAACTTCTAAACTTTTGAGTTCCTTGATATAATTATGTATATGTACGGGAATTAACGCAATCACGTAAATGCAGGTTGCACTGGCTGTAAACCTGTACACATACATAACTAGCAGCACCCCGCGGTTTCACCCGCGTAAGTCCCGATCCCGTGGGAATATCGGGATAAAAAGTAGCCTATATGTTAATCCAGATCTCCAGCTATGTACATATTAAGATTTATCGCAATCGGTTCAGTAGTTTTGGCACGAAAGAGTAACATACATCCATACATCCACACATCCATACATCCATACATCCTCACAAACTTTCAACGTTTATAATATTAGTAGGATCATAGATAGATAGATAGAATATCCTTTGTACACCATTAACAACATACAGTTGAAACGAATTTCATATAAAATATTGGAGTACAATGGGCGATAATAGCGATCTTTACCAGACAACCTTTAGATGGAAATAATTACAGAAATATTAAATAAAAACGTACTAGTTGATGGCGAACTATTGAATATACAGACAACAATTTACACATATAGATAGATACTTATATATAGCTAGTTATTAGTGATTACATACTCGTAGTAAATTCGAAAGTAATTATGATCTTAGTCATGTAATAGAATAAGTAAGAAATAAAGATATTACAGAGATAGATAGTGTTGCTTGACCACATCATATATATATATATATATACTAGCAACCCGCCATTTTTTTTTTTGTGGAAACCCCCTCGGGCCATCACCCCACCGGGGTTTTCAGTGGGGCGGTGTGTCGGAATCGAACCGACTAAAACCACACGGTGTGCCGTACCGCGCCTTAAGTAGGAGGGATCCGGGAACAGCTTTTATTAAGACATCCGGAACCCTCCTAGCGCCTGCCCACAAAAGCGCGTCTGGTAAGCGCGCCTCCGCCGCGCGATTCGCCGGCGGTGAATTAAGTCCGAGTGGAGGTCGTCCTCCCGGACCCTTTCCGCCGCCTCCTTCTGCGAGATGACTTCCTCACAGAAGGTTGCGACCGCGGTAAAATTCCTGTTGCTGACGGCCATGGAGCGTATTACAGCCGGTAGCAGCCTGCCCACTCGACGATGACCGGCTGGAGCCCCTCCACGGCGGCAAAGCCAGCACGTGGAGCCTCCAGCCGGGACGACCAACGAGCTATGGTGGCTCGGCGAGCGGCCTCACGCCATTTGGGTACCTCTTCGGGCGGGGCCGACTGCCGTTTCCCGCCCGAAACTCAGCCGTTTGCCGATATATTTCGGCGAGCACTACCGCCTCCAAATCCCACGGGGGAGTTCCGGCTAACGCGCACGCCGCCTCCGTCGAGACGGTGCGGTATCCGCGTATGGCTCTAACCGCCATAACCCTCTGAGGACGCCAGAGGCGCGCCCTTTTCTGGGCGGTTAGAGCCTTCACCCACACCGGTGCACCGTACAGTGCCATTGACCAGACAAACCCCGTGTACAGCCGTCTCGTAGCGACGCTGGGTCCACCCAAATTGGGTAAGAGTCGCCCAAGGGCGGACGCAGCGCCGACCAGCCTTGGAGCAAGCTGCAGGAAGTGCTCGTCGAAGCGGCACCTACCGTCAAGGATCAGGCCCAGATATTTTATGTGGGCCTGAACCGGTACGAGGACCAAGTTGACCTCTATAGAGGCGCCAGGGGGCGGACCACGACGGGGCCCATGAAATAAAAGGGCCTCCGTCTTATCCAGGGCCATCCGCAAACCCAGCGCCTTGATGCGCCCGACCACCAGAGAGACTCTCCTGGTGGCTAGGTTCGCCGCCTCCTGAAAGTGCACCCCCTGGGCTGTGACCAACCTGTCATCGGCGTAACAGATTAATCCAAGCCCGGGGGGGAGGTCGCCTCGAAGGGCCCAGTCGTACCCCATGTTAAACAGGAGTGGTCCGAGGACAGACCCCTGCGGAACACCGCACGACATGGGCCGACAACTCAAGACTCTCCGTCCTCGTACATGACGGTACGCTCCTCTAAATACAACAATCATCACCATATTTTAACCAATTTACGCAAAACGTTAACAAATTATACACCTAAACCTTCCTCATGAATCACTATGTCTATTGGTGAAAACCGCATGAAAATCCGGTCAATAGTTTTTCAGTTTATCGCGGGAGACTTTGTTTTATAATATGTAGTGATAATGCATTTATTCCTTAAGATTACTTTGCGCCGCACTTAAACCAAACAACCGGTTAATCTTCTCTTGGAACGTCCCCCGTTGCGCTTTTGACTCCATTAACGCCACTTCAGGACCTTAAGGGTAGCAGCCTCCCTTTCTCAGCGATTATCAGTAGGTGCTCTGGACAATGTGGTACGCCCATTGCTGCTTCATCTTGATCTTGACAGAGCTGTTACTAATTTTGGTTCTTCAATGGATTTGGACTCAAACCTTGTGACCAAACACATAGCCGCGTTAATGTAGTCGCGTTTTGCAGTGATCCTACTATTAAATATTTTTGTTTCCGAACGTCCGCTATCCAGCTGTGCAGTATAATGACATAATCCATAGCTGAAATTAAGTCATCAGTATTGAAACTAAATATCAAAGATCGGACTTAAGCTGGGCTTAAAATTAAAAGTTCAGCCCTTTGAAGATGAAGTAAAATTGAGGTTGAGTGCAAGATACGTTCATTTTTGAACACATTAGAGTACATAGGCGAATCGAATTAGGCAACCTAAGGTTTCTTTAGCACAGAATTACTTACTAGTAATACCATGTTTAATACCTGAAACTAGTTGACAGGTTGATAGAATTGACTTTTATAGGTAACTCACTTTTAACCAAATTTGATAATGCCGAAATTATTTGTCTGAAATTCCTAATGCTTCCGTAATAGATGAGAAAATCTCTATACATTGTATCATTACGATATACTGCATTCTATATTACGACTACACGTTATATTACGGCTAAGCTATCTTATAAATATTTCTAATTTGGATTGTACTATAAACCATGTCGGCAAACGCTTTAAATATTCATTTAACCTCCTACCTTTATCTCTATTCAATTGCTAAGCATATGGAATTCGGCCGGCATTTGTGAAATGAAAATCTTCTGCAGTTCCTATTAAGTATCATTAATTAGTTGCTTTCAGTTATTAGTTGCTATCGATAACTCTTTATTAAACGTGTAAACATTCAATTAACAGCCATTGAAATGTAAAAGAAACTCTTTTTATTTATATATTACAACATACACGGCACAACAAACTATTCAAACCTGACAAAACAAACTTCGTAAATGAAAAGGGTTGTACAAAAAAAAAATTAACAGGACTGTTTGAGGTTCACAGAATTTTTTGGCCATTGTTGGAATCAAATTCCAACGCTCGAAACAACAATCTTGTTACGCTTTTGATCGCGAAATTGCCATTTACAACTAGAAACGCTAAAAAAAGGGATGTCCATCCACTATAGAAGATATAACTGCTGTTTTGCGTTCTCTGTTTTCTATTTCTGGTGTTGAAAGCCTCTGTATAGCCATGTGCACACGTAATAGCACCCTGTCACCCTTGCCACCCAGGTGAGAACTAATATCGTACCAATTTTAATTACCTACACTTCAAACAATGGAAATATAAGATGAATAGAGTCGCTATTGAAATGACATATTTTATGCAATTTGAATTTACTATTACTTTTACCATTGTGTGGTCTCTTAATAAAATGTACCGAAACAATTGCCAGAATATTTCAATACGATGTTAAAGAGTAGAAGCAAACATTCTGAAGTGAAAGGGCTTAAAAGATAAATCCATATTTTTGTTTATATACAATATCCCGCTATATACGCCCGCTATCTACAATAATTTCTTATGATAGCAGTGAATTCACGTCATTAATACACTGAAAGGGCTTTGTGGTTTCTTGGCTTTTAGTGTTGTGGTCGATGCAATAGCTAGCATTTACGATACTACCCATCTTAGTTCATAACACTGACAACGCAGCAATTACATGTTGTTACTTTATATACTTGTTTTATATCTTCCTTATTTTATTCTTGAACTGATTTTGAACTGGCCAGAGGTGTATGATTTCAATGGCACCCAACGTCGGGTCCGAGGGCCTGGACACGCCACCCAATGACGTTAATGGCCTAACACAGCAGAATTAGTAGTCAGCCGTTAGTGAAGCAGAATGCATTAGATGATTCGCGCGGCCATCATTCCCATTGTACAGGAGTTATGGGAATAAGAGTACAGCCCCATTGCAGTTAAATGAATGCGCAAGCTTATGTTACTTACCAACGTTTACAAATAGTAGGCAGGGACACCAGGACTGTAGTTTGTAACACGCAAGAGACACTACTGAGGCAGTACGTATTTATAGGCACTAGAGATCGCGTGGTCATAGTACGACAATAATTCAATTAATTTTGAATACTTTGTTTTAATTCATTAAACTATTTATGACATTAATTAAGCCATTAATTTCTAGTAATTAGAAGTTGTGACTTTTGTAACGTGACAGTCAATACATATGCTGGTCTTTGTAGATTTTGTTAGTCGTTTTCACATAATTTGAAAATTTAGAACACGTATTGCTTAAAAAACATTCTACTTCTACGCTTCTGTTATATATAAACTTTAGTATTCTTTAGTATGATATTCCAAATACAATATACAAAATGCGAAAGTGCGCAAAATTTTCTTTAAAAGTGATACAAAGAATTCTCTTCATATATTCAGTTGTGGACTAGAGATCGCTTGGTATTCTAATTTCGACCATAATTCATTAAGTTTTGAATGTTTTATATTATTTTTTAACCAGTATAACTTGAACTGTAATTGTTATAGAATTTTCGTACGATCACAAATCAACATATTATTATACACCTGACTTCTACAGATTTCCGTAGCAGTATTTAAATAACTTTAAAATTTATAACACACATTGGGTAAAAATGTTAGGTTTCGCCGCTTTTTTTTACAAATGCAATGCTTTAAATATTCCAATTAATATATTGGTCGTTGAGCGACATTCGTTTAGAAAATGATACAAGAATTATTTTCCCTTATCATTAGCATAACTTTGTACTGCTTAAAAACATAATAATGCAAGGAGACGCAACATAGCTATTCCATTTTGTTCTTTTAATTATTGGGCCAGTATTTAACCATAAGTATTCATACCAGCAATAATACATATAGAATTATATTTTTTTTTAGATCTAATGCGACTCCATTCCCTAATCCAACCACCGAATGTCTATCGAAACTGGCTATAATTCGCGCTGAAAATTCAGCAGAGCCAATAAAACTCAGCGTTTGGCCCCTCGCCAGCCAGCTAATGGCCGATATCTGCACCCATTGTAAAGACGTAATGAGATTTCAGAGAAACTGCCTTGATTATCTTTTATAAGTTATGAGTTGCTTTCAGCTATGAGGTAGAATTTTATCTTCTAAACGTAGCCCTGAGACTTTACTAAAATAGAAAGCAAAATCTATACTAATATTATAAAGCTGAAAAGTTTGTTTGTTTAGTTGAACCCTCTAATCTTAGGAACTACTCATTCGAATTGAAAAATTATTTTAGCGTTGGATAGGCCATTTATCGAGGAAGGCTACAGGTTAAAAATGTGGCAAAAACGGGGAAAATTTACAAACGCAGACGAAGTTGCGCGGGTCAGCTTATCATCTATGAGTTGTTTATGCTCTTATAAAAACCTTTTAATGATAGAAATTATAGACAAGCAACCATAACTATTGTCCTTTTTTACCGTTTGTGCCTGTTTAATATTTGATATGTAAAAGAGATAAACTTTTGAATTAGGTTATATATTAAAATACAAATAACAAGTATAAATGAAAAAAATTTAAAATCCGACAGCGTTAGAAATATTAACTAATCAACACGTAGTTAAATATATTTTTGTAATCATCTTTTAAAACCCTTCAGTTTGGGAGATTTTTTTTTTAAACATTTGGGCGCCTAAAATCCACCATTTAAATCCCACTATGGCCCCAATTCTGTTACTTCACTCGCTAAATTAAAATTCACTAAATTTTCTTCATATAAGAAGTAAACTTTGTACACTTAGAAACAAGGTCTTATTTCAAATTGAAACAAGTAGGTAACATATGTCGCTATCGAAATAAGCAATTTATTTGTCGACTAAAGTCTGATACGCTTAAATAAACTTTAATACCACGTAGCGAGAGCCGCTATCCGTTGAATGCCATCTCTTTTGCTCTGTGTTTTTAGTAAGCGTCTTCGTAGGTGTAGATTAAAAACACGTCATCCTTGTTCGTTTTGAACAAGTTTTTATACGGCAATTATACAGCGTTTGAATAAATGAAGACTCTCGCTGCGTGGAAATAAAGTTGAGTATACGTTGACAGGTTTTATTGAAATTTAGCGGCGCTGAGAAATAGATGCTAGTAACAAATAGACCTTATTACGTAGAACACTAGGTTGATTTCATATGAAGAAATTAAGTCAGGTTTTAGTTTAGTCGAGTGTACAATAGAATCGGCACCTATATCCCACTAATAATATCCCACATGTGAAAGTTTAGATGGATGAATGGATGTTGGTTACTCTTTCACGCAAAAACCACAGAACCGATTGCAATGAAACTTGATATGTAGATAGCTAGCGACTTGGATTAATACACAGGCTACTTTTTATCCCGATATTCCCACGGGATCGGGACTTACGCGGGTTAAACCGCGCGGAGCAGCTAGTCTTTTATACATTCAATGTATCCAGTGACACTTGCGCTATAAAGACGAATCTAAAGACGTATCATTAATCACAAGCGGTTCAGCTGTTTAGTAGTTACGAAGGTACATATGGACGGACATACTCGTACATACAGATCAAACTTATAACTATCGTTTTCTGCTTCGCCGTAGTCCGATGAAAAGTAAAACCAATTTTAAGATAACAAAGACACAATTTTAAAAAGTGACATATTTCTTATATAAGTACCACATTTAACTTGAAATCTTTTATTTATTTATAAAATCATTGCAAAAATGGGTTGTATGCTGGATGTAAGTAGTAGTAAGTTTCACCATATTTCACCAAATAAGTAAGCAATTTTTACAATTTGTAAATTAAAAATGGAAATTAAAAAATAATTTATTCTTCATTTTTCAATTCAAAAATATACTTAACTAGCAGCGCCTCGCGGTTTCACCTGCGTAAGTCCCGATCCCGTGGGAATATTGGGATAAAAAGTAGCCTATATGTTAATCCAGGTCTCCAGCTATCTACATACCAAGTATCATCGCAATCGGTTCAGTAGTTTTGGCGTGAAAGAGTAACAAACATCCATACATCCATACATCCACACATCCATACATCCTCACAAACTTTCACGTTTATAATATTAGTAGGTTTGTTATTTTTATTGACATTGTAATTATTAGAATTTCAACAATAAAAATAACAAATCCTATAACTTAAGATGTTAATCATAGAACAGTTATGTATAGTTTATGTCAGTTGTATTTTGAAAGAAAATATTTTGAAAAATTAACAACTGATGTTATAATAAAATGTCAGTAATCTATTTATATAAAAATTCTATTTCCCTTGGTCACGGAATCACGGATTTCGCTAATCGTTTTTTTTTGAGTTTATTATTGCCAGGAGAAGGTTCTTATGAAAGCAAAAAATTAAGAATATGTGGGGAAAATTAGAAATTTTTAGAAAACTTAACGCGGGTGAAACCGTGGGGTGCAGCTAGTATAATATAAATGTCAGCAATATAATGTAATGTCAAAACACAACTAATTTAACTTAGTAACAATAACAGCTTCCACGCAGCTGGTAGAGACGTGGTATTCGAGGTATGGCAACACTCATCTGGAGCACGTATTCCGTACCCAGTCAAACGAACGCATGCAGCATGGAGGTGAGATCTTACAGCCAGTGAGCCTTGGAGATTTAGAAGCAAGTCCGGAAGGCATGCCAGTCGGGGCCTACACTGATCAAGGGTAATGTGTTGCAAGAAGTATCTAAATAAATTGTGTCTATTTCGTAACAGATTTGTGTATTCGTCTTATCACTAATCCCGGATCGTAATAATATGATACATTTAATTTAAAAAAGAAGCAACAAAAATTCTCAATTACAGAAGAATTGAACAGATAGTTTAATGATTCGTAATACAGAATATCCTTTTTCCTTCTGAGCTTTACGAATTATACAAATTGGAATATTCAATTCAATTCAATTCAAAATCATTTATTCAATTAAGACACTAAGTGACATTTATGAACGTTAAATTGAAGCTAGACTCAAAATCATAAATCGGCGCAAACAGACGCCACAGCATGTACTGGATTGTCGAGGTAAATTAGGTGAAAACACCAAAATCTACTGCCTGCTTGTGTCGATCCAGTTTCCAAAATGCGTAGAGCCTTATGAGAAGAATACTGGCAAAGAAACTATAACTAAATATATAAATACAACTTGTATATGCTGCTTTATACTATTCCAACGTAACAAAGCACCCTTTCTCATAGCTTCTAAACTAAAAGTTCTTAGAAAGTAAAGAAAAGAAAACTAAAACAGACTATCCTCATACCTAATACAATAAGGTCTTTACAAAGTAATGAAGGCAGAATAAGTAAAATCAAGTAAAACTCGATCGGACCGACCTCATCGCAGACAATGGCCAAAGTTCACTGATCGAATTAGAAATCAGACTATTTGTAAAATTACTGGCCCGAGGCACAGATAAGGTATTTGTTTTAAAATAAATGTTTCTGAGATACGTAGTTTGATTATGTCAGATTGATATTTAAAAGGTATTAGCTTTTTATTAAAGTTTTGCGTCTTGCCGAAAATACGGGGTTAGATATTAATGCGACCAGAGAGGATTAAAAGTGGTTTTTAAATCCATATAGGTATACACATAATTGTAATGCTAATAATGACTCAAGTTAACTCTTCCTATTTGCTGTGCTGACAAAACTTTTTTATAAATCAATAAAAAAAAAATTAATTTTCATGAGGAACCGCCTCATGAAAATGCCGTGCAAACATCCATCTATGCATCTAATTACAGGATTTTTGTCACGTATACTACGGCATCAAAAGGTTTTTAGAGTCAGTAAGCATGCGTGCTACCCCTACAGCAAACGTAAATAGACAACGGTGACCTGTTATGAAAAGGTGGGCCGTGACCTTAATTCATACCGCAGTAGTATAAAACACTGTAAAAGTTGGGGCACACAGGGGGCGTGGCGGGACGGCGACGCAACGTGACCGGTTAAAATGTACTAGAGTCGAGCACGACGCAGCTGTGTATCAGCTTCTATATTAACAAGTACATTACAACCCCACCCGCTGTCTACCTCAGCCATTTTAATAAACTACTTTCTTCTTCAGAGGTGCAGAGATATAAAGGCATAAAACAAGCTTTACAGATGCAGCAACATGTGAGTGACATCCCTGGAGTATTTATATTTATTAAAGACATACTGTTTTAGTCAGTTTTTACCAGGGTCTGCTCCGGGTACCCTTTAAACGAGGGCCGCGATGGTGATAAAGAGATAGCGCCCAACACCGTCGCGGCAGGAAATAGGAGAGAACCGCATAGACACCCCTAGTGCTACAAAAGTATAACTGTTTCATAACAGCTTAAACAAGCAGATGGTATGCTAAATAACAAAGAAGTAACTAATGCAAATATGGCTCCGAAATTCGATAATCCGAAAAGAAAATAGCTTTTCTCCAACTTTCCTACAACACGCATGCCTACAACACGAATCGTCGACACGGCAAAAGCGACCAGGAAATAGGAATACCATCGTATGAAATATAATCAAACTTTTTGCCCAAATTAGTTTCTGAACTTATGATTAGGTATATGTTATTAGGTATATACCTATAAGGTTGAGGTAGCTGATGTTTGGGTAAAATGGACATGCGTATTTGTTTTTGTTTACACTGTGGTTTAGTTTTGAGGAGTTTGTGTGTAATTGTGTTGTTGATGTGAAACAAAAGGATGTTACCTGACTCTTTTAGGTGGATTTCGAAGAAAAGTCTACCTATTGGTTTTATACCAGTTTTCGAAAAAAATCTTTACATGAGGTCTAGTTATGATCCCTAGACGCCAAAACAACCGCCAGTTAAAAAGTTTATATATATATATATATATGTATATACCTATCTCAATTTTACCGGCACGATAGAGGTCGCAATTATGCACCGATTGCTTTCAAACTTGGATGACAAATCAACAGGGTAAAAATGAAGGTTAAGTTCGTGAATGGAGGATATTCCCCCAAAAGGGGGAACTTTGGGGCAGATTTTCAAAAAAAATAAAAAAACACGAAATCTTCCTCTCCGGTTTTTTTTCATAAAGAATTAAAAAAGTGATAAGTATAAGTCCTGTGAAGCATTGTTATGCTTCACACGACTTCTACATATGACATAATCAAACTACTTATTTCATAAACATTTATTTTAAAACAAATACCTTATCTGTGCCTCGGGCCAGTAATTTTACAAATAGTTTGATTTCTAATTCGATCAGTGACCTTTGGCCATTTTATTAGTGATATTTCAAATAAAAAATATAGATCGAAATAACAAGAGCTACAACAAGAATAAACAAAACGTATTAAGATTACAATTCAAAGCTATAATGCGCAATCTTCTGCTGGCACGATGGTATACTTCGACACGTGTTTCGCCTCTATAAGAGGTTAAGGATACCTCTTATAAAGGCAGGTATTCGCTAAATACACACGTAGGTATAACTATATATCCTAACTAATACGATAATGCGAATGTGAATTTGTGTGTTTGTCTGTTAGCTTGAACTTGGCGTGAACGCCTGAACTACTCAACCGATCGACAAAAGACGTATGGTACTTGAATTGATTGACAAAGTTTACATTTTCAGCGAAGCCGCGGGAAAAAGGTAGTCTATACAAATAAATAAAATTGAAGTGTCTGTTTGTAAGGTCATAATAACAGTATTTTACTAAATGCATCCGAATTTTTACACGGTACATATACCAAAAAAACAATTTTTACAATTTATGTCTGTCTGTCTGCTTCGGCTAATCTCCGGAACGGCCGGATCGATTTCCATCTTTACTTGCAGATAGCTGGTGTTATAGGAAGTAACTTAGGCTACTTTTATTTTAGGAAAAGAATTAGTTCTTCGCAAAATATTTAAATATGTACACGCGAGCGAAGCCGCGCGGGAACTGCTGGTCTTTAATAAATATTAATACCACACACAAAGCTCTTTACCTCTTAAATAATAACATAACCATCGATAAAATAAATTGTCAGTCATAGGACGTGTCAGACGTCAGAAGTAAAAACACACACATGTGTATATTTTTATCTGAGCGTGACGCGAGTTCAGTGCTTTTTCCCATTACCAAAAGTGCCCAACGTGCCTAAAGAAGTTATCACTTCAAAAATGGTGACTATATCCAAGCAATTTATAACAAAGAGCGCCACTAAGACCATAAATCAAGACGGAAATTGGATCTCTAGTGTCTAGACTCTGGTGCATACGATCAGATGAACATGTGACACTAATCATTACGTACTGCACGCCTGATGAATTAATGGCAAGTGTATTATGTTGGCAAAATATTGGAGGTTTCTATGGTAGCAGATTATTTTCAGTCAATTCAAATTTGGAATACAAGGACAGTTTCCTATGGTTGAAAAAAGTGTGTGTCAGCTCCGACATACCACTGGAGTTTACAATTTACTGGAGGCTCTCTCTCTCACCCTTTATCCCTCCCTCCTCCGTCTCTATCTTTCTCCCTCCCTGTCTCTCCCCCTCCCCTCTCTCTCTCTCTCTCACCACTCTCTACTCTCTTTTTTTTCATACCGGGCGCCTTATATGAAAATCAATTCTTAAGGAGTAAACTCTAAAAATATTATTTAACAACTAATGTTTTATTAATAGTTGCAGGTGCCACATGGGTGGCGGTAGTCACTTACCATCAGGTGACCCATCTGCTCGTTTGCCAACTATCCCATTAAAAAAATAGAAAAAAAAACATGAGTGTGTCTGAATACAACGTTATCTGTCTTAAAAATTTAAAACGATCGGTAAAGAGCTTAGGAGATTTGTGATTTTGATTAAACAAACGTTAAAATATTTATATACATAGATTGGGCAAATTGGTTTTAACCGTTAACGCACCTGTAAAGGCTATGAGATATCACGTGCCTATTCACCTGTCCACTGCATCATCAAATTACCGACAGAATACATTCATCTGGCGAGCTAGCAAGAGCTTAAATAATATCTGCAAGTCACATGATATAGACATTTTAACACTAAAATAACCACAGTACGACGGATGCTAAGCTGAGATTTCTTTCGTCCTTTTTTGCTAGACAAAATAATATCATTTTATTATGTAAAACTAACATCATTATCATCATCCTATCGCCGTCCACTGCTGGACAAAGGACTCCCCCAAGGAGCGCCAACCATCCCGGTCTTGGGCAATCCGCATCCATCCTAATATAATACACATCTAAATTGTCCTCACGTTTTTATTTGTATTAAATAGTGCTTATCTATGAAGACCTTTAATTATCTAAATGTTGTGTATTACTGTTACTATCTCTATGTTGAAGCTGTTGGTTGTCCTTCCTTTAAGCGGCGGTAGCGTAATGGCTTAGGCGTCGGACTTGCTATCAAGTGGTTGTGGGTTTGAACACCACCCAGTGCACTACCGTCTTGACCCACTCCTAACACAAGCGTTAAGCTTAGCTGGAGGGGTTAACAAGAATACTAGGAATGTGTGACCCACGTTACTAGTAATCTTTAAAAAAAATATTAATAAATAAATGTTGTAACCCTAATTTATATTGTAAATTGAGATTGTGAGTTTGTTTGTTTGTTTACTAAGCTTTAAACGTTTCAATCCTTTACTGCCTATGGGATTTTGCATCCATGTTCTTAGTAAAAGTAAAGTTTCTGAGACATTCCTGAATCATCTGCTCTAATTGACAATCTAACGACATTGATGCGAGCGAAGCCACTAAAAATCAAAGCACGTTAGTTCGAGACTCACTCACGCGCTACGTCGCTTCGTCCGTTCGTCGCTTACGAATTACGTTAATTATATTACCTGCTAGCAGCGCCTCGCGGTTTCACCCGCGTAAGTCCCGATCCCGTGGGAACATCGGGATAAAAAGTAGCCTATGCGTTAATCCAGGTCTCCAGCTATCTACATACCATATTTCAGTTATAATCGGTTCAGTGGTTTTTGCGTAAAGGGTAACAAACATCCATCCATCCATCCATCAATCAAAAACTTTCACATTTATAGTATTAGTAGGATTAGTGGGATTACACAATGCATAGTACTAAAAATTACTTAACTAAAATGAAGGCAAACGCATATTGCATGGTATTTGGCTGTTATAATAATAGGAAGGATCCGAACCTCAGGTTTTTCAAACTTCCAAAGAACATCGAAAGGTAAACAAATGCACGTCTACCTATAGGTAATTAGTAGGTACCTACCAAATGCTGACTTTTGATTTCCCAAATTATGTTTATATATATTGTGGCGACTTCCACATACAGTAAAAACACACTCCAACATCATCTAGCGAAGACGAGCTGAACTACGAAGTAACTACTAATCCTGCATAGCGCTATGAAATTCTCGCGCCGATTAGTATATATATATACAATACAACTTCCCAACATCAACCGTTAGGCCGCGGCCCGCTAGGCATGATCACCTCGCCTGGTCGGAGGATCCTCCCTTTGTGTTGGAGGGACATGACACCCGTTCCTCCATAATATATTTACTGGCACTATTTTGTATTCTTTGCCTGTATTAATAATTTATCAAATATCGTTTTTAAATTTCGACGTACGATCTTGAACAGTAAAGTAATTACTTTCCAAAGTTTAATCCTGAAATACCATCTTGAACTTTATAATATTTTAATATAGAACTAGATGTCTCGTTTTAATATTCATTAATAAAGCAATTTGCAATTAGTAACTTTGTCTTTTATTACGATCTAGACATTGCTAGAACAATGTTATCTAAGTCTCTGTCGAGTCTATTTTGTCATATCAATCTTTATTAGTGAGTACACTATATCAAAATTATAGAATTAGAAAAATCCTGATATCTTTTAAATTTATAAAAATACAAATAAATAAGTGTCTGTTTGTAATGTCATAATTTACTACAGTATTTTATTAAATGTCACGGAATGTTTACGCGGTACAACATAATATAAAACAAAGTCCCTCACCGCGGCACATTAGAGCATATCACCAGTTACGCGGCGACAATAATCAGATTTTGGCCTGAAGGTCTACGAATAGACAAGGAGGTGAGAGAACCAGCCGGGCACAACCGCTATTGCAAAGCGGCACTACACTGTCACCGCGTCAGTGACGCGTGTGTGCCTTCTGCTGTATCTGCTATTAGATCATGTAGATATTCACCACTTGCTCCTACAGTAAGCGGTTACCGTTGTCTATTAATGCTTGCAACATCAGCAGTGTCAATTGTCCATGACAACGCTATTTCCAATATAATATCTGGTGATCCTAATCATCTCCAGAAAACATTTCTGTAGTCTTGTTAGGGTCCCACTATCACAACTGTAATTTGAGTAGAATCCTGCTGCCCTATATCGCCTCTTAATAACCGGCCTCATAGTAACGATTTCGTTGTTTTTTGCCGAGTAAGTGAGGTGACCCTTCCCTCACCCTCCTCCCTCTGTTCCCTCCTCTCCCCCTCCCCATCTTCCCTCTCTTTCCTTATTCCCCCGTTAAAGGTCGGCAACGCACTTGTGAATCTTAAGTCGCAGGTACCCATGGACGGCGGTAATCATTAACCATGAGGTGAGGAAAAAAACCTCCCACAGCGAGTTTTAATGAACCTCCTGCAACTTTGCACAGGTCATCAGAAAAAGGCCTATTCAATTCACAACATCTTTCATCATCATTGTTCTTAACCCCCACAATTCGTTATCTACTGAACATTTACAGTCTAACTGAACTATATCTTCATTTTATCAAAATTCTAAACTAAACTTTAGACTAAATTGAACCAAAATATGTACCAAGACAGTGAATTTCGCTGATAAAAGAAACAGCATTCATCAAGTCAGGCGCAATGTCTAAAGACAAAGAAGGGAACGCAAGGCGTCTATTAACTGGGCACATAAATAACTTAGGACCGACGAAACAATAGGAGAAAACAGGCGAAAATGTACCTTGGTGTGTTGGAATAAGAACGGCTGCAAATGACGGTTGTGGCACATCTTTTGGGAGTTCAAGACGGTATGAAAGAGTAGATGCGGTAATCTTTACTGTTAAAAAAAACTAGCAACCCGCCCCTTCGCACGGCTAGCAGAGACATCTTCAACAATCATCAATATATTTCAAGCATATTACACAAAATATACACCTAAACCTTCCTCATGAATCACTCTGTCTATTAGTAAAAACCGCATGAAAATCCGATCAGTGGTTTTTCAATTTATCGCGAACAGACAGACAGACGCGGCGGGGGACTTTGTTTCATAATATGTTGATGATGACTTAGATAATATTAGATGAGTTAAAATTATTTAAGTTATTCTACCTTGTCTATTGCCAATGCATCGAGGATTGTAGGTTCGATATCGAACGATTCACAAATTCATAGCCTTTCTGAATTTACTTTTATTACAACTAGCAACCCGCCCCGGCTTCGCACGGGTACACATTATACACTTAAACCTTCCTCATGAATCACTCTGTCTATTAGTGAAAACCGCATGAAAATTCGTTCAGTAATTTTTCAGTTTATCGCGTACAGACAGACAGGCAGACAGACAGACGCGATGAGGGACTTTGTTTTATAATATGTATAATGTGTAGTGTAGTAAACAAGAGTTGAAGCTATAACGTGCTGGTATATTACGTGAAGCGACTGCCATCCGACCTCCACAACTCAAATACTAGGCGATATCGAAGTCTGTATCTGTAGTTAGACTAGGTTGTCCACGCGGTGCACCCTGGAAACGTTGGCGATGACGTTTCCTTTTCCTCCTCCGTGTTTGGGGAGGGCGTCATCGCCAACGGCTAATATTCTAGTAAGGAGAGGAGGCCATTTTTCTTCGGCCACTCGGTCGAGGCTTGGTCCAACAGAGCAGGCGTTTCTGCCGATTCCTCTGTTGGCTCTTCGCTCTTCGGAGCTATGAGGATGAAAACCTCGGTAAAAAATCACGAAGGAGGGACCCTTCCATGGGTCGGAGTTTCTCCCCTGTCCTCAGTAGAGAGCGAAGACGGGCTCGGCGTGCACTCACACTGCCACCGAGCAGGCATGGGGAATTTAGTTTCCTGGCCACCGTTGGCATATCGTAATCCCGAAAGGAGTCGTGGTCATGTTTTGCGACTCCAATCGGGGACGAGGGTCTTGGCTTAGCCGCCCGGACTGCGAGGAAGAAAACCTCTCTAAAAATCACCCCGAATCCCGTGTTCTGGTGCGTGACCAGGGGATGCATGGCTGATGGGTAGTTCAGTCGCAAGCGCACTCCCAGCCGGGGCACCTGCGGCCCCCTCGGTTGGGCATAAAATTTCGCTTGCCCGGGTATTGGGGGATCTCTGCCCGGGTCGACCTTTATTTCTCCCCCAATCGTGGGTCTAAAAATGGAAAACTTAAAACAAACAACAAAAAACATAACTGTGGAAAAAAAGAAGGAGATAAAAGAAACAAAAAAAAGCCAGAGAAGTAGGAAGGTAGCGTCTGAAGCTTCGTCAACCGACGATGAAGTTTCATGTCTGACTACTCGTTCGGTGGAGCTCCCAGAAGTCAGTATGACTCCTGGGAGCAGACAGTCGGAGCGATTACGCTCCAAGGCCGGATCTTCCACGGAAGTGGCAAATCCCAATCCTGAGGTTGTGGAGATGGAGCTTGAGCTCCGCGACCTCGACAGCCGAAAGCGAGGTCGCTCAAGGGACGAAGATGATGAACCATCTACAGAAATGCTCCCTCCCAAAATGGCTAGTAGCCAAAGAGGGAGGTCAAGGTCGCGTACACCGATTCCAGCTCCGGCTGGTTCCGCCTTCTCTAAGGCGGGAGTGTACGCGCGAGCTCGTGCGGAGGGCGAAATCGTTGCGGAGGAGGAGATCGCGGATCTCCTGATGAAGATCCGTGCACCGGTGGAAGGGGGTTCCGTCCCTCAATCACCGGTGACATTAAAGGAGAGGACATACGCAGCGGTGGCCATTATAAACAAAGTGGCCACCAAGTCCACGAACCTGAAGGGTTCGTTCGTCAGGGCCCTGAAGGACTCCTCCTCCACCGTATCTGGGGTCGTTGAAAGCCTCATGGAAGACGTAGCTTGCCTTCGAGAGGCGAATGACCGCCTTACGGCGTCAAACGATCGCCTGACGAAGCAGGTTGCCGAACTGAGCGCTCAGTTTGCCCAGTTTCGGGCGCGTTCGGAGTGCCCTGACTCACTGAGACCTGTTGCGGCGCAGACTGTTCCCTCCGCCCCCTCTCCCTCCGAAGTTCCAGACTCCCACCTGCGTCAAATCATTGACGCGGTGTGGAGGATGATGGACGGGCGCCTCGCGGGCCTGGAGGCAAGGCTTCTTCCGGCCCCCATCATCCGACCGCCTCTAGCCGGTGATAAGCCCAAGGCTGCATCGAGCCCGACGCCACTTCCCGTCTCGGGTGGCCGCGTCGCGGTCTCCTATGCCGCGGCGACATCAGCGCCAGTCCCTACAGCTGCGCCGAAGACCGGAAGACCGGCTAAGGCCGCAGCAAAAGCAGTGGCGTCGAAAGCCGGGCAGCCCACTAAGGCCTCGGCTAAGGTAGCGGCGGCGTTTCCTCCCCTTCCCACTCCGGCACCTAAAGGAACGACAGTTCCTGCTGGTGCCAAAATTGTGTCTGGCCCCTCGGCATCTGGCCCCTCCGCATCTGGCCCCTCGACATCTATCCCCTCTAACGACGGGTGGGAAAAAGTCGAGGGAAGCAAGAAGAAGTCCCGAAAGCGGAATAAGAAGGCTGCCAATAAAGCAGCCTCTACACCGCAGTCGCCATCGGTGGCAGTGACTACAAAGAGGTCGCGAAAACTGAAGCCGCCAAAAACGGCGGCTGTGGTGATCACCGTGTCACCGGAGGCGGCAGATGGCGGGCTATCCTACGCGGCCGTGTTTAAAAAAGCCCGGGATAGCCTCGCCAGTGAATTCGGGGCTTCAGGTGTAAGGATGCGCGTCGCCCAGACGGGAGCTCGGGTCTTAGAGTTCCCCGGGGCTGAAGGTGTGAGGGCGGCCGACACTTTTGCTGAGAAGCTGCGGGGATTATTCCCATTGACGGATGGCGTGAAGATTGCCAGGCCCACCAAGTGCGCGGAGCTGCGCATTTCGGGCCTGGACGATTCTGTCACGGTCGAGGATGTCCGCGTTGCAGTTCGGGAGAGGACGGGTTGCAACGCGGACCACATCAGGGTTGGCACCATCCGTCCCGGTCCAGGGGGCCTTGGCGCGGTGTGGGTCAGTTGTCCCGTGGCGTCGGCCAAAACCTTGGGCGACGCCGGCAGGCTCCTCATCGGTTTTGTGAACGCCAGAGTCACAGTCCTGACGGCGAGACCGATGAGGTGTTTCAAATGCCTATCATCGGGGCACACACGCGTCAAGTGCGCAAGTTGCTTTGACTGCAGCGGACTTTGCTTCCGCTGCGGTCGACCGGGGCACAAGGCGGCGGAATGTTCCGCCGCCCCTCACTGCCCAGCATGTGCGGCGGGTAATCTGCCCGCCAATCACCAGATGGGCCAGGGGGGCTGCAAGCCTGCCCGCGCTTCTCAGCAAACATCGGGGGTTAGCCAGTCGACCCAGGCTACCGCCGATGTCAGCCGTGCGTCAACGTCGTCGCCTATGGAGGAGGCTGTAGAGATGGTTTCATAAATGGACCAAGTCTCCAGCTTCCTTGTCCAGACGAATCTCAACCACTCTGCCGGTGCGCAAGATCTTTTCTTGCAAACTATGGCGGAGTGGTCGGTCAGTGTAGCCGTAGCTGCGGAGCCCTATTACGTTCCTCCCCGTTCCAACTGGATGAGTGACCGGGACGGCTCCGTGGCAGTCGTCGGCTCCACGGCAGCTCATTCCCCGCCCTTGTCGCTAAGAGACAAGGGTAATGGATATGTTGCTGCCGAATGGGGCGGGATCACCATATATGGTGTCTACTTCTCCCCCAACAGGAGTTTGAGCGACTTCGAGGTTTTTCTTAACAACCTGGAGACCTCGATGCGGCGACTAGCGTCTGGGCACTTCCTAGTGCTGGGGGACTTCAACGCAAAGTCCGTTGCGTGGGGTTCCCCCAGGACGGACGCACGGGGCGAAGCCGTAGAGGAGTGGGCGGCTTCGGTGGGCCTCTGTCTTCTAAACAGAGGCTCCACCAACACGTGCGTGCGACAGCAGGGGGGGTCGATAGTGGACCTTTCGTTCGCTACCCCTGCTCTCGCCGCACGAATAAGGAACTGGCGTGTCCTGGAAGAGGTTGAGACGCTCTCGGATCACCTCTATATCCGATTCGAGCTCTCCCGGACCCAGAACCCCAGAAGGGGTCACACGGCGCGGCGTTCTTCCCGTTTCCCGCGGTGGGCTGTTACCAAGTTGGACAGGGACTTACTGGAGGAGGCAGCTATTATTTATTCTTGGCTGTCTCCGCGGCCTCTGACCGAGGAGGCAGACATGGGGGCGGGCCGCTTTCGGGATGCGATCACGCAGATTTGCGATGCGGCCATGCCCCGCGTTCGAGGTCGTCGGCCTCCAAGGAAGGAGGTCTACTGGTGGTCCCAGGAGTTGGCGGACCTCCGCGCGGCCTGTACTCGTGCCCGGAGGTCCTACACCCGCAGCCGGCGGCGTCACCGCGATGATGGGGGAGAGGGCCAGCTTCATGAGCAGTACCGAGATGCGCGGCAAACTCTGAAGCTGGCCATTAGTCGCGCCAAAGAGGAAAAAAGAAAGGAGATGCTGGAGAGTCTCGATCGTGACCCCTGGGGTCGCCCATATCGCGCGGCGCAACTAAAGCTCCGTGCGTCGGGCCCCCCCCTTACGGAGACTCTCCAGCCCAGCTTCCTGCGGGGAGTGGTTGAGGGCCTTTTCCCGCAACGGGTGGAGCACGTACCCCCGTCGATGGCCCCCTTGGCTGGAGACGACGGGGAGAACGAGGAGGATGGTGTTCCGCCCGTCACGGAGGCGGAGGTAGGGGCGGTTGTTCTACGGATCCGTTCCAAGAACACCGCCCCCGGGCCAGACGGGATCCCTGCCCGAGTGTTGGCCCTAGCCCTCAACCACATGTCCGACCGCCTCAGGGAGGTGTTCGACGCTTGCTTGGCGTCCGGGCGCTTCCCTGACTGCTGGAAGAGCGGGAAGCTGGTCCTTTTAAGGAAGCCGGGACGGCCTACCGACTCGGTTGCGGCCTACAGGCCCATCGTGTTGTTGGACGAGGCGGGTAAATTGTTTGAGAGGGTCCTCTCTGCCCGCATCGTCCGGCACCTGTGCGAGGTCGGCCCCGATTTGTCGGACGCACAATTCGGTTTTCGAGCGGGGCGTTCGACGGTCGGTGCTATGTTGCGCCTGAGGGCCGTGACCGAAGAGGTAGTGAGCTGTGGCGGCGTGCTGGTGTCGCTGGACATCGCCAACGCGTTCAACAGTCTGCCATTTAGCTGCATCAGGGAAGCACTCCACTATCACGGAGTGCCAGGGTACCTGAGGCGGCTAGTGGCAGACTATTTAGAGGAGCGTACCGTCATGTACGAGGACCGAGATGGAGTTTTGAGTCGTCGGCCCATGTCGTGCGGTGTTCCGCAGGGGTCTGTCCTTGGACCACTCCTGTGGAACATGGGGTACGACTGGGCCCTTCGAGGCGACTTCCCCCCTGGGCTTGGCGTAATCTGTTACGCCGATGACACTTTGGTCACAGCCTGGGGGGTAAACTTTCAGGAGGCGGCGTGCCTGGCTACCAGGGGAGTCTCTCTGGTGGTCGGGCGCATCGAGGCGCTGGGTTTGCGGGTGGCCCTGGATAAGACGGAGGCCCTGTTATTTCATGGGCCCCGTCGTGGTCCACCCCCTGGCGCCTCTATCGAGGTCAACTCGGTCCTCGTACCGGTTCAGGCCCACATAAAATATCTGGGCCTGATCCTCGACGGTAGGTGGCGCTTCGACGAGCACTTCCTGCAGCTTGCTCCAAGGCTGGTCGCCGCTGCGTCCGCCCTTGGGCGACTCTTGCCCAATTTGGGTGGACCCAGCGTCGCTACAAGACGGCTGTACACGGGGGTTGTCCGGTCAATGGCATTGTACGGTGCACCGGTGTGGGCGGAGGCTCTGACCGCCCAGAATAGGGCGCGCCTCTGGCGCCCTCAGAGGGTGATGGCGGTTAGAGCCATACGCGGATACCGCACCGTGTCAACAGAGGCGGCGTGCGCGTTGGCCGGGACTCCCCCGTGGGATTTGGAGGCGGAAGTGCTCGCCGAAGTATATCGGCGAACGGCTGAGTTCCGGGCGGGAAGCGGCAGTCGGCCCCCGCCCGAAGAGGTACGCGAATGGCGTGAGGCCGCTCGCCGAGCCACCATGGCTCGTTGGTCGTCCCGGCTGGAGGCTCCACGTGCTGGCTTTGCCGCCGTGGAGGCGCTCCAGCCGGTCATCGTCGAGTGGGCAGGGCGGCAGCACGGTACCCTTTCCTTCCGACTGACGCAGGTTCTTTCCGGGCACGGCTGCTTCGGGAAGTACCTGCACTCGGTCGCTAGGAGGGAATTGAGTCCCGCCTGTCACCACTGCGACTGCAGTGAGGGCTCGGCTCAGCACACGCTGGCGGTTTGCCCCAGTTGGGCGACGCAGCGTCGGGCCCTCACTGCAGTCATCGGAGTGGATCTGTCGCTACCGGCTGTCATTCGCTCCATGGCCGGTAGCGACAGGAATTTTACCGCGGTCGCAACCTTCTGTGAGGAAGTCATCTCGCAGAAGGAGGCGGCGGAAAGGGTCCGGGAGGACGACCTCCACTCGGACCTAATTCGCCGCCGGCGAACCGGGCGGCGGAGGCGCGCTTACCAGCGCCTCATGCCGCCCTGAGTGTTGCCGCGGGTGGACGGGACGGGTTTTCCCCTTCACCCGCTATAGTGGCCCCCCGCGAGGAGGCGGCGTCCGCGTGTGCCTGGACGTCGCCTAAATGAGAGGTTTTTACCCGAAGGTGGTGCCCGCGCTTTTGCGGGCAGGCGCTAGGAGGGTTCCGGATGTCTTAATAAAAGCTGTTCCCGGATCCCTCCTATTTAAGGCGCAGTATGGCACACCGTGTGGTTTTAGTCGGTTCGATTCCGACACACCGCCCCATCGTAAACCCCGATGGGGTGACGGCCCGAGGGGGTTTCCACACGCACAAAAAAAAAAAAAAAAAAGGTTGTCTTACTTTGTTTAATGCTCCGACTAACGAATGCCACAGATGTACGTATGGCAACCGGGACCGACTGCTTAACGTGTTCTCCGCGACACGGAGAGATTTCAATATGTTAAGAATGGTCACGCATCCTAGGACTCACCTGGCTAGTATTATTTAAATTTGCAGTGTGCTAACCTACTCGGTTACTAATTAGCGCAAAAAAATCGGGCGCCTTAAGTAGTTAGATTATAATCATCCTACCACATCCATATATTTCAAACTTCTGCTTTTATGAAATCAGTTGTCTAGAGGAGTATTAATCTCGTCCATTACTTGTGTAATTGCATATTGTTTCGTATCTTTTGAGAGGGTGCCTTACACCACCAGAGGGTGCGATTGTTGACTGCGATCGGCACTCTATTGTGATTATGATTGACCGGAAAATTTACTCCTTAACGTAGTCAACTGCGAAACTTTCAATACGTATTTGCATTCCACAACGTATTTTAAATTAAGGTTACTAAATAAAAGATGATTATAAACCATGTAGAATGTGATAAGTGCATTTAGAGATAGATACTGCATAGTTATTTTTTTCCTGTTAAAAACGAATGGTTCTTTTATTTGTTTTGTGTTAGCATTAGCATAGATAGCTAGCGACGCAACAGCATTAGTTAAATAATCACGTTGAAGAATTAAAAAAAATGAAACCACAGCTTTTTTTTTGGTATGGTGGGTATAACACAGCAGTGCAATATTTTAATTAAAGTTGACGATGAGTGACGACTAACTGGCATCCCTTCTACATTTTCAGATAAGCACGAATTCGTAACTTCTGAGGTTTTTTTTAATGTATAGCGGGCAAACGAGCAGGGAGGTCACCTGATGGAAAGTGACTATCGCTGCCCATGGGCACTTGAAGGAAGTGGGAGTAGGGGAAGTGAGATATCGCCTCCGGTAACCTCGCTCACTCGGTGGGACACAAGGAAGCATTGCTTCACGCCGGTTTTCTGTGAGGCCGTGGTATCACTCTCCCACTAGTTAATTCATTTCATTGGTATAAATTGAACTGGCATTGCATAGACTTACATACCATGACTGGTCAACATATATACTACAGCTTGATGTAGCCGTTTTCACGTGATTGTCAACATTTATTGTTTAAAAATTTTATTTCTCTGCAGTTCTTCTAAACATAAATCTTTTTGTCGTCGGACCACCATGCTTCGGCACGTATGAGCCGGCTCCGCCGAAATGATTCAACGGCTTCACAAAAAACCGGCAGTGAAGCAATGCTTGTATTGCTTTTGCCGAGTGAGTGAGGTTACCGGAGGTCCTAACCCTTCTCTTCCCTCCTTATCCCCCTCTTTCACCCTTCCTCTACTCCCACCTCAAAAGCCGGTAACGCTTTTGTGACTATTGAAGTGCAGGTGCCCATGGGCGGCGGTAGTCATTTACCATCAGGTTACCCGTTAGGTATTCCAGACTCAAGTCCTGCGTTCGCAAAATTTTCTTAGAAATGCGTACAAAAAATTACTTTCCACGTATTAATATCTAGGTTATTAGACTTTTGTCTCTATTACAGAACATTATAATTGAATAAATCATAGTATTACAGTTCACGTCACTTTTGGCCTTAGCAGAATATTAGCGCCGCTTCAGGTGTAAACACGAAGCGGCACTATGCTGAGCTGGGGACCATTTGTGTTTCACACGCAGGGTACATAAGCACGTATGTTTTTGTAGCAAATAGATTATTTTTTATAATTTTATTTCTTTGTTTGTTTCTTAGTAATAAGTATTTATGTTTGTAGAATGTAATACCTTGTGTGAAAACCGAATACATATTTTTCTTTCTTTCCATTAAAACAAACTTCTTTCACGATTAATCTTTAATATTCATAGCCTTAAAAAGGAACATTGTTATTTTTTCATCCCCTAACAAAATCAATCGAACCATCGACCCCTATTTTCGTCCAACAAACTGCTGATCCTTTCGATATCAGATAAATTGCTGACGTCATAAACAAGACGGTACATCCGGGGGTCACTGCCGGTCATTGATAACAAGTGGGGCGAAACATGCTCTTATTTGTATGAAGGAGTGAGTTAAAGATCCAATGACTTGATTTATGGTTTTTATTATTTATATTTCTAAACTCTGTGCACAGAAAAGTATACGAAAAGAAGGTATAACCTTAGTTCGATTCTCGGTTTCACACAATGACGCAACTGCGTTTTAGGAGTACTACTGCCAAATTCTTAGCATACTTATTCTAGTTTCTGTGTTCCAATCATAACAGAACTCTCTACAAACAGTCATCTTCTGTTAGGACCCAGTCATACAACCGCGTGTGTCCACTCTTCCTTTCTCATTCAATCTATTCTCTTCTGGAACGCTCTATCTCTGGAAATCTGAGTGAAAACTTATATTGCGCATTGTACACACATTGTAACAAGGTAATTAATTATTATTTTATCTACATCTACACATTTACATCTACACTACATATTATAAAACAAAGTCCCCCGCCGCGTCTATCTGTTCGCGATAAGCTGAAAAACTACTGAACGGATTTTTATATGGTTTTCACCATTAGACAGAGTGATTCATGACGAAAATTTAGGTGTATAATTTGTTGATTGAAATATGATGATGATTATTGAAGATGTCTGTACTACCCTTGCGAAGCCGGGGCGGGATGCTAGTAAAATTATAAAAACCTGTATGAGCCTTTTTTGAAGTCATTAAAATCACAATACTTTATGCAGACACTTATTAGAATGAGAAAAAGAGAAACATTTATTCTGACATTCACAGAATAGCAACTTATTATTACAATGAAATAAACAACCACAAGTAATTATAATGCCCTGTGCAATGCCAGAAAAGGCACCTATCTCAGCATATTGCTGCCGTCTGAGTGACTGCACTTTGATATTTTACGTGAAGCTACTGCCATCAGACCTCTTTAACCCAAGTAGTCTAGTTCTGTAGTTAGACCAGTTGTCGCACTTTTTAGGGCTCCAACTACCCGTAACGAATGCCACAGATGTTTGTATGGCATCCGGGACCGACGGTTTAACGTGCTCTCCGAGGCACGGAGATGTCTCAATGTGTTAAGAATGGTCACCCATGCTAGACTGACCTGGCTAGTATTACTTAATTTTGTAATGTGCTAACCTACTCAGTTACCAACGCAACTAAATTTATAAACGTCAGTCTGTCCGTGTAAGTCGTGTATATAATGTATTATTCATCCATACAAATATTTTACATGCGAAAGTAACTCTGTTTGTTTGTTACCTTTTCACGACCAAACGGCTTAACGGATCGTAATGAAATTTGGCAAGGATATAGATTATATCCTAGGCAAGGACACGGGCTTTTTCCGTGGAATTTTGAATTTCCACGCGAACGAAGTCAATAGCAATAGCTAGTATTGATTTATTGTCATGAACCAGCCCATATAAATTACATCCTCCACTATATCTGTTACATACACTCAAAATATCATCAAAATCATGTTTTCAACAAAAATAGCAATTAAACACCCCTTTACCATCCCGTTCCATAAATAACAGAAACATTCCTGTATATGTCAACTTCAATTAAAAACCATACTGCGGCTACAAGTGTTAACAGAATACAGTATTTTGTATTGCATGTCGGCAGACAATTGTATCCAATTTTACTGTTGTTTGTCTAAGTTGAATTCATTGTAATGAAACTGGTAAAATAATGCGAATCAAATATTGTTTTTAAACGATTTCAAAACAAGCGGAGGTTCATGATTACGCGATCTTCTCCTCAAATTGTTATCAGATTTTGATTTTTCTTTAATTTTAACCCCTGACACAAAAAGAGGGGAGTTATAAATTTGAAGTGTCTGCGTGTCTATGTATCTGTGTGTGGCAGACACACAGATACATAGACACGCAGACACTGTGGCATCGTAGCTCCCAAACAAATGGACCGATTTAAGTGCGTTTTTTTTTGTTTGAAAGGTGACATGATCGAGAGTTTTCTTAGATATAATTCCAGAAAATCTGTTCAGCCGCTTAAAGATCATCAGCTCTTTTCTGATCGTTGAAGGGATTTTCGAGTGGGGGGTGTTTTAAATTTTAAATTAATATTTTGTTTTGTATGAGTTATGTAGATGTGTGGAGTTATTATTATTTATTATCACTACATATTATAAAACAAAGTCCCCCGCCGCGCCTGTCTGTCTGCCTGTCTGTCTGTTCGCGATGGACTGAAAATCTACTAAAGGGATTTTCATGCGGTTTTCACTAATAGAGAGAGTGATTCATGAGGAAGGTTTAGGTGTATAATTTGTACCCGTGCGAAGCCGGGGTGGGTTGCTAGTTATAGATAAAGAAATAGGTAAGAAGGGAATGCTATGGAACAAAATATATATTGTTAATAGGGATAGATTGGAGAGTGTAAGCTAATGCTTACACTCCAAAAAAACCTGCTAAGGCCTTAGCAGGTTTTTTTAAGGTGGGAGAAGGGGAACGGTGGAAGAGGGGGGAGGATTAGGACCTCCGGGAACGTCACTCACTGGGCGAAAAGCAATGCAAACATTGCTTCACTGCCGGTTTTCTGTGAGGTCGTGGTATCACTCCGGTCGAACCGGCCCTTACGTGCCGAAGCATGACTCTCCCACAATAAAAGGTCAGTCAACCTTTTTTTTTTTTTTTTGTGCGTGTGGAAACCCCCTCGGGCCGTCACCTCACCGGGGTTTTCGGTGGGGCGGTGTGTCGGAATCGAACCGACTAAAACCACACGGTGTGCCGTACTGCGCCTTAAGTAGGAGGGATCCGGGAACAGCTTTTATTAAGACATCCGGAACCCTCCTAGCGCCTGCCCGCAAAAGCGCGGGCACCACCTTTGCGTAAAAACCTCTCAATTAGGCAACGTCCAGGCACACGCGGACGCCGCCTCCTCGCGGGGGGCCACTACAGCGGGTGAAGGGGAAAACCCGTCCCGTCCACCCGCAGCCACACTCAGGGCGGCATGAGGCGCTGGTAAGCGCGCCTCCGCCGCCCGGTTCGCCGGCGGCGAATTAAGTCCGAGTGGAGGTCGTCCTCCCGGACCCTTTCCGCCGCCTCCTTCTGCGAGATGACTTCCTCACAGAAGGTTGCGACCGCGGTAAAATTCCTGTCGCTACCGGCCATGGAGCGTATGACAGCCGGCAGCGACAGATCCACTCCGATGACTGCAGTGAGGGCCCGACGCTGCGCCGCCCAACTCGGGCAAACCGCCAGCGTGTGCTGAGCCGAGTCCTCACTGCAGTCGCAGTGGTGACAGGCGGGACTCAATTCCCTCCTAGCGACCGAGTGCAGGTACTTCCCGAAGCAGCCGTGCCCGGAAAGAACCTGCGTCAGTCGGAAGGAAAGGGTCCCGTGCTGCCGCCCTGCCCACTCGACGATGACCGGCTGGAGCGCCTCCACGGCGGCAAAGCCAGCACGTGGAGCCTCCAGCCGGGACGACCAACGAGCCATGGTGGCTCGGCGAGCGGCCTCACGCCATTCGCGTACCTCTTCGGGCGGGGGCCGACTGCCGCTTTCCGCCCGGAACTGAGCCGTTCGCCGATATACTTCGGCGAGCACTTCCGCCTCCAAATCCCACGGGGGAGTCCCGGCCAACGCGCACGCCGCCTTCGTTGACACGGTGCGGTATCCGCGTATGGCTCTAACCGCCATAACCCTCTGAGGGCGCCAGAGGCGCGCCCTATTCTGGGCGGTCAAAGCCTCCGCCCACACCGGTGCACCATACAGTGCCATTGACCGGAAAACCCCCGTGTACAGCCGTCTCGTAGCGACGCTGGGTCCACCCAAATTGGGCAAGAGTCGCCCAAGGGCGGACGCAGCGCCGACCAGCCTTGGAGCAAGCTGTTGGAAGTGCTCGTTGAAGCGCCACCTACCGTCAAGGATCAGGCCCAGGTATTTTATGTGGGCCCGAACCGGTACGAGGACCGAGTTGACCTCGATAGAGGCGCCAGGGGGTGGACCACGACGGGGCCCATGAAATAAAAGGGCCTCCGTCTTATCCAGGGCCACCCGTAAACCCAGAGCCTCAATGCGCCCGACCACCAGAGAGACTCCCCTGGTGGCCAGGCGCGCCGCCTCCTGAAAGTTCACCCCCCGGGCTATAACCAACGTGTCATCGGCGTAACAGATTACACCGAGCCCGGGGGGGAAGTCGCCTCGAAGGGCCCAGTCGTACCCCATGTTCCACAGGAGTGGTCCAAGGACAGACCCCTGCGGAACACCGCACGACATGGGCCGACGACTCAAAACTCCATCTTGGTCCTCGTACATGACGGTACGCTCCTCTAAATAGTCTGCCACTAGCCGCCTCAGGTACCCCGGCACTTCGTGATAATGGAGTGCTTCCCTGATGCAGCTGAATGGCAGACTATTGAACGCGTTGGCGATGTCCAACGACACCGCCAACAGCACGCCGCCACAGCTCACTACCTCCTCGGTCACGGCCCTCAGGCGCAATACAGCACCGACCGTCGAACGCCCCGCTCGAAAACCGAATTGGGCGTCCGACAAATCGGGGCCGACCTCGCGAAGGTGCCGGACGATGCGGGCAGAGAGGACCCTCTCAAACAGTTTACCCGCCTCATCCAGCAACACGATGGGCCTGTAGGCCGCGACCGAGTCGGTAGGCCGTCCCAGCTTCCTTAAAAGCACCAGCTTCCCGCTCTTCCAGCAGTCAGGGAAGCGTCCGGACGCCAAACTAGCGTCGAACACCTCCCCGAGGCGGTCGGACATGTGGTCGAGGGCCAGGGCCAACACTCGGGCAGGGATCCCGTCTGGCCCGGGGGCGGTGTTCTTGGAACGGATCCGTAGAACAACCGCCCCTACCTCCGCCTCCGTGACGGGCGGAACACCATCCTCCTCGTCCTCCCCGTCGTCTGCGGCCAAGGGGGCCATTGACGGGGGTACGTGCTCCACCCGTTGCGGGAAAAGGCCCTCAACCACTCCCTGCAGGAAGCTGGGCTGGAGAGTCTCCGTAAGGGGGGGGCCCGACGCGCGGAGCTTTCGTTGCGCCGCGCGATATGGGCGACCCCAGGGGTCACGATCGAGACCCTCCAGCATCTCCTTTCTCTTTTGTTCTTTGGCGCGGCTAATGGCCAGCTTCAGAGTTTGCCGCGCCTCTCGGTACTCCTCATGAAGCTGGTCCTCTTCACCCTCCTCGCGGCGACGACGCCGGCTGCGGGTGTAAGACCTCCGGGCACGAGTACAGGCCGCACGGAGGTCCGCCAACTCCTGGGACCACCAGTAGACCTCCTTCCTTGGAGGCCGACGACCTCGGACGCGGGGCATGGCCGCATCGCAAATCTGCGTAATCGCATTGCGAAAGCGGCCTGCCCCCATGTCTACCTCCTTAGTCAGAGGCTGCGGAGACAGCCAAGAACTAATAATGGCTGCCTCCTCTAGTAGGTCCCTGTCCAAATTTGTAACAGCCTACCGCGGGAAGCGGGAAGAACGCCGCGCCGTGTGACCCCTTCTGGGGTCCTGGGACCGGGAGAGCTCAAATCGGATATAGAGGTGATCCGAGAGCGTCTCAACCTCTTCCAGGACACGCCAGTTCCTTACTCGTGCGGCGAGAGCAGGGGTAGCGAACGAAAGGTCCACTATCGACCCCCCCTGCTGTCGCACGCACGTGTTGGTGGAGCCTCTGTTTAGGAGACAGAGGCCCACCGAAGCCGCCCACTCTTCTACGGCTTCGCCCCGTGCGTCCGTCCTGGGGGAACCCCACGCAACGGACTTTGCGTTGAAGTCCCCCAGCACTAGGACGTGCCCAGACGCTAGTCGCCGCATCGAGGTCTCCATGTTATTGAGGAAAACCTCGAAATCGCTCAGACTCCGGTTGGGGGAGAAGTAAACACCATATATGGTGATCCTCCCCAAGCAGCAGCAACATATCCATTACCCTTGTCTCTTAGCGACAAGGGCGGGGAATGAGCCGCCGTGGAGCCGACGACTGCCACGGAGCCGTCCCGGTCACCCACCCAGTTTGGACGGGGAGGAACGTAATAGGGCTCCGAGGCTACGGCTACACCGATCGACCACTCCGCCATGGTTTGCAAGAAAAGATCTTGCGCACCGGCAGAGTGGTTTAGGTTCGTCTGGACGAGGAGGCTGGAGACTTGGTCCATTTATTGGACCGTCTCTACAGCCTCCTCCATGGGCGACGGCGTCGACGCACGAGTGACGTCGGAGGCAGCCTGGGCCGATTGGCTAGCCCCCGATGTGTTCCGAGAAGTGCGGGAAGGTTTACAGCCCCCCTGCCCCATCTGGTGATTGGCAGGCAGATTGCCCGCCGCACACGCTGGGCAGTGAGGGGCGGCGGAACATTCCGCCGCCTTGTGCCCCGGTCGACCGCAACGGAAACATAGTCCGCTGCAGTCGAAACAACTCGAACACTTGACGCGGGTGTGTCCCGACCCTAGGCATTTGAAGCACCTCATCGGTCTCGCCGTCAGTACTGTGACTCTGGCGTTCACGAAACCGATGAGGATTTTGCCGGTGTCGTCCAAGATTTTGGCCGACGCTACGGGACAGCTGACCCATACCGCGCCAAGGCCCCCTGGACCGGGGCGGATGGTGCCGACTCTGATGTTATCGTTGCATCCAGTCTTCTCTAGGATTGCAACGCGCACGTCCTCAACCGTGACAGAGTCGTCCAGGCCTGAAATGCGAAGCTCCGCGCACTTGGTGGGCCTGGCGACACCATCCGTGGCTGCGAATATTCCCCGCAGCTTCTCGGCAAAAGCGTCCGCCGTCTTTACACCTTCAGCCCCTGGGAACTCGAGAACTCGAGCTCCCGTCTGGGCGAGGCGCATCCTCACACCAACTCCACCGAATTCGCCGGCGAGACTATCCCGGGCCTTCTTGAATACGGCTGCGTAGGATAGCCCGCCGTCACCCACCGCTGGTGATACGGTTACCACTACAGCCGCCGTTTTTGGCGTCGTCAGTCTACGCGTCTTTTTCGTGGCAGCCACCGCCACCGACTGCGACTGCGGTGGAGAAGGCACATTCTTAGCAGCCTTCTTGTTCCGATTCCGGGACCGCTTCTTGCCTCCCTCGACTTTTTGCCATCCCTCGCTGGATGGGGCAGATGTTGAGGGGCCAGGCGTGGGCTCAGCACCAGAGAGAACAGTAGGCGGGCTAGTCTCTTTAGGTGCCGGAGTGGGAAGTGGAGGGAATTCTGCTGCCCCTTTATTCACAGCTTTAGGCGGTTGCCCGGATTTCGGTGCGGCCGCCTTTGTCGCACTCTTATTCGGTCGACCAGCCTTAGCTGGTCGACCTGTCTTCAGTGTGGCCATAGGCGCTGGTGCTGATGTCGCCGTGGCATATGTCACAGTCACACGGCCACCCGCGACGGGAAGTGGCGTCGGGACAGATGCGGCCTTCCTCGAATCCCCGGCGAGTGGTGGCCGAACGACGGGGGCCGGAGGCAGCCTTGCCTCCAGGCCTGCGAGGCACCCGTCCATCATCCTCCACACTGCATCAATGACCTGACGCAGGTGGGAATCCTGAACTTCGGACGCAAAGGGGGCGGAAGGAGCAAGCTGCACCGCAACTTGTTTTGTCGTTGGTGGTTCCAGGCACTCCGGGCGCGCTCGAAACTGTGCAAACTGAGCACCCAGCTTGGCAACTTGTTTCGTCAGGCGATCATTAGACGCCGTAAGGCGGTCATTTGCCTCCTGAAGGCGCGCCACATCCTCGATGAGGCTTTCGATGGCCCCAGACACGGTGGTGGAAGAGTCCTTCAGGGCCCTGACGAAGGAACCCTTCAGGTTGGTGGACTTGGTGGCCACTTTGTTTATAATGGCCACAGCCGCGCAAGTCCTCTCCTTCAACGTCACCGGTGATTGAGGGACAGAACCCCCTTCTACCGGCGCACGGATTTTAATTAGGAGATCTGCAATCTCCTCCTCCGCGACGATTTCGCCTTCTGCACGTGCTCGCGCATACACATCCGCCTTGGAAAAGGCGGAACCCGCCGGAGCTGGGATCGGTGTACGTGACCTGGACCTCCCTCTGTGGCTACTAGCCACTTTGGGAGGGAGCATGTCCGTGGATGTTAGGGCATCATCGTCCCTCGAGTGACCTCGCTTTCTACTTTCGAGGTCGCGGAGCTCAAGCTCCATCTCCACAACCTCGCGAGTTTCCGCTTTTGATCGTAGTCGTTCCGACCTGCGACAGCTCCCAGATGTCGGATCGACGTCTGGGAGCTCTACCGAACAAGTCGTCTCACAGGAAACCTCCTCATCGGTTGACGAAGCTTCAGACGCTGTTCTGCTACTCCTCTGATTCTTTTTCTCCTTCTTTTGTTCGACATTTTGTTTGTTTTTTAATATTTGAAATTCCATATTTAGACCCACGAGAGGGGGAGAAATAAAAGTCGACCCGGGCAGAGATCCCCCAATACCCGGGCAAGCGAAAATTTGTGCCCAACCGAGGGATCCGCAAGTACCCCGGCTGGGAGTGCGCTTGCGACTGACCTACCCATCAGCCATGCATCCCCTGGTCACGCACCAGAACACGGGATTCGGGGTGATTTTTTAGAGAGGTTTTCTTCCTCGCAGTCCAGGCGGTTAAGCCAAGACCCTCGTCCCCGATCGGAGTGGCGAGACATGACCACGACTCCTTTCGGGATTACGATATGCCGACGGTGGCAAGGAAACGAAATCTTCCCATGCCTGCTCGGTGGCAGTGTGAGTGCACGCCGAGCCCGCCCTCCTTTCTCCACTGTGGACAGCGGAGAAACTCCGACCCATGGAAGGGTCCCTCCTTCTTGATTTTTTACCGAGGTTTTCATCCTCATAGCTCCGAAGAGCGAAGAGCCAACAGAGGAATCGGCAGACACGCCCGCTCTGTTGGACCAAGCCTCGACCGAATGGCCGAAGAAAAATGGCCTCCTCTCCTTACTAGAATATTAGCCGTTGGCGATGACGCCGTCCTCAAAAACTGAGGAACAAAAGGCAGCGTCATCGCCAACGTTTCCAGGGTGCACCACGTGGAGGTTTTCTAGACAGCACCCCAAGGTCAGTCAACCTAGTCTAACACGTAAAGTTAATAAAAGTTTGATAAAAAGGAAAAAAAATGGTATATTATCAGAATATACCTAAATCTAAAAACAATTGGAATATAATGTGTATATCGCAACACTGTCGGGTGAACGTTGTCACACGTAAATTACCGGTTACCATTCGTTCGGGCGGCGCGCAAATTTATGGCTTGCCAAGTAACCTGTTCGTCATTTGGCGTAGAAAACATACGTGTAAGTATTTCGTGCAACAGCGCTTTTTATAGGTGCTTTAAATTTGATTGACGTAATAAACTTGTAGCAGGTGAAAATTTACGTTTATATCATTATATTATATTCCTAGGTATGTCAGTTAAAGAGTTTAAAGGGGACTCGAAAACTACTGAATAGATTTTTATTTGATTAGGTTACTTTTCACCCTTGGTGATTAAAATTTGTCATATGAAAAAATATTCGGGAAATGCTTAAATTATATTATTAATAAGGTACAATACCTTTTTTGGTTGCCCCACGTTTTGATCAAATTGCACCGATCGTATTGTAGATCGATTCGGTTGGGTATTATGTAAAACTAGCAAAAATTATAAAAATTTATAATTTCTATTTTTTTGTTAAAAGGTAAGTTTGGTTGAAGATTGACATTAAATATCAGCAAAATATAGGACAAAACAAAATGTTATATAATACAAAACTATAAATTCATAACCAAATCAAAAAAATTAACGTATAAACGATTACGACGATTTGCACGGATAAAGCGATTCTCACACGGAACTAAAATTTGTGTGATGCACAAATAGGTGTCTCCAGTCTGGGTGTTCTTTGTGTTCGTTGATTACATGTTTGTAAAGGCCAGAAAAATCATTCCTAGTATAGGAGTTGTCTTTTAAAATAACAAAAAAAAGCTTTGGCTACGCACAAAACTAGCCCGTATATCTCTTCATAGTTGCCAAACAGTTTTGTGCTACATAAGCCAATTCGATAGTTCCCTATAATAAAGTGTGTGCTTTCACTATCCCTCTAATTTATTGCTAGATACTAGGTTTCAACATATGCGTAACGAAAAAAAACTAAAAGGGTTAACATTATTTCCATGATTTTTACAATTACAACCTTATATAAGCCTTTGCGCGCACTTTATTGTTTATTTTGTCAATCAATCAGGACCCATCAGGATCAGTACCTACTTTTTTATGGATAAAAGGACACAGGGTGCCTTTTCCGTACCCCTGATAAGGTCTATGTAAATTCAGGATGTCGAGATTGGTTCCATAAATACCCTTGAAAGCAATGAATCCGGGTCACATAAAGATACCTGAAAATCTCGGCAAATAAGGATGCTAGTGAAACAAATTGTGTTTAATAGACTATAAATACTCTGCTTACAAAGCATCACTTTTGATTTGTCTGCGAACATAACTCTAGACCAATCTTCAACACTCCCATGTAAGTAGTTTCATGCATATCTTGGTCTCGAAATACGATGCTTACGCTCCAGTTTAGGGCCGTTTGCAGGCCTAAATGGTTTTTAATTAGCTTCAGCAAGTCGTTGTCTTACAATCCATGCACTTGGGATACTTCCTTCAAGGTGTCGAAACTGATTTGTAAGTTCAGTTCTTGTGAAAAGGCGATTTCGAAGCATTGTGTTGTCCAAGTATCGGTTTTCTCTTGCTGTAAACCTGGTCCTGCCTATTCTTTGTCTGCCTTGTGAGACAGTTGTCTCGTAAGAGAACTCGTTCTGTTGACAGCGACACACGTCGACGTGTCCCTGTTCTTGCTATGTCACGCTGACTGCCGCCCTTTTCCAGCATTGTGAGAATTCTGGTGCACTCTTTACGTATAAGCGACAATGTAACAATTTCAATCCCAATAATATTATAAATGTGAAAGTTTGGATGGATGGATGGATGAATGGGTGTTTATAACTCTTTCACGCAAAAACCACTGAACTAATTACAACGAAACTTGGTATGTAGATAGCTGGAGATCTGGATTAACGCATGGGGTACTTTTTATCCCGATATTCCGACGGGATCGGGACTTACGCGGGTGAAACCGCGAGGCGCTTCTAGTATTTAATATTGAACACTAGGAACGTTGTTTTTTTATGGTATAGGGGGCAAACGGGTCACCAGATGGTAAATGACTACCGTCGCCCATGGACACCTGCAACTCAAGAGTCACAAGTGCGTTGCCAGCCTGTAAGGTGAGAGTAGGGGAAGAGGGGTAGAGGAGGGAAGGGTTAGGGTCTCCGGTAACCTCACTCACTCGGCAAAAAGCACTGCAATCATTGCTTCATTGGCGGTGGTATAACTCCGGTCGAGCCGGCCCATACTTGCCGAAACATGGCTCTCCCATTGCATTGCGTAATGAAAGTTCTTGCGCCTATTAGTAAATATACAACATCCTTATATCAACCGTCGTAATAGGTTACCAACAGGGTTGTCACTCGCTTAATGCTAACCTGAAAAAACTTTTGTAAAAATGCGCTTACCATCACTTCGGTAAGATAAAACACAGAGCGCCTATACAATTTAAGCTACAGTCTGCCAACAATATAACATATTCGCGCTGCCTATAGCCAAAGTCATATAAGCAAGAAAGAACAATTTTATACCACTCTGGGCCGTCAAAATTGTCGCTCGTAAACAAGAGGAATCCTTCACACATGTCAAATGCTGTCAGTCGCGGGTGCGTGTCCATTGTCGTACGATAAATGTTTAAGATCTCGTGACGGGCTACTTTTGACAATTATACGGATGATGCATCGTGGTGTTAGTGGTTACTTCGTAAAATACCATTGTGTTAATTGTTGTGGGTTCGGTTCCAAAATGGAATTATTATTTGTATATTTTACAAGTGATAAAGTCTTGATGTAACATACTTTGTGACTTTTTGGCAAGCCCCTGCAATATGACATAATTCCTTAAGTAAATAGACTACAAATATTTATTTTAAATAACCTAGTTGATAATTCAAACAATAAACCTTACAGTCAAACAACACTACTTGCTTACACTCATATGCGGTTATCAGAACTCCTTTAGAAACCTATTTATTAAATTATTTATATACTTCCCGCAAATATATTGACTGGCCTGTTGGTCTATTGGTTAGTGACCCTGACTGCTAAGCCAGAGGTCGTGGGTTCGATTCCCACCCAGGACAAATAATTGTGTGATGAGCACGATAATTTGTTCTGTCTGGGTGTGATTTATCTATAATATTTATGTATTTAGAAATATATAAGTATGTTTATCAGCAGTCTGGTTACCATAGTACAGGCTTTACCTAGTTTGGGACCAGACGACCGTGTGTGAGATGTGTGGAGTTATTATTATTATTATTATATTGTATAAGGAGACTTAATCCCGTAGACATTTTCTTCCAGTCAACCTTTGGGTGATGCAGAGACGTGTGCGGCAGGACCAGGGATAAAAGAATATATATATGCCTACGTAAATCAATTATATTTACACATACATACGTATATATACATATACAAATAATAAAAACATTTATCAAGTATTATTCTTATGTTTCTGAATATTACCCTGTAGAGTTTGCGTACTATAAAAAGTAAACTAGTCAGTGAACATCCTGATTTCTAGTGGTTTATACACACACACCCACACTGATTGGCCTGTTGGTCTAGTGGTTAGTGATCCTGACCGCTAAGCCAGAGGTTGTGGGTTCGATTCCCACTCAGGACAAATAACTGTGTGATGAACATGATCATTTGTTCTGGGTCTGGGTGTAATTTAAAGCTTGAGCAACGAATGAGGATAGAATATATTTTAATTATGAGTGGACAACGAAGGAGAGCACAGATATTGGATGCTAGATAAGTAAGTGAATTAAGAAAATTGAGAAGAGAGTACAGAATAGTTAACGCCCTTAAACTGCGGCGTTACTTCATATTATATTCAGTTGGATGTGATAAGTGGCCATATGATCATATCTTCACAAGTGGTAGAAATATACAATACTACTTTATTTTTTTGAAAATGTAGTTGACAACAGACTTCTGCTTGAATATGAATCCAGTACCTCCAGCCTACAAGATGCTGTGGCTGAACACCAATACAAAACGTCATGATGTCCTTTTCTAATAGTTAGTAGCACCACCAGAGCTTCATAAGAGAGGGGAGAGGTACAAGTGTTTAGAGGTACAATAATAGTATTAGTTAATTATAATTTTCTATCCGCCGATATTTTTTTTTATCAAATGACAAATTATTTTTATTTGTGTAAGAGAAAAAATAAACATGATAGTAATTATTTTTGCTTGGAAGATCAGTGATGTATCACTTTGAGGCTGTCACTCTTGGAAAAACTAATTTTAGGAAAATTTCAGTAATTATTTCTGTTGAAATTTTCCTACAGAACCTAAACAGAGTAAAAAAAATTAAGTTCTAAAAAAACTTTTTACAAGTGAGTGTTATCAAATTAATAAATTTTGAGACTGAAAATTTATAACATTCGTTTATTTACTTTTTGTAAATAAAATTTTAAAAATAAGTACAAGAAAACCCTATATAAAACCCTACATTTTACACGAAGATTCTGAACCACAGCAGCGTTTACAATAAAGCCACGGATCTGTTAAGTAATAACAACCTAACTGTCCATTGATAAGATACATATTTGTACGCAGCGGTCGACGACGTAGACGGATTGGCTACTATAGCAGTACATATGAAATACATTCCAGGCAGTAATTTACCTAACTATTACTGAATATAAGTCAAGCAGGAAAAAATTCAAGTGGGAGAGCCATGCTTGCTGCATTGTGTTTCGCCGAGCAATTGAGATTACCGGAGACCCCCTTCCTCTACTCCCACCTTAAAGACCGGAAATGCACTTGTGACTCTTGATTTGCAGGTGTCCATAGGTGGTGGTAGTCACATACCATTAGGTGACCCGTATGCTCTTTTGCCCACGACTCATAAAAAAAAATAGCGCTGGTACCATTTGTCTTCTTTAAAGTCCTTCCCTAATCGAACAGTTTCAATTTAAGCAGAAAACGGTTATAATTTACTGCCTTCAAAACATCAAATATCTTGGATGTTTTAACATACCAAATGTACCGTGGAAACGAACATAACCCTAAGAAAGCGAGTGTCATGAAATGAAAGGTCGCGGTCCATTTTATGTTAGTTTTACGGAACCCCCATTACGTTGGGGATATGGGTATCTCTGCCTCGAGCGACGGTAGCTAAGCTGGAAACTGCCGGCTTTTATTATTGATTCCTTCATAGTTCTGGGAGATAAGATTAATATATATTTTACTAAGGGGTATCATATTTAGTGAAAAAGTGGAAGTGATTCTCAACCTACAGAAGACCTTAGATAACACTTTATTTGTACACCAGTGTACAGTAGAAGTATCATACATACATTTGTCATACAGATAATGTACAAAGGGCGGCCTTATTGCAAAATGCAATCTCTTCCAGGCAATCTTAGGATGGATCAATGTGTTTCGGAGAGACAGTTGTAGTTGGAGGTAAGGTAAGGAGACAGGGTTGATAGGCTCTTAGAACTTGTCTAAATACATTACACTAATTTAGTATTTTTCCCAAAACATGCAACTTTTGTCATCAGAAATCTTCTGCCTACTTCCTTGTACCCTGATTTTGATTTTTTTTAGCCTTGATGTAATAAAAACTGCTTAGTTTGTTATAAAACTTGGGTGGCTAAGTCGATGTCGGTGTCGGCGATGAATTCGATTCCTACAATCAGACATCGAAGTTAGGACACTTCGGTTTTAGCATTTACTAGATTTAAGTATGACTAAAGAGCTAAAAATATTAATAAACCTAAATTTAGTTTACAAAATATTATATAATATGTTATGTGTTTATTAATGTCCCACAAGAAAATATCTAGAGAATGTAAATGAACTCCAATAACTAAAGAGTACAAACATTAATTCAACACAAGATTTATGCATGTCATCAAAAAAAACAAACAAAATAATTTCGAATACAGAACACGAATTAAAAAGAAAACCGAAAAACCGTTAAAAACTGTTTGCGATTCGCAAATTCGAATTACAAATTTGGACACGGCTAAAGCGAGTGTTGCCGTATAAAAATGAAATTTAAAAATGGTTCTACGATTTAAAACTACTCGCTTTACAGGGTTGCCAGATGGGTTCTTTTATTCATTCACGTTACGAAGGACGTTTTAATATTTATTGCTTCGAGTTCTTGTATTAAATTGGTTTATTTAGAGCAAAATAAAAATATTAAGATAGCATAATTTTACATAGCAATTTAACGCAGATTTGGTATTGTTACTGCCAAAGTAGTAAGTAAAAACACATTACATTAAGTGTACCCAAAAACAAAGGCCTGAATTATATTTAAGTATATTGGATAATAATTAGGAAAAAATCTCATACTCATTTATAACTTCGAGCTCAAATATCCATTAACGAAGAATTCGCATAAGGAAATTCGGCAAAAATGGTATAAAAATAATTAATAATTTATTCAAATCATTTTCGTATTGAAAACAGATTTCATTGTGCGAAGGGAAACTTTGTGGTAAATTTATAATAAATCGATTTCGCTCCTTTTAAACCTATGCAAGTCCGGTAATATGGTACTACCATACTATATCATGTAATTCATGGTAAGGATAAACCATAGACGTTACCATTGTTAGGGATGGCTATAAATAGAAAAAGTAACCAAAACGCCCTCAAGAAAAGAATGTGTTTACTAGGTAATTGGCAGGTACCTAATACGCAGTCTTCCGCTATCGAATTGATACTTCGACAAGTGGTTCCGCCTAACATGGTGTAATTTCTGTCTCTTTTCGTTTCATATGTCTAAAATCACGTCAAGCGTTACTAGTCCGTCGGTTGTGCGGCGGAAACTTTACGATTTGGCTCCGTTGCAAAATTAATCAAGTTATGATTAAAAATGTTTTGTTAACTCATTAGGGGCCGTTTTCATAAATTCATATTTTCTGTGCCACCTCTTTCTTATTTAAGATTAATGGTATTCGGAACTGGGTGAAACTTTTTTAAATATTTTCTTAATTGCAAAGCTAATTTATCATAAAAGTGGGTGAGTGTAGCGCGATAGTGGCGCCGCTTTCCCGGTTGAACAGCTTATTTGTTTCGGAGTATTCCGGGTTACTTTACATTAATAGGAATAAGGAAAATATAAAATTTATAACATTCTTTTGTCCAGATTACATTTATGGGTTACATTCTATAGCATTTTCTACAGTGAATTACGTTAAACAATCATTACAAAAATTAAACTAGTGTGGAAATCTCCACAACAGTTTAATTTTTGGCCCGCCGAGACACGATTATGTCAGGCTCGCCTAAAAGTTTTGCCGTGTAAAAGTTTTGTGTCGGGTCGTTCAGCTCGCTTTAATATGGTTGAGTTGGACGATGGCTCGCACGTCCATCATACGATAGGCGCTTGTCATCTCCGGACTGCTTTTACTTGAGTATAATAGTAATTTTATTTATATTTTAAAACAATTTGTTATATTGGGATCACATTGCTCTTATAAGCAACGGAACAAGAAATTTATAAAAAATACATGTTGGAAACGAGTGTCCTTGCAGTTTCTTACCATATTCTTCTCCGTAGGATAGATCCTATGTAGAAGAATATGGCAAGAAACAATACGTAGACGTATTGGAACAGGCTACTAGCTTCACGACTGACTAACTCCTACTCCTTACAATTCAAAAATACCTCCAATTAGTTTCCAATTTTGATTATGTTGTAGTCAAACGGATTAAAATCATACGGCCTCTCAGCAATCAGACTTATTGCCAGTAGTGTTGGTATACGGGTAGTGTTGTGACTTTGTCATCCACCCAAGGCAGTTATTGTCAGCCACTTCTAGTATCCCATGAACAGCTCGGAAGAGACTGAGTCTGAGTGCTTGAGATGGGTCACCTGATGGTAAATTACTACCGCCGCGCATGGGCACCTGCAACTCAAGAGTCACAAGTGGCGGCCTTCTTAGGGGGTAGGGGAAGGGTGGAATAGAGGAAGAGGGGGGGGGAAGGGTTAGGGCCTCCGGTAACCTCACTCACCCGGCGAAAAGCAAACTGCTTCACTGCCAATTTTCTGTGAGGCCGGTTTTCTATCACACCGGTCGAGCCGGCCCGGCTCTCCCACGATTTATTGTGTTTATTAATTGTATAGGTCAGAGTTCTGGCTTTGGCGGTCTATGATTGGTCGTGTTTTAAATTGATCCAGTTAAGGCAAAGTTACATAAGATCTCTCACGTATGTGTAAATAGGCGAAGACAAATTAGTTAAATACCCTGACTGGCCTGTTGGTCTAGTGGTTGCTGACCCTGACTGCTGAGCCAGAGGTCAAGGTTTCGATTCCCACCCAGGACAAATAATTGTATGATGAGCAATGATTATTGTTCTGTGTCTGGGTGTAATTTATCTAAAATATGTATGTATTTAGAAATACATAAGTATGTTTATTAGCAGTCTGGTTACCATGGTACATACTCTGCCTAGTTTGGGATCAGACGGCCGTGAGAGAGATGTGTGGAGTTATTTAGTAGAATCCATAAAAAGACGATGTTTTTGTTCACTCTTTTGTTTCCTTGACGGATCTTTTTGATTTATCAATGGTTAAATTTTAACCTCTTGGCGACCACTGACTGCGTACATACATATGCTTACACTTGTATCCCGAAGGGGTAGGTAGGGATGTATAAAATAATCACATTTGACCAACTACATCTTTGTATCACTCTCGTAATAGGGGGCAAGACTATTGCCGTACACCGGACACTTAAATAAATAGGTACACTGGGAATAAATTACACCCAGACACAACAATTATTTGTCCTTGGGAGAAATCGAATTCACGACCGGCTACAAAAAGTACAATAACCCTAAAAAGACCATTATCCATAATAATTATGTTTCAATAAAGCATCACTTCAATGCGCCTTAAATATGATAAACTAATGATCCCGTGAGAATATCGGGATAAAAAAGTAGCCTTTATGTTAATCCAGGTCTCCTGCTCCTGTTGGCCTAGTGGTTAGTGACCCTGACTGCTATCCCATAGGTCGTGGGTTCGATTCCCACCCCAGTCTGGGTGTTCTTTGTGTCCGTTTTTTGTATATTTGTAAAGTCCCCGCGACACAGGAGTAATTCCTAATGCGGGAGTTGTCTTTTTCAATAAACAATAAACATACCAAGTTTTATCGTAATAGGTTTAGTAGTTTTGGCGTGAAAGAGTAACAAACATCCATCCATCCATCTATCCATTCATCTATCCATCCAAACTTTGACATTTATAATACTAGCAGCGACCCGCGGTTTCACGCGCGTAAGTCCCGATCCCGTGAGAATATCGTAATAATAAGTAGTCTATATGTTAATCCAGGTCTCCAGCTATCTACATACCAAGTTTCATCGCAATCGGTTCAGTGGTTTTTTCGTGAAAGAGTAACAAACATCCATCCATCCATCTATCCATAAAAAAAAACTTTAACATTTATAATATTAATGGTATTGTCATAAGCTGTATTCTTCATCCCTAAATTTTCCACCCTTATAAGTAAAGAAATTTCTTCAAATTTTAATGGGACCAACCTTGACTACAAACAATTCAACTAAAAAAAATATTATTAAAATCGGTTCAGAAACGGCTGAGATGTCGCGTAACAAACATACAAAAAATATATATATTTAATCGATCTGAGTCCCTTTTTGAAGTCGGTACAGCAGTAGGTACTCCCTGATCACTCAATACTATTGAACCCAATTTGGAATCTAAACTATTTTCTGTGTTATTTCTTTGAATCGTACCTTAGGGATTAAATATTTAAAACGGGACTATCCCTCGGAGGCCTACAACGATACGGATTACGAGAAGCACCTTCGCGTTGGAGACTATTGATATTGTGGACCGGGGCTTATCTATTCTATTTTTTTCTGTTTTTTATAGTAATGATATAAACAACTAAATTACGGATGCAAGATTTCGAGCTTAAAATATCGATGAAAAATTGGTAGCCTATTTTAGGTAGGTTTTGTGCCAGTTGTCGAGTTTTCCAAAAATTTCTTCACAGGAGGTCTAGTTATGATCCCTATATATATCGCGATATATCACGTCTATATCACGATATACCTATATATTACGATAGAGGTCGCAATTATGCACCGACTGCTTTCAAACTTGGACGACAAATCAACAGGGCAAAAATGAAGGTTAAGTTCGTGAATGGGGGATATTTCCCCAAAAGGGGGGACTGGGGGGTAGATTTTCAAAAAAATAAAAAACACGAAATCTACCTCTGCGGGCCTGTTGCTGACCCGGTTTTTTATATGGACATACTTACAAGTTTGGGATCACACGGCCGTGTGTGAGATGTGTCAAGTTATAATTATTATTAGAAACAATGGTTCCTGAATACATTTACCCCCCTCGCTTACCGTACGCGCCTGTGCAAGATTATAGTACTATACTATAAATTCAGCCAAATACATTTTGTGACCTTTGGAAACTCTTCTGTTTAAGCATAATCAGTTACATCGTTAGAGTCAAATAAACAAGTTCATCAGAAAACAATGGCCTCCAATCACATCAGTATCAGATTACCTGTTAGAAACCCAACAGCAGAATATAGTTCTGTGATCCAGAATAAGTCAGGTAGACACCATCTACGTCAGTTTGGGGCGTTTGCGTTAGTAGAGGATATAAAGGGATGTCTGTGAGCTCTCCTATTGCCATATAAACTAAACCTCTCATATCCAGTGCCAACTGATAAAACAAAAGCAGAAGTGTAACTTCGAAATGCCTCTCAAGAAATTATATTAAAATTTGAATTAAGAAAAACTTTAAAAAAAAGTTCCACTATTCGCCTTCTCACTCCATCATCAGGCCGTGGTTACCAATCCCGATCTGTCCAATTATTGTTACGGAAAATAATACATAGGCTGCACTAAAAGTATCGGGAATGGAATATTTCCACTGTTTCTGTCATATTAAAACCTTTTTAATTGAAAACTCCTTGGTTTTAAAAATCAAATACCATTTATTTATTCTATATATAAAAAAAGATTCTCGGTCTTGTCACAAGGTTTTGTCAAACTTGTTTAGTCGTTGAGAAAATGGAATTGACTCGAGAAAATTCAAGAGCAATGATTTATTATGACTTTCGAAGTGGTTTAACTCAAAAACAGTGTGGTGACCGGATGATTTCTGCATTTGGTGATGAAGCCCCATCCAAAACCACAATTTATCGCTGGTTTGCTGAATTTCAACGTGAACGTGTCAAGCTCAGTGATGATCCCCGTCAAGGTCGTCCAAAAACTGCAGTCACCCAAGAAAACGTTGATGCTGTGCGTAAGCTGATTGAGGAAGATCGACATGTGACATACCGCGAAATTCAGGCAACTTTAGACATTGGCATGAGTCAAATACAAATAATCTTGCATGAACAATTAGGTGTAAAAAAGTTGTTTTCCCGATGGATACCGCATTCGCTCTGTGAAGAGCAAAAAGCGGCTCGCGTTACTTGGTGCGTCAGAACTCTCGAAAGATTCCACGCAGGACCCTCAAATGCTGTATACAACATCGTATCAGGTGACGAATCCTGGATATACGCGTACGAACCCGAAACAAAAAACCAGTCACGAGTTTGGGTGTTCAAAAATGAGTAAAAGTGTTGCAAAAAAAATGGTGGCCACGTTTGTCTCCAAAACCAGCCATGTTGCGACTATTTCTCTTGAGGGACAAAGAACGGTTAATGCAGAATGGTATGCTAGCATTTGTTCGCCACAGGTCGGTTCTGAACTCCGTAAAGAGAACTGCAACCGCCGCATCATCCTCCATCACGACAATGCGAGTTCTCACACCGCGCACAGAACAAAAGAGTTTTTAAAGCAAGAAAACATAGAATTATTAGACAATCCGCCGTACAGCCCCGACCTAAGCCCTAATGATTTCAATACTTTCCCTAAAATAAAGAATAAATTGCGTGGTCAGAGATTTTCATCACTTGAAGAAGCTGTGGACGCCTACAAAACGGCCATTTTGAGGACCCCAACTTCCGAATGGAATGGTTGCTTCAATGATTGGTTTCATCGTATGGAAAAATGTGTCAAATTTCGCGGAGAATACTTCGAAAAGCAATAAATACATTTTTAAATTGTAATTTTGTGTCACTTCCTTGATTCCCGAAATTTTCAGTGCCGCCCTTGTAGTATTGTCCTTACAAACTACATATGAAAACAAAGTTTGGATATGACAATTAGCACGTTAAAATTAACTTCCAAGCTTTGTTTACATTCTTAATTAGTTAGTTATAAGTGAGTTGAATGGGTAAGTGAGTGAGTTTTAGCTGCTTTTATAGATACACTTGTACGAGCGTGGTTAGCGAGGCGGGTATACAGAAACTCTAGCTTTATAGGTACGTTTGAATTTTCACTTATGTATCAGCTTCAAAACTTTCGTTGCGAGATACAGGATAAGTAGTTCGGTTTATTTTCACTAGATGCAGCTATATTTATATACATTTAATAGTTATAATTTGTATGTATAATTAACTAGCAGCGCCCCCTCGGTTTCACCCGCGTAAGTCCCGATCCCGGATCCCGGATCCCGATCGGGATAAAAAGTAGCCTATGCGTTAATCCAGGTCTATAGCTATCTAAATACCAAGTTTCATCGCCATTGGTTCAGTGGTTTTTGCGTGAAAGAGTAACAAACATCCATCCATCCCCACATCAATCCATCCAAACGTTCACATTTATAATACTAGCAGCGTCCTACGGTTTCACCCGCGTAAGCCCCGAACCCGTAAAAATATCAGGATAAAAAGTAGCCTATATGTTAATGCAGGTCTCCAGCTATCTATATACCAAGTTTCATCGCAATTGGTTCAGTAGTTTTGACGTGAAAGAGTAACAAACATCCATCTATCCATCCATCCAAACCTTACAGTTTGCGGTTAGCTATGTCTATAAACATGAGCCATTCCCAATGTTTCGTTTATACGCTGTCAGTATTATTCCTGCCATGGAGATCTGGTGACCTTAGCAGCAGAAAATAGTTGAATAACAGTAGTAACATTAACTGACCGCAACCGTCTATAGACTGGAGTTACTACGCCGAGCAGATCTGTGTGTTTTTTTTTGTTCCTCTTGTAAATGTCGCGTTCTTTTCTCAAAGTGAGAGATAACTAATATTCTATGACGTATTAAGTACACAGCGCTAGACCCAGACTAAACATAACTTGTAAGTGCTTATGCAGTCTTATGCTCTAGGTTTCCAAAGGCGACGGTAGTCACTTACCATCAGGTGACCCGTCTGCTAGTTTGCCCCCTATAATATAAAACAAAAGTGAGTACAACCATATGTCCTTAATTAATACTTGGATAGTTGTTTCTTTTAAACATGCATAATTTATACATAGAACAATCAGACTAATGCAAATATAAATCCATGCATATAAATATTTGACTGAGAGCGAATCGAATGCGCTACCGATTATGTTTAAATCTCTGACGTTTGTTACCCTGCAAAGACCTACCTGCTGTTCCCTTTTCAACACTTTCTTTAAAAAATCGCCATAATTGATTTACTGTAAAGTGTCTGTAAAGTGGCATCCTGACACCGGGACATGAAAATTTGATGATCACCCCACGGTAATAATACCTTTTGTAATAAAAGTGCGGGGCTGACGCTGCTTTTTGTCTCCTTTGCATTTAAAGATGGCGCCAACCATTCTCAAGGGTAACGCTAAAGATAAACTATTACGTAGTGTGGAAGAAATTTCTATGAATATTTTCTTTTTGAATTTCGGATATTTTAGCTTTGGTTTTGCACAGATAAGATAAATTTTTGTGATTTAAATATAATCAAAATCAATTATAACTAGTTATTACACGCTTTTCTTAGGTTCAAGTGATCATTAACTAGCTATTTAACTATTTAACTAATCTTGGAAGTCAATGAAACATTGTAGGTATATATATGTTCGTGGGAGAGCCATAGTTCGGCACGTATGTTCCGGCTCGACCGGAGTGATACCACGGCCTCACAGAAAACAGGCAGTGAGGCAATGCTTGCATTGCTTTTCGCCGCGTGAGTGAGGTTACCGGAGGCCCTAACCCTTCCCTCTCCTCCCTCTTCCTGCTTTTCCCCCTCTTCCCCTCTTCCCCTACTCCCGCCTTAAAGAGCCGGCAACGCACTTGCGACTCTTGACAGTCTTGAGTTATAGTTGCTGTAGTTATAGTCGAAAATAATCATCATTGGTATCCACCAATGATGATTATTTTCGACTCAGAATTATGGTCTAAATACACTATTTCAGGATCCTGGACGGTGTTTCTTACACCCGTATATATATATATATATATATATATATATATATCCATCTCTTTTCTTGTAGATATTGTTATTATATATATAGTAAAGGAGCTCTTAATCAAAGAATTGACAGAATAACTTCGTTCGTAGTTCATCATTCGATGTTGTTATATGTATTTATAAGTATATAGCTGTGCCCGCGACTTCGTCCGCGTTGAATAGTGTATTTATATCGAATCAACAGCCTAAAATATAAGTTTCAAGCTTCTAGCTCTATATATGACGATACTTCCATACAACTTTTCATCCCCACCTTTCAACCCCTTACACCCCTTTTTTCACATTAAAAAGTAGCCTATGTTCTTTCTCAGGCTCTAGACTATCTGTGTACCAAATTTCATTGAAATCGGTTCAGTATTTTTGGCGTGAAAGGGCGACAGACAGACAGACAGAGTTACTTTCGCATTTATAATATTAGTAAGGATAGGACACATGATATAGCAATGTATGTAATGTAAGTAAGTTTAAGATGATCATGTCTACATCTATGTATATATAATGTACGCGTAGATTTGTATATTAGACTACAAGTTACGATGTCGTCAAATTTTAGTCTGTATCAAAATTTATAACATAATTTTTAAGTGCTTTAATTTTCTTTTCTCTGCATCACCCAAAGATTAACACTGGTAGACCATGCCTTTGAGTTGGCATACGTTCGAAATGAGCAAAAAGGTAAAAAATATAGATTTATATACTGGCCTCTTGGCCTAGTGGTTAGTGACCCTGACTGCTATACCATAGGTCGTGGGTTCAATTACCACCCGAATCTGGGTGTTTTTTGTATGTTTGTAAAGCCCCCCGCGACACAGGATTAATTCCTAATGCGGGAGTTGTCTTTAAAAAAAATATATATATATATCAGATCCCTAAATTTGTCAAATCCCGATTCCAAAATAGACGGACAAGACACCAATTTTGTAGACTGTAACAAATAACGGTTCAATATATCAGAGCTCTATATAATGCCTCTAGGTAGGCAAAAGGATAGTGCTCCGGTAAAAGCTATAAGGAGATATTTTAGAACTAGATCGCCTGATGGTCCAATTATAGTCATAATAATGACCATTTATTTCATTGGCCTGTAGAACTAGAGCTGTGATTGACATACATACTAAGGCAGATTAACCTATATACTGGACGAATTAACATTATCTCTGCGGTCCCTTGAAGCTGTAAAAAAATCAAGCGTTTAGATTAATTAGATTTTAACAAATTTGAACACTTCGCAGGTAAATCAAAACCTATAGGGTATTTCTCATTGACCTAGAATCATGAAATTCCGTAAGAAGCAAAGTCTTATAGCACAAGTAAAGGAAAAGATCGTAATTAGTTGTTATATCACATAAAAAAAATGTTTTATGATTACAAACTTATATTATGCGGTTGGAAAGTTGACTTTGTCGTACATCGATGTATGGAAAAGTATTTTAAGAACCGCATGATTAAGTTTGTTTTTAGGAAAAGACGGGCAAAAAATCTTCAAGAATTGATTCCCGAGGTGGACGTACTATCTACATACAAGTTTGTTTGCTTACGGAACCCTCGGTGCCCGAGTGACACGCACTTGTCCAATTTTTTTTTAATATAGGTAACCCGAAAACTATTTAAAAGTAGAATAGAATAAACTTTATTGTTCAAGGAACAGTTCATCTAATGAATATGTACATAGGGGGGGCATTATCGCTAAAAGCAATCTCTTACAGTAAACCTTTGGATGGACAAAGACGACAATGGTCCCAATTCTGTTACTTCACTCGCTAAATTAAAATTCACTAAATTTTCTTCATATAAGATGTAAACCTTGTACACTTCAAAACAAGGTCTTATTTCAAATTGAAACAAGTAGGTAACATATGTCGCTATGGAAATAAGCAATTTATTTGTCGACTAAAGACTGATACGCTTAAATAAACTTTAATGCCACGTAGCGAGAGCCGCTATCCGTTGAATGCCATCTCTTTTGCTCTGTGTTTTTAGTAAGCGTCTTCGTAGGTGTAGATTAAAAACACGTCATCCTTGTTCGTATTGAACAAGTTTTTATACGGCAATTATACAGCGTTTGAATAAATGGAGACTCTCGCTGCGTGGAAATAAAGTTGAGTATACGTTGACAGGTTTTAGTGAAATATAGCGGCTCTGAGAAATAGATGCTAGTAACAAATAGACCTTATTACGAAGAACACTAGGTTGATTTCATATGAAGAAATTAAGTCAGGTTTTAGTTTAGTCGAGTGTACAATAGAATCGGCACCAATATTTAACAATTATAGTATTTAAAAGTATCATTTAGTGGAAAACATACCGAAACCATACAATGCGACGGTGGTGCGAGAATTAGATGGTTTTAGTCAAATCCACGAGGATTACGTATCCGAACAGTTTTTATGTGAACATTGGGAATGGATCCAAAGATATTGAGCATTAAAACCAGTTTTGTATTCAGCAGTGTGAGTGCCGCATGAAGTGTTTTAAACTTTATGTATGTAAAACGAGGCATGTGAAGTGAGTGCCTCACTTACGCCTCGATTGCTTTGAACCTTTCTTTTTATGAATGCGCCATTTTAGCCTTTTTTAGGGTTCCGTCCCTAAGTCCCTTCGGAAAAAAGGAACCCTTATAGGATTACTTTCTTGTCTTTCTGTCTGTCAAGACGCTTTTTCTCAGGACATAGTCATAGACGCATCAAGTGTAAATTAATACCAAATACTTGTGTCTGCGTTCCTTTAAAGCGGTAAAAAAATCAAGCTTCTAAGTTGACGCAACCAAAAGATATGGTCATTAAGCTTTAGATTTAAAAAAAGTTTACATTTCGCAGGTAAATCAAAACCTATAGGGTTGTTCCTATAGACCGTAAGAAGTAAGGTCTGACAGCACACGTAGAGGAAAAAATCTGCACTATCTAAATGCAAAAATATGCATGCAAATATGCGCTAAAAATGGCGAAATATGCACAAAATATGCACAGTAAAACTATTATTTATTATTTGAATTCACGTTTATTTTCACAATATTTACATTACTATTTGTTATATTTATAAATTATTATTTATTCATTTCATTAATCAGTTGTAACTCTTGTGACAATATACAATCAAATATTTTTCTAGATTTCCTAGAGTAAATTTGTAAAAACTTTTGTCATTTAATATTAATTTGTAGGCTGAAAATTACCTCTCTACGTAAACAGTCGTTACCGGATAGAACTTGAAATTTGGCGAGATTTCTGCCGAAATCTCTCCACGCAGAGTTAGACTCGGGTTTTTAGATAGAATTGCATTTAATTTGCCACGGACCTTTTCCGATAGTGAACTCGGAAGGGTGTTATTCTGTGCAATAATATTGACGATTGATGATTAATTAATTAATTTAACAATTTAGTACTAATAGGTGATTGTAATTAAGTAGTTGATATTGTTAATACTAGGTTATTATTTATAATCTTAATAATTTTATCTCTAATTAATTTAATTTATCAATTATACACCATTTAATACGTCCTGCACGTAGTGGCACATTTAACATATTACTAAGATCTGTAAACTAACCTATGTTCCACAAATAAATGAAATGAAATGAAATAACACTGACACATTTAACTACTGAAATAAGCACTATTAATAAAAATGTTCTAAAATATGCAAAAAACGCTGTAAAAAAGGCGTTATATGCATTTGCGTACGCAAACATGCAAACGCATATAATCCGATGTCTAGTCATTATCACATAAAAAAAATTGTTTTAGTGATTACAAATTTATATTTTGCGGTTGGAAAATTTACTTTGTCGTTAATCGATGTATGGGAGAGTACTTTTGGAACTGCAAATTGCAAATTGTAAACGTTTATCAGTGGCTATGAATGCATTACCGCTGATGTTTCCAGAAAATAACTCGTGGGAGAGCCATGCTTTGGCACATATGGGCTGGCTCAACCGGAGTGATACCACGGTCTCACAGAAAACCGGCAGTGAAGCAATGTTTACATTGCTTTTCGCCGAGTTAGTGAGGTTACTGAAGGCCCTAACCGTTCTCTCCCCCCCTCTCCCCCTCTACCCCTCATCCCTACTCTCATCTCTCAAAGGCCGGCAACGCACTTGTGAGTCTTGAGTTGCAGGTGCCCATTTGCGGCGATAGTAATTTACCATCAGTTGTATCGTCTGCTCGTTTGCCCCATATACCAAAAAAAAAAAAAAAACACTAGCAACTACCTCTTACCCGCGGTTTCTGGCACTTTCATGTACGTTTTTGTCAATGAATTTAGGTACCCCTCGACAATTTTCCCTTATCCTGGATCAAATTATTTCTTAGATTTTTTTTATATTTTAATGTATTACGTAGGATGTCTATATTACCCTCCTCAAGGAATTCTAACCACCATACTCTGAAATATATAGCAGAAACTAAAATCTCTGTGCTGGTACTGGGTTTCTCACGTCCAAGCTTTTCTTGACAACCTTTGTGCCATCAAGCTGTCCCAAAATATTATAGTTATAATATTTTTATCAGGAAGGTCCTAGCATTGCAGTTCAATGTAACAATGCTGTTACCCTGTGCGAATTGAGACGCGAAAGCACTCCATGACGTCTTTTCATCGTGCTGATTGACTGATGTCTACAAACATGTGACGTCAAAGGTGCGTCGGCATGACGCCACCGGTCCCTATAATGACGTCAAACGTTCTTAGTGCAAATAATTCAAAACATCGTTAATCGTAAACCAGCTACGAATAAACTAGCACTATCTTAGCGTATTTACTGCGAGCAATATAGCGCGTTGAAGTTAAATCGATGTACGAAGGCAGTTAGTTAGGTAGAGCCTAATGTCCGTTTTATTGGTGTCCTGTGCGTGCCTGGAAAAAGAATTGCGTGAGATGTGGAGTCGCCATTACTTTTTAATCGTTTATACAGTTTTTGAAATTTGACTCAACATTATAACCGTGAAGTTTGACTGCAGATTTGTGAAGATGCAGGTATTTTAATTTTAAATTTTTGAGCGCCGTTCAAACATCTATGATATATATGTTCGAAGAGAAATAAGGAATAATCTTTTTCTCACGTAACACAAGCTTCTTATATTATAAACATGTAACTGGCAAACAGAAGGTACACTCCGACTTACAAGAACTATCTGTGAATCACACAAATTATTTATGACTATTTTCGATTTCTCTTTGGAAAATCAAAACCAAACCACTAAACGCGGATGCTAAGCTATAATTTGAACCATTATACAAACCAATTGCTTATTGTGTATCATTTTAATACTCCATTTAAGTAAACAGTACCTGGGAGACCGAGCTCGGTAGCTTTTTGTAAAATCGGTTTTTTTTATAGGAAATACAACTACGCAGCTGAACTTAAAATGCAAAACTGATAGTGTATACAAAATATCATCAAAATCGTTGGAGCCGTTTCGTAGATTCAGATCATATAATATATATATATACAATATACAACAATTGCTGGTTTAAAGGTGTTAGATCTTAATATATATATTTATTTATGAATGTATAGAAAAAATGTTTTAAACCATAAACAAAAGAAAAAAAATCGCTTTTAATAAATTTAAAATTTTATTTGCAACTAACAAAAGCAGCCAAAATAAACTTTTACAAATTAATTGAATATATTCTGCAGGTAGCGATCGTTACTATGTGCAACGCGGTACTATTATTTTTTATATTTTATTATATATTTAACGGTTTTACTTTCGACAAAGCAACCTATTGTTGCGTTGACATTGTGTTGATGAATAATTCTTAGATTCAAAAAAGACTATTTTCAATAACTTTTAAAGGATTCATGGAAATAAAGAAATTTCACTTTGACTTTGATCGTTATACCAAATTTCAAACAAAAATTAACGCTCACTCCACGCTATTCCCTGTTCTTCGAGGCGTGAAGCGTACGGCAGCAACCCACGTGAGATATTGACTGTAACATACATCACCTGCGCCTATACTTTACACACTAACTGTCCAATGTATGTACACACAGTTTATATAAATAGGGTTTTGTACGCTGTGTCAATAGTCACATTTATTGCTGATAGAGAACTCAAACTTCATGCTTTAATATTAAAGTCGGATATTGCAGTTTTTTTGTGAAAAATCTTCTGTTGTGGTTTCCCACAAAGTTGTACAAAAAAAAAAAAAATGTATATATATATATATATATACGGCCTACAAAATGGCGGGAAAATTTTTGTTAAAATTTTGAAATTTTCAGACAATCTTCAGATTAGCCCAGGGGGTAATCCTATGAAGTTTGGTAGCGAGCGAAAATCTTTTTATTTTTGCTTTTGACAATATTTGCTGCCCCTGCAAAGCCAGAGTTTCGTTAGTCTTAAATAAATATGAATACCACTCTCTTGCGTTCTGTAAGTAGCCACTTTTTGCAGTACACTTAATTTGAATTTTATCAAATCAAACCGTATTTATTTCCTTTTAGTGACTGCACAAAATCCGGTAGAACATGAACTAGTGTGGCAACCCAGTAAAAGAAAGACAAACATAAATTAAACTAATTAAAATACCCCGACTCGAATGGCTGAACAAACTTTTTTTAATTATAGCTAAGGAACTCTCGGTCAAGTCACGTTTCAAACAAAAATTAAAAATCCGGTCCATCTGTTTATAATGCCAAAGACATTTTGAAAAAGGGGGCAAACGAGCAGACGGGTCACCTGATGGTAAATGACTACCGCCGCCCATGGGCACCTGTAACTCAAAAGTCACGAGTGCGTTGCCGGCCTTTATTGTGGGAGAAGAGGGGAAAGGGGGGGGGAGGGGGAGAGGGGAAGGACGGAATAGGGGAGCAAGCATTGCTTCACTGCTGAAATATATATATTTTAACACTACACAATAACACTATTTGACCTCAAACTTATTTCTCTTATAATCATTTGAAAATAGGTCTCAACTTTCTATTCAAACTATTACCCAGTTGCGAAACTTGAAACTAAATACTTCAAACAGATCACATTTTTTACAAGACTATTCTTGTTTTGTCGATAATACGACGATTTCTCTCTCGAAGATACAATACAGACAGTTCGCTTTGTATTGGTTATAATAACTAGTGATGGGCTGTCATACATATCGATATCAATTTTTATATTATTGTAACGTTCATGCATATTATGGAACGGGGTGCATTTGATTTACTTAGTGAAACCCCTTTTATTTTGTAAGTTGTTACACTAATAATTTTAATTTTTAATTGGTACATGGACTTCTTAGGCAGGTAGTATTCAAAACGAAACACTATAGGAATTAACTTCTGGAAAGGTGATGATTTAATAACAAAGTTGAAGAAACACTTTATGTAAAGTTACCTTATACTAGGTGGTTAATAAGCATACGACCTGCGTGATGGTAAATGGTCAACTTAGTATATGGTTATTTAAAACATCAAGTACTGAAAACACCTTTACATTCCACAAATTATCTTCACAAATCTTTTACAGTACATGCAGCTCGCCTGTCGAATGCCTTGCCTGAAGCTATTAGACGTGCTCAGTCGCCACACATTTAAAAAAAAATGGTCACTGATTACTATCTGTCATAGTAATATTTCACTTGCTTTTAATACTGGATATAGATAGATAGATAGATAGAATAATCTTTATTGTACACCATTAATAAAATAAAGTTGAAAATAAATAACGCTAAAAGCGATGTCTACCAGACAACCTTTAGGATGGAGATAATTTCAAAATTATTTAATAAAGACATAGTAGTTGATGGCGTACTATGTATATATGTGTATATATTTATTTTGATATTGGTATGTATGTATTTATATGTATAAATGTTTGTATGTATGTGTATGTATATATAGGTAAGGTATATATAATTATTTATTCCTTTTCTCTTAAATTCATATAAGTTGCTACTTAGCTAAAGTCGTACACCTGTTAACTGCTCTATACATAACTCCATTGCATCTGTCCATCTAAAGGTTGTCTGTAAGAAATCGCAACTAGCGATAAGACCGCCGTTTGTACCATTATTTTTTTTTGTCTTTGTAAATGTTTTTGAACTGTTCCTCATGGTGTACAATAAAGAGTATTGCATTGTATTGGTTGCCGTCCATGGACAAAGTGGAGCAGTGACCATAAAGCAGGTAAAACGGAAAACAGCGTGATTTAATAGGTATAGCGGGAATAATAATTATAGTAGTAAGTCACTTCAGTGATATACAGACATGGCAATATATAATATATACATACACACATCTATATCCCCGAAGATGTAGGCAGAGGTATAATAAACAGCCACATTCTGCCAACTATAATTTGTTCCCACCCGCGTATTGGGTGGCAAACCTATTGCCTCAAACCGTTCACTTTGGATATTAATTGGAATAACTTGTATCTCAGCACCAAAATAAACGGATTTTCTTTCTTTCTTTCTTTCTTTCTTTCAAATTAAAGATAAGAAAATGGGGAGTATATTGTAACGGAAAAGTAGCCAATAGAGGGGAAAGGAAATTGTTTATAGAGATATAATAAGTATATAATCCCACCAATATTATAAATGTGAAAGTTTGGATGGATGGATGGATGTTTGTTACTTTTCACGCCAAAACTACTGAACGGATTGCGATTAAACTTGGTACGTAGATAGCTGGAGACTTTGATTAACATATAGGCTACTTTTTATATCGATATTACCATGGGATCGGGACTTACGCGGGTGAAACTGCGGGGCGCTGCTAATCCCACTATCCCACTAATATTATAAATGGGAAAGTTTGGATGGATGTTTGTTACTCTTTCACGCTAAAACTACTGAACCAATCGCTATGAAACTTGGTATGTAGATAACTGGAGACCTTGATTAACAGGCTACTTTTTACACGGGTGGCGCAATGATTAAAGTAGTCGCCTCGCCACTACGCCTGTTGTCCCGAATGTGGGTAATCATTACGTCCATTGTTTCAATGTTTGTAAAGCCCCTGCGATAGAGAAATCATTCCTAATGTGGAAGTTGTCTTTTTAAAAGAAAAAAAAAATAATAACAAAATAATATTGTTAACAATTTATCGACAGTGTTCCAGCTCTAATCATAGGATACAGGATTATAAAGGAAAACCTTGCAACAATAAAGACCGGTGGCTGACTGTTAGCGGTGGTGACATACCGAGTGCATTTTAAAGCATTCAATTGCTTTAGAACATTGAAATACTAGCAGCGCCCCGCAGTGTCACCCGCGTAAGTCCCGATCCTGTGGGAATATCGGGATAAAAAGTAGCCTATATGTTAGTCCAGGTCTCCAGCTATGTACATACAAATCAATTTCATTGTAATCGGTTCAGTAGTTTTGGCGTGAAAGAGTAACAAACATCCATCCATCCATCCAAACTTTCCCATTTATAATATTAGTGAGATATTAGTGAGATTAAGAGGTTGGGCTATTAGTTGAATTCTTATATAGGCCCTTTATTAAAAACCCTGACAAAGGCAATTTCATTGCCTTGTATTTATTCTGATTTTGTTTGACTAATTGAAAGTAAGCTCTCTGTTAAGCATTGTCTAAGCGCTGTTTTTTTTTTATGGCAAACGAGCAGACGGGTCACCTAATGGTAAATGACTACCGCCGCCCATGAGCACCTACAAATCAAGAGTCACAAGTATGTTGCCGGCCTTTAATGTGGGAGTAGGGGAAGGGGGAAATAGGGGGCGTGGAGGGGAGAGAGGGAGAGGGAAGGGCTGGGGCCTTTTTTTTTTTTTTGTTGTGCGTGTGGAAACCCCCTCGGGCCGTCACCCCACCGGGGTTTTCGGTGGGGCGGTGTGTCGGAATCGAACCGACTAAAACCACACGGTGTGCCGTACTGCGCCTTAAGTAGGAGGGATCCGGGAACAGCTTTTATTAAGACATCCGGACCCCCCCTAGCGCCTGCCCGCAAAAGCGCGGGCACCACCTTCGGGTAAAAACCTCTCAATTAGGCGACGTCCAGGCACACGCGGACGCCGCCTCCTCGCGGGGGGCCACTATAGCGGATGGAGGGGAAAAACCCGTCCCGTCCACCCGCGGCCACACTCAGGGCGGCATGAGGCGCTGGTAAGCGCGCCTCCGCCGCCCGGTTCGCCGGCGGCGAATTAAGTCCGAGTGGAGGTCTTCCTCCCGGACCCTTTCCGCCGCCTCCTTCTGCGAGATGACTTCCTCACAGAAGGTAGCGACCGCGGTAAAATTCCTGTCGCTACCGGCCATGGAGCGTATGACAGCCGGTAGCGACAGATCCACTCCGATGACTGCAGTGAGGGCCCGACGCTGCGCCGCCCAACTGGGGCAAACCGCCAGCGTGTGCTGAGCCGAGTCCTCACTGCAGTCGCAGTGGTGACAGGCGGGACTCAATTCCCTCCTAGCGACCGAGTGCAGGTACTTCCCGAAGCAGCCGTGCCCGGAAAGAACCTGCGTCAGTCGGAAGGAAAGGGTCCCGTGCTGCCGCCCTGCCCACTCGACGATGACCGGCTGGAGCGCCTCCACGGCGGCAAAGCCAGCACGTGGAGCCTCCAGCCGGGACGACCAACGAGCCATCGTGGCTCGGCGAGCGGCCTCACGCCACTCGCGTACCTCTTCGGGCGGGGGCCGACTGCCGCTTCCCGCCCGGAACTCAGTCGTCCGCCGATAAACTTCGGCGAGCACTTCCGCCTCCAAATCCCACGGGGGAGTCCCGGCCAACGCGCACGCCGCCTCCGTCGACACGGTGCGGTAGCCGCGTATGGCTCTAACCGCCATAACCCTCTGAGGGCGCCAGAGGCGTGCCCTATTCTGGGCGGTCAGAGCCCCCGCCCACACCGGTGCACCGTACAGTGCCATTGACCGGACAACCCCCGTGTACAGCCGTCTCGTAGCGACGCTGGGTCCACCCAAATTGGGCAAGAGTCGCCCAAGGGCGGACGCAGCGCCGACCAGCTTCGGAGCAAGCTGTCGGAAGTGCTCGTCGAAGAGCCACCTGCCGTCGAGGATCAGGCCCAGATACCTTATGTGGGCCCGAACCGGTACGAGGACCGAGTTGACCTCGATAGAGGCGCCAGGGGGTGGACCACGACGGGGCCCATGAAATAAAAGGGCCTCCGTCTTATCCAGGGCCACCCGCAAACCCAGCGCCTCGATGCGCCCGACCACCAGAGAGACTCCCCTGGTAGCCAAGCGCGCCGCCTCCTGAAAGTTCACCCCCCGGGCTGTGACCAACGTGTCATCGGCGTAACAGATTACGCCCAGCCCGGCGGGGAAGTCACCTCGAAGGGCCCAGTCGTACCCCATGTTCCACAGGAGTGGTCCAAGGACAGACCCCTGCGGAACACCGCACGACATGGGCCGACTACTTAAAACTTCATCTCGGTCCTCGTACATGACGGTACGCTCCTCTAAATAGTCTGCCACTAGCCGCCTCAGGTACTGTGGCACCCCATGATAGAGGAGTGCTTCCCTGATGCAGCTGAATGGCAGACTATTGAATGCGTTGGCGGTGTCCAATGACACCGCCAACAGCACGCCGCCACAGCTCACTACGTCTTCGGTCACAGCCCTCAGGCGCAACACAGCACCGACCGTCGAACGCCCCGCTCGAAAACCGAATTGGGCGTCCGACAAATCGGGGCCGACCTCGCCAAGGTGCCGAACGATGCGGGCAGAGAGGACCCTCTCAAACAATTTACCCGCCTCGTCCAGCAACACGATGGGCCTGTAGGCTGCGACCGAGTCAGTAGGCCGTCCCGGCTTCGTTAAAAGCACCAGCTTCCCGCTCTTCCAGCAGTCAGGGAAGCATCCGGACACCAGGCTAGCGTCGAACACTTCCCTGAGGCGATCCGACATGTGGTCGAGGGCGAGGGCCAAAGCTCGGGCAGGAATCCCGTCTGGCCCGGGGGCGGTGTTCTTGGAACGGATCCGTAGAACAGCCGCCCCTACCTCCGCCTCTGTGACGGGCGGAACGTCCTCACTTTCGACCTCCCCGTCGTGTCCGGCCATCAGGGGAAGGGCTGGGGCCTCCGGTAACCTCACTCACTCGGCGAAAAGCAATACAAGCATTGCTTCACTGCCGATTTTCTGTGAGGCCGTGGTATCACTCCGGTCGAGCCGGCCCATACGTGCCAAAGCTGATGAACTCATTTAAATGGATAACGAAATCTAATTGTGTTCAATATTATTATTATTTATTTTCTGTTAAATAACACGTCAACAATTATATGAAATTTATTAATTAATTGGAATTTTCTTATAAACCTAATGATATCTTCAGCATATATTATTATGTAGGTTAATTATTTCTCCTGTTGAGGGACTTTATAACGAAGACATATCTTTTGAAGCCATTCAAGCTGCCCCCGATTTTATCACTTTTGTCCACAATCAGCAGAATTCAGTAAGGTTGTCAATAATCAATAATAATTATATGACCAATATGGAAGATCTGGATTATACCATAGATTAAAAATAATATTGCTAGGAGTTTTTGGCTAAAAGTTAGCAGCAGATGAATAATCCGTGCCCTATTTTTAGGAAGGTGTAAGTACCATACATTTATAATATTTTCCTTCAATTTTCTGAACAGAGCTCGATATGTCTCCACCCCAAGTAATTGAGCACATCTGAAGGAGGAACCTTGATTGTATCAAGATCCAGTCAACAAAGAACATTCTTACATTGTTTCGTTCCTAGAACATTGTGTCTAGGAAGTGCTCATATTGAGCTAAAGGAGACTAGAGATTGAGATAGTATGCCGAAAATAGTGACTTAATTTTAGGCACGGATTTCGCTTTTCAAATTACCCGCTGGTGGGAAGCGAATTTTTTAGCCCTACGTACTGTAATGTCTGAAATTGATAGATGTTAAGATCTGTAATAATTATGTTGATAATCACTATGTTTAATAAACCTTATCATGTTTAACAATCTCACAACTATTGCTATTAACTATCAAAATCACTTAAAAACAGTAACTTGTATGTGGTTCGTACATCAATCAGAACTCAAGTGATTGTTATCAAATTATAATGCATGCCTATCCTTTTAACACTCCACTATTATTTACCGACTAATAGCGTAGCACTACCGGTATAACTAGTCATAATAATGTCTATTAACTCTGATCAAATAGTTAACTGTTTTATAATCTATTATAGTTTGCCATAAATACGAGTATTTGATTGAAAAGGCATGGCAAGAAAAGAGCGAAATCAAAGGCTTATAGCTTTACGAAAGAAATATAATAAGGTTGACACTGATATTATAAAACATAAAAGAGGGGCTCGTGGCTAAGTGGTAACCGAGTAGGTTAGCATATTACAAAGTTAAGTAATACTAGCCAGGTCAGTCTAGAGTGGGTGACCATTCTTAACACATTGAGACCCCTCCGTGCCTCGGAGAGCACGTTAAACCGTCGGTCCCGGGTGCCATGCAAACATCTGTGGCATTCGTTACGGGTAGTTGGAGCCCTAAAAGGTCCGACAACCTGGTCTAACTGCAGAACTTCGATATCGTCTAGTACTCGGGTTGTGGAGGTCTGATGGCAGTCGCTTCACGTAAAATATCAAAGTTCGGCCGTGTCGTAGTTAGACTGAAAGCCGACCCCGAACTTAGTTGGGAAAAGGCGCGTAGGATGATGACTGATATAATAAAACATAACACTTACGATTGTAGCTTCTCGATTGCCGACGGTTGACTGACTGTCCGAGAAACGTTGGCACTTGTGCTGTGACACTAGTTGAAAAGAACGAATGACATTGTAATCTATAAACTTCTCGATTACTAAAGTGAAACGTAAGCAAATCAACTAAGTGACTTTTGTTTAAAAATTTAATGGTAGAAAGTAATGCATGTTACATGATGTTGCGATAACATACTCTATTTAATATTTCCATTTACTCCTTCCAATAATTAAAGGCATTTCTACAAATTTATAATGTTTTATGAATCGATCTTCGTTAAAATGTTATACCTACTGAGAATTCTTTAGACATTAGTTATCTTATGTATTATAGGTATCTGATGTGTAATATAATAATATGCATATTCAAGTAATTGGATCTCAACTGACTAGCTGCCTGTGTGTACTGCCAGCTCATATGTTAAACCGTAATGAAGAATGAGTATGACGTCTTACACAGAGAAGTCATCTTATTAATATTATACATGCGAAAGTTTGTGAGGATGGATGGATGAACGGATGTTTGTTACTCTTTCACTCAAAAACGGCTATACTTATCTAGATGAAATTTGGCACAGAGATAGATCATAGCTTGCAATGCATATACATGGCACATAGCCTACTTTAATAATCACTACATATTATAAAACAAAGTACCCCGCCGCGGCTGTCAGTTCGCGATAAACTGAAAAATTTCTAACCGTTTTTTCATGCAGTTTTCATCAATAGACAGAGTGATTCATGAGGAAGGTTTATGTATATAATGGTTAAAAATATGATGATTGTTGATGATGTATCTGCTACCCGGGCGAAGCCGGGGAGGGTTGCTAGTATAAAAATAAATAATACCGCGTTGCATATAGGTAAAATCGCTATCTGCTAAAGTCGATCTATAACCGCCCGTTACCGTTAGTTGAGCCTTATGAGAATAAGCTGTTTGCCTATGTTGTATGTTATACAAAGTTTGATAATAAAGCCATCGTTATGGTGGCCGGACATTCACCGAACAACCAAGTCGTCAATTAAATAATAACTTCACACATCTTACACACGGCCGTCTGATCTCAAAATAAGCAGAGCCTGTACTATGGTAACCAGACTGCTGATAAACATACTTATATATTTCTAAATACATACATATTATAGATAAATTACACCCAGACACAGAAAAAATCATCATGCTCATCACACAATTATTTGTCTTGAGTGGGAATCGAACCCACAACCTCTGGCTCAGCAGTATTGTTTGGCCTGTTGCCTGTAAATTGGGCAAACAAACTAACAGCCACTCTTTTATATCACCAGATAGTTTGAACAATACATATTTAGTGGAACAATATACTACAACACAGTTTTATCGTACTTTATTATGTTATTAAGATTATAATCCACCATAAATGGATAATTTTCAATTAATTCCTCTTACGTTGTCTTGATGTTTTACGTAGTCACGCAGAAACCATTGAACGTGTTTCGTTCAACCCCGCAGACAATACAATAAACCGATTATCTAGGAATTGAAATTACTTTAATCATACGATGTCTTTGATATCCGACCCATTGCGGAAAGTGCAGACAATGCCCGGCAATGGGCAAACGAGCAGACGGGTCACCTGATGGTATATGACTACCGCCGCCCATGGGCACCTGTAACTAGACATGTGTAGTTCCGGAGCGTAATAATTCCTGGAACTATGTCCGCAGTCGGAACTATGTCAGTTCTTTCCGACTTGCTCAACCTAATAGTTCCAGTTCCACAGTTCTTCGGAACGATCACGCGGATTGAAGGAGCGGCCGGAGTATTGAATGGTGGAACGAATAACGAACTGTCCGTGTGACGTATGCCGCGAGCGTTGCGCTCTGGGCCGTCATCCCTTAATTCTGTTCCGTGCAAGGGTGTATTTTGAAAAGCAGGACTTACTTTTATGGACAGAAGGCAACGATTGAAAGCATCAAAGGTGCCTGAGCTACTTTTTATGTTAGCAATTATAAATAAAATACCTATATATCATATATTATGTATTATGATTATTTATGATGTACAAATTTAAATATTATTTAATTATGTAATACTATCAATTAATTTTTAAAGATCAAGCCAATACAATAATTTAAAATATTTTAAGTCTAAATAAACAATATCATTGTTTACAACCATGTATGTCCGAGGAACTGTCTGAACCGAAATAAAACTGTTAACTACAATGTCCGGATAAAACTGAGGAACTAGATAGTTCCTCGGACATGTTTCCTGGAACTAGTTCCGATAAGGAAAGGAACCGTTCCAGGTTCAATCCCATGTCGGACATGGTTTGCGCATGTCTACCTGTAACTCAAGAGTCACAAGTGCGTTGCCGCCGTTTACGGTGGGAGTAGGGGAAGAGGGCGAAGAGTGGGAATAGGGAAGAGGGGGATTACAGGGGAGGAAAAGACGAAAATATGGGAGAGGGAAGGTTTAGAGCCTTCGGTAACCTCACTCACGCGGCGAAAAGCAATGCAAACATTGTTTCACTGCCGGTTTTCTGTGAGGCCGTGGTATCGAGCGGAGTCGAGCAGGGCCGTACGTGCCGAAGCATGGCTCTCCCACGTTAACGTACTTATACATGCAACGTGGTGACTTGAGCCTTCAACTCCTGGCAGGTCCTTGCTACCTCATCTTCGGAAACTGTCTGCTGTCTGACCTGGTGATCAGATGAAGGACTGCTCTTATCAACAGACTATTAAGAATAAACCTAACTAATGTTGTAAATGCAAATGTGATTTCATTTGTTTGTTTGTTTATTATGTATTCATTCCTTAACTACTGAACCGACCGTCATGAAATTAAATTTCATGTTACTGATCCTGACTGCTGAGCCTGAGATGGTGGGTACAAATAATTGTGTGATGAACATGATCATTTGTTCTATATCTGGGTGTAATTTATCTGTAATATATATGTATATATATATATATATATAAGTATGTTTATCAGCAGTCTGGTTACTATAGTACAGGCTGTGCCTAGTTTGGCATCAGACGGGCTCGTGTGAAATGTGTCAAGTTATTATTATTAATATCCAAAATCTACATTAGCCTAAGCGAAGCCTCATTGAGCTAGTATTTTTATGTTTTTAAAGATTTTTCTTTCCAACGACTGGATCCAAGCATACCGCCTGCTTGATGGCAAGTCTGATTAAGACTTGATTCAGGACACATATGAATGTATCCCGGATCAAGTCTTAATCCGTGATCCACCTCTTCAGAAATACCGTCCATTTACCTATCAAATTTAATGACCTACTTCACCTCAGTGAATAGTTTTAATGCCTTTCTACGTAAGTAAGAATAAACAACACGGCAAAAAATGCCGGAACAATTAAGCACTGCGGGAGTTTACGGAACACAGTGAAATATCGCCCTCGAAGTTTGAGGGCATTAAAAAGTTTTGCTTTCATGGAACCCCTACCATAGGCACTTGGTCTTCATCCTATTATATGTATTTTGTTAATATACTTTCTAGATCCTAATGGAGAAATACTTTTTTTTATGTTATAGGAAGCAAAAGAGGAGACGGGACTATCGACGCCCACGGACACTTGCAACCCAAGAGTCACAAGTGCGTTGCCGGCCTTTAAGATGGGAAGAACGGAAGGGAGGTTGAAAAAGGTTAGGGCTTCCGGTAACTTCACTCACTCGGCGAAACACTTCACGCTGGTTTTCCGTGAGGCCGTGGCATCACTCCGGTGGGGCTAGCCCATACGTGCCGATGCATGGCTTTCCCACTTCAATACTTTGTGATCAATAGAGACGGAGGAATCTTCCGAGCTATTAGACACCGAGAATCAATTTTAAAAAAGTTTTAATTTAATTAATAATCTGTACAAGTACTAAACCAACGTGTTTTATTATGGCTTAATCTCCCTCGTAACTAGATCGTGCATAGCAGTGGGATATTTCCTATCCAGGGCTGCATCATTATTTAAGGATAGATATCCAAAACCTGTATATCTGTGTGTCTTATAGAAAAGTGTGGTCATATTTTAGGGTCGTTTAGTAGACCCCGTGAATAACTTAAAGCGCTAACAATGTTAGAACAATTCGTGATTATCCCACTATTATAAATGTGAAAGTTTGGATGGATGGATGGATGGATGGATGTTTGTTACTCTTTCACGTCAAAACTCCTGAACCGATTGCGATGAAACTTGGTGTGTAAATAGCTGGAGCCCTGGACAAACATATAGGCTACTTTTTATCCCGATATTACCACGGGATCGGAACTTGCGCGGGTGAAACCGCGGGGCGCTGCTAGTTAATACATAAATTTTATTTTGAAACTGATAAATTGAACTTGAAAATTGACGGTTAAAGCTAATATTTCGTATTAGAGAGGGCTGATATTAATGAAACTATGGGTATGGATTACCAAGGATCAGATTTTTTGCAATGTTCAGATTTTTCTGCATACCTAAAAAAAAAACAAAGTCATTGAAATTGACATGAGAATTCATAGTACATTGTTTAGAAATATAAATACACTAGGAAAAACACCTTCACTAGAAAAAGCATTATTCAAAAAAATAAAAAAAAAGACTCACTTTTTGGTACGGGGAAAAACACTGAACTCGCGTGACCGTCACGCTCAGATACATATAATATATAGATGTGTGTATGTGTTTCCACTTCTGCCGTGCAGTCCTACGAGTCCTACGACTGACAGTTTTTTTTATATAATTTATTTGTGTCAGACATGTGTACAATAACTGTATAATATAAATAATCGCTATATTCAATGGATAAATTTTTTTTTTATTAAAAGTCGTCCGAACTGATCTATGGATTTATTAGTATGCAACCAACATCAACAGTATGGCGCAGAATCCACATAGGGCTTAAATAAAAACATCAATTCCAGGTCAGCATTTTTCATTGCACTAACACTTTTTTCACCTAGCCCTCATCCCCAAGAATCTAAACGTACGATAAGAAACTTTGTTCCAAAAAAACAACCATAAAACCATAAACAAACAGGTAATTTTTGGGTGCATTAAACCCATTCATCAAATTATCCTAAAAAAATAAAACAATTCATAAAGGAAGAAGGATAATGGCAAATGGTAGGGGTGATACGTTTGAATCCAAACCGCTTGTGTTATAAGCCCAAAATAGGTTTACAAATCGCTTGTCTGTCTGTTTGCATAACATGTAAATCCCTTTATTAGGGACTCATGAGAACTTTTTGTCAAATTGTTAATGATATTGCACGATTGTGTATAAGAAATCCTAAGTACTCGTAATCTTACTACTTCTGCTATTATTAATGCGAAATTTTGGATGGATGAATGTTTGTTACTCAATCACGCCAGAACGGCTGAACGGATCTGCTTGATTTTTTGGCACAGAGATAGATTATAATCTGGAATAGCACATAAGCTACTTTTTATCACGAAAAAATGTACGATTCTCGCGGGATAGTCGTGAATTTCGGGATAAAAAGTTGCGTGGAGCAGCTAGTATTATATATACAAAATGAGTTTGTTTGTTTGTTACGCTATTAGAGCGTACGCGAGCGAGAGTACTCTTCATCCAGAAAAAGAACTTACAATTCAGGCATTATTTTTAAGTTTTAATGTCAGACCGTTTTATAAAGTTTACTTAACTGCTTGAATACTTATATCTTATGTCATGGACAACTTGGACAACATCAACTTTGACTTCCTACTTCACAATTTTCCCACAAGTGTTTCTCCTTAGCCAACCATACAGAACCCTAACCTTAGGGTACTACTCCTTAACACGAATGTATATCATACGAATACGTAATTAACGATCTTCGAAATCTATGACTAACATAACTCATATTATGACATTTAACATATTCCTGTCATCTATATTAATACAACACTAACATCAACAAATCAGTGTCATCGATTGATGACGGCTATAAATCGATACGAGCGTATCTGCAACGATAGTCGATACTTACAAATTAGTAACATTTGTCACTACACTAGATTACTGAATAGACTATGTATTGAGTGTAAGGAAACTTTCAAAATTACAAACGTATTTAATGCACTTACATTCCGGGAGTTTGTGAATAATTGGATTATGTTCACAAATTCCCGCTAGCTAGTTACAAAATAAGGGTCACTGTTTCATAAAAAAATATGTAGGCACTATAATTTAAAAAAATTATAACCAAAAAACACAAAATCCTAAAAAAAATAACATTAATAAATGCACATTCTTACATTAATTCAAGATCCTCTCTTTACCCATTTTTGATTTAACATTAGTGTCATCAGATACTTCATGCCAAACGTCAGTATAGTAACTCATTGATATCGTTTCAATGGCATATGCTCTCATGGGTGAATGTATAGAGTATTGCAGATCCTTTAAAGGCAGGGCATAGAGTTGATGTCCAATGTATCCCCCATCGTAATTGCAAAATACGTTTCCCTCGATAAAAGATTGATATCGGATTTCAATTTCTATTGCACATTGTGTGGCCATCAAGGTGGCCAATACTTTGCCGCCAGGAGGAACTGTAGCTGTTGCGGTTGACTTATTTCAAACCATCACTATTCCAGATTTTGAAAGATCTTCACCCCACCGTGCAGAGTAAGTCAATGACATGCTACCGCCTAAACTCTTCTCTTAAAGGTTAACATTGCAGTATATTTCTTGTCCAATGCCTAGTTCTTCTCCTTTGGTTCAAGTATGACTGATTATTTCTACAACCTCTTTTATTACACTCATATGCTGCGTCACGTTTTTTTGGTCGTAATTATTAACATATTCGTGAACACCAAGAGCAACAGGATTCGAACTAACGCCGGTTACACTGCCATGATATGGGTTGATAGTAGTTTTAACAACGTCCCAACCACGTTTTTTGTACACGTCTCCCCAAGGTGTTGGAGGTTTTACGTAAACATCTGAACAACGTTTGCCAAATAATTGGTTTGAGGCTCTTTTCAAAGATTCGTTGTCGACCTCAAAGATCTCCCGTTCCTTGTCGGTGATGACTGTTAACTCTTTACCGTGGAAATTGACTAAAGCCCCGGAACCATTCTCGTTTGGATTTATTTCGATAGATATACGACTGTGTGCAACGGTTGGTGGAAGTGCTAGTACTAGGTATTTTGCCAGCATCTTGATCTGTAAACATACCAGTTACGACTATTACAATAAATGTTTCAATAATTATTTCAGTAATTTATTTCACAAGTACTTTACAGTGTGTGTAAGTGCTACCAGGAACAGATCGCAAGCCACATTTTACAAAAAAACAATACAATTGCATTACAATATGCCATATAAGAAAAAAATTACAATTACAAAATATGATGGCGCACCGATTATTTTAGTTGGCAACATTATTAATAAAGTGTCAGAAGTTAGGACACTGACGCAACACCGAGCGCTGGCGCGCGACTGATGACAGTTACGGTTCGGATAGGCCGCTGAAAAGGCAGAATCATAGATAGTATATTATGGCAGAATCGATTGGCATCTCGTAGGCGCACCACGTGTTCTGTCGAGTGTCGTGATTTAAAGCTTGATTGAAAATATCTAATGATTATTTAGAGTATATTTTTGTGTTTTAATAAGTGTAGTAAAATTACTGTGTGAAAATCACGTTTTTATTCTCTTCGCCCGCCAACTCACGTCTACACGCAATATTAAACATGAACGCACCCGATGTTTCCGATAGACGAGGAGGAGTTTCTACAAATAAAACTATTAATGTGTTCAGAAATTAACTGAATAATAAATAAAATTCTTTAGAAGAATCACAAAACTTGATTAAACTATAAACAGTGTAGTAAACTACGATTCTAGGCCCAAACTGAAAAATTGTATAGTTCCTAAAGGGAGCATATATTATTGATAACGTTGCTATTATTTCTTGTTTATGTTAATAATAAAAAAAAATGGAATAAAATGTTTTAATAATAAGCAGCGGTAGCGTAATGGCTATGACTTATACTTGCGATCAAATGCTTGCCGGTTCGAACCCCACCCAGTGCACTACCAACATGAACCCACTCTTAACTCAAGCATTTTGCTTAGCTGAAGGGGTTAACAAGAATACTACTAATGTGTGACACACATTGATAAAAATATTCATCAAACTAAATCTCGTCAATAGCTACCAAACCCAAGGAAAAAATTCGGTGGACAAACAGAGGGGAAATTCGTATTGTCCTGATTTATCTTTGCCTATTCATACAATAAAGATTTAGAACAACATCATAGTAACACACAATAACCCAAGAAGCATTCATATGTTGACTAACATAAAATTGTTACCTAAGTGCTTATTTGTCATATCTACCATTGGTTGATTTCTGCAAGAGTTTTTTGCTCTATTGAAAAACAGCCATAGTTTCAAGACTTAAAAGTCTTTCTCAATACACGAGTTACCAATGAATTGATTGTTATAGTTTTCATCTATTGATGGTGACTAAACATGCCTTATTTCACTGATTTTGTATGAAGTGTTGTCGCCACATCAAAAACTCTTATTTATTTTATTAAAAATAGGGCCAAACTATAATAGATGATAACACAGTTCACTATTTAATAAAAATAAGTTAATAGACATTATTTTGAGTGGTTATACCGGTAACGCAATACTATTGGTCGATTGATAAATATTAACGAATAGTGGGATTATAAAAGGGTAGAAAAAAGTGGAGATCTATTGACTTGAGTGCGAATAGAGGTACGAAGAACTTGGCAGTTACTGTTAGTTAGTGATTTTTTCATAGTTTATATCATTGGTTGTGAGACTGTTACTTACAGAAGATATAATAAAAATGCACAAATAAAATTGTGAATGTGAAATTAGGACACTACCTCATTAGAGATAGCACGAAGTGACATGGCATCGTGGGTTTTTGAGTGAATGTGTGTTAATTTAAAACCATTGGTCGATTCAGTTTACATAGAACACTCAAGCACTTAATGCCCCATACGACGTAGGATTTAAAACAAAAACTGGAGATAGAACAAATAAGCTCAAAATTTTCATTACAGTATCGTGTCACACATAAATTCAAATGGCTTTTTGTTGTTTAAAAAGCAAAAAGTTTTAAAGCTTCCTTAACCAACAGGTAGAAGTAAGTCTTAACAATACTGCGTTTAAAGTTAATTTTCGATAAGTTTGGTCGATAGGACAAATAAACACTAAGGCGACGAAATGGAAAAGTGAGGCAAGTAGAAGAAAATTCACATATCTACTTACTATTTCAGAGCTCTCGATATAGAAGCAGCTAAAACAGAATAAAATTCACCCAGTCTCCACTCATAAATGTTCTTATCAGGGAGAACAATTAGTGTACTTATAACGTAAACCTCCAATTGTAATAATGATATTATTATGAGTTAGTGCTCGACTTTGTCTGCCTAGAATTAATACTTCGAGAAGCCTATTTCTCATAAAATCATTTTTTGGAGTTTACTCCTTATTCTCGACGCATGTAAAGAGATATGTGTATACCTTTATGTTATATATATGTGTAAATATAAACAGAATATATAGAGGGAGGGATTGAGGGAGAGAGAGAGAGAGAGAGAGAGAGAGAGAGAGAGAGAGAGAGAGAGAGAGAAAGAGAGAGAGAGAGACTCCAGTAAATTGTAAACTCCAGTCCATACACATTTTTTTTTTATTTCTTAGCGAAAGAATAAAATAATTATTATTATATTGATGATATGCTACAGAAATATGTGGTCATATTTTAGGATCGTATAGTAGACCCCGTGAATAACCTAAAGCGCTAACAATTTAGGAAAATTGGTGATTTTCATGCATAGTGATCTCTTATTTTGAAGGTGAAAAAGTAAACTTGAAAATTTATCGATGAAGCTAATATTTCGTAAGAGAGAGGCCTGACATGAATAAAACTATGGGTATTTAATACCAAGGATGTTGATGGAATATCCAGAATTTTCTGAAATTGTCTGCATAAAAAATTAAAAAAACAAAGTCATTTAAATTTACATGAAATTTTATTATGTGTTATTTAGAAATGTACTCCTACACGTTTGCCATCTGCATGCTCAGCGCATGAACAGATTTCGCGACGACTTTCTGCTTCTCTCATACGCAAACCCTTGCCTAGGTCTCTAAGGAATACTATATGGTTTTAGTCGGTTCAATTTCATACCGTTTCGCTTAAGTGCCGAACCCCAGTGAGAAAAAAAAAGAAATTGAAAGGACTTGACGATTCGATCAAACTAAATGAAGAAGTTGGCAACATAGATATGGCACATTATACTGCAAATATTAGTTCTACTTGTCGAACTAAATTCCATTTTTTAAATAACATATTATATCTACGAATTCAACAAAACGATTTATTTAAACTTGCAGTTGCAAAATATAACTACATTTGTACTACAACTACACACGTATTTGTTTCTTAAACTCAAACAAAGAAATAGTACGAACAAATTGAAATCTATTTTCTTACTTCATCAATAAATCAATCAGCCTATTATAGTCCACTGCTGGGCATATGCCTCTCCCAATGCACGCTCCGCTTTCCGCATCCAGTCCATTCCTGCTACCTTCTTCAGGTCGTCGGTCCAGCTGGCTGGGGGCTCCTACCTTCCATTTACTGATTCACGGTCTCCACTCTAGGACCCGTCTTATTCAGATACTCTTAATTTTTTGTTCAGACTTAGTTGTGGTACAATTATAACTTCCATGTGCAGATAAGTCCGATTAGATCCGGACCCGACTTGAATACGAAATTAGTCTAGCTTTTTCGGTATATATAAAGCCCGGTACAAAATATACATTTTCCGCGGCGTGGCATCGTCCGTGATGTCATCACGGCAGTCTACAGGTCGACACACGCGACTTTCGTGTCCCTCGACAGTCACTGAACAACTTTTGAACAAATGTGGACGCGTGCCAAAGAGTATATACAAACTGACGCGTGCTGCTTTGTGTTCCACGACACACGGGTGACATCTCAATGACAACTGAATATTGTGGACTTTTGCCTGTGCCTGCCTGTGCCTGCCTGTGTGTGTTTTTAATGTCTTCAACGTACAGACAAAGGTTTTTTAACAGTTTTGTTATAGTATGGCTTACTTTTATTATACACATATATCTATATATATATATAGGTAGTGTATCCATATGTGTCGCATCTGCAATCTAATTCATTACCCACGGTATCAGATAAGGACTAAGAACTAAATACTTATAAGGTCAACCGGGGTAAAAGAGTCATATTACTTAATAGCTTATTTTCAATGTTATTACTAATACAATTTGTAATAATTTGCTTATGAGTTTCGCGATTTGTATATCAGTGCCCTATAGGGTACGATAGAACTTATGTTTGTTATGATTCGATCAATTTACCAACACAATTAAAAATTATTTTGTGGCAATCTATTTTCGACGCTCGCAATTATCTTAACATTCCCGGAGGCTTCCTTCTTAGGGTATACCCGGGTCAATTGCAGTAGACCCACTTGTGACGGAACACTGTATAGTTTTAGTCGGTTCGATTCCGACATACCACTTTACCATTGCTACACAAAAAAAGTATTTATACCTACACCATATCGGTAGCAAACAATCATACCCGCCTGATGGTAAACGGTTACCGTAGACTGTGGACACTTGCAATTCCAGGTAACTCGCATGCGCGTTGCTGACCCTTTATAGACCTATATACTCCTAACTAAACCACAAAGGTTACACACTATTCTACGCCCCATCTGATTTAAGAATAATGGTAGCTAGTATTAACCGTGGTTATACCCTTCAACAACAGGCTACATGACTTTATAGCTCATGAAGAGGATGTTTGTTTTGTTTTTTGTACCGCTACTGTGCCAGTTATATTTAGATTGTTTTACTATTAGTCAGCTAGCGTTTATTCTGATCTGCTTTTCCATCCAAAAAAAAATCTGGAGAATATCGCTGAAATCGTGGTACTTACTAATCGTGGGAGAGCCATGCTTCGGCACGTATGGGCCGGCTCGACCGGAGTGATACCACGGCCTCACAGAAAACCGGTGTGAAACAATGCTACATTTCGCTGAGTCTCTGAGGTGACAAAATCCCTAACCCTATCTCCCCTCTCCCCCCTTCCCCTACTCCTACCTTAAAGCCCGGCAACGCACATGTGACTCTTGAGTTGCAGGAGTCCATAACCGGAAGTAGTCACTTACCATCAGGTGACCCGTCAGCTCTATTGACCTCTATGATAATTAAAAGAAAACAAATATTTGTAAGCAGGTTTGTCTACATACTTTAGCCAGGTTTTTGTACGTATTTATTTTATTTACGTATATATTTCGAACTCATGATCGTCACGCTAATAATACATAAATAGATCCAATAGAGGGCGCTAATCTAAACATTGAGTTCTGTCAGCTCCATATTAATTAATGTCACCAACCTGCTACGGTGACGTTTTAAGTTCGTCAATTCGTTTAAGTTTTCACTTCTGTCGGCAGTCCCATGACTGCTTTTTTTTTTTTCAGAGACAACTCCTGCATTAGGAATATTAATGTGTCCCGGGGGGCTTCACAAACATTAAAACAACGGACACAAATAACACCCAGACTCGGGACAACTATCAACTATTTGTGGATCAGACAAATTTTTGTCCCATCAGTCATGATAGATGAAATCATTGGTAGTTTCGGTGTGTAAAGTGCTGATATAGGAAATATTTTGTTAAAAGAATCATGACGTACTTTCGTATTTGTCTTGCTTTGATTTTGAAGCCTGTTGATTGAGAAAGGTTATCACGCTACAAACCATAAGATCGAAGAATAAGCAGTAAAGCAAGATATATATAAAATAAACCAATCAGTTAACATATCAGAAAGCTGGTGTTAACCTTTAAGAGATAAGATGACTTGATATGCCTCATAGTATAATATAAATACATCTTAATCATGTTATCAGTTATTTATTTAAACAAATACCCCCTACACGTGTCGAAATGAAACATTGTAACTTATAACCCGATTATTGATTTGAATTTAATTGCATATTTTAATAGCCGTTGACTGCGGATTCAACTTGCAACAAAGAAGTATAGTTATCCGTAGACTTATCAGCAATAAGAGTTTGTACTCTTAGTGTTTTAGCGTTGATTTCTATTTAATCAACCCCGTCTAAAGTTTTTGAGAGTCTTGCCCACAGTGAAATGTACCCATATTCCCAATTTTATACCTGAATAACATTGATTTGTAAAACTACGCTCTACCACCACTAACCTAATACTGTTCACAAATTATCTGTTTCAAAACGTGGATGGAAGAGTTTAAATTGAAGCTACAGCTTCAATTTAAACTTTTCTTTCCTCAAAAGCTGAGAATATATCCTCAGACATCCAGTAGGCTTTTGACACTGTAGATCATAAATTACTCCTAGACAAAACTGCCTACAGTGGTATTCGTGGCGACTTACTACGTTGGTTCCTGTCTTACATTTTTAATATGACTAAGAAAGTGGTTATTAAAGGCTTTAAATCTAAAACTACAATCGCTACTTCTGGAATCCCCAGGAATCAATTCTAGGCCCCAAACTTTTTGTTTTATTTGACAATGACATCCGTCATGTTAACTTACAGTGCCTCATGTTTGCTGACGATATCAAAATTATATATTATAATAAGGAGTGTTATAGCCACCAAAATTGATCTGGGGGCACAGTATTTACCCCGCTAAGACCAGCCAAGCAAAGCGCAAGGGCACTACCGACTTTTTCTCGAAGTGACTCGTCGTTTTTTGAACCCCCATAACTTGGGATTGGATTATACCAGATACACAAAATTCTCAGTATAATCATATGTCGTATGTCGTATGCCGTCAACAGTAAACTTATTAAACATATAAAGTTTCATTTTTATAGCTCTTATACTTTAGATTTAATTAATATCTAAAAAACTTCGATTTCGTCACTGATTCAGTGATGATCATCAAAATTCTTTAAAATTAAAATTAATTTTAATTACATTAAAATTCAAGTACTTTCGGAAGTCCTGAAAAGCTGAAATTTGGTAAGTAAGCTGGTATTAGTACAAAAACAACAAAAAAGATCTTAAACTTGAAACTTTTACCCCCCAACCCCTTAAACTAGGGGATGGAAGTTTGTATGAGACTTCCGCAAATTTTGATGCTAGAGGTCTGAAAATTGCTGATATAGCTGCTGATCCTTGTTATAAATAATAAAATATATATTTCAGAATTTTAGTAAATCACCTTTTAAATTAGGGGAGAAGTTAAGCGCGCGCAAAACGCATAATGTGTACCCGCTGTGACTGATTATAAACAGTAAACCAAGAAAGAAAAAAGGCAAAGATAGAGAGTAGATATATAATAAAAGTCCAGAGGTGCCTGAATGTGTAAGAAATACACGAAAAAAAAAGAAAGAAAAAATTAACAAAATAAAAAAATATTGTCATAAGCAACTTACAAAGAGAAATGAAATCAAACCAAAAACATTTTCATGTGAAATGTTTCCAAGATGAGACCATATGGCTCGTACTGCAAAAAAGTTATCAGATCTTATGTAAAGCCAAGCTTCTAACTCTACATGCCCTAACTCTACAAGCCATAACTTCACAAACTCTACACATTAGTCAAAATATGTGGTCTGGCCGTGTTGTACAAATTCTTCGCACAGCAGCGTAATGACGCAGATTGGTTTTAAGAAAACGGAATATCAAATAAATTATAATTATTACTTATATAACTTGGAATACAAATGGAATATGCAAAGGTATTTTTATGCTATTGTATTTGTATATTTTATGTAGCAATACGGAATCAAGTTTCATTCTGCGGCTTGCTTGCTTTTAAGTTTATTATACGTCAACCGTGATGTGTAAGTTGTTTTATTAAATGGTATCTGTAGCATGAATGGTAGAGGAAGCGCTTCTACACACTGTCTAAACGTGTCATGAATTCTTCGTAATGAGGATTCCATATCGCTGAGCCATACTCCAAGCCTTATTAATATGAGCCCCACCCACGAAACTTTTTGTTAGAATAACCTTGAACTTGACAAATGATTGGTCTCCCATACAAAATTTGATCTCCTATTTTGCTACCTTCAAATTTCATTTTAGCTACAGACAGTAACTTATGTCCTTTTCCAAGGTCTTAATAATATCTATACCAAATTTCATCCAAATAAACTTGATAAAGATTGGTCCCCCAAACAAACTTTGATGCCCTATTAAGCCACCTTCAAGTTTTATTTCGCAATAAAAGGTAGCCTGTCTTGTCTCTCTCTCCATACAAAAATTCACCAAAATTGGTTCTCGACTCTTTTGGATCTCGACTCTTTAAGTGAGTTTAGTGTTCATGATTGGCACTTTGGTTTCGTTTGTGTACACATCCTATAAATGCTTTTCGTAGCTTCTTTTTGCACTTAGACGCTGAGCGGAATCAGGCTTAGTAGTGCGTTTAGAGCGTCCCCTGGTGTCTAAGATAGTGCACCAGTGCCTATTAAACAAGCCATACGTTGTAGGCTGTCTAATGTGTTTGAGGTAGTCTTTTTACTTACTTTACGGCACCAGATAGCGGCTCCGTATAATACAATTGGCCTTGTAATCGCCGTGTATAGCCATATGGCAATCTTGGGCTGAAATCCCAGTCTGGCGCCACCCATGCGACAGCTCATCCATAATGCCATTTTTGCTTTGTTGACTTATGGACTATGTTTTTGATGTGAGAATTCCAGGTTAATTTTTGGTCAAATGTGACCCCTAGGTACTTAGTTTTGTATTTGAAAATTTTGATTTGGTATTTGAAAATTTTTCTAGCTTCTTTTCTTTGTCTTTTGTGTTTCTTTTACTATTACTGTTACTGCTTTTTACTATTGGTTACTGCTATATATTATTATTAACGTAAGTTTTGTTTAAATTGTTGCTCAAATTGCATGGATCCAAACCTGTTATTGTTAAAATGTTCTATTTAATTGTACTGCCGTTTTATTGTATTAACATTCAAACACTATTTTAAATTGTTTATGAATAAATGAAACGAATAAAATGAAATGAATTTATCATCGTGTGTTGATTGATAATTCGTTATCTCTGCACCAGGTGTTGATGGTGTCGAGAGCTCCTTGTAGTAGTTTTGAGATGGTGTGGAGGCATGGTTCTCTGACTATGACCACCAGGTAATCTGCGTAACCCTGTATATCATAATCGCGGTTAGACGTTTCTACAAGGAGTTGGTCAACAGCGAGGATCCAAATTAGTGGGGATAATACGCCTCCTCCTCACCCCGTGACGTAAAGAATTTGAGCGATATTTCATTTAATAAAACTATCGCAATTCTGTTTGAGAGCATGCTATTCACCTATTTTACGGTGGTGTCATCAATACCTATGCAGCCATTATACACTTTTGCCACTGAGCTTAAAACGCAATACCATGCTAAATGTGTTAGCAACCAGGCATTTAATATTGGCTTCTTGGTACCAGTATTGACACCGCTACTTAGGTTTATTTATTGAGGAATTAAAAAAAAAGACATGAATACATAATTGGCACTGTTTTATTTTATCTACAAATGACAACAAAAATATATATTATCGATAATCTTATCTTTTTTTAATTATCAATAAAAAAATATGTTAAACCCGAATTATGAAAGAAAGATTTTGTACAAATTAGCATGAATAACTGTTAAAACACTAATCTAATATTTTCTATCATCACTCACGTGTCCAATCCAGCTGGTAGATCTTTTATTGAGTACTAGTGCCATTGGACACCTCTATTCTGGCGGTAGTATAGAAACCAATGGATATCCTCTCGGTGGAGTACACATACAGTGGTATATTTCCAGAGTTTAGTAAGCTCCTCACTGGTATCGAATAGAAATAATGTCCCTTATACTTACCTGGATAATTGCAAAATACTGTTCCATCAAGGGTGGCCCTATATTTGATTTCAATATCCATCGTTCCTTCTGATGCTAGAAGTGAGGCTCTTACCATACTTTTTGGAGGAACAACAACCAGTACTGTTGAGGTAGTACCCAGGGTTACTTGTCTGGATTTTGATGTTTCCTCACCCCAACTTGAAGTGTAAGACAATGAGGTACTACCGCCTGCACTGCCTGCACCAAAGTTAACACTGTAGCTAATTTCTAGTCCCAGGCCCACTTCTCCCCCCTGACTCCAACTATGGCTGACGGTCTCCTCAACCAAGTGCGATACACTTGTGCTGTACGTAACCTCTATTGTATCATGATTATTAACATATTCTGCAGCACCGAAAGAAACCGGTTTCAAATTAACGCCGACTACTTTGGCTTCAATTGGTTTGATAGTTTTCCTAACAATACTCCAGCCATGTTTTTCGAATACGTCTCCCCAGGGTGTTGGCGGTTTAACGTAAACATCACCACAACGTTTTCCCATGAAATCTTCTGAAGCTGATTTTAAGGCTGCATCATTGATCTTGAAAATCTCCCGATCTTTGTCGGTAATATCAGTCTTCTCTTCACCAACTAAATCAACAAAAGCTTCAGTACCTTGCTGGTTGGGTTTAATATTAATTTTTATATGACTGTACACAGCAGTTGGCAGTAGTATCAGTATGAGGTATTTTTCCAGCATGTTGATCTGAAAATGTAATTTAATATTAAATTATTTTTAAATTGTTAAAAAAAATGTTTCAATGACGGGGTGTAAATTCATATTCTGTGTATATGATTAATGTCACTTTTGCAACAAAAGGTCGTGTTCAACTAATTATACCCAAAGCACCGAAAATTCCAGGCATAAATTAAAAACCTAATGCAGAATCCCTTAGCAAGTACGCGCTTTTAGGAACTAGTCTGTCTATCTGTCAAAGCCGAGAAACAGGAACGCTCAGAGGTATCAAGTTTAAATTAACATCAAGTAGTATACAATGAATTCAATCAATATTGTAGTCAAGCAAACAATTTGCTTACATTCAGGAAAAATGCTCATAATACCTACTAACAACTCTCCGTCCATTCGATGGTTTCAGTGCCACTCTAAAGTTTTGCATTATTGACATTTTGCATAGTTAAAATGCACGATAATGCATTAGCCACAATAAATCTCCGACTAACATCGTCATATTTGTCATTAAATCGTGTCTTTTTACAAAACGCATATATCAAAAACGGTGTAAACTGCAAATGTCTATCATACACCATGTTCTCAAGTGCTAGGCCAATAAGAATATTCCTTATAGCTCCTAATTCTAGTGTTTAACAACCTTGATTTCCAACACGCCACCAAAGCAGTGTCTCAACGCGTTGGACATTATAGACTTTGTGTTTACTATTAGGTAACTCAACCTCGCTACATTTTTCAGGCTTTACATTTCGCGAACGCAGTACATAGTAGCGCTATGTGTTCTTTCCTAGCATCGTCTAATTTTCTATTCCGATTCAATTTTCTATTCGGGATTGGTTAGTCACAGCCTTAGATATATTGAAATAAAATTAAGAGGTAGGTCCCACTATGCATCTATATGCTAAAACTAAAGAAACCTGACTGGTCTAATACACCTTGCAGAAGATCTAATTAGCAACATAGTGCTTTGCCTGAAGGGCTTGAACAACTGATATTTTTATATTATGTTTATCAACGATCTATTCTCCCCTTCATAAATTCCTAGCCTTAATAATAGATATATAGAGAACAACACAATATTTCCAAATCTTTATTGCTATTTCAGGTGAAGCTTATGAATTTCACAACTATTTCAGTGGCCACGATGACGTCATTTATATAACGAATAAAAAACAGAATCTTATTTATTATCCGGGCATAAAAAATATTTTTCTAATCCCTGAATGGCGGAATTGGTTAATGAATTTAGAGTAATCTACGATGCATTTTTAAAGCCAAACGCGTAAACTTGTATCGACGAAATAGTTTAACAGGTACTCTATATTTATGGCAAATAAAAATTAATGCCTAATGCAAATATAAAATATCGTACTAATATTGTAAACGTGAAAGTTTGTGAGTGTGGATGTATGGATGTTTGTTACTCTTTCACGCCAAAACTACTGAACCGATTGCGATGAAACTTGGTACGTAGATAGCTGGAGACCTGGATTAACATATAGGCTACTTTTTATCCCGATATTCCCGTGGGGTGATGCTAGTATATAATAATTGCAAAGTCGTTACTTACGTACTAGCGGTATATGGTATGTAATTAATTCATATTTTTGGCACAACGTAAACAGATTTGTCCTATTTCTCGACGACCAACAAATGCGTAAGTGTTCTTTGGTAGGAATTTCTTCATTTACTTTATTATTACACCCTGGTGTTAATAGTCTTTCAAGTGTAAACAGTTTGACCGGTTCCTTCGATATGATGAAGCAAAAAATCACCATCACCATCATTCACCGATGAAATCAATAAAAGCTTTCCAGTTTGATTTAATCTATTAATTAATACGTGAAGAGAATTCTTGGTACCATTTTTAAACAAGTTTGAGAGGAATGTAAATTATGGAATTATGAAAGTTTACACGTATTATAAAATGCAATAAAATATACTAAAATAATAACGAATAGAATCGTCCATTAAATATGTTGACCTGTCACGATAAGAAAAGTTAACACAATGGCATTTCAACAAATAAAATCAAATATAATGGAAATGAATATCTCGATTTATGCGACAAATATGATAATTTAAATAATTACAGTTGAAATCAAACCACCAGGAGATCTCCAATATTAATTGATATACAATTATTACTTATATTAAACATATTAATTACACGACACGTTGGTACACGTTAGATATTTGGTAGAAGTAAATGTTACGCATAGATTCACACACAGTCGTGACCTGGATACACTTCTAAACATATTTTTTTTTTTTTTTTTTAAAAGACGACTCCCGCATTATGAATTACTCCTGTGTCGCGGGGGACTTTACAAACATATAAACAACGGACACAAAGAACACCCAGACTAGGGTGGGAATCGAACCCACGACCTCTGGCTCAGCAGTCAGGGTCACTAACCACTAGACCAACAGGCCTGTCGCTTGCTTTATAGGTACGTACATATCTAGAATCCCATAGTAATAATGCCTCGCTCCTAAGAAATTGCATTGTATGATACCAACTTGATCTTTTGCCCAATGTCCTAGTGATAACTTATGTTATGACACAGCTTTATAATTTTATCTACTTTGTTGATCTATTGTTTTTTCAAATTGATGATAATATTTATTCATATTTCATAGATTATTTCTTAATTTATAAAATGCAAACATTTTAAGCAAAGATTAAGTAGAATGAGCCCAAACTCGATAGGGTTTACTAGTAACCCCTGAACCACCAAAATCTACTGCAAGGTGCCAAATTATAGTATTGTCATCCAAACAACAATCAAAAGAAAAAAAAATCGATACAACAATTAGAAGTAGATTGAAATTGACTTTCAAGTTTGTTTACATGACATTAGGAAGTTAGTTACTTACAAGTTCAGTGAAACTAATAAAAATGTGTTCAAAATATACTTACTTTTTAATAATAAACAAGCAGCACCTTATAGTCGTCAGTCAGAGTCCTCCGCGACCTGCTTCTTTGGCCAATCAGTGCATTTAATGTGCTAAGATCTTATTACACAGTAACTAGCCTATTATGTAGAACTTCCCTTGAAGATATATTATTATAATACATACAAGTTTCTGCCCGCGGCTAAACTCGCGTAAATATCTGCTGTCGCGAAAGTAATATGTTCAATCACTGCAGCATCTATAGTTTAGGAGATAAAGAGATTTCATTGAGTCGTTCTTCCTCTTTTATTTATATATTTATATTATTTATTATTGGACCTAAATACATCTCGGCTACTATACTATCTCACAAGATTCACATTTTGTGCAAGGTTGAGCTTAATGCTAAATTCTGATCAAAATTATTAGTGACAAAAAACTTATCCTTTCATTTCATGCGTTGTATCTGATTTCAGATATTTTTTTCTGATTTCAAAAGCGCACATTAAAGTCGTTGATACTGTTTTAAAAGTTAATTATGTTGGTTTGAAATCGAGAACGTGTCACGCGGCTCGCTCTGGACGTAAGTTCGGGAACATGGCGGTCATGTACCAGGCCACTCAGAAAGTTTCGCGAAAAAGAGGTTTTATGTTCACAACCACTGGCAGATTATAATTTATTAAAAGTAAAGTCATTTACGATAAAAAATAAAAAAAAAAAACAAAAGTTAAAACTTAAAATTTTTCTTTACGAACGAACAAAATGTAATAATAGTGTCTAAATACAAATTTTACTGAACTTTTTACGATTTCAAATGTGGCCTAAAACTGGAAGAATTTTTGATGGACTTTCAATAGCATTTGTAAAATTTACTGAATGAACCACGTATGATGATACCTAGTAGATAACTTGACCCAATTCCTGGATTTTAAGATTCATTATGCTTTGATAAACCCTAGCCCTGTACAAAATTTCAAAATATTTTAGGTGGCCTCCTAGAAGGGAAGAAAACGATTTTGATGACCTGTCAGTCAGTCACCCTCAAAATTAATGATTTTTAGATGTTCATTTCTAGTAAACTACTAACGTTGGAGTATTGAAATTTGGCATAAGGTGCATTCGATTCTAAATTCTGGGTCTGAAAATGGCTCAAAATGTTTCGTGTGAATATATTACTAAAATACTTTGGGCTCAAGAACGTGCTCGCGCACTCCCGTGTGCGTAGAGCTACTTACTGTCTGTAAATCCAGAATGTCAGAACGTAGTTTCAGAATCAGAAATCCTGAATTAATTCCTGAATTAATCCTGACTTATTGATTGTTTTTGTGAATATTCAACGTACGGACACAGCATATTTATAGTTTAACAATATGATTAGTGTATTCATAATTGTGGAGTAAGTAATGTAATTTATTGTATTCCAGCAGATAACAAGTGCCATTTAATTACTTGCAAGATCAACTCAATTAAACGCGTTCCTAAATATTGTAAACAATTCTGTTACATAGTTTAGTACAACTAAAAACACAAACAATCTAATGGTCGGAGAGCCATGCTTCGGCACGTATGAGCCGGCTCGACCGGAGTAATACCACGGCACAGAAAACCGGCAGTGAAGCAATGCTTGCATTCCTTTTCGCAGTGAGTGAGGTTACCAGAGAAACTAAACCTTCCTTCTTCCCCTCTTCCTTCTTCACCCCTTGTTCTTGCCTTCGCCTACTCCCACCTTAAAGGCCGGCAACGCACTTGTGATGGCGGTAGTCATTTACCATCAGGTGACCCGTCTGCTCGTTTGCCCCTTATACCATGAAAAAAAAATACAGACGCTTTAATAGCGAACTGAATTGAAAACCTGGCTCCATCATCAGATCAGCTCCAAGATGACAAATTAGAGTATTGTCATCCAAACTACATATATGCGAAGTTTGTTTTAAGTTCGACAATTAAAAGTAGGGTAAAAATTTACTTCTGAGATTTGTTTTTTTTTTATATTATAGGGGGCAAACGAGCAGACAATTAATTAATTATGAATGAAGTTAGATTCTTAGGTTAGGTCTAATGTTTGACATTTTATAAATAATATTTTAAAACTAATCATTTGACAAACATCTCATTTCGCAATCATATTACTTTATAAGTAATCATTTGACAAAATACAAATTTCGCAAATATTTTACTTTGCAAATATTCCAAATGGTAAAATGTCATTCCAAAAATATTAATTTGACCAAGTTCTTCGTATGTCAAATTTGTAATTTTACAAAATGGAACAGATTATTTATAGGCAAGTGCTAATTTCATACAAATACTGATACCATTTGATTGATAGTCAATTTAATTAAATATACGCTGCCCTGACCAAGTAAAATAGATTGAATTCAGTTCTAGCTGTAGTTCAAATCGTGGTCCCAGTTCTAACCTAACCTCAACTTAGCCATTTGTGTTCAATTGTCCTCCCCTACTAATGACTGCCGATTGCCTTGCGTGCATGAAAAAATTATGGCACTCAAATGTAAGATTGGTTTTAGGAACAAAATAGTCTTCGAAAAGTTTTACCGGTTCAGTATGAGTCTGTACCATCAAATGAATTTAATATTTCGAAACATGCTTCGCCAATCATAATTATGTAGTAGTAGGGCAACTGTTTTCTCATCACTCGCCTCGTCCATTGATGAGGGTCTTAATAATATTTAAAAGGATTGGATCGACTTCTTTCAGTTCATTGTCAAATTACCTGATATATCGTTAATTTTCGTATGTTTTTACTATCTTAATGACTAGACTTAATTTGCGTTCACTTTTTACACCATGTACAGTTAGTGTGGTGAAATCAAATAATTACAAGTAATTTTAATATATATTGTTTAATGTAGGATGTACACGACATTACAGCATTTCTTTATTGTTTATACTTACTATTTAGGCATAGAGAATCTTAGTTCCTGTGACATCTGTTATATGCAATTTGCAGTTGAAGCCTTAAAAAGCTGCTCAGAGTACTTTTAATTATACTAACGATTGGTTTGCCGATAATGTGCTAACGCTTAATGCGGATAAAACAAAATATATGACTTTCTCTCTCAGAAATCTAGGCAAAAGAATAGTAGTCATTTCTTAGTAGCTTACAATTGCCCAGATCCTTTTTTACTACAGACTACCGTCAATTATATTTGACAGTATCCGTACAAAGGTTGTCTGGAAGAAATCGTCATGCGTGATAAGGGCATCCATTGTTATACCTTAACATTTGTAACTTGTTTTGCACTATTTACTATTTAAAGGTGTATAATAAAGAGAAATAAAATATATAATAGTTATAATATAATATTTATTGTTAAAACAACAATGAAAAAATATCTAGAGGCCGATGTATGACACTGAAATGTTATCGCTTGAAAACCTAATGGACAGGAGAAGGAAAGATTTTGTACCATTTAATACTCACGAGGACAATCCAGCTGGTAGATCTTTTACTGGGTACTAGTGCCATTGGACACCTCTATTCTGGCGGTAGTATAGAAACCAATGGATATCCTCTCGGTAGAGTACACATACATTGGTAAATTTGCAGAGTTTAGTAAGCTCCTCACTGGTATCGAATAGAAATAATGTCCCTTATGCTTACCTGTATGGTTGCAAAATACTTTTCCATCAAGAGAAGCCTTATATTCGAATTCAATATCCATCGTTCCTTCTGATGCAAGAAGTGAGGCTCTAACCATACTTTTTGTAGGAACAACAGCTAGTACTGTTGAAGTAGTACCGAGGGTCACTGCTCTAGATTTTTTTCCTCACCCCAACTTGAAGTGTACGACAATGAGGTACTACCTTCTACACTGCCTACACCAAAGTTAACACTGTAGCTAATTTGTAGTCCTAGGCCCAGTTCTCCTCCTTGACTCCAAGTATGACTGACTGTCTCCTCAACCTGGTGAGTCACACTCGTGCTGTACGTAATATTTATGGTATCATGATTATTTGTATATTCTGCAACACCGAAAGAAACCGGTTTTAAACTAACGCTGACTACTTTGGCTTCAATTGGCTTGATAGTTTTCTTAACAATACTCCAGTCATATTTTTGGAACACATCTCCCCATGGTGTTGGCGGTTTTACGTAAACATCACCACAACATTGTCCCATAAATTCTCCTGAGGCTCTTTCTAAAGCTGCATTATCGATTTTGAAAATCTCCCGATCTTTATCGCTTATATCGGTCGTCTCTTCTCCAAGTAAATCAATAGAAGCTTCAGTACCTTGCTGGTTGGGTTTAATATTAATTTTAAGTGGCTGTATACAATACTTGGTCGAAGTACTAGTATGAAGTATTTTTCTATCATGTTGATCTGAAAATGTAATAAAATAGGTATTAAATTCCCAAATTGTAAAAACATGTGTTTCAACGGGTGGTAAATTTATATCCTGTGTATGTGATTGATTTCGCTTTAGCAACGAAACCCGTTTTCACCTAATTATACCCTAAGCATGGAAAATTGGACCGAACTGAATAGTTCTTACTTTTAGCAAGCACGCACTCGTTGATTTAAAAAATAAAACACAAATGCACACGCACACGCATACGTGGCTAAAAAATACTTACTTACAGTTAATTAATTTATTTATTTGAACTAACTAATTTGACCCAAAAGAAATCCAACTCCTTAGCATTTTACAAAATGCTCACTCAGATGCTCTGACCTTCTGCCTAACGAGTCATGAGTCTTTAAAACGCGAAGGAATGTTTCTATCGGGTTATTTAATTGATTGTAGTCGGGCGAACCATTTGCTTACAATAAAAAAAAATGTTTTTCTACTAACAACTCTCTATACATTCGCTACTCGACACCCGATAGTTTCGGTGTCACTATAAAGAATAGCATTATCGACATTCGATAGTTAGAACGCACGATTATGTATTCGCCACAATAAATTTGCCATTAACATTCTTCATATTTTTGTCATAAAATCATGTGTTTCTAGAAAACGCTTTAACAGCACAATTTTCACTGTACAATTTTCACTGTACAGTTTTCACTGTAGAGTTTTCACTGTACAGTTTTATCTAATGCTATTTCGATTAGATTGTCAGTTCAACTGTACAGTTCTCAGTTTTCCCAACACACATACGTTTGAGCTGACCAGTCAGACTGTTAAGTTAAAACTGTGTAGTTAAAACTGAAGGTCTGTAGTCCGTAAAAAATGGTGTAGTTTTGAAGTTTATACAATGACAGTTCAACTTACCCTGAAAATGAATATTTGGATTTATGCTATATATATGATAAATTAATTAATTCTGCTCGAAATTCAACCATCAGGCGATCGCTTGTATTAATTTATATACAATTGTACACAATTGGTCGAACATGTACTCACAGACACACACTCGTACACCTGGACAGGCATACATACCCATCTAGAATTCCATAAGAAATTGCATTGTATGTGGTAACCAACTTGAATTCTTGCCCAATGCCCTAGTGATAACACAGCTTTATAATACCAACTTTGTTGATCATTTTCATTATATATATTTATGTAAATTTAGAAAAATATTTTATATATTATATTTTTAATACCTAGGATAAAATGATTGAATTAATTCCTCGCACGAAATTAGTGTTGAAAAAACCTTCAGGCTCGTGCACAACATATAACTAGTATATATTTAGGGTAGGTGTTTAAACCATGATAGAAGAAAAATGAAAATTGTATTCAAAACATACAATATACTTAGCATAACATATTTACTAATAATACATACAGAACTAAACTTGACATATTACTGAAATAACTCTCATAATATTAACGATAGCGCTTAATTAAGTAAAGCAAGAATTAAGATCTTTAGACATCGAGCGTAATTCATAAAATATCTAATAAATTGTAAGTAAAGGGTCAAATAGAGCGGATCGATGTTAATAATCTGTGGCGGCCATTTTGTTTTGGCGGCATCTGTCAAATCTGTTTTTTCTTATTCAGTCACTGAGCCAAATCACCATGGCAAGTTACACGGTTGAGCAGCATGTGCAAATGATAAAACTTTATTATCAAAATGAGTGTAACGAACACTCATTTTGATAAGTGCAAACGTTGCGCGCATTGCGCCCATTTTACGGCAGACGCGGTGGCCCTTCAAAGTCTACTCTCCAACGGTTGGGTACCAAATTTGAGACGACCGGTTCGGTAAACAACCAACCAACACCTTTACGTCAAAGGAATTCCAGATCGGCTGATAACATCGCCGCTGTACGTGAGAGTGTTCAGGAGACTCCGAGGCAGTCGATTTCTCGCCGTGCACAAGAACTCGGCCTTTCGCAGACTTCAACTTGGAGAATTTTGCGTCGGGACTTGGGCCTGCATCCGTACAAGATCCAACTGACCCAAGAGCTCAAAGTTAATGACCATAGACAACGCCGTGTGTTCGCTGAATGGGCTACGGAACGCTTGAAAGTGGACCCCGATTTTGGACGAAAAATAATCTTTAGCGACGAGGCACATTTTTGGATGAATGGGTTTTGTTAATAAGCAAAATTGCCGTATATGGGATGACCACAACCCACATGAGGTTCACCAGGTGACAATGCATCCACAAAAAGTTACTGTTTGGTGCGGATTTTGGTCTGGCGGCGTCATTGGTCCGTACTTCTTCGAAAACGACGTTGGCGAGGCCATCACCGTCAACGGCGAGCGCTACAGATCAATGATAAACAATTTTTTTTGGCTTGAATTGAACAATATGGACGTGAACGACATGTGGTTCCAGCAAGATGGCGCTACTTGCCACACAGCGAACGACACAATGGACGTTCTGCATGAACGGTTTGAGGGTAGGGTTATCTCTCGCAGAGGTGACGTGAGTAATTGGCCACCAAGATCGTGTGATTTGACTCCGCTAGACTTTTTCTTGTGGGGTTTTCTGAAGTCGCAGGTCTATGCCAATAAGCCACAATCGACCGTTGCCCTGAAAGTCAACATAACGCAGGCCATCGCTCAGATTCAGCCGGATCTATGCAGCAGAGTCATTAAAAATTGGACCTCTCTAATTCGTGCCACCATACAAAGCCGCGGCGGACATTTGAACGATGTCATATTCCATCCATAATGGCATAAATCCGCCTTTCAAATAAAAAATAAATTTCGTTAATATCTTACACATATCTTGTTTTATTCAATTTTAACATCAACCCGTCCTTGTTGAAAGACCCTTTATATTAGAATAAAGGCGACCAGACGAAAGCCACGAGAAAAACAGAGAACAGAAGTTAAAAAAAAAATCCTTACTTTTTATAACAAACAGCGGGTCGTATAAGCGTCTAGCAGACCTGCTTTCTTTGCCAATAAATCCATATAATGTTCTTAGATCTTATTAAACAGTAACTAGCCAATTATGTAAAACTTATGTTGACCTCCCCTTTAAATTGTATTATAATGAACAAGTATTTACAACATCTGTTATCGCGAAAATTGTAACTTATTTATTTATTTATTAGAAACTCAACAGCTTGTTTTCCATATACATAGACAATAGTGTAGGTACCACCAGCAGCATTGACTAATGCTTACTTAAACACTAGTAGGTAACATATGTTCAATGTATTATTTGCTGGTACCGCCTATAACAAAAAGGTCTTAAGCCAATAATAGAGTTTCCTGGCATTTAAAAAGGCAGAAGTGTAAATATAACACAGAGTTGGCAAAAGTTAAAATAACAACAGATACAACTAATAATACCAAGTTAATACCCAATGATGTGCTGCATGGATTTATGGCATAATTTAAGAGTCAACAAGAGTACACACAAATCGTTCACGGTATTCGTTTTTAGAAAGGTGAAACAGGTCGACACTCGAGAAACGTGAGTTATAGGTACGAGGCAACCTAGTCATAATAGCATTTTTGCCGTAGTTCGTACGATGAAGAGGGACATTGAATAATTTAGTGTAAATCGCTTTAGCTTGTATAGTTCAAGAAATTGAGATTTCTTAACCATGCTGCGATGTGTATTTTTTTATCTCAATTGTATAACATATCTTATGTCCACTTCTTACCGCGGTCCCATCCAGGGAGATGTTGCACACCGCTCGCATCATCTTTCCAAATTAAAATGTAAAATGTAAAACAAGTAATAAAAATAAAAATCACAAATGCCCTGCTTAAAAAAATTAAATAATAAAGCACCATATTGAATTTTTATTTCAAAACTATATCCATTGCCATTCGGGATTGATGAAAGAATTCTAAAGATACCCCATGCTCCCAAATCTGTTACGAAGGTACACTATAGAAACTCACATATTTTATATCATTCGACTGCCAGGCGATCACTATTAATAATAATAAGTCTTTGTTTCAAACCAGTTTCCCTATTTGTTTTTATACTTAGCTTAAACTTATTCCTAACTTACATTATACTACTTACATTTTGCTTATGCAGCTATCTCTAAACATTTTTATACATAGAACTGTTAAATAACCTGTTAGCCAGTTCCTTAATTATGCTGTTATTACACGTACCAACTTGGACCATGACAGCTGCGATTCGACTTCTTTGCATGGCATTGAACGTGTTCAGTTTTGCCTCTGCAAACATTTCTGAGCTGTACCCAAATGGCATCAAATGAGCTCCTCATATAAACAGTCTGGAGGTGGCACGTGTAAAAACTACGTACTGGGCCTGCGTACAACAGATGATCCACACTTAAACCATCACGATCCGGAGACTTTCCACTCCTCATTCCTCCGACTACCTCAGTAAAAGGGTCAAATGTGATGTGGAAAACCTCCCCCTTAGATGTACGCTGTCTTAACGATACCTCAGGCCGCCTCAGTAGTCGGTGATGTATTAAAATGCATTCGGAACTATGTTCTCCGGAATTGCGTTAAATGATATCCTAGGTTCTTTCTACTATAGTACTGTTCGCTACCGGTCATGAGCTGCCTGCCCTTTTCCCAATTTTCATTATGGCCGGCCTCCTGCCGTTGGCATGGTTGGCGTTGGGAATGTAGTCGTTTTAAGATGGGGAAGAAGGTAAATTGGTATAAAGAAAAATGGGTAGGGAAACGAACCTAGGGTAAGGGATACCGCGAGTATTGGATGGGAAACGGGACTATAATGGAATAATGTCCTGTATTTCCCGTGACTGAAAAGACCGCTAAGACAGTAACATCAGCTGTTAGCTACCGGTAGGGGTATTATTTATTCATGGATATTTTTGCACAAAGACGGCATTGTTTCCTAGGGTGTGGCAGAAACAGAGGGTAACTTCTTAACCCTGTCGTATGGGTCACCACAGTAGCTTTAAAGACACCTACACAAAATGCAGTGTGAAGTTTGTTTACTTTGCTTACTTGCAATAGCTTTTTATCCGCCTCCCCTTCTACACTAATGGTACACTGGAGTGCCACTTTTTTTTTATGGTATAGGAGGGCAAACGAGCAGACGGGTCACCTGATGGTAAATGACTACCGCTGCCCATGAACACCTACAACTCAAGAGTCACAAGTGCGTTGCCGGCCTTTAAGTTGGAAGTAGGGAAGGGTGGAAGAGGGGAAGGGAAGGGTTACGGCCTCCAGTAACCTCACTCACTCGGCGAAAAGCAATGCAAGCCCATTGCCGGTTTTCTGTGGGGCCGTGGTATCACTCCGGTCGAGCCGGTCCATACGTGCCGAAGCATGGCTCTCCCACGCTCCTCCTAAGGTTAAGCTTTTTAACTTCTTGACGATGCATGATGAGCCAATATGTCCATCCTAATCCTTTCTTCACTATTTTGTACAAACCTGAGAGCGGCCTAGGAGTTTCAAGGTATTTGTCGTAGCATTCATATCACAAGCAAATCCTTTCATATAGCATAATGTTATATACCCTTTGCTTAAAAGATGATCCTTTTATGTAATCCAAACTTTTACTAAACCATAGTTTAATGAAACTAGCTTTAGTTCAGTAACAATATTACCGTTAGAACTACAGTGTATAATTAAAACCTACTTACTGGTCCGTAAATCTCGAACAAACGAACGTAGCTGCTGAATCAGAAACCCTTAATTAGTTCAAGTTAGTTTTTGTGAATATTTCAACGTACAGACACAGGATATTTAGTTTACTACAATAGGATTTAAATTATATATATATATAGGCCCTTACATCTATGACAGATGATTTAAGTTGCATCGCGCTGACACTAGCGCTCGTGGCTGAATAGGCAGATCCGGGAGGCAATCCCTCGGCCGCACGTGGGGCATGTGAATTGGCTCTCTTGTTGTTCGGGGTTTGCGGCTCGTTCGTGACGCTGCGTGCGTTTTTTTTTTCAAGAGTTCGAACCAGGTTTTGTCCTGGTTCGACTGGCCTTCATGAACAAGACTACGCCACTTGCCTCTGTCTTTGGATAGCTCTTCCCACTGATCGCTAGGGATGTTGAATGCGATCATATCACGCTTAGCGCAATCTTTAAAGCGCAATATGGGGCGGCCAATGGACCTTTTTGCGTCTGCGATCTCTCCTAGTAAAATAAATAGGTGGTAATAAATAGGTGAAGTGTGTAGTCTAATTTATTATATTCTAGCAGATAAGAAATGACATTTAACCATTTGCTAGGTCAACAGAAATAAAGCACCACGTTCCTAGTTGGCAATATTGTAAACAGTCAAGTTTGTAACAATTCTGCTTAGTTTTGGTATTGTTACAAAATAATTTCTTTGTTTGTTTTAAAAATGAATGTTTTAAATACATTAATTCCCGACAAGTACCTTATCTCAAAGGCAAAGATTTGTGACTGTGGAAATGAAGAAGCACTGATCGCGAAACATTAAGATCTGCTGTGGCAAGGCCCTATTGGACCCTAATGTAAAAGTCGATCACCACGGTGGTCATTTTTCACCTGCAATGCCTGAAGTTGAATTACGCGCCGAGAGTGCAGCTGCTGGAGTTGCGCCGCAACGTCAACTTCAAAGCGTTCTAGATGCGAGTACCTGAACTAGGTGTTAAATGAAAGTTTTTGGCCGCAAGATGTGGTTTTCGGTCACTTCCGCGTACAAGTACCAATAGACAGCACAAAGACTAAGTTCTATTCTACCGATGTTCCCGTCAATTATAGAGCGATTTTGAAAATTCTTTTTTTTGGTTTGAAAGGGTATTCTCCAAAAATGGTCACATTTTTATGCCCTACTGCTCTATACATAACTCCATTGCATCTGTCCATCTAAAGGTTGTCTGTAAGAAATCGCAACTAGCGATAAGACCGCCGTTTGTACCATTTTTTTTTTGTCTTTGTAAATATTTTGAAATGTTCCTCATGGTGTACAATAAAGAGTATTGTATTGTATTGTATTGTATTTTTACCAAGTGATATAAACACATCAGAAATTATTATCATTTCAATTCAATTCGTTTGCGATTCTTAGACAAACGTTTGCTTTCAACCTTTAATTGTTCTACCCATGATGCTAATGAAATTTTATTAATAATATTATTAAACAATCTTCTCCCTTTAAAATGGAGATTGATAACATCCACAGAGTTACGGATATCCCAACCACGAGCGGTGTCATCACAAGGGCGTTCAGCAAATTGTGTCTCCTGCCTCAAGATGACGAGTCTTCGTTGAAAATATGTTTGAGATCAGGAGCCTCCATCAGAACAAACGCCTGAAATCTTAGTATAGCAAGCAACATATAATGGGTCAGCATTCTAGCAAATAAATACTTATGTCATTAATTTATGGATAGATTTTAAACAAATATTAATGTTCTACTTGAGAAGCAGCTAAGAAGCTTAATTACAAGTAATTCATCACCTTTTATTTCTTCATTTATATTAAATGTTGCTAGTAGCTGATAGTAGATTTATATTTAATAAATTATTGAAAATCGATTATAAATATCGGTACAAATAAAACAATATTTATTTTTAAAGAGACTAGTATTTTTAATTGAGAAATATTTTAGTTTTTACGACATTTGTGGTATATGATGAAGAATAATACTTCGTTTACGAACCTTTGAAATATACGTAACATAAGTATACCGATTTTTTACTAGCTCACTAGCTAGTCGAGTTTTTAATCGATCAATAATGATTTATTTTAAAACGCGTATGGCCTCACAGAAAAACAAATATTTCGTCCTATCAGTACCTTTGTTTTGGACTTGTGAATTGCATATCCTACTAATATTATAAACGTGAAAGTTTGTGAGTATGGATGTATGGATGTTTGTTACTCTTTCACGCCAAAACTACTGAACCGATTGCGAGTATTACATACTGCACCGATGTTGCCGATGTAGTTGATGTTAAAATCGCCAAATAAACGGTAACTAGGTCTATCGTGGTTACAGATAATGGGAATGTTGGAATGTTTCTAATTATCTCATCTAAACTATCTGTGAAATGTTCGTGGGAGAGCCATGCTTCGGCACGTATGGTCCGGCTCGACTGGAGTGATACCACGGCCTCACGGAAAACCGGTACTGAAGCAATGCTTGCATTGCTTTTCGCCGTGTGAGTGAGGTTACTGGAGGCCCTAACCCTTCACTCTCCCCCCTCTCCCCTATTCTCACCCTTCCCCTCTCTCCCCCCTCTTTACCATTTACCATCATATGACCCGTCTGCTCGTTTGCCCCCTAAACCATAACATACTTTGTCTCGAATGGGCTTGATATTTCTCCTGATAAAGTCCCAGCCATGATTCTTGTATAGGGTGTTGGTGGTTTTACGTAAACACTAGAACAGCGTGTTCCCATCATTTTTTCTGAAACTTGTTTCAAAGTTTCGTCATCGATCTTAAAAAGCACCCGTTTCCCGAGATCTGCACCCAGAAAATCGTCAGTACTGTCATCACCATTCTTGGCAGGTTTTATTTTAATTGCTATACTGGCATATGTAATAACTGGCACAAGTACTAGTATGAGATATTTTGCCAGCATCTTGATCTGCAAATGTTAAAACAATATTTTCAAAATTACTTTTATTACTGTGGCGACTTCCAGTATGGAGATACGGGTGTTATGATCCATCAACCAGGATCACCTGATCATGCCTGGCAGACCGCGGCCAGTGACGGTTGATTTTGGGAAATTGTCTAATACTGATCGACGGGAACTTTCATAGAGCAATGCAGGACCAGTTCCTACGTAGTTCGATTGTTTTCGCGAGATGATGTTTAAGTATGTTTTTGCTGTATGTGGACTTGTTTTCATAAAATCATTAACTAGTTAACTGAATATGACCTTAACATTTATCATCATCCTCATCATCCTCCACGCCTCTTCCCAAATATTTTGGGGTCGGCTTTCAATCTAACTACGATACGGCCGAACTTCGATATTTTACGTGAAGCGACTGCCATCAGACCTCCTCAACCCTAGTGCTAGGCGATATCGAAGTTCTGTAGTTATACCAGGTTGTTGGACTTTTTTAAGGCTCTAACAACCCGTAACGAATGCCACAGATGTTCGTATGACACCCGGGACCGACCGTTTAACGTGCTCTCCGAGGCACGGAGTGGTCTCAATGTGTTAAAAATGGTCACCTATCCTAGACTGATCTGTAATGTACTATTACTCGGTTACCACTTAGCCACGAGCCCCTCAAAATATAATATTATCGCTGACTACAAAATAACTTATATGTATAATTCTCAGTTAAACTTGTAGGAACATAAGGCTGACGCAGTAATTTGTATACGAAGGCTCAAGCATTTGCCCGCTGCAGCAAATGTCTCCTCACAACGCAATGAGTTAGGTCGTGAATTTAATTATGTATATTTAAAATGGTACCAATATTTATGAATGTGAAATAATTATAAATTCTGTATCAAGAAATCCGCATATTATTGAACGCTAATAATTAACCATGCAAAACCCCCAAAAACTCAACCAAATATTTAGACGTTACATACAAGAGATAGAATTATACCTCCATCCCCTAACTACATAATAACGTAGGGCAAAAAGAATGAAAATATCTGTTACTACGGGTGCGGGCGAGACGGGACAAGTCGTAGTTTCACATTGTCCTCATCTCAATATTGAGATTAAAAGTGATGCTTCCCTTGGCGCAAATTATTAGACGTACAATCTGCAAAACAGTTCCACGAATATAAAAAAAGGAAATGTCAGTCGTGGGACTGCAAGTCAGAAGTGAAAACACACACACATTTGTATATATGTATCTGAGCGTGACTGTCATGCGAGTTCAGTGCTTTTTCCCCATACCAAAAGAGTCCAACGTGCCTAAAGAAGTTTTCACTTCAAAAATGCATGATTGTTTGAATTCATATACAAAACTAATACCATGGTTATCCCAAGATAATAAAGACCATTGCTAGATTTATGCACAGTTGGTAACGAACAAGTGATCTATACAAGTAGATATAAAAAGATATGAAAAAGTATCACGGACTTTAATTCGCCTAAATTATGATTATTGTAATAAACTGTACTCCTTATTCCCTATTTTTTCTTAGAGGTGGAATATTTTCTACAAGTTTATATGGAACCAACCTCGAGTACTACCAATTCAATTCAAATAGAATTATTGATATCATTTCACAAATGGCGGCCATATCGCGTAACATACACAAAAATTATTCGAGTTGAGAATAGGAGATTCCCCTTTTGAAGTAGTTTAAAAACGTAGAACAATAGAAATTATTTTTTTTGTGGTATAGCAAACGGGGGGCAAATGGGTCACCTGATGGTAAATGACTACTACCGCCTATGAGCACCTGCAACTCAAAAGTCACAAGTGCGTTGCCGGCCTTTAAGGTAGAAAGGAATGAGAAAGAGGAAAAGGGAAGGGTTATGGCCTCCGGTAACCTCACTCACTGCGCGAAAAGCAATGTAAGCATTGCTTCACTGTCGGTTTTCTGTTTGTGGGAGAGCCATGTTTCGGCACCTATGGGCTGGCTCGACAGGAGTGATAGTGGTATCACTGGAAAATTTTACCCTGCAGTCTATATTTCTGGTTCTTGTACTTCATCTTACACCTTGGTGTCCTAATCCATGTAGTAAAACTATATACCCACGACCGAGCGATTCCACATGTGACCACGGTCGGTGTAATTCGTATAAATTTAATAAAAAAAAAAAAAAAAAAAGAATATTAACCCTATCAAGTCTCGTTTTATACATCTAATAAGTTTAGAAAATGGGAACGTTTATAAGCAAATAACCTCGAATGATTTCGCAAGTTTTATTAATTGAATTCTAAGCAGTTTTGCTAACGGTACCAAGTCAGAGCTCACTTCAGTGAAACGGAGCACTGCAGGCGACGTTTTTGCGCACCGTACCTCTGACACAGACACCTTTTTATGTGAAGACGTCAAGCAGATATAAATTTCTAGATATGTTTCAGTTACGATCTACATATACATCTACATATTTGAAGCGGCGGTAGCGTAATGGCTAAGGCGTCGGACTTGCGATCAAGTGGTTGCGGGTTCGAACCCCACCCAGGGCACTACCGACGTGAACCCACTCCTAACACAAGCATTTTAGCTTAGCTGGAGGGGTTAACAAGAGTACTAGTAATGTGTGACCCACGTTGCTAGTATTCTTTATTCTAAAAAAAAAAAAAAATTAATATACATCACTACATATTATAAAACAAAGTCCACGCCGCGTCTGTTTATCTGTTCGCGATAAACTGAAAAACTACTGAACGGATTTTTATGTTGTTTTCACCAATAGACAGATCGATTCATGAGGAAGTTTTAGGTATGTAATTTGTTAAAGTGTTGTGTAAATTGACTGCAAAATAATGATGATTGTTGAAGATTTCTCTGCTACCCGTGCGAAGCCGGGGCGAGTTCCTAGTAATTTATATTTAAATGTCAAACATCTATGATCGTGGTTTATGTTTTTACGAATTAAAAATCGAAATCTTTCAATTTTTTTTTATATAATTGATTTTCCATTTTTAAATGGAAAATCAATTATATACTAATTGATTTTCCATTTTTAAATGTAAAATCAATTTTATAAAAATAATCCATTTGTAATATCAGGTTCATTCAAGCCAAGGAATGAGTATTTCGTTAGTTACAAACAAGTACTATTTTTTTTTTATTATATCGAATGTGTATCCAATTATACAATCTGGAAATCCGTAATAATGACTCGATTATTAGAAGTTAGATTTAAGTAGATTTGATAGTAAATCGATCTTCACATCTTCAACAATCATCAACATATTTCAATCAATTTACACAACATTTTAACAAATTATACACCTAAACCTTCCTCATGAATCACTCTATCTATAAGTGAAAACCGCTTGAAAATCGTTTCAGTCATTTTTCAGTTTATCGCGAACAGACAGACAGATTGACGCGGAGGGGACTTTGTTTTATAATATGTAGTGATTAATTTATTTGTCCTACCTTGTAGGTATTAGCTGCCTTACTATTGCTTAAAACTAATAAAATGTTGTGTCTCCTGCTTCGGAAAATCATCTTACATATGACTGAGATTACGCAATATTTCTAGTGTCAATGGGTTTGTACGAAATACGCTGTACATTGACGTTTTTGTGTTATATAATAGTTGCCCTACTTATTTCATACATATGAGCATTACTCTCACGATAAGCATGTCTTTAATATTATAAATTTGTAATTATATTTCAGTAACCATAAATCCATCAAGGGAGTTGTTTGTCTAAACAGTTAATATAACATAACACATACCAACACACGGAGCATTTTAGTGTGCCAACATCACTACCCCTGTTGGGCAATAATACAACAACATATGGTCCTTCGAGCCGGATTGAACCAGCTTCCTAGTTCTGTTGGAGTTACAGGAAGAATACCACTCGGATTCGCTAGTATTAACAGGAAAAGTTACTTGCTACGATTATAAATAAAATCTTCCAAACAGGGAAAACCTGGAGATTAACCGAAACAAGCATACAGAGTATCTCTCTGTTTTATTATGTACCGTGTAAACATTCAAATGCATTTAGAAAAATGCTGTTATTATGACATTATATACAAACTAATACTTCAATCTTATTTATTTGTATAGAATAGTTTGTTTATCACCAGTCTGGTTACAATGGCACTGCTTAGTTTGGGATCAAACAGCCGTGTGTGAGGTGTCTCAAGTTATTATTATTATTATACAATTCATCCAGTAATCTTTACATCCATTACGCGTTCGAACGTCGAAAATAAGGCTTTCTTTCCTTTACACTATTATTATCTTAGTATACGGGATGCTGTAATCCAATACCTTATATCCTGGATTATTTCCACCGCATAATAGCGAAGACTGTCAGTAAGATTATTATGTTTGTTTAACAACCCACTTATACACTATTGAAGGAGGTCTAGAGAACAAGAGATAGCTTGGTGGTCGAATTTTGAGCATAATTCATTTTTGGGTTCTATTTCCAAATCCAGTTTGGCCTCCACAATGTACGATGATCAAACGGTCTCCTTTACCGTTCAAACGCGTTGAGACGCAGTAACATAAGTCATCAAGATAAAAAATAGGTATTTCTTCTCTACGATATTTTTTAATAGTATTTAGGTATTTCCACTTCCACGATCATATATTTGGCTGTTCGATAAGGATTTTCTTTTTAGATCCGCATTTCTTAAATTTAAAACCTAGATCATGTAATAATAGTCTTAGATATTCTTTTTCGGCAGTCCAGTATATTTTGCTACGGTTTTGTTTAAATTGTTGATATCCAGCAGAATTTGAATCTAGTTTTTAAAATACTCGTATACATTAAAAGATATTTGCTTGCAAAAAAAAAAAAAGTTGAGCTCAAATCCGAAGAAGTTAAATTAGAAAGTTGTAGGTATTAAAATTATCTTAGATTGATTAGAAAGAAAGAAAGAAATATTTTTTATTCTGACTCATACAGGATAGGTACATGGTTTTTCGCAGGAAAATAAATAGGAATAAATAAATAAATAAAATACCTCTGCATGACACAAAAATGTTCCTTAGCTCAGCATTATGCTACTTCGCATGATTAGCGAAGAGGCGCTGGTATTCTGCTAAGGCCAAGTGACAAAGGTACGGACATCATGCTATCAAATACTTATATGAGACTAAACTGTCTACATGAATACACATTCATATTCAAATTACACATTAAAATAACCATTAACAAATAGACAATATAGATTAGTAGAAAAATGCAAAAAACCGTAAAAAATAGCGTTTCTTCATTTCTTTTTAACTTTGTTAAAGCAACCTAGAAACTTTTGACTTGGTAATTTATAATATATTATATTTTGGGTATTATAAAATTCACATTCTTTATTGTTCTACACGCTCATTTTCATTTTACTGCCTTCACTTGTCTGGAGCATTTCCGTAGATTGATTGGACTGAACCGCGTAGCGAGCGAACTGAGTTTTGACAAGAATGCGCCTGCCGCCCACATCTCTCCCGGTCCCCGTTCTCGTCCTACTCATAATATTGTTTAGAAACATCTAGACCAATGCCAAATGGCAAATTCCTGTACACAAATATATGCACTGATCGGGGTTCGATTACGGCCGAATACCACTACACGTAACATAGGTCGATATCGAGGAAATTTTGATAATTAAATTACAAACTACCCACATAGTATCCAAAACTATCTAAATTGAGTAGATACTACACAGTCCCCTCAGCCTTAATTTTCATTAATATATATAACTAAGTAATGTACTATGCCTATTCAGAGGTAACTTTGGCCCTAGGTAATTAGGCTAGGGCTAGATTACCGACAATCGGATATATTGGCATGGATTGAAACCCAATTAGAGTTCTGTTCTGTTATTAGCTGGCTTAATTATCAAACTTTGTATCTCCGTCTAGTCAAATTCAATTCCCGTCTCGGCCAGATATTGTTTACCATATTTATAGGTGTGACAATAATGCCATGGAATTGAACATCAGTAAATGCAATCACAAAGGCCTCCCCCAAGGAGCGTCAACCATCCCGGTCTTGGGCAATCCGCATCCATCCGCTGCCAGCCACCTTCTTCAGGTCGTCGGTCCATCGTGCTGCCTTTATCGGCGTGATGTAGACGGGTAATAGAGTAATATAGAGTACTGCTCTATTGTGTGTTACCCTATGTATCAAAACAATATCCAACGCATTGAAAGCATACAAAAAAGTTTGTAAGGAGGTTATTGTATCCGGTATTCAGCGTTCTGTCCAAGATTATATTGAGAGGCTTAATTATTTCAATATGAAACCATTATATTAGAGGAGAGATTAGATTTATTGTTTCTACATAAGATACATAATCATGGTGTAGATTGTACGCCATTAATATCTAAAATAAGTATTAACATACCTACACCATCTGCTAGGTTAGTAAACTATTAGCCGTTTGTTATCAAAACCAGTCGTAACAAATATGGGAGCAACACATCTCTGTCCTATATCCTCGGAAAATTTAATGCTATTTTGAATAAAGCAGAGTTAGACATTGGTCCCAATTCTGTTACTTCACTCGCTAAATTAAAATTCACTATTTTTTTTTCATATCAGATGTAAACCTTGTTCACTTCAAAACAAGGTCTTATTTCAAATTGAAACAAATAGGTAACATATGTCACTATCGAAATAAGCAATTTATTTGTCGACTAAAGACTGATACGCTTAAATAAACTTTAATACCACGTAGCGAGAGCCGCTATCCGTTGAATGCCATCTCTTTTGCACTGTGTTTTTAGTAAGCGTCTTCGTAGGTGTCGATTAAAATAACGTCATCTTAGTTCGTTTTGAACAAGTTTTTAAACGGTATTTGAATATTTGGGGACTATCGCTGCGTGGCAATTATACGGCATTTGAATAAATGGGGACTCTCGCTGCGTGGAAATTAAGTTGAGTATACGTTGACAGGTTTTAGTGAAATTTAGTGGCGCTGAGAAATAGATGCCAGTAACAAATAGACGTTATTACGAAGAACACAAGGTTTGATTTTATATGAAGAAATTAAGTCAGGTTTTAGTTTAGTCGAGTGTACAATAGAATCGGCACCATTTTCTCCGAAATAATAGTAACATTTAAAAAAAAACAATATTATACCTAGTACAATTTAGTTTAGTATAATATAGTTTTAATTTAGTCTCTAGTCTAGCCTTAATTTTCTTTTGTAGTATATATAAAAAATTTTTTTATGGTATAGTGGGCAAACGAGCAGACGGGTCACCTGATGGTAAATGACTATCGCCGCCAATGGGCACCTGTAACTCAAGAGTTACAGTGCGTTGCCACCCTTTAAGGTGGCAATAGGGGAAGAGAAGGAGAGGGGGGAAGAGCGGGAAAACGGGAGAGGGGGATTAGAGGGGAGGAGAGGGGAATTACGGGAATAAGGGAGAGGGAAAGGTTAGGGGCTCCGGTAACCTCACTCACGCGGCGAAAAGCAATGCAACCATTGATTCACTGCCGGTTTTATGTGAGGCCGTGGTATCGAGCCGGCCCATACATGCCGAAGCATGGCTCTCCCACGTTCAAAATTCTCACCTTTAATTTAAAAGCATACATAGATACATTGTATGAATGTTTTCATGTAAATGCCCAGTATGTACTTTAGTTGGTAAGCCCTGAGTTAAATAAAAAAAAATGGACTTACGTATTTCTTGAACACGTGTAATAGATTTACGAAGTACGAAGTTTTATTTAGTGAAAAAATAGCAAAAAAAAAAAACAAGAAGGAAATAAGAGTGATTCCACTGTGTTCGTTAGGGCGTTTACAATAAATGGTATCAAAATTAAAAAAAATTAAAATATAAGCTAATTTAACCGTCTTGCTCCCCTGAGTTTCACTAGCCTTTATGGTGACTACTAGGCCTTTAGGTATTCTGGCACGAGTGGCACCTGACGCAGACGAGGCAGATCGATTTAAACCTTAATGATAAGGTTCTGTAGATCCTATACTTACTTATTAGATGTGTAATTCGGGACTTAATCTCGATAATATTTAAAAGGTACAATACCTCTTGGTTACCCGACGTTTCTTTCTTACTGACTTGTTGAGCAATCCAAAAAAACACGTATGAGTGCAATTACATATTTATAATAATATTTTACAAGTGCAAATTCAAAACGGACTGCAAACTGCAACTGCAAATTGCAAGCGACACTACAACAATGACATCAAACTGCACCATACGGATATGCAGGGCTCTAACGTGTTTATTTATAACTATGAGTTCCCTAATTCTTTTTTCAAAATAAAAGTAGCCTAAGTTACTTGTCATAACATAAGTTATCTGCCAGTGAAAGTCCCGTGGAAATCGGTTCACCCCTTTCAGAGATTAACCGCAACAAACAGACAGACAAAAATTCAAAAACTGGTTTTAAGGCATAGGTATCATTCAAATAACTGTATGAGCTTAAAGAAAAACTATTATTTTGATATTACAAACAGACAGTTTTGATATTTTCTAAACTTTTTCTTTGTACCATATAATAAGATAGGTTTCAACCAATACAGCATAACTTCCTTCCTTGTCCTTTTAGCATATATTCTAACAGTTCAGTCGGTCACCGTCAGCCGCCGCATGTGCGGTCTGCAGTCCATCACGGAATAGCAATGGCCGCGTCCGCAGGCAATGATGCGTTCGACTACAACTGCAGACCACAATGCCGCCTGCGGCTGCAGTTTAAACTCGTCTGAAAAGTTATTTTTGGTTAAAAAAAACGTGTGCGTCTCGGGACGCCCGACAGAAGTGATAATCTAAGTTGAACTATTGAGAAAGGGAAGCCAGACAGACCGGCGCCGTAACGCGTTATGTAACGAAGCGGTTTACCCTCCCATAAAAAGTTATCATTTCAAAAATCATTTTACTTTTGATAGCCCAACTCTTAGCCATGAGCCTTAGAAGCGGAGAAGTAACAATAAACGCATATGAAACGATGATTAATAACTATTAACATAAACAGATGTTTTTATTCTAGTTATAATTGATTTCTCTCTAGGAGACTAAGAGCATGTAGTTATAAACTTTTCAAGTCCCTTCGCTATCGTTGACACAGTAATCAGTCTCGCGTATAGACATAGACAATATCCGCGTCTAGCCACACAATAGCCTGGGCTAATGAGTCGGAACTGCGGACGGTATAGTGTGCCTGATTTATAATGACGCGGTTAAACCGTTGAAACAAACTTTTCATGAAAAAACTGGGAGGTAATAAATGAAAAATTTAATACATGCTACAAAAAAAATGATTGCTATTCTCATACAATATTCATGATAAACACCTAAAATTTAGAATAATTTTCAATATATCATGCATATATGATTGGTGTGTTGGTCATCCTGTAGTTAGTGATCCTGACTGCTGAGCCAGAGGTCGTGGGTTCGTTTCCCACTCAAAACAAATAATTGTTTGATCAGCACTATGATTCGTTATGTTTCTGGGTGTAATTAATCTTTAAAATGAACATACATATCGCCTCAGACCCGTCGGTCTGAGGCGAATTGACTCAAGCGCTATTTTGATAAGTTAACAGGAAAGCAAATTTGAGTAAAATATTTTGGAAAAAAAATCACTGTCTGCAAAGTATTACTTTTATTGCATTATAACTGGAAGTCAATGAAACTATGTCTAAAGGGCTTTAAGTTTATTGAAATTTAACTAATTCAAAGGTATTGTGTAGCGATTTAGATGTCGGTTAAGTCAAAACGTCCTATTTGCTTTTGTGAAAGATTCGCGGCACTTCATACAAATTATAAAAGATCTCACATTGGAACCTGATGCCATCATGGTGGGCTTTGACGTGGAATTACTTTACACAAATGTTCCAATAAAAGAGTGTTTGTGTGTGTGTGTGTCGTAAAAAACCTGCTCAGAGACGAGTTACCGTTCAATTATATTGATCTACTTGAACACTGTCTAGATGGCAACCATTTCTTTTTCCAAGGTCAACATAACCTTCAGATTGAAGGTGTCGCAATGGGTAGTTCTTGTACTTGCCAACATCTGGATGGAACATTTTGAAGAGAAGGACATCTTTAGTATCATCAAAGGAAATAAACAGGAAGTAGATCAATATTTACAACATCTCAACTCTATTTACCCCAAGATAAGGTTCACATATGAAGTGGAGGTGGATAGGTCGTTGTCATTTTTAGATATCAAAGTAACCATTAGATCAGATGGGTCCTTGTCGCACTGTGTGTACCGCAAACCTACTCATACGGATAGGTACCTTCACGCCACGTCTCATCATCATCCCCGACACCTGCAATCTGTTATGACTTCACTCAAGAAAAGAGCATACGATCTCAGTGACCCTGAACATTTGGAGCGAGGGCCTGATAATATTCAGGGGATACTTAAAAGTAACGGATATCAGGTGAATGGAAAAAGGAAGCAACCGACAATGAGACGCAAGCATCCGGAGGTGAACAGACAACCAGCATACATGCCATATGTCAAAGGAGTAACGGATAAGATCGGCTCCGTATTAAAGAAATACTCCATTCCGACAGTGTACACACCAGGCATAAAGGTTCAAATCATCGTGGGTACACCGAAGGATGTCTTGCCGTTACAAACTATTTTGTCAACCAAATCAGACTATTGCTGAAAGGGTCAAAGAACACATCGCTGCTGTGAAGACCCGACAGATTAGCAAGTCAGCGATTGCAGAACATGCATTCGAAGCGGGCACCAATCACTGGATTGAGTTTCACCGTACGCAAGTCCACTCCACGGAACGTCACTTTTACTCAAGAGTTGTACGTGAAGCGATTGAAATTGAAAAACACAAAACTTTCAATCGTCTAGATGGTTTCAAATTATCTACAGCGTGGAATCCAGTGATAAAAAACATGCCACCTCGCTTTTATGCGCAGTCGGGTGAACACGAAAATAGGGACACATCGGTTTGCTTACAGAATATACTATACTATACTCACAGTGTCCCACTCACAGTGGGACACTGTGAGTATATTATGTGACGGAATATGGCGAAACGAAAATATCAAAAATATCGAAAATGTGCGGGTGGATGAAGAACCTTCTACCTCACGATCTCGATGACGGAGGGCGTGCACCGCTTAGCCAGTCGGCCTGTGACCACGGCCAGTGCAACCTGGTCGAAACGTCAGGCAATTCAGAGGTATGTAATACGTTTTCGTGATCGCGTTAATTCCCGTAAATACATAAATAATATTATATCATGGAACGCGAAAGTTTAAAAGTTAGTATGTATATCAGCGGTCTTTTACCATAGTACGCCACATAGAAGCCACGGGCAAAAGGTATTACAGAATATATTTGAATGTTCAAAGGGCGACCTCATCAATGACAGTTTGCATATATAATAGAGCGACTTGAAACTCACAAGAAATACAATAGTACTACATAATTTAAGAAAGAATTTGTTTACGCGTTATGTTTTATTGTAGGAGAGAGATTACGGAGTGATACCACGGCCTGTTGTATGATGTTGTGTGATGTTGTATTTCGGATCAGTTAACAGAGCTGTCAAACTTTACTGCAAAATCTTAGGTGAAATGCCATTAAAAAGTTCGAATGTTGTTAGTAAATTTATCTTTGTACAGCGTTTTAGAAACTTGAATTGATTTAGCACCTCTGTTAACTTGACAGCCTTTCGGAAACCGGGTGTAAATGTATTAAACTTAGACAATACATAAACTGAATATTTTAAAAACTTATATCCGAATACAAGGCCATAATTATCCAATTTAGAAAAACTTAAAACTAATTACAAATTCCCTTAAATAAACAAAGTTATATAGTAATAGGTATTTAATCACTAAATAAATTAGAACAAAACAATGGAAGCTCTAATATTGAGTGGAAACTGCGGACCTATTCTCAATTGTACATGTGATTTATGTACGCAGCGGTACAAGCGCAAATTAGGACGAATGACAAAATATTTAAAAACATTATTCAAATGATACCTTGAAATACAAGAAAAGTCCTAGACTAAACTAAAGGAGTGTTAAATTAGGCTCAAATACTTTTTTACTCGACATTCAGGACATAACGGGATTTATCTGTGTGATTTGCCGTTTAATTTAAGCTACATCAGTCTCCACATTTTATTTTTTCGGTGTGGGAACCTTCAGCTACTTCACAGAAGGTATGACAAGGCAATTAGAACCGAATAAAACTGTCTAAATCCACATGGTACAGAACCTAGCTAGTAATTTTGATACGAAATCGACTTTTTTTTTTTCTTTTTCACCACCACTAAGCCACCTGATATTCTACAGAGGGTATCTCCTTTGGAGCTTTGAAGAGATAACCATTTCTATCTGTTGCTGGTTGCTGTTGCTGCTTCCTTTGGAAATGTTTATTGCTCTCAATGAATCCAGGGATACGTAACAAGAGAAGTGGAGCATTATACATAAGTTTTTAACAATCTTTTAACTGTAGACAAGTACGTAGTAAGACATCGAATGATCCTGGTTCACTCAGTACGGATAATTATAACATGTTATATATAACAAATATACTTAGATATATTTTTTTCTCTAAATTCATATATATCTCACATACCAATAGTCAGACCAATGGAAATAGACATATTCATGTAAACAAATATTTACACAAAGCGGAAATTGAATCTGCGCCGTCGCTTCACGTCTTGCCCCTTACCATGCGATATTTCAGTCAAACGGCCAATGGGCCAACTTTACACTTAAACAGCAACATATAGTTAATAATCAGCGATTCAGTGTCAGCGTATTTCCGCACGATCTAGAATCTGAATTCAACACAGTTTGTTTGAGCTTCGTCCGAAATTTGCATCTCACTGGCACTCAAATTATCCGGTGGAAATCTTGTTCAACGGTAATTGTTTATGGGAAAATTATGATAATGTTTACAGTGTCCCATCGCGCTTGTAATATCATGTTCAACACTGAAAGTACTAATTTACTGCAATATTTTTGTTTCCAGCTAGTTTTAGGCCACGTACTTACATTTAGTTAACGCTGAGATGAGTAAGATGTAATTCTATAGACTTTTCATACTATAGGTCAACATTGTTGTTATATACTGGACACGTGTAGCTCTATGTAGCCCTTTTGCACATAATTTTTGAATTTATGACACACTAGCAGCCCCCCCGTTAGTCTTGATCCCGTGGGAATAACGGGATAAAAAGTAGCCTATGCGTTAATTCAGGGTAAATCTAGATACCAAGTTTCATTGCAATCGGTTCAGTGGTTTTGGCGTGAAAGAGTAACAAGCATCCATCCATCCATACATCCATCCATCTAAACTTTCACATTTATAATATTAGTGGGATGGAATAGTGGGATTAGTGGGATAAGTGGGATGTATTGTTTATGAATTTTAGTTTTGTCCCCTTTTTATACATATAACCTTTAAATATTCTATATTTCACATCCCTCTATGAGTGAAATTTGCTTAAACACTGGTAAAACGAATTCTCTTTATATATATTAATATGTATTTAGATTAGATAATTAATTATACAACCAAATAAGTATCACATACTTTTTTAACCAAGTCAGTAGAATTTAGAAACACGTCCTTAAGCATGCTGGTTCAGTATATCACACTTTCAAGTAGGCATGTTTTGGAAATCTTATCTTTATACTACATGTGTGTATAATCTGTGGATTATAATATTACGTCAGTTGAGACGACCAAAAGGTTATCAAAATCATCTGAAAACAATAGCTAGGTAGAATGAACGATCTGATCTGACGGCAAAGTTTTATCGCCGCGCTGCCAGCGAGAATTATTGTCGCCGGCTACAGTTCCGTTCATGCCATTAATATTACCAGCGAGAGCTACCACTGACCTAACTATACTGGGAAATTGTAGGATAGTAAATATAGAATCTGTAGTAAATAATTGTTTAACATTGATTTTTTTTAACACCCCATTATTAGCTTCACTTGTTATGTAAACCCATTTTGGAAGTCAATTTTAACCTACTTCTAAGAGTACGTTCAGATGACGGGCGGTGGCCGCGCGCCCAACGAATTAGACAAAAGAACCGATCTTCAAAGGACACTATCGTTCAAGTCACCTTTCAAACAAAAACCAAAAAAAAGTTCTAAATCGGTTCATCTGTTTAGGGGCTATGATAGACACACGAACGGAGAAGAACAGGCAAGAAACTCAGAGGACACTCTTTTTCAACAGGTTTTTACAAGTCTCTGGTTACATTGCTTATATGCGCAAATTAGATGTGAGGTTATTGTAACGTATTGTTTTAAACTATAAACAGTCGCGCAAATTACTACTATATGTAATTAATAGCAGTTCGGACATGACCAGCCCCGACCAACAGCACGCGTTTACGAGCATGACGCTTGCGTCAGCCATCGTCCAGCACAACCATATTGAAGGGAGCCAAACGACCCGACACGTACGCCACGTTCATTATATTCCCATATAATTCCCATTAGCCCGAGAGTCGTGTAGTAAACAATAATGGTAGTGGTCATATCAGATTGTGAATTTTTCTCACTTGTAACTTTTCAAATCGATTTATATTGACGTAATCGAACAATATCTTGCACTGATATTACAGCCTGCGCATAAGTTCTGTTGTCGGCTTTCGCGGTTATTCAAGCATAATTACAGTTTAATAAAACTACAGTACGTTTTAATGGCAAACCGAATTAAAAAGAAAAAAAGGCCATTACCAAGCTAAATCTATTGGCAAGACAGATTACAAGACTGGCCTGTTGGTCTAGTGGTTAGTGACCCTGACTGAAAGAAAGAAAAGAAAGAAAGAAAATCCGTTTATTTTGGCGCTGAGACACAAGTTATACCAATTAATATACCTATATCTATATCTATAAGTATAACTAAAAAAAAAAACAGAAATCGGAAACTGAAATACAGTAAGTAGATACATTAAAGGAAATAGTGGAGGAACAATAACGTGTCTCGCGTTAGCACCAAAATAGGTGTCCAGTTCAGCTTAGTGCCAGATGAGAATCGGGCGCTGATTTTCAACTGGAAATTTTTAATAAAATATATATAAAGTGTACGTACATATATACATACATACATACATATATATAAATTATAAAATACATATAATTTATAGAATAAAACACGTAGGTGCATAATGCTGAGCCAGAGGTAGTGGGTTCGATTCCCACCCGGGACAAATAATTGTGTGATGAGCATGATCATTTGTTCTGTGTCTGTGTGTAATTTATATATAATATGTATGTATTTAGAAATATATAAGTATGTTTATCAACAGTCTAGTGAGAATAGTACAGGCTCTGCCTAGTTTGGGATCAGACAGCCGTGTGTGATATGTGTGAAGTTATTATTATTATTTATTTATTTTATTTAATACTTCCTGCATTTTACATTGCACGGGGCGGACTTAATGCCACATGGCATTATCTACCAGTCCATATTATTATTATTGGACTCGTCAAAGCGAATCATATGAGCACAAACTCGAGGGATTTACTAGTAGATAATGAAGAGTTCCACTGCCTCCTGGCTAGATCATCAGATCATACGTTATCAGATATACGACGATCATACGATCATATCTTCTTCTTCTTCTTCCGGCTTTATCCCAGCTATATTTGGGGGGTCGGCTCTCCTAACCATTCTTCTCTACGAATATCTTTTCTGGGTCGTCCTTGGGTCGATATCCTTATCTTTCATGTATTTCCTAACTACAGCCATCCATGTAAGTCGGGGTCTCCCGCGCTGTTTCGGTCCTGACTTGCGATCGAGCACGTTCCTGGTCATGTGATCTGCCAGATGTGGTAATTAGAAGTTACCACTAAAACAATTATGTTTTTTGACTTTACTTAAATCTGTTTGTTTTTTGTTCAAATTTCGGCAATAACCATTAAAAAACATCCGGGCCCGCAACAGGCCCGCAGAGGTAGATTTCGTGTTATTTTTTTTTTTTTTTAAATCTGCCCCCAATTCCCCCCTTTCCAGGAATATCCCCGATTCACGAACTTAACCTTCATTTTTGCCCTGTTGATTTTTCGTCCAAGTTTAAAAAGTAATCGGTGCATAATTGCGACCTCTATCGTGATTATTCTCACAATAATCACAACACAAAATGAAGCAAAAAGAGTAGAACATTCAATTATGTGATCGTAAGCACGCACATACGTCTTTAGAATTGAATGCCCTATTCCACAAGGAAGAGCTATAATTTTTCAGTACGTAGACAAAAAGTTGTCCGTCTCTTACACCGTATCGTAATACATTATTATATAGGTACGTAATTTTGGTTAAGGTCTTCCAGTGTACTTGTATGAAGTTTCTTCAGAGTATTCAGCCTATCAAATTGTCACTACAGATGACTTGTGACGTTAATGGATTTAGTGAGGCACCTTACATTGTCTAGAATATGCGCACGCCCCGTGGCTGGACGCCTAACCTTATTCATCGCATGCTTTGTAAAATTACAAACAAAGACACCTATTTCATCTTTAATTTTTCTACCGACATGTATGTGGACATTGTAACTTTCAAATATGTAGAATAAATTCAGCAGAAAATCATGAACAATAACTAAAATATAACAATAAATAATTAAAACTATCCCACTAATATTATAAATCCCATTAATATTATAAATCCCACTAATCCCACTAATCCCACTAATATTATAAATGTGAAAGTTTGGATGGATGGATGGATGTTTGTTACCCTTTCCCGCCAAAGCTACTGAACCCATTGCGATGAAACTTGGTATGTAGATAGCTGAAGACCTGGATTAATATATAGGCTACTTTTTATCCTGATATTCCCACGGGATCTGGACTTAGGCGGGTAAAACCACGGGGCGCTGCTAGTAATTTATATTGGGGACTAGTGAGCGCAGTTTTAAGTACCTCAGAGAGTACAACTCTTAACGCAATCAATTACTCTTATTTATCTATTCTGAGGACTTGATCATGACGATTTTGACACAAAACATGTACCTAATCCCACATTTAAAAATACAACGTCATCACATGCTTTTCAATTTGTTTTTTCGAACTCTGTTACAGATGTTTCTATAAGTAAGTCACTAAAAAGGCCGTACATCAGATATGACGAGCATGCAAATGTGCGTCGATCATCCATCAGGCAATATGTATGCCATAGCGAACATGGCGGTGTATTAAATCAAGTAAACGCGTACAGGTAGAGGTACGGATTTATATCATATACAGCCAAATTGCCGTTATACGTTGCACAGTGAGTTGGAAAGAGTGAAGTGCGGGACAAAATGTATTCTTTTTATAAGTACCTAACACTTATGTTCGAGGTGGTGAATCAACAATATCAGCATACTGATAGTGAGAAGAGTTACTAGAGCTCAACTGAAACAGAGGTGGGTTTACTGGTGTGCAAGTGCCTAATAATTTGTAGAGATTACTACCACAAAAATTCTGAAGGTGAGATTTTTATCTAGTGCATTTATTACTAACCTTTCAACACAGTTTTTTTATGTTTTATTCAAAACGCGTCCATCTATTAATTGATAACGTACTTTCCTAAGTACAAATAAAAACTAAAAATGACATATTTGGCTTCTATGAATATTTTAAATTACGGTTTTAGTAATGGGAAAACTTAAAAAACAGTTGAAATAATATGCTTAATAATGAAACAGAATGTAATCCAGCTGACGTAACGATATAGAACCTACGTGTTTATTTATTGTACAGGATAACGATATTTTTGGATTGATGAACAGTTCTTAAGTTTTAAGGATTATAGCATCTTACGCCGAATGTTTCGAGTTCTTCTTCGTTTGAAATTTTATGTGAAAACATCGTCAGAAAACTTGTGTACCTAATAAAGATCGCCAAAACGATCTCTAAGGCTTAGGAAATTGATTAATCTGCACGTGGTGGACCAGGCTGGGGATCAGGCTATGACCCATTTTCTTATAAATTTAAGCCTTTGAAAAAACATTATCGATACACCTGTTGCAAACCCTAAATTCTACACTTGCCACACAATTAAAACTGTAGGAAACCATTTTAAAATAAAAATACAATGTAAATACAATCAAAAACTTAATTTATTTAGACGACATTTCTTCACGTCTCACAACACTGTGCCACCTTAATACTGAACATTTGTCAACGGGTGAAATTTCCGGAAAAAAATTGAGGCCCACTGAATGAAAGATATGTGAAAAGTGTATGCCTATTACCAGAACAAAAACATAAAAGCAGCTCTAAAGTATTATACGATAAATTCTAAAAGATTACATATTACACTTTGGAGAGCATTTCAAGACTGAAGGAATGTTTAATACTGGCGATTCTGAAGAACTCAAAATTCAAAAACCATCTCAAGCGGGAACCATACCTTACTTATCTACTTCATCTTGGCAAGGAATTGACAAACATATATCGCTTCTGTATAATATAGTAGAAGAACCTGGCAGCATCGGATTAGTTAGATGGCTCAGCCTATACCAGCCAGTTCTAGTTACAGGTACGACCTTCACACGTACGGAATTGATGTAAACAAATTGATGAGTAATAAGTTTTTTGATGTGCATTTAAAAATAAGTCCATCATCATCCTCATCATCCTCCTCGCCTTTTCCGAGCTAAGTTGGGATCGGCTTTCAGTCTAACTACGATACGGCCGAACTTTGATATTTTACGTGAAGCGACTGCCATCAGACCACCACAACCCAAGTACTAGACGATATCGAAGTTCTGTAGTTAGACTAGGTTGTCGGACAACTACCCGTAACGAATGCCACAGATGTTTGTATGGCACCCGGGACTGACGGTTTAACGTTCTCTCTGAGGCATGGAGGGGTCTCAATGTGTTAAGAATGGTCACCCATTCTAGGCTGACCTGGCTAGTATTACTTAACTTTGTAATGTGCTAACCTAATCGGATAAAAAAAAAATTAGAGAACTAATAATGTCGGTAAAACATACAATTAAATAAAAATTAATCTTTAAACAAACCAGTACAAGACATTTATGATATCAAACAAAATAAATTAATTTAAATCACATTGTAGTTGTAATAGTTATAATATTATACCAAGGAGTTTAATCAGCCAAAATATTAAGTATGTAAAAAATAACACTATAATATAATAATCATGACAACTGCTATAATTTAGTATTTTTTTTCTTCATGTACACAACTTGTGCATTTTCAAAACAAAGGACGGGAAATAGCTTGTATTAAACAAACTAATATCACAAAAGAAAATGGTTCTAATTACAACCCTTAGTTACGCGACAAAAATACACCAGAGACAACGTACCAGGTAATATTTTACCTTTTGATAAAACTCCACAAACGAAACAGAAAAAACTTTCAAAGACTTAACAATCAACGGACGAGGCTGCCTAGTTGATTGCCTGGGCTTTCACTTTAACGAACTTAAAAAAGAGGGAAAAAAACAAAACAGTGAGGCAAAGGCATCGCAAGTTCTGCCTCCTGATTGTTGGACAACAAGTGAGAAAAAATGGCGGCAGGCGGTCTAAATGAGTTCGAATTATACATGCGTAACGTCTGCTGAATTGAAACAGTGTACAAAAGTTGGCAAAAAAAACCTGCGAAAAAATGTCCTTTGCGAACATTTTGTTTAAACTGAGATCATGGTTAAGTAAGCTAAGCTTTTTTGAATTTTTCAGAACGTATCAATTTTAAGTTATTTATAAGTATTTTATTTTGATAAGTACGGTTACAAATTGTTTTACCAATCGGCAGGTGGTATATTTTAACAGCTACCTTAAGACTCATTTTCACGGCGCGGAGTCACCGCAAGCTGTAAATCGACTTTTCGAAAGTGGTCACTTTGTGAAAATGATAGGCGGTTATTCTTTATTATTATTTAGTTGCTTAGAACAGGCAAATGTTTGAAGCGCGCTACACAGCAGGGCTTTAGGGCGTGTGTGGCCACGTGTATGCCTCACACAGACATTTTTGAAATCAGAAAATAATATTAATAAGTATCTAAAAAACGGAAACTCTTTGTCTTTATTCCTACTTATCTGCATATTTACCAAAACCACATTTTTGCTAAATATGCAGATAAGAAAAGCAGAAAATATTTAAAGAAAAGTAGCCAAAGTTAAAAGAATGTTGAAGTTACAATATTGTTACACCTGCATTCCGATCCTTAAAAAAGCGGGAAACCGACGCCATGTTGTGGAAAATATTTTAAAACTTTTTCGTTCTAAAATGTTTCGGTAATATTTTATACCGACATATCTGTCTGTCCATTTGTAAGTTTAGGGATTTTGAACGAAATTTATTAGAAAGATTTTGTGATTCTGAATATACTCGAAAGTATTTTAAAATAATTTGCTTATATTTTACATCACATTATTGAAATATCCTTCCTGTGTTTACTAGTAACCACTGAAGAGTTGCACTATCCACCGCCTGACCCTATCATCAGATCAGCTAGATGCTATAAGATGCCAAATTATAGTATTGTTATCCGAACTACATATATATGAGTATATATGTATGTACTTACCTACATACAAAGTTTGATTTAAATTATCTTTTTAGTTTACATTTTGATCTTCGTGAATTGTGTACCATTTTTTGGGTAACGTTCCTCAAAAGGAAACAAGAAACCCTTATATGATCACTTTGCTGTCCGTCTGTCTGTCTGTCAAGGCCCTTATTTTAGGAAAACGTGGTGGCATCAAGTTGAAATTAATATCAAATACTTATGTCTGCGGTCCCTTGAAGTTGTAAAAAAAATTATCTTCTAAGTCACCGCAATCAAAAGATATGGCCATTAAGCCTTAGATTTTAACAAATTTGAACATTTCACAGGTAAATCAAAACCTATACGGTACTTCCCATTGACCTGGAATCATGAAATTTGGTACGAAGCGAGGTCTGACAGCACAAGTAGTGGAAAAATCCGTAAGGCGTTAATATGTTGTTAAACCACATAAAAAAAAATTGGTTTTGTGATTACAAACTTATATTTTGTGGTTGGAAAGTTGATTTTGTCGTAAATCGATGTAACGAAGAGTATTTTTAGAACTGAAAACTTAAGTTTGTCTTTCGGAAAAGACGGGCAAAAATCATAGAGAATCTATTCCCGATATGATCGTACTATCTACATACAAGTTTGTTTGCTTACGGAACCCTCGATGCCCGAGTCAGACTTACACTTGTCCAGTTTTTAAAAAACTGCTTACTAAGTAGTAAGCCTTTCGCCTGCCCCATCCATTCTAGATACCTTTTTCAGGTCGCCGATCCATGTCTGGCTGGCATCCTACCTCACGTTTTCCGATATCTAGGAAGGATTGGACGTGAAAGTACCAGGTGCTATGGTGCATATTAGAACAGGTCTATCCAGAAGTGGACTGTCACGCTCTGATTGAATTATTGAAGTTAGTAAGAATAATAGGCATTATGAGCTATAATATGAATTTATTCCGATAAGTTTGTGCGCTTACGATATAGTACCTCTATTTTGTATGAACTACTTTTGTTATAAAATGCTCAATTTTGTTTTATACTAACTCCGTGGCAAACAAGCATACGGCTGACCTGATGGTTAGCGGTTACCGTATGGACGCTTGCAATTTAAGAGGATTCGCATGCGCGTTGCCGACCCTTAAAAAACCTTGTGGAGGAACGGGTGTTATGTCAATCCAACACAAAGGGAGGATCCTCCGACCAGGCGAGGTGATCATGCCTGGCGAACCGTGGCTCAACGGTTGATGTTGGGCAGTTGTATATATACTAATTGGCGTGAGAACTCTCACTGCGCGATGCAGGAGTAGTAGTTACTCCGAAGTTCAGCTCGCTAGATGATGGATTATGTTTTTGCTGTATGTCAAAGTCGCCACAACCTCCTTTCTTGAAGAACCTCTAGTCCCAGGAAAACCTCGGCAGGAGTTCATTCCACAGCTAGCGTTCGCGGGAAGAAATTCCTTTGGAACCGCCACAATTAATCCTTATTTTCTTACTTACTAATATTCAAAATGCGAAAGTAACTCTGTCTGTCTGTCGACTTTTCACGCCATAACTACTGAATCGATTTAAATGAAATTTGGTGCACAGATAGTCTAAAGCCTGAGAAAGAACATAGGCTACTTTTTAATGCGAAAAAAGGGGTATAAGGGGTTGAAAGGATGGGAAAAAAAGTTCTATGGAAGTATTGTCAATTTTAGCCTAAATAATTAAAAATTCTACGTATTCTATAATTCTATTCTTCTTTCTATTAAGACACTATTCCACGCGGACGAAGTCGCGGGTACAGCTAGTTGATATATAATGACGCCTTCCTTCGCTCCCGTAACATTAATCGTACTAAAATGGACCCTGCAAAATGGGTCTAGGTTTTATGCCAAATGCTTTTGTTTTAGTAACAGCTTTGTTTTAAGCAAACTTTTAAAAAGTTTCTTTAATGTTCTCCTTCGTTTGGAATTCTTCAGATTAAGCAAATCAACCGCATTCTAATGTACCAAAAATAATTAATACAATAACAAAACTTGATGAGAATTTCGGTAAAGTGGATTTGGAAATAGGGAGGACAGTTATAAACAAAAAATAATGAAAGCAGAGGGAAGCACAATAAATAAATAGGCGGGGAGGAATAAAGTAATTTGTCTTTGCCTGCCTCACAGTTCGAGTAACCGCCCAAAGTAGCGACTTGAGCAATAATCGCAAAACAGAGCTAGTGTGAATAGGACTCGCGACACGAGCGTTCTGTACAGACTTAATAAAATACATTATTTATAATGTGACTAGCAACCTGTTCCAGCTTCGCACGGGTGGCAAAGCATTTATATATTGTTTTTTCCAACATCTTCATCATCATCATATTTCAGCCATTTTACACGAAACCTTAATGAATTATACACCTAAACCTTCCCCATGAATCACTTCGTCTATTGGTGAAAACCGTATGAAAAGCCGTTCGGTAGTTATTGAGTTTATTGCGAACAGACAGACGTGGCGGGGGATTTTGTTTTATAAGATGTATTGATTATATATGACTATTGCTTTAACGAAAGCGTATGTAAATCTCATTTTAGGATAAAACAACTGCTTATGTGCAAATTTTGTATATTTATCCTACTAATATTATAAACGTGAAAGTTTGTGAGGATGTATGGATGTTTGTTACTCTTTCACGCCAAAACTACTGAACCGATTGCGATGAAACTTGGTATGTAGATAGCTGGAGACATGGATTACATATAGGCTACTTTTTATTCCGATATTCCCACGGGATGAGGACTTACGCGGGTGAAACCGCGGGGCGCTGCTAGTAGTTTATATATAGGCAAATTAGGAGTTTTTGTAGTAGTTGTAGTGTAATACCATTTTTTTAAAAACACTTTTGATTTGGTTTCTAGTTCACATGTGATTGCTTTAACTTACAAATTTGATTTTGTTACGTAACAAGTTGATTTATTTCGTATTCATTATTTTCTTTTCTTTCTTTCTTTCTTTCAAGTGATGTTTTTGGTGTTTTTATGTTCTGCGATTTCTTTCAACGTAGGTAGCTTCGGAATAAGGTGGGGAGATTGTTGTTGTTGTAACCAATCACTGCATTGATATTATTATAGTCCGACAATAATCTTTTGCCGCGTGGCCAAAGACGCAAGTTTGCAGCTGCCATGTCACCAGTCTCGAAACCACTGATATAAACTATGAAAATCACTAACTAACAGTAACTGCCAAGTTGTTCGTACCTCTGTTCGCACTCAATGCAATCGTTCTAAACATATTCCTACCCTTTTATAATCCCACAATTTGTTAATATTTATCCATCGACCAATAGTATTGCGTTACCGGTATAACCAGTCAAAATAATATCTATTAACTTATTTTTATTAAATAGTGAACTGTGTTATCATCTACTATAGTTTGTCCCTATTTTTAATAAAATAAATAAGAGTTTTTAATGTGGCGACAACAAATGGCTTTGCCTTTCACTTGAAATATTTACGGTTTCCTTTTTCTGAAATCCTCTTGTTACTATTAATGTTTTTATTACCTATTATTATTTCTTAGGAGAATGTATTTCCAAACAATAAGGGTAGGAAGATGATTAAAACTTATTTACCTTTAAAAAAAACATTCGAATTTCGCGCTCTCCAAATGTCAAATCAAAAAGTATATGAACAGATGCATGACGTATCATTAAAAGTATTGATATTTTATTAACTGGTAACATAAGTCACACTCAGGCCACCCTCCCAAGTGATGTCCTACAAAAAAGTACAATGTTCTTAGTTTGCCGAGTCGTCCCACCGGTAACAAATGATTCCATCCATTGTGAAAATATTAATTAATTCCTTTAGACAAAAATACGCTGCTCAGTCCCAGAATAAAACGAACACATCCCGTTGTTTGCTCAAATTAACTCAGAATTATTATAAACATTTGATTAATGTCAAATTCGTAAACATTTTGCGGTTAATTTTTTGTAGTTTGTATTTTACATTGATGCGCAGTTACCATAAAACAAAATAACCATTATAATGGAAGTTGAAACTGCTTAGATATATTTTATAACTATATATTTATCGCAAAAAAATTGTTTTTATTAAATAAGTATATATGGTTGTATTCACGTGTGTATATCGCGGATCCCTGACTGTTTTCGGACCCTACGTAATACAGTAACAACACCGTAACACACATAGAAACGGTAAAGCAACCGGTAAAAGAACCGGTGGTGATGTCGCCAATTCTGTGTGACGCCTGATTCCGTTCTTTCATTCTAAAAAAAATATATTCTGTTAAAAAAACTTGATTGAAAGTTAAAAACCGAACCAGTGCGAATCTAACTCGCACAGCGAGGGTTCCGTACGCAGACAAACTTGTACGTAGATGGTATATAGTCCATCCGTCTTTTTCGAAGAACAAACTTACGCCATAACTACTGAATTATTACATTGCGGTTGCGATGTACGACAAAGTCAGCCATCCAACCGCAAAATATAAGGTCGTAATCACAAAAACTATTTTTTATGTGATATAACAACAAATTAACGTCTTTCGGATCCTTTACTTGTGCTGTCAGCTGTCAGACCTTGCTTCTTACCAAATTTCATGATTCTAGGTCAATTTGAAGTACCCAAAAGTATAAGTAAAGTGTAAGTAAAGTATAGGTTTTGATTTACCTGCGAAATGTTCAAATTTGGTAAAATTGGCTTAATGGCCGCATCTCTTGATTGCGTTGACTAAGAAGCTTGATTGTTTCATGGTTTCACAGCTGCAAGGGACCGCAGACATAAATATTTGATATTAGTTTCAACTTGATGCCTTCACGTTTTCCTAAAAAAAAAGGTCTTGACAGACAGACGGACAGCAAAGTGATCATATAAGGGTTCCTTGTTTTCTTTTGAGGAACGTAACCCCAAAAATGGAACACAATACTTGAAGATCAACATATTTCTACAGTGTCACCACACAGTGCAAGTAAGCCCGTTAATTTCATTATCCAACTGTGATTACAGTACAACCATCTTAACACGAGCTACTCTACACCCTACAAACATTAATTAAGACCCTTAGGTAGTAATTAACTCACCGGCCGTTGCGGCACAACTCGTTAGCAATCAAATGCTTCTAAACTTGGCTAGACGCGTTTAGGCCGCTAGCTTAGCCAAACTATTTGAGGCATCAATTAGTCGATGGATTGGATTCGATAATTGGAATCGGCTTAAACATAGACTATATGGGCTAAAATGTGTTATGTTTATCTCGTGCTCTAGTGTGTCCAGGACTTAGTCATGCTTAAGGCATATAATGAATACAATGTACATCATCTTCTTATGTTCGCGAAGAAACCGGCTCAAGCAAAATCGCGCATTAACATAAATCCTACCAATATTACAAACGTGAAAGTTTGTGAGGATGTATGGATATCCTCACAAACTTTTTTTGCTCTTTCATGCAAAAACTACTAAACCAATTGCGATGAAACTTGGTTTGTAGATAGCTGGACAGGTATGTACTGTTCCCGTTGGATCAATTTCACCAAAATCTCCACGCGAACGAAGTTGCGGTCAATTCGAACTCGGGCGGCGAGAGAAGTAAGATGGTGCTTCCAATTTATAAGGTTATCAATGTAGACGCCGAAATCTACTTATTGTGGAGCAGCTACAATAGGACGGTGCGGCATTTGCAGAACAATCGGTATTGTGGACTTTGAGGGTAAAATTTGTCAAGGATGGTTGTGTGGTAACCGTTAAACTGAAAGTTACTTTTCTAAGTGCTTCCTTAGTTCTAGCATACACTTCGGACCAATCCTTACCGTGGATAAGCAGAGTGGTGTAATCCGCATAAACAAAAATATCACGCGAGGGTAGTGGGAGATTGCATAAGGTTCGCATATAATAGAAATATATATACCAATTAATATATTTGGTATTAATTTTAACTTGATGCGTCCACGGGTTCCTGAGGAAAGAGTCTTGGCAGGCAGACAAACAGACAGACAGACGGACAACAAAGTGATCCTACAAGGGTTCCTTTTTTTCCTTTTGACGAACGGAACCCTAAAAACCAACGTCTTTCATATAATTAATTCTTAACATCTGTTAAGAACTTCCAGGGTCTAAGCCCCCTTAATCGGCCCTGTCGTAAAATCTGCTCTTAGCTGACGTCTCCTACTCATTAACTACCTTCCTGCTAAATTTCATCTTCACCGGTCAAGTAGTTTTCCCATTTCCTTCAATCTTCCCCCTCTTACCCCGTCTCCCTACTTTCCCCCCTCCCACTCTGCCCTCCCCCCTTCTTCTACTCCCACCTTAAAGGCCGGTAACGCACTTGTGACTCGCGAGTTGCAGGTGCCCATGGGCGGAGGTAGTCACATATCATCAGGTGACTCGTCTGCTTGTTTGCCCGTCATCAGATAAAAAAAATCCTTATTAATCTGTAGATAATTGAGTGAGTATGCTTTCGCTTATACGTGGGGTACACTGAAAGTTTTGTGTAACTTATTAATAAAACAACTTACATGTAAAATAATATATTTACTGCTTTTCGAAGTATTCTCCATTACATTTTAAACACTTTTTTTATTCAGTCAAAAACATTTTTGAAAACATGAGGACCATTGGTGTAAGAGTATGTTTTTCACGTGCTAATTGAAAGCTATCACGGCCTCTTCCGGCCCCGTAAATGTCATACCTCTCATCAAATCATAATTTTTTTCATAATTTTTTGGGAAAATAAAGAAATCGCATGGTGCCAGGTCTGAACTATGTGCCGGATGGGTCACTAGCTCTACCTTTCAAACCCAAAAATTACTTTGTCTTGTTCGCGGTGTGGGCCGAAGCATTGTCATGATGCAATAGGTCTTCTGGTAACTTCTTGGTCGTTTTTCCCTAACTTTTTCAAAGATACTGGGCAAACAAATTGTGGTGTACAACTCAGCGTTAACTGTCTTTTCTTCTTCAAGTGAGATCGTGCAAACAGGACCCCAGAAAAAAAACGCAATAAATTTTTTGCCCAGGTTTCAAAGTTTTTTAAATTTTAAATGTTGATGGAAGATTTTTTGAATTTGGTTCATACCAATCCCCAAATGTCCTCGAATCTTCTTATAGGTGATACGCCAGTTTTCTTCAATTAGTTGACAGTAGCCAGATTTTCCTCAGTGATTGCAGTTAAAAGCTGACCTTCACGAATTTCATCATGGAGAGAAACACGGCTATGATCAAATTCTGCGTACCAACGCCTTACGGTGGTCAAATGAGGTGCTTCCCTCCCAAAAGCATTTTGAAGACGAGCAGTGCAGTCTTGCGGAGTCAGTGAACTTTTAAAATCATAAAAAATCATCAACCTATAATCTATTCGCGTTAATTCCATTTTTGCTACGGACGACGAATCACAAGTTGAAGTGTGATTTTTTTTTTAAATCAATAGAAATTCTTATGTTTAAAAACATATAACATTAACACATTCGATATTCAAACATTTATGAGCGGCCAGGAGCGCACAACTTTCAGTGTGCCCTATGTATAACATAACGAAACTTCAGGCGGGGTCGAATTTCGTCCATAATTCATTAACGTTTGAACGTCTTGTTTTATTTCATTGGCCAGTATAATTTGAACTGTCGTTGTATAGAACTTCCGTACCATGAAGACGATGTATATAAACATATATATACTAAATAAAACAAAAGGAAATTGGTTGACAAACATACGAGAAAATTGTTCATAACTGTCCGTTTACAAGATAATATGACCGTTTGAATTTGTCTAAAGTTAAAGATGTAGGTACTTACATATTTTTTTTGAACTATTCAATTTGAGAGAGAAAAGAAGAAAGAAAAAAACATTTATTTCGGCACAATGAGACAATCTTACACATAAAAATACAAGGAGAAAATAAAGTACCGAAAGGGGATCCAGTTCAGCATGCCTGGTACGCATAGGTACCAGAGCGCTGGTTTTCAACTGGACCCCAGTGGCAAGCAGGTGTGTACGATACACGCAAATAACAATGTGTTTTTTTTTCTGTGTCGGAAAAGGTATCATAATATACTTATACAAATACATATATGTGTACATATACATTATAAACATAAACATTATATTATATAATATACCTACATAGAAAACAAATATCATTTATACCCAACATACATAAATAGGATGATTATCTAATGATTACATAAAAGAAGAAGGAAATAGCTTTACTAAGTTAGCATCGCACATCGCCGCGCTGCTGGTTGCGAGGACCGGCGGCTGTTGTTTACTAACCATAGAACACTGATAACCTAGTCGTTACTAACAGTCTGGCTCCCGCTATCGCAACGTACAGCCGAACAGCGAACGAGCGAGAGAGATACCACAACATATTCAAAGTAGAAGGAAGGAAATAAGACAGTACATGACGCTCGCTGGCACTGTGACCATCTGTGACACATTGTTTGAATGTTCAATTGAGAAAATCCATAAAGACCAACTAAAAAAAAAAACATCGAAGTTAGTTTTTTTGGACTTTCTTAGTAGCGGAATGAAAAATTACAAAATAAAAAAAAATGTAAGATTTAGAATCTTTACCTTTACACATTCCACCTACTTTTATGAGAAACGGAGTCAAAAATACCTGGAAATTCAAACGGTCATTCAAAAATTCTTATTGGAACTGCATGCCAGGGCCCTTTCATGCCGCGTTCCAATAAACAAAAACGATTCGTTTTGCTTACGGACGGTATAAATTTCGTTGAATTTTCCAACGAAAATTCTACCGTCCGTAAGCAAAACGAATCGTTTATTATTTATTGGAACGCGGCATCAATGATTTAAGTGTTCCTTTTTTAAATACATCCTGTTTAAGTTGAGACACCTCACACACGGCCGTCTGATCCCACACTAGGCAGAGCATAAACTTACTTACCTATTTATAAGAATATTAATACGTAAAGATAATTCTTTGTACCCCTTGTTATAAAAATTTCGGCAACGCATTAACGTGTAATTTGGAATAATTACAATTTATTTAAGTGCAGAAAGCTATAATTTTTAAACAATAAAAATTACGTGAAAACGGCTACATTAAGTTCACACGTCCAGTATGTGTTGACCTGTTATGGTACGTAAGTCGATACAATGACAGCTTAAGTTATACTGGAGATCTCTAGTATTACTAAATACATACATATTATAGATAAATTACACCCAAACAGAACAAATGATCTGCTCATCACACAATTATTTGTCCTGGGTGGGACTCGAACCATCGACTTCTGGCTCAGCAGTCAGCATCACTAGACCAATAGGCTAGTCAAAATGCTGTAAGATATGTCTATAAAACCATTGGATGACGGACGAACCGTCATATTTTTGCACGTGGCGACACAGTCTGGCGCCCATTACCTACTATTCTAGCAAATAGTGTTCTGTAAAATATTTATTATAAGGAAATAAAACGACAAAATACTTAATATTATTGTATTTTATAAATATATTTGATCACTTGTAAAATAAAACATATCTAATTATATCTTATCATTAAAATAATAGTCTGTCCGTGTTGTCTGTTCTTTCTTATATATAATATACAAATAGGCAATAAAATTATCACGAAAATTATTATACATATATTATATCCCAAATGATGATAAACCATTTTAATAAATAAATTATTCTTAATTATAGGCTTCAGTTTTGCGGTGTGAATACATTGCGTCGCCTATTTATCGTCTTAATTATAGGCTTCAGTTTTGTAGTGTGAATACATTGCGTCGAATATTTATCGTAACTTACGAAATAAGTTTTCATTGTCTGTATATACGCCTTAGACTATTAAATTAATCACTACATATTATAAAACAAAGTCCCCCGCCTGTTGGTAAGTCACTACCGGCTCCCATGGGCACCTGGCACTCAAGTGTCACAAGTGCGAGCCGGCCTTTGAGGTGGAAGTAGGGGAAAGGGGGGAGGACTGTCAAGGCCTCCGGTTACCTCACTCACTCGGCGAAACACAATGCAAGCATTGCTTCACTGCCGGTTTTCTGTGAGGTCGTGGTATCACACCTGTCGTGCCGGCCATTACGTGCTAAAGTATGGCTCTCCAACTTGAGCCGTGATAGTTTGAGAGTACATTTTAAACTGAAAGTGATTGCTATATAAGATGGCACAAATGTAATTTCGCCGCCTGAGGTCGGTAACACTTAAATATATTCTTGCTGCATTACACGGTGTTGAAAATTTCGAAAACAAACAGACCTGTGGCTTGTCCATATTTTGTAAATCGTCTAGAAATAGACTATACTATATGTAATAAAAAAAGCATTACAATACATAATGTATACATATAAAAATAATTTAAAGAGTTTAAATACAATCCACGACAGTTATTCACATTTTAGGATTTGTTTATGCTTATCCGTTGTATCAGAATCTGTATTACAATACAATACAATACAATACTCTTTATTGTACACCATGAGGAACATTTCAAAATATTTACAAAGACAAAAAAGAAAATGGTACAAACGGCGGTCTTATCGCTAGTTGCGATTTCTTACAGACAACCTTTAGATGGACAGATGCAATGGAGTTATGTATAGAGCAGTTAACAGGTGTACGACTGTATCCTGTTGTTTATAAGGTACTTTAGTATGCCTTTTTGTGTTACAACGTAATATGTTTAATGTAGTAATAATCTGAATAAATATTTTATTTCTTTCAACAAGATACGGACAGACTATCCAGGTATTCCAGGTACGTGTATATTTAAGGTAAATTTTCAAGTTCGTGAGGTAGTGGGATGCTCTTCATGATTGCGAACCGTTTGAGCGCGTCGTACTTGCCCCTGAGAGCGTCGATCTCTTCACGAAGGCGGTTGTTTTCGTCTTGCATCAGTTCCATGTCGTGCCATTCCTGTAATTGCAGGTAACAAAATAGAGATGTCGTTACTTGTTCTTGTTTTAAATATATAATTCTTTGGAGATGTTTTATAGTATTTGTAAATTTAGGTACAAAATAGAGATGGCGTTAGTGTTAAAGTTGTAGAAAATAGATGGCGTTAGTGTCATGTTGTGAAGTCGTAGATGTCGTCATGGCTTATTATTTTTTATGAGATATTATTCGTACATGTCAATCTCATACTGAGAGGAAGAGACAGTTTATAAACAGGGCTGATATTGATTATGAACTGTTACTAGTAGAGATTCATAACCCTTTACAATATTCCACATACTGTTTCAATATCCACAAACATTTGTAATTTATTTAATGAAACTAAAGGGCCCTACTTAACCAATCCCGAACGCCTGCGAATTTTTGAAGTGTTGTAGGGAAAACATTTTTGTAGTATCTGCTGATGATATACATATTGTTGCATACCCACTTCGTTGTGTCGCGGTCAGCTTGCGCTATTTACTTTATTTACCGGGCATTTTTTAAATTTAACATGCCATAGAGTGGTTGTACAAGAAGAGCACTACAATATGTATCTGTAATCTCAACTGAGTATTAATATCAGAAAGACAGCTTCTTCCACAGTGTGGGGAAGGTCACACACTTGTAAGTTAATTTTTTGCAACCGGCGATAACTACCTACCACGATATCAACGGCTTTAGCCAAATATAACCAACCTGACTTTTTTCAGTTTCCAATTCATCTTTCTGTTCTATTCGTTTGATGCGACACGAGGCTGCGTAGCCTCGGTTCTTGAGCGTCCGACGGCGCTGTTTCATCCTGAAATTACAGATGTATTGCTATATTTAAATAAAATAACTTCGAAAATATTACATAGTCTGTAGATTGCCTCTTTCATCCGTCGGGTCGAGACCCGATTCGTGCTTCGCCAACATGTTACAATCAGAGCGAGCTATGTTGGCTAAGCACGCGAGCTTTGTTCATGTATGAAATTGTAGTAAGAACCAATAGTGATCATAAAGTTTTATTTGGTAAGTGTGAGGCAGAAATGTGTGTGAAAACTAATAGTGGAAAGTGTTAAAATTAATTATCAACCATCCAAATATTTAATTTATATACTTCAGGAAACAGACAGCACTTATCAGAATGATAACGGAATTACTAACTAAAATTTGTCAAAGGTAGAAGCAACTTCAAGAGGAGCCGCTCGAGTAGTCACAAATGGCTACACAACTCACTCCAACAGATTTACTATAAATCTTTTGGATTCTGGCAACTATTAGAGTCACTAGAATTAGCAATGCACATGTCATACGGGTTCTTGTGGACATTTATGCTAATTTGCCATCTTAGTTGTATTAATAACAGAAAAATAATTTACCCAGGATTTTTTTATCCATAAGGTACTTATTTATACCCAAGGTTCTTTAAGAGGCTGTTGAAAGGCATTACTTGAGGCCTTCAAACTGAGAACCACCATTTTAGTCTTCAATCTTTGGACCTTAATTTAGCTTACTTTCACCGGGCCAGGTCCACTCCGCAGAGTAGGTATAAAGCTACAAGTACATGGCGAGGCCGACTGAACGTGCCAAAATTCAGTGGGCTGGCACATAACTGACTGGTAGTTAAATATTCAGATTAATGATTTCTTTAAAAAAGACAACCCTAACGTCGCGGCGTCGTCCAAACCGATAAGAGTTACGCGATAGAAAGAGAGGTAACTTCTTGGTGAATATAACTGTAGGTAATTAGCGCTGTGCGACCTAAATTGCGACTTTATTGTGTCGGAACAAAAGTCGCTATTTATTTAAATGATTTGTTGGAGTGAGATTTCTGTACTTGTACTATTATGTATTCTGTGCTATCACATGGGTTGGAGGCCTACTGACGCTTAACTTATAATCAACAATTACCTGACAATTTGATCTCTTGTGAGGCCCCTCATCTTGAGCTGCCGGTTTAGATCTCTTACGGAGATTGAGACCAGCTCATCATCACTGATCTCAGCGCAAGGAGTTGGCGACAAAGGGGGCTGGAAATAATACAATTGAATTTTAACACTGACGCAATACAATATGTGGTTTAGTAACATTGATATAAAGATAGGCGAGTAAAAAATGGATATATATTCAGCCGGTGTCATGAAACTCATCTCCCTTATTGTCATCCTAACTGATATAATGAAAATACAAATGTGAGTTTGTTTGTTTATTACACTTTCTCACTTTAACTACTCAATTATTATCCAACTTTCTATTATTATGAAGTTCTTTTAGATTCTGTTGAAAAAATTAACTTACCTTATATTTTTCTGACATGGGTATGAGTAACAATGCTAAGGGAATAATTGAGATATTAAGGTAGGTTCTATAGCCTTTTAATGTTCGCTATGAAATTCTTAGGAGGAAGGAAGTACCTCTAATTAAAAATACTACCCGTGATTTAGTTAGTAGTAGATTTAGTGAATATAGATTTTGTCAATCAATTCAAGTATCCCTCTTTAAAAGGACTCATATGGTGCATTTGACATATTAAAGTGTCAGACAGAAAAACTAAATTTACTGAAATTATTAGAAAAAGATTGACCGCTTCAGATGATATTCAGAAATTGGGATCTGTGCGATTATCCACCTTTACCAAAAACCACAAAGCATACCTGGTCAATATAATCAATCAATCAAACATTTATTTTTGTAAACATAGGTCACAAAGGTTTTAATAATAAGTACAGTTATTTATGTTTCTCTATGTTTTGCCAATTAATGGCGTACAAAATTTATGTTACTTAAATAAAATAAAATAAATAAAAATAAAAACAGCTTTTATTTACTCCAACCATATTTCCAGCATATAACTTTAAGTTCTAATTAATTTTAACTATCTAAATCGTCAGGTTGACCTCCGACCTAGGCCTCCTCAAGATCCCTCCATTTGGGTCTTTCAAGAGCAAAGCTCCTTCACCCCTTAGGCAGATCATCCTCCCCTCGATTTACTGGCCTTCCTCTTGATCTCTTTCCATTTCTTGGCTTATCTTACTTAGCGAACTTAAAACTAAATTATGTACTAACAAAAATCGCACCCAGAAAGAGACACCCAGACTTCCAAACAATATTCTTGAACAGTGTAATAGGTCTACCAAAACATCACCTCAAGTAGAAATACCTTGATATATAATTATTGGTGTACAGACAAATAGGAAAATAATTTAAGTTCCGATATGTCTCAGTTTGATCATTGTTATATTCGTGAAGCCAGAGTATATCTCCATTCAAATTATTTCCAGTATAAAAATCTAAATGTTAGTTTTGCTAATAATAGAATTGTTTTATTATATGAGCAATATGTTCGATTTCGACAGTCGTATTATTATCTGTGTGGAAGTACCCCGGACATTACCCTTTAAAAAAATTCTTGATGATCGGTTAAACAGATAAGGTGTGCAAGAATAACAAGCAAATAATGAAACAACACTTTCGCATTTATAATATTAGACAGGGCATTTAAGATTAACCAAGCTGGCAATTTGTTGGCAAGACCCAAAATGAATCTTCTTTCTTTGTATTGTTGTTGTCTCTTTAGTTATAAAATATCTCTGAGTTCAGGGTGCCTCTTGGCAAAGGCCTCCTCTAACAATTTCCATTGTACTCTGTCTCTAGCAACCCTTCTCCATTTTGGGCCTGCCGTCAGTTTTAGTTCATCTTCCCATCTCTTGCTTTGTCCTCCTCTGTTCCTTCTCCCATCTCTAGGGTACCAGTCTGTTATGACGTTGCTCAACTTCTCTTGTGTACTGCACAGCATGTGCCCAGTCCATCTCCACTTCAAACTATCTATTCTAGTAAGTACGTCTGTGACTTTTGTCTTACTTCTTATGACGGTGTTTCGTATCTTATCTTGTTTCTTAATACCTATCATACTTCGTTCCATAGCTCTTTGGCAGTGTTCCAGCATGTTTCTGTGATAATTTGTTTATTAACGCTTTAAGTTGCAGTCTTGTATAGTACTGAATCAGGCAGTACTATTTCTCACATTCATCCATCCGTTTCTATCCAACCAATAACAGGCCAAGGTGGCAAAGGAAATTTTAATCTCCTATTGAAAAATTATTACAATCTGCACGTTTTAAGAAAGAAGATTGGTTCATTCACAAATATCGCTTAAGTAGCAAGTGGTAACCTTGAATTAACTTACCATGATTGATTTCCTTCCCCCTAACTCCTTCATATCATGAGGCATATTATGTTTTTGATGAAACTTCTAGAATAACGGGATACCCCGCTATAACCCAAATTCTGCTTTACTTTGCACTTATAGTTTAGTTTACAGTAACAGCAATAAAACTTTTTAACTAAACAGTATTAAAAATGTTAAAACCAAAGGATTTTTAAGACTATTTACATACACATTAAAATGAGTAAACAATAGAGCAGTGACAAGCAGTCAAGCAAATTTATACAAGATCTTCGCAGAAAAATAATTGTCTAGTGTTGGCCATGTGTTGTTAAGTTTGGCAATTTGGTAAAGAGTTCTTATTTAAAATAAAATCATACATACCCATAACAACATGCATTATTATTTATTATTGATGTACATTGTGCTGTTTTTACTTTTGTATGAAATTTAAACTTTTAACAATATTCAAAACTCTTCAAAATGATATAATAATTAGATATTTAATAAAATAAAAAAATAGGATTTTTCGTATGTTACCTTTTCCTAGAAACTAAAAACGATGTATATCGTTTTCTTCTTTTTAGTCTGTGGTTGATTGACGACTTCGTAGTTCGTAAAGGAGGAAAAAGCCAGTAGGTGCATTTAATTATCGTTTTAAAGTTTTATAACAGTGCAAAATGGCTAAAAGAAAGAATAAACCGTTAATAGATTCCGACTCCAGCAGTGAGTGTTCTGATATGGACTCTGTAAGTCAATTTTCGATTAAAAACCTTAGGTTATATATTCACGTCTGTACGTAACGATTTGACGGCATTCTGCAATTATTTGACTGCGTAAATAGGCCAAGATCAATGTTCCTTCGTTCTAATTTGATCTTTTGTGCATAATATATAGTACAAATGTATTAAGCACGTTTTCTCATTTCACAACTCAAAAACTAAGACCCATATCTTGTTCTTAGAAATCATCGTTGTTTACGTTACAGTATTATTTAAATGGCCTCTGTAGCGTGAGTCATGTAAAAATGATGAATACCAACATTCCCGCCGTTAACTTCGGCACACTTGACCCAGTAATTTATAATTAAATGGTTATAATTTACTGAACATTAAAGACTGAATGAATAGTAGTAAAGAATTTTAAGAAAGAAATAAACACAGCACTTACTTTAGCTTTAGAACTGTCTATGGTTATATAATTTAAAAATCTAGACTTTCTCTTTTAGGTCTATAGTACTTAGTATGACTTGGTTATAATTTTTCTCATTTAAGTCTTAATTTCTCTTTCCTATCCAACATTCTTTTCTCTTTCCTATCCAACATTCTTTTCTCTTCTACTCCTTCTATTTCTCTGTAATTGGCTCCAAGTCATTACCTGCAGTGTAGTTTTATTTGCACTGACTCTGATGGAAAATCCTACAATTGCTAAGTTAAAATCAGAAACTAAGTGATATATATTATGATATAATTTGGTGATGAGTTTTTTTAAATGTGTGGCGACCGCCATGGGTCGTCACCCCACCGGGGCAGTAGGGCGGTACGTCGGACTCAAACCAACTAAAACTATGTGTTCCATCACAGTTCTTATTGCAAGGGCAATCCCTGTGAATCTCGGCAACATTATTAACCCTACACACACATATTTCATGCCTTAGTATCGAAGTTCTGTAGTTAGACTAGAATGTCGGACTTTTTAGGGCTCCAACTACCTGTAACAAATGCCACAGATGTTCGTATGGCATCCGGGACCAATGGCTTAATGGACTCTCCAAGGCATGGAGGGGTCTCAATATGTTAAGAATGGTCACCCAGCCCGAGACTAATCTGGCAAGTGTTACTGAACCTTGTAATGTGCTAACCTACTCGGTTACCACTTGGCCATGAGCCCCTTTTTAATCAATGATTTTAAATATAAGGTTGCAATATTACAGCCCTTGAGGTGGAATATTCTTTCACAAAATTCCCCAAATATTTGGTTTCTGAAGGAAACCAAATATTTGGAATGTCTATTGAAATGTCTAAAAGCCAAGTCTTTGATTGTTATAGGTTTTGTCTATGTTTAGCCAGAGCACTTGAACTTAAGGGGTTTCTGCATATTGTAGAAAAAAACTCAATGCAACATGCCTAAAATTGCAAAAATTCATCTTCTATAAGGAGCAGTACTGTATCAGTTTTAAGAACCACACCCAATTCACCACTGAAGTGTACCAACTCGAAACTAAGCATTTAGTCAAGGAGTTAACAAGAACACTAGTAATGTGTGTTACAAGTTAACCCATCCAATGGTCATAATACATAGCTGTGTCTTTGGGTTTGACATGCACTACAGACACACTTGTGGCTGTAACTCAGTTAGAAACAATTTTTATGAAAATTGGGGTCAATTAGGTTATGTTAGAAGGTTATGTGAAAAGTCACAGACACAGGTGTGTATTTAGGACTTTGAAACAGGTTAATAGTAAAAAAAAAATATTTCTGTGTTTTATTTCAAATAGAATCTCTATGACTCCTTAACACATTGTTATATTGTCAGTCATCAGTTCCTCCATCATTAACTCTCAAATATTTGATAGCTCTAGTTATATATTTATTTAACTATGGGAGGGCTACGCTTCGGGCTTCGGCACGTATGGGCCAGCTCTACTTGAGTGATACCAAGGCCTCACAGAAAACTGGCAGTTAACCAATGCTTGTATTGTATTGCCGATTGAGTGAGATTATCGGAGGCCCTAAGCCTTCCAAAGAGTATTAGAATATGAAGATATCAAACCTCCTTTTTTTAAATTAATCATTAAGAACATTATTCTGGGAGAGCCAAGCTTCGGCACGTATGGGCCGTCTCGACCGGAGTTATACCACTGCTTCACACAAAACCAGTGTTTGGCAGTGTTATGTAATAAATTACGAACCTAAGATTTTTGTTTTTGCAGCAATTCCTGAACTTGGCCAAGAAAAAAAAGAAAGCTGATGAATCTCCGCCTCCATCAAAATCCAAAAGTAAATCCTCAGATAGTGAATCTGACTGGGATGATGATGACAATAAGAAAAATAATTGTGAGTTTTCATGTTTTCCACTAACTAACTAACAAACTAACTGTTCTCAGTACTAAAAATTTATGAAAGAGTTCCACAAAGACCTTGTCATCAGACCATCATTATCAAGCTCTAATCTGTTGGACTCGTCAAAACGAATCTTATGAGTCCAAACTCGAGGGCTTTACTAGTAGCCATTAAAGAGTTTTACTATCCATGTCCTGGCACCATCATCAGATTAACTCCAAGAGGCCAAACTATAATGTTGTCAACCAAACTATACATATTGTGTGTAGTAAGTTTGATTTAGGGATGACAATTAGAAGAAAATTTAAATTAACTTCTTCTAATCTAATGTAACCATGTTAAAAATCTGTTTTAATCCTAACCTAAATATATATACTTTTTTTTTGTGGTTGTATAGTGAATAGTGGTTATCTCATACACCTATATATTTTTATTTTATTTATTCACTGCCGTAAATTTTATCAATTAGTGTAAGTTTGACTGTATCTGGTGCAAGTGCAAGAGTGAGGCAAAAAAAATTAGCTTCCATTACTGTTTAGACACATTAAATCTTTCTTCTATCTTCCACTAATGTATAAAAATTTTGTGACATGGTTTTTATGGTCGAACTCCTCCAAAAGGCTCAACCGATTTTATTGAATTTTTTTTGTATATTTGGTAGGTATGAGAATAAGGTGGTCGTAAGTAGTTTTCACCCTCCTGCCCCATCGCACCATTTTTTTATTGTTAAAAAAAAGAAAAAAAAAGGCATTGCAATGCATGCTGGGTGCAGCCAGTAAAATATAATACTATTTTAACACCCATTAAGTAAGTAGTATTTTAAATACTATAGATCAGCTAGAATATGAATTTAGTATTAGATTACCTTCCAATTTAATATTTTATTCTTAATTAATCTCTCTTTGCAGCAAAATCCTCTTCATCATCTGGCTCAGATTCTGAAAGTGATGCCAGAAGCGACACTTCAAAAAAGAAATCTCCTGCCAGGAGTAATAGGAAGTCTTCTTCTGAGCACTCGGAAGATAATAAAAAGAAACCGGAGCCTAAGAAGGCTGAGACTAGACGGAGCACAGACAGTGCAGGGTCTGGAAAAAAGAAGGACACTTACAGTGAACCAGAAGAAGGTAACTTTTTTGTTTCTTTTGAATTTACTTATTTTTAGGGTTCCATTCCTCAAAAGGAAAAAAGGGAACCCTTGTAGGAAGGATCACTTTGTTGTCCGTCCGTCTGTCTGTAAAGACCCTTTTTCTCAGAAACCCGTGGATGCATCAAGTTGAAATTAATACCAAATACTTATGTCCCTTGAAGATGTAAAACAATCAAGTTTGCATATCAACGCAATCAAAAGATATGCCTATTTTTGTCTTAAATTTGAACATTTCGCAGGTAAATCAAAAGCTATAGGATACTTACCATTGACCTGGAATCCTGAAATTTCTTAAGAAGCAAGGTCTGACAGCACAAATAAAGGAATAAATCCGAAAGTCGTTAATTTGCTGTCACGTCACATAAAAAAATAGTTTTTGTAATTTCAAACTTATATTTTGCTGTTGGAAACTGGACTTTGTCGTACATCGATGTATAGGAGATTATTTTTAGAACCGCAAAGTTAATTTGGTCTTTCGGAAAAGACGGGCAAAAATCTTTGAGAAATTATTTTGGCTATGAACGTACTATTTGTTTGCTTACGGAACCCTCGGTGCGCGAGTGACACGCACTTGTCCGGTTTTTGAGGATTGACAACGTAATTATGACAGTGTCCAAAATGTGGTAGATGCATACAGTTATCATATAAAACATGTATTAAATGTAAAAAAATGTATAAATGAAAGAAACACTACAAAGGTAGTCATTATTTTTATGAATATACCTATTATTTGTTGCCAAACTCAGTACTGCTAAACAAATGACCACTGACTGTTATTGAAGATGTGAAGTCACATTAAGATTTACACAAAATCTTAATAAATTATACACCTATACTCAATACTCAACACATTTATTGCGTTCCATAATGTGATACAGATGTCAAGCTTATAATTAGGTTACAATTATGTACCCTGTCGGGCACAGCACAATGTTAGGAGAGGGGAAGAGTTTGTTACAATTATTATTATTAGTGCCTAGACAAAGTTTATCTGATATATTATTGCACACACTCTGATTATATTATATTATTTATATTAAATTTCATTCACACAGGTATATATACATTCAAAGATCATATTAATTTGTTTTTTAATAGTATTTTTAATTTAGTCAATATTATGTTATATTACCTAAACCTTACTCATGAATCACTCTGTCTATTAGTGAAAACCGCATGAAAATCCGACTGACAGACAGACGTGGGGGGCGACTTTGTTTTAAAATATCTAGTGATTTTGTACATTTTGTGAAAATAAATCCATTTACAGGTGAAGTCTCGTCACATTCGTCAGACCATGACTCCATTGATTCAGAAGAAGAATTTGATGATGGGTAAGTTTGTTTCTCATTCATCCTGTCCATATTTATATCACTAAGAGAAATACCACGTTAGGTAATTATCGATAGATAAAAAAAAAACGATTAAAAAGGTGAAATGGTGATTGGGTACAAAGAATTGTCCCTATCACCAGAATATGACCAGAAGCATAACCAAGTTTCGGACCCGATGGGGGCCCTTTTTCAAAGACATGAAACTAGTCAGGTATCCCCGAAAAACACAATACTGCTTCTATCGTGGGAGAGCCATGCTTTGGCACGTATGGGCCCGCAGAAAATCGGCGTGAAGCAATGATTTTGTTGTGTTTCGCCGAGTTTGTGGAGTTACCGGAGAACCTAACTTCTCTTCCCTTACTCCCACCTCAAAGGTCGGCAACGCACTTGTGGCTCTTAAGTTGCAGGTGTTCATTGGCGGCGGTAATCACTTACCATCAGGTGACCTGTCTGGTCGTAAGCCATAAAAAATATAATATATAGTTGCATATGAAACTTATATTAATACTTTTTCTATATATCTTACCTTGTGCTGATTGATTTCCTTTTTTTTGTAAGGTACGATGAAAACCTCATGGGGGATGAAGAGGACAGGGCACGTTTAGCTGCCATGTCAGAGAAAGAAAGAGAACAAGAGATCTTCAAGCGTATAGAGAGGAGAGACCTTATGAAAACTAGGTAAGTTCTTTTTCAACCGTCACTCGTTCACCGCAGTTTCACCTGCGTTTATTGTCACTGCTCCGCTTGTAAGGGTCGTAAGCGGGATGTTACATAGCCTATAATTTTCCTCAATAACCACTCTATCCAATAGAAAAATAATTATTCAAATCTGACTGATAGTTTTAGAGATTAGCGCGTTTAAATAAACAATCAAACAAAAAACTCTTCATCTTCATTATTGTTACGAGTTGAGATGCGGGATTACCAAAATAGACACAATTTATTTTAATAATTCTCACTATATCAATTATCACAATTTCCTAACTTAACTCACTTATCTCACCTGTTCATCGCTCAATTAAAACTCGAATAATATTGCAATGCAACTGCACTTTTTCAGATCCCACTGAACTCTGTGACATATTTAACAATTATTACATTTCTCTAACCAATACACATACGCACACCACTAACCAAATCTGCACATCCAGTTTACCTCAAAATGCTAAAAGTATTTTCTTGACATTAGTAGATGAGTTTGAAATACACAAAATAATCTCAAACCTAAAAGATACTAAATCCACGGGTTATGACGACATATGCACTAAAGTGTTAAAAAAGTGTGCGTTAAGTTTAATAGCCCCACTTACACACATTATTAACCTGTCATTATCAGAGGGAAAAATTCCGGAACGCCTTAAAATGTCAGTGGTTAAGTAGTAACTTGTAGAAAAAAGGGGAAAGAACAAATATAAATAATTACAGACCCATAACCTTAATTCCAAATTTTGCTAAGATTTTTGAAAAGGTTATATACTCTAAAATAGAAACATTCGTAACATCGTGTGGCATACTTGATAATCAACAATACGGATTTAGGAAATCAAGCTCAACTTCACTCGCGTGCTTCTCATTAGTCAAACAAATTACACAAAACCTTGTTGCTAAATCTAAAATTGCTTGTGTGTTTCTAGACATGACAAAAGCATTCGATTTTGTCTGTCACAAAACACTACCTTTAAAACTACACAATTATGGTATACGAGGAACCGCTAACGACTGGGTAAAAAGCTACTGAGAGAAACGATTGCAGTGTGTTGAAATATCAAAAATCGAACAACACCAACAAAAAACATTTAGATCTGTGACAAGTATCGTCAAAACAACTACGGCGTTCCTCAGGGAAGTCTTCTCTCTCCCCTTCTGTTCTTGCTCTATATAAACGACCTTCCGAAAGCGGTAAATCATGAGTGCATACTTTTCGCCGATGACACAACCTTAATTGTCAAAAGCGAGAACAATAATAGCCTGGAAGTCAAAATTAAGTAAGCAATAAATAATACTAGTACATGGTTAGAACAAAACTACCTAAAAATAAATACAACGAAAACAAACATCATCCAATTTCAAACCTATAAAACTAATTTGACGGATCTTAAAATAATCTATGGAAACAATATAATCAATAACTGCAACGAGTGTGTATTCTTGGGCATCACGGTGGACAAATTTTGCAACTGGAAGCCACATATCGATAAGATCCCCTCTAGAATCGATCGTTTTGTTTTTGTACTAAGAAGAATCAGACAAATTGTCAATATACAAACAGCAATTATCACATATCATGCATATGTATCATCGATACTTCGCTATGGAATTATCATGTGGGGCAATTCAGTGGATGCGGATAAGGCTTTCTAGCCCAAAAAAAATGTATCCGTGCAATGTGTGGGGTTGATAAGCCACTCTTTAAACGACACAAAATTTTACCCTTACCATGTCTTTGTAAAATAACATTCTCATTTATTTAAAAAATTGGGGGATATACCAAACAGCCGAACAAGGCATAAAAATAGACTCGCAAGTCCCAAAGGTAACCCTGTGGGTGTAACACAGGTAACACTATTTAATCATCTGCCAGATTGTATAAAGGAACTAGAAGGATCACTGTTCCATAAAAAATTGTATGAAATCTTAAGTGAAAAAAATTACTATAAGGTTAATGACTATTTGGAAGATAAAATAATCTATGAAATCTAATTTTAATGCATTTTAATATGAAATTATCTAAAATTCTGGTTTATTCAACATTCCTATTGACTACTGACATTCACTTAATATTTAATATAATTTTGTTGACATCTTAATAGAATTAATTAATCTGGTGACATTTTTTTATTCATGTACAGTCATCATAAATTTATGTACCGTATAACCGTTGAGATATATTTCCACGCCATACATGGCAGAATATGTGGCACTTAATATTAATGTAAAACCTATTGACACCATACTCTTAAGGAAATAAAGACTGATTTGATTTGATAAAATCCGAACGTTATTTCATACAGAGTTCGTAACATTTCCTGAAAACTCTAAACCACTAGATTTTTTTAATATAATGTGGGACATTCTATAAATAGTCTCTTAGTACTGTTGATTGTTGAAAGATGGCGTGCATCTCAATTAAGGCGATCGTTACACTTTATGACTTCCTCTAATCGTAAATAGATGGCACTGGACGTCCGTCTCAATTTAGTTCCGTAAAAATATTAGTATAGATTAGAGATATCTTACATAGAGTATATATCTTATAAGCAGTGTTCATGCTGACGTGATACAGCTGCACCCTGCGTTTTTACAATATTTTTTTTTATTTAAGAGACTTCTATCTTTTGCCCTTAGCTTCGCTCCGTGGCAATTACCATATTTGAGGTGTCGTTTATGAATATAGATGGGAAATAGAACGCAAGTTGCGGCTCGCCCGACGTTCAGCGGCGGAGCGGTCGGCCTCCCCCGCGGAGATACAGCGGCGCAGGGAGGCGCGGAGGAGGAGACGGGCACTTCGAGAGCAGAGGCAGAGGGAACGGGAGAGGGAGCGGAAGGAGGCCACAGGTACGTCACTCAGCGGCGGAGCGGTCGGCCTCCCCCGCGGAGATACAGCGGCGCAGGGAGGCGCGGAGGAGGAGACGGGCACTTCGAGAGCAGAGGGAACGGAAGAGGGAGCGGAAGGAGGCCACAGGTACGTCACTCAGCGGCGGAGCGGTCGGCCTCCCCCGCGGAGATACAGCGGCGCAGGGAGGCGCGGAGGAGGAGACGGGCACTTCGAGAGCAGAGGGAGAGGGAGCGGAAGGAGGCCACAGGTACGTCACTCAGCGGCGGAGCGGTCGGCCCCCCCCTGCGGAGATACAGCGGCGCAGGGAGGCGCGGAGGAGGAGACGGGCACTTCGAGAGCAGAGGGAGAGGGAGCGGAAGGAGGCCACAGGTACGTCACTCAGCGGCGGAGCGGTCGGCCTCTCCCGCAGAGATACAGCGGCGCAGGGAGGCGCGGAGGAGGAGACGGACACTTAGAGAGCAGAGGCAGAGAGAACGGGAGAGGGAACGGAGGTCAGGCTTGACTGCATGGATGGGGCGCAATGACCAAAGTAGTCGCCTCTCAGCTGCACCGCGCTGAACCTCGGGGGTTCGATTCCCACACAAGTCTTTGTGTGCTTTGGCCGAGTGAGTGAGATTACCGGAGGCCTCTCCCCCTTTCCCATACTCCCCCTTTATAGGCCGGCAACGCATTTGTGACTCTTGAGTTTCAGGTGTCCATAGGCTGCGGTAGTCACTTAACATCAGGTGACGCGTTTGCTTGTTAAAAAAAATCGAATAGGAATATCAGTTCAATCGCTGCTAATTCAAGTTTGAGTTGAGTCAGTAGGTTCCCTCTATATTCAACTTTACGACCTCTAATTTATTCTACACTAAAATAGTGTATTCAGACCACCATTCTGAGTCGAAAATCTTTTTAGTTAAAAGTGATATCACAATGAAACAGAAAATTTTACCGAAAAAAAATTTAGGAAGACCCTAAAATAATGCCAAAAACTGCAATGTAATCCATTAAACAACATTCGACGGTGCCGTACGTTTAAGGTCATTCACCGTACCGCATAAAAAAAATACCGCGTACATTGCGCATCGCCAAATGAAACTAATGACTATAAATCCTTGATCTCGCATTTTTACGATAAACTGACTTTTGTATTGTGATAAGTATAAACAGAAAGAGGTTTTTGTAAGTTTTTCGTAGCTCAAACTTACACACTGTATATATGAGTTTCTTTATTTTAAATGCCTGAACAGTTTTAGACGTTTGGTATCTTTAAAATCATCACATCATACCAAGTGACACGGAGCTGTAATTGATTAACTGTAAGTGACACTGTAATTTAAAAAAAAAAACAAAAACATTCGGCCTGTATGGCGCGCAATTCCTTTTTTTGGCATGGCAGTAATGTCTTTTTATATTAGTAACTTTTAATAAGTATTTAGTTAGAGTATGTACATAGGAAACACATCGGCATCTAGCCTAGGATTAGAAACAAAATGTGATTTGTGTGAACTCTCATATGTTGCCATTTCAATTATAGCACCATTATAATAATAAAATGTGAATTAACTCTCATATACAGTTGTCATTTCAATTCTAGCATCGCAATGTACACTAACAACAAACATTATAACAGAGGCTGAAGCTGAGAGACCTGAACCAAAAGAGCCGGAAAAAGAAAATGAACAGACGCCTCCAAGTCCTGGAGAAATCATGGACGATCCAAAAGATAATGGTAAGTGTTTTCGTTGGTAAAAGCACAATAGAGATGATGAAAATATTTCGAAACTGCTTTTATTTTATAGCTAGGTTTTTTGTTGAAGCAAAAAAAATATTTAAAAAAAAAACTTAATTAAAAAAAAATGTTACTTTTGAAATTTTCCGCTAAAAACACTTGCATTTGTTACAGTTTGATTACGTAACTAACCGATAAACTGACAGTGTTTGATAGCGTAGTGTAAGTATATACATAGTTAATATTATAATAGCAAATGACAGCTGTCAGCTTGTTTATCGGTTAATGACGTAATGGATTTGCTGGCGTGATGTAGTTGATATTTAAGTTTTTTTTAAGTCAATGTTATTAAATTTGTTTTAGTTGTTTAAATTAAAAATAATATGTTTTCAGATTTTTGGAGAACGTTATTATATCATTTAGTGTCAACATCCTTATTGGGGTGAATCTAAAATTCATGAGCTTCTCTTAAATGTATCATATCATATCAGTGCTCCTCGGATTGTAATAATATGCACAAGCAATATGTGTCCTTAACACAATTTAGTGAACGAATATAGCTATGAATGAAGCCATAAATCCATCTTTGTGTCCGAGATTCTCATGAAAATTTTGGCGATAAGCGTGACCCGCTTCTGCATCTGCGGATGACTAGTGCAGTCTGTTGAGCACTGAGCGACGTTACAGACCCGGAGCGCTCGGCCTCGCCGCTGTTCGGCGCGGCCAAGACGGAGCGCAAGCGCAACGTGGACGACAAGCGCCAGAACGCCATGGCGGCGCTGCGCGCGCAGCGCGACGCCAAGGCCACCAGGGTCCAGCACTTCAAGCTCAAGCGGAAACTAGAGGAGCAGAAGAAGGAGGAACAAGATGTCAGTTTGCATTTTAACACTTCTCGTTACGAAAGCCTAGATTGAAGCTTCGTGGCGCAAAACTTCTGTAGATTAAAAAATATACATATATTTTCCTTAAAAATCGGCAGTGTCGTAATGACTATGGAGGAATGGATAAATGAATGAATAGATGTATAAATGGGTGGATAGATAGTTGGATGAATGTATGGATGGATGAATGTTAACAAAAAAATAAGAAAAACGTATATCACACATCTATTTAAATAAACTATAATAAACGAGTTCAAAAAGTATACGAAAACAGCTACACGCGTCCAGTATATGTTGACCTATCATGGTACGAAAATTATATACAATAACAGTTCAAATTATACTAGTCAACAATATAAAACAAAAAATTTTAAGTTAATTAATTATGGTTACCGGCCGTTAAGGTGGAAGTAAGAGGAAAGACGGGAATAGGGGGTAAGAGAAAAGGGTTAAGGCCTCCGTTTGCATATTTATCCCATAAAAAAGTTATATGTATTTTTCCATTGACAGGATGCGGATACAGAAATTATAGGCGGCTCAAGCAAACAGAGTGTGAAGTTGAAAGCATCAGATATTTATTCTGACGACTCAGGATCAGATTCTGAGGACAATAAATCTACAGGTAATAGTTTTGTACTAGCCGTTTCAATAGCGTTTGTGGTGACTGCTTTTCTCTTAGGGATCATGGCGTGATGGTAAATAGCCTTATAACCTTCTCTACAAAAAATATTTTTATAATTTGATGTTGGTTGTATTATTCATATATTAGTTAGGGCACCTTTCACAGCTGGCGCTATTTTAATTTCGAGTTTTTACAATATTTACCATATTATAATATATACAGGTTGTAAGTGACACCATACCGAATCCTGAAATAGTGTATTCAGACCATCATTCTGAGTCGAAAATCTTTGGAAATTTCTGCCGGATAATTCATAACTGCAATGTGAAACATTTATGCAATCAGCTGCTTGACGGCGCCGTGCGCTGAAGGTCATTCACCGCACCGCACAGTACGCGTGTTGCGTTACACTGCGTAGTTCAAAATCAAACTATTGGCTGTAAATCCTTAATCTCGCATTTTATGATGAACTGACTTTTGCATTGTGATAAGTATCCAATGAAAGACGTTTTTGTAAGTTATTCGCGACGGTGATACTTACACGCTGTATTGCACGAAAAGAACTTCATTTCAACCGGGTGTCCGTAAGACATTCACGCGTTTGTTTTAAATAATACTGCTTTTTTACGAGATTAGTGTGTTTAATGGAAAAAACAAACTCATTCGCTATATTATTATTATTACGTATAGATTCTTAATGAAGCTATATTATTCAATAAAATTAATATATTTTTAACAATTTTCGTGTGCGTTTCTGGAAAGTATTTAGGGCCCAACATGGGACAAGCGAACCTGTCTCTTCGTTTTCAGGTGCCACATATGAGTACAGCCGTACATCTTTAATAACTATGAATACCACTAAAATTCAATTCCTAAACTAAGCGTTTAATGGTAGTTATTATTCTTACTGTCAGGTCGCCGTAGCTCTTCTTCATCTTCCTCATCTGGTGGTGAAGAAGAGGAGAAGGAACGGAAAAGAGAAGAAGTCGAGATCAAATATGCAGACTCGAAGGACCAGATTAATAAACTTAGGCTTAGCAGGTAATCACTCTACGTTACTCAAGGGTTTGAATAATTTATCTCATTTTTAAACTGCAGCTGGAATTAAAACACACTACTTGTTTTGATGTTATATTCCTAGTGGGGGTGGGGGGGGGGGGTCCTAGAGATAATTAAGCAGGTAATGCGGTTTTAGTCAATTTTGCCGTTTTGAGACCATATAAAACTGAACGAATCGTGTTAGAATTAAGTGATATTAATTACCAATATCATCATATTATATTAGTAATTATGATGATGATGAATTACTAATTTAATTTATTTGTCTTTGTTTTCGTAAATTGGCTATAATAATAAAATAAAAATGAAATAATTACAATTGTATTGTTAGTATCCTATTATATGACAAACTAACAAACAACAATATTATACCCAAAAAATATATATATATATACAATCCCCTTTCCATTTTGTAAAAGCAAAAGATCCCTGTGTTCATTTTTAAATGTTAAATTTCAGGTTTAAATTGGAGCGTCTCGTTCACTTGCCGTTCTTCGCGCGAGTTGTCAACGGCTGCTTCGTCAGGATCGGCATAGGAAACAATAATGGCAACCCTGTCTACAGGGTACGTATCTAATACATATTAATATCCTTTTTATGCTATTAATCATGACTATGGGTTGTTAATACGTTATTAATATAAATAATATCTGTTGTCTTGAAACATGACTCATGCGGCGTTACCTCGCTCTGAGGCGTTCTATGACTGACTGGCTCTATGACGTTGTCACATTCAACTATCGTCAGAAAACCGACTTTACAGACAACCGATTTTTTTTACAAAATAATCGAGTTACATAATCATCCATTAAAAGTTGAAATTATAATCACTTCCTTAAACCGAAACAATTGGGTAGGTGCCTATGCTCAAAATAAATTATTTCGCCAAGTATCGCAATAAAATAACTTAAAATACTGTGAAAATTGTCGTCAAGTGTTATTTTAACATTTTAACTTAGATTATAATTGTTAAATTAATATTGAAATAGTAATGATTTGACAATACTAAGGCGTGACGTCACGCCTTAGTATTTCATACAAAAATGTACGGACGCTACCGTTTTGACAGTCATCTACCCTATTGTTCGAAAACGAGTCTGTCGGGTGCGATAAACAAACGCGCATGTTTTATTTTCTCAATGTAGTATCTTTTCCCTCTATCAAAAACGTTCACTATTGCACTGGATAACTTATTACAACTTTTGCATTCCCAGTAAAAAACAAGTCTTTTTATTTCCGATCACGTTATACCAAGGATGTTGGTGGAATTTCCACATTTTATCTAAAAAAATCTGTTTAAAAAAAAAAATTATGGAAGTTGACACGAAAATTCATGTTATTTAGAAATGTGCACTTACACTAGGAAAATAACTTTTTTCAAAATCATTTTTTTCAAGCTGAATCAACTATTTGTGAGTTACAAATAACGCTCCTAAAATGTAACCACACCTTTGTAACTATTTAAAAATCAAATTTTGAAAAGGACACCTTTCATCTAGAAAAAAAGTACTGAACTCGCGGCAAAGGCTAGTAATAAATAAATTATCATGTATTTATACGTCACGCAATCACACAATTACATACCTCGTCGACCAGGTTGCACTGACTCCGTGGCGAGCCTTCCGTCGAGATCGTGAGGTAGAAGGTTCTTCATCCACCCGCACATTTTCGATATTTTTAATATTTTTGTTTCGCCATGTAACATTACATACTAAACTAACAGTGTCCCTATTTTATAAGCAAAGCGATGTGTCCTTATGTTGGTGTTTATCCGACTGCGCATAAATGCGAGGTGGCATGTTTTTTATCACATCATTCCACGCTGTAGATAATTTAAAACCATTTTCTCGATTGAAAGTTTTGTTTTTTTACTAATTTTTTTTTCTAAAAAGAATACCAATAACGTGGGTCACACATTACTAGTATTCTTGTTAGCCCCTCCAGCTAAGCTAAATGCTTTCAATCGCTTCACGTACAATTCTTCAGTAAAAATAATCGCGTTAATTTCCCTATAAATACATAGGAACGCGTAACTTTAAAAGTTAGTAAATAAATGAACAACTACGTTATACTTATATTTTTTGTGCATTGGATATATTACGTACTAAAGTAGGCAACATGCCTACTTCCCTTAACATAATAAATTCATTCATTCATTCGTTCATTCAATCATTCATAATTAACCCTAGTCCTCTAAAGGTGATTGATTTGTTCGCAGGTAGCCGAAATCATAGACGTGTATGAAACAGCAAAAGTATATAATTTAGGCAACACTAGGACAAACAAAGGATTAAAATTACGACACGGCACACAAGACAGAGTGTTTAGATTGGAATTTGTTAGCAATCAGGTAAGTTGACTTGAATGTGAGAGGGCGAGGACTTCCACCCAACTGACCTGCTTGATCTAGCGTACATAGGGCTGCCATCCGTCCGGGTTTCCCCGGATTTGTCCTAGCTTATACGGCGGCCGGCGAGCGTCCGGACGGGGTTTCCAAAAAGTGTACCGGTAAAACCCGGACACTCTGTGTCAGGGGACATTTATAATTGTTAGATGAATAATTAACAAGCTAAAAATTTTAATGGAATCGGCGTTTTTTTTAACATGTCCGGGAAAGAATCTCAATTTCACCCATGTGATTTTTTAAGTTTTTGTCCGGCGTCCGCAATTTAAGTGATGGCAGGCCTAAGCTTACACTACCTTTCCCTTCTCAATATACTACAAACATTCCCATCTTTAATTCCCAAAGTACCCAGTTGACAGCAATAGGCTTGGCTATTACGTGAGTTCAACCAAATTTTAGTTGGCAAAATGTGAGTTTAATACGCTTCTGCCCTACCCTTTTAGAAATATAGGCGTGAGTGTGTGTACGTATGTATGTGTAGTAATCCCACTAATATTATAAACGTGAAAGTTTGTGAGGATGTATGGATGTTTGTTACTCTTTGCAATGGATGCAACTTGGTATGTAGATAGCTAGAGACCTGGATTAACACATAGGCTACTTTTTATCCTGTATTCCCATGGCATCGGGACTTACGCGGGTGAAACCTATATGTTAATCCAGGTCTCCAGCTATCGACATACCAAGTTTCATCGCAATCGGTTTAGTAGTTTTGGCGTGAAAGAGTAACAAACATCCATACATTCATACATCCTCACAAACTTTCACGTTTATAATATTAGTCGGATAGACTACACCCAGACAGAACAAATGATCGTGCTCATCACACAATTATTTGTCCTGGGTGCAAATCGAACCCAAAACCAACACGACACTAGACTAACAGGCCCGTCACCCTAACTTCTTTGTTATAATGCTTTAGTATTTCTTTGTAGGACTTCACAGAGAGTGAGTTTGTGAAATGGCATAAAGCTATAAAGGACGCTGGAAAAAGGTCACCCACCATGGACTTCGTTAGGAATAAAATAACTGAAGTTAAAGAAGCTCTTATGTACGAATTTAAGGTGAGTGAAATCTGCTTATCGCTGGCTCTTATTAAACATTACATAAAGTGAAAAGTAAAGTTAAACTTCACAAGGCTTTATGAGAATACATGTGTGTCATCTACAAATAGCAAAAACATACCAGCGCCATCTAGCGACGTTTAGTTAACTACGAAATAATTTGAACGTGTTAATTAGTAAATTGGCATTCAATTAATCATTGCGCCTTAGCCGACGAGACACGATGACTTAGTCTGGTTAAAAGCTCCTTCCTTTGTATCCAAACGACATTCGGCTTGGTCCTCCATATAGATGACGTAATGTCCTCAGCAAATAGAAGAATGCATAAGAAAATAAAATTCTTCCTCTTTCCTAGTCCCATTATTTGGGGTTGGTTAATCTTCGCCAGGACGGAGTCTCGGTCCTGGGTCGTCTGCGGTATTGTTACAGCATCTCTCATATAACGACATTAAATTATTGTGAACACATTTGAAAATGAATCTTGCGCACTCTGCGCACGATTCATTAGAGTACTGCGTGTGAGAGACATATAATAAGACCTATAATAAGACCTATCCGGACAACTTAACTTAACTTAGAATAAGATAAATTATTTCGGTCATTTTCGACCATTACCTCTTAAAACTAAAAATTGAAATAAAAAAAAATATATACTATATGATCGAGAACCTCCTTTTTTTTCGTCGGTTAAAAATAGTTACTAGAATTTTAACCTTTGCATTCATTTCAGGAAGAGGATGTAGAAAAAATTGTAGCTGAAAAAGAAAGATTTAGATCATATCCCACGAACTACGCGATGAAGAAAACACAACTTATGAAAGAGAGAGATGTAGCACAATTGAGGTAGGTTTATTTTTTTTTATCTGCAGTAATTAAAAATTTTATTGTAGCTCCAGGTGCATAGTACAAGCCAAACTAGATAACGGAGTGTAATATAAACCCAAACTATCATTATTATAAACTAAACTCAAGACGTTCTTCTTCTAGCTAATGTACTTCGTAGTATCAACATGCCTTAGGTTGCTTAGCAAGTCAAACTGTGGCAAGGATGCCTTATGTAAAAAAATATAAACAAAAATAATAATTATAAACATGTAGAAGTTATCGTTCGTCACTGCATTCCATTGTACGTCGATGTGGATGTGGGTAGTGAGGCGAGGAGCTAAAACAACTGTACACACAACAAATATTATGAAAAATTAATTAGTATTGTTATCTAAACAAACACTTTAGCAAAAGTAAAAGTCAAAAGAGAAAATATTAAATGTAATTAATAATATATTGATGTTAGCTTCAAACTTACCTGTGCCCAAATAATGTCCGCAATGACACATGATTGTAGATTCTACCACCTAATTTACATTGTGGAATTACAAATAAAGAATACTGAAAGAGTAGAAGCCAATCAATGTTCAAATTGACAGAAAATACAATTAAAAAGTCAAAAAAAATTTTTTTTTACTTGCAGAGGTGACGATGAAATGGTACTTGAACTGAATGCCAAAATCCAAGAATTGGAGGAGCGAGCCAATCAACTAGACAAGACTAGGACGTCTTCTATACAGAGTATATCTTATATCAATAATAGAAATAGAAAACTCAATGTGGAGACCGCTGAAAAAGCTATTATGGAAGAGGTAAATATCATTATGTTAAAGGGCTTGAACTACCCGGCTGTGGCCTGACCTGCTCCAGCTGTGGCTTACACGCCTTAATCCATCCGTATAAGTGCTTTCACTATACTCCCAATTTCTCCATCTTTAACTCGCAAAGTGCCCGGTTAACTCCTAACCTGTAACTAAATATTCAGAATAATTAATTCTTTAAAAAAATACAACTCTAATGTCTCGGCATCGTCAGAACAGATAAGAGTTACGCTATAGAAAGAGAGGCAACTTCTAGGTGAATATAACCGTAGGTAATTAGCGCTGTGCGACCTGAATTACGACTTTATTCTTTAGGAGCAAGAGTTGTTATTTATTTAAATGATTTTGCGGAGTGAAGCTTCTGTACCTGTACTATTATATATCCTGTATTTTTACTGAGTCTCCCCGAATGTCATGCTTCAGTGTTTTGTGGGGATCCTGATGTACAAGAGGTACAGCAGTGGGTATTGTAGGTTGGGATTAGTCCCAGAAGCTCTATTACAGTGTATATTTTTTTTTATTGTTTTGGCGGCAAACGAGTAGACTGAACTGATGGTAAATGACTACCGCCGCCAATGAGCACCTGCAACTCAAGAGTCACAAGTGCGTTGCCGCGCTTTAAGGTGGGAGTAGGGGAAGGGCGGGAACTGGGGAGAGGGAATGTTTATGGCCTCCGGTAACCTCACTCACGCGGCGAAAAGCTTTTTTTCCGGTTTTTCTGTGAGGCCGTGGTATCACTCCGGTCGAGCCGGCCCATACGTGCCGAAGCATGGCTCTCCCACGAGCTGGACACTAATTTATTGTCTATATTTGTTACAGGTGAAAGCAATGAAAGGTAAAAAAGCAGATGACCCTTTCACGAGACGGCACACAAAACCTGTTATGAATTTCAAGCCACAGAAGCCTGTGAGTTATTTTTAAGTTCCTTTGTTAATTATGTCTAAGTCGCAAGTCCATCACAAACATACTATAATAAAATTATAATCAATGATTGTTTTTAAACTTTACCAAATTGTATCCATATTAAATTTGTTAATATTGGGACTTAATTGCGTTAATGTTTATAAGGTACGCGTTACTTTTTTGTTTACCTGGCGTTTCGATAGAATGATCCCGATCATAGGGTAGACTGCCAATCCGTGACCACGATCAATGCGATTACGAAATATTACTACGATTTACACATGTAATATTGTTGGTAAGTTTATTTTCAGTTGCATTTTGAACGCCTTTGTAAATTATTTTAGAACCGATATTTATAAAAACGTGTGCGTCTCGGGACGCCCGACAGAAGTGGTAACTTATAACTTCAAATCAAATCAAATAAAAATCAAATCTAACTTATTCATTTTAATTAAAAGAATTATAGGTATTGTTGGAAAGGAGTCAGTGAAGTGGAGGTATTTTTGAAAGGAGTCAGTGAGTTTGAAAGTCCTATGGAGAAGTACAGGCAAAAAACTCCAAGGACACTCTTTTTCGACACGATTTCTTTTACAATTTTTGGTAACATTGTTTATGAGTGTAAATTATATGTAAGGACAATGTAATATGTGCTCAAAACATTTAAACGGTATCTCTACTACAATTTAAGTAATAGCAATCCAGAGATGACCAGCTCCAACTAACGGCACCCGTTCACAAGCATGACGCACGTCTCAGCCATGGTCCAGGTCAAAAATCCCGAAGAGGATGTTAGATCTTTCATAATGTAGGTCGTTTTATTACATTAGTTGCAATCATAATAAATATCTTACTTTCTTTTGCCAATAGGAGCCAATTAGCCGAGATGAAGAATCAGAAGATGAAAAATTATTAAGAGAAGAAGAAGAGAAAGCTGCAGAAGAGAAGAAGGAGAGAGAAAGACTAGCGGTAAGTTAACTCATTTTTTTATTTAGAGATTTTACTATAATAACTCTACACATCTTTTCACACGGCTTTCTGATGCCAAACTAGGCAGAGCCTGTACTATGGTAACCAGACTGCTGATAAACATACTTATATATTTCTAAATACATACATATAATAGACAAATTACACCCAGACACCGAACAAATTATCATGCTCATCACACAATTAAAATAAAAAAATTAAAAATACTAAAATTCTAATCGTTCTACGTTACTTATCGGATCTACTACCTCACCCTTAAATCTATAACAATAATTTGGGACATTAACACATCACTACCTAAACCCAAACTAAGCCAATTACGAAAGTGGCAGCCGAAGGTCTTGTGGCGACTTCCACATGCAGTAAAAATATACACCAACATCATCTAGCGAAGAAGAGCTGAACTACGAAGTAACTACTAATCCTGCATCGCGCTATGAGAGTTCTCGCGCCAGGCCAGGCATGATCACCTCGCTTGGTCGGAGGATCCTCCCTTTGTGTTAGAGGGACATGACACCCGTTTCTCCACAGTCTTAAATAGATCTCAAAATTATTAAAATAAGTAAAAAATTACAATATTAACTTAAAGTTCGGATCATGCTAGTACCGAAGTATCTGGTGTTTTAATAAGTATATAATAACTTTAAATCCATCGCTAAATATTATTATCATTGTTGTACGACAGTATTTAATAAAGTTTTCTTTTTTTTAGCACGAGCAACAATTACATGAAGACGCTGAGAAAGTGAAACGGGACCGATCCACTGCAATCGACAACGCTAGTCTATATTCACTACACGATTTTGATATTAATATAGAATTGGATCTACCTATATCAAGTGAGTAGTATATACGTGTTTATTTTTTAACCCTCGATGCAAAAAAAGAGGGGTTATAAGTTTGGCGTTTCTGTGTGTCTGTGGCATCGTAGCTCCCAAGTGGATGAACCGATGTGAATGCGGTTTTTTTTTGTTTGGAAGGTGACTTGATCGAGAGTGTTCATAGATAATACAAGAAAATCGGTTCAGCCGTTCTAAAATCAGGATTTTCGAGGCGTTGGTATTTTAAATTTTTATATTTGTATCTAATTAGATTTGTAAGATACAAATATTTTAAACTAGTAGCGCCACGCGGTTTCACCTGCGTAAGTCCCGATTCCGTTAGAATGTATGGATAAAAAGTAGCCTATGCGTTAATCCAGGTCTCCAGCTATCTACATACCAAGTTTCACCGCAATCGGTTCAGTGGTTTTTTGTGTGAAAGAGTAACAAACATCCATCTGTCCATCCAAACTTTCACATTTATAATATTAGTGGGATAGTTTATTTATTTTTTATTAAAAGACATTTGATACCAAATATGTACTGCATTTTATTTAAAATTATGTTGAATTTAATTCATTCACTCATATATCGAATTACTTCTCTTTCAGAAACAGTATCATCCCAACCGAAGCAGGTCTCGACGAAGGTTAAAGAGACGGGCCCCAAGCGGTCACTGAACTTAGACGAGTATAAGAAACGGCACGGACTCATATGAGAACTGTCCACAGCTCACATGCGCGGCCTGGGCTCGTGACTGGGAGTATCGGTAGAGCTGCCACTCTGTGGAAGAATAGGGTACATATTTTTTTACACGTTTTGCTTAACACTTGACGAAGCTGAGAGTAATCAACAGTTAGAATGATATTAATGTTTTAATTACAAAAATTGTTCAACAAAAAAAAAACCGTTAGCCGCTTTCGTAACCGTAGTTTCGTAACCAGTCATGTTGGCTGAGTTTTTTCCGTTTGCCATTACGATTATCATGGTTTATCTAATAAAATCTAATATGAGTAAAAAATACAACTCCCGTACATGGAAATATAACATTATTTATTAGGATTTAACAACAAACGATACACATGACGTACGTGAATACGTGCCTTGCGCAACCACAACTAATATTTCGGACGAAGACTCAGAATAACTATTTGCGAATTTTACAAATGGTTGTTGTGGGAATCGAACCAACGACACTCAAACGCATTTGACGAGGTCAACAATGGTTCAGCTACTCCCTAAAAACTATTTATTAATAGTAATTTAACGAATAAAAATACTGTATTTTTTGTTTTCATATATCTTATTATGTAAACACTATAAGGTAGGCGTTAATATGATATTTTGAATATTTAGGCGACTAAAAATACTGTATGACAGTTACGAAAATCTTTTACCGAAACCGGCATTATATAACTCTGCTGCTAGCGGTTACGAACATAGGTTACAAAAGCTGCTGAACCAGAAAACCGAACAATACGTAAATAAAAAATGTTTTAATGTTTATTTGACTTATAAATGAAATTACTCAAATATAATTTGGTTTTATTTGTTTGTGTTAATATTTCGATGTAAAAAATGTACTGGCTAATGTCCACAACTCGAAGTTAAACCTACCGATTGTTTTTATAACATAATTAGTTTATTCTAGCCGATATTCCCTCTCAAGGTTATTTAATCTATTCGTATGTGCATAGAGCTTTACATATTATGACAAGTAATGCTACTTATATTTTTACTCAACTACAAAGTACAATAAGAACCTATAATTCAGTCTTAATCTATGTATAAGGGCATTCACAGATTTTCTTTGGCATGTCCTTGTCTTAGCACAAATTAATTACAATTGGTTACTATAATGTCAAAAACACACAAAATTTTTGTGATGATTTGTTGATTAGATACATCTCTGTTATATGATTTCTTTGTAAAATAATTTGAAGCCTATTTCACCCTTTAGGAATAATGTTCAAAAATCCATTCTCAGACGATGCCTTCCTCATAACTATCTGTATGCCAAATTTGAACCTTATCCTTTCAGCTGTCTGAGCTATGGGTTGATAGATCAGTCAATCACGGTGTCCTTTCATATATACAGATAAACGGCAAGTAGAACAAAGTGGTATACAAATTCCGTATGTCCTTGTAGAAGTACAAAGACGTAAAATCTATTCGAATAGACCAAAAGTGATGTCTTCAACCTACATAGATTATAATTATTAACATGCCTGTCTGGAATAAGACTAATGATCCCAAAGGCACAAATAATAATTTTTAATTCGTAGTTGAGTAAAAATTAAAGATTTTAATGTACCTTATTAAAATGAAGAGTGTAAAAAGTAGTTTAGTACCTGTTATGGACATGTCGGGCAACCGAATCATTTTAAGTTTGAATTCAACCAAATGGTGTCGAAATTTCGAGGTGGCTAAATGTATCCACTTATTTCAAACGTATTTACTTCGATGTAAAGAGGGCTACGTGTATAATTGATATATGGTCATGGAATATCTTTGTAGTGACAAATGGACCGAATCTGCATTGTATAATTCCATTAAATTGATTATTAGTTAGCCTTAAATGTCAACGGGAATTTTATTTTGACGAGTGTTATCTCGGTGGTCAAAGTAAATGCTATGGTAAGGCACTGTTACGGGTTTGAGTCAACTGTGTATGGTAAGTTTTCTTTCTTCCTTACAATTCACTTAAAATACAAAGTATAAATAAAATTCAAAAATAGATAATAATTTTCATTGAAGGTCATTCATAATTAAAATAAACTATATAATTAATAGCCAAAAATACTTAATCAACGATCGCAGTAGCCCAGATTAATAACGCCAGAAAAAATCCATAGCAAAATAAGGTGTACTTAACGAGCCGGAGTACATCAACTGGTTACCTAATGTGTGAAACGAAGGCTTTATACACACGAGCGGTGCTTTGTCAAAGGCGTGTAAGCGTCGAAGACCTGCGGCGTCGTCACTAGACGTACACGGCTATCGACGGTCGCAGTTGCCTCTGCCGATGACAACGTGCCGCTCGTGTATACGAAGCTTAATTAGAGAGAAAGAGAGCCATCTGTTGAAAAAGAGTTATAGACTTAGCCAATGCCTATAATGTTTGATCTAATCTGATGTGTTCTTGATCCTGAAATTTAGTTTTTTTTGAAATATATTGTTGCGCCACTGCCACACGTACAGAAAAGTTTCTATAATAATATCTAGTGTGTATTCTCTTTGGCTAAAAGGGCGCGCTAATTTCATTTTCAAAATAATCTCAGAATTTTCCGTTTTTTTTATTTACTGTATGTACAATGGTCATACCAAAAGAGAGCATCTCCTCTAAAGTCAATACACGTAGCACCGACTTCAAATTCAAAACCTGTGTAAATAACTGTGCATTTAGTTTTACACTCTGCATTTTTAGACAAGCCCTAGAGTGTAATTATTAAAAATATGATATACTAAATAGTATAAGCTACTTAAGAACTACGTACCGCCTGGTGATAAAGACAGGTAATATCAGATGCCCTGTCTCTTTCTATCATGCATGTGCAGCTATTGGGTTTATTCACCTTCGGCTCTACCGTCTGAATTGGCCCGTTTCCATCTTAAAGGGTTGACATTATGTTTGACGTCATCTCGTGTTACATAGAAATTATTTAAGTTAGAGGTACAAAGTCGATCTAACACGTAGGGGGAAGAACTTTCCGGCAACAGGACTCGAGATTATTGCAAATAGTAAAAGCACGAGAAGTTATCGCACGACACAATCATTTATACATAGTAGTTCAGCCTACATTCGCTAGATGGCGTTGTATAGACGCAGGATATACTCTGTGGTGTCACATAGTAGATAATGCTTTGTAGAATCGTTTTGAAAACTTACTGATGACGTTAAACGTAATCTTTTGATACGAAGGTTGAATACCTCAATTGATGTAACGTCATTCGTGACGTCACGTTTTCTGATTTCTTTATTTTTAAATGAAAGCTTTAGTAAATACTATTTGTTGTACGGCGCTGTTGGCGACGCTTGTCTATGGTCGCTATGTAGTGAATGATATGTTTAATGTATCCAATATTAGGTGATAAAACTTATTGAATAAATACCTCGGCGTGAGCCCGTTAGCCTTAAATTGTTATTATAAGTAGTTATTACTTATTTATTGTTGCTACAATTTATTATATAGCTAGATTAATATAGATTTGATGGCATCTATACGTTTTGCATCTTTCAAATCTGTTGCCAGGGAATGTCAGATATATGAATATGTCTCTCACTCAGTCTTTGGAGCGATCGTCTGCGACAGAGTAGCTGGTTTGATTCCCGGTCAATGCAAACATTTGTATCTATAAATATGTCCATTTTCATTTGTCTAGGTATTCAATTATACAATGTGTATGTATATCCGTGTGCTACAAACCAAGAACCTAAACTAAGCTTAGCTTGTAAGCTTAGTTTGGGTCTAAATAACGCTGTTTAATAAGATCCAGAAAAAAAAACGTAAATGCCAAATCTCAAAGTAATCCAGCTATATAATTTGAATGGCTCATTTTATTGTAGGTATATCATAAAATTTGCAAAAAGCAATAAAAAAATTGTATTTAATAATTAGATATGTAAAAGACTACATATATTTTTACTGACGCAATGTATCTGTCGCACTTAAAGCAATAAAGTTCATACAGTATTGTTATCCAAAGTGTAATTGAACCTTAATTAAGGCTGAGCTGAGCTGATGCGGAAGCCAAATTACACCAGTTTAGTCTACAGAACTAAGTTTTTGTGGTTGTCGCAAGTTCCTCGTTTGGGGCTACCCTAAATCTATAATAATTAGATATAGTCAATCTATGAAGAGCAGAGGTAAGGAAATCCGTCTGTATACGAAAGGTGTCCGTTAACAGCCTATGTAGGTGGCGCTACTGTAGCCAGAGACAGTAGACTAACAAGGAAGGCGAGACTTCCACTTTGTAATGACACACTTTAACATTTGTTTTAAAGTAACTGTTGTAGTCAACAAATCATATTTTTATTCTGAACACTTCACTATTATCTAGAGTTAATATCATTTTCTTTGCTTATACTAGAATTTACATTCTTATCGGTTATTCAACTGGTATGTACGGCCTTCAGCTTGACACCTTGAGTTTGACCTTCGTATGACAGACGGTCCTCCTTACCATAAGACAATCGTAGCGATAGATTTTAACAGATTATTACAGTTATTTAATGAAAGCGTTGTAATTCTAGAAATTTCGAATTTTGTATCAATATTAAATTCTCAATTTACTAGTTTGATGTTAAGGATGCGTTCTCAAACTTTGACTGAAAACATGTAAGAATTGATTTTGTTGAGTTAAAAAACTGAGTATATTTAAATAAGTAGACATGGGTATGTTGATAACTTGATACAGCAAACTCATCTCATCTGTCCAAAGATTTCGACTTGTCCCCATTAAAATATTTATATAATCCGTTTGCGCTGCGTAAGAAGCAGAAATCAAGGCACAAAAATAGTCGCATCTATTTAAGTAAGGCTAAATGTAGCTTATGCTTCAAAATACCTTGTTTAAATAGCAACGCATGACCTCACGCCACATATAAAATCGTTTTATGTTAAAAAAATACTATAATTTTCAGAGTATTGCATGATATATGCATGCATATAGCATGTACTTTTTACTGCACACCAAACATTCTACTTGTTAAAAATAATTAGTTTTTTAACACAAGATAAAACCAAATTCTATTTTTAATAAAATCTCCAAATACGTCCTTAACTTTTTATTGAACTTAACTTTTGATGATCTGTGCCTCATCTATCATGGCGCGAACCGCCATCTTTGTTTACTCAAATGTCATCTATGAACACTTGATGTAAACTTTTTAATTTATTTGACTATGAACAAATGATTATGGTTATTACTTAAAAACATGTAAATGAAGCGAAAGGCTTAAATAAAACTGATAAAATTGACTGGTATTTTATTCAAGAACAACTCGACAACACTCGTCAAGAACTTAGAAGGAGTACCTAAGCGGTCGAAGACACCTTGCCACAGGTGCGTACACTGTGGTAGATAGTTAAGGAATGGAAAAAAAATACACACCCCATTTTGCCACAGCCTTTTTTGTCTGAAAATAAGACCATATCTTGATACGGAAACTTATAGACAAAATAGTATCACTGTTCGCTATCAGTGCTTATTATTAAAAATAGAATTTATCTAAAAATAGTATTAGTGATATGTAAGTTTAACTTGTATTTTTGAACCAATAAATATTATTATTATTATCTTTATTGTAGGTACAGTAACGGCATACTGCTTAAAATAAATACATGATTTCAAGCATTGAGTGAAGCCTCTAAAGTCCCAACATGTGGTGGCGGTGTCTGGTGAGACAATGAATAAGTGGAAGCCACTCGCACAATCTAGCTTGGTGAAATACTTCGCACCATTGCGGCAAGCAATCTGGCCCAATTTGGTTATGAAAAATTCGGAAAATCGATTTTAAAGTTTCTAAAATGCCACTTTTATCACGATCTACAGCTTCAGTTTTTATAGCGTTCAAATCTGGTTGTGGTTTATCATTACCTGTACCTGGTACCTGACTGTGGGCTTTTGTTGATTAAGCGAATCATTACTAGAGCTCCCGTCATTGCAGTAGTTGCAGAGAAGTGATGATTAATAGCTTCAAATTCATCATAATCTAGATTAGTAGGTACTTTTATTTGCCTCATATGGTATGCATGCAATGGTGTTTCTTTGTTAGGAATTTGCTTTTAATTAAATACATAAAAAACTAATTATGTGATCATGTCAATTACAATTAATTGCCAAATTAACAACACTAAATACGAAAAGAGAGACTTAATCCCTCCTACACATGTACATACAATTCTTCGGGCCATTTAGTTTGCGCTGTGTGGTCGGATTCGTAAAACAAGTGTGGTCTAGCAAGCCACAAAGTTTGTGATAGGAAATAGTCGCATTGTGGATCGCCGTTAGCGAAATCGGTAAGCAGGACCATATATTATAGTAGTAGTAAGAACAGTGCCCGACGTGATTGACGTATTTGAGATACATTTCACCTTCTCCGTCGTAAGTATAAACCTACCTTGTCACTGCTACTCTAAAACGACGTCGTCTATGTTTACTGTTTCTAGAATCCAAATGTTGTATAATAAAGGCTTTATCAGTGGAGAAGGGCCAAATAATAATTAACTCATATTTGTGGTCCAGCAAATAACAAAACCTATTAGATAACATACCAATAATGTTGTATATCATAATAATAACGATCGATTTTAGTACATGTTTCATTGAATTGTTATGTTTAGTGTTTGAGTGCCAGAAGTTGGATGGCTTCATTGTCGCATCAAAATTATCATCGGAATTCATATTTCTAAACAGGTACATACAAAAATAATGTTAATTATGCCCGAATTCGTAATCACTACATATTATAAAACAAAGTCCCCTGCCGCGTCTGTCTGTCTAGACAGACGTCTATTCGCGATAAACTGAAAAACTACTAAACGGATTTTCATGCGGTGTTCACTAATAGACAGAGTGATTCATGAGGAAGGTTTAGGTGTATCATTTATTAAGATTTTGTGTAAATTGATTAAAATATGTTGATGATTGTTGAAGATGCCTCTGCTGCCCGTGAGGAGGCGGGGTGGGTTGCTTTGCTAGTAAAGGATAAATATGAAAACAAGTTATTAGGGTGATTTTTAAGCAATATTTCAGTGGCAAAAATCGTCTTCATGATTTAATTTGACTTAGTGTTTTTCGTTTTGATTTGTCTTTTGTTATATTTTTACTATTATTACAACAGCATTTATTTTGTAATTTAAAGAAATTCGATAAAATTAATAATTATTATTAAAACATTGCTTTGTCACACAGTTAGATCAGGCTCGAATAAATAAAAAACAAAACATTTGAGCCCATGAAAGGGTATTTAAATATGTATGTATATAGTAGCTACACTATCATGTTCTAACACTGTATTCTGTATTATTTCATATTATACATTAAAATATCCCCAATATCCCACTAAAAAAAAATAACAAATAGAGAATTCGTGTGGATAAACATTATATAGCACCATGTTACAGCATGAACAAAATTTTCATATATTTTTTAGATCATGTTCTCCAAATATCTTCTCCTGATGCTTCTTCCAGCACTTGCATTCAGTAATATCAAGATTAAGATCAAAGGAGACAACAATGTTGCTGCAGCCTCCGTCGAGTTTAATGGAAAAGATAAAACAATTATCAGCGAAGAGGAACGGACGGCTTTCAAACTTGACGACGAATCCTTAAAAAGAGCTTCAAAAATTTTTTCAGGAAAACGTTGTACGGACGTCTTTCTCAAACGCCCGACGCCCTGGGAAGACGTATACCGTAAATTCGGCTGGAAAGAGGTCCAGAGGACTCTCAGACCAGTACAAGCTAGAATAATCGGTATTGACGCGAAACCTGTAGCTATTGCCACTGCTGAATATAAAAATAATCACGCAGCATATACAGTTAAACACAAAGCAGCGGTCAAGCAAACTGTAGAAGAATCTGTTAGTCATACATGGAGTAAAAGTCAAGAATTGTCTGTTGGACGAGATCTTAGTTACACCGTAGATTTTGGTAAAGGAAATACCGGTGGTAAAATCAGTTTATCTCACACTTCAAAATGGGGTAATGATACTACCAAAGAAAGGAAAATGACGATTGGAACTAAGTCAAGTGTTGAAGTTAAAGTGCCGCCCGGAGATGGAGTGTTGGCAACTCTAATTGCCACACAAGGTACCATGGAAATTCAAGTGGACTACGAAGCCACTGTTGCTGGACACGTATTTTGTAACTATCATAATGGATATAGAGGTCATAACTGGTGGGCGTATCCTGTATGGTTGCTACAAAAGAATGGAAATTTGCCCAAAGTAGTGAAGTCTAGTGAGAGAATATCGATTGGTTTCTACACGAATATGAGGATCGAGTTGTCAGATTTAGATTCCGCAGCTGTGGTGAAAAAAGTGCCAGCTGAAATCATAAAAATATTTGACTTTGATAGAAGACCTCTGAATGCAGTAAACGTTGGTCTCAATCTGTAAATATTTAAAAGTATGATTGTCGTTTATATTCCTTGTAAATAACAGTAAAATAGGAAAATATACTTGGAAAATAAATCCCTTCTTAACCAATTCTGGGCTTTCAATCCTCATGTCATTTCATTTTATTTGGATCATAACCACAACGTCAAAAACTCAATAGATCAATTACTTTATGGCTAGTTATGTGTCACAATGGCTTAATTTTTGTGAAACTAGGTGAGAACCCAGCTTCGCTTATTTATTATTTAACTTTATAATTTAACTTATTTTTTAATGTTTTATTATTCAGGTAAGGTTTCAATCGAAACTACCGTACCCCTTGACCGAATTATTAAATTAGATTGAAAAACAAATTATTAATGAAGACTGATCATAATTTCTTGTTATATTTATATATATAGTCTGCGCACGAGTTGCATGCAGCCAGATAAGCACTTCCTAGTGCTTATTAGCCAGAAATTTCTATATGTATTTGCAACTTTTATAATTTATAAAGAGAATAGGTACATTTCTTTTAACTTCTTACCTCACATTAAAAGGTGTCGGGTTCAGCAGATACTGCTCACGTTGGAACTGTCCATCTTTAGATTTTTCAGACACTTTTACACGTCGATTGGTTCTTTAAAGCTAGATGGTGGCGGCATTTCCTATTACTTATATTGAGAAGACACTCCATAAACTCAAACTGTGCAGGTGCCATGTAGGCGTGCAGGGTGGTCTTTATACGAAATAACCGTTTCAGTTTTGAGCTGACCAGTGACGACACCCAGTAGACTAGACAAGTTGGTAATCACAGAACTTCACCACATCTTAGGGAGCTCCACGACTCCAAACGGTCCGCCAGAGCAGTTAAATATTTGGGTAGGCCAATGAAGCCAATGGTAATACTCAAAACTGCCAGACTGTTGTGAAGATTCCGCTAGAAATTGCTCTCCCAAATGACACTTATATAAATGTGCTTTTCTTCAGTTCTTTTATTTAAGTGGTATATTGTAATTATCTAATATTATTTATTGTGTGCATATTTTATACTATTTATCAAATTATTTAAACAGTTTTAATTTGATTTATATATATGTCTGTCAGGTTTTAGTTATTTTCTCTTTTCTCTCTCACTGCAAAAGCCTGGCTGCTCTCCGTCCGTGTACATCACCAGGTTTTAGCAGAATACCGGCGCTACTTCCCCGAGGCACAGATTACTAAGTAGTTACTACGTAACAGATAAATCACTCCCTACAAAAACTTCCATACCTACCGTTTTAATTACCTACTCTTTCCGACCGCCGACCCCTGCATGCGAAAATGATCTTTAATGTTCTTAAAACACGATTATTATTGCCTCGCAATAACGCATGGTTGCGTTGCCGTAAGTGAGTTTAGGGTTACCTCTTTTTATGTAATATTAAATATCTATATTTTTATGAAAAAAGGCTATGTTAATTAAGTAAAGTTTTATTACACAAAAAATCGGGTGTGTTACCTGACTTAGAAAAGTGTAACACTTAATACCACGACCCCGTAAGTTTACTAATACGAAACACTTAACAACAAAACGATTCTCCGAAAAACTTATTGCCGAAGCCACGCGACCTTGCTTAACCGAACCTCTAACGAGAAACATCAATAAACTATTCGAGAAAAGAAACTTAAAGAATTTTTCGTAGCGTAATGTTATATAGCCTATAGTGTTCCTCTATAAATGGATAGTCCATCCAACACTAAATTTTAAGAATTTTTCAATTCGAAACAGCAGTTCGTGAGATTAGCGCTTCAACCAAACCAAACGAACTCTTCAGCTTTATAATATTAGTATAGATGTGATGTAGTGATAAATCTAAAGAACAATGTTGCGTATGTACCTATATTGTTGATGCTCCTTAATTAAAGTTGAGTACCTACATCCAAATCTTTTCCCAATCAAACGCGTGAAATTCACTACAAGGGTAAATGCGCCGTTGTCCTTGACGACAATAGTGCCAGACAAAATCTAAAAACGAAAAGTTTTGGTCGGCTGGGCGCACCGCTAGCGCGGTGGCGTTTTGCTTTTGGATAAAAAAAAAGGTACCTACGTACTAAAGATTTTGTTTCTTGTAGTTATGGCATTCTTATAAATATAAACTAATAAAGTATCATTTACTTAAAAATTATAAAGATAAGGTATTTAGTACTTAGTGTACTTACCTAAGTATATATTTTTTCCATAAATAGAATCTTAAAACCATTTCAAAATTACGTATTTTCTTTACTATTATAAATATTTAATAAGAATGGTAAACCATTATTAATTACTTTTATTACAAAATTAACTATTTGTATTCGAAACAAACACTTGATTAATTAAATAAATTGTATAATTCGAATGGTTTACCATTCGAATTAAGTAGGTATTTGTATATTAAAGAAATTGCATAAAAATCCTTATCTAAAAAACAACTCTATGTGACAGTGAAAACCGTATTAACTCTTATTTATTTGTAACAGAAACCAAAACAGCAAAATAGAACAAAATATATTTGGAAACAAAAACAATTACAAATTTTGTTAATTTTTTTCTCTTACTGGATCTACGTCCATGTACAGCACATAAACTACCAGAAACCATGTCAATTTGTCTGTATTGAAAGTATATAAAGGTATAAAAATACGATTTATAATTACGTAAAAATTCAAAAATAAAAGCGTGAGTGCGCGGTACAGCTGTCGGCAACCCACTGCGCGAGACTGCGTATAAGAGGGCCGCCAGCGGCCATGCGGCCGGTAGTTGTTTAGCGCACGTAAGTACATAGAGTAGCATAGGCCTGCCCGAGGTAGCATTAAGCTGAGCTAACGACAATTTTTGACTCATGCATGTATTGTTTGAAAATTAAAAATTGTAACTTTAATTTAGTTAGATACAACATCATACAACTATTGTTCTTAACCAGTATACCTGTGTATGAGATCAAAATAAATTTGTTTCTTTCTTTCTTATTCACATACGTTTTTTACTAGAAGTACTTACACCCTAAATATGGTGGTATTTTACCAGCATTACTAGCATACTACCAAAGACTACAATAGTATATAGGATACATACTACAGTGTCCTATTTACTGCTGCTGATTTGGGTGGAGAGAGCTCCATGATAAGGAACGCTCTGTTACACGAGACTTTGATTTGGACTTTTTAAAAAAGAAAATAATAGTTTGATGAACACTTTTTAATTAATAGAATGATTATCAAAAAAACGGGAAAAGGCGAGTGTTCAATCTCAGGGCTCGGAAGAGACTGCCAGACCTTTCTGACACTATGAGTACTGGGATATCTGATACCTGCTTAATATTGCTTAGCTCAGGGATGTTCCATACAAAAGAGGTATGTAACAGCCCCCCGGTTAAGAGGAAACTTACCGTAAGGGAAAGTTTCCGGGAAATTACTCCATCCGTAAACGCGGTTGATTTGAAATTGTTCCTAATTCGATGTGAGAGTTTTGATGTTGAACACTTGCCTTTTTTACAAATATATAGTAAAACTAAAGCTAAACATAAAATTACAGAAAATACACTAAGGATTGGGAAACTTATATGATTATTAAGGTCATGGTGACTTTCTACAGAATTTAACTTGTCTATAATCTGATTCGATACAATTTTAAGATTTTTAAGATCATCTAATTTTACATTATTAATTTTAAAAGGAGTTATATTTAGTTTCTTTATACGACCTACATTACAACAACTATCATTTATTATATTAAAACTAGAAGAAACCAGTGGTAATTTTAAAGTAGGAGTGGTTTCTCTTACTAACCTAGTATTTCTACAATATGCTGCACAATTATATGGAATATTAAGAATTCCTGTGCCGGATACAATTGTTTCTGATAGTATACTATTTGAACATTCAATAGTAAGTTTCGTGGGCTGAGACTGTACAAATATCCACTTATTGTTATGTAATTTATGCCAAATATCAATGTTACCATGAAGGAATCTATATTGACAGTTTTCTGGTAATGAGGATACAGCCTTAGTGATTATGTCTATTTCACAATATTGGTTACCTGACACTGTATAAATTTCATATAACTTACAAAGGTAGGTTTTGTAGGATATATCTCTACAGTCCTGTAGGTTTTTTATAAATGCAAATGAAGATTTATCTTTGCTTTAAGCTAAAAATTGTTCAGTAGGTAAAATCAAACTGAAAGAGTTTGGTGTTCCTGGACCATGTGGAATAGGTAATGGAATGTTTTTATATAAATTATATTCTAATGCACTAACTAAGGGTATTCTTACTACAAATATTAGTTTATTATCTAAATAGTAGCAGACTAACTTAGCAATATTAATTAAAATATGAATATTGTTTAATTCTAATTTTACTGGGAAATCTTTATATTTAGGAACTACCTTAAGGTTACTAACAATGACTTCATATAGTTGACGTGGTGTTAAAATAGATGGGTGAAGAGTATTACTTTGTACAAATAGAATAGAGTTTAAAATATCCTCTATCTTAAAAGAGAAGGTGTATAAGTTAGACTGTAGAACATTTAAAACATTTTCAAATTTTATTTTAAAACTGTTAGCTATTACAATGTTGGATATATTGTTATATGACATCGTCATTCTGTCGATGACGTCATTCAATTTTACTTGGTTCACGTAGATTTCGTGTAAAGAATTATTTACATTGGAAATGGCTGTCTGAGAAACAATAATACATTCCTTGACTGCGTCTCTAATTTTCTTCTCATTTGTGAATAGTTTTTCGATAGCGTTATTATAATTTTCAGCATCATCCTCATTTAAAGTACCAAATACGTGTCTAAAAATGACACCTATTCCAGATATCCAAGCGGATCTTTTAGAGAAGTTATTAGAAATAATATGGGAGAATGAATCAAAATCACGTAAAATGTCTGTATATAATGAATTTAAGGGTTCCAACATATTTAAGCATTGTTTTTCGTCTATTTCCTCACTTTCTCGACATTGATACCGTATTCTACTAAACGCATCATGAATGCTTTCGATGTGACTCTTGAAAGCGGATATATCTATAGGGATAACTATGTGAAATTGATCATTAACTACTTTGAGAGAGCCAACCGGATCGAAGAATATACCAAGACCCTGGGTGATGTACTCAACATATTGGTTTTCGGTGGTTGCTATGGTATAAGCGGCCTCCAGTCTGTAATTGTAAGTCATATTAACTAAGTTAATGAATAACGAATTTAAATGTTGTATTTATTGTATTATTAATTAACCATTCAAATGTGCTGGTTTTACTTCATCAAAATGGTGCTTAACGTGACGCCGATTGATCAAAAGAGATAAAGTATTATTTCCATGAATTTGAACAACTTTATACGGACCCTTCCAAACGGCTGATAAAGCCTTACGTAATCTCACATGATTCCGTAGGTAAACGTAATCACCAATTTTGTATTGGACGGCGCGAGTGTGTCTGTCATAATAAGTCTTTGACCGTTCTTTTGACTTTTGAATATTCTGAAGCGCTTTTTCACGGGAAATTTTAAGGCGGTGTTGAAGCATTTTAATATATTCAGGATAAGTGATATCAGAGGCAGAATTGAAAACAGAATCAGAAATAAATGGCTTGTGGCCGAAAACAAGCTCATAGGGTGTGAAGCGAGTTGTTGTATGGACGCTGCTATTATAGGTCAACATGGCGGTATAAACGAATTTGTGCCAATTGGATTGGTTCTCATTCACATATGATTTTAAATATTCTTTTAGAGTGGAATGACTGCGCTCGAGAGCTCCTTGTGTTTGGGGATGGTAAGTTGATGACCAGATCTGTTTTATTTTTAAAAATTCACAGGTTCGTTTAAATAGGTCGGCAGTGAAATTTGTTCCTTGATCTGTAAGTATCATTTTAGGAATACCAAAAAATGATATAAAGTGTACTAAACATTCACAAGATTCTTCTGCAGTCGCATTAGAAATAGGATAAGCTATAGAGAATTTTGTTAAATCATCCTGAAGGGTAAGTATAAATTTCAATTTATGGACTCCAGCTTCGGGTAAGGGTCCAACTATGACCAGGCTAATTCTTTCAAATGGGCGAGTAGAAGTAGTGGTGATTTGCATGGGTGATCTGTTAATTCTGCGAAAGGCTTTATTCGATTGACAGAGAGCACAATTTTTTACATAGTTTTCTATATCTGACCGCATGTTTTTCCAGTAGTAACGTTCTTTATTTCGGTCTAACATTCTGTTTGAACCAAGGTGTCCTGCTATAGGAATATCGTGGTTTTCTTTCAAGATTTTTGAAATTTCTGAGGGTACAGGATAAATAATTGTGTTATGATGTATAGTAACTATGATATTAGTGTTGTTAAATAGATACATAAGCATGCCGTAGATTTTAACAAAAGAGTGATGTTCAAATGCGTTTTTGAAATCAGATACTGCTATATCATTTATATCACCACAGAGAATAATATCATCCCTGGCTAATTTTAAGGTTTTAAAAATATCGGGATATGTGCAGTTGTCAAAATAATGAACTTTTGTAAATAATAGGTAGTAGGATTTTCCTCGTAACTCTAGTTTTTTAATTGAATGAAGTTCTATTTCCCCTTGCAAAATGCTGTTTGAACCTCCCGGGGCGGAAAGCACATCCTGAAGGTAAGGGTTTGATTCATCAAGGTCTACTGATACGGGTATGATAATAGTCTTAGCACTACTTTTTAATAGAGATTCATTGTGTTCTATAATTTGAGTATTATAGGTTTCGTTTTTGTTAGTAAAGGGTTTTAGGAAATCTGAGTATTCATTATTAGAACTAGTATGGGTTTGTTCTTCTACTTCAGGAGTTAGCGTAGGAGTAGGAGGAGTCCTCAAATCAGGGTCTATGTTTGGACAGGAATCTAGTGCACCTAAGTCAATTAGTTCGTCCAGGACGTCTTGAGGAATTTCTAACTCTGGACTGGAATTTGGCTGGTTATTAGTACCACTGGTAGAGGGTATGTCTTGAGTTATTGGGTTGACCGGGAACCGTGACAAGGCGTCAGCATTACTATTAATTTTGCCTTTTTTATATTCTACTTCGTAATCAAATTCTTCGAGCTTGAGTCTCCATCTGACCAGTTTGGAGCCAGGATCCTTACAGTTAAATAACCATTTTAGGGGACGATGGTCAGTGATAATTTTGAATCTACGGCCGTATAAATATGGTCTGAAGGTTTTTGTCCCGAAGAGGATTGCTAAACATTCCTTCTCGGTCACGCTGTAACTAGTTTCGGCTTTATTAAGTGTTCGTGATGCATAAGCGATAGGGTGATCATTTCCTATTGGGCCTTGAGATAATATAGCTGAAATTGCGAAATTTGATGCATTACAGGTTAATACAAAAGGTTGACTGAAATCAGGATAGGCTAAACTAGGAGCAGAAACAAGGGCGTTTTTTAATCTTTCAAAGGCTAATTGTTGTTCATTTTGCCAGTTAAATGGGATATTTTTTTTTAAAAGATGAGTGAGAGGTTTAGCTATTTTAGATAGGTCAGGTATAAAACGACGATAATATGAAACTAGTCCCAAGAATGACTTTATGTCTTTAGGACATTTGGGCAATGGAAATTCGGATACGGCTTTGGTTTTTTCTGGATTTGGTTTAACCCCTTTATCTGTGATTATATGGCCAAGATATGATACTTCTTTGCGAAAAAATTCACACTTATCAGGTTGAAGTTTCAAATTAACTTTACGCAGTCTGTCGAAGACATCAGACAGGTGTTTTAAGTGAAGGTCAAGGTCAAATGAGTGAATTACAATGTCATCCAAGTACACAAAGCATTTGATGCCCTGTAACCCAGATAGGACCGAGTTCATCAATCTTTGAATTGTCGCGGGGGCATTTTTAAGCCCAGAAGGCATACGAGTGAACTGGAAATGACCCTGTGGGACAGAGAAAGCGGTTTTAGGAGCATCCTTATCTGCCATTTTAATTTGATGAAATCCAGAAGCAAGGTCAAGGGTGCTAAAATATTTGCACTTGCCTAATTGATCTAAAATTTCCGAAATATTTGGTATCGGGTAAGAATCGCCTATTGTAATATCATTTAGCTTGCGGTAATCTATTACTATACGCCACTTGCGTTGTCCTGAAGCGTCTAATTTCTTTGGAACTATCCAGATTGGAGAAGACCATGGTGACGCTGACGGTTCTATTATGCCTTCGTCGAGCATTTTGTTAATTTGAGTTTCTACTTCCCTTTTGTGGACTTCTGGGAATCTATATGATTTTGTATTGATCGGAATTGAAGAAGAAGTGTTAATCTCGTGTTGCAAAGTGTCGGTGGTAGTGAGCTGATCACCAGGAAGATGAAAGATGTCAGAGTACGTGGAACAGAGGTCGCCTAGAGCATTTGTTTCTTCAGGATTACGGTGGGAAGCTCGTAATAAATTTAGAACTTGTTGAGTTCTATCCAATGAATTTATTGCATTTGTTTCAGAATGCATCGTGTGGAAAACCGTGTCCTTGACAGGTTTGTCTAATGGTAATATTGTAATTTTAAGGTCCGAGTTTACGTATATGGGGGATTCAGAGACGTTAATTACTGATATATTTATTCCAGAACTAGGCTTTACTTTTACTACGCAATTTGCTGTCAAGAGGGATTCGGCTATGCATTGGTCAAGAACTAGACCTTCTTTTATTTTAGGGTTAAGGACGGAACATTCGATAATTGATTCGGTCCTAGGCGGTATAATATAAATTGGGTCACAAAACTTTAAGGTAAGCTTTATCTTATTTATAACTAAAACATTTTCTAGATAATCAATTTTACAGTCAGAATAAGCGAGGAGATCGTTGCCTATTATTCCATCGTATGGGAAATCTAAACTGGGGACAACATGAAAATGATGGCTCAGTGAGTTGAAGTTAATTAAGATATGGCCTAAGGTCTTCATTGGGTTTTCCTCTGACCCCAAACCATGGAAGGTTATTATATGATTAGTAATTGGGGGCATTTTTTCGATACTATTTATTTTTAATAAACTGATAGAAGCCCCGCTGTCTACAAGAAATTTAAGACGCCTATTGGAAACGGATGTCAGGACTTCTATATAAGGTAAGTATTTTTTTGTAAGATTTTTTGTGACATTATACGTTTTAATTGTATGTTTTTCTTTTTCAGACACTATGCAGGATGGACAGGATTTTGATTTAGATTGAGGTACGCCTATAACGGAATTCGAGCTTCGTTTGTCATTCGTTGTCAAGTCATTATATGTTTGAGACTGGTTATTCTGTAGGTTAGAGGATAAATTTGATACTGCGATATTGTAAAAGGGACTATTCATACTTGTAGGCCTGTTATTAGGCTTACTAATAGAGGGGTTGAAAACAGTGGTTTTATAAGGGTATCTGTAAGTTTGGGGTTGTTTACCCAGTTTGTTAATGGATGAATTGGAAACAGCGATTTTATTAATTTGGGATCGTATATCCGGTTTGTTAATGAATAAATTGGAAACAGCGGTTTTGTGAGTTTGGGGTTGTTGACCCGATTCGATAATAGATGAATTGGAAACAGCGATTTTGTTGATTTGGGATTGTATATCCGGTTTGTTGATGAACAAATTGGAAACAGCGGTTTTGTGAGTTTGGGGTTGTTTACCCAGTTTGTTAATGGATGAATTGGAAACAGCGATTTTATTAATTTGGGATCGTATATCCGGTTTGTTAATGAATAAATTGGAAACAGCGGTTTTGTGAGTTTGGGGTTGTTGACCCGATTCGATAATAGATGAATTGGAAACAGCGATTTTGTTGATTTGGGATTGTATATCCGGTTTGTTGATGAATAAATTGGAAACAGTGGTATGATTAGGTAAGGCTCCCGTATCGGTTTGTCCGTTGGTAGTGTGTTAGACTTTGAGAGATTTAAATGGCAACATTTTATGTTTGAGTTTATACATTTAACATATTTTCTCTCCCCTTTCCCTGGACAACCCTGGTCGTAATAGGATCGTTGTAAAGTGTTAAGATATTTTATTCACAAGAATAAACGATAGTAATCGAAAATAAGTATTTTTAGTTACAATAACCTACAGAGAAAAGTTATCTCAATTAATTTAACATGGTAGCAGTCCTTGGTTCAAAAGAATATTAGTAATTACAAAGTTGCGAAAGGCCGGCCGGCACAGCATCAAGACCAAAGGTAAGAAAATGGCGTCCGCTAGAAATTCAGAAATTCTTATTCCGATTTTCGATGGCTCAGATTACAACAATTGGAAAATAAGAGTACTCAAGTATCTACAATTTAAAAAGTGTAAGGATGTAGCCATTCGTAAGAAACAATCGACAGATGATGCTATAAAGTGGGAAGAAATGGATATACAAGCCACCAATTACATATACAGCGCCATTTCGAATAAACAACTTGAGTATATTAGCGATTTAAATTCGACTTATGAGATAATTTGTAAATTCGACGAAATGTACTTGAAGAAATCAACAGCATTGCAAATTGTATGTAGAAATAAGCTAGAAAGTTTAAAACTGAAGAACTATTTAGAGGTTAACCTATTTTTTGACGACTTTGAAAGGGCAGTAAACGAATTAAAACAGGCCGGAGCTACAGTTAGTGAGCAAGAAAAGTTAAATTATATGATTAAAGCACTGCCACCCAGTTATAGCCACATGGGTGACTTGATTGATGTGTTACCACAGAAAGAAAAAACAGTAGACTACCTGAAAAGTAAAATTAAATTAAAAAGTATTGAAGAAAGTTCAGAAAAAACAGATAGTAGTAACCAGTCAAATGTTTTCAAGGTTGAACCTCAACATAAAAAGGGGTGTTTTATATGCGGCAGGACCAATCATTTACAAAAGGATTGTTGGTACAAAAACAATAGAGGCAGAGGTCGAGGCTCCTTACGTTTCCGGGGAAGAGGGCAAAGCAAACCAATTTACCAAAGTAAATACCAAAGCAATAACTTCCACACAGAGGTCCATCATACTTCAAAAACGGCTATAGGAGACAATAAAAATGAGCTGAATTGGTTACTTGACAGCGGCTGTTCAGACCACATAATTAACAACGACAACTACTTTGACACCTATGAGACTCTGGAAACTCCTGTACAAGTTAAAGTTGGTGACGGAAGGCTATTACCTGCGACTAAAGTTGGTAATATTAAAGTATACTTTAAAGTTTATGGAAAGAAATCTGAGGTCACTTTGTCAAGAGTATTTTATGTAAAAGACATGAAAGCAAATTTATTGAGCAGCTCAAAAATAACAAGAAATAAATTTTGCATTATATCAAAAGGAACCTTTTCAAAAATTTACAATCAAAGAAGAGAATTAGTAGCGATCGCCAAAGTAGAGAACAACCTTTATGTTATGAAAAGCTATACTGAATGTAAATCTGCAAATCAAGCTAATGTCGCCTCTATCACTGTGAAAGAGAAACTGCACCGAACATTGGGACATATTAATTTCAATAAGTTGAAGACAATGTGTAAAGAACAACTATTAGAAGGAATACCAAAAGAAATTGAAGAAGAATATATGAAGTGTGCTATATGTCTTCAGAATAAAATGCATAACTTGCCTTTCAGAAATAATAGAAGAAGAGCAGAAGATATTTTAGAAATAGTGCATACAGATTTAAACGGTCCTCACAGAACTGTTGGATATCAAGGTGAAAGATACTTTTTGAGCTTCATCGATGACTACAGTAAGTTGGCTAAAGTCTATTGTATAAAGTCAAAAGATCATGTATATGAATGTTTAATGCAGTATGTAAATGAATGCCAAAATTTAACAGGAAAACGGATAAAACAAATAATATGTGACAATGGAACAGAGTACTTGAATGCAAGAGTAACTATGTTTGCCAAAGAAAAAGGTATAATTTTGAAACCATGTCCGGCATATGTACATGAGTTGAATGGCACTGCGGAGAGATTTAACAGAACAATCATGGATATGGCAAGATGTCTTCTGTCAGAAGCTAAAGTTGACCGACGTTACTGGCCTGAAGTAGTAAAAGCTGCCACATATTTGAAAAACAGAACTTTGACAAACACAATAGAAAGAAAAACTCCATATGAAATATTTTTTAAAAGGAAACCATCATACAATAACCTGCGCATGTATGGCAGTAAAGTTTATGTGAGAGTACCAGAGACAAAAAGAAAATCCAAATTTGACAAGAAAGCGGTACTAGGAGTTTTACTCGGCTATACAGATGTTGGATACAAAGTACTAGTGCAAAATAGAGTAATTATAGCTAGACACTGTGACATTATTGAAGAAGATATTACATTTATTGGATTTGAAGATCAAAAGCTAGAAGAAAAATTAAAAGAAAGTATAAAAACACAAGAAAACTATGAGAAACAAGACATTAAAGATATTCAATTAAAAGAAACACATGAATCAAGTTTGACAGGAAGTCAAGAAAGAGAAAAGGAAAATATAACTATGCAAATAAATGAAGACAGGCCGCAGAGAATGATTAAAAAGCCATTGAGATTTGCTGAAGAATATGGCTATTGTGTGTATGCTAATTATTGTTTTATTCCAGATAATTTTCAGGAGGCGACAATGTGTGACGATAAAATAAAATGGAAAGAGGCTATGAATCGGGAAATGGACAGTTTGGTAAAGAATAATACTTGGACTCTTGTTGACAAACCACATGATAAAAAGGCTCTTGATGTAAAATGGATATATAAAAGGAAATCTACCCCGAGTGATGAGTATAAAGCCAGATTAGTAGTTAGAGGTTTTCAGCAGACAGATTGTGTAGATGATACTTATTCACCAGTTGCAAAAATGCAAAGTTTAAAGTTACTTCTGTCTTATTGTTGTCAATATAATTTTAATATACACCAAATGGATGTTGAAACTGCTTTTCTAAATGGTAAAGTGATGTCTGAAGTATTTGTAAAACAACCTTTTGGTTATGAAGATGGTACTAATAAAGTGTATAAATTAAATAAATCATTGTATGGTCTCAAAGAAAGCCCTAGAGCTTGGTATGAATGTGTAAATGATTTTCTAAGTAGTCTTTCTTTTCAAAGAAGTAAATATGATTATTGTTTGTATTTTACAGCTGATGTATACATTTTACTATTTGTCGATGACTTGTTAATTTGTTCAAAAAGTGATAAAATAATTTCAGATGTCAAAAATAAACTTATGAATAAATTTGTAATGAAGGATATGGGCAAAGTTAAAAGCTATATAGGAATTGAAATTGAATATGATTATGACAAGTGTAAAACCATGACCTTAAGTCAAAAAGCGTATATTGAACTACTTGCAAAGCATTATAATATTGAATCTTCTAGATTACACAAAACTCCAATGGAAGTTAACCTTAAATTAGAGCCATGTGATTTAAATGAAAATATTAAGTATCGAAATCTAATTGGAGCCCTTTTGTATATCAGTTCAGGAACTAGACCAGATATTTCTTATAGTGTTAACTACCTAAGTAGGTTCCAAAATTGTTACAATGAAACCCATTTTAAACATGCACTGCGAGTCCTAAAATATTTATATCTAACTAAAGATTTGAAATTAACATATTCTAAAAATGTTACTGCTAATATGCTAGATTGTTTTGTAGATTCAGATTTTGCAGGGGATGTAATTAGTAGAAAAAGTACTACAGGATATGTAATAAGATTCTTTGGAAATGTAGTTTATTGGAAGTCTAAGAAACAAAACTGTGTAACAAAGTCTTCTTCATTTGCTGAGTATGTATCACTGTCTGAAGCGGTCACTGAAATAGTATTTTTAGTTTCATTAATAAATGATATTTTTAGATTAAACTGCAAACCTGTAAAAATGTATGAGGATAACTCAGGAGCACTTGCTATTGCCAAATATGGAAATTTTACTAAAAATTCAAAACACATTGAAGTTCATTATCATTTTGTACATGAAAATTATAAAAGTGGAGTAATTGATATCGTAAAAGTTTCTACAAAAGAAAATATTGCTGATACATTAACCAAATCACTGGGAACTGTTTTGTTTGTTAAGTTTAGAAACATGCTTTGTTTACTATAAAGTGTATTATACACCCAGAATTCTTAAGTATGTACTATTCATAGATGTTGGTATATAATATATGAAATAATAGTATCTAAGTAAATGCTAGGTTAGAAAATTTGTAGTAGGTATATCTTAATGAGAAGTAGGTAAACTTAAGAAAGATTGTGAGATGATGTCAGGAGAAAATATTGTAAATGTAAGGAGGCGTGTTAGACTTTGAGAGATTTAAATGGCAACATTTTATGTTTGAGTTTATACATTTAACATATTTTCTCTCCCCTTTCCCTGGACAACCCTGGTCGTAATAGGATCGTTGTAAAGTGTTAAGATATTTTATTCACAAGAATAAACGATAGTAATCGAAAATAAGTATTTTTAGTTACAATAACCTACAGAGAAAAGTTATCTCAATTAATTTAACATAGTGCCCGCACGATACTGAACGGGTAGGACTACTCGTTTAAATCCTCGGTTATTACATCCCCAGAGTTCTGTAGTTCTTCAGTAGCGTCAACAACATGAATAGGTTGATTACTTCTAGTAGAACTTGTTGATGGGTGATTAGATTGTGAGTGTTGACTCCGAGAGTTCCCGAATCGCCTATTATTATATTCGCGTTTTCGACAGATATCTATAGTGTGGCCTATTGCTTTACAGTAGCGACACACCGGGGGAACAGGAGGGGGTGTATAATTTTGGTTATTAGGCCTATTGATAACGCTCATCCCTTGCTGTGTAATACTTCGATTTGGCTGAAATTGTTTCTGGACTGAGCGTCCCTGGTTGAATGAATTATTATTGTTAAAAGAGAATGTGTTTCGTTTAAAAGTACTTTGTAGTATTTTTTCTTCAGACATAGCAAAATTGATGGCGTCATTCAAGGTCTCCGGATCGCGACAACGAACCACAGTAGACAAACGGACATTTAAGCCGCTAATAAAAGTATGCAACGTAAGGTCCTGCATTGCAGCGACACGGCCAGCGAGTTCACCTTTTTTTTTTGTGGGTATTGAAATATTAATTTCGGTTAAAAGTTTTGATAAGCAAGATTCAAGACGCAATGCGAACTGGTTAACCGTTTCGGTATTAGACTGTCTACAATCTTGAAGGTCAGAGAGCAGTGCAGCATAGTGTTTTCTTTCTCCAAACTGGGATTTTAAAAAGTCTTCTAACTGTTGCCATGTTTCGAAATCTTTTATGGCACATGCACTTTCGGCACGACCCTCGAGTTGGCTAAGGATGTATTTTAACAATATATCTTGTTGTGACGAACTTGCGAGATTTATCGCGTTTCGACAATTATTTAAATAAGCATTCAACTTCTCGCGGTTACCATCAAATTTATTTATAAATTTTATTAAAACGCTAGTATCAATTTCTTTTTTTGTCATAGTTATTTCTTTCGTAGACATGGTTGCAGTAGTTTCCTCTTTAGGCATATCACACCTGGGAATTTGTATTTAAAACAAAGAGATAAGACGCGACTCTGAGAATTGCGATAAGACAGTTATGTTGCACTGGTCTCGGGATGAACGATTAAATACACAATGCAATAATACTCGTATGATCTAATGTACAATTAATAAAACTAATGAACACTTGTATCACTTCTTCTGTTTTCAAGTTATTTGGTATCATGTAATTTCACTAGCACTGATCACAAGACTGATACTTCGAGGTTAGGTATGAATTTGAAGCACTTACAGGAATACGGCGATAGCATAAGTTCCATAGGTCATCTCGTCAGCTGATGGTAGGTACCAGTTTCACCTTGGTAAGCGGGCTCGGCAACGGGTGTAGCAGTTAACCAGGTGCAGGAAACAGCAGCACACACACAGAGATTTATCACATACGCGACGACAGGATTCAGCGGTTGAATACGATGTAGGATAGTGTCCACGGTCACGCGAGTGTATTGTTTTTCTTTCACAGAACTGAGGCGAACCAGGATTTATTATTTTAAATCCCTTAAGCTGCCACCAATGTTACACGAGACTTTGATTTGGACTTTTTAAAAAAGAAAATAATAGTTTGATGAACACTTTTTAATTAATAGAATGATTATCAAAAAAAACGGGAAAAGGCGAGTGTTCAATCTCAGGGCTCGGAAGAGACTGCCAGACCTTTCTGACACTATGAGTACTGGGATATCTGATACCTGCTTAATATTGCTTAGCTCAGGGATGTTCCATACAAAAGAGGTATGTAACAGCTCCATACGTTGCCAACCAACGTACAATTAGATCACTGATGTTGGCAGCGAACCGCACGTTTTGCTTCCCCTGCCTTTCCAATGGTACTTTCCTTTTACTCTTTCGTTTCAACTGACTCTAAATCTCTGGTAACTTTAACTCTATATAAAAATACTAAAGATTATTTGTGCCTACCCCTTTTGAAGCAAATTTAGAAGAAGTTTTTTAAATAAGTGTAGGAACCTAACACTTTTAAACAATGTTATAATTTTTAGGGATCCGTACCTCGAAAGGAAAAAACGGAACTCATCATAGGATCACTTTGTTGTCTGTCCCTCCGTCTGTCTGTCTGTATGTCAAGACCCTTTTTCTCAGGAACGCGTGGAGGTATCAAGCTGGAATTTATATCAAATACTCAGGTCTACTGTCCCTTAAGCTGTGAAAAAATCAAACTTCTAAGCCAACGCAATCAAAAGATACGGCTATTTATGCCACAAATTTTCGACACTCGCAAGGGAATCAAAACTTACAGGGTACTTCCCGTGAACTCAGAATCTTGAAATTTGGTACGAAGCAACGTCTTATAGCACAGATAAAGGTAAAATTGAGAAAACCGTAAATGATGAGAGTAAATTTGTACGATGAAAAACCGACACCCTGAAGTTAGCTAGTCAACATTTTAGTTTTTCAAAAAAAGTTACCAACTTCACGATATTTATTCAAGTGTTTCTGAACCTACAACACGTGTTTTGTATCAGTCCGAATAAAATATATATAAATATATATTTTTTTAAATAATATATCGTGGTGACTGATTATAGCTAATATTAAGTGATAAAAATGGTTTTTACATATTACTTTGAGTACGTTTGTAGAATTTGAAGTTAGTTGACGGTATATATTATTTATTTTGATATTTAAATAAACTTTATTTAACTGGCGCCAAAGAAGTATAACTTATGTGCGTACATAAGTACACACACACTTTTTTTAAATGTGAATACAGCTACATCCCTACATCTACACTACACGCGTCCAGTATATTATAATGTTGACCTGTCATGGTACGGTCGGAATTGGACCACCACGCGAACTCTAGTTATAGAAGCTACGATTACATTTTCTTAATTTTACAGTATATTGTTGTGATATTATGAATTGTAATTTTATAGCTGTTGAATATAAATGAGCAGCTTCAAATTAGTATACTGTAGTTTGTGAACATTTTAAGCCTCTTTTTATTTCTATCGTGCGGTACTCACGGGTCGTCATCCCACCAGGGCTAAGCGGTAGGGTGATACACACTATACTTATTGTGATTTCATATCTTTTTAATATATATTAGCAGCTTTAAGTATACCTATTACCTCCAAAATCGTAAAAGTGCAACCAAAAATTGACTCACCAATTTTACCACGAAACTCGAACAAATACACAGACATAAATAAGTGTGAGTCGGCCTCGTGCACGGAGGGTTCCTGTGTTCGCTGTGTACTTTGTGAACATTTTAAGCTTTTTTTTTATTTCTATCGTGTGGATTCTAAGCGGTAGGGTGATATATTGGACTCGAACCGACTAAAACAACACGGTGTTCCGTCACAGTCCTTATTGCCAGGGCCTCAGGTGTACATTTGCGTATTGCCATTATTAAGATTAGGCAAAAACAAAAGGGTATTGTATGGGAACTCCCTTTAATTTATAACTTTATTTTTATCATTTGTTGTAAAACCAGCTATAGTATTTTTTTTATTGTATAGGGGCAAACGAGCAGACGGTATACCTGATGGTAAATGACTACCGCCGCCCATGGGCACCTGTAAGTCAAGAGTCCTAAGTGCGTTGCTGCCTTCAAGGTGGGAGTAGGAGAAGAGGGGGAGTGGGGAAGAGGGGAGAGGGGAAGGAACAGGGGAGAGGGAAGGGTTAGGGCCCCCGGTAAACTCACTCACGCGACGAAATGCAATGCAATCATTGCTTCACTGCCGGGGGTTTTCTGTGAGGCGGTGGTATCGAGCGGAGTCGAGCCGGCCCATACGTGCCGAAGCATGGCTCTCCCACGTAAAAAAGTATCACCCATTTTTGAACATTTCATATACCTATCTACCTATTACAGTTCAAGGGTTACAGCGATTATTAAGGTGGAAGAAACAACCACAATAAAATGACTTTCCTTTTATTTTTATTTTGTGTTTAATATTTTTCGGTATAGCGGCAATAGAAATACACTCTTTGTGAAAATTTTAACTGTGTGCCTCTGACGGTACATTATATACATCCCGCTGACAGACAGACAGACGCCAAAAAAGTCACGTTTCTTGTATGGGAGCCCCCTTTAATTGTTAATTTATTTTTATTATTTGTTGTCATAGCAACATTAGAAGTACATACTCTGTGAAAATTTCAACGATCTATATTCTATCTAATCTAAGAAGTACCGTTTGACGTTTCATACTTTTCAAGCCGAAACAATTTTGTATAGGCATAACTCACACGATTTCAATAACCTTTTTCGTAAAACCGTAAATTATGAAGCTATTTTTATTTTATCACAAGATGTATAATTCTTAATGACTAAATTCAAATTTAAATATTTTAAACAAACCAAAATAACTAAAATATACAATAGATAGCATTTTTTTAGACTTCGTTTCAAAGTCACGTAGTTAGGTCCTTCACCGTAGTGTTGCGACTCTTCAAATTCACTTTTATACGAAAAATCGTTAAAATATACGAATAATCGAACTTATTAATAACGAATCTTTTTCAATCCAGGCATCTTTAAATATTTAAAAGTACTTAAATTTTAGCTGACATCCAACTGTCGAAAAAAAAAATCCAACTGTCAATGAAAACGGATAATTAAAATTAAAAGTATGTTAGTTCATGTTAGGCTATGACAGCGGTCGATGAGTACTAGGGCAGAATCACTTCTACGAAAATCAATAATGTACAATGTCGGGTACATTAGGATTTAACTGAAAAGCCCGAAAAATTATCTCTCTTATAAAATTCTGACATTTATCTAAACACTTTGGTATATACTAAGATTTACTAGTAAAACCTATGATAAACCAATATACGGGCTTTTGCTGTAACATACATAAATCTGTAAAACTGTAATCGATTAGCAAATACAAAGAAAAGATATGGATATCTCTTAAGATTCGAATATTGCAGTAATCGATTTCTTTGACCCCATGCCTATTTAGCAATCTGTAAGAACTGTCAAACGGTACTTCTTAGATTAGATGGACTATTAGTTAATACAATATAATATATTTTAGTTTATGGTTATTACGGTACATGAGATTCAGCCCGCTGACAGATAGACAGACAGCGGCTTAGTAATAGGGTTCCGTTGGTGCCCTTTGGGTACGGAACCCTAAAAACATACTTTCGGATTCAAAATCAATATGTGTAATTTTTTTAATATTTTTATTGTATGTACAAACAGTTTTTTACAAACTTAGTAATTATCTAAACATCTTTGCTGGGCCATTGATACATGGATGTACCTAATATTATATTTTATCATGATGTCACTTGTATTTTATTTAAAACCATTTATAACCTTTTATTGGTTAGTTTTACAATTATATATATTTACACAGCTAGTAACAGTTTTTATTATTTATTTGATATATATTATTTTCGTCTGCCACCACTTTTAGTAGGTATAACGTAGATAAATTGTAAAACTCATATATGAGTGTTAGAGAGTTGAAATATGTAGAAAGGATTAATATTTACAGCTACACAATTAGTTTTTTCTTTTTTTTTTATGGTATAGGGGCAAACAAGCAGACGGGTCACCTGATGGTAAATGAATACAGCCGCCCATTGGTACCTGAACTCAAGTCACAAGTGCATTGCCGCCCTTTAAGGTCGGAATAAGAGGGGAAGAAGGGGAAGGGTTAGGGCCTCCGGTAACGTCATTTACACGGCGAAAAGCAATGCAAGCATTGCTTCACTGTCGGTTTTCTGTAAGACCGTGGTATCACTCCGGTCGAGCCGACCCATACGTGTCCAAGTATGACTCTCCCACAATAATTTAGTAAAACTACCGAAGTAAAAAGTAAAAAAGAATTCCACTATACACCTCCTGGCTTCATCTGATGATGAAGCCATAGTCACCAAGCCCAATCTGTTGGACTCGTCAGAACGAATCATATGAGGCCAAACTCAAGTGGTTTACTAGTAGCCGCTGAAGAGTTCCACTATCCACCTCCTGGCTCCAACATCAGATTCGCTCCAAGATCCCAAATTATAGTGTTATCATCCAAATTATAATACATACACAGTTTCATTGCGATCCGACAATTGTGATGAGGATGATCATTTGTTCTGTCTGGGTGTAATTTATCTATAATATGTATGTATTTAGAAATATATAAGTATGTTTATCAGCAGTCTGGTTACCATAGTACAGGCTCTGCCTAGTTTGGCATCAGACGGCCGTGTGGGACATGTGTGAATTTATTATTTTTATTAATCAAAAACGAAATCTTCTTAACTCAATGACAGGATTCATTTTGAGACTTTATTTTCTGGTATTGGCGCTAAATTGTCTACAGATTTCAATTTCTTCTTCTTTATAACAACTGAAGAGTATTTACCAGGAGTTATTTTCTTTGCTTTTTTCCTCATTTCAGATTTAGCTATTCTTTTAACATTGATCATTATAAGACCAGCTATTGCAATAAACGTTCCCGCCACATAAAAAGATGTCTTAAATCCAAAATGGGTGCTTAAGAAACCTGACAGAGGTGTACTAATGAGACTCCCAAAACCGGCGAACAGTAATACCATGCCAGTTGCGTTCGTTAGACTATCCAATCCATACAAATCTACAAGAACAGGACTCCGCAATGTATTTATGTGAGCAGACGAAAAACCAAACATTACGCAGCAAGCATATTGGTAATAAAGATTAAAAGAAAGATTTGATATGATCAACGCTAGTCCTGATACTATACAGCCTACAGTATATATTTTTATAACATTTAATTTACAGGCTAATAAACCTGCATGCAATCGACCCATACCATTACAAAGCGCCATAACACTCACAAATGAATCGCAGTGTACATCAGCAATTCCTTCACTCTTATTACGATCTGGCAAAAATACATAAGGTATAACAAGTCCTAAACACAGAAGAAAACTATTTACGCACACCATAAAGAATGAATTCCTTTTCAATAATTTTGGGTCCAGCATCGTTGCTAGAACCCTTCTAACAGCAGTGGTACAGAAACCTTTACGTTCCTCTAAATCAGAAATAGCAGCTGCTCGCGAGACAGCCATTTGATACTCAAGCCCCGTTTTTGATTCTTCTTTTGTATTTAACATTTGTTCTTTATACACAGGTAAATCTTGTACTGATCCCTGATAGAACGCGTCGTCTCTGTACATGGGTCTTGATTCTTTCACATCGCTCTCCCAGTGACAACATTTGAACCACCAACGACGCTTCTTTTGTGGCGCCACATTATTCATGGTGATTTTAACTTGTTTATTAACGTCTGCGACACTTTTTGGTGACATGATAGACTGAGCTTGTTTTAACTGCTTTTCACTGATGCCACCTGCAGGTTGACGAGCCGCAAATGTAAGTTTTCGTGTTGGTACAGGTGATGGACCAGGGCCTTTATCAACAGGTTCTGTTTCCACTTGTTCTAACACATTGGCTGCTGTAGGAAAGTGGACATTAGACACAGCACTGAATAGTTTTTCTGTTGGAGAAGTTGTCGGTGGTGTTACCTTCACCTGGGATGGACCTGCTTTTATGACGATTGTTGATAAGCTGGGTAAGTAAGTTACGGCCTGCATATCCTCGTCATCGGTAGTCACGCTTAATGAAAGTAAAGGCCTAAATACCATGGCTATAAAATAAATCATACCAAATAATCCAGCTTGAAACAATACAACAGTCCTCCATCCACACAATGCAACTACGTACTTATTTACTACAGACATAATTGTAATGCCAAAACTTGCACCTAAGCCAACAATGGCAATAGCAAGGGCTCGAAGTCGTTCAAAATAAAAACCAACAATTAACTGAGCTGGAAGAGTGATAAAACATGCTCCAATTCCAGATATGACCCCATAAAATAGTAGGAGAAATGCGTAGCTCTTAACAAAATATGTAGTAAGATAAGCAAAAGATACTATTATAGAACCAGTCATTGTACATATTCTAAATCCAAATGTATTTACGAATGCAGAAACTATTGGACCTGTTATGTAAAATAATGCAATCGCTACGGAGTTTACTAAAGTCACCAATGAAACATCAGTCTCCAAATCTTCTGATATGTTCTTGTAAATGCTTCCGAATGTAATAAAAATGCCCTCTGTTATGAAAACACACATGAAACTCCCTGCCACAACAATCCATTTCCAGCGTCCTTCTTCTGGAACGATTATTTCTGTAACTATTTCTGTTTCCGAAATTTCCTCCTCTTCTATAAATTTAAGGCTTTTCACTGCCTTCGTGCCAGGTGCGTTAGACATGTTCAATATTTTAAATATCAAACATATCTACTAATTCCCTTGTAATATTGAGTATGTTATAGATATGCGTAACCATGATTCACAAAGTATTTAATAACGTACAAGGGTAGAATAATTTCTCTAAGGTGTGGACATCTTCGAAAGGTATAGAAACAGCTTAGCAATCGTATAAGAGAGAGACTTGACTATCTCATAGTATGATGTTATTTACGTAATACAATATCATATAGTAATCTGTGATGTTATTTATTTGGCTGATAGGGACAATATAGAGTATCTGTCCGTCAATTTTGATAGATGAAAGCAAAAAGGTGTAAGTAATTATGTATTGAGCTCTAACCTCTGTGTTTAGACAGTAATTACACCTGGGTATCCAAATGACTTACACCAATTCCGGGAGTCTAGGAAATAGGTATTTGGACTATTCTAGTACGTCTAAGCCCGTAGTAAGTCAAACTTCTCTTAATTAAGGCAAATACTTGATCAAAAGATGAGGAGCAATAGTGTCGTTGTATGGAAATGTGGTAATGAGAGTTTTATGCACACATAAGAAGTTGACGGGTACAAGAGCGGTGGACGAATAAATAAAAGATAAATGAACTGCGTGAAAGAGGATATGGCTAGAAAAAGAGTTAGCAGTGAAATTACGAATGATGGAGCAGAATAGAAGAATTTTTTTTGCGCCTGCTCCAAATAAAATTGGGCAAAGGGTGGACACGATGATGATGGTCAGTATGTTATATAACCCTTCCCTCTCCCCTATACCCGTCCTTCCCCTCCTCCCCCCTCTAATCCCCCTCCCGTTTTTCCGCTCTTCCCCCCTCTCCCCCTCTTCCCACTTTAAAAGGCGGCAACGCACTCGTGACTCTTGAGTTACATGTGCCCATGGGCGGCGGTAGTCATTTACCATCAGGTCCCCCGTCTGCTCGTTTGCCCTCTATACCATAAAAATATATATATATATATTTAGAATAGCAATTCGGGTACCTATTTGCTTTTCCAAAGCTGCTTTTAGCCAATTTTCAAAACATAGGGTCACACATTCCAAAATGTATATAAAAGTGTTTAATAAAGTGCCCAAATCTATTCGTGAGTTACCATTACAAAAAATTAAGAAGGAATTGAAAACCTGGTTAATACAACACACTTTTTAACCCCCGACGCGAAAAGAAATATGGAGGAAAAACAACTAAAATAAATTTAATACACAAATGCACAAAAATTACACAACGTTGACATTGACATATAGTAGGTGCAAAGACAAAGATTATATTATAGGAACTTTATCGTGATGCTTCCGTTTCATCGAATTTTAAAGCAGAACGATTCCAAAGAAGTTTCACTTCAACAATTAAATAAAACTAAATCAATATCTAACTATATCCTTAATTTCGACTGCTGAACAAAATGCATTTAAAAAAATTACTTCTCTTTTAGGTGTAAAACATACACAAAGTTACGATTTTCGTGCAACTACACGTTACCGGTGGCTTCTAATTTATTAATTACGTATCAACCTGCAAATCCCCTAATTTTCAACTTCAGAGGACATTCTTGACTAACTCGTGAGTGTTTTCTTTGTAACCAAAGTAATTTTATGCTAAAAAGTACAACTGCAATTGTGTTAAAAGCGGATTTTGTGATTTTGAAATAATAAGTTCGATAATAGGACCATAGAGACAACTTGACCATCGGCAGATACTAACCACAAGAGAAGTTTTATTTATGTATTTACGGGAAATAACGCGATCACGAAAAGGTATTACATATCTCTGAATTGCCTGACGTATCAACCAGGTAATCGTGAGGTAAAAGGTTCTTCATCCACCTCCACTTTTTCGATACTATACTATACTATACTATACTAATATCTACTAATACTAATACCTTTTCGTGATCGCGTTAATTCCCGTAAATATGTAAATAATATTATATCATGGAACGCGAAAGTTTAAAAGTTAGTGTCACTAGAGAAGTCTTTAAATTTATTTTGTTTGTCAAAAACGAACTGAAATTTTAATATAATAGAAAGGATCTATCCGATTTAAATATTATACGAGGTTGTTCTTGAAGAGATCAACAATATTTCGACCAAAGATTCTAATCTTTGGTCGAAATATTGTTTGTATTGTATTGTCGTAAAATCATAACTAAGTAACGAGTTATGCAATTAGATAGATAGATAGATAGAATATTCTTTATTGTACACCATTAAAAAAATACAGTTGAAAAAAATAATTATCTTACGGCGGTCTTATCGCTAGAAGTGATCTCTACCAGACAACCTTAGGATGGAGATAATATCAAAATTATTTAATAAAAACATAGTAGTTGATGGCGTACTACTACGTACTTACGTAGGTATACATACAAACATATATTCGTACAGTCAGTAGCGCATTTAAAAGTAGGCTGAGTAGGCTGGAGCCTAGGGCGGCAGATTTTAGGGGCGGCAAATTTGGGGTCAACATTATTTTTATGTCTTGTCCTGGGATATCGAATTAGATAGACCGACCGGTAGGGGCGACAAATTTTTAATAGCCTACTGGCGGCAAATGTGTAATTCCGAAGCTGCTTACAATTACTTATTATATTATTTTATTCCGGAAATCCTATTTCAAAAGATATCTAATATGAAAAGGTACTCCAAAAACAAACGAAGTTATAGTTTTAATACAAACTAAAGTGTTTCTAAGGTCATCTGAGAAGTCTTTCGACGTTGCTGATGTTGTTACTTCATCAGAAATTTGCAAATATTTGCCAACTACAAAGTACCTTTGCCTACCGATTTGGTTCCTAATCAAGTAATAGACTTTTTAACGCTTGTAATCAAACATATTTTGCAACTGATTACATACTTTAGAATCGTCGTAGAATCTTTTATTGAAAGGAATACTTTTTTTACTCGCCTAGAACACCTATGTATGCTTGACAATAGGGGCCACATTCGAGAGCTGGCTATCAAGTATAATGAAAACTAAACAAGCTGAAATTAGCACTAAACCTAGGTTATTTAAAACACCGAAAATTACCTATTTCTGCTATAGGTTATACCTAAATTATTATGTGCCACGAGTGTCGGGTTACACCACCACCTGTTCTAGACATAATTTTAATGAGGCCTTCAAATTATTTCAAAAGATAAGAGCTTTGACATTTGTGACTGTCCATTCCGTGTCTTTTTGTGCTTTATTTAATTAACTTAAAAAATAAAATAAATCTTAAACTTGATTTTTGTATTTTTTTAGACATACGGTTTAAGTCTGTAAAAGTTAAAGACTTACAAAACTTCAAAGTGTGGTAGAACCCTCAAGACGACAGGCAATTCTAGTTATTTGTAACGTGTACATGTACATTGCGTAGCGCCAAATGAAACTATTGACTATAAATCCTTAAACTCGCATTTTTATGATGAAGTGACTTTTGTATTGTGATAAGTATAAACAGAAAGAGATTTTTGTAAGTTTTTCGCGAAACTCAAACTTACACGCGAGCGAAGCCACGCGGGGCACAGCTAGTTAGTCATAGAGGAAATGTTTAAAAATAAATAAAACACTATTAACAACAGCACACTTTTGTTTAAAAAAATACTAACACAAACGATATTGAATCGTTTAATAACTAAATAAGTATTGTACAGCACGTTGCTAACATTAAATAAATTATACATAAGTAATAATAGTAACTTAATCAATAAATACATTTTAAAGTTTACGTTTGGGTAAAAAGTCAGAAATAATAGAAATATTTTGTCCGCTCACTACTTTTGTTACAATACTTAAGTTATTTCATTAACGTTACTTACTGATATTTTAATATTTTATTTATTTTTAATTATTTTATCTTTTAAGTTAACAGTATTTTAGTATAAAATTATTGCTTTAAACACGTGCAAAAAATACAAGTACGCATACACAATAATACAATTTTCTTCAGTAGAAATTTTTTACCAAAATTTAGTTTTATTGGATATTTCAGTGTCTTTCCTATCTATTAATTAGGTATATATGACATTCCAAAACATAGTTACAGTTTTTAAACTTTTATTCAACTTTTATGCATATATAATCTTGATCATGATAGTATTTTTAAAAGACGATACATTTTTGTTCACTTGAAGTTATGATCGTATTGCAGCGATCGCGGTTTCGGTCGGCCTGATCCAGATCGACCATAACAACGATCGAAATAATTCTCTATAAGTATAGATTTACACATACAAATTGCAAAGTTTGTATAGTAACTTAAAACTATTATTCAAATTAAATAAATACACATATATATTTACATGAAAGCGCTAGTGTTTATTAAATAGGTACTTATCTACTTATCTATTTCAGTTTCAAAGCATACGAATTTTTAATTACACATTTTAATTCAAGACAATATTTATTTTATTACCATTTATAATTACTTTCTATAGTATCAACATAGGAAGCCGTAAGATTTAATGACAAAATGACGTAATGACGAAAAACATTGACTTAGAATAATTTTTACAATAGATAAAAATATATCAATTAAAAATAATTTCATATAAGTATTATTGTTTTGTGATATGTTTATATTTTATTAGTCGTATAATTATTGCGGTGGAGTAATTTTTATTTAATATATAACTATTAATAATATTTGAAATAGGTAAAATCTCAAAGTACGGTACAAAGTACCACCTGAAATCACATGCCATTATTTTAATATTTATTTAGTGATTTTTCGGTATTATTCATATAAACGTTATAATACAAAACAAATAAATATATAATACAAATATTAAAACATATAATACAATTAACATAATAAAAAAAAAAAAAAATTAATAAACATTAACAGCCTGAATATCAAAATTGTAATAATTACATAAATGTTGTTAAATTACTATATATTATTTCGTTGCGTATGAATGGTTTTAATTGTATTTTTTATTAAAATAATGTACATCATTTTATTGTTTTTTTTTATTTAAAGGTTATCGTACACCAGACATCCATAACCCACTGTGTTGTTAAATCATTTTCAAAATAATTAAATAGTTGTAATATCACTAATTACCCATTTAATGAAGTAAATTCGATTACAGTGATTTATTAAAGATAAATAATTGAACTGTCGTGTGTATTTATGGGGTGCTAGATAAGTTGCAGGCCTGACAGGGATCAGGATCCTTAAGCAAGGGGTGTAGCGACCTGTCGAGTCGGTGTCACCGAGTAGGTACCTAACATCCACGCTAACATGAATACGGAACACAACACGGAACTTTTTGTTCTAAAGTAATCAAGTTTTACTAATACTTTTATTAATTTATTTATGCCGCGTTCCAATACACAAGAAACGATTCGCTTTGCTTAAGGTACAATTATTTTATGGACGGTAAAATTTTCGTTGAAAATTGAACGAAATTTTACCGTTCGTAAGCAAAACGAATCGTTTCTTGATTTTAGGAACTGAGCATTAGATGATGTCAAATCGTGGCTACATCTTGGATCATATACGCATTATGCAAATCTTAATTCACCTGTAAATATTTTCTTCCTTTAAGGGTTTTCCCTTGTGTATTATTCAAATGAAATAGAGATGACTTGACTGCAGATGTGATGTACTTAACTGTACTGGAGGGAAATTAACGTGGTATATCTATTTCCTACTTCTCCACTCTACTTCTTTTGTATCATGTCGTGGTCCAATACAGGTAAACTTTCTCTAAACCAAGAGTGTCATACTTAGTCTTTTCTTGTATAAACCCTTGTTTATCCTCCTGAATAGTAGTTACAGCGGTGAAAGTGTCCCAGTAAAAATTATCTTTTAAAAAAAGTATCACCGACTTCAATGTGCTTTTTAGTGGAAAGTAGATGTATTTTGTTTAAATATAATATGGGTAGGCCAACAAAACGCACTGCTCCAATGAGACAGCGATGTTTCGGAGCAAACGAAAACATCATCAATGTATATAATTTCTAGATATTTGTTGATTTTTAAGAAACCGCTCGACTGATTTCGATAAAATTTATATGGGACCACCTGTAATCCTGAAATAAAAAAAGAATTTCCAAAATTGGTTCAGGCGTCTTCGAATAATTGGTGAACATACAAAAAAAAAGGTTCCGACGAATTGAGAACTTGCTCCTTTTTGGAAGTCGGTTAAAAATATGGTAGATACATACCTTAAGCGCCTTAGATACACCAATGTATTGTCTATATCACTGGCCTTATATTTATTATATTTGTCACAATAAAATTTCCTTATTTTTTTATTTTGTGTTTTTATTTAATGTATCAATTTAAGCAAAAGATCATTACTACACTATCAAAATAATCCTACTACGAGGGCGCCACTGAAAATTTCGGGAATCAAGGAAGTGACACAAAATTACTATTTAAAAAATGTATTTACTGCTTTTCGAAGTGTTCTCCGCGAAATTTGACACATTTTTCCATACGATGGAACCAATGATTGAAGCAACCATTCCATTCGGAAGTTGGGGTATCCAAAATGGCCGTTTTGTAGGCGTCCACAGATTCTTCAGGTGATGAAAATCTCTGACCACGCAATTTATTCTTTATTTTAGGAAAAGTATAGAAATCATTTGGGCTTAGGTCGGGCCTGTACGGCGGATGGTCTAATAATTCTATGTTTTCTTGCTTTAAAAACTCTTTTGTTCTGTGCGCGGTGTGAGAACTCGCATTGTCGTGATGGAGGATGATGCGGCGGTTGCAGTTCTCTTTACGGAGTTCAGAAACGACCTGTGGCAAACAAATGCTAGCATACCATTCTGCATTAACCGTTCTTTGTCCCTCAAGAGAAATAGTCGCAACATGGCCGGTTTTGGAGACAAACGTGGCCACCATTTTTTTGCAACACTCCGTGAACGAACAATTTTTGTTGGCTTTAACTCATTTTCGAACACCCAAACTCGTGACTGGTTTTTGTTTCGGGTTCGTACGCGTATATCCAGGATTCGTCACCTGATACGATGTTGTATACAGCATTTGAGGGTCCTGCGTGGAATCTTTCGAGAGTTCTGACGCACCAAGTAACGCGAGCCGCTTTTTGCTCTTCACAGAGCGAATGCGGTATACATCGGGAAAACAACTTTTTGACACCTAATTGTTCATGCAAGATTATTTGTATTTGACTCATGCCAATGTCTAAGGTTGCCTGAATTTCGCGGTATGTCACATGTCGATCTTCCTCAATCAGCTTACGCACAGCATCAACGTTTTCTTGGGTGACTGCAGTTTTTGGACGACCTTGATGGGGATCATCACTGAGCTTGACACGTCCACGTTGAAATTCAGCAAACCAGCGATAAATTGTGGTTTTGGATGGGGCTTCATCACCAAATGCAGAAATCATCCGGTCATCACACTGTTTTTGTGTTAAACCACTTCGAAAGTCATAATAAATCATCGCTCTTGAATTTCCTCGAGTCAATTCCATTTTCTCAACGACTGAACAAGTTTGACAAAACCTTGTGACAAGTCCGAGAATCTTTTTTTCAATAAATAAATGGGATTCGATTTTTAAAACCAAGGTGTTTTCAATTAATAAGATTTAAATATGACAGAAACAGTGGAAATATTCCATTCCCGATACTTTTAGTGCAGCCTATGTAATATTATAAACGTGAAAGTTTGTGAGTATAGATGTATGGATGTTTGTTACTCTTTCACGCCAAAACTACTAAACCGATTGCGATGAAACTTGGTATGTAGATAGCTGGAGACCTGGATTAACACATAGGCTACTTTTTATGCCAATATTCCCTCAGGAGTGTGACTTACGCGAGTGAAACCGCGGTTCCCTGCTAGTTATAAATACATTTCAAATCATTGACCTTTCAACTTTATTCTCAGTTAATCTAAATAAATCGTGGTGTATGGAAACCTGTCTCAAATCTTGTCGTCAGCATCGAGTGATCTCGAAAATTTTATAGCGTTGTTGACGTTATAAATGTATAGAAAAAGACAAAAGGTTTTTTAAATACTTGAATACATTCGTTCGGTGACATTACATAACATATATTTTTACGCAATTCCTTCTAGTTTCCAAAAAGTGGTGGTAACCTAACGCCGGAGTTATCTTAATTATTTTAAAAAACATTATAAATTTCGAATTAACAAGAAAAACACTAATATATCATTAAATTTAAATAAATAATTGCTTGTCCACAGGCTATTATAATAATGTCAAACATGATGAATTATAATTAATATAGAATTAAGAATCCGCGCACACTAAACGACATATTCATGCAAATATTGGGTGATTAAACTATGCATACATAAGGAAAGCTTTTAGTGGCTCGTTAATGTTCCTGTCCTAGTGGCCTCTCCAATTGCAGGAATTCCGTTTCCTCATCCAAGACTCTCTCTCTATCTCTTACCCAAGCTCCCTCGCCCCCATCCGTTTTCCTTACCTCGCATTACCTTCTTCCTTTGACCCGTCTGAAAACGATTACATTTTCAAAGAGGGTTGGCGTTAGGCAGGCGGCTGGCCATAAAAAAAACAAGGCAAAACCCTATGCAGTGTTGTTAAAAATTCATAATGCAAAAAAAATAATTAGAGCAAATATATTATAAAGTTAGAAATTATCATTAAACTTATGTAAAACAATAGTTAAATAATTTTCAGACTTACTAACGGCTGCTATATAAATAAATATACACATATTTACACAATACATGTACTTAAATACACAAGTAATCGTAACTATACAATTTCAATATACCCGTATAGCAAATGAATATTATAACATTAATAGCAACAGCACATTATCTAACTAGTTTCGAGTACAGTAGAACACTGATGGAAATATGTTTGAGCTTTCCTAATTTCGGTTGACACTGCATTCCACAACGGTGTTGCAACAACGGTAAAGGATATGTCAAGAAACGATGTGGAATGTAAAGGCATTTTTAATTCCAGATTTTCTGATGACCTTAAGAATCTCGTATGTGTATCATGAAGGAACTCAAAGCGTTCCATAAGGTAGGAAGATGTGGAAGGGTTAAACATACAATGGATATACAATATGAGCGTTCTGGCGAAGACGTATCGGTAACCACTCGAGCTCTTGACGAAATTCTGAGATATGATCATACTTGCCTACACCAAATACAGATCTTATGCAAAATTTTTGGAGTCGCTCGAGTTTGTCTAATTGGGTCTCGGTGAGATCTGGATAGCTGACATCTGCGTTATCAAAAATAGGAAGGAGTATAGTTTTCGCAAGTACAATTTCATGGCATTAGAAAGAAAGCTGCGTAGCAGTCTCAGTGAACTAGCAGGTGCAAAAATTTTACGACGTACTTCCTCCAGTTGTGGGCCCCAAGATAATTCAGGGTCAATAAAGATCACATTTTTTTTTTGCTTTTGAACTGATTGGTATCGGGGTACCATTAAAAATAATCTACGGAAGCCGTGGCCAGATAACCCGTGAGATCTTTCTAGAACTACCAACAACAAAAACTTGAAAACCAACTTGGTAGGATATAATGATTTAAATATACATTATAATGTTTAAATTCTTTTTAATTATCTATTTATACATTGCGCCGACGCCAAATAAAATTGGGAAAAAGCAGGAACATGATGATGACCTAAGGAAAGTCTATAGCTTAATAGTAATGTGATTTTTTTAGCATAGAATTGAAGCAGTAATCACCAGAACTGTGTTCTGGTGTAAATTAAGCGTCTCGAGCGAATTCTTAGGGGCTTTTTTTTATTCCTAAATATGTTCTTTTTGCAATAAACCGTTTCCTACTTTTATTAAATTACATAGACTAGCGTTATTTAAATACGTACATAATATTATATAATAATATTTTCTTAATGGCGACAAAACAAGCACACAGTTAGTTATCTAATTTTTACGCCACAGGCTTGCATCTCCGAAGATGTAGGCCGTATCAAGTTCTATGCCATATGGGAAACAGACGTATGTCCTCTAAAACATTGCACGATAAAATAACATTTTTAACTTACGTAAATGTGTGATTATTTTGTCACCATCAAGAAAATATTAACATATGTACGTATTTAAAAAACACTAATCAAAGTAACGATATCTTGCGAATCACTCTATATTTGCATGATTATTTATGTAAGTTAGTGTGCCTTCATTTGATATTTATTAAAATTAGTCATGTTTGACAACATTATTATGATAGTGAACCAGCAGTTATTTAAATTTCACGATATATTAGTGTATATATTTAATTTGTAATTTATACCTATTATTTATTTAAAAAGTTGCAAACATCCCATTAAGTAAGGCACCGATTCCTAAACGTATTATTATTAATATACATAATTAAGTTCAAACATAATTTTGAAATAGAACAAAAAATATATTGAAAAAACCATTACTTTTGTATAGTTATCGAGAATTATACGCCCCGGACTTATGACTCTATGACAGACATGCCCATGCCCATGCAGCTGTCCAGCGTAATAGGACAGCTGAACCTAGATCTTGTATGATTACGTATCTATTAAGTTTGTTAAAGTTACATTTAAGTGAAATATTCCTCCTGCCTCCTACCTCTCAGAAAAGAAGCGCAGAATTAAAAAAAAATTGGGGTGCCATAAAATTATAGGGGTTTGATGAGTGTTCCGTTACCTTAATAGTTTAGGATCTTGTACCTTGAACAACTGTCTTATGCGTAAAACCCAATACCTACTACATAGAATAACAGGCATTAAAAAAATTTTGAAGTGAAAACTTCTTTGGACACGTTGGGCACTTTTGGTATGGGGAAACAGCACTGAACTCGCGTGACGGCTCCCTTTGATATCATATGGTTGAAGTGGACGATGGCTAGCGCGTGCGTCATGCTCGTGAACGAGTGCCGTTGGTTGCTATTACTTACATATAGTAGTAGTTTGCGCGACTATTTATAGTTTAGAACAATATGTTACATTGTCCTCACATTTAACTTGCGCATATAAGAAATGTAACCAGTGATATGTAAAAAACATGTTAAAAAAGAGTGTCCTTGGAGTTTCTTGCCTGTTCTTCGCCACTGGATCTACGAATTGGAACAGGCAACTAGCTTAACGACTGACTTAGTCTGACTGACTACTACTACTCCTGACAATTCAAAAATACCCATAATGGTTTAATTGAAATGATTTTTATTTTGATTTTGACCGTCACGCTCAGATGAGATATATACGGATGAATGTATATAGTTTTATGTGTTTCCACTACTGACGTGCAGTTCTATGACTGACAGTTTTTTTAAAGTGAAAACTTCTTTAGGCACGTTTGTGCACTTTTGCTGTAAGGAAGAGCACTGAATTCATGACCCTCACATTAATAATTCATATATAGATCCACTAGAGGGCGCTAATCTAAACATTGAGTTCTGTCGGCTCCTTATTAATTATTGTCACCAACCTGTTAATGTGACGTTTTAAGTTCGTCGTTGCGTTTAAGTTTTCATTTCTGTCGGAGTCCCATGACTGCCTATTTTTCTGTCTATTCTATGCAGTGTATTTGACACTTTTTTTTTAACTTAAACCAATCAAACTGATATAAAATACAATATTACTTATTTTAAATCAAATATGATTAAATGGTGTTGAATCCGGTTTAAGAAAGCAGTAGTAAAAGAAGTGTGTATCCAAGTGCATGTGTATCTGTGTGTGCCTAAGCGGATGAACAGATTTTAATTAAGTATTTTTAGTTTGTTTAAAAGATAACTTGATCGAAGTGTTCTTAGCTGTAATTCAAGAAAATCTGATCAGCCATTTTCCAATCGTTGAAGGAATTTTTAAGTCTGAGTGTTTTTTTATTTTTACTTTTTTTAAATGCTGTGTATTTAATAATCAGGCGTTCTCAGAAGATCCTGCCAAAGATATCATAAAATAAAAGAATTTTCATCCGACGAAAATCTATGGTCATGTCTATCTATCATGGTAAAAAATTTTTCAAACGTATCACGTCGTCGACGTGATAAGACTGTTCGACTCCAAAATTATTTTTTTTTAACAAAGACTCCAAAATTTGTCAACTTAGGCTATACCTAAATGCTTTTAAATTGTATTTTTTTATTATTGACGATTCAAAAATGTTAACATGTTAGTTTATTTTAATAAAAATATATTTGATTGATTTCAATACTTGTTTTGATTGGTTTTACTTCCGTGTGTATTGCGTTGTTCAAGATATATAGATATAGAATATACAGAAAAGGCTAAATAGCCTGAAGACACTAGTAAAACGCCGAAGCCTCACCAAACTCCATATAAAATGAACGCACTAAATGTTAAATAATCATAAATAAAAAAATTAAATAGCCCTGACTCGAAAATCCCTTCAACGATTACAAAAGAGCTGATGATCTTCAAACGGCTGAACAGATTTTCTTGAATTATATCTAAAAACACTCTCGATAAAGTCACCTTTCAAACAACAAAAAACGCACTGAAATCGGTTCATCAGGCTGGGAGCTATGATGCCACAGACAGACATACAGATACACTGACACACAGACACATAGGCACGTCAAACATATAACACCGCTCTTTTTGCGTCTTTGGTTAATAAAGGGATTCGTAACATTTTAATTAATACCAATTGTTACGCAAAATCAAATCACACCGTTTCGATGACAACGTTATAATCTTTATCAAATTTTTTTATAGTTGTCAAAATGTGGGTGTTTAACAAGGCTCTGCCTACCCCTTAGGGAAACAGGCGTGTATGTACGTATGTCCTTCTAAAATTAAAACCTTTGGATCATAAACTAACATAAGTAACTGTGTGATTATTTTGTAACCATCAAGAAAATCCCACTAATATTATCAATGTGAAAGTTTGGATGGATGGATGGATGGATGTTTGTTACTCTTTCACGCAGATAACAACGCGAGACAACTCCCGCATTAAGAATATTCCTGTGTCGCGTGGGGCTTCACAAACATTTAAACAACGAACACAAAGAACACCCAGACTCGGGACAACTATTTGTGGATCACACAAATTTTTGTCCCGTGAGGGATTTGAACCCGCGGCGCGGCGTTAGTCAGTCATCATCATATATTATAATGCTATGTACGTATTTAAAAAACCTTAGCCTATGTGATTTCATAAAAATTTCGATCTATTGCAAATCACCCCGTATTTGCATGATTATGTAATTTAGTTTGCGCGGATCCTTAATTTGAAATTTATTATAATTAGTCATGTTTTACATTATGATAATAGTCTGTGGACAAGCAATTACATTAGTTTACAAATTTTAATTTTTTTTTATACCCCGAAAGAAATATATATAAATATATTAACCTACCTTCCTCACTTCACAATTTCTTTCTGCAGTATTTTTTTTATTTTCAATACCCAACACGGTGACGTCAGTTTAATGTTCATTTGTTCACTTCAAACGGCAAATATCTTGCTTCGGTTTGAATTAAAATGTCGACTAGTAAGTGTAAGCAAAGTTCTGATCGTTTTTGCCACGTCTGTGGACAGTTTATATATTTTCAAAAAAGAGAAGACCCATTGCAGATCCGTTAAAAAGTGCACATCTTCATTATTTGGGATTTCCTGTTGCAAACCAAGATAAAAAGTGGGTGCCTCATGTGTTTTGCGAAAGCTGGAGAATCGTTTTACTCCAATGGTCATCAGGAGAAAATGTACACCTTCCATTTGGTTCACCAATGCTACGGAGAGAACCTAGTAATCATGAAAATGATTGTAACTTTTGGGTAACGAAGACAGTGGGATATAATACAAAACATAAGCAGGCCAGGCAAACTCCGGTTAGTAGGTATGAAGCTACAGGTAACAGAGCCGATGAGGCGTGCGAAATTCAGTGGGCTGCCACGCGCCGGCCAAGTAGCACTGGTACTATTATGTATTCTGTGACATAAGGCGAGTATTATATATATGGCGAAGTTCCATCTATTACTAAGCCCATTTTAAAGCTGTTTCCGATGTTGCTCTATGTACTTTTCTCGACATTGAGAGCGCTTTTGACAATACACCCACAGCAACATTCCTCAGAGGAATGATTGCAAAGGGCATTGATGTCACCACCATAAAATGGGTGGAAAGCATGCTCTCAAACAGAATTGCGACAGTTTCACTAAATGAAACATCGCACAAATTTTATACGACACGAGGGTGCCCACAAGGAGGCGTCCTATCCCCACTACTTTGGACCCTCGCTGTTGACCAACTCCTTGTAGAAATGTCTAACCTCGACTATGACATACCGGGCTACGCAGATGACCTAGTGGTCATAGTCAGGGGACCATGCCTCCACACCATCTCAACACTACTACAAGGAGCACTCAACACCATCAACAACTGGTGCAGAGATAACGAATTATCAATTAAGGCAGACAAAACTACGATAATTCCATTCACAAAGAAAAGGAAGCTGGAAAGTTTGTCAAATCCAAAACTAAACGGCAAAATTCTTTCTTTCTCTAGTGAAGTCAAGTACCTAGGGGTCACACTTGACCAAAAGTTAACCCAGAACTCACATATCACAAACATAGTCCATAAAGCAAAAATGGGTTTATAGATGAACTGTCGCATGGCCGGCGCCAGATGGGGACTTCAGCCCAAGATTGCCCTATGGCTATATACGGCGATTGCAAGGCCAATCGTAACGTATGGAGCTGCCGTCTGGTGCCGTAAGAAGATTCGTTTTGCTTACGGATGGTAAAGCAAAACGTATCGTTTCTTGATTATAGGAACCGGGCATAAGATATTAGAATAAAAACTCTACTAGTGGTATTCATGTTTATTAAGAATATAAGGTTTTACTCACGTGTATATTTCGGGGATGCCCGACTAGTGTTGGACCCGACGGGGGTCCTTTTTCAAGGAGTGAAGCGTCCTGCCGCGACGGTGTCAGGCGTCACACGCGGGAGGACGATAAGAACACTCTTGGTCAAGATCCCCCGTTCGAAGATCATCAGGACTTTTTAATCGTTGAAGCAAATTTAGGTCGGAGTGCGTTTAATTTATACTTGTGTATTTAACATATGAGTTTTATTTACGTAGTAACTACTTAGTAATCTGTGGTTTTATGGTAAGTCATTTATTTTTCAATAAAGATATGATGATCGACTAGTTTCGGGTACCCATTTTTTTTTTGTGTGGAAACCCCCACGGGGTCAACGGCAAGGTGGTATGAGGGTGAAAAGTACCTTTATCTTTAATAAATATGAATATAACACACAAAAGTATTTTATTCTAAGTTATTTGTTGTACAGTTTATGAGTACCTAGTCGTTTGGTATTGGTATTTGGCCGGCGACCCGAAATCCAGGACCCTAAATCCGTTTGTAGTCGTTTTAAATTTTTTTATAAATTTATAACGTAATATTCTTTAAAAATGTTAGCATTCTCGGCTGCTTCTACATATAAACTTTAGTTATTCAAAAAGCCACGATTTTTCTTTCTTTTATCCTAACTGTACTGTAAATAATATATTTGTTTTTATTTACTTGGATTTTAATTGCAAACATATTACGTACTTTTATTAAAACCAGAACAAAAAAAAAGAAATTATCAATTCTTAGTTTTAATCAAACCGTTCGAAATAACACATATAAATAATTGTTATAGTACATTATGTATTTAATAAAATATAGTTACAAGATACATACAAAATAATTATAAATTATTGTGGTCCTATAACAACTTAATATAAGATATTAAAAGTACTAAAACATTTTCAAAATTAAATAAAAGTTTCTATAACCGTGTACTTATTTAAAAGTGAACGTCCACATGTTGTACAGTAATTGTATATGTACAATAATTTCAGTACGTCATGTATACAATATGTACATTATTTTCATAATTGAAATGCAACATAAATTTATTAATAACTTTATTATACATAAATATTATAACGTTTATATTTTGATAGTGTGTTCGGGACTTTTTTTGCAATCAAGTTTATAATTACTTTTCTTTATATATATTCTTTTTTTTTTATTGTCATCTATAAACGACAGGCATACACTGAATATATATTTTATGCCGCGTTCCAATAAACAAAAAACGGTTCGTTTTATTTACGGACGGTAAAATTTCGTTGAATTTTCAACGACAATTTTACAGTCCGTAAGCAAAACGAATCCTTTTTTTTTTATTGGAACGCGGCATTAGTGTTACTTTTATCTGGCATAGTTATTAAGTTTACATTACGTGATTGTTGATTGATTTTACAACGTACACTTGTAGGATAGCTGGGGTGATGATAATGGGGTTTTGTTAAAATTATATTAAATTAAATATAAAGACATAAATTATATTAAAAGTACTAGTGATACTAGTCTGCTTGCTATTCACGGACAGAGTAATATATGGAGTTACTCAGAAAAATATTTATGAGCCAATATATGTTTGTATAATTTTAAAACCAATCATTCTGTAGGGAAAAAGAATTAAAAAATAATTAACTATGGGAAAAATAATTAACTATGGGAAAATTAATTACTCTGTTGGGAAAAATAATTAGAAAGTAAAAAAATATTGGGAAATTTAAATATATTTCTTTGTAATTCCATACGAAGATGCTGGTCACGTATGATGGTACTGTAGATGCGCTAGGGGGTGTTCGTATAACGGGTACAAGGGTTGGGGGGCGTGGGTAGGCATCGCATGCGGTTGAGGCGCGTGTGGAGGGGCATCGCTGTCGTCGTCTGTTGAGGAGTCCAGTTGTTTGTCGCCTGTGCCCCCACTGGAAAAAAAGAGAAAATATATAATTGAGTAAAATAGTTTATAAATGGAGTGCATATGCCTTAAACTAGATTTATCAGTAATAAAAAAAACACGGTCAGTCGTAGGACTGTACGTCAGAAGTGAACACACACACACATCGGTATACACAAGTATCTGAGCGTGACGGTAACGCCAGTTCGGTGCTTTTCTCCATACCAAAAGTGCCCAACGTGTTTTTACTGCTACGTGTCTTACACTCGCACTTTTGATACGAAAAAAAGCACTGTACAAAGTGTACAAGCAACAAATACTCGACCGTCACGCTCAGATACATAATACAGATGTATGTGTGTGTATGTATATCTAAGTTGTGTATTCACTTCTGACGTGAGTCCTACGACTGACAGTTTTTTTTACTCTTATTTTGCACTAGTATATGATGCTAAGCCTATAATTACAATAGTCTGAATAAAAGTAACAAAAAAAAGATGGCACACTAGTAAAAAATGCATTGCAAAGATCTACTGTCTTATAAAAAGTATAAAGTTTCCCGCGTGACTATTTAATAAAAGAAAAAAAAACAACCTCTCGTGTCGGGTTACTTTGCACGAAGATTGTCAGGACTCATAATGTTCAGATGTGTTTCCTCCTGAACGGACTTGTTTATAATTTCTAAGTTTTTTTTTTTAAAAAGGTACAAAGAAAAATATTTGACAAGTGCTTTTTACCATAAACATAGTATGTAATACTAAATTTATGTTTTTTACTATAAGTAATGTTTTTCCGTGTTATGCTTGAGGCTATGACAAAATACTAGAGGTTGATAGCGATGTGATTTTGACAGCAGTAACTGTTTCTCTGTCTGTATATTTTAGTAATGATAATTTAATACAAAAATAAGAAAAAACTTGAAGTTACGAGTACAACTGTCTGATACGGATATTAGCGTCAAAATTGCACAATCACGTCTACAATGTTTATTGTAACTATTTTTAGACTTCCGTTCCTGAAAAGGAAAAACAGGAACCCTTTTAGGATCACTTTGTTCTCCGTCTGTCTGTCTGACTGACTGTCAAGACCCTTTTCCTCAGGAACCCGTGGAGGCATTAAGTTGAAATTAACATCAAGTACTTATGTTAGCGGTCCCTTAAAGCTGTAAAAAATCAAGATTTGACCAAATTTCAACATTTCGCAGGTAAATCAAAACTTATAGAATACTTCCCATTGACCTAGAATCGTGAAATTTGGCAAGAAGCAAGGTCTGATATCACAAGTAAAGGAAAAAAACCAGAAGTCGTTAATTTGTTGTTATATAGCATAACAAAATAGTTTTTGTGATCACAAAGTTATATTTTGCGGTTGGAATGTTGACTTTGTCGTACATCGATGTATGGGAGAGTATTTTACGAACCGCAAAGTTAAGTTTGTCTTTCGGCAAAGACGGACAAAAAATTTCGAGAATTGATTCCCAAAATGAACGTACTATCTACATACAAGTTTGTTTGCTTACGGAACCCTCGATGCTCGAATGAGACTCGCACTTATCCGTTTTTTTTAATAATTAGATACGAATAGAGATAGAGATAGATAGAGAAAAAGGATTTTTCTGATAATTTTCAAGTATGTCTGTAAAACTGAGTCAAATTTTAAATTACCTAGACCCACGCCTGGTGCTGCTGGGAAGAGTGGATGGTGACAGGTCTGTGGGAGGTCTCCAAAGCGCTGGACTAACCAGATAAAAGCCCTGACAGACGCGATCATCAATAAAAACGCCTGCCAAGCATCAGTAAGAAACAAGTAGAGAGCTGTAGTGCTGCGCGCCTCCAAACAACATGCCTGACCACGACTGCTCTGTCAAGAGCATACGAATGAGAAGAATGTAGACCCAAACTTACCATAACCTGTATTTATTATGATCTCTAGAACACGAAAAAAAAAAAATATAATTTATTTTAAGAACATAGTTTTTTTATGGGATAAGGGGGCAAACGAGCAGACGGGTCACCTGATGGTAAGTGACTACCGCCGCCCATGGGCACCTACAACTCAAGAGTCACAAGTGCGTTGCCGGCCTTTAACACCTTAAAGTAGTAACAAGGAGTAGGGGAAGTAGGAGAGGGAGGAAGGAGGGAGGGGGGTTTGGGTCTCCGGTTATTTCACTCACTCGGCAAAATACAACGCAAGCATTGCTTCACGCCGGTTTTCTGTGAGGCCGTGGTATCACCCCGGTCGAGCCGGCCCATACGTGCCGAAGCATGGCTCTCCCACTTAGAACCGCTACTTATGGCCGATGCAAAACACATTATTCTACTAATATTATAAACGTGAAAGTTTGTGAGGATATATGGATGTGTGGATGTATGGATGTATGGATGTTTGTAACTCTTTCACACAAAAACTACTGAACGGATTGCGATGAAATTTGGTACTTAAATAGCTGGAGACTTGGGTTAACACATAGGCTACTTTTACCGGGTAAAGGGACTTACGCGGGTGAAACCGCGTGGCTCAGCTAGTTCATGAATACAAGTTGTATTTTGGTATTTAAATCAACAATGCGAGCGCGCCATCGTTATTTTAACCAAAACAGACATTTCTACATTCTATTATTGCGGTAACTACGACCTTTTCGAACAAACGGTATACTGTTCGGTTGCCAAACAACCAGTTCCGGGTTCTATTCCCGGTAGAAATGCGGTACGTATTAGCTTTCATTGGAAACATAATATTTCGTGTTGACAAATATTGTTTGACTTGAGCTCTATTTTTAACTGAAGAAAACGAATGGAAAGATCTAAATTGAACGCATAGTTATATTTGAGATCGCAGACTGCGATAAGACCGCACATTGTATGCTACTTAACATTGTATGTTGTATGTATCCTATTCTTGGTGAACAATAAAGTATACTCTATCTATCTATCTATCTATTTTTTTATGTATTATTTTAACTGAGTAAATGTAAATGCGTAGTTTGGATGGAAGGACGTTTGTTACTCAATCACGCCAGAACGGCTGAACGGATCTGAAATTTGGCACAGAGATAGATGATAGTCTCGAATAACCCAACTCACACACTTTTTATCGCGGAAAAATGTACGGTTCCTATATCAAAACTTCCACGCGAACAATGTCGCGGCCAACAACTTGGTAAAGTTTTTTTTTTCATATGCTTAGTGATAATCGGTTATTTTTTAACCCCCGACGCAAAGATATGGGTGTTAAAAGTTGGACGTGTTTGTGTGTATGTCTGTGACATCGTAACCCCCAAACAGATGGGCCGATTTCAGTGTGTTTTTTTGTTTCAAAGGTGACTTAATCCAGTGTGTTCTTAGATATAATTCAAGAAAATCTGTTCAGTCGTTTGAAGACCATTACCTAGTTTCTACTCTATAAACCAAAAGGACATTAGGCAAATTTTATTACCTTTGAACTGTTAGAAGTGTTTTTAAATTTATCACACTAATATTATAAAGGCGAAAGTTTGTGAGTGTGTGTGTGTATGTTTGTTACTTCTTCACGCGCAAACGGCTGGACAAATTTTGATAAAATTTTGGTATGCAGGAAGCTGACACCCTGGATTAACACATAGGCTACTTTTTATCCCGATATTCCCACGGGGTCGGGACTTACGCTGCAAGTAAATGTGAAAGTTTGGATGAATGGATGGATGTTTGTTACTCTTTCACGCCAAAACTACTGAACCGATGGCGATAAAACTCGGTATGTAGATAGCTGGAGGCCTGGATTAACATATAGGCTACTTTTTATCTCGATGTTTCCACTACATCGGGACTTACGCGGGTGAAACCGCGGGGCGCTGCTAGTACTGTAACTGCTAGTAATAATAATAAAAATCATTAACTGCTGACTAATAGACTAACTGATGGTATACTTATACTTCGCCGGCAAAAAATCTATTTAGTCGCATAATAAACCATTAAAAATCATTAAAAAACAGAAATACCATTAAATATTTTAATTTTATTTCCTTAAGTTTTCTTTACATTTTTGACACCATAAAGGCCTGGAAAGTATTGCTTGCTTATTTACAGTTTATGTATTAAAAAATATGTTTCTGTATTTGAAAAGGGTCTGTTAGCCTAGTGGGTAGTCCTGACTGCTGAGCCGTATATCGGGGGCTCAATTCCCACCCAGGACAAATTATTGATGAACACCATCATTTGTTCTGTCTGGGTGTAATTTATCTTTAACTAGCAACCCGCCCCGGCTTCGCACGGGTAGTAGAGACATCTTCAACAATCATCATCATATTTCAACCAATTTACACAAAACGTTAACAGAATACACCTAAACCTTCCTTGTGAATCACACTGTCTATTGGGGAAAACCGCATGAAAATCCGTTCAGTAGCTTTTCAGTTTATCGACAGACAGACAGACGCGGCGGGGGACTTTGTTTTATGATATGTAGTGATATGTGTGTATTTAGTAATCTATAGGTCTGTTTATCAGTAGACTGGTTACTAAAGTACAGGCTCTGCCTAGTTTGGGATCAGACGGCCGTGTGTGAGGTGGTTATTTTTCAGTTTTTGGTGAACAATAAAGAGTAGTTGCTCGCTGATAAATGAAAAACGATGAAGTTAATATTTATTGTATTTAATACGAATATAACTGGACCGATTTAAGCAAAAATGATTCAATCCACAACCTGAAAATTTTGAGTTTTTGTGACCTATGTACTCCGAATAAGGTATATTTTAACATAACAAAGACCTTGTGGATTGGATCATTTTTGCTTAACTCGGTCCATCTATTGTACATAATACTGAAACATTAATTTCTCTTTTGATTTTTAAGCGCCTTTGAGATTGTTTTACGAACTTCATTAAATTTTTTGTTACCATTACGTACGTTGTATAGTTTAAAAATTCGCAACAAAAAAACACAATAAGAATTGCGCGCCAAGACTGACGAAGCTCATTGTCTACGGTACAGATTAAAAAGATTTTTTTTTTGTCGGCAAAGACCGAACATTCTGTCCATCCGGCCGAAAGCTTCCACTTGATCAAATACGAACAGGATTTAACGTATTAGACCTTTTTGTTTGAAACTTTACATAAAAAAAAACTAATTTTGTTTGTGGTAATATAATACGTCACGTTGTATTTCTATAGAAATTTTTATAAAAACTTGTTTTCTATTTTGAGGTTTTACGGTGAAGGTAAACTTTATGCTATAAGTAGCACTATGCTAATTTTAATTGTACGGGCACGTTCCGTAGATTGAAAACCAAATCTTGTAATTAAGATCATATCATATCATAGATTATAACATCTAATTAATGTCATTCAAACATAGTAAATAACATGCATATATATATTACTAGCAGTTTCCGCGAGGCTTCGCTAGTAAATACATATTTATATATTTTGCGCGTAACCCTAATTCTTTTTTAAAAAAAAAGTAGCCTAAGTTACTTCTTAAGACACCAGCGGTCTGCCAGTGAAAGTTCCGTGGAAATTGGTCCACCCGTTCCGGAGATTAGCCGGAACAAACAGACAGACTAAAACTTAAAAAAAAACTGATGTTTAGGCATACGTATCGTACAAATAACTGCATGAGCTTGATAAACAAATTCAAATTCAAAAATAAAAGACACTTCAAGTTTATTTATTTGTACGTGTGTTGATTAGAACAAATTATTAAAATGAAAAGGTATTGCTATAGACCAGTGGTTCCCAATTAGTTTTTCTTACGTACCACTTCAAAACAGACCTGAAACTCGCGTACCCCTTATTTAATAAAAAAATCTGTTTGTTTTTAATATTTCTTCACCATCTTCAAATTTAAGAGCTATTTCTTGTCCCTTACCTATTTCTAGAATTTTCCCTGTGGCCCACTCAATAAAGTTTGCCTAATTTTTTAATGATTTTCTTAGTCGAGTGATTGCTCCGCGTACCCCTTGATACAACCTCGCGTACCCCTGGGGGTACGCGTACCACTAATTGGGAAACACTGCTATAGACTTAGATATTATATTGAGAGGTACATAGTAATTGCTTTTTAGTATAAATGTAAATTACATGTCTGTTTTACATCATAGTAACGTGTGTCGAAGTGTTATTGCGTGGAGTGTGGCGCGTTAATATTTCACAAATGACAAAAACCTCGTGGAAGTCCAGGCAAATGTTCGTAATGTAATTCTGTTACTCTTTGATCAAGACTTTTAGGATTTTTGCGGCACATATTAAAGCAGTTACATCAGTAATCACTTGCTCATCAGATGGCACTGCTGGTATTTCAAACGAGCAGACGGATCACCTGATTGTAAGTGACTACCGCCGCCCATTGGCAATTGCATGTCGAGAGTCACAAGTGCGTTGCCGGCCTTTAAGGTGGGAGTACGCTATTTTCTTGAAAGTTTCAGGTCGTATCGGTCCGGAAATACCGCAGGCGACAATTTGTTCCACATATTGGTTATCCAGGTTGATATCTATAAAATTTTCCTTAATATGTCCTCGAAAAGCATTAACTTAATAATCTAAACAGCTGAAACACTCAATATTAGCAAAAAAAAACTACAAAACGACAATTATTTCCAACAATATCGTTCTAAGTGCGTGCCTGTTCGCTTTTAGGCCGCAGATGTGACGGTGTCCGGTTACAATAGCCGTCTCCCTCACACGTATAGCACTGTCCCTTTCCCACGGCAACGAATATAGATACCCCCACAGCTGGGTAATGAATGATGGCTGAATTTTGTTCGTTACAACTGTAATGAGATTTTGTTCATTAAGTCTTGTTAAAAGTTATAATATATATATATATATATATATATATCTTTTCTCTAAATAAAATTAAAAAGTAGCCTTTGTGCTATTCTCACTGGCCTGTTGGTCTAGTGGTAAGTGAAGCTGACTGCTTAGCCAGAAGTCGTGGGTTCGATTCCCACCCGGGACAAATAATTGTGTGATGAGCATGATCATTTGTTTTGTGTCTGGGTGTAATTTATCGATTATATGTATGTATTTAGAAATATACACGGTGTATTTGATAATAGAACGCTTACTTAAATGACTGTAAGGGCATGACTCTAGCATGCAGTTACAATAAGAATTTTTGAAAAAAGAACTATCCGTTTACAAGTTATGGCCGTTTGAATTTCCAGATATTTTTGGCTCCGTTTTTTCGGAAACGGTGGAACGTGTAAAGTTATTTTAAATCATACATATTTTTTATTTTGGAACTATTCCCTTAGTTATTGATAAAAACCATAAAAACTAACAAAAAACTAAAAAAAATCGAAGTTAGTATTTATGGATTTTCGATCGAATTGCACCGATTATAGTCACGAGTAGATCGAAACGTCGGGTAATCCAGAGGTATTGTTCATTTTAAATATTATCGCGATAAAGTCCCGAGTTAAACACCTAATATGTAATGACGGTGATCTAGAGCTGCCGGTGAACTGCTATTTCCTTGAGGAGTAGTAAATTTGATTTTCTTTATTTTACCAAGGTAGCAAACATGCCTGCAGTCTAAAAAAAATATTTCTGCTTTTGCATCAATGTTTTCGGTTTAAAAATCGAACGCAAACTCGAAAATTAAAACCATAACATTCTAAATTCGAAATTATAACAAAGTAACTGTTGATCATACTCTTATGTAAACGCAATTGAGTTTGAACTTATAACGTTGGGATTAAGGTTCAAATTTGTTAGTAGAGCCATTAAAGTACCAGGGATGTACTCTGTAGTATATCAGGTTACGTTCGAAGCCAGCCAAATGGATAGGCAAACGTGTACTCCCCTCCTTGTGTATTATTGTACCTATATGTGCTTATAACTACGTGGGTGTATTGTGTTCCGCTTTGTACGCTAATATTGTTTTTTTTTATATATATTCTTCTGTTATGAAGGTTTTTACTTTGATAAACAGAATTTCTTGATATTTCTTACCATGGCTATTTCACGCTCATGTCAGTATACATTTGGTTCGGACAGCAATTTTTTGAGGAAGCAGTGCTTCGTCCAGTTTAAGACACAACGCCATGAGCTTTATAAATTACACCCATTTACAAAACAAATGATTCTGTTCATCAGACAATTATTTGTCCTGGGTGGGAATCGAAACCACGACCTCTGGCTCCGCAGTCAGGATCACTAACCACTAGACAGTAAACACTGTAAAGCGCCTGATGGGTCTGTAATTTGTGGTGTAAGTTGATCGTGCTCATCAGACAATTATTTGTCCTGGGTGGGAATCGAACCCAAGTCGCAGCAGTCAGGATCACTAACTACTAGACCAACAGATTACTGCGAATTTCATTGAAATTTTCAACGAAAATTTTACCGCCCGAATCGCTTCTTGTTTATTGGAACGCGGCATTAATCGCAGTAATTTTTTTTTAATAATACGTAATGTTTGGGTAGTGACTGGCAGTTACAGCAAACTATTATTATCTGTGGTTATACATATACCTATAGGAACCAGTGTCCAGGATTTTTTTTGTTTTCTTTTAGTTTAATTAAACATTTAGTATTTATATACGGTAAGCTTGTTATTTCCAAATCAATTTTTGCAACTGTATAATATGTTAGAATTATTCTGTATGAGAACAAATTTGTCTATGGGTTTCGTACCGGATTCTGCACGTGCGAGCGTATCATCTTCCAACCGGCTTTATTTTAAGCTTTAGCAGAACGTTTTTATTGACATTTTTTAAATTAAATAATCCCCTTTTTTGAGGAAGGATTAGCTAATTAAATTTATAAAATCACGCTAAAAGCCGAGTAGGGCTAGCCTAGTTTGTCATAAATAGATCCGGGTGCGGGACCCGTCTAGAGTGGGACGGGTCAATTTCGCCCTTTCGGGGGTTTCCGAAGAATGCAATGCTATTCTTGCTCCCCCGATCATAGGCAAGTGGAACACCGGAGAGGTTTTTAGTCGGTAAGAGTAAGACAGATCCCTCCGCCTCCCCAAGGATGGAGGAAACCCATGACGGTCTTCCACCTCGTCACCAATAAACAAAAAAAAATTGACATAGATTCGAAGACATCTGTTTTATATAAACCAACAGCTCATTCATCCAAAATATTAGTTCGAACACCTTTCTCATCATAAAGATATGAGTTTAATCAACCATTGAACTATTGATGTGTAAAAGTTCGTTATCTATATCTCTGGATTGTCGGGGCATCTGTTTCGGTCCAGTGGCGCAGAAGCCCCGGGTTCCACCGGCGAACAAAAATAGTCAAGTGTGAGAGCTGTTGGGTGGTCGACAATTTATGTTTGGTAGAGAAATATATTTTTTTTTTTTTTTTTTATTAAAATATCGTTATGTGGCGTAACGGTCCACGTCGGAGGTCGTGGATTTGAGATCCGCTTAAAGCAAATATTTGTATGTATAAATACGTTTCTATGTATAATATGTATGTAGGTATTTCTATGGTGTTCCATCACAAGTGGGTCTATTGCAGAAGACCCGTGGAATGCCCTAAGAAGGAAGCCGGGAAATGTATATGTACCTATTAATAAAAAAAGGCAGTCATGGGACTGCCGACAGAAGTGAAAACTTAAACGAAACGACGAACTTAAAACGTAACATTAGCAGGTTGGTGACATTAATTAATAAGGAGCTGACAGAACTCAATGTTTAGATTAGTGCCCTCTAGTGGATATATATATATAGTTACGAGTTCAGTGCTTTTTCCCCATACCAAATGTGCACAAACGTGCCTAAAGAAGTTTTCACTCCAAATTAAAAAATAAATAAACTAATGTGATTCCAATCCTAACTTAATTTTACTAATACATTTATAAAGGCCGATGTTTGAGGATGGATGGATGGATTTCGAACGAAGTCGCGGGCAGCGGCTAGTAGTTCATATTTTCGACCAAGCGTTTTTATAATAAATTACATCTTACACTTAATTTTATCAAAAACAAGCTAACAAGTACTTCTTTGTTCCAATTTCTGACACGATGCTGACAATACAAATAAAGATTTGCCTGAATAATCGCATTTAATTGTTTTATTAAAATTGCACATATCGAATGTCTGAGACAATTCATTATAATGATATTGCGTTACAACATTCGCTTGTGAACTGGGTTTTAAGGTTAAATGGAACTTCTTTAAACAACACTTATTAAATCTAAATACTGTGGCACTAGCAGTTTCGCCCGCGTGTACATATTTTTATATTTTGCGCGGAACCCTAACTCATTTTCCAAAATAAAAGTAGTCTAAGTTACTCCTTATATTACCAGCTTTCTGCCAGTGAAAGTCCCGTGGAAATCGGTCCAACCGTTTCGGAGATTAGCCGAGACAGACAAAAATTTTAAAACTGATTTTTGGGTATAGGTATAGTGCAAATAACTGTATGAGCTTAAAAAGAAACTATTATTTTGACATTACAAACAGACACTTCAATTTTATTTATTTGTACTGATTAATCTATTTATTAATAGGTACAGAATACAGTGACAGTTGAAATTCATAATTATTATTATCTCTAGAGTCTAGAGTTCTAGACCAACCGGCAATAGCCTATAGGTATAGATTTATTTGACAACGTCAAAATATGCAAGACTAGCAGCGCCCCGCGGTTTCACCAGCGTAAGTCCCGATCCCGTGGGAATATCGGGATAAAAAGTAGCCTATATGTTAATCTAGGTCTCCAGCTATCTACGTACCAAGTTTCATCGCAATCGGTTCAGTAGTTTTTACGTGAAAGAGTAACAAACATCCATCCATCTATACTTACAAACTTTCGCGTTTATAATATTAGTAGGATATATTTTTTTAAATCGTTGACCTAGAGGTTTAGCTTGTTCACTAGCTTTACGACTTTTTTAATTTATTGATGAACATTTATCTATGTGATCTAAACTGTCGTTCGTTTTTTATGACCTGTCAATATTTTATCACCAAATACTCTCTCAAGACTTTGTTGTGTTCCTACTTAAGAGGTAATAATAATAAAGAATATTTCGCGACATGTTACACAACACATTCTTGGATTTAGAAATAGTTATAATATGTGTCAATTAAAATTTATTTCCATAATGGCCGATAGCTAGCTTGTGGTGCTTGTTGGTTAGCTAGAATCGATTTTCTTGCAATAGACAGACATAATTTATGTCGGAACACTGTGTGGTTTTAGTCAGACTGGACTGGCCTGTTGGTCTAGTGGTTAGTGACCCTTACTGCTGAGCCAGAGGTCGTGGGTTCGATTCCCACCCTAGTCTGGGTGTTCTTTGTGTCCGTTATTCATATGTTTGTAAAGTCCCCCGCGACACAGGACTATTTCCTAATGCGGGAAAAAAAAAACGGTTCATAATTATACACATACTAGCTGCGCCTCGCGGTTTCACCCGCGTACCCGTGAGAATATCGGTATAAAGTAGCCTATGTGTTAATCCAGGTCTCCAGCTATCTACATACCAAGTTTCATCGCAATCGGTTCAGTAGTTTTGGCGTGAAAGAGTGACAAACATCCATATATCCACACTCACAAACTTTTACGTTTATAATATTAGTAGAATTGTTTAAAAATTTTAGCTTTCTGCACTTTAAGGTATATAAAAACCGTAAATATTCCAAAATTCACGTTACTACATTCGCGAAATTTTCTTTAAAAGGGATACAAAGAATTGTCTGCATGTATTAATATCATGCTAAGACTTTTACTACAGGTTGTCTTTATATACAATGTTTACAGCTGTTTTTTCATGAGACAATACAAACATGTTTTCTTTAGAGGTTACTCTTGAAAGTGCGACATATAACTGTGCATGAGAAAAACACTCAACGCTCAAGTCTAAGCCTGCAACGTTGAATGTTTGACCCTGTGACTTATAAATGGTCATTGCAAAACATAGCTTTACCGGAAACTGGCTGTATTAAATTGTGTTGTGTAAAAGGCAATTATTATGTACCTACATGAATTGCTGACTGCATGAGTTTCTTGGACAAATATCGTATTAGTATAAATAGCTTTTCAAACTTCACATAATTTGTATATTTTTTTTGAACAGTTAAACTTTTATAGAAAGCTTGTATGCCATCGCTGACTTTTTTTGTAGTGGAACAATTCCATCATAGATTGTTTTGTAACTGTTGTGTTCGATGATTGATTTACGACATCTTGAACATATATCGTCATATTTCAACAAATTAACACAAAATAATTCATATAAACCTTTCTCTTGCATCCTCTATCTATTGATGAAAACCACATTAAATCCGTTGCGTAGTTTAAAAGATCTAAGCGCAGAGAGGAACTGACGGCGGGAAGCAACTTTGTTTTATACTATGTAGAGATAACTCAGCGCTCTTATATTATAACTAGCAGCGCCCCGCGGTTTCACCCGCGTAAGTCCCGATCCCGTGGGAATATCGGGATAAAAAGTAGCCCATATGTTTATCCAGGTCTCCTGCTATATACATACCAAGTTTAATCGCAATCGATTCAGTAGTTTTGGCGTGAAAGAGTAACAAACATCCATACATCCATACTCACAAACTTTCACGTTTATAATATTAGTAGGATGTTTTTGTAACACCTTTATATACATACCTGTGTTATGTAAATAAAATATTTGATTTGATAAAATACTTAATAAAACTTACCTGTCTTTATGTTCAGCTTGTCTATCTCTTTGCCTTCTGTTTTTGAACCAATTGGAAACCTGAAAACATTACATAACATATTAAAACACAAACAGCACTTAGATCTATGTGAGTATTGGGTTTCACACAAAGAGGGGTGATAAACTGATAATAACCCAATTGAGTTGACATCAGTTGGCGTTGAAACTAGTTGAAAGTATTTACCACTATACCACGAGCTAGGAGGCAAAATGTACGACGGGATCATTCGCGAAGCTGAGGGGAGTGCATTACGCTGATCTTGTAACCTCGAAGGATAACTTCCAGCGCTTGAGAGACTTAGCGTATGAGCGGCATAAAAAGAACTACAGGCTCGAATGAGAGTACGGGCCCCGCATCGGGAGTTAAGGAGAAGACGGAGTTTTCTGCCGTTAGCCTGTTAAGGGATTGGTTGGAATGCTGCCCCAGAATGGGGAGAGTACATACCGATGGGAGCAGGAGAAGAAATAATTTGTATTCAAGAAAATCGGTGTCGTAAAACCAACAATTTTAAATCTTACAATCAAAAATTATATTCTTCTTTTTAGTTCAGTTTGCTATTAAGGCCATTTTTTTTTAGTTATCTTGCATTGTCATCGGTTCTTGATGCGTGTGCAAATTTTCAAAGGAATCGGACGTCTTGAAGTTTGTAAATACTCGGTAGGTAGGTTGAAATATTCCGGTACATGGATAGATAGAGGTAAGGCTAATCTCAAACATGTAAAAAGAAAGGGCGGTTACCCTACAAGCATTTTAAAACGTCACAATCAATCTACAAACCCCTAATGAAACATCAAGTCGACCTCAATGTAGAGAAAAATATTCAGTCTACGGCCAGTTGCGGTCGGTAACTTGATATAACTTCCTCAAACACTATCGTGTCGAGTTACGTGTAGCCTCTGATCTGTTTACTATAGAAGATTTGGAAACTCATCATATTATTCTTTATTTAGCGTATTTCAAACAAGTTTCAGCCGTATTTAGTTAGAACGTAAGCACTATTTTATTATGCACATTATGTAAAAGATCATTTTATTAAATTGCATTTTGTAGTACGATTTTCTGTGTTATCTTGTATTTCACTGTAAAATACGGAAGGGATTGAAACGAAACGGTGACCCCTCTGTGATGACGTTTGTCTGTGATGCACTTTACACACGGGCAATCAGACAACCGGATTGAGATTGAGAGAGTCGCTCTTGACGTGGCGTAACGCTGACGTGGTCCTCGCTGGCGTAGCGGCGCGGCGCTCTGACGGTAACACTCATTCCCTCTTTCCACTTCTATTTTTCTTCTTTTACTGACTGACAACTATCAAATCTACCAGACTCATAATTTCAATAGTCTTTTCCATCTTATTTTTAACCGATGAAAAAAAAGGAGGTTCTCAATTTTTCATTCTTCGTTTCGATCGTCTTTCTTTATATAACTTCCGAGCCTCTTAGAATGTTCTCGACGTTAATTAAAATATTTCAAATACAAGTTCATAAATCCAGAACATTCCAAAAATAGAAACTCGAGGAGCGACAAAAACAAAATTCTTAATGGCATACGTCAACATTGCTGAGAGCTAACAATGAAATATCGCGCAGCATCCACAGATCAACTCGCGGTCAGCATTTATAGTAGCGCTAACACTATTTTCCATCTCGCCGCCGCCGCCGCCGAGTGTCTGAAGTGCAACGTGCGATAATGGACTTCGTTCCAATAAATAAACTTTACTACTAAAAAGGATAAAAAAGAAAACCTGTACTGTGGTGAGTCCAGTAGTTTCAGCTAATTCTCGCTTCTCCCGCGGTGATGGATATGGGTTGTGTAAATACCAATCCCGGAGTACGGACCGTGATTTTTCCTGTACAACAAAGTCATGTTTAGCGAGATTGACTGGCCTGTTGGTCCAGTGGTTAGTGATCCTGACTGCTGAGCCAGAGGTCGTGAGTTCGATTCCCACCCAGGACAAATACTTGTGTGATGAGCACGATTATTTGTTCTGTGTCTGGGTGTAATTTATCTATAATATGTTTGTATTTAGAAATATATTAATATGTTTATCCGCAGTCTGGTTACCATAGTACAGGCTCTGCCTAGTTTGGGATCAGACGGCCGTGCGTGAGATGTGTCTAGTTATTATTATTTTACCAGTGGCTTCGCTGACGTGAATCTAAAATTTGTCAACCATTTCGTGGGAGAGCCATGCTTCAGCACGTATGGGCCGGCTCGAACGGAGTGATACCACAGAAAACCGGCAGTGTGGCAATGCTTGCATTGCTTTTGGCCGAGTGAGTGAGGTTACTGGAGGCCCTAGCCCTTCCCTCTCACCCTCTCCCCACCTTCCCCTACTACCTTAAAGGCCGGCAGCACACTTGTGACTTGAGTTGCAGGTGTCCATGGGCGGCGGTAGTCATTTACCATCAGGTAACCCATCTACTCGTTTGCTCCCTATACCATAAAAAAAAAACAATTTGGGGTGGTATTTATATGAAAAATCGTAAAAAGACCACCCCAGACGCCTACATGGCACTTGCACAGTTTAAATTTATGTCGACTTGGATTTTTGAGTTTGTTTCCGCGTTTCGTCTTAAGGCTTGTCAAAGGAAATGCTGTACCATCTAGCTTTAAAGAAGAAATCGAAGTGTAAAAGTGTCTAAAACAACCTATTTGCAAGATAAATTCATTTATCATTTAGAACAGAGCTTTTTCTAGATGAAAGATACCTTTTGTACATTTATGAACTTCTGACAAAGGGTATGAAAAATTTCATGATTATCCGATGAGTAGTTAAAGCGTAAAAGAGTAACAAACAAACTGACATTCTAATATATAATATTAATTAAAATTATTTCTGTTTCAGGGTGTTCAAACTTATCCTACTACCCACTAGCTGAAAAACGAAATGGCTGGTCACTGCCTCCAGGCTGGTGACTGGCTTTGAAGCTTACGTCCCACGAGACAGTGTTTGTTCCAAATACAGATTAGTTCAGTGTGTACCATAATTTTAGTATACTAACGTAATAGGCGAACAAAGTGTACGAGTGAGATACTTAGCCTTATAAAGAAATCTAGGTGTGAGAAAGACACAGAATAAACCTGACAGTGAAACGTATACTAAGTTTATGGTGTGTATAATAGTGCCTATGATAAACGATTCCGCAACACACAACGTAACGGAAACGCGGGCGTCTACCTCCCGGCGTTTGTTGTGACAGATAAATCGGTGGAAGCGAAGCCAGTCCAGTCTGGCACCCCTTGACGATGGGCCCCAATCGGATCCGAAACTAGTCAGGCATCCCCGAAATATACACATGAAAAACCGTATTGTATCTTTAATTTACATGAAATTTTAAGAAAAGCATTGATTTTTGTAACTTCTGTAACTCTACGAAATTTCAGCCAAAAGAAGGTTAATCTTTCAATTTATATTTAATTGCTGGCGGAAGGTATTTAATTGGTACCTGAACCTTCCTGCAAGGACAGCTTCTCTCTACAGAACAGAGATTTTAAGTGACACAAAATAATATAGATTTGTCTTTCTGCGTCCGCTTTGGATCGCAAGCGCTCATTATATAATATACGGGTATATACACAAACAAACAAAGGATTACTCACTTTAAAACAATAAGATGTTTCTTCCCCATCCCAAATTGTTCTGGGAAGGGGAAATTTGCGCCGCACTCTGTATTTCCCGACGGCACCTAAAGGCCTGCCGCGAAGCCTCTCTGCCTCCATATAATGTGCTGTTGACAAACATTATAACGTCATAATTAACAGACTATAACTATTACAGTGTTTTTAACCGAGGAGGTTCTCAACTCGACTGTTTTCTTTTTGTATGTGACGCCAATTGCCTTGCCGCCTACTCACGTAGAGTGGGACCAAAATAAGACAGACACAGAAAACCGGTAGTGAAACAATGCTTGCATTGCTTTTCGCCGCGTGAGTGAGGTTACCGGAGGCCCTAACCCTTCCCTCTCCCCTATTCCCGTCCTTCTACTCTCCCCCTATCCTCCCCTCTATCCGCCTCTCCCGTCTTCCCGCTCTTACCCTCTTCCATTATTCCCACCTTAAAGGGGGGCAAGGCACTTGTGCCTCTTTGAGTTACAGGTGCCCATGGGCACCGGTAGTCATTTACCATCAGGTGACCCGTCTGCTCGTTTGCCCCCTATACTATAAAAAAAAAAATACAGTAGGTAAAATACCTCTTCGGGGATTCAGGCGTGAGTGTACGCATATGTAAACATAAACAATGCACGTATTTACAAAAATAGTCCTCCTTTTAAGTAAATGAATACCTGTGCCAGGAGACTCCATGTATGTATGTTCTATAGAAATTTGTAAGAAATAACAACATGTGACGGCATAGTATGCTATCGTCAAATCATTTAATAATAGTTAGTTTTACAAATGAAAAAAAAACTGTCAGTCGTGGTACTGCACGTGAGAAGTGAAAATTTTCATATACACACCCATATATATATATATATATATATATAGAGCCCTGCGGTTTCACCCGCGTAAGTTCCGATCCCGTGGGAATATCGGGATAAAAAGTAGCCTATATGTAAATCCAGGTCTCCAGCTATCTACATACTAAGTTTTATCGCAATCGGTTCTGTAGTTTTGGCGTGAAAGAGTAACAAACATCCATTCATCCATCCATCCAAACTTTCACATTTATAATATGGGATTAGTAGGATGTATCTAAGCGTGACGGTCACGCGAGTTCAGTGCTTTTTCCCCATAGCAAAAGTGCCTAACGTGCCTAAAGAAGTTTTCAGTTCAAAAACTTGAAAATAACAAAGAATCTTAAAGGTTTCGAAAAGCCTTTTAAATAGGTACCTACTTAATTTATGTTAACCATTGGCAAGTTCTGAAGACGGAGTTATTCATCATTCTGCTCACCTTTCAACCATAAATTTTGTAGTTTTGGATGATTATGAGGACTAAAGGTGTGTGACTCCAGCAACCGGTAGAGTTCCTTGAAGTTCCCTCTGTGGAAAGCCACCATAGCCTTGGCTTTGAGGACTGATTCGTGTGCGTGGAGCCTCTCGCACGCTGGCAGGGACCAGAGGAACCTGCCTAGCCGCTCGATGTTGCCAGCTTGTTGGAGGACCTGAGAAATAGAGGCTTAGTTAATCTTTTTATTTAAACTACAAGTGAAGATTTTAACAGATTTATTTACACAGTTAATAATAATAATATACACGGCCGTCGGATCCTAAACCAGACTGAGCCTGTACTATGGTAATCAGACTACTGATAAACATACTTGTATTTGTAATATTGTATATTTCTTAAAACATATATATTATAAAACAAAGTCCCCCGCCGCGTCTGTCCGTCTGTCTCTACTGAACGGATTTTCATGCGGTTTTTACTAATAGACAGAGTGATTCATGAGGAAGGTTTTGGTATATAATTTGTAACCGTGCGAAGCCGGAGCGGGTTGCTAGTCAAAGATAAATTACACGCATACACTGAACAAATGATCATGCTCATCACCGAATGATTTGTCTTGCGTTGCAATCGAACTCACGACCTAAATATTATCAGATATTTTATTAAACAGAATGGTTTTATTAAGTAAGTTCTGTATGATAGGTTAGTTTTATTTCCAGACAGTTAACAGAAGTAGTCTCGAGGTTTGAGCTATGTTTTCATGTATTTGAGATATATTACGTTCTCCGAAGCAAATATTAGAAGTAGCCTGGAAGATTTTTTTTTTAATAAATCAAAATTCTTAAAAATTATAAGTTTTTAACCTAAATTTCCTATTATAACCAGATATACAGGCCCTTGATTCATGTAGTTTAATGAATAAATTGATCAAATGATTTAGAAATTTTATTTGATAACAGAAAAATATATTGACGTGACAACGTCTTATAATTCGATGGAGCCGGCTGCACGCACGAAAAAACATGACTCATGCGGCGTTACCTCGCTCTGAGGCGTTCCTATGACGTTGTCACGTTCAACTATCGTCAGTAAACCGACTTTACAGACAACCGATTTTTTTTTTATTCAAAAAAGGTTTAGCGCTCATGAGCCAAGTAAGGTTCAGAGGTTTTTAAATACCTAAACATTTCGAGTTTAGTAACATATGTCATATTACCTACTAATATTCTTGTGAACCCCACCAGCTAAGCTAAAAGCTTGTTAGTAGTGGGTTCACGTCGGTAGTGCACTGGGTGGGGTTCGCACCTGCAACCACTTACTTACACCCTAGCCATTAATTAACCTACCGCTACTTAAAGAAATATATCATTTTTTTTATTACTTTATTTATGTAGGTAATAAGGCTAACTGATACTGATAGGTTTCAGCTACCAAAGGCTATATCTACACAAATTGCGGATTTTGCAATTTGTTCATAAATCAAATAAATCAATGCAGACATTGTGACAATAAGTTTAGCTTCGCTAGATGACGTTTAAATATTTTTTGTTGCCACATCATTATAATAAACAAGCACATGACCCGTTTTGATGACAAACCTTCGATCAAATCCTTACTAATATTATAAATGCAAAAGTAACTCTGTCTGTCTGTCTGTCTGTCGCCCTTTCACGCCAAAACTACTGAACCGATTTAGAAATTTGGTACACAGATAGTCTAGAGCCCGAGAAAGGACATACGCTACTTTTTAATGCGAAAAAAGAGGTGTAAATGGTTGAAAGGTGGGGATGAAAAGTTGTATGGAAGTATCGTCAATTAGCCTAAATAATTAAAAATTCTACCCAAAGACACTATTCCACGCGGACGAAGTCGTGGGCATAGCTAGTACACTATAAATACAAGTTCACTAACAAAAATCGCGTTAAATAGTGTGTGTGTGAATAAAGCCAGGGCTACATCACTCGCTCGAGGTCGCGTTTTATTTATCTAACAGTTTAGCATACCGTCGACGCGGACGGTACAAGTAGCTGAGAGCACGCATGGTAGTATGGTATTCTCCGTAAATAAAAACAAAATGCCAAATCGAACTTATTATGCGTGTTTTGTTATGGCTAAATGTATTCATTATGTTAAATTACATCATTGCTGGGTGTTGGTGATCTGTTAAGTCCTTTTAAAATAAGTCGTAAAAATTATTTAATTTATTACTTATTTTGTTAATATAATTAAAAACATATTTTAGGTCTTTATTCTTTACTCGCCATTGCCGCGTGGTTGTGCCAATCCCACTAATGTTATAAATGTGAAAGTTTGGATGGATGGATGTTTGTTACTATTTCACGCAAAAACCACAAAACCGATTGCGATGAAACTTGGTGTGTAGATAGCTGGAAACCTGGATTAACGCATAGGCTACTTTTTATCCCGATATTCCCACGGGATCGGGACTTACGCGGGTGAAACCGCGAGGCGCTGCTAGTCCTACTAATATTGTAAACGTGAAAGTTTGTGAGGATGTATGGATGTATGGATGTTTGTTACTCTTTAACGCAAAAAGTACTGTATGGGTTTTAATGAAACTTTACAATAATATAGCTTATATATCAGAATAATACATAGGCTATAATTTATGAAGATATTGTGTATATTGGCCAAAATATAACGATAAGTGTTAAGTAAGTCGGAAAAAAATCTGTCATCTGCGAGCTATTCTGGCGTGCGGTGCGAAAACTGTAAGAGTTACACGAATATAATGTACGGTGGGATAGTTCCTCCTAAATAGTTCTACAAAAAAGTCCGCGACAGTATATATCTATCTTTTATGTGTCAGCCATTATTACCAAAATAGTGAACCATAAATACAATAAAATTTGTTTTTTTATTGACAATTCACATTTAGCAGTAACAAATTGATTTTTATCAAAATAAATACTTTTATCGCTTCTGATATCGCAACGTTAGGTGTTATAAAAATTATACACTTATCAATTTCTTTGTTTTTGTTTATAGTTATCGTATTCTTTTACTAGACTTGAAATGTCACATCGCCAGCGCAGGCGCGAAACGCTTGATTGCAAGATTTAAGCACAATTTAGTTAGTGCCATTTTTTTGAGCCGATCAATCATCTATAGTATATTATATTATCGAAGTTAACAGTTTGAGCTATCTGCTCTCAACAGTGATGTTGCAACCGATTTGTGATCGAATTGACGGGGGAAATACCTGTATTTTCTGGAAAATCGTATTTATGCTGATGGGAAGGTAACCAGAGTTCCACAGCGCCTGATTTAGCAACGTGTTACTACAGATTAATGTCTACGTACAGATTCTGATGGTTTACTTTGTCAAAGTATTTAAATAAATAGAGTTACTCGCAACAAAAGAATAAAGTTCAAAATTAATCGAACGCCTATACACTTGAGAAGGCTTGTGCAAAGTAATGTATGCCTAATCACTTTGTTCGAGAGTCGTTTTTACAGCAATTGCAAACAAATCGGTAGATTGTGCGATGACGTGACACTCTGGGAGGACATTAATCGGCTTACAGTGTACGAACGGCTAAACGTAATATCGGATTTTTTAGGAATACAAATAAAAAAATACTATCCGTAACCTTTAAAATAAGGATTTAATTTTAATTGAAAGACCTTTAATGTTAATACTGATAAAATCTTTGATCTAATAATCTGGTCTAGTGGTTAAATGATTCTGACTACTGAGCCACAGAGGTCGTGGGTTCGATTCCCACTCAGGATAAATAATTGTATGATGAGCATGACTCTGGATGAGCATGGCTCTGCCAACTTTTTTTTTTAGAGTATAGGAGGCAAACGAACAGACTGGTCACTTGATGGTGACTACCGCCACCCATGGACACCTGCAACTCAAGAGTCACAAATGTGATGCCGGCCTTTAAGATGGGAGTAGGGGAAGTAAGGGAAGAGGGGGAGAAAGGGGAAAGAGGGGGTATTGGTATTGGTATAGGGCTCTGTTTCCGCATCTAGACTCATATGCGGTCCATTATGAGTTCAGATAGGCTGACTAGTTGAGCCAGCCTAGCTCCTTCCAGAAGCACAGAAGCCTCCTGGGGCGTTCACAGGCTTCTAGGAGTGACCTCGCTCCCGCGAGGCTACTTGCCCGTTGTGTGGCCACTCCCTCGCATTCCAGGACAGCGTGGGCGGCCGTTTCCTCCGCGTTGAGACAGCCTCTACATAGAGGACTGCTTGTCGCATTGATAGTGAATAGGTGTCGGTTTAGGGCCAAAGGGAAGAGGGGGAGAGCGAAGGGTTAGGGCCTCCGGTAACCTCACTCACTCTGTCACGCCGGTTTTCTGTGAGGACGTAGTATTGCTCCGGTCGAGCCGGCCCATACGTACCGAAGTATGGCTCTCCCACGAATAAAAAAAATATTTTTCAAGTGTCACGAGTTTCTCGTCATGATGAGTTAATATTAGTAGTGTTACAGGGCTCGCCATCCCGGCTATTGCCAAGTTACAGGTATGCGAGCCTGACATGCTCGAGCTTACTCTTACACTCCTATATCGATCCGTTTAAGCAATATACTACCAACGATTTTAATTTTGACGATGGTGCCCGGTTGACGGCCATAGCAGGTCTATGTCACTCGATGTACTTGCGCACGTTAAACACCTACCGGTCGCTGGTCCGCTGGCGGACTTTATACGCAGTTTCGCGCAGTGGCTTGCCGAAAGCTGCATCGCGCGCGCACGCTTTTATTTTTAAAGTATAATAAACGTAATTCGACATCGTATTGATATATTCTTTAAATACTGTAAAATTCACAGTGAAAATTGACTTTATGTGCAGTATAAGAATGTAGATTAAGTAAGAGAAAACAAACGCCCGGCAGCGCTATTTAACTAAAAAAAAGCTTAAAACTTTGTGTGAGATTTAGAATATTTCCCACCATACAGTTAAATAATGGAGATTTGAGAATAGGGAAGAAGAAAGAGAATAAAAATAAAACACATGTAGGATTTTGGATACTAAAACATTGGAAATGAAAAATAAGCGTTAAGTACTTAATTTACAAAACAATTGTAATTATTTTTTTAAATATTGAAGAGGTAACCCTACACACATTTTAATGCCCGGAAAGAGTAGACAATTAAAACGGTAGGTATCGATATTTTTGTAGGGGGTGATTTATCTGTTACGTAGTAACTACTTTGTAATCGGGGGCCATAGGTGAGAGAGAGAGCCAAATTATAGTTGGCAAAATGTGGTTGTTTTATTCGCCTCTGTCTACCCCTTCGGAGATACAGGCATAAGTGTATGTATGTATGTCAAACATATGCATGTTATTAATATAATGCCGCCGATCGGAAGTGCTCAGGGATGTTTGTACATCTTACTTCTTACTTAATATTATAAAGGCGAAAGTTTGAAAACGGCTGAACGGATCTGGATGAAATTTGACACAGAGAGAGATTATACTCTGAGATAGTACATAGGCTGCTTTTTATCACGGAAAAATTTTGGATGGCATCAATATTTTTAAGCTTGCTATAAAATTCGCGAAATTTAGAAAAAAAAATGGTCCTTATCAGCTGTCAACAGCGCAAGGGTGGGCACAAATAGTCTGTGTGTGCATGACGCCCACATGGCGCGTCACATCCGGTACATATTCGCGCCTAAACCAACACTCACTAAGCAAATATTGGTAAGTTGATGCCAATTTTTTGTCGCTATCTTCAAATCAGAGTCGAAGGAAGAGATTTTTCTAAATATTATATGTAGTGATATAGTGTATATTATATCTATTTTGTTTTCTACCACTTTTACGCGCATAAACATGCATAGTTTTGCATATATTTTTATGGAGATGTACACAAATCATTTGGCAACTTATCAAACTGTACTAGTAGAACTGTACTGTACTGTAGAATAATCTTCACAACATTGTCTCTCAACATAAAACTTCATAAACCTATAGTATTTGTAAATTAAACACCCACGTATCTGTTCACTTGTCGTTCTTGGTAGTTTCACCAGCGTTTACTGTCCCTGCCCGGCTCTTAAACGTCATGCTAAATAGACTACGACCTGCCTGAAGAAATCGGCTATAGATGCGAAAAGATTTTTTTAAATTTTGTCGAGTAGTTTTAGAGGGCTTCATACCCGTTCGACCTAATTTTTAGGTGCCTTTGGACCCTCTTCAAAATATAATATTCAATGTGCCCATTGGACCTCTTTTTTAGTATCTACCCTTTGGACTTTCAAAAAAATATGTGTTCATTTGGTATTCTTTCGATGAATTTTACTTAGAAAAGGTACAGTTATGTTGAAAATAGGAATTCAAAAAATTTGGTGAAATAGCATTGTTCGAATGTATGTTCGAATTGTAATTGCAGAGCGATCTGTATCAATAGCTGACGCAGGTACCCTATTTGATCTTCGATACCACCCTAGGTGTTAAAACGGATGTTTGTTATTATGTAGAAGATACAAATAAAATATTTTTCTTTCTTTCTTTCTCTTTCTTTCAAATACAGGCACACTATCACCAAACAGTACTCCGTAGTCCATAGAAGTGTATGGGAGAAAACGCAAGTAATTGTAACTCACTAATTTTATATATATAACACTGTGATTCTCTCTTTTAAACTGTAACATAAGCATATTAAAACCTACTGAAATCCTATTTCAAAAAGTACCTACCTCATATGAAAAGATACCCCAAAAGCAAATGAAATTATAGCTTTTATACAAACTGAAGTGTTTTTAAAGTCACCACCATGTTGCTGTTGTTGATACTTCAACAGACATTTCCAATTATTTGTCAACTACGTGGTACGTAAAGTACCCATGCCTGCCGATTTGGTCATCCTAATCAAGTAATAGACTTTTTAACGCTGTAATCAAAGATATTTTGCAACTGGTTAAACACTCTCGATTGTTACGTGAAAATATGAGATCTGTTGTAGAATCTTTTATTGAAAGGAATACTTTTTTTACTCGCCTAGTACACCTATGTATGTTTGACGATAGGGGCCACATTCGAGAGCTGGCTATCAAGTATAATGAAAACTAAACAAGCTGAAATTAGCACTAAACCTAGGTTATTTAAAACACCGAAAATTACCTATTTCTGCTATAAATTATACCTAAATTATTATGTGCCACGAGTGTCGGGTTACACCACCACCTGTTCTAGACATAATTTTAATGAGGCCTTCAAATCATTTCAAAAGATGAAAGCTTCATAAAAGCAACATTGGTGACTGTCCTTGATACACACACAATGATTTTTTTAAAACCAAGTTTGGATCTCTAGTACAAATATCAAAATTTGGTGACAAAACAGGTTTTACATTTATGTTTTTGTCATATTTATTAAGTATTATTTTGTTCTCTCTGTTTTCTTGTGCTTTATTTAATTAATTTAAAAATAAAATAAATCTTAAACTTGATTTTTGTATTTTTCAGGCATACGGTTTAAGTCTGTAAAAATTTAAGACTTACAGAACTTCAAAGTGTGGTAGAGCCCTCAAGATGACACGCAGTTCTAGGTTATTTTACCTTTTCCGTACTCTGTGTAAAATTACGCAAATTTTAATATCCCTTATAATAACGTAGATAAAAGAAATATATTATACACCTACGGGATACTCTAACACACACGTCTTCAGATTGAGATACATATATACACGTGTCGTCACGCGAATTCAATGCATTTTCCCCACACCAAAAGTGCCCAACGTGCCTGAAGTTTTTACTTCGAAAAAAAATCTGAAAACCTATTTGATCTATTTAATTAAATAACATGTATTTATTTAAATAACGTCCTATCTTCTTTGATTATATAACAATCAAAGCCTTTCGTATATTCTGTTGCTCGTAACATATGTTGCATTTGTAAACACCGAAATATCCGTGTTTTAATAATTTACGTAAATGAATAATTAATGACAGTATAATGTTACTTGTAATACAATCCCTATTCACTCGATGGCGGCGCTGACAGCTGACATAATGGCCGGTCGTTTCGTTTCAATAATCAATATCTGGTCGATATCGATTGATGCAATATGAATAGTTAATACTTTTAGATAAAAACAGATTTGATGATTGGCATTCAAATAATTCATCTATTTTTTAATAATTTATTTATCTATTTTTTAATAACTTTTCTACAATGACAATACCGGAACTATAAATCATGAATGACAGGAACGAAACGTCAACGCCAATGCGAAAACAAATGCAAATCAAATAACTATTTATATTGTTTTTAAATTATAATTATATCCCTATTCACAAACCATATTCCTGAAGCATAAAAATACAAAAAAAAAATATATAAAATGATTTCGAGAATGGCATGAGAAAAATTGGTAAAATTTTGGGAATTTGTTCCGAATCTACTATAGACCGATTAAGTTAAAAGGAAATTCCGAGCCCACAGACTGACGCACTAGTGATCCTATAAGGATTGCATTTTTTCATTCGGACGTACGGAACCCTAAAAAATTTAGAATCGGTCTTCTTTTCCATAACTTCAACGGAGCTTTACTAGTAGTGTAACTTGAACACTTTCATGTCAGGTAAAAATATAGGATACTAGACCCCTACAGCTGTAGACGTTTTCTTTTAAATGAAAACTTCTTTAGGCACGTTGGACACTTTAGGTATGGATGGGGAAGAAGCACTGAACTCGCGTGACCGTCACGCTCAGGTGACAGATGTGTCAGTTATGTTTTCACTTCTGAGGTCCAGTTCTACGACTGACAGATTTTTTGAAGTGAAAACTTCTTTAAGCACATTGTGCACTTTTGGTATGAAAAAAAAAACACTGAACTCGCGTGACCGTCACGCCTATATATATATATATACATATACAGATGTGTGTATATAACAAGTCGTTGTGCACTTTTGTGGAAAAAGCTCTGAACTCGCGTGACCATCACGCTCAGAAACACAATATTATACAGATATGTGTGCACACACATAGTATTCACTTCTGTCGGCAGTCCCCCTGACTGCCTATTTTTTTTTATGGGATAGAGGGCATACAAGCAAACGGGTCACCTGATGGTAAATGACTACCGCTGCCCATGGGCACTTGCAACTCAAGAGTCACAAGTGCGTTGCCGATCTCTGAGGTGGGAGTAGGAAAGGGAGGGAAGAAGGGAGGGTTCGTGGCTTAGCCCCCCAGTGGTGTAAATATATACTGAGAGTAGTAATGATACTTACAAAGTAGAAATGCTTTTATTTTGTCTGTATCTCTTAAAAAAATTAAAAGTCTTAGTTATTTATTTATTTATGTCAATAAGAAGTCTAGTTAAAAATTGTATCTAAACCACAGTTTTCTAGTAGTAGGAATCTAGTAAAAAAAAAAGTATTTAAATCAATCAAGAATAACAATAAAAATAATCAACTGTAAAAATATAAACACATATAATTAAATCATCTCTTTTTTTTACTTAGTAAATAATTGGTCGGATGGATTTCCACATAGGGGGCGGATTTGTTCTAAAAACATGATTTTGGTAATTTGTCATTGTTTTCATACTGTTCAGTCAAATTGGCAAAAATATCCTCCTTTCTTGTTGTGTTCTTTCGTCTGCTCACAGGAATGTTTTTAGCTTTCAGAAAGACGAGACGGATCGGGCAAAGTGTTCATATGATTGCGTATTCTTAAAAAAGCTCCACTATTTGATTTATGGCGATGTATCACAAACTATAAATTATTATTTATCTCATAATATTTTGAGGTTAGTATTTTGTTGTGCAACCAGTATTTTAGATTGAAATTGAGAATTTTTGTTATAAAAAAAGTAGACATAGATTTGCACTATTATAAAATATTTTTATGCTATTTTAAAACTATTTTTTATTTTAAATTTTAAAACTTCACCCAAATATAGCTCGAGCGGTCATAAAAAAAAACTAGGTATTTATTGAGTAGTTCTTTTGTCCTATTTGCGAAATTCTAGCGGTGAATATTCACGTTGGAGTAATTATTGAGTGTGCAATTTACAGCCTAAAGTAAATTGCACACTCAATAATTACTCCAACTGGAGGAAGAAAAGCTAAACACATACACAGTTTTACGTGGTCTCCTCATGTACTAATAATCCGAGAAATAAGATTTTTTGAATGATTATCTCATTTGTTCTTTTTCTTTTATTGACATTGAAAATATGGGCACAATGTTGGTTTCATCGGTATTGTTCCCAATATCTCCGTGGATAGTATAAATCTGTTTGAACGGGTAGGGGCAGCAATCAGATGTACCTTCACAGAAGAAGTGGCGCACATTTTTAATTTCATCCAAAGCTTTATCTGATACAAATATGATGATCCTGTTGCCCTCTTCATTATAATCAATTACGTATGTCGACTGCTGTAAATTGCCTTTTTTAACATTGTTGTATATTGAATTCTTATGACTGTATCCTTTATTCGAATAAAAACTTTCGTGAGTGGTATTCATATTATTTAAATTATACGGTTTTACTCACGTGTATATTTCGGGGATGCCCGAGTCTGGCACCTGCAACCGGCGCCTGCAAGACGCCTCACCCCTTGATAAAGGGCCCCCGTCGGGTCCGAAACTAGTCGGGCATCCCCGAAATATACACGTGAGTAAAACCGTATAATTTAAATAATATGTATCCTTTATTCTGTAATCTTGCAGTCTTCACTTCAAACATTTTTTGTATGGAGCTGATATTAGTTAGAACTTCTTTTTTTAAGTCGTTCATAACAACTTTGACCCCTTTTTTAATAAGTCCGGCTTACACTCAAGTTTATGTCCTTTTTGCATTTGAACATTGTCGCTTTTTTTTTTAATAATAATGATATTTATTGGTTAAAAAAATACAAGTTAAACTTACATATCACTAATACTATTAACAATACTTTCATTTGTCAAATTTAACTAACCCACCACACCGGCCATGTCTTTTATTTACACAAACCCACGCACTAGTTTTTATTATTTCTATGAAAATTATACGCAAATCCAGCGTGTAACTATGTTTTTCTTCCTAGTCTATTTATTTGTAGTTACGTCGCACCAGGTCCTGCGAAGGACCTTTGCTCGTCATTGTGAGACGACATGACGACACACCAAACTTTCATCAGTTGCACAGTAATTGGACTTTTGTGTGAAAGAGATAAACATAACGTTTATTCGTACTTCCTTATTGTTGTCAATGTTGTGTGTAAAAAGAGACAAACTTATTTATTGTTACCAATACCCGGTTTATCATAGTTAAGTGACGAGTTGGTTAAAGATTAAATATTAAAAAAAATCCGCATGGTAATTTATTATTTTATTAAGGTGCTGACAGCAACCAAATAAGCTTGACTCAAACTGGATATTAGCTAAATCAATACATGTTATAAAAGTAGAATATAGATATAAATTGTAACTTGATCTTATAACTATATTATATACAGGTCGATAGTTTTTTTATCGCAACTATTGTGCAGTAAGCGACCGACCATGTCTTGGTGACCTTGTGCTTCCTACTAATCCCACTAATATTATAAATGTGAAAGTTTGGATGGATGGATGGATGGATGGATGGATGTTTGTTACTCTTTCAGGCAAAAACCACTGAACCGATTGCGATGAAACTTGGAACGTATATAGCTGTAGACCTGGATTAACGCAGGCTACTTTTATCCCAATATTCACACGGGATCGGGACTTACGCGGGTGAACCGCGGGGTGCTGCTAATATTATAAATTTGAAAGTTTGGATTGATGGATGGATGGATGTTTGTTGCTCTTTCACGAAAAAACCACTAAACCGATTGCGATGAAACTTGGTATGTGGATAGCTGGAGACCTGGATTAACGCATAGGCTCCTTTTTATCCCGATATTCGCACGGGATCGGGACTTACGCGGGTGAAACCGCGTGGCGCTGCTGGTAACCTGTTAATGTTTACAGTTAAAGTAAAATAATTGTATGTAATTATCAACTATTGAGAGTGTTTTATCCCCATAATTATCACTAACTTGTTTTGTTACTAGTGTCTTAACGGCATAAATAATTTTAGTTGTAATATGAAAAAATCAAATAAAAATAAAGAAATAATTAATTATTATTGTTAGGGTCCGACCGAAACAAGAAAGCGGCTTTGTCAGATCTCTGTATGCGCAATACGTATCTTTAGACTATGTCACAGACATATTTTTAAATACAAGAAAAATTGTAGCAGTCGGGACCCATTCTGCAATCGGGTATGACGACTTTCTTGTTTTAGGGTTTTTTCATTTCCAAATTACATAGAAATGCAGTCGGGTTTTTTAGTTTTTTTAAATTACGGTTTTTTTATTCCTTCACTTGTGCAAGCAGACCTTACTTCTTACCACTTTTCATGATTCTAGGTAAATGGTAAGTACTCTATAGGTTTTCGACCCAAAACCTATAGGGTACTTCCGGTTGACTTAGAATGGTCAATTTTGGTTAAAAGCAAAGTCTTACAGCACAAGTAAAGGGAAAATTCCGAAAAATAAAAAAAAGTTGAAAATTAAGGTAAATTTCGGTAATTACGAGTTTTCGCGAAAATCTAAATTTGCCCATATCTTTTTATCGTGTTGACTCAGGACCTTGATTTTTATACACCTAATAGGGACTATAGACCTCAGTATCTGGTGTAAATTTCAACTTGCTAGGTCCACCCGTTCCTGAGAAAATCGGTGGTGACACACGGACAGACAGACGGACAAGATCTTATAAGAGTTCCTTTTTTTACCTTTTGAGGTACGGAACCCTAAAAATCAGTAAATACCCCATACAGTAAAAAACTGAAATGTAATCAAATCAACAACATTTATGCAATCCGCTGCTTCGACAGTGCCGGGCGCTGCAGGTCATTTACCGTACCGCACGGTACGGGTATTGCGTTACATTGCGTAGCGGAAAATCAAACTATTGACTGTAAATCCTTAATCTCGCATTTTTATGATGAACTGACTGTTGCATTGTGATAAGTATCCTAAGAAAGACGTTTTTGTAGGTTATTCGCGACGGTGATATTTACACGCTGTATATAGATAAAAATAATATACCTTTATTTTTTTAACGAACTGTAACCAAAACTAATCCAATTTGAAGATAACGATTCAACCCTCCAGTCATCTCATTATTTACGCGGCGTGTAACGCAAATTACTGTAACCGATACTCTCCATTAGAGGGTTAGAGCCCATTCAATTTGCGCCATGACAACGGGGGTTGTTGATGTGATATGAAAGGTGATGAATTATAATATGATTGGTAAGACATAATATATAATGTTTGAGGGAGTACAAATATACATTGATTGACTGGCCTGTTGGTCTAGTGGTTAGTGATCCTGACTGCTGAGCCAGAGGTCGTGGGTTTGATTCCCATCTAGGACAAATAATTGTGTCATTTGTTCTGTGTTTGGGTATAATTTATCTATAATATGTATGTATTTAGAAATATATCAGCAGTCTGGTTGCAATAGTTTGGGAACAGACGGTTCTGTGATAGATGTGTTAAGTTGTTATTATTATTATTCATTCAAAGGAAGATTTATTTTCGAATATGTCGTTCATCTTTGGTAGTACCGTGAGAAGACATCTAGCCAGTGGCTAGGGTCACCAGCCCGAGGAGTGGAACATATAATTAGTCTACTTACAACTTTAAATTATAATCATAAATTAAAAATTTAAAACACCCCCGACTCGAAAATCCCTTTAACGATTACATAACAGCTGATGATCTTCGAACGGCTGAACAGATTTTCATGAATTATATCTAAGAACACCTTCGATCAAGTCACCTTTCAGACAAAAAAAAATATTATTACTATTATGACTATGAAACAAGTTAAATTATCTTTTAAAAAACAGTATCACCGACTTCAATGTGCTTTTTAGTGGCAATTAGATTTATTTTGTTTAAATATAATATGGGTAGGCCAACTAACCGCACTGCTCCAATGAGACAGCGATGTTTCGGAGCAAACGAAAACATCATCAATGTATATAATTTCTAGATATTTGTTGATTTTCAAGAAACCGCTGACGAATTGAGAACCTCCTTCTTTTTGGAAGTCGGTTAAAAAGGTCCTCAGTGAGCTTCTAGTTGATTTTAAAAAGCCTAAATAATTGTAACAATAATTTGGCAATTATTATTAACTTGTCAAATTACGTCCGCAGAACCGTTCTCATAACAAAAAGATCGAAACTTAAAATTAAATTCTCTGGATAACACACAAAGCTAACCGGTAACCTTGGCAACAGGGCTTCTATCCGGATATCCGGTTACTTAGGGCGTGGCGCAGAGGGGTTGCCGCGACCAATCTATATCACTTTCTTGATGCTATTTGTGGGAGGTGTGTCAGGAATATCTCGGCTAATGTTAGTTTGAATATTCAATGATGTAGGCTTTAGGTACGAGTTTAGGCCTTTGTCTATTACTAAAAAAAACTATGCATGGAAGTATTATTTGGATGTATTGAATGTACGAATTTAGTAATATTAAGTATGTTAGTCAGAAGTCTGGTGGCCATAGTACAGGCTTTGCCTAGTTTGGGATCAGACGGTCGGGTGTGAAGATGTGTCAAGTTATTATTATTAACAATACTTATACAAAGTTACAAATCGGCTTTTTAAAAAATAAATATATAAATTTGAAGGATTTCAAATATAATCAAAAGTCTTACACTACGAAACACAAATATTCAATTATGATTATTAGGTAAATTTTAGGAATATGAGGTTTTAATACTCACGGGATTGATTAATATGTTCACTGAAATGACTGAAATGATCATTTAAATAATTACTAAAACACGTGACATTACTTTTCAAATTAAAAATCGGCTCATTCAAATGAACATAAGAATTGATAAAATTCATATTACGAAATAAACAAAAATACACTTCTAATATCAATTTAAAAAAAATTCAAAGCATACTAGCACCGTGGGTCACACATGGTATTCTTGTTAACCCCTCCAGCTAAGCTATATGCTTGCGTTAGTAGTGGGTTCACGTCGGTAGTGCACTGGGTGGGGTTCGAACCCGCAACCACTTGATCGCAAGTTCGACGCCTAAGCCATTGTTAACAAAGCCTAAGCTACGGAGATTGTTTACGGACATGATTTTTTTTAAATACGTAATCGAACAGGCCTTTCGTTTTCCAACCCACATTATGGAAAATGACGATGAAAACAATGATGCTACACGCCTATCCAACAGAAACTTATTCCCTCTCCCCTTGAAGGTACGGCGTACTTTGCATATATGTTGAATCAGTGCTAAGATTTGGACTGCTGATCTGGGAAAATGGTATGAATGCAAATAAAGCCTTCATAGCTCTAAAAAGGTGTATACAAGCCATATGTGATATTGCCTCTGATGTAACATGCTGCTCATATTTTCAAATGTTAAAAATTCTGCCTCTGCCGTGCTTATATATATTGGAAATAGGAAAATTTGATAAACTGCACCCGGAATCTTTTAAACAAGTTAAGGATGTAACGCAGAGGAGAAACACTACGTACCCAAACAGACTTGTTATAAACATGATTCCAAAGAGTACAAAACTGCAAAAGAATTGTTATGCTGTGTATATCACAATATTATTAAGATACCGAATAACATAAAAGAATTACCGCTTAATAAATTTATAAATTCCTCAAGCATATGGTCACTACAGAACACGTTCTACTCTGTCAACGAATTCTTAAATTATCCTATCAAACATTAAAAATATTGATATAAAGTTATTAACTAAGTAGTATTCCTTATTTGTCTCCCATAGTTTTAAGGCCCTTTTGCATGCTGTCTGGACGGCTAAATATGCGGTAAACATTGTAAACCTAACAACTTTATAATGTACTAACCGTATTTATGACAAATAAAGAATTTGAATTTGAATTCAGGATTACAATTTTCTGGAAAAATAACAGTTCATTTCAGATTGGTGACTCGAACCAAAAAGGAGCTCTGTCAAAGCGTTTTGTTCGACTTTTTAGTGTCTGTCTTCGTCTAGTAGATGATCATTTCTGTGACTATTTATCGAAATAGTCAGCATCTGAAAGTCATAAATTGACCAAAATTGTACACTTAAAATCAACGTGTTGTTGAAATAGTAACAGCAAAACAAGTTCCTAAAAAAGCAGGGAGTTAAATGCGCCCGCGAAGAAATTTTGTAAGAACAAACTATAAATACACTTTCACATTATTAGCGCTTTCTCAAACGCTATACCTTTTGCAAATATCACATAGGTTATGTGTTAAACCGTTTTAAAAACCCTAAAATTATTTGCTTTTCCGAGTACAGCTACTAATTCGCACAAAATTACTATTTAGTGCATATATCTTAAAGTTAGTTTAAAAAAAAATTGAAGATATAAACACAAAACCGGAACACATTCTATAATTTTATTTTCTTCTCTGACGTAAAAAGGAGTGGTGATTGTCTGTGGCATTATAGCTGCTAAACAAATGGACCAATTTTGGTTTAATTTTTTTGTTTGAAAGGTGACTTGATCGAGAGTGTTCTTAGATATAATTCAAGAAAATCTGTTCAGCCGTTCGAAGATCATCAGCTCTTATCTAATCGTTTGAGGGATTTTTGAGTTCGGGGTAAGTATATATTTTTTTTTTGTTTATACTTGTATATCATTTTTGTACACGATGTGTATTTATTTGTGACCAGCTACTAACTAACCGCGAACACTTTTTAAATTAGTTTTCATGGATTTCCTTAAAAACTGAGGGAATAGTTAGGTAAGTTTTAGAAAAATATTTTTTGTAGAAACGGTCAATTTTTTTTCAATTTTCTTTTTGTAACTGCATGCTGGAAAGAGAGCCTTTTAGTGATTTATAGGTAAGTGTTTCATTGTCGTATACATCCTGTATATTAAATTACTTTCGTTAATTTTAACCGACTTGTACAACAGTTAACTACATAAAGATGTAATAATTTTAGTGAAATATAATAAAACGAAGTGACTTATGATTAAAAATCGGTCACGACCGGACAGTTTTACGAACAATTGATGTTTTTACGTTACGAAACTGGAACACAACTACCATATTATTTCATGACTAGCTGAACCCGGCCACGCTTTGCTGTGGCTCGGTAAAATTTCACACTCTTCACTCATGTTGCTGTGTCAACCGATGCTATATCAACAATTTTCATACCAACGTATTTAAAATAAAATCCTTAAGGAAATAAATGCTATTCAAAATATAATTAATTCAGAAAGTACGTCCAGGAAATGTTGTGGTCTAAATGTTATTGTATTGTTATTTATAAATAATGCTTTATAATAATAAATAAATATTGTATTCTAATCATATCATTCAATTTTCATTTGTGACATTCAATATGTTTTCGTATCTTTTTTTTGTTATCGTGTGGAAACCCCCTCGGGTCATCACTTCACTGGGGCTGCCAGTGAAGTGGTATGTTGGAATCGAACCGACTAAAACCACACGGTGTTCCGTCATAAATGAGTCTATTGCCAGGGTCTCGGGTATACCCTAGGAAGGAAGTCCCCGAGAACCCCGGCAGATCTTGGCCGCCTCTTAAACAAAAGACAGCCACGCCCTTGCATGCGGAGGGCCTTACCCCCCCACCGGTTTAGAGAGGCGCGCGCGGAACACGGCGCGCCACCGTCTCAGGCCTGCTTCTGCTAGAGTAACGGGCAGCCTCACCCGTTACCCCCAGGCCAGCGCTCATGGAGGCCGAAGATCATTCTGCGCTCTCCGGCACCTGGTGTCTCTCCTTCGGGACGGGAGAGCACTAGCCCTCTCCCGTTCCCTTTCCGCCGCCTCTTTAGCGGACATCACTTCCTCACAAAAAGAGGCAGCGGATTCCCACGCACTCTCACTTTGGACCATGGACAGAACCATGGTCTCCAGTGAGAGGCTTCCCACTCCAATAGCCGCCGCGAGGTCACAGCGTTGTTGTGTCCACGCAGAGCACTCCACTAAAGTATGGAGTGCAGTATCCTCGCGACAGCCTCCGCAGTGATGGCACGCAGACGCTTGCTCCCGGCCTATGCGACACAGGGACTTTCCGAAACAGCCGTGGCCGATCAGCACCTGCGTCAGCCGGTAGGAGAGGCTGCCGTGTTGCCTCTTGAGCCAATCCTCCATGATGGGTCTTACCGCCACAATTGTGGCGTGCCCAATGTTTTCGTATCTGACTTTTTTCATTTCTTATCGTATAGTTGATATTTCTTACATTAACATTGAGACTGGTTTTATATTTAATTGACATGAATATTATTTTGAATTTGATATGATATTTTTAATACTTAAAGTTTTTTTCTATTTTATCCTAGTAATATTAGTAAATACTTAGTAATCTGTGGTAATATTACAAACGTGAAAGTTTGTGAGGATGTGTCGATGTGTGTATGTATGGATGTTTTTTACTCTTTCACGCCAAAACTACTGAACCGACTGCGATGAAACTTGGTATGTAGATAGCTGGAGACCTGGATTAACATATAGGCTACTTTTTATCCCGATATTCCCACGGGTTCGGGACTTACGCCGGTGAAACCACGGAGCGCTGCTAGTAATTAATAATATTTTATTCATGCTAACAATAAGAAGAAAAACTAGGAAAGCGGACCCCGGGCACCGGAGCGGAATCTTCGGTTGTAACCGGGATTCAACGCGATGATGATGATGATGATGATTCATGCTAACAATGTAATGAATATTAATTATATAATTATTTTGCAGACCGGCAACGGTTGTATATGTTATGGTCTTGCGCCTTTTTATTTTTATTTAAGACAACTCCCGCATTAGGAATTACTCCTGTGTCGCGGGGGACTTTACAAACATACAAACAACGGACACAAAGAACACACAGACTCAATGGGAATCGAACCCACGACCTGTAGCATAGCAGTCAGGGTCACTAACCACTAGGCCAACAAGCCATCTGACATCAATGGGACAGGTGGCAATGTATTACGAAAGTAATTACATATTATTTAAACTTCACGTTCCATGATATATAATTATGTATACATACTTGAATTAACGTGATCACGTAATGGGTATCCTACGGCTGGTATGGCCGTGGTCACAGGCTGGCTGAGCCTGTGACCAATGTGACCACCGCCTGTGCAACCTGGTCGAAACGTCATACAATTCAAAATATAATTATTAATCTCGCAATTTATCAACATGTCAGACTATTAAGCAACTCTGTAAAACTTACTCAGCTGTATTGAGAAATCGTGCACAATGTACATTTGCCTTACGCCAGATTAGGGAACGTACCCATACTACGTGACCGGTTCTGGGGGGGGGGGGGGGGGATAATTATATTTCTGTCGGCAAAAAATGATTTAAAACCATATTTATAAATTACTACGTGAAAACTAGAGGGGGAGGGGGTCTTGGCATTTACTACGGGTGGTCAATGATTGGGGATACCACGGCCTCACAGAAAGCCGGCAGTGAAGCAAAGGTTACATTGCTTTTCACCGAGTGAGTGAGGTAACCGCATGCCCTAACCCTTTCCTTTCCCTCTCCTCTCCCCCTCTTCCCTCCTTCCCTACTCCCACCCTAAAGGCCGGTAACGCACTTGTGACTTTTGAATTGCAAGTGCCCATGGGCGGCAGTAGTCACTTACCATCAGGTGACCCGTCTGCTCGTTTGCCCCCATACAATATAAAAAAAAAAAAATTAAAAAAAAGGGTCACGTAGTATGGGTACGCTCCCTTACTGTTGAACAGTGATTACGGCTAACTTTAGCTCAGAGCTACTTAATCGATATTCTCAGTATGCTTACTGAGCATTTTGACGATTGCACACTGCGAATGATGCTTACAATGTAATACTTTGCGCTATTTTAATCTTTCTTGTTGTAGCAGACAGAACATTACACGTGCATTTTTACTCATACTTTAGGGTCGTTTAGTATAGGGCTGCCATCCGTCCGGGTCTCTCCGGATTTGTCCTAGTTTACAGGGCATCCGGGGAGTGGCCGGACGGGGTTTTCAAAAGATATCCGGCTAAAATCCGGACACTCTTTGTCAGGGGAAAATTATAATTGTTGGATGAATTGTTAACAAGCTTTAAAAATAATAAAAAAAATGTAAATGGAAACTGCGTTCTTATAATTTATTTTAGTGTCTTTAAAAATTGCGATTTCACACATGTGTCCGGGGTTTTGAAATTCAGGCATCGGCAGTTTAACTGATGGCAGCCCTAGTTTAGTAGATAGAGCCTGTAATAAATATAAACATAACTCAAACTTTTTTTTCCTACGAGCCTTTCTCCAACTAAGTTGGTGTCGGCTTTCAGTCGAACTACGAAACGGCCGAACTTCGATATTTTTTCCCAAGTACTAGGCGATATCGAAGTTCTATAGTTAGACCAGGCTGTCGGGCTTTTGTTTAGTGCTCCAACTACCCGTAACGCAACCGGGACCACCGGCTTAACGTGCTTCTCCGAGCTCCAACAATAATAAGAAAATTCATGATTTTTATATAGACTTTTATTACCCAACTACGGTACAGCCAAAAGGAAGGGCTATGCTTTTAGCAGTATATTTAGGAAACATACTTAATGTTTGTATTTACGTGTGTTCCTAAACTACTGAACCGATTACGATAAATGAGGTATCAATAGATTTGTAATACTGGTGCGGATGACATAGGCTCTAGATATAAATTTTCTCTAAATATTGTCGAAACTTATAACTTAGAATAGAATAGAACAGAACAGAACAGAATAGAAGAGAATACATGTATGTAATCGTATATAATATATACGAGTACAAACATGTATGTACCTCAATTTTACCGGCACGATAGATTGCTTTCAAACATGGACGACAAATCAACAGGGCAAAAATGAAGGTTAAGTTCGTGAATGGGGGATATTCCCCCAAAAGGGGGACTGGGGGACAGATCAAAAAATTTAAAAAACATGAAACCTACCTCTGCGGGCCCGCTGCGGGCCCGGTTTTTTTAAATACTTGAAGTTCATATGTCGAACAAGTGCAGAAAGCTAAAATTTATAAACTTAAAAATTATAAAAAAAAAAAATGTGAAAACTTTAGCCATTACGCTACCGCCGCTTCAAATGTTATATATATTCATATTTATTTAATAATAGGGCCGAATGTAAAAAAAATACTGACTGCACGTCAGAAGTGAACACACATACAAACATATATATAACATGTACACTGAACTCTGAACGTGACGGTCATGCGAGTTCAATGCTTTTTCCCCATACCAAAAGTGCCCAACGTACCTAAAGAAGTTTTCAGTTCAAAAAGTGATGCCATCTACTAGTGACATCATCATAACTACATACAGATTCCGGTTTCCCTGGATATTTCGTGTCGTTAATTTTGTCACTACGTATTTAGTTCACAAGTTTATTAAAGTAAAGATAACACTTTCATAGACAAATTAGTATTTTCATAGATTAAATATAATTAATAAGAAGCTGACAAAACTCAATGTTTAGATTGGCGCCCTCTAGTGGATCTATATATGTATTATTAGCGTGACGATAACGAGTTCAGTGCTTTTTTCTTATAGCAAAAGTGCACAAACGTGCCTAAAGAAGTTTTCACTTCAGAAAACTTAAATTATTTAAAAACCACATATACCAATACATTACCGTGCGTGGTACCGTCATATTTCCATAGGTAAATATGGCGTCTTGTTCCGACCTACATTTGATAATATTTAGTTTGCTTGCTTATGGTATGTCTGCGCTATTAGGTACTAATTGATGAACTAGTAAAATTGACTGGCTATGAGAACCAAAAACGGTAATTAATTAAATAAGGACACGTATAAGAATGGTAGTAGCACTTCGATACGTATTTCGCCGTCGAGAGGATATTAGGTATCATTAGTTACATGGAATAGAAGTATACGGCCTTCTTGGTAGTAGGCAGTCACTTTATTTCTTAATCAGGTGGAAACTCCCACGGGTCTTCACCTCAGCAGAGCCGAGGCTGAAGTTGTCAAAATCAAAATCAAAATTATTTTTTTCAATTAAACCCATTGCAGGTATTTTTGAATTGTCAGGAGGAGGCAGTCAGTATAAGTCAGTCGTGAAGCTAGGTGCCTGTTCCAATACGTAGATCCTATGGAGAAGAGTAGGCAAGAAACTCCAAGAACACTCTTTTTCAATATGTCGACCGAACTACTAAAGCCACACGGTGTTCTGTCACAAGTGGGTATATTGCAGGGAACCCGGGATACCCTAAGAAGGAAGCCTCAGAGAACCCCTGCGGACCTTGGTCGCCTGATCAGCAGGCCGCCACACCGTGGGTTATGGTAAGCAGTCACCTGAGACTTACTTACGTGCGAGAGCCATGCTTCCGCACGTATGGGCCGGCTCGATTCCGTTCGAAACTACGGCCTCACAGAAAACCGGCAGTGAAACAATGCTTGCGTTGCTTTTCGCCGCGTGAGTGAGGTTACCGGAGGCCCAGGCCCTAACCCTTCAAATTTAAATTCAAAATAATTTATTCAATTAAGACACTAAGTGACATTCATTAACGTTAAATTGAAGCTAGAGCTAAAATCATAGATCGGCACAAACAGACGCCACAGCATGTACTGGATTGTCAAGATAAATTAGGTGAAAAACACCAAAATCTACTGCCTGTTTGTGTCGATCTATAACTTCCAGTTTCCAAAATGCGTAGGGCCTTATGAGAAGAATACTGGCAAAGAAACTCATGGCCACTCTTTTTAAAAGTCAGATCTTCAGGTACAATAGTGTTAGTGTTATACGAGAGGTAAACAGGATGCAAGCTGATGCCACCTGAATTTCATTTTATTGAAATGCTCCAAAAGCTAACGCACTAAAACATAAAAATCACTCAGTGATACCATTGAAGGTTTAAACCTATTAAACATAGAAATCATTCAAGGTGCACATCTACCTTCATTCAGTTGCAAAATCTACTGTTAAAAATAATTCGTGACTGGATTAAGAGGCTAGAGTTGCAGTTGATCGAACCAAAATAATAGTATAGGCTAAAGCATCGCTGACTAGGCCGACCAGTCACCCCAAGCAGCACCCGTTCACGAGTATGACGCATGGACCAGCCATCATCTCCTTCGCCATATCAGAGGGAAAGAAATGACCCGCCCCATGACGACGCCGCAAGCAATGACATTTTAGTGAGCATGACGAACCATAGTCGAGATACTGATAAAAATCACTACTAGTCAAATTACCATAATAATCGTCACGCATTACTTTCAACTGAGAATGGTTGGTTAATAATTTAGCTTAATTATAAGACAAAGAAGTTTGTGTTTATATACCTAATGACACCTTAAGCCTAAGACTGTTTGTCGTTTAGATAATCGTTGATCGTATAGTAGGATTTCCTAACAAGGTAATTTTTTACAGTTTGCTTGAATTTATCTACAGGAAGATCGCTAACATGTAAAGGAATTTTGTTATAAAAACGTATACCAAGACCTTCGAACGAGTTGTGTACTTTATGCAAGCGACGATAGGTACCAACGAGTTTAGACTTGTTTCTTGTATTAATATTGTGTATATCGCTGTTTTTCTTATAGTCATTAATGTTGTGCCTAACAAACATAATATTTGCAAAAATATACTGTGATGCAACAGTTAAAATACCTATATCCTTAAACATCTCTCGAAGAGAGACTCTAGCACCTAAATTGTATATGGAGCGGATGGCTCATTTTTGGAGAATAAAAATCGTTTCAACATCAGCCGCCTTGCCCCAAAGTAGTATACCATAGGACATGACGCTGTGAAAGTAGCTAAAATAAACTAGCCTAGCCGTGTCCGTATCAGTGAGCTGGCGTACCTTCCATACTGCATAAGCTGCCGAACTAAGCCTACCTGCAAGGCTGTCTATCTGGGCTCCCCATTGTAGTTTACTATCTAATGTAATTCCTAAGAATACTGTTGAGTCTACAATACTTAACATTTCATTATTTAGAGTTAAATTAGTACCTAGCTGTTTTACATTTGGCATAGTAAATCTCACACACTTTGTTTTATTTGAATTTAGTAGGAGATTGTTAGTTGAAAACCAATACAATACATCATTTAGTGCCCTATTCACATCGTCAAAAACTGTTTTCTTACGATCGACTTTAAAAATAAGTGACGTATCATCAGCAAATAGAACTATATCACAGAGATTTATTAAATAATAAGGTAAATCGTTTATATATATGCGAAAAAGTAGAGAACCTAGTATAGAGCCCTGAGGAACGCCCATAGTAACAGGTAATCCAGGAGACCTTGCACCATTGACATCTACATGTTGAATTCTATCTTTCAAGTAGGAAACAATTAGTTCCAAAGCAATACCATTAACACCATAATGTTTAAGTTTAAGAAAAAGTGTGTTATGTTCTACACAGTCAAAAGCTTTTGAGAGATCGCAAAATACACCTATCGCATCTTGCGAATTCTCCCATGCATTAAATATATGTCTCAAAAGAGTTGCTCCCCCTTGCTTCCCTCTCCTCTATTCTCGTCCTTCCCCTCTCACCCCTCTCCTCCCCTCTAATCCCCCTCTTCCGTCGTCCCGCTCTTCCCCCCTCTCACCCTCTTCCCCTATTCCCACCTAAGAGGGCGGCAACGCACTTGTGACTCTTGAGTTACAGGTGCCCATGGGCGGCGGTCGTCATCAGGTGACCCGTTTGCTCGTTTGCCCCCTATACCATAAAAAAAAAACTTTTGACACTTACAATACTACAGATATCAGTGGCGCGCCAAAAATCTAGTCAAATATTATGCCCTTTTGAACCCCCTGCTTCCTTTTTTAACGAAATCACCCATTATGGCACTTTTATAACCAAAGTGTTCAACCAACATACGAACAGTTTATGAATCTAAACGTGAGTTACATTTAAATGCAATTAAATATAGATATATACGTCATTCCTCTATACAGTACTTATTACACATATAACTTAACAATTTTATTAGTCTTGCTTGTTAGTAAAAATACTCACTAACAATAATAAAAAATGTTTAAAAAGTGCAACTAACCTCACAAACGCACGCCACTTGCTCCTGTGTGAAGCCGAAGCTCGGCAGGGGAGCGTCTCTAGGGGGGCTGGACTCCCGCTGCCCCCATTCGGGGCCCCCCAACATGTCCAAATGCTCGTCCCCAGCCACTTTGACACAATTTCACACAAATCACTGGAGAAAAATAATCAAATCTGACTTTGAAAACTTTTTAACTGTCACTGTCACTACGCGCGCATTTTGGTTTTTTAATCCAATTAAAAAACGAAACTGTCAATAACAATGTTTTTTTATTTATATGACTTATGAAAATTTTAGCAGACTTCGAAATGGTGTTTACGTTCACTGTTTTTTTAATATCGTTTTAAATGATAAGTAAACAAAAAAGGCGGCAGTCCCAAAAATGTTTAAACAAAAGCGATCACCTTTTAAACGACGACGATTACTTATTTGTGTTCCGATTTTGAAAATGGGTTTAAGTTTGTTTATGGAATACAAGTGAGTTGTTTACAAAGTAAACTTTTTTTTTAATTAGAACCCAGTCTCTGTCTGGACAGTCTTTTGAGGAAATTTTTTTAAGTTAAATGCTGATTAAAGTATTTTTATTAATGCATTTCAGGTTGATAATTTTCTCTTCTTTTTCATTTTACTTTTATCAGCCAGCAACGTATACCTGCAACAAATAAACGAGTCTATTATATTTGTTACGAACACTATAATATTATCTACGTATTTACGGGAATTAACGCGATCACGAAAAGGTATTACATACCTCTGAATGAGGATCAGTCACATAACAAAATATTAGATTTCTAAATATGGGGGCGTATGCGCTATAACATTCTGATCATTTCGTTTTTTAAATGATTTAAATCCAACAAGAAATGACAAAGTTATTAAAGTTTTCTTTTCGGCTATTTTGAAACGCTTGCTCGGAGCTGCGCTTGGTATGATGACGTCACACGTCGCGAACCGCGCCCGCCACCCGTCCAAAATCGCTACTTTGGTCGGTTTGGCTCAGATTATTCACCGTTTCTCTCATGTCGTGGCATGTAAATTATTTGGTTTTTACTATATTTTGATGTTATATTATTAGAATAGAATAGAATAGAATAGAATAGAATTATTAGTATAACAGTATTTATATTGACATTGAGTATCTCTTGATATCTATATAGATACGAGTAGGTAGTTACCTATTATGGAGGTCGGTTTTGTAGAGATAAAATGAAAAGGTAAGTAAGTCTATACATACCTTCTCCTACTGAGTACCTAAAATAGGTACCTAACTACCTACTTACACTTTAACTGCGTGTTCTGAGGATGAGATTTTTCTGGATTATTTAAATCATTCAAATATTATCTCTAACAAGTGCAAAGCACAAACCCAACTGAGCCCTCAGTTTAACAGATGACGAAAACTATTTATTGAAGATTTTATCCGAATGCACTGCATTTTGGATAAATATATATTTAAAAAATTAGGTACAATTAACATTCGCCTGTTGGAATATCATAGGATACAAATAAAACAATACAAACAGTACTAGATACTTCGGACGCCCGGCGGCAGGCGCGCTTTGACACATAATCACAGATTGCGTTTATCACATGACAAAATCACTCACCCGCTCAGGGGACCTCTTTTTTTTATTGTATAGGGGGCAAACGAGCAGACAGGTCACCTGATGGTAAATGTCTACCGCCGCCCATGGGCACCTGTAACTCAAGAGTCATAAGTGCGTTGCCGCCATAACGCTTGTATTTTTGTATTTTGGCACAATGCTAAAATCAACAATCTAAAAGATCAGCAATCGTCAGGTCGTTGCCCTAACTGCGCTGGACTAGAAGCTTACTACGCGCACTACTTACGCGACGAGGCGACCCGCCACTTTTGCCGATACGCGATGAATGACGTCACAGCCTATACGGTCTTTCTCGTGCGCATTTTTAAGTTGGTGCACTAAAATCTCTGTATCTTGGTCATTTTTGATGCGATTAAAAAAATTTATATATATAGCTAAAAATCTGCATACTTAACAAAAAACGTGACTGATCCTCATTGCCTGACGTTTCGACCAGGTTGCCAGCCGCCAGGTTACCAGCAGTCAGCCTGTGACCACGGCCAGTGCAACCTGGTCGAAACGTCAGGCAATTCAGAGGTATGTAATACCTTTTCGTGATCGCGTTAATTCCCGTAAATACGTAGATAATATTATATCATGGAACGCGAAAGTTTAAAAGTTAGTACTATAATACTATGTGCTGAACTGAAAGCCTTGGTATAATTAAAACCTTATTTAGTAATTTTTTTTTATAATAATCAGTTTTGGTCTAACACACGTATTTTTAACACTAAGTCACTTCACACGTCAGTCAAGTCACATGTAAACACTATTTAACTATTTTTGTCAGAAATAAGTGCGTTTTGTCTTCGTTAGCATCTGTTACTATGGGGGTGCCACAAGGATGTTGTCTCGGCCCTTTACTTTTTAATTAATATTAAAGTATTGAACCTATCCAGATAGTATATACTTACTTCCATAGAGACACATTTCTTTTTATTTGGTTTTAACCAATTTAATTGTTTATTAAGATACCTTAATCTCTACAAATTGTATTTTAATTATTACTTCCGTTCTTAAGTAAGCTTAAAAATAACTTTATGGTTACAAAAAAAGCCCCAGTCTCGGAGACATTACATTAATTTCTAAACGGATTCAAAGACAAAATCTCTTGAAACACCACCATTAATTTTCCATATTTTTATTACCTAAACCAAGAATACCCTCACGTACTTTGAAGAATCACCAAGATTCAGTGACGAGACAACGCAAGATTTACTTTACAAATACTATAAAACAATCCCAAATTTCTTAGTATAAAGCCCAAAATACTTTCAAAGACAAGCTTCACAAATATCGCTATCTCTTTCTTTTGTACGGGCTTTGTGGAGATTGAGAGAGATAGATGCGGGTCGCTAAGGGGCATAATGTTAAATGTTTGGTGTTTAAGTAATTTTTATCATCGACACGATCGCTGGGGAGGCCCTGTTGATAAATGGAGTTGACGGGTTAACAGTGATGTACATTTATTGTCGATGGTTTTTGTTTTTTTTTAACGAGTTCGAATGAATCGTGTCACAGATGATAGTTTGCTATTTGTCTTGTCTTTGGACATTGTTTCTAGATAGCAAAAGAGGCACGTGTACTTAATTACTAGCACTGCAGCCAAAGCAGTTTCTTGGAATCAATGATTTTGGCATGTTCTACTCCCGCATTAGGAATTACTCCTGTGTCGCGGGAGACTTTACAAACATATAACCGGAAGACGGATGGATCGGGAGTGTAAGCAATAGCTCTAGCAGGTCAGGGTAGCATACCTTGGGAGAGCCATGCTTATTACGCGAGTGGGCCAAAGTATAGTTGGTAAAATGAGGTTGTTTAATACGCCTTTGCGTGTATATACAGGGATACCTCTGTATGTTTGGCCAAAGAGTACATAATGTGATGTAACAGTTTGATATAAATCGAACAGGCCCATTTAGCAATGAAAATGCCGCCGAAAAAGCCGCTTATGTAAGTGTACAAGCAATGTAATTACCTGTTTTATTATTAGGTATTGTCATTCTTCATTAGGCCAACTATTAATTATATTAGGCTCATGTTTCATTTATTATTCTTTTTTTTTTATTTATTTACAGGACTATTATCCGAGATATGTCAGTCCTATTGTGACAAAGCATCGATTACAAATTCCTACAAATTTCATACGGTCTTCTTGCAGCGTCTGAAAGAGGTGTTGACAATATACTCATGAATGAGCCTATGTTTTGCATTTCTATTTTATTTATTATTCTTAAAACTCCTTATTTGTAAGAAATTCCTTTGTGGAATAAACATTTTTTTGCATAAGCCACTAGCGTAGTTGTGTTATAAACTTGTTTAAAGATAATGTCTTTATACAATTTGGGATTTTATTATATACCGCCGTTTACTTCTTGGTATCATGGCCTTTCAATGAGGCAAAGAAATTGGAAACTGCGTTTGAATTTTCATATACTATACCTATTAATATTACTTTACTTACTTTGTATCGAATAAGTGTTATAAACTGTCCTTTATTTCAAGCCATTTGTAAAATTAACAATTTACGCAGAAAAAGAGTATAAATTTAGTTTGTAACCTGGTCACACCAAAGCCAAAATAAACAACAAGAGACAATCTGAAGCAGCTACAAAGTGGTGGTTGGTTTTTGTGTAGTCGATACTTGGACACTGTCCAAATCTTTTCTGTTTGTTGGAAAAGTTTAATATTTCATGTGTTATTGCGATGTTTTTTGTTACTATTAACACTTTTGCTTGATAGAAAAATTGGGTTATATTTTTGGTTTATTTTCAAACATTGCATAAGTAACATTGTACCCTTAATCCTTCTCTATTTGTAATTGTCGGTATATTATTAAAATTGCTCGTATATTTTTCTTCACATAAAAATATTATACTCATTTTATTTTTTTCAATATCAAAGTAAATGTTGTAAGAAAGTGTAACTCTATAAAAACATCAGAAATAAACAGACAGATTTATTTTTATGGCACAAAGAATTTTGCTTTGAAAGTTAACTCTAATGTGACAAGAGGTACCAGGGGCGGTTTTATGGCAAAAGCAAAAGCTATTTCTTATTCTCCTAGATCCTTATTGTGCCTTTTCCCTTCATCATCAGCTTATACTCAAGGAATGAGACTTTACATATGTATAATAGTAATAAACTAGAGATCGCGTGGTGGTCAAATTTCGGCCATGTTTTTTTCATTGTCCAGTATAACTTGAGCTGTCATTGTATAAACTTACTTACCATGACAGGTAATCACATATACTGGACGCGTGTAATTTCATTAAGCCGTTTTCACGTAATTTTTTAAGTTGTAAGACATATTGTTTAAAAATGTTAGCTTTCTGCACTTCTCCTATATATAAACTGTAAATATTCCAAAATTCACGTGACTACGTTCGCGAAATTTTCTTAAAAAGGGGTACAAAGAATTCTCTTCTCGTATTAATATAATGATAACTTAAGATTTTGAGACTCTTCCTCCTTACAAACTACGAAGAGCCTGTACTATAGTAACCGGACTGCTAATAAACATACTTACATACATACATATTAAGTACTTATAGATAAATTACACAAACACACAGAACAAATGTTCGTTCTCATGACACAATTATTATTTGTTCTGGGTAGGAATCGAACCCACGACTCTACTAGACCAACAGGCCAGTCAACTAGTATACTTCATGTAGGTATATTTATTATAGTATACAGAAATGAGTGGTAAACGCCTACGTAATGCTCTAAATTAGTTTGTCCCACTGAGGAGATGGCGATTTGTAGCCAAATATTTATCTCATGCCTGTCTTGTCCTATCCAAGTATTTAAAATAACTACAATTTGTCAATCAATGAGGTATGGCACAGGAGAATCTTGTTACAGAACATTTTACCGAAGAGAAAAACAATAAATACGTCCAAAAACGGCAATGTTGTTTAATTGGAATCAATTAAACAATCAGCTGTTTCGACGGCGCCGAACGTTTAAGGTCATTCACCGTACCGCACAAAAATAATACCTACCTGCGTATGTTACGTTTACGTAGAATCAAACTAATGACTTTAAATCCTTAATCTCGCATTTTTATGATGAACTGACTTTCGCATTGTGATAAGTATTCACAGAAAGACGTTTTGTAAGTAACGCCGAAACTTACACAGTGTAGGTAGGTATAGTAACCATGGTTAAAATATGCCCTCGAAATAATATACTATAATAATAATAAATAAGTCAACACAGACTCATCCTTACTGAAAATTATATTAATGGCAATAAAAAAAGTCACAAAAAAAACAACGTATTACCTAATTAATGCCCGCCAATTTATCCATTTATTTTTGCAAAATACAACAAAGAATATTATACTAGAGACGTCACATTATAAAGATCCACGATAATCCGATAATTAACATTCTGTTACGGAGTTCTTGGCGCCACTCGAGAATACTTTAACGACTATCGACACAGTCCCATCACTAACCACGAGTATTACCCCACGTGGCGAGCGATACTTATCTCACAACACCAGCTGTAAAACACAAGATTTATCGACATTTTACCACTCCGCGATGGCTGTACAAATCACACCACTATTTAGGGATTTGATTCCCTGATACACCAATTATTCGGTTGTGAGTTTCATCTTGATAACGATCTGTTTTTACCGATAATCGTTTTGATAAAATATCTGAATTAATTAAAGGGTTATTTGAATTTATTTAAGAATGTCCTCAATGTTGGTTTTCATAGTTGATTTGCGAGTTGTCTATTAAAAAAGTATTAATTAATACGGCCTTTACGTCGTGGGATGAGTTTTAACGTTTGTTTTTTATTATGAAATTTCAAATTTAATTATGAAGCTCGGTAACACTCTACTTGCGTTTTATAGACTGCTTCACCACAACGCTCCTGGAGAAATACATACTACATATAAACTCACTCCTTTGTTCCCGAAGGGGTAGCCAGAGGTCACCCGTGGGGTTTACAAAATCATCAATCATCATCATTAAGGTAGGAGTAGGGGAAGGGGGTAAGAGAGGGAAAGGGAAGGGTCAGGACCTCCAGTGACCTCACTCACTTGGCAAAAAGCAATGAAATCATTGCTTCACTGCCGGTTTTCTTTGAATCTGAGGTATCACTCCGGTCGGGCCGGCCCATACGTGCCGAAGCATGGCTCTCCCACGATTCTCATAAGGCGAAGAACAGGCAAGAAACTCCAAGAACACTCCTTTAGAACATATTTTTTACAAGTCTCTGGTTACATAGCTTACATATCTGGACAATGGTTACAGTCCTCACATTTCATCTACGTATTGGAACAGGTAATTAGCTTCACGACTGACTTAGTCTGGCTGACTGCTACTCCTGACAATTCAAAAATACCGACGGCATTATACACTATGCACGAAAGAACTTACTATGAACATTATCCAACCGCTGGCATTGCGGTAACAAAATATTAATATTTATTATATAATAATGATAACATCACTACATATTATAAAACAAAGTCCCCCGCCGTGTCTATCTGTCTGTCTGTTCGTGATAAACTCAATACCTACCAAACGGATTTTCATACGGTTTTCACCAATAGACAGAGTGATTAATTAAAAAGGTTTAGGTGTATAATTCACTAGCAGCGCCACGCGGTTTCGGAAATCGGAATAAAAAGAAAGAAGGCAGAATATCGGGATTAAAAGTAGCCTATGCGTTAATCCAGGTCTCCAGCCATCTACATACCAAATTTCATCGCAATCGGTTCAGCGGTTAATGCGTGAAAGAGTAACAAAAATGACCTGGATTAAGTCATAGGCTACTTTTTATCCCCATATTTCCACGGGATCGGGACTTACGCGGGTGAAACCGTGAGGCGCCGCTAGTAATAAATAATATACCAGGACATTTTACACAGTGCTTTCTAGACACAGAACAGGAAGAAACATACTTGGATACATATTTAATTAAAAACGTACGGTTTTAATTACGTTTATTTCGGAGATGTTAGTTTCGGACCCGGCGGACCTTCTTCAAGGAGTAAAGCGTCATGCCGCGATGGTGTCATGCGTCACTCTTCAAATAATATCATACATAGAAATGGCCAATACAAACAGATGTACCAATATTTGCACTGCAATTGGTATTAGGGCTCTGTATCCGCATTAAGACGCATAGGCGGTCCATTATGCGTTCAGATAGGCTGACTAGTTGAGCCAGCCTAGCTTCTTCCAGAAGCACAGAAGCCTCCTGCGGCGTTCACAGGCTTCTAGGAGCGACCTCGCACCCACGAGAATGTTTGCACCGTTGTGTGGCCACTCCCTCGCACTCCAGGATAACGTGGGAGTGGTTTCCTCCACGTTGAGACATCCTCTGCATAGAGGACTGTCTGTCGCATTGACGGTGAATAGATACCGGTTTAGGACCAGGTGAACCGTAATGGTTCCTACTACGATCCTGATATCGTGTCGGTTGAGACTGGTTAGTCTGCAAGTTAAACGTTTTGAGACCTCCATCAGCACCAGTTTAGACTGTGTTACAGACCAATATATACATAATATGCTACGGCATAGGTAAATATAAGGTAATAAGTGGCGGTAGCGTAATGGCTAAGCCGTCGGACTTATTTTCAAGTGGTCGTGGGTTCGAACTAGTGCACGTGAAGCCCCTCCCAACACAAGCATTTAGCTTCACTGGAGGTGTTATCAAGAATACTAATAATGTGTGACCCACGATATGTACCTATGTTTTTAAAAATAAAAAGTATTTATTTATAAATATTTCATAAGTCTCATCAAAAACCAATGTTTGTTTGTCCGTATGTTATGCGCTGCCATCCGATAATCATGAAATGTTGTATACACCTTTATTTATTTATTTGGATCGCCAACAAATGATACACATTTTTTACATCTAGATAATAATTTACAGACATGCATTGTGCTCACTTACTTACAGGCAACCACATCTTACACAGATAAAACTTTCGCCACAGAAATTCAATAAAAGTTTTACATGTAAAACTTTAAAATTAAAAAAGAAATAGAAACATTAACTAAAAATAGAAATTTAAGCCTAGCCTAGTATGGTATCACAATCACCAAAGCTTGGAATTCAGGTATTCTGTGATTTTATTCTTAAATCCAAACTCCAAGATATCCAAATCTGCCAGTCGCTGAAAACTATTGCCAGAGATATTTTTCAGATTTTTTTTTTCCGACAGATGGAAAATTACTTTTACGCGATTGCAAAAACGAGTAAGGAATATTAGATGACAAAAAAAATCGAATGATCTGTTCAAATCATCATATTGATTACTGCATTGTCGACATGATATTCTATCAGTGTCAATGACCTATTGTCATTAATCTATGACTGTTTCAAAAATATGGCCGCCAGAGTTAACACGTTTCAATTGATGTATGTAATATAATTAAACATGACAATGTTCTGATTAAATTATTGGATTAATTTGTCTCCAAAATGTTCAACTTTAGTAGAATAGGAAAAATGTAGCAGTGATACTATTCCAAGCTTCAAAGCGAAAGTCTTCCACATCATTAAAACTTACTAATCCACAATTTTAAATTGTTATTTAAAACGCATTTAAAATTTTATGCTCCCTTTCAATTAGATAAACGATTTTGTCCAACGTCAAATAGGCCTAACTCAATTGAGCCTCAGATTTTATCGTACGCCCATAAAAATGTACTTTTATGTTTTGAAACCTCAGGGGGCTAATTAATGGCTGTGTTCGGCCGTATTATACCACGAGTTACGGCCAAAGCTCATAATAAACTTGAGAACATTCGTTACATATGTTTTTTGGATAATATTATTGAAAAATTTAATTAATAGGCCAATAAACATTGGAGTCTGTTGGTTTTAAGAGATTTCGATCTGTCTAACCCTCGACAACGTGAGAGAAAAACTTTATAAAAGGTTTGATATACTTCGGGTCGCTATAAAAGTGACACTTTATTGTTTTTTGTCGATCTAAAGCTCGGACAATAATGATTTGATTAAGGATAAGGTCGGAATTTGTTAAAATATACAAATGTTCGATTTTAAATAACAAGTGCTACAGTGATTTAACGTTGAAACGGAATGTAATAACTACCACGCCACTCAAAAAAAAATTGTGAAAAAGAGTTTTTATGCAGTGAACAATGCAGATTATAATTTAATTTAAAAAGGAGGTCATTTATTAGAAAAAATACAAAAGTTCCAAATTCAAATTTCCCTCCACATTTGAATATTGAATACGAGCTAAATGCTATTTTCGTGTCTCACTGAAAAATGTACGAGTATCTATCTCGGGAACGATTTTCCGCGATGATATTTTACGATTTCAAATGTGGCCGAAAACCGGAAGAATCGTTTTACAGATTTCAAATTGCATTTGTAGACGATAGCCTTCTAAGGCTGTATATTTATTTTTTTAGTGAATTTAACCGAGGTCGGCAAACTATGGCCGTTTAAAAAACATGTGGTCGTCCTGTGTGGATTCAGTCCATATTGAAGATTTGTTCAGGAAACATTTACAAGATTTTGGAGTTGAGGATCCGAGCATAGTTTCGCTGGGTACTGCACATCATCGACGCTCAGAAGCAGACTCACGTGGAATGGTTATACGATATGACAGCTCAGTTTGATGCAGGCTTGTCTCAGCGCGTTCACGACATTATGACAGGTGACAAATCATGGATTTATCTATATCACAGTTTGGCCCTGTTTGGCTGTTTCTAAATGAGAGTGAGAGAGAAACGCCCACCAAAGTGAAGCGACGGAAAAGTGCTGGAAAGATTTTATTAGCTAGTTTTTTCACTATGACAGGATATCTGGTGTCAATTTCTTCGGATCATTGTACCATCAACGTAAAGCAATGAGTATACTACCAAATGCTTGCCAGAAGTGTTCACTGCTGTCAGCAGCAAGCAACCGAATACGGACTCCGCGATCGGCGCTCAAAAAGAATAACTTCTGGGTCACTCTTCTTACAGACTTTTGTTTATTCCTTAAACACACACCTTATTGAATAGAAACAGACTAAATGACCTAGTCTAAACAGTATAAACGCATGCTGCAAAGCTTAGCCGATTTTAACGTCAATCTGCTGTTTTCTTGTAACGGCCGGCCCACGACGACGACTCGAAAGAAACAATAGGCCCAGGACCGCGTCTAGAACCGTAGAAAAATCCAACTTTGAGCAGTAAGTAATGATTACCCGACTGTGGCGAAGCCCAAAAGAAGGGTTATATGGTTATATACCTATGATATATATATGTTTGACTTGTAGGTATATGTATGTATGTCCGGCCGTCCGTAAACGGCTGACCCGATTAAATTTGATTGATTTGACCGATTTTTATTGCACACGAGTTTCACTGTGTATATTAAAATTATAAATAACGGCAGCAACCCGCCCCGGCTTCAACAATCATATTTCAAACAATTTATACAAAACCTTAACAAATCATATACCTAAACCTTCATCATGAATCGTTCTATCTATTGGTGAAAACCGCATGAAAATTCGTTTAGTGGTTTTTGAGTTTATCGCAAAAACAGACAGACAGACAGATGCGGCGGGAGACTTTGTTTTATAGTATGTAGTGTTGGAGGAAAACTCCCAAACCTATCAAGTGGGTTATCACAATGAAGGGTTTTCAAAGATGATTACAAAAATATACATAACTACTATATATTTTAGTATTTATAACGCCATCGGGTTTTAAGTTTATTAAGTTATTCTTGTCTAAAATATTGAAAGAAAGAAAGAAAGAAAGAAAAATGTTTATTTCTCCAACACAATACATATAAATGATAGGTCTAAATAAATTGTATTAATAAACTAAAAGATTTACACGCATTGAACCTAATAATAAAATATGCATTGTGCCAGTCAGAAAATGTCCCCGCCTCAGCATAATGCTTCCGCAATACAAGTATTTCCAAAGCGCTGATTTTCAGGCAAGGGCCAAGACTACGTTAGGGGAGCGTATACGTTATTGGTTTGAGTATTCTCATTTATGAAAGCACATTCACCCTACGAAAGAACGCGGTCAACAAACATGGATGATTTCCAATGTTTGATAACAAATCTGCATATCACTAAAAAGAATAGGGTAGGTGAAGGGTCAAGTCAAATGAGTAACTTTTGTAGTAAACGTCAAAACGGTAGTTTCCATACATTTTTGCATGAAATACTAAGGCGTGGCGTCACTGGTTAGTATTGTAATGTTCATTTAATAACTATAATCTAAATTGACAACGTTAAAATAAAATTGGACGACAATTTTCACAGCATTTTAAGTTATTTTATTGCGACACCTGGCGAATTAATTTATTTTGAGCATAGGTATCTACCCAATTAAGCAAATCGGTACACATAAATACAAATAAATAAATGAATGAAATTACTTCATTAACTAATTACTAGTGAGTATCTTCACGATTTGGCTGCGATAGGACTTCTTTGACAAACGAAATATGTCAATACTTTCAAACTTTTCCGTGAATGTACGAAGTAGTCGCTATTTTTACAATACATTTACATAATAAAATTATATCAAGGATTAAAAATTATGTAAAGGTATATGAAATAAATGTGTATGTCTAGTCCGTGATTTCTGCGTACAGAATTTCACAGTTAAAAGAAACTCAAAACTGTCTAGCCCACCACGCAAAATGTCAAACAGTAACAACACATCCAGCATTATACGTCTATCATTAAGGGAAGGCAGATGATAGTGTTTGCTGTCAACGGAGTAGTCATCATAATCATGGCGCTTCTTGCATTTAAAGTTAAGGAGTTTTACGAACCTTTTCTTAAATTGCGGTGACCAGATCTGACTGCAGTACTCGCAAATGCTACGGACGTAGCCGTAATACAGAATTTTTAAACTGTGACAGTTTCAGAAGGGTTTACAGGTACGCATTACAAGCGAAGATTTTGAGATGCCCTAGTAATGATACTATCGGTGTGCTCGGAGAACAACAATTTAGAATCCAACATTACACCAAGATCTCTCACTACTTCAACCCTTTCAACGACATTGTTATCAAATTTATAAGAAAACTTTCTGCGCCCCGCGGTTTCACCCGCCTAATTCCCCATGCCGTGGGAATATCGGAATAAAAAGTAGCCTATGTGTTAATCCAAATCTTGAGCTATCTACATAGCAAGTTTTATCGCAATCGGTTCAGTAGTTTTTGCGTGAAAGAGTAACAAACATCCATACATCCATACATCCTCACAAACTTTTACGTTTATAATATTAGTAGGATTTATTTAATATGTACCTATGTATTTAGTTATATGGTGACCATAGTAAAGGCTCTGCCTAGTTTGGGATCAGACGACCGCGTGTGAAATGTGTCAAGTTATTATTATTATCTTTTTGTGTAAATGGATTGATGGATGGCTGGCTGGATGTTTGTTACTCTTTCACGCAAAAACCGCTGAACGGATATACAACGTGTAAGTATCAGCGTCCGCGAATAACTTACAAAACGTCTTTTTTTGGATACTTATCAGAATGAAAAAGTCAGTTCGTCATGAAAATACGAGATTAAGGATTTACAGCCAATAGTTTGATTTTGAACTACGCAATGTAACGCAACACGCGTACTGTGCGGTACGGTGAATAACCTTTAGCGCACGGCGCCGTCGAAGCAGCAGTTTTCATAAATGTTTTACATTGCAGTTTTTGGACGTATGGGGTATTTACTGATTTTTTTACAGTAAAATGTTCTGTTTACTCATTGTGATATCACTTTTAAGCAAATAAAAAGATAAAAAAGAAAAAAATATGAATTTTCTGTATATGAAATTTGGCATAGAGATAGATTATAGTCTGGAATAGCACATTCTACTTTTTATCATTGAAAAATGTACAAACGAAGTCGGGGGCAACAGCTAGTAGATTTATAATTTGGTATGAAACACACGTTTCATTTTTAAAGCTCATTTGGGCATCATGTTGCAAAGCATACGTTAAAAATTATATGCTATTTGTTTTTGTATAAAAGTCGATTATAAAGTTACTATTGGTGACAACAGTAACTTTTTAATACACTCGAGAACAATGTATCCGAGTCACATAAAGATACCTGCAAATCTCGGAAACTAATAATGCTAGCTTAATAATATAAATTTTGTTAAATAGACAATTAAATACTCCTTTAATGAAAGTAATAAAATGTATTTAGCACTTTGTATTATATTCATAATTTACAGAAAAAAAAAAACTAATTTCATCTTAAAACAAAAATAGAAAACAACATATTTTTCAACAACTTTACAATTTTCTCAAATTTTAGTACTTTGTGTTACCTCCACGTGCTACCATTACTGCGATTTGGCACATTGTACCCATTTCTTATACGTTGTTTAGTCCCGATATTTTAGTTTGACATTTTGATGGCATAACTTTCCAACTATCAAGAAGTTTCATTGAAGGAGTATTCAATTGAATTGTCTAACTAACACAATTTATTTCACTAAGCTAGCATTATTAGCTGCCAAGATTTTCAAGTATCTTTATGTGACCCGGATTCATTGCTCTCGTGTGTATTATATTTATATATACTACTAGCAACCCGCCCCGGCTTCGCACGGGTAGCAAAGACATCTTCAACAATGATCATCATATTTCAATCAATTTACACAAAACCTTAACAAATTATACACCTAAACCTTCCTCATGAATCGTTCTAGGTATCTATTGGTGAAAACCGCATGAAAATCCGTTTAGTAGTTTTTGACTTTATCGCGAACAGACAGACAGACAGACGTGCCGGGGGGGGCTTTTTTTATAATCTGTAAAATCTGCTTACAGTCACAGGCTAGAAGAGAGCTTAAAATCAAGCGGATAGTAGATACCTATTCTCGTTTACTCTTGGATGAACATTGTTTCGTTATAAACTGAACATCCAAAAATCTGTTTACATTTAATAATTTTTTTTCGTGTGTTCACCCCTACGTATCATCACTTCATCGGAGCTAACGATGTAGTGGAACAAGACACCCGGTTATACCCTAAGGAGGAAGCCTCCGGGTACTCCTGCTAACCTGTCGCCATAGGCGTCCACACCGTAGATTAAGTACATGCGTCCATTAAGTCATCACACACTATAACGGCACAGCTGTAGCACGGCGCCGCCTGAAATTGAGGCTACCCCTAGCCGCCAGCGTGCTTTTGCAACGCGTCGCCCGCGAAGTGCAAGCTCGCAGTCCGCGAGGTGCAAGCTCGCAGTCCGCGAAGTGCAAGCTCGCAGTCCGCGCGCTGCCCGCGATGTGCAAGCTAATTTCATCGTCTTCTTATGTTACACGATGCGAAGTTTTTTTACTGGCGGCTCCCATTTGGCGTGCTACGCCTACAAGCGGACGCGGACCGGACCGGACTGCGAGTCGAGTTGTATGGTTGCAGCAAGCGCGCTTACCTACTGCCCGCCGTTAGCTTTTTCATATTGACATTATAAAATATATTATGCGACCACCTTTTAATGCTTAGATTTGAATGACAACTTAATTGCGGGGTTGGAGCCGCGCCGTTTCCGTGACGGTATGGTGTGTGATGACCTTTAGACTCCGAGAACAATTAAAATCAAGCAGAATGTTTGCTAGTTTATTTTCTTTTTCTATGCGCCAGTAGTTAGTGGTAAAACTATTATGTATTATACTGATATTAGTTTAAATAAAAGCTGATCCAAATGTAATGTACTAAAGATAATTATCTAATAATCATCATAAATTAATAAGCTGGATTCTTCATCCCTTAATTTTCTACTGGCATTTATTAAAGAGTTCCATTATCTGTCTCTGAAACTCATCATCAGATATTTACGAAATTTAAATGGGACCATTTCGGAATAAACCTCTTAGCGGCGGTAGCGTAATGGCTAAGGCGAAGGACTTGCGATTAAGTGGTTGCGGGTTCGAACTCCACCCAGTGCACTACCGACGTCAACCCCCTCCTAACACAAGCATTTAGCTTAGCTGGAGGGGTTAACAAGAATACTAGTAATGTGTGATCCACGTTACTAGTATTCTTTATAAAAAAAAATTGCAAATCTGTCTATACGTTTATGACGGAGTTATGCCCGAACACACATAACAAATATATAAACATCGGAATTGAGAACCTCCTATTTTTTTAAGTCGATTAATAAGTTCAGTTCTATTTTATTATTTACTAGCAGCGCCCCGCGGTTTCACCCGCGTAAGTCCCGGTCCCGTGGAAATATCGGGACAAGAAGTAGCCTATATGTTAATCCAGGTCTACAGCTATCTACATAAAAAGTTTCATCGCAATCGGTTCTGTGGTTTTTGCGTGAAAGAGTAACAAACATCCATCCATACATCCATACATCCTCACAAACTTTCACGTTTATAATATTAGTAGGATCTCTTTTGCATTTTAGTTTGCATATTTGTTTATTGTATATTCTTGTGTTAGGTAACCTACTTACTTTTGGCATTTTATTGAATAATAATAGGCATTAAATTTATTTAATATTATGAAGCTACTAGCTACTAGCTGCACCGTGCAGTTTCACCAACGTAAGTCCCGATGCCGTAACAATATCTGGATAAAGAAACGCTATGTGGTAATCAAGGTGTCCGGCTATTTATGTACCAAGTTTCATAGCAATCGATTCAGTAGTTTTTGCGTGAAAGAGCAACAAACTCCATCCATCCTCACGAACTTTCGCGTTTATAATTCTGTACCTCAGAGGTACATAACATTAAGTGTCAAAACGTAAATATTGCAGTAGATAAAAAAATACGCAGCATAAAACTTTAATTCAACATTGCTCAGGAAGTGTTAAAAGTATTGGCGTGATATAAACTGTGTTCTTTATTATTTTTAAAGCTATTTACGGGAATTAATACGTTTTTTTTGTAAAACTTTTGCAATCATGTGTCGACTTATATGATCTTTTAAGATCCTATACCACATTTGAATTTGTGAATTTAATATCATATATCATTCGATATTTCTTTTCGTTGACATCGTGTGACTTAGTGCTTTATACCATAAGATAGAGCTCGCTTTAACGATTTTATTGGTGTAAAAAAACAGTTTTGAAATAAAATGGATTTAATATTGTATACCTCTAAGGTACAGAATTTTAATATGATGTTCAATAAGTGCCTCGCGAAGCTGGAAGACGATTTTTATTTTTAAATGGATTTATCGACCAATGTGTGTTTAAAACACCTATGTATATATACTGATCTAACCGATATATCATAATAAAAACTTCAAACACTTCACAAACGGCCCAAACTAGGCAGAGCCTGTACTATGGTAACCAGACTGCTGATAAACATACTTATATATTACTAAATACGTACATATTATAGATAAATTACACTAGGATACAGAACAAAATAATGATCGTGCTAATTACAAAATATTTGTTCTGGGTGGGAATCGAACCCGGCCACGATCTCTTGATATTAATGAAAGGTGTCTCTACTGATCTTGTGTTATTTGTACGGGCTGAGATCAGAAGATAAAGCTTTGTTCTCTTTATTTCAAAATGTCGAAAGATCAATTTTTTTCTTGATAAGGTATTACTGTCAGCAAATAATTATTGTCATCTTTGCCTGTCTATCCACTGACCTCTAACCAAACGGGACAAATGCTTGTTTACGATCTTAGGCGTATAAAAAAATTCAAAATTAATACATTATACAAATTATTCAATTCATAATAAATTCAACAAAAAAAAATTATAATTCCTTTTTATTTTTTCAACTAACAACTAATATTTTTAAGTTTGTAATAATTTAATAAAAAAGTACTTTGCTGCAGTATTCATAATGTCTATTTTCATATTAAGTTACTCGTACAGCTGCAAAATTCGTGCAAAATGCCAGCCATTGCCCTTTGGAGTCATTCACATAAGAAGACTCAATAGATGATCGTATTGTCATTGATTTTTAACTTAATTAACCGACGAAAAAAAAGGAGGTTCTCAATTCGACCGTATATATATATTTTTTTTATGTATGTTCAGCCCTCACTCCGTTGTTTATGAACCGATTTTGATTATTCTTTTTTTGTTAGATAGAGTATAAAGCGTGGTTCCATGTCAAGGAAGCCAGGATCTGATGATGGGATCCTGATAAAATTGAGAGAAACCCTCGAAAATTGGAGGAAAATTGTAGGAATGAATACTCTGTCTGTTTATTTTTCATTACTATACTTTATCAGGTATTTGCGTTTAGAAATCATTACATCATGTAGCTGAGCTGATGATGAAAAAAATCATAAAATAAAAATATTTTTAACAAAAAATTAAACCAACGAAAAAAACTAAAAAAAAAAAAAAAAACCTTAAGTCTTAAGTATTGAGCTTATTTGCATAAACTATCAAATTTTATATAAACTTATTTTGAGTCGCCAAACTTTATTTAATTTTTTGTTAAAAAGATTTTAATATTCTGTAATGCTCATTAAGTGGACTGTAATGCTCATTAAGTGGACTGTAATGTCCTTTTAATTACAATGAAGATATTTTCAACCTAAAACCTGGCTGTGGAGAACAACGTCACATGTAGAGTTACATATCTACGAGAGCCGAAAAATTAATATTTTGAAAATGTTTTAACACATTACGCATAAACGAGTGGCATCCTATTTAGAAACTGAAACGGTGGCATTAAATAAACACCGCCGGCGGCCGAGCTTAAAAATAAGGAAGACTAGCCATACTCACAGTCGTGTGCACCGCTAAATTAAGACCAGTCTCGCATCACACCAACAAACAGCTTTAACAAGCTAAATGCTAAAAATAATCCCCACACCAGTGACGAAACACAACCTAATTACGTACGAAAACCAAAAAAAAAACTAAACATATACCGTTACAAGTTATTGCAACGCACTAATAAAACACATTTGTTAACAAAACGCACTGGCTGCTAACACGAAATCAGTTCGAAATTCGATTTTTTAATACCGAACAATACCAAATTTGAAACGCGTGCGTGCTACACGATAGCTAAATTGGAACTGGTTTGACTCGAACTTCCTTTCAGAAATACTATTGGTCGATGTGAATTGAAGAGTTTGAATCAACCAATGGAGTTGTTTTTGGTGTTTGAAGGGTGACGCCTTCTATTGGTCGTCGTGTAGGTTCGCCATTTTTCAGTTTTGTGAAACAATTGTGTTTGTTATGTAGGCGGATGGTTGACTATGGCCGGTAGTGTAAAATGCTGTGGATATTTCTGTTGCGTCGCACAATGCGGGGTAGGCAACTGACGTGGTTAAATCACTTGTGACGTAATGAATGTAAGAATGTGGGACTTTCTCGGTCAATAGGAGTTGCTAATTTTGTCTGCATTATAAGAGTTCGATGGAAGCTCTTGTCGGCCGTTTTGTTTTTTTTTTAATGAGAAAATATTTATATTTTTAACCGGTTCTTAATTTGACTGATTTTTGTTTGTGTGTATGTTAAGCGATATCTTTTCATGGCATTTGTGAACCGATTTCAATGTTTTTTTTTAATTGAATTGGTTGTACCTACTAAGGTTGGTTCTATTGTAGGTTGGAGATAAAAATCCACATCTAAGATTAAGGGCTTACTACAATTTATCATGATTTAGAAGCATTGATGACCGTGATACTTTTTTTTAAAGTTAATTACTAAATAAGGATATTTTTGGTATAGGGGGCAAACGAGTAGACGGGTCACCTGATGGTAAATGACTACCGCCGCCCATGGGCACCAATACAGAGTCACAAGTGTGTTGCCAGCCTTTAAGGTGGGAGTAGGGGAAGGGGTAAAGAGGGGTAGAGGATGGGAGATTAGGGCCTCCGATAACCTCACTCACTCGGCGAAAACCAATGCAAGCATTGCTTCACTGCCGGTTTTCTGTGAGGCCGTGGTACGCATGACTCTCCCACGTCAAAATTGTACTGTTATTAATGGTTTTAGGGACAATTTATTACAGAAACTAACTCTTATAGTAAAAGCGGATCATGTTGTGTTAATAACTCTACCCAATACAAGATTTTTTATGGAACTATGTTGTCAAATAAGTACTCGCTTGTACCTAAGTAGTTTCACGTGCCTATAAGGGCTCGCAACACTGCTCCCCAGCGAACTGTAGCGACTCTTCTAAAGAGAAGAAATATAATAATAAGGCAGTAGAGCTGGTTACAAGCGGTCTTCTGGAAGGTGGAACTATTTCCTCAGTCGGGGAATCCTATTAGAGCAGAAATCTGCTGTAGCTACCCCACCTCCTTCCAATACAGTATAACGTAAATTATTATTTTTCAGTGATAGTTTTTGGTTTAAGAATAGTATTAAACACTAGCAGCGCCTTGCGGTTTCACCCGCGTTAGTCCCGATTGGGAATGTCGGTATAAAAGTAGACTTTGCGTTAATCCAGGTATCCAGCTATCTACATACCAAGTTTCATCGCAATAGGTAAAGTACTTTTTGAGCCCATTCGTTACAAACATACTTACATACAAATCTTAGTAGGGGAAGTAAAGAAGTTAGCTATTGTACTTATCCCTATCTTTATAATATTAATATTGTATTAATAATAGTATAGAAGATAAATAAATAAGTATCTAAATAAAGTTAATAATTAGTAGGTACATCTCAAACCAAAAAAGACAAAAGTCACATAATCATGCTTTAAAAATTATAAATTAGGTAATATAATCTGTGAAGATGGCGTCTTATTGCGTCTCATTGTTGATGCTTCAAATCTATCTTCTATATTATATTTTATTATATTTGCACAGAAAGGGGGCTCGTGGCTTAGTGATAACCGAGTAGGTTATTACATTACAAAGTTAAGTAATACTTGCCAGGTCAGTCTAGGATGGGTGAACATTCTTAACACATTGAGACCCCTCCAAGATTTGTTTACAAAGTACGTTACAAGTGAAGCTATAATAGAAAGGTGTAAAGAAATAGGACATCAAAAATTGTTTTTAACCGACTTCAAAAAAGGTTCTCAATTCGACTGTATTTTTTTTGTGTTTGTTACCTCAGAACTTTCGAATGGGTGAATCGATTTTGATGATTCTTTTTTTATTTGAAAGCTGCTGCATCCCGTGTGGTCCAATTTCAATTTGGTCCAGTTCTGACAATGGCATCCATGAGAAAACCATATAAGTATTTTATGGAATAGTTCTTTTTTTGCAGTCGGTTTTTTTTTAAAGAATTATTAAGCTTCCACGACGTTGATACATATCATATTCTTGCCCTACACCTTAAAGCCCATCAACGCAGTTGTCACTCTTGAGTTGCAGGTGCTCATGGACGGCGGTAGTGTCATTTACCATTAGGTGATCCGTCTGCTCGTTTGCTCCCTATACTATAAAAAAAAAAATTAGGAAAAGAATTCAATTTATTTAATTTAACACCTATTATGCTATCCTCCACAAATTAAAATATAATATCTGGCTAAAATGCTGACCGTGGTTTTTCTTTGCTTTTGGATAACCTTTAACATGAAAAAAATATCGATATAATGTGTAACAGTCACCCGGCAGCCGTTTTCAGGGCTATGACTTAAACGTAGCAAGCAATCCCAAGCGCTACTTCTTTTTAACCGACTTCAAAAAAGGAGGTTCTTAATTCGTCGGAATCTTTTTTTTTTATGTATGTTCACCGATTACTCTAATATGCCAGAACTAATTTGAAAATTCTTTTTTGTTTCAAAGGGTATACTTGTGGTCCCATTTAAATTTTATCGAAATCAATAGAACTAATGTCTAAAAATTGTATACTACGATGATATTTTCATTTACTCCGAAACCTCGCTGTGTCATTGGAGCAGTGCGTTTAGTTGGCCCACCCATAATATGGGTAGGCCAACTAATCGCATTTAAACGAAATACATCTACTTTCCACTAAAAAGCACATTGAAGGCGGTGAAAACCGGCAGTGAAGCAATGCTTGCATTGGTTATCACCGAGTGAGTGAGATTACCGGAGGCCCTAATCTCCCCTCCTCTACCCCTCTTTACCCCTTCCCTACTCCCACCTTAAAGACTGGCAACGCACTTGTGACTCTGTGCAGGTGTCTATGGGCGACGGTAGTCACTTACCATCAGGTGAACCGGCTGCTCGTTTGCCACTCATCACACAAAACAAAATCCGGCCAAGTGCGACTCGGACTCGCGCATGGAGGGTTCCGCACCACCGTATAATACTTAATACTATGTAGGTACTTTTTAATTTATTTTTATTATTTGTTATTATAGCTGCTACAAAAATACACATTATGTACAAATTTTAACTCTCTACCTATTACGGATCATGAGATATCTACAGTCCGCTGACAGACCCACGGACGGACGGACAGCGGTGGCTTAGTAATAGGGTTCCGTTGGTTACCCTTCGCGAACGAAACCCTAAAAATACGATATAATAATAACCTAGTCTAAACAGCTACTTCTAATTAACATACATCATCAAAATCTACTTACTTTCATCTACTTCCTGCCATTAGTCACAATGCATAGTCATCATAACTCGCTCGTTTATTAAGATGTATTAAAAAAATTGTCGACACATTCAACCAGATGTACAAATACTGATACTGTTTACTGAGAAATTTAAAGAGGACGGTTATATAGGACGGGACGAGGACGTGACGATTAGTTATCGCGTGATTTTAAAGCAAGAGTGGACTGTGTAAACTCTGTTTATTAGTAAGAAATTATTAGCTGTTTGATTAGCACAAGAAGATTAGCTTAAAATATCTGAAATTACTTTATGCTTCACATTACTTACGAGACTTACAAACAATGTTACTTATGCGTAATAAAAAAGATAGTAAAAATACTGAAAGGTTATAAGCTTACATAGTTACTTACGTTTCGTAGTCTTTTAATAACTAATAACAGGTACCACCTCTAAATTGAAATCCAAGGATAATACATTTGATTACTTAACAGTTAAAATAACATTGTTTTAAATTAATTTACGCTCTCATTTTACACACATGATAGGTATACTTTTCGCTAACAAAATATTTTTATTTTATTTTTTATTTTTATTTTAAAACACTTCCTGCAGATACATTGCAGGGGGCGGACTTAATGCCGTAGGCATTTTCTACCAGTCAACCTTTGGGTGATGCAGAGATGTGTGTGGCAGGTGTAAAATTTAAATAAGAAGCATTGTAATTGATAAATGACATTTAGAAAAAAAAAGACGACATAAGAGAATATGATATAAAGAATATAATTGTTACATAAATAAACCTACATAATTATGTATACTATATATACAAATGACACTTACATATATACATATAAATACATACCATATACATACAAATAATTATTCAGATGACTCTGCCAAAAAGTTTGTGTAGAGCTGACGTACTTTAACCTTGAAAGTTAGTCGGTTAGTGCCCATCCTGATTTCTAGTGGGAGCGCATTCCAGAGGTTTACAGCTTGGACGGTGAAGGAGGAATGGACTATATTGGAATTATGGGAGGGACAAAGAAGGAGAAGATTATTAGAAGAGCGGAGATTTCTGTCATGATTAGAAGACAGGTATTGAAAAAAAGATGCTAGGTAAGAAGGGGAGTTGGGAGAGTAGAGAAGAGAGTACAACGTAGTCAACGCCCTTAAGCTGCGGCGTTGCCTTATGGGTAACCATGACAGTTGGGTGCGGTAAGTAGATATGTGGTCGTACTTTCGTAGGTTGAATATGAATCGAATGCAATTGTTGAGAAGTCGGTCGAGTTTATTGAGTAGATCTGCATGCAAGTCGAGATAGCAAACATCACCATAGTCAACCACTGGGAACACCAAAGTCTGTATAAGCAACGTCTTTGTCTTGGTTGCACAACAAACAAACAATTTACAACATATTTTTAAATTAACACAATATTTTTAGTTTAATATCAGTATTATACCCTAAATTTGATTGCAATATGAATGAAACTAATATGTCTCTAATATAAATAAGAATCATAATGCAAATTTCCGCAGCCTCAAGTACTTTCCCAGGTCGCTTCCAACTGTTCTTCTTGGAAGTAAATGAGGGCCTAAGTCGGCGTCCTACATCTGAAATGATGATGATGATGACGATCGATCATTTCTTCTTTTCGACTTTCGTCTCCGGTCCCGCCACGGGACTCATTGTTCAAAAAAATCAGTCCAAAAACGCAGAGTGCATTCACTTGGTCTATAAACGTTGTGCCATTAGTGCCACAAAGGACGTGGTCCAGCAATGGACGTCTTATGCCTGAAATGATGATGATAATGAAATACTTTCCCAAAGCTTACCAGCTATGTAACTCCCACGTCCCGTGTGATGTAAATTTCTTTTCAATATACAAAAGAAATCTTACCAGCGATTTCAAAGCATAGCGCTCTGTTTGCTCATTTCAGTTCTAACATACCGTTTGTAAAGTGGTAGTAAAATGTTTGATTAAAAAATATTGTATGAATGAAAAATAATTATTGTTTAGGAAAACTAAAAGACAAGCTTCAATGGCAAACCGAATAAAATATAAAAAAGAGTTACACCTTTTACCTCCTGGCTTCATCATCAGACCACGGTTACCAAGTCCAATCTGTTGGACTCGTCAAAACGAATCATATGAGCCCAAACTCGATGCGTTTACTACTAGCCACTGAAGAATTCCACTATCCACCTTCTGATTCCATCATCAGACCATCGTTACCAAAGCCAATCTGTTGGACTCGTTAAAACGAATCATTTGAGCCCAAACTCGATGCGTTTACTACTAGCCACTGAAGAGTTCCACTATCCACCTTCTGATTCTATCATCAGACCATCGTTATGAAACCCAATCTGTTGGACTCGTCAAAACGAATCATATGAGCCCAAACTCGAGGTGCTTACTAGTCGTCATTGAAGAGTTCCACTATCCACCTTCTGATTCCATCATCAGACCATCGTTACGAAGCCCAATCTATTGGACTCGTCAAAACGAATCATTTGAGCCCAAACTCGATGCGTTTACTACTAGCCACTGAAGAGTTCCACTCTCCACCTTTTAATTCCATCATCAGATCAGCTCTAATTTGTGAAATAGTATTGTGATCCGAACTACATATAAATACAAAGTAACATTTACTTCTAAGATGTGTTTACATAGTTATTTAGTTTGTTAGTTACAACTTACAAGTGATGCCAATAAAGGCCTATAAGTTGATCCTCATGCTAAGTCCATTGAAAAACACTACAAAAAATCTTTGTTATGAGTTACTTATTAAAATGATACGTAAGTAGTTTTACAAACATATGTGCTACTTTGTAAATTTCTTTTGACCTGCTTTCAAATTTCAACGCTTCACAAAGTTGATTTATTATTTACTAGCGATCCGCCCCAGCTTCGCACGGGTGTAATGTTATCTACATTACATTTTTTTTATCTACATTACATCTAATGTGGTGAATAATTATAGTTTTAAATATGATTATACAAATTAACCCAAAACAATATTTAACTATACGTATAAACTCCTCTTGAATCGGATAGACATTGGTAAAAACCAAATTAAAATCCGTTGCGTAGTTTAAAAGATCTAAGCGTACAAACGGCGGAAGTGACTTTGTTTTATACTATGTAGAGGTTACAGACTAGCACACCCGCGCAACTTTGTCTACGTTTGTAACTTTTTGCTATTTTTGCAACATTTTGCATTGATTCTCCGCTCCTATTGGTCGTAACGATTATACATAATTATAGTAAATCAACACAATTTTTAAACATTACCATTAAATTTAACTATCACTAAATATGGCAGAATTGTAATGAATTGTTGAAAAGTAAACATAAATGTCAAATTAAAATGCATATTTATACTTTAAAAGTATTTTATCTTTAGCCACTATCATTGACAAATCTTTTTATATTAAAGTTTGTTATTTGTATAATGCAATGAATGAGATCGTTATACGCTTGTTTGGGCCTTTTGTTAAACTTTTGTGTTCTCCCGCCTTTTGTTCCGTCATGTTAGCGGTAGCCGTCTTTTTTTGGCGGGAAACGGATGACATTTAGGGTTCTACTATTAGTACTATTAGTAAATCTGTTTGGTGGACTTTATTTTTGTTTTAAATTAGTTGTGTGATATTATTATTTACGTTTTTTGTTCACGGTCACGGCACCTTAATTATGTTTTAATAAAAGTAGCCCTAGGTTCTTCTTAGGACATCAGCTATGTGCCAGTGTACGTCGTCTCATAGAAATCGGTGCAACAGGCAAACAGACAATTGTTTTTTAATAATTATTATTAGTTTGAGTATGTACCGTGTAAACATTCAGATGCATTTAGTAAAAAAGTTGTTATTATGATATTACAAACAGACACTCCAATTTTGTTTATTTGTATAGACTAGCTTTGCCCGCGGCTCCGCTCCTCTAAAAGTTATTTGAGACATAAAATTCCCATTTATAACATTAGGCAGGATAAGCAATATTTATTATTCTGAAAAATAATGTTTGTGGTATGATATTTAGACTACAAATAATTAAAAAAGACTTTGAAGCATGACAGAGAGTACCTAGGTAGGTACTTCTCGAGACCAAAGGCTAGAATTAATTACGCAATATGTGACAGTGAAAAGGCTTTCATAACTATTGAGCAATACATTTTATAGTAGGACAATAAAATTCTTAACCAAAAAAAACTACTAACAATTTCCAAGAAAACTAGTACTAGGACCTGATCAACCTCTGCCAAACGTAAGCAACAACGCTATGGCACGTGACGGACGTTGAACCAATTATTTCTTCAATATCAATAGTACGGAACCATCTTATGAAATTCCACACGGGCTGCGCTAAGCGCCTTTTCAAGCCGCTCTTCGACAGTCAAGATCTCAAGCTGAGGGACACAAAAATATAATGGAATTCAATAGTCTAAGATTACAAGATAAACGCCATTGTTGGACATTTGCGATTGTGTACAACAAAATAAGGGAAGTGTGCTGATGGGTTTATTACGGGCTGTGATCGTATTAGATCTACGGATAACCTTTCTCATGTGGTAGGAGTGATAGGAGATTGAGAAAGGGAACTTGGAGCATTCGGCTGCAACATCAAAGGTCGCAGCATCGATTCCCGCTCATGCAAATCTTTGTATACCTTTTATTTTTGAAGTAAAAACTTCTTTAGGCACGTTTGTGCACTTTTGCTATGGGGAAAAAACACTGAAGTCGTAACCGTCACGCCAATAATACATATATAGATCCACTAGAGGGCGCTAATCTAAACATTGAGTTCTGTCAGATCCTTATTAGTTAATCTCCCCTACCTGCTAATGTGACGTTTTTAGTTTGTTGTTTCGTTTAAGTTTTCACTTCTGTCGGCAGTCCCATGAGTGCCTGTTTTTTAACGTGCTTCCACACGGACCCCCCCCCCCCTGGTCACCTCACCGGAGCTAACGGTGAAGTGGTATATCGGAATCGAACCGACTAAAACGGTGTTCCGTCACAAGCGTCACAAGCACTTGTATGTAGTCTTTTCAATCGATCATTTTTGAAGTCGGTTTAACTGTTTTTAAAATCTTTTATTTTTATTATACTATACTATACGGTATTTAGAACATTACTTATAGTAATGTAAATTAGCAAACGGCAGTTCGTTAGATTATATTAACTTTAGTTTAATAAGCCCAATATTAGATAAGGTGGTAAGATTTTTAGTTTGTCTAGTAACTTGCTACATTTGATCCTCTTTTTTTTAAGTCGGTAAATTACAATAACGTTCATCACTTTAAACGTCAATGTTGCTTAATTTCAAGAAAAAATAACAAACACACTACATCTGTCCTTAATTTCGTTTTCTATCAGATACCATCGTCAGATCCGGACTTGGTGACAATGGGACCACTTAGGGAGTCTTTCAAACAAAAAAGTAATTTTTGAAATCGGTCCCAAGATAACGGTAACATCAGTGAAATAAAATAAAAATACATATTGCCGGACATAGAACCTCCTCATTTTTTGAAGTCGGTTAATTAAAATAAATAACATTGAACTTTCCTATCCAGATACATGCCCTTGAGCTGCCCAAGGTCCGAAACGGCCAATAAATTATGTCATCTCATCACAGTAGTTCAATCAATCACATCAATTTTACAAATCAACGATCTAATGATATACCGGTATACATTAACAGTCGTATTAATATGGCGAAATACTTGAGTATGACGCTAGACGCAAAACTTCGCTGGAAGGCTCATGTCAAAAACCTACTAGACCTACGCTACAAAAATATGTACTGGCTACTTGGTAGACATTCTACTTTGTCAGTGTATAACAAAGTACTTTTATATAAGCAAGTACTCATGCCTGTATGGACATATGGCATTCAACTTTGGGGCTGTACAAAACGAACTAACATTGAAATAATTCAAAGATTCCAAAATAAGGTACTTCGGAGTATAGTAAATGTTCCCTGGTACGTTAGAAATTATGACATTCATCGAGACCTAGGAGTAGATCTAGGAGCACATGAACAAAGGCTTCTTCAACATGTGAACGTTGAGGCTCCAGCTTCTTGACACCACGGACATAGTTAGAAGACTAAAAAGAACTAAGCCCGTTGAGTTAGTTTAGTGAAGTTAGTGTTAAGTAGTGCAGTGAGTGTTACTCTTAAAGAACACAAGAACAAAGTGTCTTTCCATGATAATAGAGAGCATAAGAAAAGTGCCAATGGACACATTCTTAACTTTGTAAGTTTTTAGCAAATTAAGTTAAATTTAAATTACTTGTTAGCCTCAAGGTCTAGATTGTAATTGTTATGATAACCGTTTAATTTAAGCACGCCACGTCAACAACTAACTCAACATACCACAGATTATTGTCTATATCACTTGACCTCACTCTAGATTGAGTTTGAGAACTAGTCTTTTAGACATGATATTTAATAGAAATAAGTTGTATGCCTTGTTTTACTAAATAAATTCATTTTCTTTCTTTCTTTTTTACTTTCTTGTTTCTATGTTATATTGAAAAAAAAATCACAGTAGTTCAACAATAATGCATTATGAATATGATATATACGTAATTTCAATAAGTAAATTCTTTTTGGGTTAAGGTACGATGGGGTTGAATAACTTTACTGGATCAAAACCCTAAAAAAAAAAGAAAAAAGATACATGCCCATCAATATTATCAATTATAAAAAAAACAACCAAACCTCTCAACTCAAACCGATATTAAAAGTATAACAAGGGCGGTAAGCATGGGGCGTTTCAACCCCATTACGTAACCATGGGGTGCTAACAATATGCTGAATAATGACATAAAAGCCCGTAATACCGAGACCATAGCGTTTTTGGGGTTCTGCAAGAAATTTATTAAAGCCATGGTTGGCAATAAACCTTGGACTAATAAAATTGTAAGTTTAAGCTGTAACGGACTAGCTGATTGTAGGAACAGGTTTGTACTGTGGCCTCTAGAACCGTGTTTCCCAATTACGTTTACGCGTTACGGGTACGCGAGGTTGCATCAAGTGGTACGCGGAGCAATCACTTAACTAAAAAAATCAGTAAAAAAATTAGACAAACAGCAATTGTCAAAATATATTTTTAATCGATCAGTGTGCATTGAGTCGGACAGTGTTGCCTTCTGTCATCTTTGATTTAAAAAAAAAATTATTGAGTGGGCCACAGGGAAAATTCTAGAAACAGGTAAGGGAGGAGACAAGAAATAGCTCTTAAATTTGAAAATTGAGAAGAAATATTAAAAACAAACAGATTTTTTCATTTAATAAGGCTTTTTTGAAGTGGTACGTAGGAAAAACTAATTGGGAAACACTGCTCTAGAATAAAAAGACATATTGAAGTGATCATTGTGATTTGAAAATTCGATGAAACGAAAAAGCGACACTAAAAAGAGACAAACATATTAATAAATGGGATTTAGCCTGTGAGATAATGAGGTAGAATACAAGTATACAGTGTTTCTGTATCATTTTTGTGCATTTGCGTATTAAAATTCGTCGGTTAAATAATTTATGTCACTTATTTAACACATTTGTCTTAATTTGACCAATAATTTTATATAAATTATCTAAAATTAAATGTATTAACAATAGTAAATTATTTGAGTTGATTTTACTTTTTATTTCTCATTCTCTCCTAAGCTACTTTTCTGAAGTTTCACTTTTGCCGTGTGTGAATTGCACACACACACAGCCCCTCAGTAGCTAGAAGAGTAAGCACTCATAAAATATAAGTATATTTATCGCCCTTCAAATCTACAGAACCACTCATTGAACAATAAAAAAAGGGAATAGCTCTCGACTTTTCAAGGGTGTTTTTGCACTTGAAATGTGCTTCGATAATTGTCGTATTGTGCTCCATATTGTAGTGTGTTGTAAAGTATATTATTTTATTATTTATAACAATGTAATGGTAGTTACCGTCAAGATGGAAACACGTGAGAAATTGTCTTTTTGTACCTATCAATTTTTGGAGGTATGATCGAAAATAAAATATTTTACAAATTGTGTTTACCTAGTGTAAGAAACAGTATCAAAACCAGTGATATAAACTATAAAAATCACTAACTAACACCAACTGCCAAGTTGTTCGTACCTCTGCTCTGTTTGCACTCAAGTCTATCAATCTAAACATATTCCTACCCTTTTATAATCCCACAATTTGTTAATATTTATCAATCGACCAATAGTATGGCGTTACCGGTATAACCAGTCAAAATAATATCTATTAACTTATTTGTATTAAATAGTGAACTGTGTTATCATCTGTTATAGTTTGGCCCTATTTTTAATAAAATAAATAAGAGTTTTTGATGTGGCGACAACACTAGGTCGCGGGAAACCACTGGATGCGGGCAGCGAAGAACTGAATGTTATAGAGATCTTAGGGGGTGGCCTATGCCCAGCAGTGGACGTCAACCAGCTGAAATGATGATGATGATATGAAATTGTTTTTTTTTATCTCCTTTTTTAAAGAACCAAAACAGATAAACAGTGTGATGTAAGCGGCTCCATTTATCTTTACACACTCACTTTTGTCTTACCAACTCTATCTCCATCCCAGGAGAACATTTAACCCTACTTACCTGCAAAATTTCTATCTGATCTAAAAACTTTAAACAAGCAATTTTTATATGTATATAAATAATGTTCGTGTATTTAAAACCCGGCTCTAACAATTTGGATAATATATAAAATTTTCAGAAAATACGACTCCTAGGTATATTCCCTAGAAGATGTCTTCCCTGAAGAGGCTCGTGGCTAAGTGGTAACCGAGTAGGTTAGCACATTACGAGTTTAAGTAACACTAGCCAGGTCAGTCTGAGGATGGGTGACCTTAACACTTTGAGACCCCTCCGTGCCTCGGATAGAACGTTAAGCCGTCGGTCCCGGTTGCCATACGAACATCTGAAGCATTCGTTACAGGTAGTTACAGCCTTAAGTCCGACAACCTGGTCTAATTACAGAACTTCGATATCGCCTAGTACTCGGGTTGTGGAGGTCTGATGGCAGTCGCTTCACGTAAAATATCGAAGTTCGGCCGTATCGTAGTTAGACTGAAAGCCGACCCCAACTTATTTGGGAAAAGGTGCAGAGGATGATGATGTCTTCCCTGAAAAAGATTGATTTAACAAAACAAATCGCCAAATGAGGCTACAACGCTGGGTCTACAGGCTACAACCCCCTCGGGTCGTCACACCACCGGGGTTTTCGGTGGGACGGTGTGTCGGAATCGAACTGACTAAACCACACGGTGTGCTGTACTGCGCCTTAAACAGGAGGGATCCGGGAACTATACAGCTACCAGTCACTCACACAGATCTACCTTCTGGATAGTGTAACACCTAGATTAAGATCTAATTCTGTAACGTTTCATCGTGGGAGAGCCATGCTCGTGCACGTATGAGCCGGTTCGACCGGAGTGATACCACGGCCACACAGAAAACCGGCAGTGAAGCAATGTTGCATTGCTTTTCGCCGAGTAAGTGAGGTTACTGGAAGCCCTAACCCTTCCCTCCCCCCCTCTCCTCCTACAACCTTTCCCCTACTCCTACTTTAAAGGCCGGCACTTGTAACTCTTGCGTTGCAGGTGTCCATGGCCGGCGGTAGTCATTTACCATCAGGTAACCCGTCTGCTCGTTTGCCTCCTATACCATAAAAAAACTACTTTTCTGTGGGAGAAGGGAAATAAATTAATGATTTCATTTGATTTGACATCGCAATCTTTTATAGCGTGAAGTTAGTTTGAGCAGAAATCTGCTATGTCCTCACTTTATCGCTTAGATTTATAAGTATATGTAATATACTTTAAAAACCTATAAATATAATACTCAAAAATTCTTGCTAAATTATCAACAATACGTAGTCTAGAGGGCTGGCTCGGTAACGTATCCGCCCACCTCAAAAGCCTTCGAACATCTGTCCCTCTCTCACGCTCTGTCTCGCTCTTGCTTGTTCAAATACACATTTATGTAGATTATAAACAAAGCATTATTACGTTTTGTCATTTACACAGTTACATAAATAATCTAGCCACCACTTACATTATAAGTAATACAGGAATTAATAATGATAATATTGTTGGACATATTAGGTACCTACACCACGTTATTTAGAGCCAAACTATGCAGAGCTTGTAGTGTGGTTTGTAAGACGGATAATACCGACGGTCCTTACGTACAAAACGACATATTTATCGAAAGTCGTGGTTGGTGGTGGTCGTGGTACAGGAAAGTTTTTTTAAGTTTAGAACTGATCTGACCTTAAAAAAACTAAAAATATGAAATTTTTAATTGCTGATATATGGCAATGCTTTTTTTCTCGTTTTTTTTTCCTTTGAATTGCCAGACGACCGTTTCTACACCAACTCTGAAAACTTTTACGTATAGGTAAACAGAAGCTAATCTATTCAAATAAATAAAATTGAAGCGTCTGTTTGTAACATCATAATAACAGCATTTTATTGAAGATATCCGAATGTTTACACGGCACATATACCAAATTTTTATTTTTGTCTCTCTGTTTGTTCCAGCTAAACGTCAGAACGGGTTTACCGATTACCATAGGACTTTCACTGTCAGATAGCTGGTGAAATACAGAGTAACTTAGGCTACTTTTATTTAGGAAAAAGAATAAGGGTTTTGAAAAAGTAGCCTATATGTTAATCCAGGTCTCCAGCTATCTACATGCCTACTAAGTTTTGATCGCAATCGCTTTAATAGTTTTTACGCGAAAGAGTAACAAACATCCATACATCCTCACAAACTTTCACATTTATAATATTAGTAGAATTTCTGTGGGGAAACCTTTAAAAAACCCATAAGATGAAATGACGGTTTTAGAGGCCTACTTCTAACACCGTTATTTCATCTTAATACTACTTAGCTTACGTAGCTAGTATACCCGCAGCCCTTGGCTTGTTTGTTCCAATGGTTGCCTAAAAAATCAATGCGAGCATTATTATAACATCCTCAAAAGACATCTCAAAATGTTGTTTTGTTAAAATAAAGTGTCATCCAAAATAATCTTGTATCATTGTCAATAAAACACTTAATTTGTTCATCCCGCCCGCGAGAGGCGCAATGCGCTGGATTCCTGGCATTCTCAAGACCAACTGTCATGGCGGCAGCAATTTATAGGTTTTTTTTAACTTTGAGGATGTATTATGGGTGAAAGAAAGTGAGAGGAGAAGGATTAGATTAAATCGTGAACTTAAGTTATTTTATTTGGCGCGTTTGTAATGGACGGCTTATTCATTATACTAATACGTGAAGAGAAATCTTTGTACCCCTTTTTAAGAAAATTTCGCGAACGTAGTCACGTGAATTTTGGAGTATTTACAGTTTATACATCGAAAAAGTGCAAAATTCAAACATTTTTAAACAATATTTGCTAAATTCTATAAGTTTTTAAGTAAAAAAAATTGCAAAAACGGGTACATAAAGCTATGTGTCCAGTATACATTTTGGCCTGTCATGGTACAAAAGTCTATTCAGACTCAGACGTCACGACTTACTGTTGTCAAATCGTTTTCTTTTAGTGTTGATAATAATTATCAAATAAATAAAACCCTTAGATACCTACTAAGGGACGACAATTTTCTAAATAGGTTTATCAAGATTTCAGTATATTGCCTAATTTCTTTTAAATAGACGTCGACGTTAATATCAATATAGGTTGAACAGATGATCTTGAATTATAGCTACAGCGACTGGTCTGTTGGCCTAGTGGTTAGTGACCCTGACTGCTATGCCATAGGTCGTGGGTTCGATTCCCACCCTAGTCTGGGTGTTCATTGTGTCCGTTGTTTGCATGTTTGTCAAGTCTCCCGCGACACAGGAGTAATTCCTAATGCGGGAGTTGTCTTAAAAAAAAAAAAGCTAAGAAGACTCTCGATCAAGTCACCTTTCAGACAAAAAAACTAAATGAAAATGGGTCCATTCGATTATGAGCTATGAGGCTACAGACAGATACACACATTAAACTTATAACACCTCTCCTTTTAGTCGAGGGTTAAAAAACTAAACTGTTGGTGTTATCTTGAGAAATATTTTATTTTATTTTATTTATGTACACTTCCTGCAGATACATTGCATGAGGCGGACTTAATGCCGTAGGCATTTTCTACCAGTCAACCTTTGGGTGATGCAGAGATGTGTGTGGCAGGTGTATCATTGAAATCAGAACAATTGTAAATTTAAAAAAGGGCAACATAAGAGGATTTAATATGACAAATATAATTATTACATAAATAAACCTTTATAGTTATATATACTATATACATAAACTAAACTTACATTAATACATATAAATACATACAATATCATATAGAAATCCATAAAAAGTAACTTAAAAAAATTTCGAAGTTAGTTTTTATGGATTTTCTTAGTAACGGAAAGAAAACTTAGAAAATAAAAAAATATGTAGGTACGTAGGTACTTAACTTCACACATTCCACCAACTTTTATGAAAAACAGAGGCAACAATACCTGGAAATTCAAACGGTCATATATGATAAAACTAGCTGCGCCCCGCGGTTTCACCCACGTAAGTCCCGTGCCGTGCCGTGGGAATATCGGGATAAAAAGAAGCCTATGTGTTTATCCAGGTGTCCAGCTATCTATATACCGAATTTCATGGCAATCAGTTCAGTAGTTTTGGCGTGAAAGAGCAACAAACATCATCACAAACTTTCAGGTTTATAATATTAGTGGGATAGTGGGATTAGTAGGATTATTATTTAGTAGCTTCAGGACTTTTTATTTTGCCTTTTTAGTACTACGAGTTGCATTAAAAATCTCTATATATTCTTGAGTAATACAAGTCTCACGTTACTTAAATAAAGCTATAATTACGATAAATGATGATAATAATTAATATCTACTTAAGAGGATTATGAACAACTACGTATGTCTTAATGATATACTTAATAATACTTAAAAAAAAATACCATTTAGGCAAATAGTAGCAGTAGTGTGGTATACCAAAAATATTCAGTCTTCATAGGTACTGGAAATCCTTTATTGTTCTCCCTATTCAGTCTGCTAACATCTATAGGCAGTGATGAACGCTGCTAAAAAAAGGTGATTAACAGACCACATTGACAGTTAGGTAAGGGTGGTGTGTAGGGACCACCTTGGCGGTGGTTTGACTCCCAAGCGACGTACGTTGGTGTCAAGTTACGCGGTGGCTCCGGGACGAGTCGACCCGCCGTAACTTGCGCTACAAGAATAATGGTTGTAAAAACAATTAAATTATTTATGGTACAATGATATAAAAATGTTAACAATAAGTACTTTTACTGACATAATAAATTTGTAACATAGCAATAAGGAGGTGACATACGTGATTTTACAACTAAGGTAGTGTATGTTTTTTTTATAACAATAACTTGAGACGCCTTTGTTGACGGTGAGCTTAATCGCCAAGAGTGGCGTAAAAGTATCAAGAGGACTGACCCCCAATAGAGAAGAAGACAGAGTCTAGTAAATAAATGTTATTATGGCATAGATGAGTAATTAAATGACAAGTTTTAATTTAAATATTAACATAGATTTAAAGATTTGACTATATACATACATATTTTAATACTTATACTTTATCATAATGTAGTTAAAAGTTAGTTTTATTTATAACTAGCAACCCGCTCCGTCTTCGAACGGGTAGTAGAGATATCTTTGACAATCATCATCATATTTCCACCAATCTACACAAAACGTTAACAAATTATACACCTAAACTTTTATGTTTATGCTATATGTATTATGTTTTATCTCACAATACAACACAGCATTTGAACGTCCGTGATCGTACTTTAACAATTTTTTTTTACACCAATCAACACGAGTCCGATTTTGTTCTGGGGTGAGTTCATGAGGAGTCCAGCGGCAACAAAGTTTTCTAACTTTTAAATATTGATGTAAGATTTTAATTTGACTGATACCAATCCCCAAATGTCCTCGAATCTCCTTATAGGCGACACGCCGGTTTTCTTCAATTAGTTGCTTGACTTCATCGAATTTCGTCATGGAGAGGAACGGCCACGATCAAATTCTGTGTACCAACGCCTAACGGTGCTCAAATGAGGTGCTTTCCTCCTAAAAGCATTTTGAAGACGAGTAGTGCAGTCTTGCGGAGCTAGTCAACTTTAAAAAAAAAACATCGCCCTAAAATTTTTTCGCGTTAATTTCATTTCATTTTTCATTTACGGATGACAAACTTCTACTTGCGATAAAAACAATTGACACGCGATTTCCCGCCAATTCTTTTAAATGAGTTTCGTAGGTTTAAAAAACTATAACATTCGAAATTCAAACATTTGTGAGCGGCCAGGAGCGCAGAACCACAGATTACTAAGTAGTTACTACGTAAGCAGAACTTTCACTTTTCAGTGTGCCTTATGTATTCGTCATAACAACTTCGTCTATAATTGCAAAAAGACAAAACCTTCGGTTTCTCCGAAGAGATCACCAAACTGTAACATTTATTATTTTAGGAATAATTTGATACACAATAAAACGTATAAATAATCTTTAAAAGTAAATCCATTATTTACGTATTAAATGATCTAACCTGGACCTAAAATTGAACCTGGTACGAATCGGTACACCAATTTACGTTAACTTGTTTATTATTTGCATTTAGATTAGTTTTACAAATCGTGGCTTTTGGTACCATACAGTAACTGTTACTTAGCGATAGAGTGTTATGGAAAACATAGGTAGGTACAAAAGCCGCGTAATGGAACGTCAACATGTTTTTAAAAATGGTTATAAATATAAAGAAAAACAAACTCCAATGCGCGTTAATAAGATCATTAGGTTACAAGCCAAGGCTAAGGTAAAGTATTAGTTATATATTTAGATATGACCTAAAAATAATAATTAGTAACATTTAGAGGAGAACATACAAAACACATAGAATTTTAAATCAAAGCATTTCTCGATCTATTTTTAAAAACTTCAGAGTTTTTTGCACACAAATACATGCGGTACTTATTTTATTTTTTATTTTTATTTTATTTATTGGGATCTCCAACAAGGATTACACCTTACATGCTATAATAAATTCTACAAAACAATGAGTTAATGTGCTTCCGTAATTACAGGAAACAACATTGTGCCTAAAACTATACAACATCCTGATGGTTTTTTTTTGTTTTTTTTTACAGTAAATGCCTAAAATAGTGCTTAAAATAATTAATAAATAAGTAACAAACATTAGTCGGTAGTATAGCCTATATATAGTATAAAATTGAGAATTTAAAATTAAAATTAAAAATTAAATTGAAAAACCAAAATTAAAAACTAAATTAAAATTAAAAAGTTGAATTGAATAGAAGTAAAACACCTACTCGTACATATCAGTGAGCTGCCCGCGGATTAGGGATTTATATTCTCCCTGTTTATTTGAGAAAACGTCTATGTCTTCCGAAAAAAAATCTTACCATCCTAAAGGTTTACATTCTATATATATAGGTAGGTACTATACCCATCACGGGCCTCGGAAGAGGCCACCAGCGGGATCTAGCCTTATCGTGGGAGGCGTTCGCATCGGCATCGAGCCCTCGATGAGATCTAGGGCTCGTACTCGATGGGATTTCGGTTATCATTTCCGGAATCTGGCCCCCAAACTTACGAGGACGGCGGCTGCTCTTTCACAACTGATGCCGAACTTAGGAGGGCCCGACGCCTCCTGTAGGAGACTTTAGGTTGGAATCGTACGGTCCATGGCTCTATACGGGGCCCCTATTTGGGCAGGGACCCTGACAGTCCGCAATACCGCAGTACTGCGGCGTCCACAGCGAGTGATGGCCGTCAGAGTCATAAGGGGATACTGTACGGTTTCCTTTGAAGCGGCAAGTCTCCTAGCCGGTACTGCGCCATGGGACCTGGAAGCCAAAAGCCTTGCGTTGTTACACCAATGGCGCAAGGAGGCTCTAGAGTGGAACCTGAGATGAAATCGAAGCGCAACGGTCCCAGCTTCGCCAGGTTCTAATGGCCGAGTGGATGGAACGACTAGAGCGACCGAGCGCAGGGCACGCCACCATTGCGGCGGTAAGACCCATCGTGGAGGATTGGCTTGAGAGGCGACACGGCAGCCTCTCCTACCGGCTGACGCAGGTGCTGACCGGAAACGGCTGCTTCGGAAAGTACCTGTGTCGTATAAGCCGAGAGCCAACGTCTGTGTGCCATCACTGCGGAGGCGGTCGCGAGGACACTGCACTCCACACTCTAGTAGAGTGCTCAGCGTGGGTGCAGCAACGTTGCGACCTCGTGACTGCTATTGGTGTGGGAAGCCTCTCGCTAGAGGCCATGGTTCTGTCCATGGTCCAAAGTGAGAGTGCTTGGGATTCTGCCGCCTCGTTTTGTGAGGAAGTGATGTCCGCTAAATAGGCGGCGGAAAGGGAACGGGAGAGAGCTAGTACTCTCCCATCCCGCAGAAGAGGCACCAGGCGACGGAGACCCCAAAATGATCTCTGACCTCCATGAGCGCTGGTCTGGAGGTAACGGGTGAGGCTGCCCGTTACCCTAGCAAAAGCAGGCCTCAGATGGTGGCGCGATGTGTTCCGCGCGCGCCTCTGATGGAAGGGGGGCGAGGCCCCCGTAAATTTTAGTGTGGCTGCCTATTATTTAACAGGCGACCAAGGTCTGCCGGGGTTCTCGGGGACTTCCTTCCTAGGGTATACCCGAGTCCCTTGCAATAGACCCACTTATGTCGGAACACCGTGTGGTTTTAGTCGGTTCGATTCCGACATACCACTTCACCGCCAGCCCCGGTGAGGTGATGACCCGTGGGGGTTTCCACACGATAAAAAAAAAAAAAGGTACTATGCTCATATCTAGGCATCATCCTCTGCCTTATGAGAATAATCAGATGTAAGTATACGACATCAAGGACGTCGCCAGCCAAAGGGCCAGGAGGGGGGCAAGTTGATACGTGGTGGATGGGAAAAGTATGACTGGTAGATACAGTCAAGAGCAGATGATATTAAAAAAACGTGTACCTACATATTTATATATATAGCGCGGAACCCTGATTCTTTTTTCAAAATAAAAGTATCCTAAGCAGCAGGTAGCTGGTGTTATAAGGAGTTCATACATAATAACTTTTTAACAAAAATTAAACCGACGAAAAAAAAAATACTATCAAATGTTATATAGGTGTATTTGAAAAAAGAACACTTACTTAAATCACTGAAAGGGCACGACTCTAGCATGCAATGAGAGGCATGGCAATGAGAGGAAATGACAATGAGATTTTTTAAAAAAAACTATCGTTTACAAGTCATGACCGTTTGAATTTCCAGTAATTTTTACCTTCGTTTCTGATAAAAGCAGGTGAAACATGGAAAGTTAAAGATTTTACATTATTTTTTTTTTTATTTCGGAACTATTCACTTAGTTATTGAGAAAATCCATAAAACTAACTTTAAAAAATGTCGAAGTAACTTTTTATGGATTTTCTTAGTAACGGAATGAAAAATTCTAAAATAAAAAAATACGTACGATTTAAAATGTTTAACTTTACACATTCCACCCTTGAGGATATAAATAACATTGAATTGAGAACCTTCTCCTTTTTTTTCATCGGTTAAAAATATTAATAAGTAGTGTTGGTTTACTCTTTGATATTAATGAAAATAAAGAAAGACGTTGCACCAATGCCATCTAGTATGAGCATCTAGTATGACAAGTATGAAGTATGCCTATGATATGAGTTGGTGACGTCATTTATAAAAATAATTATCAAAACAGTACGATAATTGTAAAAGTAACATCGTAGGAGACAGTAGGAGGTCTGGTATAAATATCTTTTAACATCCTACTTTACCCCCTTGAAGTTTTTATCATATACCTACATTGGTATAAATATCGAAACTGTTTACTACTATATACACATAAGTAGGTAGGTAAGATAAAGAGATAAACAACTTAGTTACATAATAAGTTGCAATCTTAGTCTATGTTAAATTACATCAAATTGTGCAATTACCTACACACGTAGTTAAAAAATACGTAGGTATTTGAATGAAAGGCACTTTGTAGCCTTGTAGGTTTGAAGGAATAGCGCCCTCTGGCGTTGCAAGTTGCGCGTCTTATACCAGCCATAGACAATAAATATTTAGTATTTATACTTTTACTAAAAATATTGCCATAGCATATAATTACTTTGGGAGATAGGTACTTTAGACAGCTCGTAAGGTATTACGTAGTACACGAACGTGCATCAACTATCCTACTAATATTATAAACGTGAAAGTTTGTGAGGATGTATGAATGTATGCATGTATGGATGTTTGTTACTCTTTCACGCCAAAACTACTGAACCGTTTGCAATGAAACTTGGTATGTAGATAGCTGGATACCTGGATTAACTTATAGGCTACTTTTTACCCCGATATTCCCACAGGATCGGGACTTACGTGGGTGAATCCGTGGGACGCTGCTAGTTCTTGTATATATGTGTATCGTAAACGGCTCTGAAGATCTCGATCAAATTTTGTTTTTAGGTTTTGCTTTGTAAATTTATCTTTATAAGCTTGTTTTTTAAAAAAGCAATTTTACAAAAAATACTGAGTAAAGATCGGTCATTCGGGTACGAAGTTTAAAATAACAAGATAGAATCATAATTTATCATCACATCAATAAGGTGAGAAATAATATATTAAATCTCAAAAAAAAAAAAAACAACTTACCTTTTGTCTACTAGGTTTTTTTTAATAATAGTATAATTTCTCACACAAGAGGTAAAGTCAATTGGGGATAATAATATGAAGATTTGAATAGTTAGACTGTGTAACGCATTCACGCAAACTTTACAAACACAAGATTTTTTGTTTTACACTGACATCAACTGAAACAACCTCTGCCTTAATATGTCAAGCTTGTGGGAAAATATGGATAAAGTCTTTGTAAAGAAAATCAAGACAAGTAAATGTTCCATTGATGCGTATGAGCTGAGTTGCAATTAAATATCGTTTTCGGAATTAAAAGCATTAGTTCCAGTGAGCCAAAGCGTTAACCCTCAGGTAATTGGGGCTGAGTGGGGTAAATCTCTCCTCTTCTGTAAGGATATCATCATGAAACGCAAAAGTCTCTCTTTATAATATGATCGTTTCTTTTTCATTATGCCGGAAGAATATACTTATGGCTTTGAAGCCTTAGGTTTTAACAAATTTGAACATTTCGCAGGTAAACTCAAAACCTATAAGGTACTTCCCATTGACCTAAAATCAAAATATGGTAATAAAAAATCTGAAAGTCGTGAATTTGTTGTATGTTATGTTGGCACATAAAAAAATTGTTTTGAATTTGTCGTAAATCGATGTATCGGAGAGTATTTATATAAATGCAAAGTTAAGTTTGTTTTTCTAAATGGCGGGCAAAAGTAATTTAATTTTCATTAAAATTGTTACATGTAGAAAATAATCTCTTTTGTTCTCCACCAAAACCCTATAGCTAACCACTAAAATTTCATAAAAAAATATAAACATTATTATTGTTACTAACTTAAATGAATGTAGGTATACCTAAATTAATATATACCTAAAACTTCTTCAAATCAGGGAAATATCAAAAATAACGGAATACCGGGATTTATCTGATGTCAATACCGAAAACACTGGTTTTGAAACAATATGCGGTTTCTCACCCCTAATGGGAATCAAAGCCACAACCTCTGGTTCAGCAGTCAGGTTCACTAACCACTAGACCAACAGGCCAGTCAAAATTTAAGCCATTACAATGGATAATCAACACTACCAAAGATCACGAAGTACTCAAATAAAGTAGTATATTTATACTCAGTAAGAATTTGACTGATAGCCAACTAAAGTTAATGATAAATCTTTAAATTTAAACGCTAGTCAACGAGTCAATGCGTCACTATCTGTGAAACTGTTAGTTGTGTACAATGTGTACTATGTCAGTTTCAGTCTCTAGATAAATAGATATCTTGCTTATTTTTTTAGAGAGACAATATTGAAAAAGTTGTTAAAACTTAAAAACTTAACTTAAATTTAAATGATATGTGATAACACTCGTGCACTCTCATTAAAAACTTTCCAGATACTTTTGTCTATGGTTGCTCTCCATAGTGAAGGGAAAATAAGTTCGGATTAATTCACATTAATTTGAATTACTTAAAATCGATTTCTACTTTTTTAGCTGTTAGGCTATTTCACATTTCTGTTTAGTAATTAATATTTTCTTTGTGAAGTTAAAATGCTCTTGTAAATTAAATTAAGAATATTATTTGTACTATTTAAAAGTAAATTTTGTCTAGACGGCAATAATGGAATTTTTATGTTCGAATCTGGCATTCCGATTGTATGAGTGAATCCGATTCACGTGATTACGTCACTCGGGCCAAGCGAAGCGAGCGGAGGGAGATGTATGAGATTAGTACTGTGTTAAAATTAATACGTCATCTCTCATTCTAAAGTGATATCTATAATTTATATCGTTGTAACGCTTAGAAATTGGTAATAAAACAGTAAGTAAATAATTCTGACATCGTCCCGTTCGCCGCTGTATGTTACGGACGCGTTGTTTGGTTCCCTGTGCAGTGCCTATACAAATGCATAATATAACCTATCTGCGTTCTGCATAAATCTATGAGGCCGCAGCCTTGTAATTGATGCAGATGCAACCTATGTGGAAATAAGGCGATAATGCAATTATAAAAAGTAGTTAGAACGTCATCGCTGTGAAGCCATCAAGTTGAGGTGTTTTGCCGCGCTGTGCTGTGTTTATTGACGCGTTGGTTGCAATATTGCAGGCATAATGCCGGCGGCGCGTGGCGTTAAGCGTACAGCGTCTAAATCATCTACCACGACGGCGGCGACCGTTCCCAAAAACAAGAAAAAACGTGGAGGTGAGTTCCTGTAGGCATTTTGCAATTGTTTTCTTTACATTTTTGCCTATGTCAATGACCTGTCAAACGTGATGGCGGGAAATGAGAGGCGCGAACTCTCGCCATAAAATTCTTTTTTTTTGTGTTTACAACATAACTGTACATGAGTTAAAGTTCCTATGGCAGTGTTTAGCATTTCTAGCGCATGTTTATTCGTAAATATTGTTTGGTTATGTTAGCGTCGTACTCAAAGGGAATGTTTTTTGAGGTTAGCCTCGTACGGACGATGCTCGGAGTATTTACAGCTGTATTTTTCTTACAATTTATTCTTTGCTAGAATGTATGCCTACAATTTACTTAATAAAGGTTCTTAAAGTGTTTTTGTTATTGTAATCGGGTACAAAATTCGGTAATGAGCTTATAAGTGGTTATTATTGTAACATTACACCTACTTCATGGTTTTATGTTTGAGAAAACTATATAGGTAGTTAAGTCCTACATTACTTTAGTAATTTACAGAGAGTTGTCCTGAGTCTAGGTGGATGATGTGTTCTTAAATTGTTCCTTACATCTTTTGCAACATACGGGAATAGGAACATTGTCTCTAGTGCAGTGTTGTAAAAGAATATATGAATAACCATTTTACCCAATAATAGTTTTTCTACATCTGTTCATGCTAAACAAGTGTTTTTATTATTTTAAGTATATCTAACTGTTCTTTATGCAGTTACATTAAAATAAAAATTGGGAAAAATAAAATGGAAATGGGCATGCCATGTAATTAGAGAAGGGAAATTTGTACATTGTGGTACCCAATAGATGAAAAGGAAAACCATTCAAAACATTGATAAATGATATGGCTAAGACAGCTGGCGAAATCTTGACTTGACTGATGTGGAATAGACCAGTGTAGGGGGAGGCTGTTGCCAAAGTTTATGTATACTATAGTATGAATTCTGTAAATAATGTGATAAATAATAAAATAGTAAGTCTTAAACTTTCATGTTCCATGCTAATATATTTGTTGAGTATTACCACTTGTTACTCATTCCTTTATTACATTCCATAATTACATTGATAAGGTGTTAAATATAAGGGTAGAAGCAATTATGGACTCTGTTGGGCACAGAAAACTTTTCATTAGGAGAGAGGAGGAAGAGAGTTTTTTATAAGAATAATACTAAGAGTTAACTATATTTTACGCTTCTATAAATAATTAAACCCCATCAATTTCCATCATCATAATTTTATAAATGCAGTTAGATTTATCATAAAAAATACCAATTTCGCAGATTCGAAGGCCACCCAGTGTACTAACAACATGAACCCACTCCTAACACAGGGATTTAGCTTAGCTGGAGGGGTTAACAAGAATACTAGTAATGTGTGACCCACATTACTAGTATATTTTTATAAAAAAAAAAGTACAACATAGTAAAAATGAATAATGTTGAACTTTACAATAAGAAGAAACTGGTAGTATAATAAATATTTTCTCATATAGCACACAGCATTGAACTAAATCTGGCTGGTTTCTATGACTCATTGTTTCTACTTTAAATTTTACTAAGAAGACAACATTCTACGCTGCAAAGATGACTTACCATGCATATGTATCCTCTGTAATGAGACATGGACTTGTGATTTGGGGCCATTCAGTATTCCTGAAAAGGGTTTTCAAGGCACAAAAAAAAATTGTGTATGCTATATGTGGAGCTGATTTTTTTTACTTTTGTAGGCCCCTATTTAAGATGCTTGGAATATCTTTGTAAAAAACATCTATAATTATTAGAGACATTTTGTGATAAAGAAGGTAGATGAACAAGGCATAAAGAGAAATCTGTGCCAACAATTAGAACTCAGTTACTGAAAAGAAAAGCTTATTATATGTGCATAAAAATATATAATCATCTACCTAGTAACCTTGACCTGTAGTGGGTTCACCAATGACGAGATGACATCTGCCTGACTCTGGGACCATACTGGACTAGGGTTGCAGTTGACAGAGTTCAGTGGAATTAGTTGGAAGAGGTCTATGCCGAATTTCGACCATAATTTATTTTTAGTTTATTTCATTGTCCAGTATAATTTGAACTGTCATTGTGTAGAATTACATACCATGACAGGTGAACATAGTCACAATATTTTTTTATTGCAAATTACTTAGGGGTCGTCCATTAATCACGTGATGTTTTCAGCATCTTTTTGGATCCCCCTCCCCCCTGATGATACTTTGTGAGGGTTCAGACTAATGGTGGTATTTCCTGATTTTTTCTGAACCCCCTCCCTTTCGAGCCTTACGTGATTAATAGACGATCCCTTAGCCACAGCAACCCGTTGCCGGGTACAGTATTATATATATCTAAAAAATCAACTACAATAAATTAACCATACTTTTGTGCATTTTCCTAGTAGACATTTTTTGCGCTTACCTCAACTCAGTTTATATTGTCAATGGTAACAGAATTAAGAACTACTGCTGGCTAGTGGCTGAGTCATGTCTTAATAATATGTTCCTAAAACGTAAGTATCCAAATAGATTATGTCATATTTATTAGTTAGTCACAGTATATATAAAACAGTAAGTTGACAATAAGTTATGTTTTGTTTTTTTTTGCACCCACACCCAAATTTGCATACACTGCAAAGTTATGACTCACAACTTTTACAATGAAAATGAATAATTCCAGTCACAAGGCATCAATCTTCTATCTATGGGTTTCTAGCTCATTGCACAAATGGCTCAAAAGTTGATTTTAAAAAGCTTTTCCTTGCTTTTATATTGTATTTTATTTATTAAAAAAAAGTTATTTTTGAAGTAGTTTGTGTTCTAACTTCAATAGTATGGTACCGGCACCAGTTAATGAATATAACTATAGAAGGATTACTTTAAGCCCACCAACACGCTATTACTAAATAAATTTATTTTGAGGCTGCACATGATGTATAAAATGTACCTAATCACCATATGTGAGACCACATATTATAATGTTCTCTACTGAGTCAACCGCTGAGTGGCGGCCGTTCTTCGTAAGTTTATTTGAGCTATTAAAGCCCTTGTACCGAAAACTAGTTATCTTTCAACTAATAATATCTAGACAAGGTCTTTCCAAGATTTAAGGAAGTATCAAATGGCGAGTAATGTTATACAGGTTGTTACAGATAGCTGTGCTCAAATTTTAGGAGCGTTATGTGTAGGCGACGAATAGTTTATTTAGCTTGGAAAAACTTCTTTAGGCGTTGTGCACTTTTAGATGGGTAAAAAAATTTTACCTCGCGTGAGGACACGTGACCCTGATGTCAAACACTGAAGTCCGACGCTGATGTCCGTCCCAATCGAAAATTCATTTCTGTTGGCAGTCCCATGACTGCCTTTTTTTTGTAATTATTTTTCAGTATTAAAAATCACGAATTTTCATAAAAATGTTAGCGCTTTACGTTATTCATGGGACCTACTATACGATCCTAAAACATGTCCACACCTTTCTCTAACAGCCTGTATATGCATTGATAGCAGACGAACAAACAAGCAAATTACTATTGAATGAAGTTAACTTACTATTCTGTGTGTACTGTGACACTATTATTATGATTGTACCTATTTGATAAGAGTAACCTTGTGCAACCAATTTGCACTATATATTTCCTGTATATGCAGGCAGAGGTAGCGTCAACTCAACAATGACATCATTGATGCATTACGTATAGATCCACCATATTAGTGAAATTGAGTTAACGATTTACTTTTGCAAATATATTGGCATTTTAAAAAGTAACTAGTGAATCTTTTTGATCTTAGTCTACAAAAATACGCTGAAGTTAGTTTTAATGTTGTAAAAGAATTATTTACAATTGCATACATTCACAATACCTATCTATCTATACAAATCACTACATAGTATAAAACAAAGTCGCTTTCTCTGTCCCTATATCCCTATGTATGCTTAAATCTTTAAAACTACGCAACGGATTTTGATGCGGTTTTTTTTAATAGATAGAGTTATTGAAGAGGAAGGTTTATATGTATAATGACATCCATTAAATATTAGAGAAATACTGTTATTTTTGAGGTTTCTAATGTGATGTCGTAGATAATTACATAACAACTGGATCGATTTTAATCATTTTTTCAGTGAATGACATAGGTTATATATTTTATACCCGTGCGAAGCCGGAGCGGGCCGCTAGTAATAAATAAAACTGTAGTGTCTGTTTTTTAGTCCGTTTTATCTAGAGGCTAGTCGGCTATCAAAATGAAAAAAATAAAAAATAAATAAATAATCTTGGTTTTTTTAGGCCACAAAACAAGAATTGATTATGAAGTGTTTATTATTAACATTAAAATTGCCATTAAAAATCCACAACATTGGCTAAATGTTATATTTTCGAAATTTTCTTTTCTGTTAACGTCACATGAATCGTTTATCACTTACCGTTTTTTATTACTATGTTTTGGACTCATATTGAATGAGTCCCCACTAAAGTGATTTAACGACGTCTTATGATTGGGTGGCGTTTGTTTCTGACCTTAGTTGTGTAAAAAAACCAAAAGCAAAAAAGGAAGGTCTTTTAAAACATTTTTATAAGTATAGTTTCTTTGTATGGACAGACAATGGTAAATTGTACACTGATATATAAATATACCAGATTATGAGACGAAATAAAATACTTTATTCATGTGTCTGTTACCAAAAATGCTCAACGCCTACTTAAAACATATTAATGATGGTATGCATCAACAAAACTAGACCGAAACATTATATTTTTAAGACTAGGTATCGATAAACATGATCGCTTATATTTAAGGACCATGCCATAATTTGATGGTTGAATGCTAGAGCCGGTTCCAGCATCCTCCTATTCGTAGGCGCAGTATATTCCACCGTGTGGTTTTAGTCGTTTAGACTCCACACACACCGCCCGCCCCAACAAAAACTCCGGCGATAGAAACTCCGTAGGGTTTTCCACCGGCCCTAAGAAAGTCATAAAAAGCGTATTATCGCATCGGACGGACTTGACATTTTCGGCCAGTAAATTCCAACTGGCAGTCTTGGAGTCCCGGGAACCGTGACCTATTAAGTCCGGTCTGGACTCCGGGACTGCCAGTTCGTATCATCGTACATATAACACGCTGGGCTACCGAAGCAGTTTATTTTAATAACAAAAATTTCTCTTGCACGTGCAGCGATCCAGTTGGAGATCCCCCAGGCTCCGAAGCGAAGGGGACGTGTGCTCACTTGCGGCCAAGGGGATGTAGGCCAACTGGGCCTTGGGCAAGATGTTGAGGAGACTTCAAAGTGAGTATACTCAAATTTCTTAGAATCGATTGTAAGAATGTGTAACTCGTTCCAATATATTAACCTTTTGAATGCCATTGTCACATATACCTACTCGTATGTAACAAACATGCGATGCGTAACACGAAATAAGACAACATCAATTTTCGTTACGTATTGGATTCGTTACATACATTAACAGTGGCGTTCGAATTAAATAATGATCCGGCTAAATGTTGCGGGTGAGAGAGACATCTCTTCGACCGTGGTCATTGATGGATTTCGAACAATCAATTCGATTCGAAGTCCCCATTTACACCCTATCGATAGTATCGTGGCCTTGGCATTCATTTTTCAAGGTCAAAGGTGGATAGTTAAACTATTGTTATCAGAACAACACTGATGTAACGAAAGTGACAAAACAATAACTACATAATGTTTTGACGATTTTTTGCGTTCGATATCTGCAAACTTGCGTGATTTAGCCACCGTAAAACGCACACTTATGTAAATCACTTGATACATCTCACACACGGCACACTCACAAACTAGGTAAAGCCCTACAGGCTGATTTGTATTGTATTGTAGTATGATAACCAGACTGCTGATAAACATACTTATATAATTCTAAATACATACATTATTATAGACAAATTACACTCAGACATAACAAATGATCGTACTTTATCGTAATCACACAATTATTTGCCCTGGGTGGGGTCGATCCCACGACCTCTGGCTCAGCAGTCAGGATCACTAACCACTAGACCTAAAGGTCAGTCTATTTGTATCTATGTGATAAAAATGAAAAAAAAAAAAACAAACAAAATACACACAACTATGGTTACGTTTTAACAACGATATTTTAAGGGTTATTATTATTATTGTTTTAAGTGCCTAGTTCTACCTCGACCATTTCTGGTCTTTTGTAGCGCACTTCAGCTTTACAGTTCACTGCTCAGACTTTTATGGCTTCGACAAACCTCCAGATCCTATCAGCACTGATTGTTTATTTGTGGGCCACATGAGCATAAAATATGCATTGCAGTCTCTTCTGTCTCTTGACAGAATCTGCATATTGTGTTCTCGCCCAATTTTAGGTTGAACATATTATGTTGGTTCAGTTTGCAGTGTACGGTGAGGACTCTTGTTACTGCACAGGGTTTGTATCTTTTGAGCTCCAGAAGCTTTTATTTGAAGCGTTAGTTGCGATGTCCATTAGCTATTAATCTATGGTTCTCTGTAAAGTCGCGTTTGTACATGTGGTCCTTATCGAATAGCATGTTCTATGTTCTTTTGTTACAGATTCATGTTTGTGACGGCATTGGGTGACAAAATTATTGACGCGTATGCTGGTGGCATGCATACTATCGCTCTTGACAGCAGTGGGAAGGTTTGTATAAGTTACATTTATCACTACATATAAAACAAAGTCCCCCGCCGCGTCAGTCTGTCTGTTCGCGATAAACTCAAAAACTATTGAACGGATTTTCATGAGGTTTAGACACACCAGTTCACCAGTCTTTAGAGCGATTCCTAAGGAAGGTTTAGGTATATAATTTGTTAAGGTTTTGTGTAAATTGATTGAAATATGATGATGATTGTTGAAGATGTCTGATACCCGCGCGAAGCCGGGGCGGGTTGCTGGTTTATTATAGATAGATGATCGAGGCCGTCAAACTGAGAACCACCATTTAGTATCATCCGTATCTATAATGGTGGTCTTCAATCTTTGAACTCAATCTAGCTTTCCATCATGCGGATTAAAGTCATTCTGACGTGCTTTAATTAAAAAAAAATACCTAATTTCAAAATTAACCTTTTGCTTATGTGTCGAAGTTTTTTTTACTTATTTTTCATGTTAACAATACGGTAGGTTAAGTAGAGACCTGTATAAAATTCTTATAACATAGTTTTCTATGGTTAAAAATTTATTTAGAGCTTATACTCCTCCATCCATCCGTATAATAGCCTATCCTTTTAATTTACTCCTAGTTTTTTAATCTGTAATTCCAAATTACATATAGTTTGCCAAATGCGGACCCCTTCGAGGATACAGTCGTGTGTGTATGTATAAAACTCCTTTATTGTTTTTTGTCAGGTATGGACATTTGGATGCAATGACGAGGGTGCTCTGGGCCGTACGACAACAGATGACAGCGAGGAGGTGATCCCTCGCACCGTGTCGCTGCCAGCTCGCGCAGTGTCCATCAGCGCAGGGGACTCGCATTCTGCCGCGCTACTACACAACGGGGATGTGTACGTTTGGGGAGCCTTCAGGGTACGTGTGTGTGTACTGTAGGGTACAGGGAGGTGTTCTTTCACGCCGTGTCCAACAGTCTAGGAGACTCGCATTCAGCCGCACCGTATTTTTTTTATTTTCTTTCTGTATTTCTAATTTTACTAGAAAAAAAAGGTTACGTGTAAAAGTGTTCACAAAAATCTTTTTATCAGTCATGTGGGAAAACTTACTGACTTTTTATTTGAAATAGTCGTAATGACTAAATACAGAGTGTTCCGCAGGACTCGCACGGCAGCATGGGGCTGGTAGTGCGCGGGCGCGAGGCCAAGCCCAGCGCGGCGCCCGTGAAGCTGGAGCTGGGCGAGCCCGCCGCCGCGCTCGCCTCGGGCGGGGACCACCTTGTCGTGCTGTCGGTATGTCTCGTCTAGTCTTAATGCAAGTCGCAATATTTACTATTTATGGAAAAATAAAAATCGGTGGGCTCCTATTTTTAATTACAATACCAATTCAGTTTTTTTTTGAAGCATTACTAATTTCTTTTGTTTTAACAATTATTCACATATAAACTATAATATTTCATGTTAACAATTTGATTTTTTAATTAAACTAGCTGACCCGACAGACGGTTTGCTGTCCACACGTAATTATAATACGCTAAAATCAAAACACAATTAATCAAAAATAAATGCACGATACAGAATCAATAGATTTGACTGGTCTTCACTAATGTTCAAATATATTTTTGCTGTATGTGAACTCATCACACCATGGCTTAAATCAATACAATTAAAATAACAGTATAAGTATTTATATTTAACTTTATAACACTTAAATGTTTTACTTTGTTAAAACATTACACTATGAGTTACGAGAGAGTAAACGATAAAATACCTGTAAGGCCTTCGACTTTGTAGACCACAAATTGCTTTTAAACAAACAAAGTCTATATGGCATCAGGGGATTCGCCCTTAATGGATTAAATGTTATCTAACCAAAATAGTCAGCAATGTGATACGGACATCAAAATGTATGTATCCATGTCATCAAAATAATAGTGGTGTACCGCAGGGCAGCATACAAGGACCACTTATTTTTACTTCATATTAACAGTCTACCCGGGGTTATATCACAAAAAAATATTCTATGTGCTGACGATACCACGATCTCGATTTTTATTTTTGGTGTCATAATTCATTTCGACAATAAAACATATGCTAAAAATCTTTAAAAAATAACAATAAAACTTTCGCCGAAGGCAAAATAGATTTTAGAACCCGATTACAGCATCCTACTGTTTTAAATTTGTTAATCCAAACCATCCCCGGATCCATAACTTAAACACACAAAATAATAGTAAAAAAAATGAAATGAGAATCTTAGGAGTCCTTTTGCAGCGCCACCTACCAGATCGAGTTGCGAATCTAAACCATCGAAAGACCCAGTCAAATACACACACACAGAATACAGGTGCGAGCGCAGACCTCGCAAGCTGGGCCTCGTTTCACATATTAAAATTGACACATTATGACGTTTAAATCGTCATAATATGTGTCATTGGGTTTTTTCTTATAAAAAGGCTTATACTATTATTATTATAAGCCATATAGGTGCAGCCGTTCTGAAGTGATGCGCTTACATTCAGCAATTGATTGTTATTTATATAGATAAATATATAAATAGGTATATTAGATGTGAATGAGGAATTAATTTCGTTAATATTTTTGAGGTACGAAATCTTTTTGTCTACTTAATATCTCGATCTAATTGCACCGAATCGTGGTCATGGATGAGTTTTGATTAAGTTGGTGTTGGGAATATTATGATTCATTTCAATAGTGTTGTTCAGTCAGATAATATTATATTATTTGTATAAGTATATTATTATGACAATGGAATACTTACCAAAAATTATTGAAAGGGCATGACTAGCACGCCCCCCTCTTCTCTTCTTCTCCCCCCCCCCCCCTCTCCTACTCCGCACTTTTGACTTTTGAGTTTGCAGGTGCCCGTGGGCGGCGGGGGTCACTTGCTCGACTGACCCTTCTGCTCGTTTGCCCCTTATCCCATAAACAATGCAGTTACAAAAATAATAAAAAAAAACCACCCGATTACAATGCAATGTGTAAAGTTAAAGATTTTAAATCGTTCAGTGATTTAAGTAAGTGTTCCATTGTCAGTATACAGAGACCAGCTTTTGCCTACGGCTTTGCGTACTTAAAAGTATTTTTTTTGTTTCTCACTAACGTTACTGTCTTTTATACCTTGGGAACATTACTTATTTTCTGACGTTTAGCAAAATGTGATAATAATCGGTTGAATAGAGAAGACGTGAAAACAAACAATTCTCAATTTCGCATATATAATATTAAATTAGAATTTAGGACATGTTTTATTGTTGTAGACGTCAGGCGCGGTGTACACGATGGGCTGCGGCGAGCAGGGCCAGCTCGGCCGCCTGTCGCAGCGCTCCGCCTCCAGGGACGCGCGGCAAGGACTCGGTAAGTTTACGCTTTGTACTATTGACTCGCTTAGTTTTTTATAAACAATGCTTATTTGGGTAAAATATGTTTGATCGGCAAAGTAAGTCGTCGTTTAGTGGGAATTTTAATTGAAGCGTGGGAAAGTTTTCACAATATTTAACTTTTGTTGTATGTGACATCACCTATGTTCATATAATTTTGTCCCACCCCCCAAAAATATTTTCTATTTTTTTCGGTTCGCTATTGAAGCTTTGATTGCTATATATAGGTATTTCTCTCTATGACAGTAAACTGAGTGAGTGTGTGTGTGTGTGTGTCAGGCGCGCTGCTGGTGCCGGCGCGCGTGGCGATGCGCGGCGGCGCGGCGCGCGTGTGGGCGGGGCAGCACGCCACCTTCGCGCTCGACGCCGCCGGCAAGCTGCTCGCCTGGGGACTCAACAACTACGGACAACTCGGTACGCCTGCACCCGCACTTACTCCTTGCTCCTCCCTCCCCCCTCCTCCATCCCCCTCCTTCCTCCTCCGTGTAGTAAAACACATTTAATGTCCCGCATACACAAAAAGAGAATCCTCCGACCGCACTCGATAAAATGGTCTAGCGATTGAACGAACGATAGATATTGAGAAATTGTTATAATGCATGATCCAGAATCAGTAGATTAAACTGATCTTCACCAGATACTGTTTAAACATATTTTTGTTGTATGTGAACTCATCACACCATGTCTAAAATCAAAACGATTAATATATATAATAATAATAATAACTCCACGCATCTCACACATGGCCGTCTGATCCAAAACTAGGCAGAGCCAGTACTATGGTAACCAGACTGCTGATAAACATACTTATATATTTCTAAATACATACATATTATAGATGAATTACACCCAGACACAGAACAAATTATCGTGCTCATCACACAACTATTTGTCCTGGGTGGGAATCGAACCCACGACCGCTTAGCAGTCACGGTCACTAACCACTAGACCAACAGGCCAGTCAATATATAAGTATTTATATTTAACATTATAACACTTAGCGTGTTTTAATTTTTGAAAACAAATTAATTTGAGTTTAAACGATAACATACATGTTACATCATTGTTCCTAGTCAAAGGCCTTCGACTTTGTAGACCACAAATTGCTTTTAAACAAATGTCGATATGGCATCAGAGGATATGTCCTCCTATGAATTATTAATTTATAGGCATCGATGGGTAGAGATGAAGAGACTATACAGGCATCAAAAAACTACCTAAAGGTCTCCATATCGCCAAAATAATTGTGGTGTACTGCAGGGTAACATACTAGGACCCCTTTTATTTTTACTTTATATAAACGATCTACCCGGGGTTATTTCACATAAATATACTCTGATCACTATTAATCAATAAAAATTATTTAGTATACCAAGAGAAGATCAATTTGTTACTAAAATGAGCTATTACATGGTTAGAATCTAACAATCTGCATATAAAAATTAGTAATACAAAAATGGAACAATTTCAACCTTACAATAGTAAACGTGGTAAAATAGAACATGCTAATGACATCATTAAAGAAGTAAACAACACAAGGTTTTAAGTGTGACAAAATCTGTAAGTGGAAAGCCCATATTGATACCGTATGTTGAAAAATAGGTTTGCATTATATGTTATATCACAATCACTTGTACACAATTCACCAAAAAAAATTTAAGTAAAAATATAACAATTGTTTTTGAATTACAATTGAAAAACAAATATAAAATGGCTTGTTATGGCTTCAAAAGTAAACCTTTTTTAAGAGCTCTAGCTTTAGATATAATTCCTAAGTCTGTGACAAAGATTACCACTTGAATAGTTGGTCCATTCTTGCAGTTAAAGTGAACACAATGACCCTTCCGCAGGTGTGACGGGCGACAAGCGCAAGACGGCGCTGTACACGCCCACGGAGTGCGACGCGTTCAGCGCCGTGAGCGCCGGCTGGCAGGCCGTGGCGCCCGGCCAGCACCACTCGCTCGCGCTCGACACCCACGGCCAGGTCTACGCCATCGGCCGCTGCGAGTACGGCAGGTACGGTACTGCCCTGCCGGCCATGCTGTCGTCATTGCAACACACTCGCATTGAAATATAAAACTGTGTTGGCCGAGCACCAGTGATATTTTATATTTAAGTCTTGTGAGAAAACTCCGGCTCCAGTCCCTGACCCCATCTTGGAACCGAGCAGCTATTATTAGTGGTAGTGGATATTTCACTAATTGATTCCATAGTTTGGATGGGGACCCCCTCGGTTGTACCACAGACCCAGGTGATTAAGTCTGATTACTGCCACTGCTCTCTCCTGTTGTATATACAGGTCTAATGTAGCTAAATCAAGAAGCACCTCAAGGGCAGCTGTGGGAATTTTGCGCATGAAACCAGTGACGGTACTACATGCTAGTCTCTAGAATTACCGCAGTTTGTTTTTGACGGAGCTTAGTTCTGTTCTCTGCCACCTGACAATAGCACCGTTCGTGATGATTGACCGTATAATCATTTTGTACAGCCATAGTGTGATTTTTGGTGATAGATAGTCAGCTTCTGCCTTTTCAGTGACCTTGTTCAGTTTTGTGACCAGATGCCTGTTCCATAGGAGTTTACTGTCCAGTGTCACTTCTAGATACTTGACCTCCTTGGTAAACTTAACTTCATGATTCACGATTTTACGGACGGTGGTCCAGTCTGAATCACCCAGTGTGTTTTTCCTACTATCTTGCTCAAGGACATATAGATATTAGAATCTACCTGGTTTTCCAGCAGATTTATCTAGTAACTTGAATCCTATAACCCTAGACACATTTATTTTATTTTAGGTTTATATTATTATTCAATATTATATAGCTCAAGAGTGGTAACGTTACTTATTTATTTATTCATTTGCGAATATGGATATACATTTGCAGATCTTGTAGTTAACACAATTTTCTGTACTTTTACCATATTCCAACATTAGGCATGCAAAGCACAGGCCTTGTATATCTTTTGGTCTGGATAATTTTTGAGATTAGTTTTTATGGATTTTCTCAATAACAGATTAAATAATTAAAAAAAAATATGTTTGATTTAAAATTTCACAATACTAATATAATATAATAAACACACAACAAAATTTACACATAACACCTGCTTTTATGAGAAACAGAGGTGACCTTCAACAATCAAAACTTTTAAAGGAATAGTTTTTAAAAAGTATCTTACTGTAGAGTCATGCCATTTCAATGATTTGAGTAAATGTAAAATTTTCAAATGCAGGGTGCAATCTATAGTATTCGCCATAATAATATTTATTTATTAGATTGACCAACAGTTTCATACAATAATGAATTACACATGATTGGAAGTACATACAGGATGTATTTGAAATTAAAACACTTACTTAAATCACTGAAAACTACTCTAGCCTACAGTTACAATAAAAAAAAAGTTTAGTAGTTATGACCGTTTGAATTTCCAGGTATATTTACCTCGGTTTTCCATAAAGCAGGTGGAACGTGTAAAGTTAAAGATTTTAAATCGTTATTTTTTATGTTTGAACTATTCACTCAATCAAATCTATAAAAACTTACTTAAAATAATTTCTAAATTATTGCTTTAACTTTACACATTCAAGCAAGTTAGAGTTGCAAACTAAAAACTCGGACTAAGCTGCTGTCGAGAAGTCCGAGTCCTGTAACCTAGAATATGTATTTCTCCAGGTTGGGCCTGGGCGACCGTCCAGGGGATGCTGAAGCCCTGGAGCCAGTCCCTGCATTACAGAACAAAAAGTGCATCAGTATAGCGGCTGGCACCAGCAACTCGTTTGCTGTCACTCATACCGGTTAGTAACCATTCACTATTTAAATGCTGGCATTATTTCATCTGTCATTCATTGTAGTTTTCTATGTTACCTTTGATTTAATTGCTTCTTGTAGGATTTTTTCTTTTTGGATTGTTCTGTGGTGAGCAACAAACAGAGATCAAAACGTAAGATCATACATAAATTAAGTCTTTTGTGGGAGGTCTTCATAAATAATGAATTCATAAATAGTGAAATGTAATGAAAACTGATATGTTAAAAAGTTGGAAGTTATGTACGTCTATATTTATATTTTTATGCTGTTGCAACTAAAAATAGACCTGGGTGATTTCAAAAGGTTAAAAAAGATTTCCCGAAAATGACAGTCAGGAGAAAAGAATTCTAACCCCATCCTCGTAATAAATAGTGACCTTGACCGTCAACAGGAGAGGTGCTGTCGTGGGGCATGGGGTCGGAGGGCGCGCTGGGCACGGGGCAGGCGGCCGACTGCGCGGCGCCCACCGCGGCCGCCACGCCGCCGCTGGCGCCGCGCGTGCCCGTGCACGTGTCGGCCGGCGGACAGCACACCGTGCTGCTCGTGGTACGTATCTAGTCCACCTCTCTCACTGTATACACGGGGCAGGCGGCCGACTGCGCGGCGCCCACCGCGGCCGCCACGCCGCCGCTGGCGCCGCGCGTGCCCGTGCACGTGTCGGCCGGCGGACAGCACACCGTGCTGCTCGTGGTACGTATCTAGTCCACCTCTCTCACTGTATACACGGGGCAGGCGGACACTTACACTTCAGACGCCATGCGGATGGCGACTAGACGGAAAAAGTGTTAGCGCAACGAAAAATGCTGACCGCGAGTTGATTTATTTTATCTGTGGACTAGCTGACCCGCTCAACTTCGTCCGCGTTTGTAAATTTTACCCGTTTTTGCAACATTTTTCATTGATGCTCAGCTCCTATTGGTCGTAGCGTGATGTTCTAATTATAGCCTTCGTGGATAAATGGGCTGTCCAACACTAAAATAATTTTTCAATTCAAATCCGTAGTTTCTGAGTTTAGCGAGTTCAACCAAAAAATCAAACTCTTCAGCTTTATAATATTAGTAAAGATTCTATACAATACTACTGTAATTTGATTGTCCATATATATATTGGTTCCGAAAACTTCTTTTTTACTAGTTTTTTACAATATTTACTCTATTTTGATAAATTTATTTAATCCTTTAAAAATATTTTTTCATTCCAACCGAGTATCCCAAAGACATATCACGCATTTTTTTTTTATTTAAATTTCATGCAAAAATGAAATTCCATATCAACTTTGTCGTTTCATCCGTACAGGAAGATACAAATCCACAAAAAGAAAAAGAGGACTCGCCGCCCCCAGAAAGCGAGACTTCAGAACAAAAGACGGAACAGGACTCCCAAGAAGAAGAAGAAGATGAGCCGAAAAACAAACGGCAGAAGTCTGAACAAGAAGGAGAGATATCTAGCACCTCGTCTGCACAACCCAGTGAGATCGGAGAGAACAAACCACAGGTGACATGAGATGTTTAAATTACATTTATAAATAAAGATACTTTGTTACAACATGCTATGTTACTCCATAATAGGCAAACTAGTGGAATGTTTTAAGTTAGAGGCCGATATCGTAATGACGTCAGACTTGCGTTCAATTGGTTACGGGTTCGAACCCCATATATTTGCTGATAGCTCCTCTAGCGAGAAACGATGATATTAAACATTGATTATACACATAAACTGTAAAAAATCATTACTAAATAAATTGATTCTGGAATTACTGCATCAAGAGTTCTGCACCTACCTTACATCATCTTCAAATATTATTTGGGGTTGGTGCAATATATTTTCATCATTCTCATCATCATCATCATTCGTCATTTCCTAGCCATATCCTCTTCACGCAGTCCATACATCTTTTGTTTCATCGTCCTTATACCATTCCTAAAAGACTCATCACATTTTGATTTTCTAATTCCTTCTCATCTCATGTCCATACGATAATCTATTGATCCTCAACTTTTTTTTATTGTTTTTCCCTACCTTTGTTTAAAATTTTGTAAAAAAAAATAGGGTAAAACGAAAAAACGTGGAGCAGGAGTGTCGTCGTCTAGCGTCAAACCGAAAGAACGGAAAAAGGCGCGGCGGAACTAGGTTCTATTTGTTTCACATGTTCTCATACAAACTATAACCTGAAAGTCTTGCACGAGCTTGTTTCATAATAGAATGGTACTCGACAAATACAGGGGTCACCTGTTATATTTCGTTATAATATATCTTTAAAAATAAACATAATTAATAAAATGTGATATTAACTATGGTGTGAAGGTGTATGTAATCCATTTCGGCCGATATTAATATTCAATCCAATTAAAAATTTTTGATTATGTTAAAGGTGCCATTTTGATTTATATTCTGATCGAATGCCCCTTTCGCAAAATTCCCATTTTGTGTAATCAATACTAATAAATAAAATGGAAGTGTGTTTGTTATGTCAAAATAATAGTTTTTTTTAAGCTCATGCAATTATCTAAACTATAGCTTCCTTATGCTTTTGATAATAAATATACAGCATACGTTTTCATGATATAATATGCCTGCAAAACTATTATTTTGACATTACAAACAGACTCTTCAATTTCATTTATTTGTATTGATTACACAAAATGGATATTTTGCGACTAAGGGACATTTTGCGAAAGAGATATTCTGCGACGAAGCCTTCTGATCGTCATGACATTATTTAACATACAATGAGTAATCCATTTTATTTACTAATTAATTTCTACTTCCTTCAAAAATACTGCGTAAGGTGGACTGAATGTCATAGACATTTTCTAGCTATCAAATTTTGGGTCATGCGGGAACGTGTGGCTCAGTGTACAATTAAGAATTGTAGTCGTATATCAATAAACCTACGGCAGACTTTAAATATTTTAAGAATAGATTAAATAATTATACATTAATGTTGCTGCTCAAAAAATGTCTCTCTAATGGTTAATATGAATTATCAACGTACTGAGATAACATTTAAAAGATGACATTGCACCAATGAAAAAATAGGTGACCTTATAGATAGAAACTGCGTCAAATGCGGTCCATTCGAGTAGGTCAGTGTTTTTCAACCTTTTAGGATACGCGACCCCTTTACAAGTTTAAAAGTTGTAGACCCCCTACAGCAAAAAAGCGGACTCGTTGCGAAATTAAAATTAATAATGCCAAACGAATAATAAAAATAATCCTTACGATAGGTCAATAAAACTGGCTGGTCTAACTACAAAGATAAAAGAAAATCTTATAGATTTAGCTGCTGACAGCATGTTTCTGACATATTCACTCATACATAAGTATTGACGTCTTCTGGATGAAAAGGACAAGGCACGAGAGCTGGCAAAGTACGCTTTAAAAGTATTAGTGGCTTTCACCGGTTCTTTTCTATGTGCACCGACATTCTCTTCAATGGTTTTTTTACCCACGACCCCACGAGTAAGGCTTCGCTACCCCTCGCGACCCACGCGTTGAAAAACAGGTTTAGGTAATTAAATATCAAAACTTGACCTTTATGTAATATCAAACAGAAGATTTTGGATTAAATTGGTTATTAATATTGGTCTTAACGGAGCATCCGCATTAAGTTGCTGATTTGACTACAAAATCATGTTATAATTGATTGTAATAAAACTCGAACATGTATATTGATACTTATATAGAAACAAAATGTCTATCCATATGGAACAAGAAAATAGACCTGTATACCCGGTTTGTCAGAATTCTACGAGTCCGTAGTATGTTCAGAAACCATTTTCAAATTCTGCTTACCTGCTATTCTACAAAAAGACTGAAGTATTCCTTTCTATTGGAGGCAGTGGACTGTAGTTTTTTTGTGTTGTTTAGAGCACTTGTAAATAAAATCCTTAGATCAGATGGAAGTGATTATATTGTCACTTAACAGAGAGCACATACGCTGTGACTACGAAATTTTAATACAATTAACTTCAATCGGTGTTGCCACACTAAAATAAAATTAATACTATTTTGTTTATGAGTGCCACAAACACTTTAAAATATCTTTTTTTACAGTAAATTAACTTATTAGACTTTTATCACAATAAAATCTATTATTCATATTTTCTAGTCAAATTAGCAAAATTAGTGATTGCGTTTTTAAAATTACTGTTGGTGGCGAAAAAAAGGTAAAATTTTCAGCAACGTAGCCGATTCCAAAGTTATAATAAGCTCGTGCCGGACTGACAATTTTAACGAGTTATTATAGAACATCTTGTATTCAACAGAAATAATAAATTTGATTAATTAACAGTACAATAGATGGTTTACTTTGATAAGTCAAGTTGAACCATGTCGCCGCTACAAGTTATGTAATCCTAACGGTCTCACGTGCAGCTTAATATATACCTAAATACGCGCTTGCGCCTACAGGGAATTTGAAATGCAACTAGAATTAGTTTGACTCGTTAAAATTGGTAGGTTGTTTCATTACTGTTGCACAAATAGTAAGACGGTTTCACATTCAACAAAATGTTTCTTGTGGAATTACTACAATAGGTACTAATTTTGTTCGAATATCAGACTTTAAAGGCATCCCTCATTAACGGTGAGCGTTGAAATAGTTTTCAGGAGTGCAACAGTAAATCGTCATGTATTTAGAGGTTGGGGCAGATAGTAGTTCATATTCTCAAATATTCCTGATCTACAGATTAAAGATTATATATATATATATATATATAAAGCTTTTTTGTTTGTTTAAACTATCTCTTTAACTATCGGTCAGATAAGCATAAAATCATTGAGGAATGATTCATGCTATGACACTTAGGAGCGGAACAGTGACTACAAACACAGTTTACATGTGTGGCAAAGTGTACCCGTTGTCTTATTCCCCGCTGTTCCCTCATGGACCAGAAACAGTGTGCAGCGCCTGAGGCGTGTGTGATAAACCAGCGCATGTTCAGGCCGATTGGCGCATGCTCGGGTTGATCCAAACATGACGCATCATGTATAAAGCACACGCAAATTGCGCGCTTGTCTTAACGTCCACAGGCGTACGCACTGAGACGTTCGTGGACCTTACTTTCAGTACCTGTATCAGTAATAAGGGTTTAATAAACTAATAATCTATAAACGCGTACCTCACATCTAATGTGTTTGTAATAATATCTTTAATCTGGAGATTTCCGATACATACAAAATTATGTATGTATATTTTTATGGATTGATTTGTTCAATTTTATTGTTTAAACTTTGTATTTTTTGAATGAGTCGATATTGAAATAGGCGATTGGTGGTTCTTAGGATGAGTTATCCCAAATGATGACTTAACCCAAAAGAATCGTTAGACATCGGATTAAATGCGTTAACGAAAGAAAAGTAACTATGCTTTTAATAAAAAACTAGGGGATCATGGGATCATATTTAAAAGTGTTTTCCTTGAACAAACTTGTAACACTTGTCACATAATATTCATTTGTTGTCCATTAACGACTTCTATAACTCAACTCACGCCTTCTATAACTCATCTTCCTGCTTTTATCCCAATTTTATTTGGCCTAAGCGGCCTGACGCCAACTCTCCTTAAGTATGTAGTCGGTTTCAGACGACAAAGGAAGTAGGTAAATTGCAGTAAAGAAAACTGATAGGGTGAGGGTGCTAAGGTAAGTGATAACGCACGTCTCGGGGCAATGGGGAAACGGGGCTGAGACTGCAGGAGCTTCAAGAGGCCGGGGTTGCGTACCTGAATGTCCGTTCTGTGATTGGAGAGGCGACTAGGACAGGAACATCAACGACCTCTATAACTATTAAGTCAATTACTCTCACTGAATCAAACGTACCGTTGGTAAAAGTTAGGAGCACCATCTTATCTGTTAAATCGAAAAATTGACCAGCAGAAATTAGTAAACAATTGTTCAAGAACCGACCAGAATGGCGCTAGTGTAGGCAAAGGGTTTGATATTAAGTTAGCAGTTATAGACGGAGTGAAGTGCGCCGAGTTGAAATATTAAATTGTTTTAGCTACCAGAGTAGTTGATGAAGAGATGAATAATGAAAAAAAATCTTGTTATCTGATAATTTATTTAATGTTTATTTTTAAAAATGCGCGAATGCAAAGCGGAATTTTTGACGGACATGTTTCTTCATACACAGAGTTCGTCCTCCTTATCTTCTACCCTCCATAACCGAGCTAAAGGCACCACATTTAGACATGACTAGATCCAAAGTTTGACCGGCGCATGAATAGATCTAAAGTTGGGACCGACGCATGACTAGATCCAAAGTTTGACCGGCGCCAGTCAAGATTAAAGCTTTTTATACAATTTACAAATTAAAATGAATCAGACCCATATAATTCGATGTCTAATAATGATATTGCCATCAACAAATACTTGGTACCCTTTTCATAAATAAAAAAAATATATATATTTTTGTTTTTTTTTAAGCAACATCAATCCATAAACACCCGTTTATGATTTTGACTATAAAAATATGGTGGTGGCTTTTAGTTTTTTTTTATTTTTTTTAGTTTGTTTTGTCCATTGTGTTGACCTTTATGTTTATCTTTAGTTAAGCCTTTGGATTTAATTAGTAGTAGGTATTAATGTAATGTTGTGTATCAAATTAATATATTTTAATTGTGATTATTGTTAATCTTATCTTACCAGCGAGTCATGTTACTGCGGCCACCCGGGTTTCAATAATAAAAAAAAAATTATAAATAATTGAGGTTCTGTCTACTGGCTTAGGGTTACCAAGGCCCGCTGGATAGAGTAAGATGTTGAATTGATAAATGAATTGTTGTAATTACATATATTTATTATTCACTTTAGTTAATATGGTAACAGTTATATTTTGTATAATAATGTTAAGAAATAAGAACAAATCAGGTCTCTGCGAACACTAACGAGCCGGGCAGAATGTAATATTTTTTTTTTACCGGTGTAGTACTTATACATTTTTATTTCTGTATGCGTGCGTGCGTCATTTACAAAATCAACTCCAACAGCCGGTCCTAGCTAATAGTTGTCAGTAACAAAATAATTTTCAGCCATAAGTATATACTTACGTTTCAAAATGGTAAAATTTGAGGTGCTCCGCTCGCCGCTCGTTTTTGTTTGCAGTTGAACATGGGCCTGGTTTCATGTTCATCATAATTACTTTAATAAATATAATTTAACTTGCAGAAGGTGAACGGTGATGAAAAGAAGGAGACGCCTATGGAGGTGGATGAAACTGGTAAGATAATGTGTAATGAGAGTAACAGTAAATATCAATGTATCAATTAATAAAAAATAAAACTCTTTAATATTGCTAAGCGCTAAGGTTAATCAAGCGGCGGTAGCGTAATGGCTAAGGCGTTGGACTTGCGATCAAGTGTTTGCGGGTTCGAACCCCACCCAGTGCACTACAGAAGTGAACCCACTCCTAACACAAGCGTTAAGCTTAACTGGAGGGGTTAACAAGGATACTAGTAATGTGTGACCCACGTTACTAGTATTCTATTAAAAAATATATATGTATATCATCTGAAGCTGCGTTCCTATTGAAATAGTGGTCTTTGTAATTTTTAATCAATTTTTATTTTACTATTGCTGACCTATATTCATAAACTACATCATTATCTATGGACTTATGATCTCAAACAGTGAAATCAATATCCTTCCAACTTTAAATGGAAAAAATTTTCCGCTACTGAAACCTGGATAATAAAAAAACGAGGACTACCCAAAGGGCAAGAAACCTTCGAAATTTTGCATTTCAAATAATAAAATCATATTCGTCATTTACAGACAATTCCCAAGAAACAGACCAGAAAGAGGATACAGAAACAAAATCAGAGGAACAAACAACAGATACAGAACAAACTGAAGCTGACCAAACACAAATAGAAGACTCCAAACTTGAGACCACGGACACATCCAGTCAGGAGACAACCGACAGCGATACCAAGTCCCAAGTCCAGGAGGAGATCCAAGAACCCCAGAAAGATGTTGAGATGCCCGAGGAACGGACAGAGGTGAACGGTACCCCAGAGAGTCCAATCCTTGAACCCAAGTCTGTGGATGTTATAAGTGGTAACCCCATAACCACCACAGCGTGATGGTAGTGTTTTGTGACGGGACAGTACATTTGAGTTGGTTTCTACGTTCTGGGTTATGATTGGCAGCGTTCACACATATCTCGGATGTCATAGTTCCTTGAATGTTTTGATGCTTGACATGGCTTTTTTAGTGGTGCGTTCGAAGTTTTTGCATTTTTAGAAAAGTTATTGTAATTAAAATGTTTAAATTTTATGTAAAATGCAAACTCGGTAATTCAAAACAGATTTTCTAGATGAACTTCGTAGTTTCATTAAAACGGTGGTAGTGTAATAATTGTGACCCATTAGTTGTGGGTTCGATCTACACCCAGTGCTCTACCGACGTGAACCCACTCCTAACACAAGCATTTATTTATGGAGGGGAGAATACTAGTAATGTGACGCATGTTACTAGGTCTTTTTGTAAAGTCGCCTGGGACAAACGAATCATTCCCTAATGCTGGATTTGTCTTTAAAGATAATATAAAAGAAATTTTTTACTCACGATGTTAAAGAAAGAAAATTATTACTTTTTTGTAATTTTCTCATTCAGTTGCTAAATCTTACTCAGCATTATTCCTTATAAACATTACCATAGAGACAAATTGGAAGAACGTGTAGCTTCGAAATCGAGGTATGTTACGCATCAAAATGTTTCTTAGTATTATGAGACACCATTATGTAGCCTAATTTTGTCCGGTTTATAATGAAATAAATAAGTTAATAGGAACGCGGTGGTTTTGTTTGGTTCTAAGCTTGCCTTGGGGTGCTTGTGCCTTCTACAAAGTGCTACCTCTTACGATTTCATATTTAAAAATATATATAAAATGTTCGACTAAAATTATATTCCAAATTTGAAATTATACTTTTTATAACTAACGGCCAATATTAAGAATACTATAATATGACACTGTTTTGAAAATAGAACGATGTCGAAATATTTGACAAATTCATTTCAAACGTCATAAATGACAGATTAGATTATGGAAAAAAACCTGCCCACCCGTATTTTTCCGCGCTTCTCGCTATGTCACTTAACCCGAACGTAAAAATCGACTAAAGTACCTAAGCAGTACTTTTTTGACACTAAGAGTTAACACCGGATGGTACCAAATTCAATATCTATGTACTGTTTGTTTTATATTGATGTACATTTACAATGGTATGAGGGTATATTCGAAGTTGATCTGGATAACGTAAGGTAAGATACATACTGATACAATTGTTTGACGGTAAAGATACTTATCATTAAATCAAAATGTAATTTTTAAAATCTATAAATGCCACAAAATTTGGTCTCTAACAAAGGCTTTGTAGTGTTTCTTTAGCGTCCCTCAAATACCTGGTCAACCTCTGCGTAGCTTGACTAAGAGCTCGTCCCTGATATATGTAAAATATCACTACATATAAAACTAGCCCCCCCGCCGTGTCTGTCTGTCTGAACGCAATAAACTCTAACTACCTAATGGATTTTCATACGGTTTTGACCAATAGACAGAGTGATTCATGAGGAAGGTTTAGGTGTATGATTTACTAAGGTTTTGTGTAAAAATAGCTGAAATATGACGATGATTGTTGCAAACGAAAGCGATGACGAACAGTCACACTTGATATTTTACCGCCGTATTCATATATTTATCATAGTCCCTTCATTCATATAAAACCTATATAGCAAGGGATAGTGTAAAGGGGCCTTGAAAAGGGATGGGTCTTAGCTATATAATCATAAATTTAAAACACCCCCGACTCGAAAACCACGAACGGTTTAAAAAAAATCCCTTAGATCGGTCCATTCGTTTGGGAGCCACGATGCCACAGCCAGACACACAGATGACCTACCGACACGACAGAACTTATAACACCCCTCTTTTTGCGTCGGGGGTTAAAAATGGGGCTTATTTTATGAAAATATGTTGGTATAACACACCGGCCCTAGACTGCAATAAACAGTTCTATGTAGAAAAGTTTTTGTCCTGTGGGAAAATATAGGTTGGCTATAATAAGTATAGTATCTAAAGTAGTCTAAAAGGAAATAAATAAGAAAAAATGAGGAGTGTTTTCATTAAATTTGTCAAATTTACATAATGTACGAGTATACTTTACCGTTGAAATGTTTTGAACTAACATTTTTTCCAATTCTTCAATAGTTCAATGTTAGAATTATCCACGATTCACATATTTGTGTTTGTACAATTTAATGTTAAAATCTGTGACACGACCACGATTTAAGCAACTCTGTGGAGCAATTATGTAATTTTAAACAAAAAAAAATGATTTGTTATTTGAATAAAGTAGAAGAGATTTAATACAATTGATTTTATAATGGATAATATTTAATAACGCTTTAAATCTAAAATCTTTAGATTAAAGATATCGTGGTGTTTTTTTTTTATTTGTATTTAACTACTAATATTTGAAGACACGAAACAATGCAATATTTAATATAAACATCAGAATTGAAATCTTTAGATTATTTAATTATATTGCCTTTATGATTTGATTCACACTGAATTTAGTTAAGTAATATAGAAAAAAACCATAGACAAAATAAGTTTTTAGGGAGTTGTTGAAATTGTGACGTCACAGACCACATAGCTTATACGTAGTTTTTTCAACTTCGAATATGACAACAGTCTTACATCGCGAGTGTGCGCGTCGATATTTTGTTACAATTTTTTGATGTACTGTATTTTTGTTTGTATAAATACGTATTTATTTACTCAATGAGGAATATTTTAAATTATTAATTTTTTTCATCACAAACTTTTTTAGCTTCGTCCGAATAAGAAAAAGGTTGCAAGTGCACAAAATTTCAAGGTAGTAATGGATGATATTTAAAGAAAGTATTTTTTTATATTTAAAGTAGTAGCTTTATGTAATATTAGACAGTTCGTCTTCGACTGACATATCTACCGACTGATAGATATAGTAAAAAAAAATTGCCAGAGAATTAAAAAAACTTATACTTTAGAAGAGGTATTCGCCATTTACAACGTAGAGGGTCCTTTCCGTCTACGATTGATACGAACAAATACTTTTATACGAACACAAGGCAGTCGTTAGTCGTCGCGCGCGCATTCGCGAACCCACGTTGTACAATAAGTATCTTTTAGCGATTTATCGCTGTCGATAGATTGAGGTTGCTAGAATAAAGTATATGATATAAATAAAGTAATTATAAGCGAATTCGTCGATTGTTGTATGCGTGTCCTTAGACTGGTACAAAAATAACAATATCTCGGGAGATAGTTAAGTATTTCATAGTAAAACATTGAAATCAGTTAGTAAACGTTATGTTGAAAAGTTTTTTTTTTTTAATTATTTTATAGTAACGTTTTTCGTGCATGATTCTAAAAAGTACAAAATGTACGAGTTCTTCACACGACGCTATATTTCTTAATTGTTAAAATAAAGATGAACTATAATGTATTGTGTTTTCCTAATAAAATAGTAGTGTAATATTTGTTTTATTTATTGCTCCTGGCAACATTACCCTACTTCAGCCTATCGAATAGTGAGTAGAACCGGCCGCCTAATGAACCATCTCATTGCCAGACATGTCCTGGCAACTCTGGAACAAATTTTTATTTTTTAAAAGATCTTCACCTAATACATAAAACTGTTATTCTAGGTTACCATATTTTACCGTCACACATTTATGGTATTTTATATAACTTGTCAAGTTTGTACATTCATTTCGTCAGGATTGTCGTTTTTAATAATTCCTTGATTTAATATTAAGTAAAAAAAGTTTAAAACTTTTATTCATTACTATTCAAAATAATAAATCATTGTTTCGAAATAAAATAAATGATTACTCGAGACCATAAAGTAGTTAACCAGTATAACATGCTGGCAACTCTGGTCTCTGTCTAAATGTCAGAAAAAAATCGCCGAAAATTAATAAATAATTTAAATGATTCGTTATTTGTAATAAAAGTATTATGATTTATTGTAATAGTAAGTGTTTTTCGTTATGAGTTGGTGCAAATAAGTGAACAATGTTCTCACAGTCAAAAGCTGTTCTAAATTTTATAATGATGTATGTGGTGACAGTGACAGTTCATATATGCTTGAAAACATTATTAATGAAGTTTTGCAAATGAAATGATAATAAAATATGTTATTAATGAACTAATTAAATCAGACGTTTGTGTTATTTATTCTGTCCTCATTATTGTAAATTATAGCTATAGTAATTAATAATACATTTTTAACATGTAGTCAGCGCCTCTATAGATGAAGTAGGGAACTAAAGTTCCCTTGCTTTGCGTTCAGAGGCGCTGACCTACACAAAACGAGTTGCCAGTCTATTTCAATATAATATATTTTAGTTTATGGCCAGACATCTTGACGAACGTTGTAGCGACAGCACGTCGTACATAATTGCACGTACTTAGATAAGTCACATTTATAGATTCTTTACAGATTAAATAAAACAATTATAGACACGCACCACATTAGTATATAAGCCGTCTGTATCTAAAAATCATCTCGAGTCTCGTTACACTCTTGCCAAACACATAGCAAATTGGTGACCTCGACGTGATTTTAGGAGTTGAGTTCAACTTTGAAACCTCGAGATCGACCGCAAAATATACACCGTGTAAAATATTTTAGTTTATGTATACACCTACCAGTACCACATGTAAATATTAACGCGAGGAATTGATTTAGTTGCAACTTTCTCAACTGGACTCGCCCTAATACATACAGCCCAGATAGGAAACTGATTTTATTTATTTCAAAATGTGTAACAATGAAATGACATCGTAATCGCAATAATATTTTAAAAATAAGAATACAAAAATAGTATGTTCATATTTTTTTTATATGTAGATTTTTTTTTAAATATATTAAATTTAATTTCTATCTATAAACAGTTTAACAATGTTAGTTTCATGAACTCCAACTCCTGTTAATCTTTCGCAGATGCCGCACCCCTTGGATACAAGTAAAACAAAAAACTTTATTGATATGGTTTATTTATCAAGTTGCAATACCTACACATATGGAATACAAATACTACGCTACTTGCGTGTTGAGCGTTCATGTTACCAACGACAGTCGACAGTGACAATGCGCGTACCGTGAATTAACTTAATATCAGCATAAAATAAAAAAAGTGAATTTTAAAAAGAAGAATTTTAAAAATTAAAAGAAAATTTACCTAACCTAAAATTCAACGTGATGAGATAAGGTCTCTTGGAAAATAACCTGGTAACGAAAACATTAGCCAAACTTATCTGGACACAACAATGCAAGCTCACGAAAGATCACCAAAGCTCAAGAAAAGTAGTATTTCCCAAAAAAAATGTTACATTTTAAATACTTTTACACATTTTTTGTACATCTCTACTTCGGCTTATAAACAACATAGTTTTTGTTTTAAAATTATTAGTTTTATTTAAAATGTTCGCCATAATTTATGTAAAAATTTATCCATATTTTTAAAAAAAAAATTCAAATAAACTGGTGGTATATTTTAAAGATACGATAATATAAATAATAGTAGGGAAAGCTGTAAAAACTATCTCAGTCGGATGAAAAGAAGACATTGTCGTAATATGTAGTTAATATACATATTCATAGCTAAATTAATTTAAATGTACAAAAGTGACAAATGATTTAGGCTCCCTTCACACTAGCGTCTGTCCAGCGTAGGCGTTTGATCGCTGCGCATACGCAGACTCGCGACGAAAGCGTCACGTTGTGCGGCGTATACGTTCATCGAACGCCTGCGAAGGCGAAACGCTAGTGCGAAGGGAGCCTTATGGCGATGTGGAAAAAAAACTACCTTTCACAACAATGAAATCCTGTTTCCCTACATTTAAGGCTCTCTTAGCAAGAATATCTAAAGTTTAGTTCACTGTGCGCGCATTGTCAGAAAGGGTGTTTTAAATTTTTTGACGATTACACATTAAGAATTTACATACAAAACTAGTTATTATGTCTACTTATATTTGTTAGGTACCGTGAAAAAAGCCCTGAAAATTTTCTTTGGAAAACCCAATTGATATTTTGGCCGCCACATCTAGTTAAATGTTTTTAAAATAGGAACTAAGAATTCCACACAACATCCTACCGAGATATTACACTAAAGACTAACAATCTCCATGTACACCTGTGTGTACAATATACTTCGACTTTAATTAGCATGAAAAATGTGTAATTATAAAATTACATTTAATTAACAGTGACGACCAAAAGTTATAAAAGTAGCTTCTAAACTAAAGCGGCCGTGCAAAAAAGCCACTTCATACTAAAATATCACATAAATACATATTCATTATAAACTAAATATGCAACATGTCCTTAGAAGAGGGCCATTTCATTTTGTGTAGTATCTTGGCACTTTGCCTTTTTAAATTTTGATTTTTGTATGAACACTAAGCCTGGAACTGTATACAATGTTATAGAAAGGTGTAGTCATACAGTAGACCCGTGAATATCGTAAAGCACTGACAATATTAGAAAAAATGGTGATTTTTTTATACAAACATCATATTTTGAATCTGACAATATGACAAATTTCAAACATAATTCCGTCTCATTCTATATTTCAAACAATATAGTCACATACAGTACAGTAAAAACAGACAAAACATGATTGCTTTACTGTACGAAATAAAAGTTATTACTAATTTTGTCCACCGGCTAGTTGGAAGCGGTTCGCTATGGAGGGTTTGTCGCTTGCGCGGTGCCAACTCCTGTTGGTTAAACGCAACATTCTGTAAAATGAGAAGGTGCTTCTAAGACGGTAGGGTCCTCTTTGAAAATATATCTCCTATAAGTCTCCCCAGCACCTATAAATTTATCAGTTGAACTAAGACGAAAATTTAAAAGAAATGCTAATTAAATATTCGTTAAGTTCATTTTATTTGATGACTTTTTTTTTTCATTTCACAAATTCAAAAAGCCAGTCTCTCTTAAGCTTCATAATTAAATTATTCACAATAATGTCTGACTTACTGAAATTCTTGCCTTCAGCAATATCTATATCACTTTCATTAGGTTCAACAGTTTCACAACTTGTTTGGGTTACTTTACAAACTTTCAATGGACACAATGAAGTACATCACATACATAAATGAAGACCTTGAACCCATGTCATATTGTATGGTAGTTCTTTAATTTTTTTATACAGAATAATAGACCAAAATAGCACATCGTTTCATAAAAACATTTTATTGGCACCAAACTTATTATTTCTCTAACTACAACATTCTGCATATTCAGTCCAAAGTCTAGTATTTAAACTGTTACAATATATCTTATATTACAACAAGTAATTTTATTGGACACAAAAAAAATACACATATGTATTCGAGTTTTAACTAATTAAAAAAAAACGCACGCCTCTTCCTCTCATACCAATTCACTGCTTTTAAAGTACAACTAATTATTCAGTGACTTCAATGGTGAAAAGGGGCTGTTACAGAATTCCGCCTGAATTACTTTGGAGAGGCGTACAATACACAATTGTTATTTCTATAACAATAATTGAGATAGTCATTGTAGGACGTAATGTCCTGTGGCAAAGCTTACGCTTCTATGTGGACTAAACCCACTAGTTTTAATGTAGACGTACATTGAAATGGTAGACATGTCACAAGAAAACAAACAAAGAAAAATCAATACGAATTTGATGGATTGAATACATTGCACAGCAAGGTTATACATAACATTTAATGTGTACATTCGTGTGTACAATATATTAGATGTGTACCTTCATGTGATCAGAGACGTGTATTTTAGCAAGTACACGGTAATAAATGAGTATGTATACAGTAATAGATTTCAGTGCACAAATTAGAATATACTATGTCCGGTATTATTTATTGTACACCAATGTGTACATATGTATGATGCTTGTTCACAATTTCTTACAGGCATGGTCTGTATTGCATTTATTGAGTCTGTAAGTATATAAAATAATCTAAGTACATATAACAATAACTTGTCACCGTTGAATGTCACTTGGCTACCAATTTAACGTACCAAGTGGGTACAAATTATAAACATTTATTTTTTTAACACATCTTTTGTTAAAGATAATAATAGTAGGCACACAGACTGACATTCATTCCTACCAACATGTAACGTACTGGCAGTGAACTTGGCAATGGCTATATAATAAGAGGGTTTTACTAACTTGTATAATTATAAAACACTTGACATTGACGGAATTCCTGGGCTGATTCCTTCGCGCGGGATAGAGTCCATAAGAAATAATATATATATTATATATATATAATATATGTATATATATATATATGCAGGGTGTAAATGACGACGTCCCGAATCCTGAAATAGTGTATTCAGACCATCATTCTGAGTCAAAAATCATTGGAATTTCGCGTAGCTCAAACTTACTCGATCAATATATCTATGACGTAAACTAAAAAAAAATCTTACCCCAAAAGCAGTTATTACAAGATTGGATGATATAGCACAGTAGAACATTCTTGTTTTTTAGTACTACTAAACTACAATATTTCCACTGTAATATTGATATATTAAACCTGTACACAACTGTGTACAAAATAGAAGAAACCAAAAATGTAGTACCAACCTTATTAATTAGGACCAACCAATGCATCACTTAGGTACAACAATTTAAGAAATCTTTAAAACGCAATGCAAATAAAGAAACTACAAAAGTATGTGTCTTCTGAACTATTGTAGTCTATTAGACCTTCGAATGAAAGTCTCTAAAGCTGCTAAAACCACTCATTTACACAAGTAATGTATTTTTATGACTCTTATTTATTTAGACAATCATGAACTCAACTAGTGTCCTTAGGCAACGAGCAATGGTCCTGTCGCGATTGTGTAATAATTAATAAAGATATATTACATATCTGGAGTATTTAAAGAATTCCAACCACCAAAGGTACTGTTTCGAAATGAATGGTTACGCTATAGTCCAAGTTGGAGATCTCTTATATTGAAAACTGAAGAAACTGAAAAGCGCAGCAATTATGTTCGTTAGTAGCCTCAGTTTATTCACCAGTCCTTTGTGAAAATTAATGCTATTTCAATGAAATGAGTTTATATGATATATGAATGTTAGCTATCATATTGTAGTTATTGTCAATGTGTGTGCCATACCTGGTGTGTACACATTTAAGAAGCAATAATAAACAAAAAATTTACTTTATGAACTGAACGCCATCACTCGCCGATGTCTGCATCCTCTGCCTCGTCTGGAACAAAGATTCTGTTGAAGCTTTTTTATTTGACAATTACTTAAATGAATGAAAGGGCATGACTCTAGCCTGCAGTTACAACCGTTTAGGGCTACAGTTTTTTTAACGAGATTTGTTTGCAAATAACCACACCAGATGATAGTACGCAACCATAAGTGTGTGGCGACCTCCACATATAGCAAAAACATACTCCAACATCATCTAGCGAAGAAGAGCTGAACTACGAAGTAACTACTAATCCTGCATCGCGCAATGGGAGTTCTCGCGCAGATTAGTATATATACAACTTCCCAACATCAACCGTTGGGCCGCGGCCCGCTAGGCGTGATCACCACGCCTGGTCGGAGGATCCTCCCTTTGTGTTGGAGGGACATAACACCCGTTCCTCCACAGTGGGTGACTCGTGAAGGATAAAGACAGGTACTTCTTGATCTTTTAAACACCATTGTCATGTACGAGATGGTACACAACGGTGAAGTCACGTTTTACGGTCGTATGAAAACTTAAATCATTGTACTTGTAATTAAAAAAAAAATCGTTAGTACACAGATGTATTGGAGTGAAATAACTATTATTTATATTCACCATTTTGCGTGTGTCCATTCTTGAGCCTCATCTGCCTGAACATTTGAACAGGGTCATCTGCAGACATATTGCTTTCTTCAGCATCTTCAAACTCGTCCTCGCCTGGAATTTATAATAAATATACGCACACATTTCTACGCCATTCTTACACCACTTCCAAATTTAGAACTCATCAAACCATGCTATTTAAATTCGTTGCTAACTAATAGGGTTCTCCATATGGGAGTTACAATGGCACATTTCAGAAATAGTTTTAAACATAAATTTAACAGTAACCATTGAAAAACAGACAGGAGTTACATAACATTTTATAACCAAGGTTGTTATTAGAGGCAAAAGCACCAACTCCCTCATTTTGAAATTAGGCGACGCTGGTATGAACATTACAAAAGAAAAATTTGTGTAAGGATGTACATTTGAAGAAGGCCACCTAAAATTCGAGGAGATTGGTGACAAATGGAATGAATAGCCGTCAGTTATGTACAATTTACCTTCATCAAATTCCTCTCCATCCATATAATTTTCTTCGTCCTCATCTGGTGACTGATTAGGATCAGGGTTTAGAGTCTGGCCCTGACTCATAGCGTTGTACATCGCTTGTAAATCGTTCTCGTTCTGTGGTACGAACCTGTTATTAAAAATAAATATACTTTTACACTAGCTGTGATCCCCAACAGGTTAGGACGGTCGATCGACGTTAGACATAACCTCATGTTGTCCATATAATCATCACCTTTACCTACTTAAAAAAATCAACTGAAGGCTGAACAGATTTGGATGTATGAAGAATCGTTAGGTTATTCCTAGTGACACAGGCTATAATTTTTTGAAATATGGCAATATGGCGCGTTTTTGGTTTGATAGTTGTTTTTAAAATTAGTTACTTGGTTATAAGTGTATGTTACCGGGCATCATCGCCAATGGTGAACAGTAAAGGTGGTTTTCTTTATTGGATGGATTATACCAGATTCATTCCAATACAAATGAAAGGGTTTTCATATTCGACCCACCCATTGCCAGGAACTACAAAGCTTCTTGTGTTCTACACCGAAGTCCTTCAACGATTCTTGTGGTTCTGTGACTTAGTGACTCTGCTTTTATGTAGTTTCAATAGTTGCCGACTCAAGAAAAAACATAATTGGTACATTTTTATTACGTGGGAGAGCCAGGATCAGTAACATGAAATTTAATTTCATGACGGTCGGTTCAGTAGTTAAGGAATGAATGCATAATAAACAAGCAAACAAACCAATTCACACTCCGATTTACAACATTAGTTAGGTTTATTCTTAATAGTCTATTGATAAGAGCAGTCCTTCATCTGATCACCAGGTCAGACAGCAGACAGTTTCCGAAGAAGAGGTAGCAAGGACCTGCCAGGAGTTGAAGGCTGAAGCTTGAAGAACCACGTTGCATGTTATACATACATGTACGTTAACGTGGGAGAGCCATGCTTCGGCCCGTATGGGCCGGCTCGACTCCGCTCGATACCACGGCTTCACAGAAAACCGGCAGTGAAGCAATGCTTGCATTGCATTTGGCCGCGTGAGTTAGGTAACCGGAGGCCCAAACCCTTCCCTCTCCCCTATTCCCGTCCTTCTCCTCTCCCCTCTTCCCCCCTCCCCCTCTTCTCCTTCTCCCACCTTAAAGGGCGGCAACGCACTTGTGACTCTCGAGTTACAGGTGCGAATGGGCGGCGGTAGTCATTTACCACCAGGTGACCCGTCTGCTCGTTTGCCATAAAAAATTATTACCTTACCATAAAAAAAATAATCTTACCGAAGTTGTGTACATGCTTCTTCCCCATCGAATTCATTGTCCTCATCATCATCTTCAGGAGCATCTCCACCTCCTGACGACTGGCTGTTTTGGCCTGGCAATCTAGAAACAAGATACCATGAAACATAACAGTAATACTAAACTTGTATATTTTAGACAGGTTTACTTTGTGAAGTCCAAGATCATATGCCAAAGAGAGGATCAAATGCCTTTAACAGCTACAGCCTGCCTAAGATCCCTAAAGTATAATTCAAAGACCCTAGCAGACAAACATAAAGGCCAATTTATTAGTTTATTAATGAAAATGTACAGGACACTTGACAAGACGTGTTAGTGCCATGCTTTGGCACGTATGGGCCGGCTCGACTCCGCTCGATACCACGGCCTCACAGAAAACCGGTAGTGAAGCAATGCTTTCATTGCATTTCGCCGCGTGAGTGAGGTTACCGGAGGCCCTAACCCTTCCTTCTCCCCTATTCCCGTCCTTCCCTTCTCCCCTCTCCCCCCCCCCCCCCCCTCTCGTCACCTACTCCCACCTTAAAGGGCGGCAACGCACTTGTGACCCTTTGAGTTACAGGTACCCATGGTCGGCGCACACTGGGGCGGGCTCTATAAGGTCGATACCCAAAACTCGATTTTTAAAATGAAGATAGCTTTAAAAAACTCTGTACTAATATTGTATTACACACCCTGTCGCATGCAGTCTTGACAGTAACTTCTACTAAAAGGTTATCAGTTAGCTAAGAAACATCTTCAAAGTAATTGTTTTTCTGCCTTTTGCATTTGCACCATATTTTATTGAGTTCTTTGATAGTTAATATCTGTCTTACTATTGAAGTTATTTCAATTCTAAAACATGTTGGGTGGAGACCAAAGTTAGTACTATTTAAATTATATAACTTTTGAATTGTATTTCATATCAATGACTTACAATTTTTTTTTTTTTTTTCTTTTTAAATATTAATCAAATCATGTTTTCTCCAATTCGCGCAAAAGGCTTTCAAAATTATATATGTTTTTAATACACTCAACCTTCCTTGTTATGAAACTGAGTTGAAAAGTAAAAGCGAGTTGCGCGAAATTAAAATAATTTATATATTTGGTAACATCAAAAACTAGAAAATTCATCTTTCGATTTCTGTAAATTTTTTTGCACATTACTTTCAGGGTTGTCTTCTAAAGTTAAAATTACTCTTTTAGAAATCTTTCTGAGTAGTAAATTCAAAGATTTACTTTAGAAAATAAACAGACAGTCAAAAAAAAACAAAACAAAACACGTATACAGAAAGAATTTAAAGATAAATTGTCTCTTATAGTCGATAGGCCCAAATCAAAAATCGGGCTTTGGGAATAGCAATGATAGCAATGTGGCTCGCGGTTTTTACCAAAACTATGAATTCTCTCTGGCTTAAACTCGTATAGATCAAGAGTCGATAAGAAACTTATGTATTACATCATTCTCCAAACTATATCAAGCGGTTTTACAATAAATAGAGAAAAGTTCAAAAAGTATTGCTAAGAGACTGCCACTCTCTATGTCAGTTTATATCCTTGGATGCCAATGACAGGGGTGCAACAACACTCGAAAAGTACGGGGTGTCCGAAATATTTTATATGAAGACTAAAAAAAAGGTCATCCAAACACTTTATTGACGTATTTCAAAGTATTGTAAGACTTACTAAATAAATTGGTATTACGACATATTTGGACACCCTCGAAGGACCCCCTTCAGGATTTTAGGAGGAGTCTGGACATCCTGGACACCCCCTGTTGTTGCGTCCCTGGCCAATGACACCAAGTATACTACTATATGAAATTATAGATCTGGCTTTACTTCCGATTGGACATCTAAGTGAGGAATCCCAAGAGGCCAGGAATAAAGATTTAAATCTTATAGAGCAAATTTTAGCAGGAAAACATCCAGAATCGACAACTTAACAGATATTTTTAGTCACTTGTGCATATCGTCAGACCCGCTCATAAGCCTTATGCTTATGCGCAGTTCACCTGATAGATCAAAAAAAAAAGTTTTTGACCCCGAAGTGATCAATATGTTAGCAGAAGAAATTTATGAATAAGTCAAGTTTTTGTTGTTTTTTTTTTAAATATGAAGTTCATATTATTTTTATATACTTACATATATGTTGAAAAATATGAAGTAGTATTATTATATAAGAGTTTTTTTCTTCAAAATATCAATAGTTAAGCATAATAAATTATCAGAAACCATTATGGAATCATTACGGGGTTTTGGGTATCGACCTCATATAGCCTGCCCCAGTGTGCGGCGGTAGTCATTTACCATCAGGTGACCCGTCTGCTCGTTTGCCCCCCTATACCATAAAAAAAAAAAAAAAAATACACTTTATGGAATCAAATCTTTTTTACCGGAAGGCGACATAATAAACACTTACAACATTACCTTGCGAAGGAAAAATATTAATGTGTTAATGTAGTGTAGGTTAAGGAATGTCTTTGACAATCGACAATCATCCTCCTCCGCTCCCTTTACCAACTAAGTTGGGGTAGGCTTTCACTCTAACTACGATATGGCCGAAGTTCGAAATTTTATGTAAAGCGACTGCCATCAGACTTCAACAACCCAAGCACTAGGCTATATCAAAGTTCTGTAGTTAGACCAGGTTGTCGGACTTAGTAATAGTATCACTTATTTGTAATGTGCTCCTACCTACTCAGTTACCCCCTAGCACATTTTCATAATTTTATTTGTTTCATATAAAAAACGCACCTTAGATCTTCTCTTAAACACTGAAACATTTAATGTTCAAACGTATCAGTAAACTCTAACCTTACCTCAACTCGTAATTGATGACCATATACAAGGCTGGTGAAGGTGTCCTCTGTACTGCATGCATTGAGATTGTGGGATACAGCAGCTGGATTGTCGGTGACGGGACTCCATTTATACTCTCACCACCGCCCCACACCACATTACTGAAGAAAGTAAGTTCTTTTTATAAATCTAAATCACTCCTCCTAATCATAATCCTACACCAGCTCCTCTGTCTATCAATATAATCTTTAAATTCCCTTTTAATACAAATCTCTTAATTGACATAAATAAGTCCTGCAGTATTTGTCTTCTCTGTAGGTCCCAATGTAAGAGAATAGTGACCGAGTGGCTAATGAATAAGTTCTACAATGATATGGAGAACCTACTCCGATTTTCAATGCTTTAAAACATAATATCCACACAATGTTGACAATTTTTGGTAAATAACACTCACCCCCAAGCATGCACGCACATACAACACACACACACACATACCTAGTACCCATACCACAAGTTAAATCTTACCTTGGGTATCAGTTCAATGAAATGTTGTGATGTTATAATACCTGTTATTATTATTTTATCATTGTTTTGGTTCATGTTAGATTTTTTTGTTGTATCCCTTTATTATACAACAAGTAGGAAAATGCCTATATTGTATTTTTAATATTTCTATTAGATAAAACAACATAATTGACTATTTGTCAGCGCCAAAACATATGATGACGTAGGTACTAAGATGATGGTTTGAGTATGTAATTGCTGTGCATGTAATTGAATATAACATAAATAAAACTTAATAAGTACAAATATGCCTCATTCATTTACCATGGTGAGTTCTAAATAACTGTAAGTAGACCTGAAAAAAGATATTGGCTTACTGCTATTAAAATTTGTAGAAGTCAACAAGGTAATGGGGACTACAGCAAGAGATATTACATAGGGATTGTTTAGTGAAAGAGATCAAAATTAGATAAAATGCATTCCATGCTGCACAGCAACTGGAGATATCTCTGAACATGGCTCAATTAACAAACACCTTATTGCTGTAGGTGCTACATACAGCCCACTGTACAGAGCAAGCATAGAAGCAGAGGAAACAGCAACCCATGTACTGATGGACTGTCAGTGGGTTACAGAATACCAGGCTAAGTACCTTGCTTCTTCAGGCTCTACGAGATTGTCGGTAACGTAAAGGGGTTACTAGGATTCATCGGGCAGATAGGGTGGCTCAAATAGTTTTATTCCCACCAACACAAAATACATGCTGTGACATTGTGTTGCAGAACAGAGGTTGTGTTAACCTCACCTTCCATATCACACAGTTCTCACTACTTTTACAATGTTGGTTTAGACAAAATGCTTTTTTTTAACTACTGCATCTAGGACAAACTATGTCACTCATAATGAAGCAACAGAGTGCTCAGTATAATTTTAGATACTTATATGCAAAATCTGCGATGTGAGCTGTAAATATTAACACAATCATACAGCATAATTTAGTTAGCATATTGGCAAGCTCGATGAATATAGCAGACTGTTTGCAACTATAACAGCTTTCAAACTTCCATTACGCAATATTCTAATATGAATATAACTCGAACGACAACACAATTGCAACTCCTATTAAAATTTATCATTTCTAATCATTTGGACTACAAGGCAAATTATCATGCATTTTTCCCTAGACATAATTGTTTTATTTTTGTTATGGTACTTATCGACCAACATTGACACTGTCAGAAAATCATGGAACAATATGCTGTTTAAGTTTAAAGAATACTGCTTACTTTTCTGTGATGTATAAAGTAGCTGTACCCACTTCCAAGTTGTTTATAATTAGTTTTGTATCAGGAGTTTGCAGTAAAATCCCTTGGGCCGGTGCCGAAAATGTTGAAGATACAACAACCATTTTCGAACAAACAAATAATATAACTATTTATTTAAACGATATTTGTGCTAATCAAAATCAAATTATTACGCGTCTATATGCGATTTTAGCACATGAGTAACAGCAAAAAATGTAATAACAAAATAAATTCACGTGAAACACGCTTCGCCAAAGAAAGATTAAATGCGTTTTGTATTTGCTAACGAACCGTAACCAAAGAGTATACAAACACTACGTTAGAATCGTAACCAACACTAACTTTTAAACGGCATAAACACGATACGATTTTACTACCTGACCAGACTTGTGATTGAATTGGCTTCCGAACAGATATCGCGTGTACACACGTAACAACTAAATTGCCAATTTTCATTTGATTCTATTTTCTGTGCTAGACGGACGTACGGGACGCATGTCTAGAAAGGTTACCGCATACGTAATATTTTTTGTTTTTGAAGAAATGATACCTGTATTGATCTAATTATATAAATCATATCATAAATTTAACCACCGAGCTGTAAAAACACTTTAATAATGCGTAAATAGTTCACACAAAATAATCATAAACTATGCCCCCTGCAGGCAGACTAAATGATAAAATTGGCTGATTAGTGACGACACAAACCGATTTGATGTAGACATGTGTAGTTCCGGAGCGTAATAGTTCCTGGAACTATGTCCGCAGTCGGAACTATGTCAGTTCTTTCCGACTTGCTCAACCCAATAGCACAGAATACATAATAATATTGGTACAGAAGGACCTCTTCCAATACCATTTAAATAAATAGCGACTCTTGCTCCGACAAAATAAGGTTCAATTCAGATCGCACACCGCTAACTCCAAACGGGCTATATTAACCTAAACCTTGCCTCTCTTTCTATCGCATAACTCTTATCTGTTCTGATGCCGTTAAGGTTGTCTTCTGTAAGAAGAATTAATCTAAATATTTAATAACCAGTTATGTGCCTATTACTTTACTTCTGTGAACAAATTAAGTTTTAAATAAACCTTGGCTAGGTATTTACTTAGTAGTACCTACGTAGATGAAACTAATATTAAAGAAAACTGTTTTGTTTCACAATCTCTGCATAGATACTTTAATCTCTAAGAAGATAGAAATTTGGCATATGTTAATGTGTACCTTGGAATGAAACTATCTCTTTTAAGTGTTTGGCTAGGTAGGTATATGCGAATCAAATCTGGAATGACATACGAAGCATGGGTTATGTTACCGTAACCCAGTAAATGTAATCTGTGGCCGGATTCTAAGGTTTTCGGTTTAATATGGACGATCGGAAAGGTTATCTCTGTCCTACTTAGCGATACTCATTCAGACAGCGACAGGCATAGTCATGTCAATCATCGATAACGAACTGAATACCTTAATTTCGGAATTCGGGAAAAGTTAAGTGATAAAAATACATAGCAAATACTGATTATTTTTATATAAATCATACGTAGAAAATTATAAATGAGTAAGTTTAACATATTTCTTTATCCCTTTTTTGCCGTCTTTGAATTGACGGTTATTGAATTTAATAGTAGCAAATATGCGAAATCTGGCAAACAATTTTAAAAGATAATTTACAGGGAAACAAGTACATGGAGTTTGTTGAGGTACATTTTTAAACAATTTTAGAAGTTCGAAACCAGGATTATTGTGAATGAAATTGTCAAAATGTTGTGTAAATGCTGTTTCTAAATTTTGGACATACTGAATAAACTCTTTAGGTGGCATTTTTAGGGTTCCATAGAAGCCGGATTTTTTGTTAAAAGCCTTATAGCTAGGAAACAAATTTGTGTCACCTAACTCTGGAACTGTTTCTAAAACTTTAATTATATCAGGACACTTGTGTTTATTTACACATTTGAAAAAAAGATAACCAGAGACATAAGTTAATGCATTTTTGTGTGGTAAGTCTATGCAATAATCTGTTTCACCTCCCAAACATATACTGTTTGCTTGAGGTAACCAATCGGACAACTTTCATGATATCTTTGGCTTTGAGTAGTATATCACAAATATCCATTTCGCAGTTTGCATACGGTGAGCTTTTAAGCATGTTACATAAAAATAGCTTTGAAAAAGCTCGCCGAAATTGAATTGGTGTAGGCTCACTGCAGGATTCACCCTGTTGTCTAAGTGTACCAAAAAAAATTTCCAAATTGTCTTAGTTTAATCTTCGTGTCAATAAATATTTAAAGCCGTCTTTTTTAAGATCCTCGTAAAGCATTGTTATTGATTTTATAGATATCTGAAAGTTCACAAAAGTTTTTATATGTCTCGTATTATTTTTTCCGGTCTTTCGGTTTATAGCTTGCGTAGCAGCAAACATTTCCTTGGCTTTATTAAGTACGTTTTCTTGGTCCTTACTCAGTCTGAAAGCTGTTTGAAACTTATTACAGCATTTTATTTTGCTTGAATTCAGAACGTCAAACAAGTCCTTCATTAATTCTAAGAAATCTGCAGTTGGTCTGGCCTCCTCCGAGATTTTGCCTAGATCAACGTACGTGTGAAGTGCTGCTGATACAGTACGACTCAGTGTTTGCACAGCTAACTTAACCCTCATCCTTTGAAAATTATTTGGTTGGATGTGAGCGTTCGTGATTTTCGGTATAAGCCTTAAATTTTTTTTCTTTTTGGTCTTTGTAAAGATGTTCGATATAATCCCACGAAATATTTTTGCCATCATGAATGAAGTCGCTTGCCAGTAAGTTATTTCGGATACACTTTATTAAGTGTGGAACATCAAATATGTAATAAATTTTGCAATAATTATACATGAAATAAGGTTTTTCTATTGATGCTTTCTTTATTTCCTTTGCAAACTTTTCAAAATTAGATCCTTGATCAGAAACGATTGCTTTAACGTTAATCCCTATCGTGAAAAGCTTTGTAATTACTTCATTCATCCACATGTCAATTTCTCCATAATGCTTCGCAGTTCCCAGCAATGCATATGCAAGTGGTTGTTTCCATTTAAAATAAATGCCTTGAAACATTATTACAAATGCATTGCTGGCAATTTCTGGCGTTATTTTTCCATTGAAATTGTGGAATCCAATAACTTCATCTGTTTTTACATTATAGCATAAGTTTCTTTTCAGGGTCATCTTGTCAACACAAATGGTGCAGTGTTTTGCTGCATCTGGAAGCGACTTTACTCTTAAGCTTAAACTATTTAGTACTTGATTATCAAACTTTGGAAGGATATTCATTTTAAATCTATTCAAAGTATTTTTGCCTGGTAGTTTTAATACAGTTTGTAAGCATCTGTATGCTTGTGGACTCGAGTAATATAAGTTTAACGCAAAAACTTTGTACTCTGGGCCGTACCGATTCCCTTTGTACTTATTTCTGATTTCATTCTGCCACTCCATTAATTCCTGAAATCTTTGACCGATTTCATCATCAGGATCATTGCATGCTATAGGTTGTTGCTTAGCTTCCAACTCCTTCTTAATTTTTGTAATTTCTTGGTCCAACTTTCAGCGTTTCAACTTACATTCACCTATTTCACTTAAAAGTTTTCGTTTCCTTGGCGTTCCTTCGGTAAGTGACATTGAAGTCTGTGTTTGTTCTTCCCTTGATTGTAATAATTCTGTTTGGGTTCCAACGGTAACATATTCTTTATTATTCGACAATATAAACACTTTTCCATTATCTTTGCTTTTCATTCGTGCAGATGTTGACTGTACTTTTGAACAACATGAGCCTTCTTTTATAATTTCATTCGACAATATAGTCACTTTGTCTTTGACTCGTGTGGAGGTGGACTGTGCTTTTAAACAAGATGAGCCTTCTTGTGGTTCTTGTGGTTGGTTGTTTAATAACATTGATGGGGAAGAGAATTTTTTTTGAGATGTTTAATTATTTTAATTGCAGAATCTTCGAAATGTACAGAAGAAACTAAATGGCTGCTCCTCTTTAAATCTTCTTTTTGTAATAAGTCTTCTCTATTGATTAATGATAACCATTTCCGCCTGGAATACAAAAACAAACTTGCTGTAGGGTTTTAAATAAAAATGCTTCAGCTTTCGCGCTATTATGTACTTATTACACTTAAAACTGCAATAATCTATCATTTATATACTATTGAAAGGTAAAACAATTAATCTCATTTCATAGTAGAAAAAGGGTAATTAAAAACATCTTGAAATGCAATATTTATATGGTTTCTATTATGGTAGGCGTCGCACCATGAACCATTTGAACCGCGGTGCGAATCGCCGAACTACTGTTTCTACATGGGACCATTCGCACTGCAGTGGTTAGAGCGGTGCGAATGGCTCAAGCTTTATCATTATTTACCTACGTAAATCGGCAAATAAAAAATATGAAACTTGTCTACATCATCAAAATCTTACTACATACCTACCTAAACACTTAAATACAAGTAAAATAGCTGCTTATCTATTATTGTATTTATACTTTATAGATTTAAGAAAACAGATTATGTTGGGTCCAAACTTGGGTAGTTTCTTAATAAAGTATATATGTAAATGTACCTACTTACTAGGTTTGAACTTAAATTGTCTGTAGTTTTACCTCACTTTTTCAATGTTATCTAGTTACTCCTTATAAAACCAGCTATCTGCCAGTGAAAGTCCCGTGGAAATCGGTCCACCCGTTCCGGATGTTAGCCGGAACAGACAGACAAAAATGTGAAAAATATTTTTTTTGTTAAAGTATCGTGAAAACACATTTAGTAAAAAGCTGTAATTATGACATTACAAACGGACACTTCAAATTTATTTATTTTTTACAGAAGATGTGTATCAGTTGTTGTGGTCCTAATAAATAAATATACTTATCAAAGCTAAACTTGACTTAGTTATTCCTTGTAACACCAATATCTATCTGCCAGTGCAAGTCCCGTGGAAATCGGTCCACCCGTTCCGGAAATTAGTCGAACAAACAGACAGACAAAAATGTAAAAAATATTTTTTTTGTATAAGTACCGTGTAAACATTCATACGCATTTAGTATAAAACTGTCATTATGACATTACAAACGGACACTTCAAATTTATTTTATCTGTTGTTGTGGTCCTAATAAAATAAATATACACTTATCAAAGCTAAACTTGACCTTGTAAACAGAACTTGTAAGTATCTAACTATACTGATTATAATTAAAAATATAATCTAACTACGTAAATACGGAAAACATAATTTAGGACAACAAAAGTTAGCACTTGGTAGTATCTACTAATTACCTATAAGTAGACGTGCATTTATTTACCTTTCAATGTCCCTTGGAAGTGTGAAAAACGTGAGGTTCGGATCCTTGTTATTATTATAACAGCCAAATACCATGCAATTTTCGTTTGCCTTCATTTTACTTAAGTTATTTTTAGTACTATATTGTGTAATAGCCTAATAGGTAATCGATCGAAAGATAATATTATCGTAATTCCTAAGCGACGAACGGACGAAGCGACGTAGCGCGTGAGTGAGTAGCGAAGTAACGTGCTACCTAGCCGGCGCGTGGCAGCCCACTGAATTTCGTCCGACTCGACGACGCTGCTAGGTACCTGTAGTTTCATACCTAATGACCGGAGTGGGCCTAGCCTGCTAATAGTTCAAGTTCCACAGTTCTTCGGAACGATCACGCGGATTGAAGGAGCGGCCGGAGCGGTATTGAATGGTGGAACGAATAACGAACTGTCCGTGTGACATATGCCGCGAGCGTTGCGCTCCGGGCCGTCATCTCCTACTTCTGTTCCGTGCAAGGGTGTATTTTGAAAAGCAGCACTTTCTTTTATAAACAGAAGGCAACGATTGAAGGCATCAAAGGTGCCTGAGCTACTTTTTTTGTTAGCAATTATTATAAATAAAATACCTATATTTAATATATTATGTATTATGATGTACAAATTTAAATATTACTTAATTATGTAAATGTACTATCAATTAACTTATAAAGACCAAGCCGAACCATTAATTTAAAATATTTTAAGTATAAATTAGTTTATATTGTTTACAACCACCATGTATGTCCGAGGAACTGTCTGAACCGAAATAAAACTGTTAACTACAATGTCCGGATAAAACTAAGGAACTAGATAGTTTCTCGGACATGTTTCCTGGAACTGGTTCCGACAAGGAAAGGAACCATTCCAGGTTCAATCCCATGTCGGACATGGTTTGCGCATGTCTAATTTTTAAAGATCAAGCCAATACATCAGTTTAAAATATTTTAAGTCTAAATAAACAATACCATTGTTTATAACCATGTATGTCCGAGGAACTGTCTGAACCGAAATAAAACTGTTAACCACAATGTTCGGATAAAACTGAGGAACTAGATAGTTCCTCGGACATGTTTCCTGGAACTAGTTCCGACAAGGAAAGGAACCGTTCCAGGTTCAATCCCATGTCGGACATGGTTTGCGCATGTCTAATTTGATGTCTGACCACCCAATGACCTTGAATTTGACGATTTGCGTAAACACGAAACGATTAGATTGAAAATCTAGTCAAATTGTGTGTGAAATCTTTCAGTATAGACGCCGTTTTACTGATTTGTTACTGACTAGACTAACAAATCACCATTTTTATAATTATTTAAGTGATCTATTTATTTTTAATAATAATTAAAATAATTAAAGAGATGCTTAATACTACGATAATCTATTGAAGTATGTAAATGAAATAAGTGATTTCATCTTCATTATTTAATGTTTTGAAATCTACTGTTTTTAAGTAATATATAATGATTTCATAAATATCACATTACTTTAAACAGTAGATTGATTTAATATTTTTGAGAAATTGTTAACGAAACGTAACACAACAATAAGATAAATATGGCTGAGATGGGGCTGTCTTACGTTGGCGGGGAGAAGCCGGTTTTTTTACTATTTTCTTTGCTCTTTCAACTGTTCGTTAACTGTTCTTAAAATTACTCTCAAGTTGGTCGGGAGACGTCGTTTTATTTAATTTTATTTTTCTGTTTCAACTGGTCGTTGACTCTTCTTCATTGTTCAATCAAAATTTGTTTTTATTCGATATTAGTTTTTCAAAAAGAAAAAAAAATTGCCCTCAAGTTGGCGTTTTGACCAAGTACTTTGTTTGTCATAAAATTCATTTTGGCCTTTATGGTCACAGTTCTAACCTAACTTAAACCTAGCGATTTCTTTTCAATTTAGCAATCCTACTAATGTTACATCGTCTCCAATTTAATATTGAAGTCCCCTCTTTGATGTCGCCCGCCCTCGCGTGGTGCGTATAGTCCATTTTGGATATTAAAATTTTATTGACAGAAATGGCTAGGGTTAGGTTAGGTTAGAACTGTGACGAACAGTTAACGAACAGCTGATATAGCAAAAAAGAATGTAAAAAAACACTAACATATAAGAGAGCATACGAGTTACGACTAGTTGCCAGTACGAGCACTGAGCGGTGGTCTCGTATAACGGAACATACCCCAATATTATCTATATATATATTATTTTATTATGGACTCTATCCCGCGCGAAGAATCAACGCAGGAATTCCGCCAATGTCAAGTGTTTTATAATTATACAAGTTAAATAACAAAAACGTAAAAAATGACATACCATAAGATCGCCTTGTCAGTTGTCACTGTCAGTGTCAGTTAGAAAAGTCGACAAATTGCGAATATTGCGATTGATAGAAGTAAATAAATGAGAACAAACATTTTTTAAATGGAACTATATAAAAATATTAGTTCCGATATTAATTTTGTTAATGTGTCGTGTGATATAATTGACGGACTTATAAATAGTGACAAATACAACACAGAAACCAATGATGTTAGTGTATGCAAAAATGATTTTTCTTTTTAACATTTCATACCTGTTTAGATTTATGCTGACATTATATTCGTTATTCTTGCTGGCTAATATTCCTCTTCACTTACAACTATTTTCACTTACCGCTTACTGCAAAGATTGGAATTTCAATAGAATTAACTTTTTTTTTTTACACTTTTTTAGCCCTTACAAGGACTAGCCCGTGAAGTTGAATCTAAGGTTTATCGAGTTAGTAGTGTAGTGTTTGCTGAACCATTTGAAAATATTTCAAATGGAATTAACTCTCACAAAAGTAAGTACAAATAATATTTATGCCATTAATTACTCAAGAATAAAAATATAAATAAAAAACTAGACCTCATAACTGCCAGTGGGCTTAGACTTAGAGTCTGGGGATAATTTCAAGTTTGTTAAGTTTGGAAAAATTTGATGTCCTCTGTATTTATATTATATATTTTTTACTAGCTGACCTGCGCAACTTCATCCACTTTTATAAATTTTCCCCGTTTTTGCAACATTTTTTATTGATGCTCCGCTCCTATTGGTTGTAGCATGATGTTAAATAGCTATAAAGCCTTTCCCGATAAATGGGCTATTCAACACTTTAATAATTTTTTAATTTCAACCAAACAAATGAACTCTTCAGCTTTATAATATTAGTATAGATATAAACCTTTATTGGGAGTATTTGAATTATGCTATATAAGTATACTTTATAACTCATTATCCCTTGAATAAGTATTCTGTCTGTGATCATAGTAAAATTTATGTTATTATTTTTATTTATTAGGTATAACGTGAGTGTAAGTCAACATTAAGTATGTTCAAATTCAAATTCAAATTCAAAATCGTTTATTCATTTAAGACACCAAGTGACATTTATGAACGTTAAATTGAAGCTAGAGTTAAAATCATAGATTGGTGCAAACAGACGCCACAGCATGTGCTGGATTGTCGAGGTAAATTAGGTGAAAACACCAAAATCTACTGCCTGCTTGTGTCGATCTATAACTTCCAGTTTCCAAAATGCGTAGAGCCTTATGAGAAGAATACTGGCAAAGAAACTCATGGATACTCTTTTTAAAAGTCAGATCTTCAGGTACAATAGTGTTAGTGTTACACGAAAGGTAAACAGGATGCAAGCTGATGCCACCTGAATTTCAATTTATTGAAATGCTCCAAAAGCTAACGTACTATGTAAGATTTTTGTATTTAAATACCCTGAAATTTACTTGATGTAATTGTTTGTTAGTGTAGGGACACATAGAATATGTGTATGTATGCAATTGTAATGAATAACAGTATAATATTGTTTGGTATGTGGTACAATATACTCATAGCTACTCCTCGCTACTATATTAGGTAAGCGTGAAAATACCTCCATTACCTAAACTTAGTATAATAATTAGATGTGTAATTCGAGACTTAATCACGATAATATTTAAAAGGTACAATACCTAAAGAAAGAAAGAAAGAAAGAAACAAATTTATTTTGTTCTCATACAATGGGTTTAAACAGTTAATGTTACAATTTTTTAATTTAATTAATAAAGAATAATAAATAATTTCATTTTATTTAATTTTGTTTAATTTAATTTAAGTTTGTTGTAAATAAAAGTTGACTCGTGACCATAATCGGTACAATTCGATCTAAATGTCGGGTACTACGGAACCAAGAGGTATTGTACCTTTTAAATATTATTACGACTAAGTCCCGAATTACACATCTTATATGTATCAAAGTCGCGAATGTTTCAAAACAATTATTATAATAACTTTAGGAAACCGGTGGTTATAGATAGACACAGGCAGATAATATATGATAAATTATGCTATCCATTTTGTTCTTTAATAATTTTAGATTTGACAAAGCAAACTATTGTTATCGTGATTCTGTGTGTTGATCTATAATTATAATAATAATTTTTTTATTGACGATTTCGAATAATTGATGATCAGTTTTATGAAATAAAGATACTAAATTTAAATTTGATAATATTAGCCTATAGTTCAGATTTTAAATCATTACATAGTTTTACTTAATCTAATAATTCAACACTATGTATGGGAAACAGATACATAGTGGCAAAGGCCTCTCCCAAACTCCCAACTGTCTCCACAGAGTCCTGTTTCCAACTATTCTAGTCCACAAACTGCCTGCCAATGCCTTGATTTCATCAGCCCAGCATTTGGATGGTGGCCTCGTTTTTTTATTTTGCTGTTAGGGAACCAATGAATGATCTTCTTGTTTCATTTGTATGTTACGCTAATTATGCGTCCTGTCCGCTTCCTTAGTTTGTTAGTAACTTACCAACCTTACAAATATTACTGTTGTTAAGTCCCGATTTACCCAAGTAGTCTGTTGAAATATATTTACCAGTAGTTATGAGATTAAAGTTAGATAGCTCAGACTTCCCAGCAATAGCCAGCATGAGATACAGATATGCGACCCTGAACTTCTTTAGGCACGTTGTGCACTTTTGCTATGGGGAAAAGCACTGAAATCGTGACCGTCACGCTAATAACACATATATAGATCCACTAGAGGGCGCTAATCTAAACATCGAGTTCTGTCAGCTGCTTATGAATTAATCTCTACCCCGTGATGATAATCTGTTACCGGTTTACGGGCCTAGCTCACTTGTAGCCCAAAAGTCAGCGGCTCATTTATTTGGGAAGACGTACTAGTACTGTGCGGTTTGAACTTACACTCTGTAAGTGAAACAATGCCAGCCTAAATAAGGTCTAGCAGCCCTGGGATCTTGGTCTATCATAACAATTTGCATGTTTGTAATAGTAAATTTATAATTGAATCTTGCTTCAAATGATTTAGACCACTTTGAATGCTTATTTGAATCTCATGCAAGGTGTATCTACCTGTCTGTGATCGAAAATTATGAAAAAAAATTGATGGCGTCTGCATAAAACTAAAAATAGCTTTTTTATAGCTAATTTAGAAGAATAGAAAATAAATCTTAAATTAATTATAACACAAACAAAAATCTTATTTATGAATACGTTCTCCAACCTACTGTAAAAAGTAATAACTTGATTTATTCATCATTTTCTTTTTTAGATTGCATGAATTTATGGTTTGTTAAATGTAGTATTGTACCCGTTTTTATTCAATAAAAGACGCACATTCAGTCACAATTACTTTTCGTCACAGTCATCATTTATTAAAATTCGAACAAGATGTAAGTCAGAATTTTAAATAATCATAAATTTTAAATACCAACGACTCGAAAATCCCTTCAACGATTACAAAAGAGCTGATGACCTTCAAGCGGCTGAACAGATCTAAGCACACTCGATCAAGTCACCTTTCAAACAAAAAAAAATGTTCCACTCTTGTGTCAATGTGTATTTATCTCCGATTGTCTTGAATATCATTTGATTTTACCATAGATGGGACAATCAACCCAGAGACTCACCAAGATAAGATCATTGTCGTTGATAATGTGACCGTACAACAACGAACAGGCAAGAAATATAAAAAATATCACATCAATATTGAAGATCCATCAAGCTTATCTTGTCCACAGGTATTTATTTGCACTAAGTATTAGTAGTCATTTATATTTTATTTTTAGGCCCACTCTACCGTTGATACATGGCATCTTTGAGATCAGACTTATGATGTTTACCGGTACTCGAAATCTTTACCTACCAGCCTTATTAGACCCTGTTCTCTATTCCGTGCAATCGAGCTATTTGAAGGAAAACAAATTTTCCTGGGCGTCCATAAAGTCAGGAAAGATGGCGCTTGGGGCTTCTTGAAAGGGGCCACCTTCCTGCAAATTTCTAGTTAGGCGCATTAAATAGCTGTCCTCTCTAGGAGTTACGAGTGGCCACACGATCTGTATTAGATCGTATCCATAGCCTCCATTCATGTATTTTTTGACAAAGTCCTCAAGAGATAAAACCTACATGTGAGTGTAGTGGTACTAGTGATCCTGACTGCTGAGCCAGTGGTCGTGGGTTCGATACCCACCCAGGACAAATAATTGTGTGATGAACATGATCATTTGTTCTGTGTTTGAGTCTAATTTATCTATAATATTATGTATATATTTAGAAGTATGTTTATCAGCTGTTTGTTACAGCCTAACTGCAACCGCATTTGCTCAACAACGAAACTGCTAAAGGCGCACATAAGAAAAGTCCACTGCGCAGACAAGAGTAGATATATTTGCGAAGTGTGTGGCGATACGTTCTCCAGCCAATATCTCTTGGCGAGACACTCTGCTATACACAACGGTAGGACAGTGCATTGTCCTGTTTGTGATAAGGTGCTGAGTGCGAGGACTAGGTTAGTTTTAAGTCTCTTTTTGTGTAACATTGCTAAAGCTTTTTCTTTTGTTTAATTAAAGTCGGGAGTCAAACATACTGAAAATTAAAACTTATTTTATTTGAGATGAAACAGTTTGAGTTTGAGGTCGTCCAAGATCATAGGTTTTCTTTTTCCAACGCCTCTAGCGTACATTACTTCCTTGCAATATAGGCTGCTGAATCGCACGCAGTCTCACTTTGGACCATGGATAGAAACATGACAAATACAATATTGTTACACACAATTTATTTAAATTATTTCCAATAAACACTATAAAAACAGTTGACAATGTCACTAATATTTGCTTGTACTCGTCGCTATTCTTCGCACTTGCTAACTCTTTGTATAGCAATACTCGAATCAATCTACCCTGGTTACCGCCGGTGATGTTTTATACAGAAAATTCTATCGGCTATCGGCGGCCTATCTTACAGAATATTCGTGAACTTTTCCATGAAAAATTCCCTCTCCCCCTCTCCCCTCCTCTCCCCCTCTTTACCCCTTCCCCTATTCCTACTTTAAAGGCCGGTAACGCATATGTGACTCTTGAGTTACAGGTGCCATTGGGCGGCGGTAGTAATTTACCATCAGGTGACCCGTCTGCTGTTTACCACCTATACCATAAGAAACATAACGGGGAAAATTCTAGTTACAACATATTAGTTCCGTTATTCGTAAACAGATGGTGCCGCGTTTTAATTTAGGCTTCCGCAACAATATATATGGGTATATAGTATCACACCTGTATCCATAGAAACGTGTTAAAAAGTAGGCAGAGGCGTATTCAACACTCACATTTTGCCAAATATAATTTGGTCCCACACACGCAATAGCACACCCCTATCGCTGTCAATCGGGCACTTTGAGAATTGAAGATGGGAAAATTGGGAGAATATTGATAGAGAAAGGTAGGTAAGAAGGTAATGTAGAGAAGGTAATGTAAGAAGGTAAAGGCCCATGGTAGGCGAGGGATATTGCTTATACGGTTAGATTGGGAAGTGTAAGCGATATCTCGAGCAGCTCAGGTCGCCGAGCCCTGTAACTCATCATCCTCCGCGCCTTTTCCCAACTAAGTTCGGGTCGGAGGTCGGCTTTCAGTCTTACTATGGAACGGCTGAACTTCGATATTTTACGTGTACCGACTGCTATCACTTCGATATCGCCTAGTACTTGGGTTGGTTGTGACGCAGCATGTCACTTACGCAAAATTGTGGGTGACAACCCAAGTTCTAGGCGATATCGAAGTTCTGTAGTTAGACCAGGTTGTCGGACTTTTTAGGGCTCCAACTACCCGTAACGAATGCCACAGATGTTCGTATGGCAACCGGGACTGATAGCTTAACGTGCTCTCCGAGGCAATGTATTGTCACCCATCCTAAGACTGGCCTGGCAAGTATATATTATGTACCTTGTAATGTGCTAACCTACTCGATTACCACTTAGCCACGAGCCCCTCGCTCGCCGAGCCATATAACTGCAATAGCAATTTAGTCCTAATAAAAAAGTTGGCTGGATTCCGACATAACACTTCAGCAATATCCCGACTGGTTTTCCACAGGGTTATAGGTTTTTTTGACTGTTATTGTATTAATATTATACTACCTTCATCCTCAGTTTAAGCGCCCATTTACGAACGCACTCTGGTGTCAAACCCCACGCGTGTGTGGTCTGCAGCAAGTCATTCTTAAAGAAGTCTACCCTGAACAACCACGTCAAGTTTGTCCATAGAGACATTCAGCTCCAATGTCCGAAGTGCCAAGAGAGGTAAGTGTGTCATGATCATAACACTCCTGTTTAGTGTACGAAAAAGCTTCAATGTACCTTTCCTTTAATTGCATTCCCTTCTAAAGAGTAAGGTTAGTAACCTTACCCTTTCAATATACCCCCAATTTTCCTATTTTTAATTTCTAAAGTTCCCGGGGGACGGCAATAGACTTGTTCCTATGACGTGAGTGGGACCAATTTAATTATAATTGGCAAAATGTGGGTGTTGAATACGTCTCTGTCTATTTCTTTGGGGATACAAACGTGAGTGTATGTACATCAATACAAATAACTAAAATTGAAGTGTCTGTTTGTAATGTCAAAATAATAGATTTTTGCCTAAAAACCAGTTTTTAAATTTTTTGTCTGATTGTTCCGGCTAATCTCTAGAACAGGTGGACCGATTTTCACGGGACTTTCATTGATTGGCAGATAGCTGGTGTTTTAAGGAGTAACTTAGGCTACTTTTATTTTGGAAAAAGAATTAGCGCTCCGAAATATATAAATATATTTAGCTCGCGGCTTCACTCGCGTTAATGCAGATATTTTCAATCAATACAGTATAACTTTCTCTGGATGAGAAGTACCCTGTGTCTTTTCTATTTTATGGAAAATTTCATGAAGATCTTTTCGTGAAAACATAAATACAAACTCGCATTCAATCAACCAATCAATCAGCCTATCGTAGTCTACTGCTAGACATGGGCCTATTCCAATGCGCGCCACAGCATCCAGTCCTCCGCCTTCCGCGTCCAGTCCATCCCTGCTACCATCTTCAGGTCTCTCAACTTCGTCGGTCATATCACATTCGTATTTATAACAAACGGCTATGCGTTGCTGTGGATAGGTAAGTGCAAAAAAAAAAAGCTATCGTATCTCTCAAAGTGTACACATTGTGCAAAGTTTTATTAAAATCGGTTTATTAGTGAGATGAGTAGAGGATTATCGTCTATGTCGAATACATGTATGTCTATGGTTAAAATAAATTATCCTCATCCTCCTCATGAAATTATGTGTTAAAAAGTTTGAAATTATTTTTTTAAAGAATACTAGCAACGTGGGTCACACATTACTAGTATTCTTGTGAATCCCTCCAGCTAAGCTAAAATGCTTGTGTTAGGAGTGGGTTCACGTCCGTAGTGCACTGGGTGGGGTTCGAATCCGCAACCACTTAATCGCAAGTCCGACGCCTAAGCCATTACTTTACCGCCGCTTCAATATTAGATTTGTAAGATATTTTTTTCAAGCATATTATTTTTTAATTGTCTAACTAAACATTAGTAATTAATGTGACGATAGCAACGTGTGACGTCACAAATTTCCACATAATCTACCGTTTTAACGTCGATTAAAAAAGATAATAGCCTCCATAAGAAGACGCTGTAATGGAGGAATTTGTTCAGCAACTCCTTTGATATTTTTTTAGCAAACGAAGTTAAGACTACAAAGTACAAACCCTATTCCATCAGGCGTTTTATAGTGTCTAGTAGTTAGTGACCCTGACTGCTGAGCCCGTGGTCGTGGGTTCGATCATATGTTCTGTGTCTGAGTGTAATTTTTCTCCAAATACAAATGCTATATTTGCTTTAAATGGGGTACATCATATAAAATAAAAACTATTGAAAAATAATAGGAGCACAAGCCCATTTAGCCATTGAGTAATGGCATGCAAATTTCCGTTTTTTTGGTTTCTTATCGACTAATTAATTTAATTCAGAAGATATGTATTCACTAAATTATTATCGATTAAGGTTATCATGCTAACAAGGGAAATAATAACTAAATAATATACCTAACAATAAATAAATTAATTTCAAATTACAAAATTAAATGTAAATGTCATAATATTTGATATGAGTACAAATTAATTAACAACTACTCTACTTACAATAGGAGAGAAATTCTTGCATGGAGTAGAAGCAATGTGTATGACTCGCATGCATGCAGTTACAATAAAAAAATTTGAAATGTCATGCCCTTTGAGTGATTTAAGTAAGTATTCTATTTTCAAATACTCCCTGTATAATAATATTATTATTATTATTTTAAAAAGACAACTCCCGCATTAGGATTTACTCCTGTGTCGCGGGGAACTTTACAAACATACAAACAACGGACACAAAGAACACCCAGACTCAGATGGGAATCGAACCCACGACCTCTGGCACAGCAGTCAGGGTCACTAACCACTAGACCAACAGGCCAGTCATATTTAGTAATATATAAGTATGTATATATTTAGTAATATATAAGTATGTTTATCAGCAGTCAGGTTACCATAGTACAGGCTCTGCCTAGTTTGAGATCAGACAGCCGTGTGTGAGGTGTCTCAAGTTATTATTATTCATCGCTTCAAAATAAGAAATGAAACAAAATAAAACTTTGTGGTGTGAATGCAAGCGCATTAATAGCAGACATATACGCTTCGCGAGAACAACCATCGGTCGATAGCAATTTACTATCGCCTTTTTTAGAATTTTTATTTATAGACAGGCTTGAAATAGACACTTCGATCGCTGTGTGTTACTAGGAGCTATTAATCTGATTTTGAATGGGACTTCTAGGTATATCGAGCGGCAACACCACATCTAGCAGTGATGTGTTGCCGCCCGATCAATAATGAACTTTATCGATATGGTCAGAGAGTAGCGATTTATTTAAGCGTCTTACCATTATCGGGACTATGTTCTACTATTCAATGTGCGGTTACTGTAACAGCTACTTTAGTAGTATTGTTTATACACTTATATCTCTCTCTCCTCGATACTCCACTCTTTTTTAATGCGATAGGGGACAAACGAGCAGACGGGTCATCTGATGGTAAGTGACCTACCAACGCCCATGGACACTTGCAATTCAAGAATCACAAGTGCGTTGCCGGCCTTTAAGGTAGGAGTAGGGGAAGGAGGACAGGGGGGATTTGATCCTCCGGACACAACAAGCATTGCTTGACGGCTGGTTTTCTCTGCAAAGCCGTGGTATCACTCCGGTCGAGCTGGCCCATACGTGCCGAAGCCAACGGCCTCACAGAAATGCGGCAGTGAAGTAAAGCTTCTATTGCTTCACTACCGGAGGCCCTAATCATTCCCTCCACCCCTCTCCATCCCCCTCTCCTTTCCCCTCCCCCTCAACCACCTTTCCCCTACTTCTACCTTAAAAGCCGGCATCGCAGTTGTGACTCTTGAGTTGCAGGTGCCCATGGGTGGCGGTAGTCATTTACCATCAGGTGACCCGTCTGCTCGTTTGCTACTTATAATATAAAAAAAAAAATATGCCGCGTTCTTTTACTTTTTACACCATTCGCTAGTAAAGCGCGTTCTTTTTTAATTCTTAACGCAAATGTTTTATTACTTGTTCACATTGTCTTAGGTTCGAAACCCGTTCGCAATGGACCCGACATGTGATGACTCATCGAGAGGGCAAGCGAGATGGGGCGCCGAGCTAATGAAAATGGGTAAGTCGTTGTCTTTTTTGCATTATTAAGGTAGCAAAAGAGCACATAGCTCTTTATCTTAAAAGGGCATACAGACAGACAGAAGTTAAACTTATAACACGAGGGGTTATTAACATTATGAATTAAAAACCGGCAAAGTGCGTGTCGGGCCACGCGCAATGTAGGATTCCGTAAATGACAACCTCATCTAAATAATTTTCAATGGAGTTTGTACGAAATGTTCCTTTTTACTTTTCCAAGTACATATTTGTTCAAGTGGGCGGGTATATTACTCGTTAACTTGTAAAGTCTATTAAGCTAGGGTAATTATCCTTATAACTTAATTATATACATATACTAGCTGACCCGTAACTTCGTCCGCGTTTGTAAATTTTCCCCGTTTTTAGGGTTCCGTACTTCGAAAGGAAAAAACGGAACCCTTATAGGATCACTTTGTTGTCCGTCCGTCTGTCTGTCTGTCAAGATCCTTTTTCTCAGGAACGCGTGGAGGTATCAAGCAAGTCTAATGGTTAGTGATCCTGACTGCTGAGATGTATTCAGAAATATGTATATATATAAGTATGTTTATCAGCAGTCTGGTTACTATAATACAGGCTCTGCCTAGTTTTGGATCAGACGGCCTTGTGTGAGGTGTGTCAAGTTATTATTATTTACTAGCTGACCCGGCGAACTTCGTACCGCCATATTTTATTTCTCTAATCGCAACTAAGGAAATAAAACCCTTCCGGTAAAATCTAATTAGCTAAATTGAAAATAAAACTAAAGTACTCAATTGAAAAATTCATATTGTTGTATAAAATGACTCGTCCATCAGATGTTAAATCGCAAATAACAGACAAATAATTAGCTGAATTATACGGTATTTCGTTCACTACAAAATAAATTTAATTAATTTTATAGCGTCAACAACACGTGGTAATTATGCTGTTAAAATGTAGCTTATATGACACGTTCGTAGATTTACCATAGCAGCGCCATCTATTGATTACTTACTCAACCCAGTCGAAAGGTATCGACATCTGTTAGAATCATTTGGAGTTAACAGATAATTGTGACTGTCAAATAATAACAGACAAATAATTAGCAATAAATTAAAATTGCGACTATAATTTGAGATTTAAACTATCCTATCTCTCAAGTTGGATCGAACTGCACATGGTGTGCGAATTTTATTATAATCGGTTAAGTGGTTTAGGAGTCCATTGAGGACAAACATTGTGACACGAGATTTATATATATTAGATTTAATATCTAAAACACCATCTACACCTACATATCTATTTTTATAAATACTAGCAACCCGCCCCGGCTTCGCATGGGTAGCAAAGCATATTATTATATTGATTTTTTCCGACCTCTTCAACAATCATCGTCATATTTCAGCCATTTTACAGAAAACCATAATGAATTAGACACCTAAACCTTCCCCATGAATCACTCTGTATATTGGTGAAAACCGTTTGAAAATCCGTTCGGTAGCTATTGAGTTTATCGCAAAGAGAGACAGACGCGGCGGGGGACTTCGTTTTTAACCGACGGAAAAAAAGGAGGTTCTCAATTTGATAGTATTATAAATTTTTTTTTTATGTCTGTTCAGCCCTCACTTCGTTATTTATGAACCGATTTGAATATTCTTTTTTTGTTAGATGAGACCACCCTTGAGGTATACCGTATACCTCAAGGGTGGTCCCATGTCAAGGAAGTCAGGATCTGATGATGGGATCCTGATAAATTTGAGAGAAACCCTCCCAAAATTGTAGGAACGAATAGTGTTTCTGTTTACTTTTCATGACTTTATCAGGTATTTGCGTTTAGAAATCATCACATCATGTAGCTGAGCTGATGATGAAAAAAAAGCTATTAATTTTTGTTAAAAAGTTTTTTTATAATATGTAGTGATATTTTTTGTAGTACATAGAAACACTTAGACCGATGCACATTGGCATACAAATATTTGTACAGAGCGATCGATTCCTGACGGTGTATTGCCACCGCCACAAAGGTCGTCCCGTTTCATCCTACTAATATTATAAACGTGAAAGTTTGTGAGGATGTATAGATGTTTGTTACTCTTTTACCGATGGCGATGAAACTTGGTATGTAGATAGCTGGAGACCTGGATTAACACATGGGGTACTTTTTATCCCGATATTCCCACGGCACCGGGACTTACGCGAGTGAAATCGGGGGGCGCAGCTAGTAATTTAATAAGGAGCTCTACTCAATTTGAAATAATTCAATATTTAAAATTCGAGTAATTTTATTAAGACCTTCAATTCAAATCATTTTCTTTATTTGCAAGAATGGGAAGGTACAAAGGTGTTACAATTATACAAAGTTTCTCCACCTTCCACCTATTACAATGTTGCAAATTACCTAAGTTAAAAATTACCTTTTTATAAGGAAATAATCTAAGTTTTTTTTTATCATAAGACGTTTTTCACAGCGTCTCCGGATTTATAAGAACAATAATATTTATATCCAATACAATAATAGAATTATAGAATTATTTAAAAAACTTATGAATGAGGAGAACGATTGGAGCCATGGATAGCCATGCTTCGACACGTATGCATGGCTGGCTCGACTGGAGTGATACCACAGCCTCAAAGAAAACCGACGTGAAAAAATACTTCCGTTGTTTTTGGCCGAGTGAGTGAGGTTACAGGAGGTCCTAACCCCTCTCCCCTCGCTTCCCCTATTCCCACCTCAAAGGTGTGTCCGCACTTGTGACTCTTGAGTTGCATCTTACCATCAGGTGACCCGTCTGCTCGTTTGCCTACCTATACCATAAAAAAGCGGAGTGTTTAGTGAATATCGGATTAGAGAATGAGATTAGTATAAACGAATTTAGAATGGCAGTACGAAGTATATAAATCTTAAAAAAATAACAAATTAAAAAAAAACTGTTCCATAAAAGACTTATATGGTTTTCTCATGGATGCTATTGTCAGAACTGAACCAAATTGAAATGGTATCACACGGGAAGCACCAGCTTTCAAATAAAAGAAGAATCATCAAAATCGGTTTACCCAGTCCACAGTTCTGAGGTAACAAACATAAAAAAACAAACAGTCGAAACCGCCTCCTTCTTTGAAGTCGGTTAAAAATATGGTAAAGCTGTTGGGCCCGACGGTGTTCAGGTTGAAGTTTGGAAGTTATTTAAAGAGGACGGATATCAGTGGCTGATATTATTCTTCAGTAAGTTGTTGCATGACGAGGTAATCCGAAATTAATGGTATTGTTACAAATTTTAACCCGCGGCGCCATCTATTGTCGAGTAGAGGAAGTCTTAAAAGGTTATGATTACCTAAATCGAAATGCATGCCATCTTTGGACGGAAAGCGGAACTAGTAGTCTATTTGTAGAATGTCCTACATTATATTAGAAAACTCTCCACGAAATAATTTTTCGGGTGTATAAGACGCATGCATTGCGGTATGAAATGAGTTTTAGTTGACCGATAGTGCGAGAAACATAAGCATGAAGTACAAGTGATTATTTAAATAGTGAGAATTAATTGTAATTGTGTTAATTGCGAATTATTGAAATAAATTGTGTCTATTTTAATAATAAATTGGTGTAACTTTCTAAGCCCTAATCTCAGCTCGTAACAGTATCTAAGTTAACTTGTGCCATCTTTAAAAAATATTTACCAAGCAATTACATTACATTACAAAGTATTATTTCTTGGTAAATAAAATTTATTATTGTTAAGCAATTTTTAAATATCCATCATGTGATAGATATACAATCTGAATTAATTTCCCTGTAAAGTTATCTGAATTCCAAATAATAATTATCCGCAAGTCCCTGTGATTAAGAGAGGGTAGTTGAGAATCAGCGAGGAAACGAATGAGTTCGCCTTTGCTGGTTTCTATAGAAGTGGTGAACATGGCCTGGTATGGATCTCCGTCGTCCCTAACCATAATCCTGACCGGCAACAGACGAATGCGGCGGCTCTAAATTGCTGTAACGACCTACATGGCCAGATGGTGGCAGGTAGGACAACCCATGACTAGTTAGACTAACGGATGAGATAGAGAGGCGCTCCCTTGTCTTAGAGCGAGGGCAGCTAGCGATAGTTCATTTCCAATATGAAAAAACTCATCTTCGAAAAGTGCAAAGTGCCACCCTGCTATAAGTATTATTTTTATACAGACATTTTAAACTAAAATACATATCTTAAATATTCCATTGAAAGATTCACCTTTATTCACGTGTTTTCAGCGCAAATCACTAAATTATACCAACTCCTCAGCCAAGCTGTTCGCGACAAATTATTAATATTTATTCCCATTCGAGTTAATGCAGGCCGAGTGAACTGAAATAGGTCGCGACGCCTCTCAGTTATTTTTTAAATTTCTAATTGTACATCTGCATTTAGGGAAGTATTTCCACATTACAGAATAATATAGCAAAAAAGAATAGCGTAAAGATGAAACAGCAGACTAAGGATTGCTTTAGGCTCAGAATCAATAACGAATAAGTATTACAAAGCATTCGAGCAAGAAAGGTATAATCGGGTAAATTTCAATGTAACGGTTTTCATTGGTTCATTGGTTCATTCAAAGGTTTTCCTTGGACAGCTTAAACCAGAACCCGCCTGTCTACTATTTGCTGACAGATGGGAGGCTTTACGCATCGGCGCTACAGCCGCACAAACAGCAAATTCTCGCACTAATTCCCATTAATGTAATCGTATATCATGGTACTCGAATGTTTAAGTTAGGTATTATGATGCCGCTGAAGTTGAGTGTTTATTGCCACCGGTAACGGAATGAGTTTTATATTTTTCTTTGTATCAAGTAGAACATTTTTAAGTAACTAGTTTATAATTGTGTAATTTAACCTAAATATAAACATTTCAGTAAAAATACAAACAGTATCATATCTTATTTTGCATTTTTATAAACTTTCTGACATTTCCTCAATAAAACGCGTCAAACTGTCATGGCGTATCGTGTGACGTCACAGATTGCACCTCAAACATCTATGTGATTGAGTCTTGAGTGGACTAGTGTTTCAGTAACTGCATAGTTCAGTGAATTCTATTAATTTTATTTATGACTAGCAGCGCCCCGTGGTTTCACCCGCGTAAGCCCCGATCCCGTGGGAATATGGGGATAAAAAGTAGCCTATATGTTAATCCAGGTCTCCAGCTATCTACATACCAAGTTTTATCGCAATCGGTTCTGTAGTTTTGGCGTTTAGGAGTAACGAACATCCATCCATCCATCCAAACTTTCACATTTATAATATTAGTGGGATTTTAACATAACTTCAGTATTTATACACATACAAAATAGTTAAAAAATACTACATAACGTGTAATTTACAAAACACTTGTGCACCCGTTGTTCTGCTATGAAATCCTTACAGGTGCCATCAGGTGAACATCACATCGTAGGATATTTTGAACTTCACACATACCACATACTCCGCACTTCTTAATCTGGCTCAATTGCTTTTTACTTTTAACCGACTTCAAAAAAGGAGGATTTTCAATTCGACTGTATTTTTTTATGTTTGTTACTTCAGAACTTTCGACTGGGTGAACCGATTTTGATGATTATTTTTTTATTTGAAAGCTGGTGCTTCCCGTGTGGTCCAATTTCTGAATTTGGTTTGTTTTTTGTTAAAAATTTCATTATTATGGATTACATCATTTAATATTATACCAACAATCAACAACTCAGAGTTGTTATTGAAGTCTCTTTTCTTTTTTCCACTGTGGCAACTCCCACATACATCACAAACATGCATAGCATGTGTGTATATATTAAGCAAGGAAGGAGTTGCCCTCCTTCTTGGCTCTCCGTTAGCAATGCTCTGCCCGAGTCCCTTGCGATAGACTCACTTGTGACGGAACATCGTGTGGTTTTAGTCGGTTCGATTCTGACATACCACTTCACCAATAGCCATGGTGAGGCGATGACCCGTAGAGGTTTCCACACGAAAAAGAAAAAGGTAAATATATTAAGCTAATCGGCGAGCGGACCGGGACCGGACCGGGGCCCAACGCGGCAGCGGTTGATGGGATGGATAGGCCACGGTCCGCCTGGCATGAGCACCTTGCCTAGTCGGAAGATCCTCCCTTTGTGTTGGAGTGTCTTAACACCCGTTGCTCCACACCATCATTCAAATACTTATCTAATAAAGACACGTTAATTTAATAGTAGGCACAATTTAGATTTTTTCTAATAACACTCTGTGGACGTACTTGATGTTTCTTCACTCCTCCAATTAATACAAATGAGAAAAGCTATTTCGTGTTTGCAACCGCCTTAAGAAGCTTGTGTAGCTTCCTAAGGCTGTTCATGGCATTCCACAGAACGATTGACGTCGTCTCCTTCGTCAATAATATCAATGTTACTGCATATACTTTAGCACACGGGCGTTAGCTAAATTATATACAGTAACATTGCTACGCTCGCTGTGTGTACTTAGGTACACAGAAATTAAGATTGTCCTGAATTCTGCAGCGCAAGCAGTAAATGGTGTTGGATAAAAAAAAAAATATTTTTTTTATGCTGGATGCATACCCAGCCTAGAATTATCGACCTTGGCCATATTACTGCAATTTACTTTTAGAAAATGTACGCTACTTGCTTTCTTACCATTACCACGTCCTAAAATATTCAAGAAGACGATTATTTCATAGCAAAATCGCTGAATTAACAACTATTTTAAGTGGACGATGAATGATATTTGTTTCTCCGTGCACACTGACGTCACGCGCTCTGATTCGCGTTCACTGTCACGTGTCTAGACTTTTTATTACATTTATTGTCATCAACTTTTTATTTCTCAAAAATAGTAAGTAATTATTTTAATGAATGGATATATTACATTTTTACATGTTAAATTTCCATAATTTTATTTTTTCTCAACTGTTAACATGTTTCACTGCAATACTTAAACTAACATTGTCATTGAATGTTTTGACAACTAATTATTTAATATGCATGTAATAGAACACGGCAATGATACCTAATAATATAAGCGTGATTTATCTGTTAAACTTGGTTTTATGACATTCATGACTTTTGGTAATGATTGACGTTTTCATGAGCGTCTAATGGACGCCTTAGATAGATAGAAAAAAAATATTATCTAATAAATCAGAGAACAATGGTCGGTCTTATCGCTATAAGCGATCTCTACGAGACAACCTTAGAATAGATACATAACAAAATAAAAAAAAATCATAGTATTTAATGTCTTTGTTTTTGGCTAAAATTATGAAAAAGCCTTTTTTGTTATTTAAATTTGTAGTTATAAACAGTGCATCACATCGTATCACCAGCCGATTTTATGTGACAGGTGGTAATAGCTTACGGCTAATACATCATCGAACATAATTTTAAACTCCGAGGTTCTAATAGAACGTTTTTTGTTAAAAAAATCAAATACCGCCCAAGCAATGACCAGAACCCACAGCTTCAGCTCGACAGTCACTACGCACTGGCGAATAGGCAAATAAGATTTTGTGAAGATGTTGGTATGTAAAAAAAAAAGAAAAAAATAATAATGTTTAAGGCATTTTTATGCGCCACGAATTGGGGTAATCTAGATAAAGTAGCGCTTTATTTTTAATGTATGGAAACCCACAGGGGTCATCACACTACCGGGGCTAAACGCATGTAGAGTTGTATGTCGGATTCAAATCGACTAAAATCAAACTGTGATCCGTCACGTACACTTTATTGCCAGGGTCTGAGGTGAATCCTCGAAAGAAAATCCCTGTAAACCCCGACAAGCAACCCCGCTGTGTTGTGCGGGAAATCTCGCCACCTGCTACCTGCTAGCCAGAGAGGCGCGCGTTCCACACCCCGCCGCCGCCGCGCGCCGCGCCGTCTCGGGCCTGCTCCTGGTAGCTAGGACGACGGATAACCCAGTCCGTCGCCCCCAGGCAAGCGCAGAGGCCGGAGATGGACTAGCTCTCTCCGGCGCTTAGTGCATTCTCTGTTAACAACACACAAGACTGTTAATAATTGGCTTAAACTTAACCTTGTCACCCTGAACGCTGATAACATGAAATTTATTAAATTTGGTGTGCGTAAAAACCCAACGCATTTACATCACAACCACACACATTTATATGCACAATAGCTGTGCCCGCGACTTCGTCCGAGAATTTTTAATTATTTAGGCTAATTGACGATACTTCCATACAACTTTTCATCCCCACCTTTCAACCCCTTACACCCCTTTTTTCGCATTAAAAAGTGAAAGGGCGACAGACAGACAGAGTTACATTCGCATTTATAATATTATATAGTAAGGATAACTGTTATAGTACTACCGCGAATCACGCTTGAAACTGCCCTCTCATTTATAACACAACTAACATTTAGTACTTGGGTATTATCTTAATATATATATTTCTTCTGTACGTGTGTATGTCACTGAATTCCTCGTAAACGGCTGGACCGATTTCAATGAAATTTTTTTAATAGTATTTTTTTCGTTTCGGCAGGACAACGTCTGTCGGGTCCGCTAGTATTAGGTAAAACTCTATCTTTTAAACAACATATAGCCGCTGCAACTTCCAGAACTCGTAAATTATTATTCGTGTTTAAAAAACCTTCGCTATATAACAGAGCAAAAACTTATTATACAAATTTACAAAGCATTATGCCAGTCAGTAATTCAGTAATGCATCACCTCTTGGGGAGGATACTCAAAAAAACGGTGATGAACGAGCAAAGCGAGCACTCCTAAAAGTAGCATTTCGCCTACCTTTTCGTTTTCCTACACAACTATTGTATCAAAAATGTAACGCTTTAACTCTCCGCCAACTATTTATAATAAACACTGTATTAAAACAACACATTAACATAATATAACACTAACCTTACTAACACAAAGAGACGGAGAGATTGTCTGTGTACCACACTTACAGAATCTTTTCTTTACAACAGGATAAATAAAAAGACATCCATATACGACCTCAACTATTTTAAAGCAAATAATCTTGTCAGTCAGTATCTGCAAAGTTTAGACTAAAACCAGACTGAAGATTTAATTACTGTTGTTAAATAAATGATAGTGTTATAATGTTAATATTACTATATTGTTATATACTACAATAGATAAGTCTATTTGTAGACATGTATGTTTCCTAAATATTTTTTTGATTAATTAATTACATATTGTAGTAAAAGTCTGTAAGTGCACTTACCATTTGTGGCACAGGTTTACCCTAGTACAGGCACATATATTTTAAACTAATTAAATTTATATAAGATCTGTACTAATGTTCACAATACCAACCATAAATGAAAAAATTAATTAAAAAAAAACGTCTATGCGGTACATATTGATATAATTTTATTAATATCAATCCGCATTAAAGTTAATTGTATTTCTTAATATTTATGTAACTCTTATTAGAAAATCATAAACATAAATCAAATGATGAATAAAAATAGATAACAACAAATACCAAATAACTAAAATATCAATTTATTATTTATATTTATTTAGAAACTAGATGAAAACCCGACTTCGCTCGGGCGAAATGTGACTCATAATTGTCATAATACACAATCTTTTACAAAATGTAATGTTGTACGAATTTAACAAAATACTCGACAATCCGAAATTTGCGGCTATATGTTGTCGACTCGAAATCATTCTTTTTTTATGTTTTATTATTCAGGTAAGGTTTCAATCGAGTCTCTGGGCACGCCACAATTGTGGCGGTAAGACCCATCATGGAGGATTGGCTCGAGAGGCAGCACGGCAGCCTCTCCTACCGGCTGACGCAGGTTCTGACCGGCCACGGCTGTTTCGGCAAGTACCTGTGTCGCATAGGCCGGGAGCCAACGTCTGCGTGCCATCACTGCGGAGGCTGTCGCGAGGATACTGCACTCCACACGTTAGTGGAGTGCTCAGCGTGGACGCAACAACGCCGTGACCTCGCGGCGGCTATTGGAGTGGGAAGCCTCTCACTGGAGACCATGGTTCTGTCCAGGGTCCAAAGTGAGAGTGCGTGGGAATCTGCTGCCTCTTTTTGTGAGGAAGTGATGTCAGCTAAAGAGGCAGCGGAAAGAGAACGGGAGACGGCTAGTACTCTCCCGTCCCAAAGGAGAGGCACCAGGCGCCGGAGAGCGCAGAACGATCTCCGGCCTCCATAAGCGCTGGCCGGGGGGTAACGGGTAAGGCTGCCCGTTACTCTAGCAGAAGCAGGCCTGAAACGGTGGCGCGCCGTGTTCCGCGCGTGCCTCTCTACTCTGGAAGGGGGGCAAGGCCCCCCGCTCGCAAGGGCGTGGCTGCCTTTTGTTTAAGAGGCGGCCAAGGTCTGCCAGGGTTCTCGGGGACTTCCTTCCTAGGGTATACCCGAGTCCCTGGCAATAGACTTATTTATGACGGAACACCGTGTGGTTTTAGTCGGTTCGATTCCGACATACCACTTCACTGGCAGCCCCAGTGGAGTGATGACCCGAGGGTCATCACACGATAAAAAAAAAAAAAAAAGTAAGTTTCAATTGAGTCTACCGTACCCCTTGACCGAATTATTAATATACATTTACTCTACTAAGCTGTACAGATATGGGACCATCGATAAATTACACGAAGTGCGACAATGTGTGGCAAGGGGTGGGGGGGGTCAAAAGCTTCGTGACGTTACATGTTAAAATCTAAAGTATTGTCTGAGATTTAAGCAAGGTTTACTTCACGGCTCGATAGATGGCGCTTAGTAAGAAATCTGAATCGTGCTATGGTTCACTTACCACGAGCTATATATGAATTCGTAGTCGGATTTTGATGGCATCGACGCCAATATACACTATTTGTACGTTGTACTGTAGCACTGTGTCAAATACAAGTACTAGTTAGTATCAAAGTGTTTTATTGCGAACAAGCGCCACCAGCCCGATCGAAATCCAAAACTTGGTCCTATCGAGTCGGCTGTGTTAAAGCGCTTTTTTTGGTAGCTCTTCGGTGGTGATACAGTATCACCCAATTGATAGGTACTGGTTAGTGGATCGCTAACCAGAACACAATAGTTCCCACGGCGGGCACCAAGTAGGTGTCAGGCGCTGGAGGAACTAGACGGCGCCAGGGCTTGATCTAACGGTCAAGAGGCGCCCTCGGATTCATCGGCGGGAGGAGCAACTAACTAAAATATTCAAGCTTGGACACAACGGGATATGGTTGAAAAATCTACAACGTAATTATACAAACGTCCGGAAGAGGGAGCTGCAGTGGAAGGTGATACGTTTTGTGTTGTAAAAGGTGTGACCGGATTCAAACCGTGAGTACTTTTAAAGTCTTATTTTGTCGAAGAAATCAACGTGGAAAAAATCAGTGAACTTGGTATTTACTTATTTAGAGACATTCTATAACAGTGAAATTTGGACCTTAACGTTTAGTCTTAATTAACTTGTAAAATTTAACTTTGGTTTAGGACTTGTATTAGTTTAAGGCAAAAGTGGTTTAGACGAGGGATCTATGCCCGATTTCTCATCGAGTTGTTTGTTTATAAAAACACTTAAAAAAAATTGTGATATACGACACTTTTTAATTTTGTCACGTTTGAATTAGAAAACAAACATAACATTTGTTATAAATAGTAATAGTCGTTACGCTTTGTCATTGTAGAATAAGATTGAAGTTTTATCAGTAGTGTTGAACTACCTACATTAAATTATAGTTATTGTTTAATTATATTAAAGTTAAATTATTACGTTTACAACCATGGAATAGTTTGAGGGTTTGCAGGAAGACATTAAAGACAAAATGCTTAAGGCAAAGGGTAACTTCAAAAAGTCCCCTAGAGACCGTCTAACGATTTCATACTTGGAAACGAGACTAGAAAATCTCGAGAAACAGTGGACAACATTTTGTAACAACCATAATAATATATTTACGCAAGTTAACAAAGTTGATATTCAAAGTTCTAGCTATCATACAAGTGGTCTTTATAATGATGTTGAAGAAATGTACGTAGAACATAAAACAGAACTCAAAGAAAGGTTAAAGAAACTTGTAGGAACTTCGACTATTCCGCAAACAGAGTCTGGTCAGACCAAACAACTACAAAATAGTGTTAAATTACCTGAAATTAAAATACCTCTTTTTTCGGGTAAGTATTCGGAATGGCACACGTTTAGGGATTTGTTCTTAGGACTGGTACACAAAGAGAAAAACTTAGACGATTCACAAAAATTTTATTATCTGAAAGGACATCATCAACATAAACGTAACATGTGATAATTATCAAACAGCTTGGAACAAATTAGATAACACTTATAACAACAAAAAGTTTTTAGCTAAGGGTATTTTAAAACGTTTAATTAATAAAATTTTTTTTTAAGTGAATCTGCTGAAGGTATTAAGTCTTTATTGCATACAACAACAGATTGTTTAGAGTCCGTAAAAAATTTAGGGGTAGATATTTCGTCTTGGGATATAATTATAATACATTTAATTAGTGAAAAGTTAGATAAGGACACGAAGAGAGCGTGGGAATTGAAAATTTCTGAGGATGCAAATGAGGAATTGCCTACATTTTCAGGATTCTCACGGTTTCTTACAAGTCGCTTCCGAGGCCTGGAAGGTATAGATACTAAGTCCGAGGGGCCTATAAGGTCACATAAGAGTATGCAATCTTTTCACTCGATTAAAGAAAAAGGTGCAAGACCTGTGGTATGTGCTTATTGTTCTGCGAGCCATAAAATAGGGTCTTGCAAGGAATTTATAAATCAACCTATTGTAAAAAGACGCCAGTTTGTCCAGCAGAACAACTTATGTTTTGTCTGTCTCAACAGCAATCACTCTGCCAGGTTATGCAAGAATTCACTTAGATGTCAAAAGTGTAAACGTCGTCACAACTCATCGTTGCACGAGGACATAGGTGTTACCGGACCTTTTGGAGAATCTATTAGCGCTTCACCTGGGGAAACCTCATCATCGAACGTGATGAAGGAATCGGCCGCATCAGCGGAAGAATCCAGCAAAGCAGTGGTCTCGTGTCTTTCGACCGGGAAGGGTCGTAAAACAGTTTTATTAACTACAGCCTTGGTAAAGGCTGAGTCGAAAGATGGGGCATCTCGGGTGATTAGAGCTTTGCTAGATCAGGGGTCACAAGGTTCGTTTATTAACGAATCAATGGTTCAGTATTTGGGCCTCAAAAGGGTTGCGACAAGAAACACCGTGTTAGGTGTTGGGGGTGATAAAGGTGTCATATCAAAATACACAGTCACTATAAAGGTGAGCTCTAGGAAGAATCCTAACAATCAAATAATAGTTAATGCCTACGTGCTGAAGTCGGTCACAGCCCTTCTCCCGGTTACGCAAGTAACCAGGGTAGAATGGGTAGACTTGACGGAAGATGACTTGGCTGATCCTGAGTACTACAGGCCCAACAAAATTGACATTTTGTTGGGTGCTGAGGTTTACAGCCAGGTCATCCACTCGGGCATTAAACGAAATTTGAGTGGTACCCTGTTGGCACAGGAAACCGCTCTCGGGTGGATAGTGTCGGGTGTATCAGATGTAGATGCTATGTCCGATATTTCTTCACATATTACTGTGATGCATGCTTGTGTTCAGACGGACGACCTGTTGCGAAGGTTTTGGGAATTGGAAAAAGAGCCATCTGAAAAGAAAACGATGCTCACAGATGATGAAGCAAAATGTGAAGAGTTGTTCACAAGAACTACAACACGAAATGAGAGTGGCCGGTACGTTGTTCGGTTACCGCTTCGTGATGCTGGCCTGATTAGTCAGTTTGGTGAATCAAAACCTATAGCTGAAAAAAGATTAAAGTGTTTGGAAACAAAATCAAACAAAAATAGTACACTAAAGGGAGATTACCACAAAGTCATTAATGAATATTTAAATTTGAATCATATGGAAAAAGTAACAGATGATAAAATACACAACGAATCAGCTATATACTTACCTCACCATGCTGTAATCAGGGAGGATAAAGTTACGACTAAAGTACGAGTCGTCTTTGATGCGTCCTGTAAAGGAACAAACGGGTTATCATTAAACGATATTTTATTGGAGCTGCCTCCTCCAGCTGCGCCTATAACTAAAAAGAAAATCATATCAGACATTTCTAGGCTTTTTGACCCATTAGGATGGTTAGCGCCTAGAATAATAATAGCTAAAATCTTGATACAGAAGCTCTGGTTAGCAGGTGTGGGTTGGGACGAGGAAGTACCAAATAGCTTGGTCCGCGATTGGGTCATTTATCGTAGAGACTTACCTTCATTGGCTGATATTGAAATCCCGCGATGGTACAACACAATCTCCAATACTGTGAGAATGCAGCTCCACGGGTTCTCTGATGCTTCAAAGATGGCTTATGCGGCAGTGGTATACCTTAGAGTTGAAGACGAGGAAGGTAAGATATCGGTGACGTTAGTTACCTCAAAAACTAAGGTATCGCCTATTAAGCAGGTGTCAATACCTAGATTAGAGCTGTGTGGGGCAGTCTTATTAGCCAAGCTCATGGTGGAGGTAGCTAAAGTTCTGAAAGTGAGGGCGGAAGATTTACGCGCATGGACTGACTCAGAAGTGGTGCTCGCCTGGCTTAACAGCCACCCAAACCGCTGGAAGACCTTTGTAGCCAACCGCGTATCGGAAATTTTGAGTACGTTGGATACCCAATATTGGTCTCACGTCTCATCAAAACACAATCCCGCGGATTGTGCCTCACGTGGTGTAGCACCAAGCGATTTGTGTAACGCGTCAATGTGGTTCAACGGGCCTGAGTTCTTGCTTGAATCGGTGATCGATTATAAAAAACCGAAGCATTTAGTAACCAGATTAGAAGAAGTGAAGGTTCACACCGGCATCCTCGACAACTCCTTTTGGGACAGATTTTCAACGCTTCAAAAATTAATTCGAATCGTAGCGTGCTGTAGAAGGTTCTTGAATTATAAGAGACCAAAGGACAATAATTTAAAACGATACTCTTTATCTACGAAAGAATTGGACGAGGCGATGAAAGTCTGTATCAGGAGATGTCAGGAAGAACATTTTGCTGCAGAAATCACAGAAATGAAAACGTCTGTCTCTAATTTAGATGCTATAGGGAAGAAGTTTAAATCCTTAAATTTATTTTTAGACTCAGAGGGAATATATAGAGTAGGTGGGCGATTAGAAATGGCTCAACTAAACTATAATCGCAAACATCCGATCCTCATACCAAAGGATTCCTTTCTCACGAAACTTTTAATTACAGAAGCACATCTAAAAACGATGCATGGGGGACCTCAAGCTATGATAACTTACTTGAGGTCAATGTACTGGGTTGTAGGACTTAAACTGCTTGTCAAAGTATGTTATAGAAAATGCGTAATTTGTATACGGTATGCTAGCAAAACTAGAAACCAATTGATGGGTCAACTTCCGTCCCAACGCGTTACCCCTACCAAGGATTTTTTAAATAGTGGAGTGGACTACGCCGGTCCCATAAACATTAGGGTATCACCAGTGCGCGGCAATAAATCATACAAAGGTTATATTGCTCTGTTTACTTGTATGTCTACGCGGGCGGTTCATTTGGAGGTCGTCAGTGATATGACGTCAAAGGGTTTCTTGGCCGCATTCTAGAGGTTTGTAGCCCGACGTGGTCACTGCGCTAGACTATTTAGCGATAATGGCACGAATTTCGTGGGGGCCGCTAGGGAATTAACCGAGTTGTTTCACGAAGAAAGATCTAACTTTATACCCGAATTATCACAACATCTAGCAAACAACGGAACTCAGTGGACGTTTATCACACCACATGCACCTAATCAGGGCGGATTATGGGAATCGGGTATAAAGTCGACAAAACACCATCTTAAGCGAGTCGTCGGCAACTCCACTTTGACATTCGAAGAGTTGACTACCGTATTGGCACAAATAGAGGCTTGTCTGAACTCGAGACCGCTCTCTTACGTGGAGGATCAAAAGGAGTTGGAGGTGTTGACCCCTGGTCATTTTCTTGTTGGAGAGCCTCTTGTCTTAGTACCTGACAAGAACTTCGAACCTTCTGATATGTCTACTCTCAGACGTTGGCAACTTACTCAGAGAATGACACAGGACTTCTGGCGACGTTGGTCGCAGGACTATCTCAACCAATTTCTGCAACGGCACACATGGACACACCAAATCCCGGAACCAGCTGTTGGTGATGTGGTCTTGATCAAAGAAGATGATTTGCCACCTGGCAGATGGCTGTTGGGCCGAATCGAACGTAAGCATCCCGGTCCAGACGACGTCACAAGGGTAGTTACTATTCGGACAAAAACCTCGTCTATTAAAAGACCTGTCTCTAAAGTGTGTGTCCTTCCGGTTGCTACCTGACACAACCCGTTTATTTGCTTATCTGTAAAGCTATAGTAATATATTATTATTTAAGATGAAGGTTAGTTTTAGAATTTACATTAAAATGTAATCTATTGCTAAATTTCTTAGTTTGTAAGCTATTAAGCGTCAGAAATACGACGTCATTGGAAAATATTGAGATTTTTTTAAAGATTGTTGCAAAGACAATAAATTTGTTATTCTTGTTTTCTACTACTTAGACTACCTCTCACCAGTGACATTTGTACCCTGTTGCATGGTGGGCGGTTACCTAATATGAAGGACATTTGGCAATATGTCCTTGGTGGGCGGTATGTCTGAGATTTAAGCAAGGTTTACTTCACGGCTCGATAGATGGCGCTTAGTAAGAAATCTGAATCGTGCTATGGTTCACTTACCACGAGCTATATATGAATTCGTAGTCGGATTTTGATGGCATCGACGCCAATATACACTATTTGTACGTTGTACTGTAGCACTGTGTCAAATACAAGTACTAGTTAGTATCAAAGTGTTTTATTGCGAACAAGCGCCACCAGCCCGATCGAAATCCAAAACAAGTATTAAACACAAAACGTTACCTGTAAACGAAAGACTAGTCACGCTACTACACATTTATTAAAAAAAGTATTATTAGAACTGCTCTTTTCAGTTCTGGGTGTAAAATTGAAGAATATGTGACGTCACACATCAGGCTGTGACAAGGATGGGGGGAGTCCAAAAATCTTGAAATTCGTGTGACGTAATTTATGGATGGCCCCTATGTATAAAACTTTATACTTAGAACAATAAAAAAAGAAAAGAAGTTTTATGTCTATCAGGAAACTATATTTGGAAAATATATTTGGCCCCCCTGCAAAGGTGGTCAATAAAATGAAATTCAGGTGGCATCAGCTTGCATCCTGTTTACCTTTCGTGTAACACTAACACTATTGTACCTGAAGATCTGACTTTTAAAAAGAGTGGCCATGAGTTTCTTTGCCAGTATTCTTCTCATAAGGCTCTACGCATTTTGGAAACTGGAAGTTATAGATCGACACAAGCAGGCAGTAGATTTTGGTGTTTTCACCTAATTTACCTCGACAATCCAGTACATGCTGTTTCGTCTGTTTGCGTCGATCTATGATTTTAACTCTAGCTTCAATTCAACGTTCATAAATGTCACTTAGTGTCTTAATTGAATAAATGATTTTGAATTCAATTGAATTGAATTGGTGTATATTAATCTGTCCTGGGAGGCTGGGAGTGCATGTATTTATAATTGATGTTTACTTTCGACGGATATTTTTAATCTTTGGTTTGAATATAATGTAGATACATTGTACGTTATATGTACATGTTTGAGACAATAAAAATTATTATTATTATTTTGACCTTTGCAATGTACACTGGTAATGATCCTAAAGCCTTATGGAAAGCCATTAGAGACATATCGTCAACACAGAAAAGCAAAAATTCTTTTAAAGAACTATTTATAATATTATTTATTATTATTACACATTTATGTCCTGCGAGTACACACGTATTGTAGATAATAGTAGCTGTTCCCCACGCGGCTTCGCTCGCGTGTGCATATGTATATATTTTGCGTGGAACCCACATTTTTTTCCAAAATAAAATAGCCTAAGTTACTCCTTATAACACCAGCTATTTGCCAGTGAAAGTCCAGTGAAAGTCGTCCACCCGTTTAGGAGTTTAGCCAAAACAAACAGAAGAACAAAAAAATATTTTTTTTAGTATATGTACCGTGTACACCATCGGATGCATTAAGTAAAATGCTGTTATTATAATATTACAAACAGACACTTAAATTTTATTTATTTGTTTAGATTATTGTTAGATAATTTTATTTATTTGTTTAGATTATTGTTAGATAATTTTATTTATTTGTTTAGATTATTGATAGATAATTTTGATCTTTGGGTAGAACAGTTATATGGAGCGCTGCAAATGTTTATAGTCCTGACTGTTTAACGAATATTTACAAATCCCCTTCAGCTTTGATTCCGAGGTTTCATTGTAGGTAACATATTACGGATCTGAGATCATGGATCAAACTATATCGATAAAGCCGAAAAGTCATTCATAAAATAATAAAAATAAAATAAATTATACGAATATTGGAAGAATAAAAAGGCTTATGTGTTTTTGTAATCACATTCCATGTTTTAAAGAAGGAATGTCATAATCATAACTCATGCACAAAGATTTATGTGGATTTAGACTGAAAATAAGTATTTCTAACTGTTTTTTTTTGCTATTTCGGTTAATTGTTCTCACATATCAAGTGCAAAATATTGTATGAGAAGAAAAATTTAAATTACCTTTTTCCGTTCACTCGATGTAAAAAATACTGCTTATATTTTATTTTATTTTAATACTAGCTGTGCCCCGCGGTTTCACCCGCGTAACTTAAATGCCAGGGGAATATCGGGATAAAAAGTAGCCTATGTGTTAATCCAGGTCTCAATCCAGAAGTATCACCACAATCGATTCAGTAGTTTTTGCGCGAAAGAGTAACAAACATCGATACATTTTTTTTCACATTCAATATCTTCACTACATATTCTGTCTGTTCTAACTGAAAAACTACTGAACGGATTTTCATGCGGTTTATACTAATATATAGAGTGATTCATAAGGAAGGTTTAGGTGTATAATTTGTACCCGTGCGAAGCAGGGGTACAAGTATTTTATAGAAATGTATGTATACAGAGCCTTTTACCAATTCGTTAGTGTCTTGAAAGTTTCCATTACGGACACAACCGTCGTCAACAACGTCTGCCCGCGTCCGGGTGGCTCACGCGGCAGTAAGCGAGCGATGTCGTCCCCCCCCCCCCCTCGCCCGCAGTTTTATATTATAGTCATAACTTTTAAAATATTTGACCTTCATAAAAATCTATTTTTTACTGCTAAATGTTAATTGGAAATAAAAAATTAAATTTTATTGTATTTATGGTTCACTATTTTGGTAATAATGGCTTACACATAAAAGATAGATATATACTGTCGCGGACTTTTTTGTAGAACTATTTAGGAGAAACAATCCCACCGTACATTATATTCGTGTAACTCTTACAGTTTTCCCACCGCACGCCAGAATAGCCACAGATGACAGATTTTTTTCCGACTTACTTAACACTTATCGTTATATTTTGGCCAATATACACAATATCTTTATAAATTATAGCCTATGTGTTATTCTGATATATAAGCTATATTATTGTAAAGTTTCATTTAAATCCATTCAGTAGTTTTTGCGTGAAAGAGTAACAAACATCCATACATCCATACATCCTCACAAACTTTCACGTTTATAATATTAGTAGGATTTGTGATTTAGGTTATACTTTGAACAGGGGAGAGATTAGGATATTCTTTTTGAATTATAAATGAGTTTTTACCAGTTTGTGTACTTAAAAAAGGATAAAACCCTCTTTGTTATCCTACTAATATTATAAACGCGAAAGTTTGTAAGTATGTAAGTATACTCTTTCACGTAAAAACTACTGATCCGATTGCGATGAAACTTGGTATGTAGACAGCTAGAGACCTGGATTAACATATAGGCTACTTTTTATCCCGATATTCCCACGGGATCGGGACTTACGCGGGTGAAACCGCGGGGCGCTGCTAGTTTAGAATCATTTTGCATGTGTCTTCATGTGGCGTGAAGTACTTATTTACTAGGTAATAATAAACTACAGTACAAGCCAGCCAAAAGAGATAATAATTTAAACAAAAATAGTGATAAAAGTGAAATTATCAGTTTTGTCGGAAATATTAAGACTTGAAGGAGTTGATTTTAATAACAATAACAAGTGGTGGAGAGTGCAAAGTTATATGACATTGAATTTCGCCACCTTTGCTGATTTGATTATTTGATATGGTATTACTACTGTGAGAAAGATGGCTGACCTGACTCGAATGAAACTATCTATACTTACGATACAAATAAATAAATATGAAGTGTCTGTTTGTAATGTCAGAATATAGTGCAGTCGGTGGAGCTTCAAATGCTATGAATTTTGGTTGTGACTCTGCATAATTACGTTTTTGTTAGGATTCGATCGGGAACAACCTGTAGAACGATAATTAGGGGTTGCGCAATGATTCATATGGTAGGAAATTCCCAAAAATTTAAAAACTGCAAAATTTTACCGAAAAAAGCCTTTTTTCGACACATTTTTATAAATAAATCGAGGTGTAGGCCTCCAAGAGGAAAGTTGTAATGAACTTGGTTCACTAACACCCTGAATACTCAACTTATCCTCAAAATCTGGTAAGGATCAGTTATGTAGTTTTTGCACAATTCAAATTGCAATAAAAAAAATTTGAAAAATTAAACCTATCGACATTCCTGATTTTTTTACACATGCTTCAAGACCCATATTTTAGATAACACCAAAAAAAAAATTTTTAAACACCTTTTTATTTAATTTTTTTTAAATGCCTTAGTTCAAAATTACATAACTCGATGGTTTTTTTTAAAAATAAACCAAATTTGATAGCCCGATAGGCAGCAGCATAAGGAAGGTTTTGAGTTTGATTTGTTAGGGTTGCTTATCTTCAACAGAACTGGAGTAATTGACGATTAAAGTCTTGCAGTTAAAATTGCTACCATAAGAATCACTACACACACCTACATATTGTTTTATAGGTTGTTCCCGATCGATTCCTACCAAAAACGTAATTGTGCAGAGTCACAACGATCACATTTGCTCTACCGACTACACTAATAACAGCATTTGACTTAATGCAATGTTTACACTGTACATATATCATAAAAACTTTTTTTCGTCTTTGTTTATCCCGTCTGATCGCCGAAACGGTTAGACCGATTGCCACGGGACTTTCATTGGCAGATGGCTAACGCTATAAGGAGTCACTTAGGCTACTTTAATTTTGGAAAAAATATAGGGTTCCGCGCAAATAATATTTATAAGCTAGTAGATCATGCTAATATCATCAATATGCTATTGGAACGTCTTTCTTTTTTTTTTTTTACGTGTGGAAACCCCCTCGGGTACCACCGCACCGAGCTGATACTCGGTGGAGTGGGTATGTTGGAATCGAACCGACTAAAACCACACGGTGTTCCGTCACGGGTGTCTATGGCCGAGGGCTCAGGTATAACCTATAAAGGAACTCCCTGGGCCCCCGACAGACTTGACTACCTTCCCATAAAACAAGGTAGTCTCGCAGGCGTAAGTTGGAGCCGTGTCCTCTTCACATTTCAAGCGCGCGTGGATCACATCGCGGCCACCGTCTCGGCATAACTTTCCTCTTCTGGCGCCGGGTGTTACAAACGATTGCCGCCAAGCCGTCAAGGTCTCCTGCCCAGGTATCCCCGGGAGGAACAAAGTACGGCTCGGCGACATGCTATTCGAACGTCTGGATTAATTCGAAAATGCCCGATTAGGTAGAGGTTGACACGAAAATGCCCGATTAGGTAGAGGTTGACACGAAAATGCCCGATTAGGTAGAGGTTGACACGAAAATGCCCGATTAGGTAGAGGTTGACACGAAAACGCAAGACACGTTGCTTTTGATATATATTACAAAATTGCTGAAATTTTTTTCACTGTTTTTTCTTTTTCATAACTATCCAAAATTATGATTAAGTACATAACAACTATATGTATGTATGTATGTAATCACTGAAATGTTTGAGTAGTACTTCTATATTTTTGTTAGACGTCGCATAGCGTCGGTACTTCAAATCGTTTCACGCAAATGTTTCAGGCGCGGTATAAATGAAATTACGCGGTTTTTATTTAGTTTAAAATTGAGAAATTATTTACAATTATTAATTAACCTAATTATCTAATTGGAATTTTATATTTTGTAAAAATACCGGTATTTTTAAGTTCTTGATTTGGTCCGGTATTCCGGTATGCGACGATACTAGGTATTTCAATAATATGCTCTGACCGGTACCAATCTAATGTCTATCCTCCTTCACAGTTTCTTGATTATGTATTAGTTGCTTTTAATGATGAATTAAACATTTAAAACATTGTTGACATAACAAAAACATGTTTTGAAATGATTTCTGTCTGGTGTTTTGATAATGATGGAAATTGTAATGGGTTTCCTTCTATATATTTAATTTTATCGTAAAGCAGGTTGGCACACTCTTTTTACGTGTCTGTTAGAGAAGGTTTGTGACGTGAGATTTACTTTCATTACATGCAACATAATCTTAAAATTTTTAGAAAGTAAGAAAGAAAATATTTATTTTGCTAATGTAATACTCCTATAACCTAATAAAGTAATACTCATAGTAAAAACAAAAATAAATACTAATAAGGTTATCATACCTTGTGTGATGCAAAAATGGTCCTTAGCTCAGCATGGTGCCGCTTCGTGTAAATACCCGAAGCGGCGCTGAGATTCTGATTTTAGTTTTCCGTGTTTTTATTACTCTGTGTCTGTGTAGTTTGGGGTATTTTTCAAAATGTTTTAGAGGAAAGAAGAATTAAAGTGGACGTAAGCCCTACACAAAGACTTCGAAACTGTACAATTTCTAGGAAATACTTATTTACGATCATATTGTATTCGTTGAAATAGAAGCACTTCTTAATGATTAGACTATGCGTCATTATCTGCGAATATCCGCTATCTTTTGTCAAGTACACAACATTTGGTCACGATTACAAAAGCATCTATAGTGTGATTAGTAAATGGATCATTATTATAACGACGCTACTAAGAGAGTACAGTAATATTGTTTTGTTTTAGGTCAACTTTTATAATAAAATAATTACATTTATTTGGGTACCCGCCGCGACGCCATGCGACGTCTAACAGAAATATATACGTACTACTTAAATATTTCTGTGATTAGGTACTTATTATAGTTATTATGTACTTAGTCATAATTTTGGATAGTTATGAAAAAGGAAAAACACAGTGAAAAAAATATAAGCAATTTTGTAAAATATATATCGTGCTTCGGTACGTATGGGCCGGCTCGATTGGAGTAATACCACGGCCTCACAGAAAACCGGCAGTGAAGCAATACTTGCATTGCTTTACGCCGAGTGAGTAAGGTTACCGGAGGCCCTAACTCTTCGCCCCCCCTCTTCCCCTCTTCCACCCTTCCCCTACTCCCACCTTAAAGGCCTGCAACGCACTTGTAACTCTCGAGTTGCACCCATGAGCGGCGGTAGTAATTTACCATCAGGTGACCCGTCTGCTCGTTTGCTCCCTATACCATAAAAAAAGAAAAATTACGTGTACTCCTAAATTCGACGATATCCGAAAAACCACGTAGCGACTAGCGTAACGTGGAATTGTAACTTTTTATAGGCTAATCCGATTCCGATAATATTTTTTTTATTTGATAGAGTATACACAAACCTGGTCCCGTTTAAATATTAATAAAAAATTTACCCAAGGGCTAAAAAAATAGAGAATGAATAGTTGTTCTCCCATTAAGTTTTCATCTGTGAACTGATTTTGTTAAAACTTGGCACACGTCATGCAGTTCTTATACTCTACAAGATGGCGGAGACCTGTGGTTGATCTGATGATCTAGACGGAAGCCAGTCAAGGAAAATCCTCAACGGTTTACGGCAGCTACCTCGTGCTTGGGTTTATTAATTGTTTTTCAATCATAAGGAGAAATTTAAACCTAATAAAATATTGTTGTTTAAAAATTTATAACAAATAACACTAAATAGGTAATATAGTATGTTAGGTATGTAAAAGCTTGGTTCCCGGAGGCTTCCTTCTTAGGGTATTCCCGGGTCCCCTGCAATAGACCCACTTGTGACGGAACACCGTGTTTTAGTCGGTTCGATTCCGACATACCACTTCACCATTAGCTCAGGTGAGGTGATGACCCGTGGGGGTTTCCACACAAAAAAAAAAAAGTTATGTAAGAGCTTTAAGAAAGTAACTAATAATTATTATATTTGTGATAAAACTTTTTAACAAAAATATCAAGGCGATGAAAGAAGCAGATTAATTTTAATGTAAAATCGAAGGATAATGATTAATACATACGATTAAAAATAATTAAAATAAATCACTGAGGTAATTGAGTAAGACTAGATTAAAAAAGATATTTATATTATTACTTAAATAGTTATCGCTGATGACTATTTTGATTTTGGTAGAACTCTGAAGACTTTAATATTAATATGAAACACACTTTGTTAACAATATATTTTGTTTTCTTCTGAAACCCTATTACCTAACCACTAAACTGTTATAAATAAACTTAAATGAATTAATACCGAAATTATCGGAATACCGGGATTTGCCTGATGTCAATACCATAAATACGGGTTCTGAAAAAAAAATACGGTTTTGCGACCCCTGGGTATCTAACCCAATCTGTGATTTTTAGTAATAAGGTATTAAAAGGGTAAAGGGTAATGTATCCTATTCTGTGATTGTTTAGCATTTAATGTTTAGTAAAATGTTTTTAGTACTTACTCACTTACTATACCTATGATTAAGGTGGACGTCGAATATCCATTCAACTTGTGATTTTTATGATTATAATTAAGTGGAAAGATATTTCTTTTTTAATTTTCTTGCCGAGCCTTAATATATAGTTTATTTAATATTGTAACAAAGATTACAGTAAACATTTTGTTATATCTAATTATTTGTTTTATTACCAATTCTCTACGCGAAAGTACACAAGACGTACAAATATTTATCTACTTGTTACATAGTGTGTGGTGTGAATCGCGGACGTCTCTTTTTAAAGTCCTGATTCGGACCATGTTTTGATCTTGGTGTCAAACAGCCAATTCTAAAGAGGCCATTCCGCGGTTCACACCATGGTCCGAATATTTCTTGGTGTGAAAGAGGAACGACCCGACCCCTGAGCTTGGGCTCTAAACCAGTGATTCTCAATAACTTCAGCTCGTGGTCTTAGCCATGCCTATATTGAACAACGTACTATTGTACAACGTATTTTGCACTAATAACAGATTACCATCCGTGTAATATCGTGATAGCTATTAACAGGTTTCCATCGAACAACAACAAGATCCTACGTAAAGCGGGTTGAAGTCCGTTTTTTAAAAGTCGAGTCGTCGCTGAGTGGTGAATTCAAGTCGCAAACATAAAATAATGAATCAGTGTGACATTGCCAGTAAAGTAAAGGACATGTGATTCATACAGCCTACGATACGTTTTCTATTTTGACAATTATTTGATTTTAATGAATACTAGCTTCTACTACTACTACTACTACTACTACTACTACTACTACTACTAGCATGCGTTGTAATGCTATTTTTTTCTTTTTTTTAAATAGATTTTTCGGGCCAGAAATCCTCGCAGGTGTCCTCAGAACACCCTACCAAAATTTCATCACAATTTGATCAATGATTTCGGAACACATAGATGACGAACATACACACATTGATTTTTATTTATTGATATAGATTGAGATGCATATATTATTTTATTTAAATTTACGAAACAAATTAAATTAATAATAACTGTGCATAAATTGTGTACAAGTTAAATATTATTATTGTTTTATTTTACCCTAGTAAATGAACTTGGTAATTATTTATTTATACATGTTTAATTCTAAATAAAATTAAGGACTCATAATAGTTTCTTTCCATTTCAGGCATTTAACTTTCCACTCTTTATAATAACGACCTCTACATTTGTTTTTTGAATTTCACATCAAAATAATTGCACGGATGGCGCAATAGTTTAAGTGGTCACCTCGCCACTACGCCGCGTCGAGTGTTGGGGGTTCCCACACGGGACAAAAATGTGTGTGATCCTCAAATAGTTGTCCCGAGTCAGGGTGTTTTTTGTTGTTTAAATGTTTGTGAAGACCGCGACACAGAAATATTTCTAGAAAGAAAAAGATGATTTTTAAATTATTAATCAATATATATTCTAACTTTTTTTGGAAAATGACAAAAATAATAATGTTGCGACATTATTTTCCTGTAAACATTTTGACGTAGGCAACGTTCAATGTCAAATTATATCATAATATTGTATCTATATTTTGTACTTTTCCATTATTAATATGACAATGTTTCTTAAACATTAGGGCCTTAATTGGGGCCCACTGTTTAAGAAACATATTGTCATAATAGCAAATAATTAAATATATGGTTAAATTTAACGGTAATAATGTTTTGTATTTAAAAAATGTTATTATTAGAAATAGGTTTCTCAGAATCGGTCTCGCATGAATTTACAATTATTTTTGTTTAAAATTAAATACTTACTTATCAACAAAAATCTTAATTTTGATGACATCAGAACACATAAACGAATGGAAATAGATTATAAAAATACCAAACGCGATACCCACCTACTTAACGATACGCACAACTTCTTTATAAAATTACGTAATACGACAAACGATCTTTTAACTCAATTGTATGTACAACCGACATTTTGTATAATGTACATTATAACACCGACTTAGATAAATATCATCTGCTTATTATGCGATATTTAGACTACAAAAAAACTCCAAAGTTTTATGCTCCAACGTATTTCTTTGCTGCATAAAACTATGTAGTTTATAATAGAACAAGGATACATTGCATGCATCTTATTTATTTATTAGCGCGAGGAAGGCGATATCGCAACGGCCTCATAGCGCTCCGCTCACACCTATTTTGTTTTGCCGTCGTCTGGCGGCCATGTTGCCCGATGCGCCGCACCGTCCGCACAAACCCGCCAGTTTCACGCGGGCACTGAGACGCGCATACCGCTCACGTCAACTACGCGCCCGCACTTAAAATCCGCACGCGATCCACACGAAGGAACAACTCGTCGCGGCGCGTTGCAATTTTTTTTTTAATAATTTAGACATGGTCAGAACGAAAGATGGGGATGGTATTAAGAGTAGTTCGATTATTACGGAGGTGAAGAGGAGAGCCTGTTTGTTTGATACCAATGATCCTAACTACGGTGACAGAGCTGAGAAGTCGCGATGCTGGGAGGAAGTTTGCGAGTGTGTCGTGCCCGGCTGGGTTGCGCTCGGGCCGCCGGAGAAGTTTGCGGCCGGTATGTTTAGTGACGTTTTTATAAACCGCCTGATTTGCGGATGTCGGCCTGCGGTTGACGCGCGAACGTTACACACTTTCACGGTAACCGGTCAGATTGTAATTGTCGCGTTCAAGTTGCGTGCTCTTTGTTGTTCGAACGTTTGGATGCTTTCGAAATGTACCTAGTTCGAAATAACGCTCCAATTTATATGGCACGTGGTGTATCGGACATTTATATATTTATACGGATTTTGCGAACGCCATTTTGTTGCGGATTGTTTTTTTCTTCTTTACAGGTTTTTCCTTCTGAGGAGTTGACGCATCAGAAAACCCTAAAAGGTTTTTAATAATTGCATTACACTATTTTGCATTTCATTCTCATTTTAAATATACGACGAAAATATTAGTACCTACGTATTAGCGTACTCTTATAGCGTTCAACGCGTCACTTAGATAATGCCTTTACACACCCAGCGATAAAATTATTTTACATATTGACCGTCACGCGGCAAAAATTTTTTTCTTGTACACACACGTACCTACGCCCAATTTAAACTTAATTAAACATATCTACCTACCTAGTTCCTGATATAGCATTAGTTAAGAACCTAATAACGAATAATATTTTGCACTTGACACACAAATTATTATGACATACCTATACAATAATTTTTAAATTAACTTTAATTACCCAGAACTTATTCATAAATATTTTTTTGGAACTAAATTCTTATATACCTACTCCAATCGCGTCATTGTGGAATATATCCATAACGCCATTATTATTATGTCGCTTTCGCCTAATATCCTGGTCTATGACTCATTTGGTTAACATACTCAATTTATGCCCAAGAGGTTTACTAATGAGTATATATTAATAAAATAGAGAAATCAAAGTCTATTAAGCGCGTTTGATGAATTTAAACAAAATTGCGTCATCATGCATATGCGGATAACTTAAATCACGTGCTCTCAATACGAAGTAATGACACTTGAGGAAGATTGTTTATACTTTCTTGGTAGATACAAGAAAAATATACCTACTGCGTATAATAATATCATTACCTTCCATCTTAGAAACTATAATGAAGTCCGAAAATCTGTCAAAAACATACCCAATGTTAATAAGTAGTAAGGTGTAATTTACAAACTCTGGTAAATATACTTAAGGCTTTAATTGACCTTTCAATATCATCATTAGTACTGACAATTAGCAAATAGTATTCATAACACAGTATAAAAATAAATGATTTAATTTTAATACAAACCTTGTTTTCTGTAAGTCATATTAATAACAGAATCACTTTTGTGTTTTTGTTTTATCTGCAATTAAATATGTATTCAGTTGTGTAGGTTATACAATATTATTGAGTTTTGTTTTCTTTCATAAAAATTATGAAGTAAACTTTATTTTAAGTGAAAACTTCTTTAAGCACGTTTGTGCAGTTTTGCTATGAAAAAAAAAAAACACTGAACTCGTGACCGTCACGCTAATAATACATAGATACTAGAGGGTGCTAATCTAAACATTGAGTTCTGTCAGCTCCTTATTAATTAATGTCACCAACCTGCTAATTGACGTTAATAATTAAAGAAAATCGACAACACCAATGGCCCAATAAATAGAACATTAATTTGGTAGTCGCCATCTTGTTATATGCATTAGTTTGGGGATGGCTCATTACATTTAAAAACTTTTATTTCCCCACTTTCCCGATGATTTTTTATAATGTTTATTGTTACATGGGAAAATTGGGAGTAGTCTTGTTCAGATAAACTTACAACTTGTCGTATGATTCAAATCAAGTATTTTCTGGGAATTCTAATAATAAAAAAAAAACAAAAATACAAACAAATCACAAAAACACTACTTTTAGTGCGTTACCGCCACGTCAGAGAGAGAGAGAGAGAGAAAAAATAACTGATTATTCTCTCGTCTACGAGCTTCGCCTTTCTATCCAAGGGTGTCAGGTGTAACGGTGTAAGGTAAAGAAAAATATTTTTTTTTTTATTAATAAAATCGTAAAAAATTTACGTATGACGCGACTATCATCAAAACTATTTCAAACCTAATTCTGAAAGTGTTAAATTAGTACTTTAAGGTTTAATTTTCTTATTAATAGGTATTGTTAGACCTTGACCTTCACCAAAACTGCTTAGTGACCTACTAAGTGATTTTATTTTCAACTGTCAAAAAGTATTTTAATGTCATAAAGAAAGTGTATTGAAGTCTACGGGACAGTATAATATCCTAGAGACGATACGAGTGGAGCGTAGGTAATTTTCATTGCGTAATATAATTGCATTCCCTGAAGCAAGCCTAGGTAATGCTGTCGTGATTATATGGCACTTAGCATTGAAATAGTAAGCCTTTCACAGCAATACAAGACATCGGCGAATATTACAAGCAACTGATAGACTTGATGCGGGGTTTGGGATTGCATAAGCTCTGCATCATCTTTACGTAGAACGCTAAGTTATTCATAAGCTTAATGCGTTAATAAGCGGATTTATTTCTTATAATATTTTTCATTATAATACGTTATGCCTTGTGCGAGACAAATAAGGTAATAGTAGGGAAATTTAAACCTTGCCAGTTCTGATGACAAAGGTCAATTTCATATATAATGTGACCTTGACCTTTAGTTGCGATACTGTTTGGTTTTTTCTCTTTCATTATTTAATCTATTACTCTATCTAAAACATATAAACGTTCACCCTGTAACTTATTTTGTTTAGAATCGATTTTGATAATAATTATAGTCATAGCAAAATTTTTAAAGAAACTATGTTTTTATAATATAAATATAGGATTCGGTTAATGTAGTGATTATAAGACAATATATTATTTGGGGTGTTTGAGAGTGTGTATGTATGATACATATATTCATCCTCCGCGCCTTTTCCCAACTAAGTTGGGGTCGGCTTTCAGTCTAACTACGATACGGCCGAACTTTGATATTTTACGTGAAGCGACTGCCATCAGACCTCCACAACCCAAGTTCTAGGCGATATCGATGTTCTGTAGTTAGACCAGGTTGTCGATCTTTTTAGGGCTCCAACTACCCGTAACGAATGCCACAGATGTTTGTATGGCACCCGGGACCAACGGTTTAACGTGCTCTCCGAGACACAGAGGGGTCTCAATGTGTTAAAAATGGTCACCCATCCTAGACTGACCTGGCTAGTATTACTTAACTTCGTAACGTGTTAACCTACTCGGTTACCACTTAGCCACGAGCCCCTCATGATGTATAATACATATATTATAGTACTGAATAATATGCGGTTACTAGGGAGATAGTTATCTGCAGAGAAGATTAGAATTATAAACTGAACCAATAATTTACTTGTAACAATATGGAGAGATACTATGGTATGTAGAATTACAAAGGAATCATGTCTATTTTTCGATACATATTTAAAATTAAAAAAATCTTTATCCAGAGCTGTGCTATTTACTGCCAAAACGAATACATGTGTTACATGATGCAAAAATTGTTACTATTAATTCAGTAAAAAAAAAAAAAGAATTATTGCGTCAACTTGTCATTCATTTATATATTTTAGGTGAAGAGAATTGTTCGCACCTACGCATTTTTAAGAAAATTTCGCTGCCAAAGGAACGTAAAATTTGGGATACAGTTCAAATTATACTGGCCAATAAATAATACAAAAAAAAAATTGTTATGGTCGAAATTCGAGCACCACGCGATCTTCTAGTAGTATAACTAAGTAGACAGATTGGTACCATATTCTCCTCTGCGTATTAACCTAGTTTTTTTTTCTTGTTAATAGTAGCTATTGACGAGTTTTATGATTTCCCTACCTTCAAAAGAGCTTCATTCTTATCTGTGTTTTTATAAATTATGGTCGTACCTACTGATAAATATTTTATAATTTAATTCTACTCGAAAGCAGCTGCTCCTTGCCGTTCACGAACGCCTGAAAGGCTTTCCGCGCACGTTGCGATTATCTTGTTACGCATGTTCTTCGCTCTCCCAAAGGTCCCTTACTTATTGCGGACCACCCCGACTTGGCTCTGTCCCGAGGAAGTTTCCTCCTTCGACGATGCCTTGAAATCGGTGGTGGAGTCAGTCCTCAATGTCTCCCTAGATAGGACCCTTACTATTTTAATCAATTCTAATGGTGACGGGGGGAGCATGCCTTTTGTGCCGGATGCTGTGTCAGCTTGGTCGGCAATCAACGCAGGGGCGCCGATCCCTGAATCAATGCACCTTCAGCGGGCGTGGGATGAGGTGGGGGTGAAGCGACTCCAGGATAAATTATTAGAGGGTGCTACGGGGGCCGATAGGGCTAGACTGCGGGCTGTATCGCAACCCGAATCAGGTGCGTGGTTACAGGCGTTACGAAGCGAATGGCCATCACGCTTTGAGTTGTCGGCGGTGCACTGGAAGGTTTCCGAGACACCACGCTCTGAACGATATCGTCCGCAGGGCACTTGTATCTGCGAACGTCCCCTGCGTGCTTGAGCCTCCGGGTCTGAGCAGGTCGGATGGTAAGAGGCCGGACGGGCTGACTTTAGTGCCCTGGAAGAACGGCAAGTGCCTAATTTGGGACGCAACTTGCGTCAGCACTGTAGCCGCCAGCCACCTTAGCCGCACTGTTCATTCCTCGTCTGCTGCCGCGGAAGACGCCAGCTTAAAGAAGAGGCTTAAGTACGTCGATTTGGAGCCGCTGTACCACTTCGTGCCGATAGCAGTGGAGTCCCTGGGGAGCTGGGGCAAGGAGGCAAAAATCGTTGTAAAGGAGATTGGATAAAGGCTCATAGAGGCGACTGGTGACTCTCGATCCGGATCGTTCCTGATGCAGAGGCTGGCCATTGCAATCCAGCGTGGAAACGCGGCGAGTGTGATTGTGATCAAAAATTTTAGATTCTAAAACACACATCACCACACCAATACGTTACTTTGTCTAATCTAAAATAAAAAAAACCTTTTATCATCCGACCAAAACCTTCTTAAAACATGTAGAATTCGTTAATGAAAATTGGTCGGTTACTTTTAAAGTTAAGAAAATCGCTGACATACGTACTTACATATACATAAAATAATACGTACGGATCTAATACATAACCTCCTTTTTGAAATCGGTAAAAAAACGCTTTAATGGCGGACCGAATTAAAAGAGCTCCACGATCCACCTCCTAGCTTCATCATCAGACCATCGTTACGAAGCCCAATCTGTTGGACTCGTCAAAACGAATCATATGAGCCCAAACTCGAGGGGTTTACTACTAGCCACTGAAGAGTTCCACTATCCACCTTCTGAATTCATCATCAGACCATCGTTACGAAGCCCAATCTGTCGGACTCGTCTAAACGAATCATATGAGCCCAAACTCGAGGGGTTTACTATTATCCACTGAAGAGTTCCACTATCCACCTTCTGATTCCATCATCAGACCATCAATACGTAGCCCAATCTGTTGGACTCGTCAAAACGAATCATATGAGCCCAAACTCGTTGCGTTTACTAGTAGCCACTGAAGAGTTCCACTATCCCCTTCTGATTCCATCATCAGACCATCGTTATGAAGCCCAATCTGTTGGACTTGTCAAAACTAATCATATGAGCCCAAACTCGAGGGGTTTACTACTAGCCACTGAAGAGTTCCACTATCCACCTTCCGATTCCATCATCAGACCATCGTTACAAAGCCCAATCTGTTGGACTCGTCAAAACGAATCATATGAGCCAAACTCGATGCGTTTACTAGTAGCCACTGAAGAGTTCCACTATCTACCTTCTGATTCCATCATCAGATCAGCTCGAAGATGCGAAAATGTAGTATTGTCATCCGCATTACATACACACAATGACATATTAACTATAAACACGCCATAGATGAACATAACTGAATTAAACGGCTACGTACCCGTAGGACCTCCAAATTTGGACCTCATCTACAAATATGATATGGTCCTTTGGACCTCCCTGTACCGTTTAGACCATCAAACTTGGATTTTGCCTATACTTTAGTGCCCATTGGACACTCGATCAAACAATGAGTGCACAAAAATGAGACGCTTGATCTAAAATAAAACACTTTACAATAAATCAATATTTTTAATCAAAAATATAAAAAAAATACGTGATCTGATTGGAATATGTAATTTTGTTTGTAATTAAACGTTTTAATTACAGACAAAATCACCTATTCCAATCTGATCACGTATTTTTCTAATTTTACTGATCTTTAATTTTTTTAATATAAAACATGCATGTTTTTTTACATGAAAGTCTACGGAGTACTATGTGTGCCTGTATTTGCTTATGGTATTTCATCAAATTTTTAGAATTCTGATTAACAATTTTCAACATAATTGTACCTTTTCTAACCAAATAACATCGAACGAATACCAAATGAACACATTTTTTTAAAGGTCCAAAGGGTACTAAAAAAGATGTCCAGCGGGTCCTTTTTTAGTAATTTTAATTTTGAAAGTCCAAAGGGTACTAAAAGAGGTCCAATAGACACTTAGACTATTATATTTTAAAGAGGGTCCAAAGGGACCTAAAAATGAGGTCGAACGGGTACATTTGTGATAGGGTCTAATCTTGGAGGTCCAACGGGTACGTAGCCAATTAAACGCCGGCAAAACTTTGATAAAGTTGTATAGCAATACATATTCTTATGCAGATCTTTCAATGCGTACGACTAACCGGTTGTTAGACAGATAAACTGCCAACTGATATAATTATTTGATCGAAGCGGGCAACGCATCTATAAAACATGTTAGCATACACATACAAAGTTTAATTTAGGTTCGACAACTAGAATAAGATATAACTAAAATATGAAAGAATAAATAAAACTGACTATAGATAGATAGATAGATAGATAACACTTTGTTTGTACACCATTCTTATAGTAGAATTATCATACATACATTTGTCATACAAATAATGTACAAAGGGCGGCCTTATCGCAAAATGCAATCTCTTCCAGGCAACCTTAGGATGGATCAATGTGTTTCGGAGAGACAGTTGTAGTTAGTTGGAGGTGCATTTCATTTTTTTTTATGAAAAACTATAATTACTATAACTAAATCAATATGAAAATATACAGATATCCTGTATATTTAGTCTACTTATGCATACTAATATAAAACATACATAAACATATAATATGTACTTAAGTCTATCATATAACAAACATACATATATACATATTTTAATTTATACTCAACATACTTTAATAAGATAACATACTATAAGATTTGTTGTTAGTAAAAGCGTGCTAAAAATTACGTTTAAGGCCTCAATTAACAATATGGTCTTCGTTCCTCTTTAGTCGATTTTGTTGATCTAATAAAGTCTCCCTTGGGAAAGGAATAAAAAAGCCAACCAAAAACAATTATGTTAATATTTTCTTTTTGTCTTAAAAAATTAAGTAGATAATCTGCTATAGAGCCACTTAAGTCTCTTTGTTGAGCGTGAGATTTATTTACTGTTATTTTTTATTCGTTTGTGGTTTTCACAAACATGTTATTCAAGACATTTTGGTTTTTTTTTTAAAGTACATAGTACCTACCTACCTACTATTATTATTTATCAAATATATTAGGTACACAATTGCTAGATAATAATTTACGTCAGGGGTGTCGCAAATGGGAGCAGGCCCCTTCTTCATTAAAAAAGAAAAAATTTAATCACATATTTCACCACCGCAAATACAAATATTTATATGTGGTGGTGAAATAGGTGATAAAAACACCACTTTCACTTTTTGACGGGATAAAATGCTATTGGATAATAAGGGATAATTGCTATTTCAGACTGTAATCTATCTCTGTGCCAAATTTCTTCCAGATTCGTTCAGTCGTTCTGACGTGATTGAGTAACAAACATCCATCCATCCAAACTTTCTCATTTATAATAGAACTTAGCAACCCGCCCCGGCTTCGCACGGGTAGCAGAGACATCTTCAACAATAATCAACATATTTAAATCTATTCACACAAAATCTTAACCAATTATACACCTTACTCATGAATCACTCTGTCTATTAGTGAAAACCGCATGAAAATCCGTTTAGTAGTTTTTCAGTTTATCGCAAACAGGACTTCACTACATATTATAAATCAGTCCCCAGCCGCGTCTGTCCGTCTGTTCACGATAAACTCAAAAACTACTTAACGGATTTGAATGCGGTTTTCACCAATATATAGAGCGATTCATGAAAAAGGTTCAGGTATATAATTTGTTAAGGTTTTGTGTAAATTGGTTGAAATATGATTATTATTGCTGAAGATGTCTCTGCTACCCTTGCGAAGCCGAGCCGGGTTGCTAGTAATAGAATATAAGTAAGATTGTTAAGTTGATGATAGAAGTCTCGCACTTTCCGCAACAGCCAGTTCGAGTTTCAGGTATGCTCCAGTTATGGGTTACATTCCCCACTCAATCAGTATAAGTAACAACCTTTCCCTTACATTGCCTTCCTTTCTTACCTACTTTTCCCTTCCAATATTCTCCCAATGTTCCCAAATTTTTCCAAAAATTTCCCAAAATTTCCTTTAATTATTCCCAAATAAAATATGGGAAAATTGAGAGAATGACCGGTTGGCGGCAATAGGTTTACTAAATTATAGTTGGCAAAATGTGGGTATTTAATACCTTCGAGTAGACAGGTGTGAGTGTATTTGTATGTGTAATAACGTTGAATAAATTAGTTAGTGCAAGTAATAATGTTAAGCAGAATAAAATTACACCAAAATCTAATATGAGCAGTACCCAGAAACCTTCATCCTACGCCTGACAACCCTACTGTAGTACTGCTGTTTCTTATACCATGCACGAGGTCAAACTAAAATTGTTTTTTATTTCCTTCTCCTTTTTTGTGTCTTTTTTCTACTGGTGATTTTGGTGCAGCAGGTTGAATGGAAGTGGGAGGGGGAAGGATTGTCAGTTGTGATCGGTTAACGCTCGCACTAATGCACTTCTTAACACTAACTTCAAGAATTTAGCTCAAATGATTTAGTCAATTTTGGCATTTTTTTTTATATTTATTGTTACAAAGTAAGGTACAAAAGTAAAAAAAATCTGTAAGATGCCGCATAAACTCGTTCGTGTTTTTCCGTGCATCAGTGTCATCACCATTACATATTTATATATTCTTACATAGTTAATTATTGCTAAATCATAAGTTAACTAATGCTATACAATCTACCAAATTAAAATAAGTTTGGGACCTAAGCTAGGAATAAGGTGGGTGTACCATGGAAGGCCCCTAAACAAATAAACATTCATTAATCCTTTATTTACTAGATAAATTAAAGTAACAAATTATAAATAGTTACACTTTGTTTTAAAAAAATGGCCTTACAGGGAGCATGGCCTTTCATGGTCCACCCACCTTAGATTTGTAATTAGTTGCTACATAGCTTATTGGGTTTTAACCTGTAATAGGGAATATGCATGTTGTTTAAATTTACTTGATTAATTTTCCCTTGAACCTTAATTGTCCAGATATTATGCCTAAACAATTATTTTCTTATTTAGTTCGTGTTTAATTGCAAAAAATATTAATTATAAAAATCTTTTTCGCAAAAAATTAAACCGACGAAAAGAACAAAAAGCAAAAAATAATTAAGTCTTAGGTATTGAGCTTATTTACATAAACTATCAAATTTTATATAAACTTATTTTGAGTCGGCGCCAAACAACAAACTGATTAATTATCATAATTTTATATGTACCTACGTAACTAATTAATCATTTTATTATTTGGCGCCGACTTTAAATAAGTTTATATAAAATTTATTAGTTATGTATATTAGTTTAAATAAAAATTAATTTAAACATTGCCAAGGTTAATTATATTTCTTATTAGGGTAGAATGATGAAACAAGTCAATGAAAGATAAAAAAAAATACATGCATATTCCCTATATTAGTCATCAGTCAATGCAAATAAGAAGTGTCAAGAAACGGGATAACCTCGATGTTTACATCCTACTAATATTATTTATATAAAAGTTTGTTTATTTGGATGTTTGTAACTAAATCACTCAAAAACGGCTGAACCGATTTGAACGGAATCAAATTAAGCATACAAATAGTTTATAAATATTAACACAAACTACGCAGGCCATGCTTCGGCACGTATGGGCCGGCTTGACGGGAGTGATACCACGGCCTCACAGAAAACCGGCAGTGAAGCAATGATTGCATTGCTTTTCGCCGAGTGCTTCTCTCCCTCCTTCCCCCTCTTCCACCCTTCCCCTACTCCCACCTTCAAGACCGACAACACACTTGTGACTCTTGAGTTGCAGGTGCCCATGGGCGGCGGTAGTCTGCCGTCTGCCCGTTTGCCCCCTATACCATAAAAAAAAACACACACTGGTTTCATAATCTTAATTTCGAATATGCTACAACAAGGTTAGTACACTTTAATTAGTTTTATTTTAAAACTTTACCGTATCTAGGTACTTATTTGAACTATCTATATTTGGAAAAACCTAGATCTGAATACCATAAAACCCATACTTGAGCGCGAGTATTTGTAAACTGATAATACGAAATATCAGATATAATTACACAGTATGACTCAAAATTAAAGTCAACAAACAAACAACTTTAATCACTTAAATAAATATATAAATGTATATTATATAGAGTTATTAATAAAGCGGGATTTGAACATTAACTTACAAAAAAATTGGTAAAGGCAAAATCCTTGCCTTGGCTTTGTTAATTAATTAACATTATAATGCTTTCGTGATATGATTTTTAGATTATAATTATTTATTTTTGTGTAAAAAAAAAATTAATTGACTTTTAAATACACATTTTTTATGCCCATGATTTTTTTAAGCCCCAACTCAAAAATAGGGGTGTTATAAGTTTGAGTGTCTGTGTGTCGTAGCTCCTAAACGAATGGACCGATTTCTGCGTTTTTTTTTTAATCTGTTCAGCCGTTTGAAGAACATCAGCTCTTTTCTAATCGGGGATTGGGTATTGTAGTCGGGAGTGTTTTAAATTTTAAATATATATAAACTTACTAACTGACCCGACAGACGTTGTCCTGTCTTAACTATGAACATTGAATTCAAATTGGTACAATTAATAAAAGAAAATATTATTCAAAAAACATCTGTTGATACGATATTTGCAGTCTGTCAAACGCGCCAACTGTCAAACGATTTACAGTTATGTCAAAAGCGCTAAGGTTACCACATTAGAAAAGTTAATATGGTCGTTAAGTTTTCTTAAATTTTCTAATGTGCCGCGCAACTTTCTTAATTTTTTCTTTCATAAGAACCTTCTTCTGACAATAACAAACACAAAAAAAAATATCGCAGCTGGTTGGTCCAGCCGTTCACGCGTGATGCGGTGACATAGGGAAATAGGGATTCATTTTTATATATTAAAGATCGCCGGTGGGCGAATTTCTACCATAATTTATTTTTGGTATATTTTATTGGCCCGTATATCTTAAACTGTCATTGTATACACTAACTTGCCATGACAGGTCAACATAATATGCAGCGTGTAAGTATCACCGTCGCAAATAGCTTACAAAAAACCGTTTTTTTTTTATACTTATTACAATGCAAAAGTCAGTTCATCATAAAAATGGACATTAAGGCTATTTAATTTACAGCCATTAGTTTGATTTTGCGCTACGCAATGGAAACGCAACACGCATACGGTGGGGTACGGTGAATGACCTTAACGGTCGGCGCCGTCGAAGCAGCTGATTGCATAAATGTTGTTTAATTAATTACATTGCTGTTTTTAACGGTATGTTTTGTGGTACTATTTCAGGATTCGGTACGGTGTCACTTACACCCTGTATATACAGGACGCGTGTAGTTTGATGTAGCCGTTTTACGTATTTTTTAAATTTAGAACATATTATGCTTTAAAAATTTAGACCTGTGAAGAAATTTTTGGAAAACTCGACAACTGATACAAAACCAAATCGAATAAAAAAATCGAAATCTACCTAAAAATAACTGAATAGTAAGTATTATTTTTATTCAGATCGTACCGTTATTGTCACGATGAACATTTTGAAATAGGTACTACAGAGGCTTGTGGAAACCTTTTCTTTTGTTCTGTAAAGGTTCCATTGAATGATTTTTCTTTCTGAGCCCGGTTTGGATCATTACGCTTCACCATCCAGCAGTAATCAGCCATCGTGCTAATTCCACTTTCCTTGGTACCTTCGCCCTATTTCCTTAATATCTTATAGAAATATTTCGCTTTGTTCGTCGCTGACTGCTCGGAAGTTTCAGGGATGTAACCCAAATGCGATTGAAGAAAAAATAACTTTGAGACTTGAGACACAAGCTAACCTTTCAAAGTTTGGAGTTTGTTATTTAAAACATTTTCACTATCGGTACTTGTATGATTTCTTAACAAGTAACTTAGGAAGAAATCATACAAGTGCATATAATGAAAATATTTTAATATATATTTTAAATGGCTGTGCCCGCGACTTCGTCCGCGTGGAATAGTGTCTTTGGGTAAAATTTTTAATTATTTAATTTTTTTCGCATTAAAAAGTAGCATATGTCCTTTCTCAGGCTCTAGACTATCTGTGTACCTAATTTCATTTAAATCGGTTCAGTAGTTTTGGCGTGAAAGGCGACAGACAGAGTTACTTTCGCATTTATAATATTAGTAAGGATAACTTCTTTTGTCTATACTCATGCTGCTAATTGTATGAGTTAGTCCAAGTTTTTGTAACCCATGTTTTTTTTTTTAATTAAATTAATAGGGCAATAATCCATCCATCCCCTAAGCCAGAGGTCGTGTGTTCGATTCCCACCCAGGACAAATTATTGAGTGATGAGCACGATCATTTGTTCTGTTTCTGGGTGTAATTTATCTATAATATGTATGTATTTAAAAATATATAAGTATGTTTATCAGCAGTCTGGTTACGATAGTACGAGAGATGTGTGAAGTTATTAAGTTATTATTACGATCAGACAAACTTCATTTTATATCATCATCACCAGATTAACTTAAATACATTGCCCTCTAGCTAAATTCCGATTGAAAAATTATGTAAAAATTTAAAAAAATATTTACACAAAATTCTGATGTTGTGGAATTTTTTGACTATTTTTCACGCAATTAGCTCACAAAAATCTACACTAGAAACATTACTTGAACTTCAAAAAGGTAATTGGTTGTAGAACTGTGTACCTTCCAACAAATATTACGTACCTACCTATCAGTAAGAACAGAAAAAGAATATTTGTCTACATATTCTTACTTCAAAACTAATGAAATTAAAGTAAGATAAAACAACTAAAGAAATAACTAGTCATAAATACATCCGCCATTTTGATACGCACGGTTCTCTAAAACGGCTTGTGTTGTTATGCTCGTCGTACCTACTTTACAATAAGTATCATATTTTACCTACTCACAACCTCCGTATTAGCAATAAAACATTTTAAACTCAATGTTACACAATTTGCAAAATTTTAACATTAACGCTACACGCTGCCCATTTGCTGATATTACATTTTAAAATTAAACACTCGCAACTAACAACTAATTTTATTAAAACCAACGGCAATAGGTAGACAAAACTTACATAACATATATATATATATATAAATATATATTATAATTATATTGTAGGTACTTACAATATTTCTTTCTGCATAGACCTCAGGCTCAAAATTTTGATATGAACGCAAATTATCTATGCCACATTCTCAACTTTTCCCTCGAAATACGATTTCCTCCTAAATAAATATATTTTTGTTATTAACAATTAGTAAGTCTCATTTGAGATATAAAAAGAAAAAAAACTATGAAGACGTGTCAACCGAGTCCTGCCATACTAATAATTACTTTTTAATAGTAGACTAATGAAATTCACAGTACACTACTTCTCTAAGCTGGGCATTTAGCAAAAACTTTGTAACAAAAAAGCAATGTATATCGTTAACAATGAACACAGCAGTATGTATTATCGTGATATAATGCAGTGGTAGGGACCAGTGCGGCGTTCGTGACTCAATCGACGCAAGGGGCCGGCCCGCACCCGCTTATTCATAACCAGCCAGTAATATACTCTACAATTGCAGTCTAGCTCTGATATCACCCATTGCTCTACAAACAAGGCGTTCATTAGATATAGAAGTAGGCGAACCATCGATGTAACGCGAATATGGAAATATTTATACACAGGCCGCGTATGAAACCTGCTTCGCTTATCGACTGACGGACGCGGACGCTAACTCTGAGTCGTATCGTTTTAAAAGGAGCTTAAATTATTATGAAATGGTAATTTATAACCATTCATTCTTTAAATTTATATTATAAATTACCTAAGCATTTTTAGTTTCCGCTAGATTTTGGTAGATATCTTATTCAAATTATATTTATTTTAACTTTTTCAAATATCGAAGCTGATTAGAGTCTATGTACCTATGCATAATCTTACGCATAATATTGAACAAAATGGCCGAACTGGAACCGTCGCTTAGACGTACTTAATTATTTTTATATGTAAGTATAATATATTTAAACCGGTCCATTCTTTTTGTTGTAATTTCTTGTTATCTGTTATAATTACTTAAATTCGATTTGGAATAACATCCATGGACCTAATAACTTTCGCTTATTTTGATGAAGCGACGTAAAGGTATCTATCTACTTAGGTAATATGTGTAGGTAGTGAACTAGTAAACGACTAAAATGTTTATTGTCATTGTGTCATACATATTATGTATTTTATAATTACGGACGATTGCTCAGGAAACGATAGTTAAATACACGTAGAAAATATTTATTAATTTATGATCTTATACCATTTATAGACAATAGTCCCAATTCTGTTACATCACTCGCTAAATTAAAATTCACTAAATTTTCTTCACATAAGATGTAAACCTTGTACACTTCAAAACAAGGTCTTATTTCAAATTGAAACAAGTAGGTAACATATGTCGCTATCGAAATAAGCAATTTATTTGTCGACTAAAGTCTGAAACGCTTAAATAAACTTTAATACCACAATTATATAGCAATTATACAGCGTTTGAATAAATGGAGACTCTCGCTGCGTGGAAATAAAGTTGAGTATACGTTGACAGGTGTTAGTGAAATTTAGCGGCGCTGAGAAATAGATGCTAGTAACAAATAGACCTTATCACAAAGAACACTAGGTTGATTTCATATGAAGAAATTAAGTCAGGTTTTAGTTTAGTCGAGTGTACAATAGAATCGGCACCAATACCTACCTTTTTAAAACCTATTGCCAGAATAGTGCTGTGTCTAGATAGATAGATTGACAGATAGATTACACTTTATTTGTACACCAGGGTTTTACAGAGAATATGTAACAAGAGATGTATCTTATAAATAGTGTACAAAGGGCCTGCTATCCAATAAAGAAATAAAATGAAATTATATATTTGCTCGACTATTGTATTACAGGTGTCAGTTTATAAATATAGTTCACAGCATATTCTATCCAATGGGACGTGCAAATTGTTTCACATGTATCGTATTGCATAACAACATTAATTGAATTGATAATAAAAAGAGTTACAATCAAGATATGGATCTATCCACAAAATATGCCTAATGCTATAATATGTTTTATTTATTAAAAAGTCAAACAATATAAAGACAGAAACAAAACATATAAAGGGAAGTATGGCGACAAGTACCTAACTAGAAGTTGAAATTCGACTTGAAGCGGATTTGTTGCGGTGAGGACTTGTTTTAGGGTAGCAGCGAGCAGTGATTTGACCGAATTTAAACGAACGGGAACCAACTCAAAAGTTTTTTTTTTATAAACGTGATATGTATGAACGTCGAGAAGCTTGACCCTATTTTTTTCGGCCAAAATGCCTATGTAACAGCATATTGGGTATATAGATACTTAAACGCTTTCGTATGCAGTGTTTCTTTTGCACGCACCTTTTTATCGACGTATCCACCTAGTTCTTTTACTAATTTGACTAACAAAATGATACAATTTATGTTAATCTAATAAAAACCAGACAAATCATACATTTGAAAAAATTGTAAGTGCAATTCTTTATAAGTACAGAAAGGAACGGACTATGTAAAAATAACAATTACCTACCTAATAAAGTAAATTCTTCATCGTAAAAAAAAAAGATTCCGACGAATTGAGAACCTCCTCCTTTTTTGAAGTCGGTTAAAAATGTTCTGACATATATTCTATTTTTTTAAATTATATTTCTGACATTAGATCTATTTCTTTGTACCTAGTCATATTAAATATCTACCAAATAATTATGTAGGTATGTATTAATGTTTCCATTTAAAAAGTACTATTTAATTATAACTGCTTTAAAAAAAATACTGTCGCCACCGCTTAATCCCATTTAAATAACAACATAAATCCCATTTAAAATTACTTTAATAAACATAACCTCTGAAATTAAGCTTATTTTTTACCCCCAATAACATATTTACCGGTTATCCATCCACTGACAGATCGGGCAATAGACCACCTAACCTTACCGTTGATTAGTCTACTAGCGAATGCAAGTGGTTATGAACGCCACGGAATACTGAGAAAAGTGAACGCGCGGAGAGGGCAGGTGCTATGATGACGTCATCTACGTGGACGTTCGAAGTCGCACGTTCGCAATTCAAATTGCTAACGTTGGTTGTATTGAAGTAATCACCTATCGCTAGCGTTCGCGCTAAGATATTTGAAAAATAGAACGGTGCGGAAAGTACCAAAAAGAATTGACTCTCATTTTTGGTAGCTTTAATATTAATTATAAAAAAAAAAAACAGTTTTATTGGGGAAAAATAATTATCTATAATAGGTAATTCCGGTGTAAAAAATTCTGGTGTGTTCGAACTTTTAACTAACTTCGAAGGAGTAGGATTTTAAGGATAGTTAATTGTAATTTAATTTCAAACTTTAGAAAATCCTTAGTCAAAAAAATGTAGATTTTTTACACTACTATTTTAAGCTACTATTAGTAAAGAAAAAGCATCAAGTTCAAAAAGATTTTTGTCCAAATTCTATTAAGTACCTAATAGCAGTAATATTGTCCGAATAACTTGTATAAACCTGACCGGATATGGACGAAAACAGAGTCTCCTTGAGGCTGCAAGAATAATAATATATACTGGTAAAAACCGGTCAAGTGCGAATCGGACTCGCTATATACGCACGATTATGCATCATAGACAACGCAGAAAAAAATCGCGACTCTTGAATTGTATGGGGGTTTTTTACCATTCATTTTTGAGGTGAAAACTTCTTTATAGGCACGTTGGGCACTTTTGGCTTGGGGAAAAAGCACTGAACTCGCGTGACTGTCACGCTCGGATACATATTATTATACATACACTGATGTGTGTGTGTATATGTAAGTTATATTTTCACTTCTAACGTGCAGTCCTACGAGTCCTACGACTGACTTTTTTTTTTTCAAGCGGCTGCGGCGACGGGGTCGAAGGAAGTGTTAGCGCAACGATCGCTGACCATTAGTTGATTTATTTTATTTACGCCATTTGTGGATTCTGCACGATACTACTGTTATTTGATGTTGGTGGTATGCTAATTATCCATACATGTTCGGTCAACTTTCACAGACGGGGCAATTTCGATTTTTACAATATTTACTATATTTTGATACAATTTATTCAATCCATTAATATCTTACTAATATTATAACCGTGAAAGTTTGTGAGGGTGTATGGATGTAACAAAAAAACTACTCAACCGATTGCTATGAAACTTGGTATGTAGATAGCTGGAGACCTGGATTAACACATAGACTTTTTATCCTGATATTCCCATGGCACCAGGAATTACGCAGGTGAAACCTCGGGGCGCAGCTAGTATTAAATAATCCTTATCTTCTTAACCAAATAGAGAGTATAGAGAATAGAGTTTAACATTTTTTACCCATCCCAAAAAGTGCACAACGCCGCTAAAGAAGTTGTCACTTCAAAAATTGTCGATTAATTACAATCCTATTCAATTGAGCCTCGGATGTAAGCTCGAATGTAAATCCCTGTGAACCCCGGCACACTTGGTCCACCCAGTGTTTATCAGTCGCACGTTACCATGGTTGGACCCCACTGTAAAGTGCAATTGATAAGCAACTTTTCCAGATAAAAAATGATAAATGTTCCTATATGTATAGTGACCCCCGAATTTGAATACTACTCACTACGCAACTATGAGTAAGGGGCCATCCATAAATTACGTCACACGAATTTCATGATTTTTGAACCCCCTCCCTGGTGTGACGTCACATATTTTGCAATTTTACACCCAGAACTAAAAAGAGCAGTTCTAAATATTTTTTTTTAATAAATGTGTAGCAGCGTATGTAGTCTTTCGTTTACAGGTAGGTAATGTTTTGTGTTTAATACCTTAGATTTTGACATGTAACGTCACGAAGCTTATGACCCCTCCCACCTCTTGTCACACTTCCTTGACCCCTTAACGTGTGATGTAATTTATAGATGGCCCTAACGTCAATACATTTACTACATTGATATATATTATACAATTAAATAAAATTGAAGTATCTGGTTGTTTATTATTATAACGACATTTTACGAAATGCATCCGCATGTTTACATGGTACATCCGGGTAATCTCCGTGGACCGATTTCCACGGGACGGTTCACTGGCAGATAGGTGGTTATTTTAGAAAAAGAATTCGTTATTTCGTTTTATGAATAGAAAAAAATATATATATATATTATACGGTCGAATTGAGAACCTCCTTTTTTTTCGTCGGTTAAAAAATATTTAGCTGTGGGAGAGCCTTGCTTCGGCTCGGCAGGTATGGGCTGGCTCTACCGCAGTGATACCACGGCCTGACAGAATACCGGCATTGAAGCAATGCATGTATTGCTTTTCGCTTAGTGAGTGAGGTTACCGGAGGCCCTAACCCTTCCCTCCCCCGCCCTATCCCCCTCTTCGCCCTTTCGCCTACACTCCTACCTTAAAGGCCGGTAACCCCTCTGCTCGTTTGCCCCTATACAAAAAGAAAACGTATTCAAGTATACACGATTTTATTATAAAAAAAAATCGAGGGTGGTATTCATGATATACGGTTTCACCCACGTGTATTTTGGGGATGCCTAACTAATTTCGAGCCTGACGGGGGCCCCTGATCAATTGGTTGAAGCGACCTATAGCATCGGCGTCGCTCGACGTCACTCGTCACACGTTACACTAGTCGGCCATCCCGAAATATAAATGTAAGTAAAACCGTACGTATATCTTTAATAAAGTTTCTAAGAATACACAGTGGAGTACTTAGTTTGTTGTTGAATAACAATTTTTATTATGTATGCCTAATATTTTTCTGCTGGCCATACATACTAAAGTCCGCAATTGCGATGTTGTTTGGAAGACATTGCTTTTTGCGATAAGGCCGCCCATTGCATTTTATGTATTAATAAAGTAAAACAAGGCATACAACTTATTTCTATTAAATATCATGTCTAAAAGACTAGTTCTCAAACTCAATCTAGAGTGAGGTCAGGTGATATAGACAATAATCTGTGGTATGTTGAGTGTGTTGTTAACGTAAGGTAGTAGAGGCGTACTATCTAGCTTGTCTATGGTCGAGTTACTAATGATGATTGATGACAAGTCACAGATAATATTTTATTTTTGTCTTTTTCAGTCCAATCAAATCATAACATGCTCTTATTTTTAAAGGAGTTGCAAAAGCATATTAATAAAGTAGGAAACGAAAACAATAGGGTAGAGTTACGACATTTTTTTTACTTGATACCTAAATATGTAGATTTTGCCGAAGGTTTAGAGCCAAAGTCTCCTTCTTTAATGTTAGTTGGATAAGTAAGGTCTCTACTGGTTTCTACTGCGTAATACACAATATTCTTTATTGTACACCATAGAAAAGTTACAACATAACTGAAAAACATTGAATAATGGTACAATCGGCTGTCTTACCGCTGGTTGCGATTTCTTCCAGACAACCTTAGGATGGACAAATGTGATGGATTAGTGCATAGGGCAGTTTGCAGGTTTACAAACTCAGTTCAGTAGATAGATACATAATAATCATATATACCTTAAATACATTGTATAGGTTCAAACACAGATAAATATAAAATAGCTATAAACACATACATATACACATTCTAATATTAAAAAAAAAAATATATATATATATATATATCTAACTAACATTGTCAGTGACTAACTATGAGGACAGATGATAACATATGAAACTTCATAACATCAACCGTTCGGTCTGCCAGGTACGATAACCTCGCCTAATTGGAGGACCCTCCCTTTTTGTGTTGGAATCCTTCCAAGGCAAATGCTTATTTTCAGGGTTCTTACCCAAAGGGTACCAAAGGAACCCTATTACTAAGCCTCCGCTGTCTATCGTTTGTTAGCAGGCTGTATCTCATGTACCGTAGACAGTTACCGTAGTAGACCTTTCACAGCATACCGCCGATAAATCACCGGGGTTCCACGTATCACTGATCTTTTTTTTTCATTAAAATATTTGTAAATTTTTTTAATTAGTGGTCGCCGAGTGGTTGAAATTCGGCCGTATTCTATACAAATAAATTAAATTTAAGTGTCTGACTGTAATGTCATAATAACTGCATTTTACTAAACGCAGCCAAATGCTTACAAGTTAGATATAAAAAAAAACAATTAAAAAATGTTTGTCTCTGTGAGTTCCGGTTAACCTTTAGAACGGGTGGACCGATTTCCACTGGACTTTCACTGGAGAAGTAACTTAGGCTACTTTTATTTTATAAAAAGAAAAAGGGGTCCGCGCAAAATGTACAAATATGAGTGAAGTCGCGCAGGGAACAGCTAGTTTATTAAATAAAATTGACAACAATAAAGCTCAGAAAAACACAATGAAAAATATTTTTTGTATTGATAACACTTAAGTCGTCACTGAACAAAACTACTACAAGCACAACAAAAGAAATAGGAAATGGGTAAAAAGAATAGAAAAAGGTACTGAACTGGAAAAGACAAAAACTTTTTCTATACATATATATGTACAGTGTCAATCAAAAGATTTTTTTTACCACACAAGGTGTTATGTGTTATAATTCTTACTAAACATAATCAACTTTCTGTTTCCAAATTGACAAAAGTAGCTAAACAACATTTTATCCAAAATATCTTAACAGCATGGCTTACAATTTTCATTGAGCGGTATTAAACTTATTCTATCATATACAGTGTGTAAGTATCACCGTCGCGAATAACTTACAAAAACGTCTTTCTTTGGATACTTATCACAATGCAAAAATCAGTTCATCATAAAAATGCAAGATTAACGATTTACAGTCAATAGTTTGATTTTCCGCTACGCAATGTAACGGAACACGCGTACTTGCGGACCGGGGAATGAAATGACCTTCGGCGCTCGGCGCCGTCGAAGCAGCTGATTGCATAAATGTTGTTGAATTGATTACATTGCAGTTTTTGACCGTATGGGGTATTTATTATTTCTGTAAAATGTTCTGTTTACTCATTATGATATCACATGGTCATATTTTAGGGTCGTATAGTAGATCACGTGAATATAACGTAAAGCGCTAACAATTGTAGAAAAAAACGTGATTTTGATACAGCTATCTTATTTTGAAACTACCAAATTAATACGAAATATTAGCTATTTAATACCAAGGATTTTGATGCTAGACCTCCATAAGGATATAAAAGTGGAGGTCTGGCAACTCTAAAATGACGTTTCACGCCATTTTACACGCCAACGCACGTTTTAAGTTACTTATAATTTCGGTACCGATGTCCTTAAGCCAAAAAACCAAAATTCAGCAGTAGAGTAGAAGTAGAGTTGTCATTGATTACTTGGCGAATTTCCCCTGCTCATAGTCACTCACAGTTTAAAAAAAACTGGACAAGTTAGAGTCTGCTCGCGCATCGAGGGTTCCGTAAGCAAACAAACTCTTGAAGATTTTTGCCCGTCTTTTCCAAAAGACAAACTTAACTGTGCAGTTATAAAAATTCTCTCCCATACATCGATTTACGACACAGTCAACTTTCCAACCGCAAAATATAAGTTTCTAATCACAAAAACAATATTTTTTATGTGACATAACAGCAAATTATAAACACAGTACATAAAAAATATAAACATATATTTTTCCTGTACTTCTGCTGTCAGACATTGCTTCTTACCAAATTTCATGATTCTAGGTCAATAGGAAGTACCCTACAGGTTTTGATTTACTTGAGAAATGTTCAAATTTGTTAAAATCTAAGGCTTACTGGGCTCTTTTGATTGCGTTAACATAGAAGCTTGATTTTTTTACAGCTTCAACGGACCGCAGACATAAATATTTGGTATTAATTTCAAGTTGTGTCCTGAGCGTTCCTGAGAAAAAGGGTCTGGAAAGACAGACGGACAACAAACTGATTCTATAGGGGTTCCTTTGTTTCCTTTTTATGAACGGAACCCTAAAAAGATTAAAACAAAGGAACCACTGGCCTACGATCTTTACTTGTATGTATACGTCTTATCTAATGTAGCACTGACCTTGTACATCATTCTGAATATAAAATATATTTATAGGTGTGACTTCTCTTGAGGTATGGTCAATAAGTAAAATATTTTTTTCTTTTGTGTCAACTTTTTTTTAAATTGGAAACGAACACGTTTTATTGCACGTGGTTATCTCCGGTTCTCATGATTATGCAGCGTTGTATAAAATGCGTTTTGTTATTTCATTAATTGAATTATCCTACTAATATAATAAACGTAAAACTTTGTGAGGATGTATGGATGTTTGTTACTCTTTTACGCAAAAACTACTGAACCAAATGCTACTTTCCCGATATTCTCGGCATCGGGACTTACGCGGGTGAAACCGCGGGACGCAGCTAGTGTCAAATAAACATCAATTGATCATTTGGGTTTTTCACTACACGTGAGAGGATGCTGACAAGACATCTAAAAGTAACTCTTTTTATTAGAAAATATATAGATATAAAATTAGGTTTCACCCGCGTAAGTCCCGAGGCCGAGAATATCGGGAAAGCAGCCTATGTGTTAATCCAGGTCTCCAGCTATCTACGTACCAAGTTTCATCGCAATCGGTTCAGTAGTTTTTAATATTAGATTGGTTTTACTCAAAGTTGGTGTCAGTTTTTCAGAAAATCTATAAAAACTAACTAAAAAAAATTTAAGTTAGGTTTTATGGATTTTCTTAGTAACGATATGAAAAAATCCAAAATAATAAAATATGTACCATTTAAAATCTTTAACTTTACTCATTCTACCTACTTTTATGAAAAAAAAAAATAAGTGTTCTATTTTCAAATACATGCTATAGAGAGAGTTCATTGTGTCTTTCCTGTCTATGGCAATTCGTTATTTTTTTTTGCTAAAGTTTAGGTATCTCTAGCTGTTGTTATCCGTTGGGGTTTCCCTAGTCACTGTGATATTAAAAACAAAGTTCAAAAAAATACGGATTTCGGTTGAAAAAAAAATTTGAAGATAATTAGTTCAACAACAACTTTCGCGTATTAGTAATATGTTTATTTAGGTAAAAATAATTGCAACATTTAGAACAGATAACATGTATGTGAGGTCAGCTGTTAAAGAAAAATCATAATATCATAATAATATATTATGTATAATAATTACTTTTTACCGTGCACTCTTACATACATAACACAGTGTTATCAGATGACCTGTTATCAAATTCTAAAGATAAGTAAAGATTTCTTACTGTTTTCATTGTCCGTGCACCCAAAAATATGTCATTGTCATTACTAATATGCACTTTGCTACGTAAAATTTAATCTGTATTTGTTATCACGTTTGTTTTTAATTTTTCATTGTCATGGCAAAAGAAACACTACAATTTTTTACAATGGGTCAGTGCTGCCATCTGTTATTCTTAGACTGAACTAGCGACATGATGAACAAGTTGTGTACGAAATAGTGACGTTTAGGTATGTTTTTTCTTTTAGTGCTTAGTTTTATAAAGCATTGAGTAATTCCGAATTCGATATGCTTTATTTATAACAGGATAATTAGACGGCATATCACTGCTCTTATAATAATAAAACGCCGGAAATCAACCTATATACAGTCAATTTTACGAATGGGATGGAAGGGAACGCATGCAGTGTAATTTGATTGAACGTTTGTCTCCTTTGCCTTGACATAGACATTGCCGTATGAAGATTGACGAGATAGAAGAGTTGTCATAATTATGGTGGTACTAATGTAACTGTACCTGTCAACTACATAATTATATTACTTGTAATTTCAAACAAATAATAGTATATTTAATAGATGTTATACAAATTTAAAAGTTCTGATGCAAAAATTGAGAACGCCTGTAGTATTCTTGAAAAGTCCTGATATTTTATCACGAACAGCATTTACTTATCTATTAATATTGATATTATAACTGTTAACATTGTTATTATCTAATTATTAATTAATAGATAATTTTTAATATTAATTAATAGATAATTTTTAATATTAATTAAAAATTATCTATTAATTATCCGTTACTAAAAATATTTGTGTAGTAAGAGTGGACAGCTGATTTTATTATATTGTGTGCATTACGTGTCTGTCTACGTGATCCTGATCTACGATTCCTTCTAATAATGACACTGTGACAAAACTAGTGATGTCCTCTACATACATAATATATTACGCCGCCATTCAACACTTTCAAGTAAACGAAAGAAATATCATAGTTCAATTTTTGTACTTATAAGGTCGGACCCTACAGGCCGCTTGATTCTAAGTGGATATCAAAAAAAAACCGCGAAAGATGACACTCAATTAATTCGAGCTTTCCCGAGTAGCCGCCCACGGGTAGGGAAATGAGACTGACCTGCCCCTGCCCGTGCCTGACATCACTCACGCATTGCCGAAATGCCGACCCTTCTCCTCTTTAAGAGCTATGGTAACCCTAGTTAATAATAGTGCTACATAAGACCAAAAAAATCTTTTTAACAAAAAATGAAACCGACGAAAAGAACTAAAAAGCAAAAAATAAATGAACTTTAAGTCTTAAGTATTGAGCTTATTTACATAACCTATCAAATTTGTTATAAACTTATTTTGAGTCGGCGCCAAACAACAAACTGATTAATTTTCACAATTTTATATGTACCTACGTAAGTAATTAATCATTTTATTATTTGGCGCCGACTCAAATAAGTTTGTAACAAATTTGATAGGTTATGTAAATAAGCTCAATACTTAAGACTTAAGGTTCATTTATTTTTTGCTTTTTAGTTCTTTTCGTCGGTTTAATTTTTTGTTAAAAAGATTTTTATTTTATGATTTTTTTCATCATCACCTCAGCTACATGATGTGATGATTTTTAAACGCAAATACCTGATAAAGTAATGAAAAGTAAACAGAAACATTCTTCGTTCCTACAATTTTCGAGGGCTCCTCTCAATTTTATCAGGATCCCATCATCAGATCCTGACTTCCTTGACATGGGACCACCCTGGAGGTATACCCTATCTAACAAAAAAAGAATAATCAAAATCGGTTCATAAATAACGGAGTGAGGGCTGAACAGACGTAAAAAAAATATATATATATATATATATAATATAAAATGCGGTCGAATTGAGAACCTCCTTTTTTAGTAGTATTAGGCACTCAAACCCACAATAATAATAAATTAATTAATATATTTATATAAGGCATAAAAAACTTTGCAATTTGCCTTGTTTTTTTAATATTACTTACAGTCTATGTCTCTAATTAAGTAACTAACTTGAAGTTAAAGTTAAACTATAATCATCTGTTTAATTATTAGGCGAAAAAATGTTGAAGGATTTTCCGAGTTGGCAAAATGATTCATTTTATTAAACGTCAATTTTAAGAGCTGGCAGCATTAATAATAACAATAACTTGAGACTTGAGACACCTCACACACGGCCGTCTGATCTCATACTAGGTAGAGCCTGTACTTTGGTAGCCAGACTGCTGATATACATACTTATATATCACTAAATACATCATTATTATAGACAAATTACACCCAGACCAAAACAAATCAGCGTGCTTATCACACAATTATTCGTTCTGAGTAGGAATCTAACCAGCCACCTCTGGAGTCAGCAGTCAGGATCACTAACCATAGAGCATCAGGCCGTCAAAGCTAAAGTAGTTACTGAATTGGAGTAAGCAGTATCCGCTGCCCGTGCACTACCTTTCAATGTTCCTTCGTGGATTAAACTAGCTTAGAATATTTCAAGGATTTTCCATTTTCACTCCTCAACTAATTAAATATGTTAATTAAACATTACGAAGGGCATGCACGAGAAACATGTACCTAATTGAAGTAAATACAAAAACAAATATCATTTTATGTCTTTCAATAACGTCTATTTTCATATTTTAGGTTCATTCGTAAAAAAGGAAAAGGTTGAGTGAAATTGATTTAGCATAATATATCTTTAAGTTAAAATGGCGATAAAAATTTTACATTAGGTACTTATAGAGTTTACAGCTCACATAAAGAATTTTCAAGAACCACAATCTCACTTTCAGGACCGCACAATTGTTGAGGTTGTTTTAGATAATGTACAAAATATCGTATGTTATGGGAAATAAAAAGAAACTTAATAACTAAAAAAGTAAGTTAGAAAAGTGTTTAACTAATTTACTATTCATAGAATGTATGCAATTATGCATATAACTATTTCGTTATTAAAAAACCACAATATTTTATTGGTTGATCATGGCGCGGTGTCAATGCGGACGGTTTATAATAATATATTTATATTAGTTTATGGACAGTTTGTCAGTCGTGGGACGCGCAATTCAGAAAATGAGTCACTTCATGCTTATAGCGGATTCCTTTTTCAAATTGAATCTATTTTTACCGTATGCTATCAATTGTACATGAACTTGTTTTGTGTGAATTTCGAAAAATCCTACTATAAAAAGCTAAAGTTAGTGACTTGATGTAGAAGATAACCTCTGAAGTTACTCAATTCTTTTTTTAAATTATTTATCTAATAGGATGCTACATTATGTTGTTATGTTATGTATTATGAACTCCATAACTAAGTAATAGGTATTGTATCACAATTTATGTGAAATAAATAACACAGAGTTTCTGTATTAATAAAATATGACTCATGTGGAATATTCACATTTCCAGCCAAAGGATCAAAATTTAGAATAATAAAATAGTGAATAACTTATGTTTACTCACTCGCTCTTACTCTCTCGCGCTCTTTTTAATCGCGCGCTGTTTTTTATAAGCCACTGTGCGATTAGCAGTGCTGCCAACTTTAGTTTTCTCCACTAGTTTTAGGGTGAAATAAGCTTTGCAGGGTGTTTTTCGAGAGAGAAGGGTATTAATGGGAAAAATACATAATATTTACGGTTTTGCCCAGTTCCCGAAAAAAGTTTGATTTAGACGGCACTTACTGCTAAGTTCAACCCTGTCAACTAAGAATGCATGTATCATACATAGATACTTAACATTATTGACAATGATACATCGCATTACGACCGGCCATGGAAGGTTATTTTACTTTTATTTATTTAGATTTCGTAGGTGCCTTGGCCTACCCAGTGGATTGTAATATCAATTGCCGTTAATACGATAAGAATAAAACGATAGTATAGAAGGATCGCTATATCACTAAGTACATATTACAAAACAAAAGCCCCCCCCCCCCCCCGCCGCCGCGTCTATCTGTCTGTCTGAACGCGATAAATACTACAAAACAGATCTTCATACGGTTTTCACCAATGGACGGAGTGATTTATGGTGAAAGTTTAGATGAAATTATTAAGGTTTTGTGTGAAATGGCTGAAATATGACGATGATAGTTGAAGATGTCAGAAAAAAATCAATTATGCTCATGCTCTGCTACCCGTGCGACGCAGTTGCAGGTTTGCTAGTTTATAAAGTGTGAGAAAAATTGAGATTGTGCTAGAAACGATAAACTCAAGGACCTCTTATGTTGATATCCGGACTGTGAAGGCACGGTTTTAATCAATGTATTTCAAGTGCTATTAAATTAATTTTAAAATACGTATACTTAAATGAACTACTATTAACTATGTATTTATTTGAGGTTTTAGGTTACGTATTGATAAAATAATAATAATGTTAGGTAGGTAAGTAGGTTTACTGAGTTTTTAAATGCAAACGAAACGTGATAATCGTGTATTTGAAGTTGAATATACAATTACGAAGATAAATAGTTTGAATGACCAATTTATCTAGTCAATACAAATACTTTCAAATTCTATATCCTTTATGCAAAATTCACTTCCGTTTTACAATATTCTCATCTGGTCATTAATAGAATTCTTAATTTATGTGTTCGAATTTATTAATTTATATTAATTTAATTTAGAATTAATATTTTGGCGCTTAAATTACTTTCTTCTGCATGTCATCAAAATTTCAAAACAAATTTTAGAACATCAGGGTAAAACTGATTTTGCATCTTAGCCTACTTTATTTAAAGGTTAGGTCAGACAGCGGGCGGTGCAAGTTTTCTTAAACCGTTTTTTTTTCTTTACTACAGAAATTTCCTGTGTCTATTAAAAGAATATACTATACTTCTCTCTTTTTATTGGTATCTTTCATATCACCTTTGAGTTTTATCAGATATTGTTACATCGAGTGTTAAATAAATACTTTAATGAGTTTATTGATATCATTTTATTTTTAAACTGGTTTGAGTTGATCTCGCGGTATTAATGCGTATTTCGATTCTCGATTCGAAAATATGTTTTTGTTTTGTTACCCGTTAATAGCTTGGATACTTGATGGTATGTTTTAGGTACGAATATGTTTGAAGAAGCCAATTTTTTTAGTAGTTTACGTTTTACATGTGGTATAGAACAGGGTTCACCGCCGCAATAAAATAAATAAAAAATATTAATAAAATATATTTAAACGATTTCAAAAAGGACACGATTCTCAACTCGTCAAAATGATTTTTTATAGTACATGTTCAGGAATAAATGGGTAATAAATAGGGCAATCAATTACTTAAAATAAAGTTATAATAATTATACAAAAATGAACCGAACCTAACCGTTTTGACGTTTACTAAAAAACACTGATTTGACTTGAAAGTCATCTACCCTATTGTTTACTATGTTAACACGTAGCCGAAATATTTTTTTTTGTTAGAAAAGGAATACAATAAATGTCTCATATGGAATGCCTATCTAGTAAAACTCAACAGGGACTGGTTGGTTGTCTCATCTGGATTTTGGAGCTATTAATATGAGGACACGCGTCTTTTCAGTCCAAAATGTAACCTTGACTGATAACGGAAGGGAACGGTTTAAGAGAATCTTTAAAAAAGTGAGGCATTGGACACTGTCTGGCAAAGCCTTTCCCCGGCTACAAACCAAACCACATTCACATTAGTCAGTGATATGACCGATAGTAAGCGCTCAATAATATACTTTATTCTTAACTGTAAAGCAATTCAAGTACTATCATTGTACAATAATAACACTAACCTTAATAAATAATTTGTAAAACGAATGTTTTCCCGCCAATCTGTAGAACATAGACTTAATGGTTGTTATTACCTTTATATTATTAATATTTCTTTCTCTACAAATGAAGGTCGAAGCTTTTTACAAAACAAATTTTTTTTTTAATTTTTAAGTTTTATTCTTGGCACTGTTAACCATTTACGGTCAGGTGAACCGTGTGTTTGCCATCTTAATATTGAGTGTTTAAATGAATTATTATTCAATACAAACAAATAAATGCAGGTTGTGCGATAACCCATTTCCCTCAGTTGGTTTAGAACGCAAACAGATAAGGTGACGAACGTACGACAAATGATATAAAATACGAATAGTTACTTGCTTCGATCTGGTATATTTGATTTAAGGCGTCCATGACACGGTAGGTTTTGCTGTCAATTTTACCATAATCTAGACCGTGACTGACGGATAACGTATCGTCTAATACAGTAATAATAATAGTCTGAAATTAGGCAGAGTCTGTACTATTGTAACCAGACTGCTGATAAACATACTTATATAGCGTTAAAGCTCTGGTTTACCGATATAATTACAAGACCGTCTTACTGTGGGTACTTATCACCTTGCAAAAGTCAGTTCATCATATGCCTTTAATTTGGTAAACAGACGTCGATGGTATGCCTGTATTATAAATAAATTACACCCAGACACAGAACAAATGATCTCGCTCATCACATAAGTTTTCTCCTGATTGGGAATCTAACCCACGACCTCTGGCTCAGCAGTCAGGCAGTCAGCTCTGACTAACCACTAGGGCAACAGGCCAGTCAACAATGATTGACGGTTGCACGATATGGATTGCCCAAAATCTGGATAGTTTGTTTTTACATCATGCAACCATCAGTCATGTCTTTGGAAATTGAGTGACGAATTCATGAGCTTGTAATAGAGGCCTAAGGTTACTTCTATTATATTATAATATACATAGGTACAGGAACGTAAATACACAAGGGGTTCTCCATAGTATCACTTACGATAATGATCACTGGCCCGCTCGTAAGCGTCGTACCGTCATGTTAATTAATAAAGAATAAAGATGAATAAAGAGGAATAATAACAATAATAATAACTCCACACATCTCACACACGGCCGTCTGATCCCAAACTAGGCAGAGCCTGTACTATGGTAACCAAACTGCTGATAAACATACTTATATGTTTCTAAATACATACATATTATAGATAAATTACAAACAGACACAGAACAAAATATCGTGCTCATGACATTAACAATTAACGAATAAAATTTTTCAAGTAGCTATCGAATACAATATGCTTTTTTTTTAATTCGACTGGAAATTACAGACATTAGTGCGTTCAGCCAAAGAAATAAACTATTTAGTTTTGTCCTGACTTGTAAGGCTTCATATACGCGAGTGCCACGTTGTTAACTTCAGAGGCAACTGCACCCGTCGATAGCGTCGTCGGCAGCCGCGGCAGTCGCGATCGCTGTCGCCGACGCCTGTGGACGGTTGCAGTTGCCTCTACCGTTCAATACTTATTTTATTATCGTGTATAACTCTATAAAACCGTAATGTGTAATAACATTGAAATCAATATTATACATATCAAGTACAAAGTAATACGTAGATAACTCTAATGAATTCAATTAGAATCGGATATTGAGATGAGATCACTGTACACACTATAAATAAAAATAAACGAATATCTACCTTATTTCTATTGCTTTTGGTTCATTTTAGAAAGTTTGTTTATCGTAATTTTATTTCGTACAAACATTTAACGTACCTAGTGTACCTACCTACCTATTCTTGTAAAGATGAAAACACATGTCGCTTTACTTATACATAGGCGTGCTACAAATACTCACTAAATACAAATAGTTTCATATATCATTTTTTAATATGTTTACCACAAAAACACCTTTTTAACAAGAAGCCATCAATTATGGCGATATTTTTTTTGCCTTAAAAACTTAAACACTTTATGTACCCTAAAAATAGGGTAAAAAGACTTAAGTTGGCAACACTGCATTTTTATACCACGGGAGTCCGGAAAACGTTGCTCTACCCTCAGAGATTTCAAAGTGAAACTATAAACGGGAAGTGATATGACTATAATGCCGTTTATCACATTTCATCTGCGTTTCTGGTTGCTGCTCTGCACATAACGGTCGAAGCGCGATGTTAAAAAGTTCATAACCTTCCTCAAGAATTAGGCTACCAATTGCAAAAAGATTTTTTCAAATGCGACTGGACTTTGCCCTAACCCTTCTATCTCCCCCTCTTCCCTCTTATCCCCTACTCCCACCTTAAATGCCGGCAACGCACTTGTGACTCTGGAGTTGCAGGTGCCCATGGGCGGCGGTAGCCAATTACCATCAGGTGACCCGTGTGCTCGTTTACCCCCTATAGCATAAAAAAACCATCCAACCATCCACACAAACATTCGCCATTATAATATTATTAAGATATTTGCTAAATATTTTTTTTAAAAATGCGTACAAATAATAATGATCTTCACGTATATTAATATATTAGCAGTTCCCGCGCGGCTTCGCTCGCGTTTACATATTTATATATTTTTGCGCGGAAGCCTAATTCAAAGCAAAATAAAAGTAGCTTAAGTTACTCCTTATAACACCAGCTATATGCCAGTGAAAGTCCCGTGGAAATCGATCCACCATTTTCGGAGATTAGCCGGCACAAACAGATAGACAGACAAAAAATTTAAAAATGATTTTTAGGTATTAGTATCGTGCAAACAACTGTATGAGCTTAAAAGAAACTATTATTTTGACATTACAATAAAATTTAAAGGTCTGTCCTTTCAATTTTATTTGTTTGTACGAAACTAGCAACCCGCCCCGGCTTCGCACGGGTAGCAGAGACATCTTCAACAATTTAGACAACAAATTATACACCAAACCTTTCTCATCAACCACTCTGTCTTTTAGTGAAAACTGCATGAAAATACGATCAGTAGTTTTTCAGTTTATCGCGAACAGACCGACAGACGTGGCGGAGGACTTTGTTTTATAATTTGTAGTGTTGGTTGATTGATTGTACCGATAGAACATAGGCTTAAGAACCTCTGAAAATTAGTTGCAGTTGGAGTTTGAATTTTAGTACTTTGTTTGAGTAATGAAACGTCAATCAAGAATCAGCTGACTATTGTCATTTCGTTCGTACGTTCGATGACGTTTATTCGTCACTAAATAAAGAACAGTGCTTAACTGTCGACTCTGTCAAGTCACTGTATCTTAAATCACTTGAGTATTGTATTGTTAATCTCTACTCAAACATCGTTTCGTTTGATTGTACGAGAATAGTTCTGTAACAATTGCTTAGTTGAAATTTTTTACGAACAGTAATTAGTTAATTATAATAATAATAATAACTCTTACACATCTCACACGCGGCCGTCTGATCTAGGTAGAGCCTGTACTATGGTAACCAGACTGCTGATAAACATACTTATAAATTTCTAAATACATACATATTATAGATAAATTACACCCAGACACAGAACAAATTATCGTGCTCATCACACAATTATTTGTCCTGGGTGGGAATCGAACCCACGACCTCTGGCTTAGCAGTCAGGGTCACTAACCACTAGACCAACAGGCCAGTCAAAAAGTTGAACAGGGCTTATGAGTTTATTATTATTATTGTTGTTTTAAGTAACATTAATATTAATAAACTTAGATTGGGGTCGACTTTATCTAATCCAATTTTCCTCAACAAAGACACAGGTTTGTCATATCACCTCGCTTTGAGAGCACTTGGCACTTTGGCACAGAATCTTCCGCCAAGTCCAGTTTCGCCGTTACTTAGAGGGTAAGGCCAAATTCGCCTCGAAGAAGCTTGGTGTGCTGAACAGATCGACACGCATTTTAATCCGGCCCTGCCGCCTACAACTCTATAAGGCGCAGGTTCGATCGCAAATGTAATACTGTCATTGCCTAGTGCCACTTCGACCATTTCTGGTCTTTTGTATAGCGCCATTTTGCTTTACAGTTCACTGGTCAGACTTTTGGCTTCGAGAAACCTCCAGATCCTATCAGCAGTGATTGTTTGTATTTCTTGCGGTTGCATGATATCAGATATGTAACCCTAGGTTAATACTTCGGTGCTGCATTAGTGGGCCACAAGAGCATAGAATATGCATTGCAGTTTCTTCTGCCTCTTGACAGAATCTGCATATTGTGTTCTCGCCCAACTTTAGGTTGAACATATGTTTGTTCAGTTTGCAGTTTATGGGTTACTGGAGTCAAGTTCTGTAATGTGATCTTTAAATTTAACCTTCAAGTCGGGGTCGCGGGTTTGATTCTCACTCATTACAAATATTTCTATTTGTATGTCGGAGAGCCATGCTTTTGCATCCTACAATTCCGAATATCTAAGGGTGTTAAAAACGATGATGACTAACGATGTCTACGCCAAAAAAACTCATGTTCTTTAGTATTCCTGTCTGTAATATGTCATCAACCAGGCCAAGGAAAATTTTTATATACACCAAAAAACAAAGAGCAAAAATATTATACACTTACATCTCTATATATATAAAAATGAATTCCTATATCCCTTGGTCACGCCATAACTTGACTTAACCAATTTCATTAATGTTTTTAAAAGGCTCTAATGCAACGAAAAGTTAAGTTTCCGTGGGATGAATATGAATTTCCACGCTAACGAAGTCGCAACAGCTAGTGGTAAATAAAATGCAGCTAGTAAATAATTTTACTGTAGTACTAAGACTTCCAAATAAACGTAATAATTATATGTTAAAAAAAAAAAAGAAAGACGCTTTAATGGCGAACCAAATTAAAAAAAAATTAAAAAAGTTCTTCTATCAACCTCCTGGCTCCATCATTATCGTTCAGCCATCGTTATAAGCCCCAATATATAGGACTCGTCGAAACGAATCATATGAGCCCAAACTTGAAGGGTTTACTAGTAGCCACTAAGAAGTTCAAAAAGATGCTAAATTATAGCCTAATATTATACAAACTACATATACATACAACGTTTCATTACGATACGACAATATATAAGTAGGTTAAAAATTAAAATTGACTTGCAAGATTTGTTTACATAGTTACGAGTGAAGTGGACGGCAAACAACGACCACAAAACGCGATATAACAGTTTGAATGCTTGACCGGCGCGCTACAAAACTCATCGGAATAAAATTATGAATATAGTCTTAGGTGTATGTTTATTATTTAATTCCTATTCCTGTATAGCCTTGTATTGACAGACAGATATACAATATACATACAAACATACATTGAATAATCCAAAATATAATACAGTATTTATTTTTGTTTCAGGTAAGCATTTCTATCTCTATTTACGCTGAAAAATTTAAAATCTACTCATACCTACAAAAGGTTAGTACTTTAAGATTTCTAAAAACAGAATATATAATATATTCTCAAAAATATATTAATGTCAGATATATCTATGTTATTGTGACGTTCTTTTAACAATTTTTTGAAGTGAAAAGTTTTAGGTACGTTTGTGCACTTTTGCTATGGGGTAAAAAGCACTGAACTCGTGACCGTCACGCTATTAGTATATATATACATCCACTAGAGGGCGCTAATCTAAACATTGAGTCCCATGACTGCCTATTTTTTTAGTTTGGAAACCCTCTAGTGAAATCACCACACCATGGCTACAAAAGTGGTATGTCAGAATCGAACCGAATAAAACCACACGGTGTTCCGTCACAAGTGAGTCTCTATTGCAAGGGACTCAGGTATACTCTAGGAAGAGTAAATCCCCGAGAACCCCGGTAGACCTTGACCGACCGTGCGGAGGGCCTTGCCCCACTTTCGGTTCGGAGATACTCGAACGGCTCGACCCTAAAGATCTGCTTCTTCTAGAGTAACGGGCAGCCTCACCCGTTACACGACGTTCATGTAATACACACATGTTACACTAATAAACACATTGTTGTGGAATACATATTAATAGGTACCATTTTCCACTCCTAATACATTTAAATATTCTAATAATAATAAATTTACAATAAACAGTGATATAAATAGACAGAGCGAGTCAAAGAATTGAAAAAAAGCGTCACAAATAAATAATACTTACTCGTAGTGCGGTTCATTACAATTTGTTAAATAATACTTACTCGTAGTGCGGTTCATTACAATTTGTTAAATAATACTTACTCGTAGTGCGGTTCATTACAATTTGTTAAATAATACTTACTCGTAGTGCGGTTCATTACAATTTGTTAAATAATACTTACTCGTAGTGCGGTTCATTACAATTTGTTAAATAATACTTACTCGTAGTGCGGTTCATTACAATTTGTTAAATAATACTTACTCGTAGTGCGGTTCATTACAATTTGTTAAATAATACTTACTCGTAGTGCGGTTCATTACAATTTGTTAAATAATACTTACTCGTAGTGCGGTTCATTACAATTTGTTAAATAATACTTACTCGTAGTGCGGTTCATTACAATTTGTTAAATAATACTTACTCGTAGTGCGGTTCATTACAATTTGTTAAATAATAAAACTGAATTTTATGTGTGTAGCCTTGGGTCCTACACGCATTGTAATGGTAATGTCATCGAAGGCTTAAAAAAAGTTACCCACAACATGTGAATAAATTAATTTATTTAAATTTTTTTAAGCAATATTTTATTTAAATGTAATCTGGAGCCAATCGTTGGCTCTACTAACGCTGCTCTGTCGCATTTTAATTGGTACAATACAAAGCGCTTAACAGCGGTTAGTTAGCAGATGACAGAAGTGAACATTAACATATTATTTTCACCTGCTCAAAAAATAAGTCAATAGGTATTATATGTAGGTGGAAACATGCTCATATTTATCTAACAACTATAATAACCATAAATTTCTTATAGTGAAATTATAGGTTCCTATGAGTCATCCGGACCCGTTTGTGTATTTGGTCACCCGTAACGTGTTATTTTAACGAATTTATTAATATACTAGCTCTGCCCAGCGCGGTTTCGCTCGCGTGTACACTTTTACGAATTTTTGCGTATAATCCTAATTATTTTTGCAAAATAAAATTGTCCTAAATTACTCTTTATAACACCGGCTATCTGTCCGGTGGAAATCAGTCCACCAGTTCCGGTCAAACGGGACAAACAGACAACCAGACAATAATTTTAAAAATTGATTTTTTGTTATAAGTACCGTGTAAACAAACATTCAGATGCATTAAGTAAAAAAGCTGTTCTTATGACATTACTGTAGTGAATGGTTTCCTTTAGCGCGCTCTGTGATCAGCCCTATTTCACAATAAGCTTTTTTTACTCTATGAATGTAATGATCAAAAAATATAACAGTAACATTGTTTAGGCAATAGGAAAGTGTTAGTTTCAGTTTATCAATTTAGAAATCTATGCACACCAAGCTATCAGTAAAATTGTGAGATGCCTTTTTCTTTTACTGGTGATGGCATTTAATTTTTTTTGAAATTAAGTTTTATAGTTCAAAAGTTTCCAGTTTTTTATCTGTGCTACAAATATGCAAAACTCGAGCCGCCATGAGTATGACTCAGTAAAAATTAAAAAACTGAAGTATGTATGTGGTAAATTTTCGAATATTTTATTCCTCCCTTGTATTTTACTTAAATATTACTGTTTTTGCTAATGCAGATAGTACAAATCTACCCAGAATAATTTCTTTCATGTTAATTTTTTTTTTACTAGTTCAGTCATCCAGTAAATCCGTTTTTGTTCTGCCAAATTATGGAATATGAATATGTAAACATCGATAGACGATAGAATGTATTGTTCTTTCTCCATCACCAATCATATGGATAGTAACTCATATTTAAAATTTAGCAAAATTTTAATAATATACGCTTAATTACTTCCCACGTGACGTCATAACGAATGAACAACATGGCGGTCTATAGCGTTTTCATCAATTTACGCGCAGAAATTTAAAATGTAAAATTTAAATTCATTTAATTACTACTTATCGATTGAATGAAATTTTAATAAATTTTCTTGTTGTTTACTGTTTGTGGCCGAGGTCGCGATGAACTGGGCGGGATATATTCCTACACGATTGTAAATAAAATATATTTAGATATATTTAAATATGGACCAACTCACATCTCAGAATCAACGAATTTACAAACTTTACAAGAGGTCATTGACCTTTTGAGACTCTTAACACCGACTTGTAATCATAATATTATATAAAAATATATGTATATTTATTTTATTTAATATGGTGGTGACCACATGGTCACCGCTGAAAATCAGCGCTGTTTGGCGCACAGCAACTATCTTGCCGGCGTCATCAGCATCAATGCTGAGCGGTGACCAATTTCAATAAGTGACGTGCAAGTGCGTGCAAGGTAACATGTAGCTCTATTTTGTTTTTTTGCCGTTATTTTTTATTTTGTATTTCTTCTTTATATATATATATATATATATATTTTATGTTTTATCACGTCGTACTGTAAGCACTTTTTTCTAAACGTATATTTTTTCTTTCTTTCTTTCTACTTGTAATTTTCATACAACGCCACCTAATGGCGCCACGAGAAACTAAACAATACAAACATCGTGTGAACTTAATACTACGTGAAAAATTATGTAATACTCTATTTTTTAGTCAATGTTTTATAAAATTTTCCTACACACTAGCCTAACAATGATTTCTAAGATCTTTAACTTGTAATGGCCTTTTAGCTCGCTCTGTAATCATAACTAACACATTTGTGATTGTATCGCAAATTAAATATACCGAAACAACGTCTAGATTCCATGAGGATCAAACAATCAATTTCAACAACTCAACAATATCAAATACTAGTCACAAATGAATCTCAAACTTATACCAGAAGTAGTAAGGCTTAAATTTAGCTGTCACACTCTTATTATAACTTTCAGGTACTGCAGTTCATAACAGTTTACGATTCCAAATTTGAATAGATTAATTGTTCAAATTTGGAGTCTAACTAGAAACTAAAGCCAGCCAGGAGAAGCAAATAAGAGAAGATGCCTCTATCTTTGCAAATTGTTTCTAAGGCTGGCCATTTGCCGCAGTATAAAAAAAAAACAAGATTTACATAGTAGGCGAAATCGCGCACTACAGCTAGATTTTAATATCCACAATGGAACATTAACTATTGGTGTTAATGTAGCGTTAGACATAATTCCAAGAAACTGAAATAAGGTCCACGGTCCACGACAATTGTGTTGTATGTTTTTATGTTTGAACGTAATAGATCGCTTATTGCTTGCCTTTTTTTTTGCTTTTTTAAACGATACAAAAGGAGGTTTTGCGTTTACAGAGACTGCATCAGCGATTTTTATAAGTCTACCACTGGCAGTTAATAATTTAAAGTTATAAATGCATTTTTTATTCGCTTTATCGTGGAAGAGCCATGCTTCGGCACGTATGGGCCGGCTCGACCCGAGTGATACCACGGCCTCACAGATAACCGGCAGTGAAGCAACGATTATATTGCTTTTCGTTGAGCGAGTGAGGTTAAAGGGCGGCAACGCACTTGTGACTCTTGAGTTGCAGGTGCCCATGGGCGGCGGTAGTCATTGACCAACAGGTGACCCGTATGCTCGTTTGCCACTTATACCATGAAAAAAAATTAACTAACTATAAACAAATCTTGGAATTAAATTTTAACTGATGATGACTAACGATGCCTACGCCAGAGAACTCATATTCTTGTCTGTAATATGTCATCAACCAGGCCAAGGAAAATCTTTAGTTACAACAATATTCATAAATCTAAAGGCCGTTCTCGGGTGTAAACAAGAAGCAAAAATATTATACACTTACATCTACATATATATATAATAAATAAAAATGAATTAATGTGTTGCTAAGCGCAAAACTCGAGAACGGCTCGACCAATTCGGCTAACTTTTTTTTCATATTTTCGTTAAGGCACCACGAAGGTTCTTATGGAGAGAAAAAACGTAAAAATTGGGAGAAAATAGTAAAAACAACACCTTTATTTTCCTATACAAACCACATGCTAAATAATAATTAAAACACATGTCTCCAGCTATCAAACATTTGACGTCAATCAATAACTTTTGATAGAACGAAGTCTGTCGGGGCAGCTAGTATATATATAAAAACCGGCCAATTGCGAGTCAGACTCGTGCAGTTAGGGTTCCGCACCACCGTACAAGATTAAATACTATAAGCCAAAAAAAAAATACGTCTAGTAGGGGAGCCCTCTTTAATTTTTAATTTATTATTATATCATTACGGATTATTAATAATATTATACTATTACGGATCATGAGATACAACCTGGTGCAGACAGACAGACAGACGTACAGTGAAGTCTTCTTCACAGTGGAGTTCTTCTTAAATAATCCCTGTCTTCGATAATTTTTATTGTTACTAATAATTTAACTGGTCTGTTAATCTAGTGGTTAGTGATCCTGACTGCTGAGCCAGAGGTCTTGGGTTCGATTCCCACCCAGGACAAATATTTGAGCACGATTATTTGTTCTGTGTCTGGGTGTGATTTATCCATAATATGTATGTATTTAGAAATATATAAGTATATTTATCAGCAGTCTGGTTACCATAGTACAGGCTCTGCCTAGTTTGGGATCAGACAGCCGTGTGTGAAATGTGTCCAGTTATTATTATTATAACTGATTACCTTCCAATTACGACTACAAGTCAACTGAAATGGCTATCGCGAATATTGTGACATATGTACGTCAGTAAACTGTACCTTGAAACTAGTAATGACCAAATCAAGTTATACCGAAAGCCCTTCTCTACCTAATTGAGAACTGGTCCTCATATATATCTACTTGTAGTATGTAGATTGTCTAATAGTTTTTTTTTCTTTTTAAGAGACAACTCCCGCGTTAGGAATATTCCTGTGTCGCGGAGGGCTTCACAAACATTTAAACAACGGACACAAAGAACACCCAGACTCGGGACAGTCGGGACAACTATTTGGATCACACAAAATTTTGTCCCGTATAGGATTCGAACCCACAATACTCGGCGCGGTGTAGCAGTGCAGTCACTATACTACTTATGTTTTTTTTATGGGATAAGGGGCAAACGAGCAGCGGGTCACCTGATGGTAAGTGACTATCGCCGTCTATGGGCACCTGCCACTCAAAGAGTCGCAAGTGTGTTGCCGACCATTAAGGTGGAAGTGGCTCTTTTCTTGAAGGTTTATAGGTATCGGTCTGGAAATACCGCTTCGCTTCTTCTTCACTCGCGTGTACATATTTATATATTTTGCGCGGAACCCTAATTCTTTTTCCAAAATAAAAGTAGCCTAAGTTACTCCTTATAATGCCAGCTATGTGCCAGTGAAAGTCCCGTGGAAATCGGTCCACCCGACAAAAATTACAGACAAAAAATTATAAAAACTGATTTTTAGGCATAGATATCGTGCAAATAACTGTATGAGCTTAAAAAAAACATTATTTTGACATTAGAAACAGACACTTCAATTTTATTTATTTGTATTGATGAAATGTATTTATTTAGTAATATATAAGTATGTTTATCAGCAGTCTGGTTACCATAGTACAGGCTCTGCCTAGTTTGGGATCAGACGGCCGTGGGTCTCAAGTTATTATTATTTTTATAAACCGTGAAATGTTCGTACATGAAATCAGGAGTCCAGAACAGGCCATATGGTAACTTTCATCCAGAAAATAAAATGATGCTGTTCCCAGGAGACAGAAAAATAACTACGACGCGAGCAAAGCTGCGATCGAAGGCTAGTCTTAATACAAATGAAGTACACGGTTCATAATTGTAAATGGTTAACGTGTTGTTACCAGCTTGAGGGGTTTTCCCCACACTAAGGGAAAAAATAAGCTGTGTTGGGGTTTTTAGGGGATTTTTTTATTGTTTACTTCGGGGTTTCCACAACATTTGCTCATTCTACGAGATAATGGAATTTAGGGGGGTTTATAAACACTTGTACCTGTGGATGACACCCGAGTGGCCGACTACATCCCCCTTCCTGTAGTGCCAGAAGTCGGCAATTTCACGGTGTCCTTTGAAGGTCTCAAAAATTCTGGAATTTTCTGATCCTTATCTTCAGTTGGACTACTATTTAATATTTTAGAGTAATCTCATAGATCCAAGGACCTGATAGACAAGGACTGACTGATTGACGGACCAACGCACAGCCTAAACCGCTGGTCGTAGAGACGTGTAATTTAAAAAACGTATTCCTTATGGTGTAGGCATCCGATAAGAAAGGATTTTCGACAATTGCACCCCCAAGGGTTGAAAAGGGGTGGGAAAGTTTGTATGGGAACACGTGTTTGTTTTGCCTGATCAACTTCAAGTTGACAATAAAAGTCAAGACGTCATGCAACAAGTGAGGTACATAGCGTTAAAATATATAGTTTTATGACTTTGTACATTTCAGAATTTTGTGACAAAATTATTGCAAGACTATACCCATTCAGCAAAATAATTTAATATTTAAAACACAGTAAAGGAAATAAAAACAATGTTACTCAAAACTGCAAAGGTTATACATTATAAATACAATGCCAAAATAGATGGCGTCATAATAAATAAAAAATTTTTTTGAGAAATTTATATTATTTTCAGTTTTTCGTTAAAAATAAAGAAGTATCATTTACGTATACAGGTAATAATTATTTGGAGGACGTGTTTCTTAGAGGACGTTGGCGTCCTATAAAAAAGGAATTTGAAAATACATTCCTTAAGAAAGTCAAAATAGGGGATGAAAGTTTGCATTAAACTTTGCCATTTTTTTAATTAGTAATGTAAAAATTGATGTATGAGCTAATGGTTAGAAAGAAAAGTTTACTGTGTCACGTTTTTTTTTCAGAAATTTATCCCTTGAAGGGTTGAAATAGGACAGGAAAGTCTGTAAGAAACTTACATTTTCATTCGCATCACCCATCGATATTTACCAAATATAAAAAAAGGGATTTTCTTACTTTGACGCTCATGTAGGTATTTTTTGTTGTGTATGTTACCTCAGATCTCCGTCAGATATGAACCGGTTTCGTTTCCATGCGAATTTGGTGAAGATGTGATGAAGATATCCGGAGAAAGATACACCTTCACGGACATTAGCCTCAACGAATTGCCATAGACAGGGAATCCAAGCCGAACACCCACCCTCCACAGTGAGATATACTTATCAGGCGTTGCAAATATCTCCAAAGCCTGAAATTGCAATCTTCCGCTGGCATGTAATAATAGTTCGATCAGTGTTTCGCCTCTAAACGGGGCCGCGGGGCATCTTTGAGAATATTCGGCAGCAATCTAAAATATGTATAGGTATGGCATGGTATATGGTATTTGTTGAGGTTTATCCTCGGCTTTGGTCATCGTTTTTGTCTACAAACTGAAGGTGACTGGTAAGTTTTCCCTCTTTAATTACTATCTAACAAATACTATCTAGCCCCCACGGGTTTTCACCTCACCGGGGCCAAACAACAAGGTGGTATGACGGCCTAAAACCACTGTGTTCCGTCACCGGGTCTTATGGCCGGGGCCTCAGGTGTACCCTAAATTAGATTACCTACACTCTACGATGTCTGATGTCCGCCATCACGCGGACGATGTCGCGGGCAAAAGCTAGTTAACAATAAAATCGTTAATTACTTTTCAAATTTCTTCCTTCCGTTTTTACAAAGATGCTATTGCATTGCTGACGCTGAAAGAACTTAGTAAGGAGTCTTTATCATACGGGGTGTCATACCACTTCAGAATCAATTGCACTTTAATTATAAGTATCTGGATGACTGATCCTTGCTCGGTTTTTTTTACGTTTTCTAATAATGAAACCTACCTAGATCGATTTATCGCCCCCGAAACCCCCTGCATACTAAATTTCATAAAAATCGTTGGAGCCGTTTCTGAGATTTAGATTATATATATACATATATACAATAATTGCTCGTTTAAAAAGGTATTAGGTAGATAGATAGATATAAACAATTTGCACGGAATATAAAACGTGTTATATGAAGGTGTGGTTAAATATGATCGCTTATTGACTTCAAGCGGAAAAGTCATTGGATTCTAAATAAAAAAAAACTTTTTCTTCCACTCATGCGGTTTCTTGTATTATTTTATTACACATTTGTAAACTTCTTAATAATTTTTTGTGTATTTTTACATGGATGTTTTAACTATTTATAGTTTTATTCGAATCAGCCCTCCCTGTCATCAAATAATTGGCTTGATCGGTTTCAATCCCCTCCAGTTCTTATCAACATTCTCGACTGAGACTCTCGGTCTTTTTAATATCGTCAGCGCCTTTGAGTTTAAATTGTAATCACACTTTTGTTCAACGCATAGTCTAATACAGTTAAATACACAATAGACGTCTTATTGTATAGTATTTGTTTTTATTAACTCGACTAACATATACGGGGGTCACACTGAAAGTTTTTAGCAAATAAAGGCAAGCATGTTAATATTTTTATTGCTTTTCGAAGTAGTATCCGTTCCTTTCTAAGCACCGTCGCATGCGATGGAACCGTTGACTGAAGCAGTGAGCCCACTCTTCTTTAGGGTCTCTTCCACGCCTTTTTCAAACGCAGCCACAGCATCTTCATAAAACGAATTCCTCTAAGTTCAAAGATACAAGAATATCAACAGGGCTGGTAGACCTGATTTGTATTATAGTATCTTGTAAATCTTGGTCTAGTGCCTAAATCTCTGTAAAAATGGCTATTACTTAGCACCGGCTCACTCAGTAGGGTACGCAATTAGCATTACAAGAACTTCTAAGGGTCCGGTCGAGCGTAGTATTATAGACGGTAGTATTATAGTCTTCAAAGGATATTCCTGTATCTTGTAAGTCTAGGTCCAGTGCCTAAATCTCTATGGAAAATGGTCATAAATTAGCACTGGCTCACTCAGTAAGGTAGGGTTAACACAAGCGCGTTCGATGTGACATGAGACGCGTACACTGTAAATGCATTAATCTATACCATACCGCATTGCAAGAAGTATTGTTCAATGGCAATCAAAGTAAAAGCTCTTTCGCGTGTAGTAATTGCTAACCACTGATTAATCATACATTAGGTTGCGCTTCGACCTGTATGTGTGTGTGGGGCGTCTAGTGTTTGCGCGATCGATAGTGAACTCTATTTATTGATAGCGAAAGTTGGTATTTATTTAAGTGTCTTGTTTACATAAACCATTTGTTTTAATATTCATTAATCTGTGGCTATACCACTATTATGTATTCTGTGGCTATACTAACGCGCTATAATATACATAAAAAACATGTTTACGTTATATAGTAGATAACAACAAATATGAGTGTACTAATAATACAAACTCTTTTGTAGAAAATCGACACGGTATGTATCATAAAGTTAACAACCATAGACCTTAGATTTTTTTAAATATAGATTGTAGATTTATAATGTTCGATATTTTTTTATGATATAGGGGGCAAACGAGCAGACGGGTCACCTGATGGTAAATGACTACCGCCGCCCATGGGCACCTGTAACTTAAGAGTCACAAGTGCGTTGCCGCCCTTTAAGGTGGGAATAGGTGAAGAGGGGGAGAGAGGGGAAGAGCGGGAAGACGGGAGAGGGGGAAGACTGGAGAGGGGGATTAGAAGGGAGGAGAGGGGAAGGACGGGAAGAGGGAAGGGTTAGGGCCTCCGGTAACCTCACTCACGCGGCGAGAAGCAATGCAACATTGTTTCACTGCCGGTTTTCGGTGGGGCCGTGGTATCGAGCGGAGTCGAGCCGGCCCATACCTGCCGAAGCATGGCTCTCCCACGTAATATTCGTATAATCGATATTATAAATCAGCAATCTAAATTTTAAAATCAACAAGTTATAATGAATAGTTTACAGTGCCTACTGTCGATAAAAAAAAAACCTGCAACCAAATAGACTATACGTTATCTGATCCTTAATTTTATATACAGGTAATTAATTGGACAATAATTTCCAGCTGCACAATGACTTTAGTTCTGCTGTATATTCAAATATACAGCAGAACTGATACCGTAAACTATGTAGAAAGCGGATGCAGGTACGACACAAACCGCTTATTGCAAAACGTTCTAAAATGAAACTAGGTAAAATGTATCTTACAACCAGTCGATTGTATATTAATAAATAATAATTTGTTATCACATAAAAATGTTCAATTTTATCGGAAAACCGTTCTAAACATCGCGATAAAATATTATCACGGAATGTGATTATATTATTTCAATTGTAATGGGTTAACTTTATCGTTGTACATTCATATTTCTTTAAAAAAACTAGAGACTCCGAGATTCACAGCGACCTTTTAAGCTAGTATATACACTTGATACTTGATAAACTAAACAGGAATATGTATGTACTAATACGAACTAAAATAACATGCCCTTTGTTTAGGGGCTGATTCCGGGTGTGTGCCCCCGTATGAACGGAGAGCCACCCTCAAAGCCCCAACGTTATTAGGGAGCTCTTTTGTCCGTCCATTCGCAGCATCATTCAATCAATATCTTACTTATATCGTGTTACGAAAGTGCATTTAAAAGTGCATATAATTTAGGTAACACCGAACCTTGTAAATAAATTATGGAGCGTAACCCCAATGTGTCTTTTAGAGTTCAAATTCAATTTTTAAATTTATTGATGCGTGTATTAATATTTCTGTAGCTTGCTTCCGCATTTGAAAATTTTAACTATATTTTATATACGGTCGCTGGGAAAAACCTAAGACTCTACATTTAAATTCAAAATTATTTAGACGAAAAACATATACAAATCATACAGAGTGAAATACAATGACTCGCACGTAGAATATTTCATTTTAATTTACTTTAAACGCGGACGAGAGAACGGAGTTAGGTTATTTATATACTTGGAAACGGTTGTATGAGGTAGCGAGCGACCGACCGAAGCCTCATACTGACGGCAGACTAGTTCAACAGCAGTCTCGGCGACCGCGACGCGCGCTTATTATTCGAAATACATTTTATCGAACGCCAGTAATAACGTTCTATTGAATAGCAAATTGAGAATTCATAAATCGAAAATAATTACGCCATATTGGATGTTATTCGCGGGTTTAGGTGATAATTAGATTTCTTTTTTTTAAGAACGCTGACGTCCTACATATTAAGTGCCAGTGTTAGTTTATTTTTAGTGTAATTGTTTCAATTTTGTTGCCTGTTCGTGTGTGTGTGTGAGAGAGCATAATATCTCATTGTTCAGACAAGAAAAATAGAACAGTTTCGATTAAACAATAAACTAGTTTTGTTCGTCGTCACATTTAATCAAGTTTGCTTTATTTGCAGCCTTTAGTGACGGTTTCGTAGTGTTGCATTAACTCTGCGGCAATTGCGAGTCTTAGTTTTTTTTTTACACAATTTATTGCTTAAGCAACCGTGGCTAGTGCAATGAAAAAAAAAATTATGAGTAAGTAGTTTTTATTTAAGTACCTATTTAATGTATAACTTGAAATTTATATTTTATTAAGTTGGTATTCTAATTTCAAAATATAAGGAAATATAATTTCCATATTTTTGTAATAACTAGGTTTAGGGTTTTTTTTTATAATATTAGTATCCCAGGCACATACATACTTGGTGGTATTGTTTTTTTTTTTTAATTTATCAACTAAATTATAAATACTGACAACGTGTTATTGCTAAAAGTTATTTATAAACAAAATACCTCTTGTATTTATGTCATGCCAATTATCTTTGTTTATATAACATGGCCGATACATTACATTGCTACTGTTATTCCACCCTGCCCTTCTCAACCCTCCCACGCCCTCCTGCCTGTCTTTTCTTACCTCTTCAAATCAATATCGACTAGTTAGCTCGTATTACTCGTGTATTATCCGCCATTTAACATTGTTCATGTGACCTGATAAATTAATAAAACATACTTCTAAGTTGGCAAACAAGCATACAACGCAGCTGATGGTAATCGGTTACCTGTGCTTCAAAACACTCAACACACCCATTACGTCACTCACGCTTTGCCAACTGTAAACCCCCCTCCCCCCTGCAAGTCACTAGGAAAGACGCCACTCGGCGCATGATTGAAACTGAAATTTGCTGTCCTTCTCCACACATCAGGGTCTAGGCTACGAACCCAGGACATCTCACATCAACGTAAGTGCCAACTCACACTAAGAGACCAATAAAGCAGTCAAACTAATGACTACTCTAAGGCAGTCATTCAGCCTAAAAGTACGGGGCCACCCGCCTGATAACCGCCCGATAACCTAACGGTATCACTAACGCGTTGCCGACCCTGTAAAACCTTGAATACCGTTAGTGGTTGTCCAAAAAAGATATCAATCTTTTGGACTGACTGTAGATATATATATGGACCGGACTGATACCACCGCCTCACAGAAAACCGTCAGTGAAGCAATTGCATTGCTTTTCGCCGAGTGAGTGAGGTTATCGGAGGCCCTAACTCTTACCTCTCCCTCTCATCCCCCCTTTGCCCCTTTTCCCCTAATCCCACGTTAAAGGCCGGCAACGCACATGTGACTCTTGAGTTGCAGGTGCCCATGGGCGGCGGTAGTCACTTACCATCATGTGACCCGTCTGCTCGTTTGTCCCCTATACCTTAAAAAAAACGACTTTTTTTCGTAACCTCTCTTCTCTCCAAAGGTCTACTCATTCAGAACATCGTTACTCCATGTGAGACCAAACTCGGGACTTACTATAATCATAAATTTAAAACACCCCCGACTCTAAAATCCTTTCAACGATTGAAAAAGAGCTGATGAACTTCGAACGGCTGAACAGATTTTCTTGAATTATATCTAAGAACACTCTCGATCAAGTCACCTTTCAAACGAAAAAAAACGCACTTAAATCGGTCCATTCGTTTGGAAGCTACGATGCCACAGACAGACACACAGATATACAGACACACAGACAAAGTCGGGGGTTAAAAAAAACAGTCTTTGCCCCCAAAGTGAAGTACTGTATTGCTTTAATTGACCACTCCGCGTTCTGAATGTCAGCTTGAGTTTCTTTATATAACCCCCGACGCAAAAAAGGGGAGTTATAGTTTGACGTGTCTGTGTATACAGATACACAGATGTCTGTATGTGGCATCGTAGCTCCCAAATAAATGGACCGACATAAGTACGTTTTTTTTTTTGTTTGATAGGTGCCTTGATTGAGTGTTTTTAGATAACAAGAAAATCTGTTCAGCCGTTCGAAGATTATCAGCTCTTTTGTAATCGTTGAAGTGATTTTCGAGTGGGGGGGTGTTTTAAATTGTAAATTTATAGTTTTTACGAGAGCGATGAGTGGATATAAAAGGTTACACATTTTCAGAAGCTATTCTCATATAATAAAGATAAAGAGTTTTCTATTTTTGGTTTGGTTGTAAGCGCTAATCTCTGGAACTGCCATGTCAGTCGGATTTGAACAATTGTTGAGGAAGGTAATATCACGCTATGACCCTTGGGATAACAGCAGTAACTGTAAACGCGGGTTAATAAATATATTTTATTTCTTTCTTTTAGCAGCTAGTTTTCTAATACACTCGGGAGTAATGAATCCGAGTCACATAAAGATACCGGAAACTATATAAGTGAAATAAATTGTGTTAAATAGACAATTAAATACTCCTTAAATGAAGTAATAAAACTCCTTGGTTGTTGTAAAGTTATGCCAATGGAAAAGAAGATTAATAGTATAGGGGGCAAACGAGCAGACGGGTCACCTGATGGTAAGTGACTACCGCCGCCCATGGGCATCTGCAACTCATGAGTCACAAGTGCGTTGCCGGCCTTTAAGGTGGGAGCAGGGGGAGAGGGGAAGGGGAGGGGAGAGGAGAGGAAAGGGTTAGGGCCTCCGGTAAATAAAATCATTGCTTTACTGCCGGTTTTCTGTGAGGCCGTGATATCACTCCAGTCGAGCCGACCCATACGTGTCGAAGCATGGCTCTATCTATCTATAAAACCCAGGTGTCCAGCTGTCTACATACCAAGTTTCATCGCAATCGGTTCAGTACTTTTGCGTGAAAGGGCAACTAACATCCATACATCCATATATCGTCAAAAACTTTCACGTTTATAATATTAGTAGGTTTACGTAGAAAAAATGTCAAAAGATAAATTTTTTAAACAGTTTATATTGTAATGTACACGTCAAAAGGCAAGACACGTCCAGTTCGTCCAGTATACATAAAATGATCTGTCATGGGACGAAAACTCAATGACAATTGGGTAGATGCCTATACTCAAAATAAATTATTTGGCCAAGTGTCGCAATAAAATAACTTAAAATACTGTGAAAATAGTCGTCCAGTTTTATTTTAACGTTTTTAATTTAGATTATAATTGTTAAATTAACATTAAAAGTAAATGATTTGACAATACTGAGGCGTGACGTCACGCCTTAGTATTTCATACAAAACTGTACGGAAGCTACCGTTTTGACGTTTACTAAAAAGATAGTGATTTGACTTGACAGTCATCTACCCTATTCAACTTAAGCACAGATAAGATAATAGTTACTTAAGTAACAAATAAATAGGTTTGAAATTTATTGAATTATGGTCGAAACGACCAGTGTATGTTTAATTTTCCTTCCTTTTATATAGTCTGATAAATCCTATAAACCTAAATAAATGTTTTTGTATACATATACAACTAATATGTAATAATATTAAATATACAATAAAATTTTTGAGGTCGTACTACATTTAAAATCAATCGCGGCTGTGTGCGGTTTTTTTTTTATTAAAAATAAATAAACGTTGTACAGACTCCGCTGCCCTTCAGCCAGCTCCAGGAGGATGGTGCTGATAACACCTAAAGACATTACTAGTGTTGCAAGTTCTAATATAGGAACTGGACGAAATAACTACTATATTCTATATTCTATATTATTCAATGAAGACACTAAGTGACAGTTATAAACGTTAAATTGAAGCTAGAGTTAAAATCATAGATCGGCGCAAATAGACGCCACAGCATGTACTGGATTGTCGAGGTAAATTAGGTGAAAACACCAAAATCTACTGCCTGTTTGTGTCGATCTATAACTTCCAGTTTCCAAAATGCGTAGAGCCTTATGAGAAGAATACTGACAAAGAAACTTATGGCCACTCTTTTTAAAAGTCAGATCTTCAGCTACAATAGCGTTAGTGTTACATGAAAGGTAAACATGATGCAAGCTGATGCCACCTGAATTTCATTTTATTGAAATGCTCCAAAAGCTAACGTACTAAAAATAAAAATCACTCAGTGATACCGTTGAAGTTTGAACCTATTAAACATAGAAATCAATCAAGGTGCACATCTACCTTCATTCAGTTACAAAATCTACTGTTAAAAATAATTCGTGACTGGATTAAGAGGCTAGAGTTGCAGTTGATCGAACCAAGATAATAGTATAGGCTAAAGCATCGCTGACTAGGCCGACCAGTCATCCCAAGAAGCACCCGTTCAAGAGTATGACGCATGGACCAGCCATCATCTCCTTCGCCATATCAGAGGGAAAGAAATGACCCGCCCCATGACGACGATATATTATCTCTTGTACTGACTGGTAACCATTTGCTAATATGGACGCCCGCTGTTATTATTTGATTACTTAGTTGTATAACAAAAATCAATTGTTGGTTGCGGTTAGTCTGTATAGGATAATGTTTCACTTCAATAACCTTGTAAAATAGATATTTTATTAATTTGTAATTATTGAGTTATAACACCACCTATATATCTTTGTAGGCATTTTATTTTAATTCGTGAACGTAGGAGTGTGTTTATCATTACATATTATAAAAACAAAGTACCCCGCACATAAAACAAAGTCTATCTGTTCGCGATAAACTGAAAAACTACTGCACGACGATTTACATGCGGTTTTCACTAATAAACATAGTGATTCATAAGGTAGGTTTAGGCGTATAATTTGTCAAGATTTTGTGTTAATTCATTGAAATATGTTGATGAGTGTTGAAGATGTCTCTGCTACGCGTGAGGAGCCGGGGCGGGTTGTATATATGTATTAACAAAGATGGTAGGTAAATGCTTAACATGTAAGAAGGTATTTAAACAATAAGACTACGGGCAGACAGTGACACACGATTTAAATTATTTCTATTACAATTGAATTGAACTTGTCCCGATTGCAATATACCATTAAATGGGGCCAAGGCAATACTATTGAGGAACTGCGCGATTCTACCGGTATTCTTGTTGTCTTTGTTGCCGAAACGACAACATTTTTAGAGAGTTTAGCTCAATGAATGCTTAAAAAGTGTAATTATCATTTTCATGTCTTGAATCACACTGAAGCAGTCTATTTATACTTTTATTGATGACAAAATATTGTCACAATACAATCAAATTTCATTGTTTAAATATTGTTTTTTTCAGTTGAGATGATTAGGAGTGTGTAACTCTAGAAATTTGAACTTGCTTAGTAATATTAATATTTAATCCTTAATGTGTATTTTTAAAAATATTTTTTTGAGTAGAATTTTTGCAACCAATCAAATATTTTTGTAATGGTAGGTTTTATTTTAAGTTTTTTCTTTTCTTTTTGTATCATATTTTTGCTGGTAATGGGAATAGATTTTATAGAGAGAAAGAGCGGGGGAAGGGGAGAGAGAGGGGGGAACGGGAGAGGGGGAGGGGAGAGAGAGGGGGGACGGGAGAGGGGGAGGGGAGAGAGAGAGAGAGAGAGAGAGAGAGTAGTAATATATAAGTATGTTTATAAGCAGTCTTGTTACCATAGTACAGGCTGTGAATAGTTTGGGATCAGACGGCCGCGTGTGAGTTGTCTCAAGTCTAAAGTAAACACTTCCTACCAGTTCATTTCTAAAAATCTTATTTTATTTTTATTAATAAGTTATAGTAAAAACCAAAAAGGAAAATAATGTATCTTTAATTAAACACTCTATCACTTTATTTATAATTGAAAAACTGCTTGAAAAAAATCCATCATGGCGGACCGAAACAAAAAGAAAACGAATAACAGTAACAGTTTTCTGATTCAGGTCTGGCACCTTGTGTTTTTGCAACTGTGTACACTTCTCATTGTCGTAGCCAATTGTTATATTAACAAAGAAGACATCTTTTGTATCGGCTATACAATATTCAGTTTGTTTATTGATAAACTGGCGACCTTCAAATTAAACTAAGGTTTTCGTTCCATCGACTTTCCTATTAGCCCTGGCCCTGTTGTATAAGTCGTCCCATTACTGGGGGTTAAAAAATAGGCCACCATACGATTGTCAGACTTTAAACTGAAAAATCTGGAGAATTTTCAAGTATTCGATTGAGAGTGCTTCAGAATATTTTAGAAAGTTTAATCACAATGTTTTGTGATCCAAAGTTCGTGAGTATTCCCACCCAGGACAAATAATTATGTGATGAGCACGATCATTTGTTCTGTATCTGGGTGGAATTTATCTATATGTATGTATTTAGTAATATATAAAGTACTAGTAGCGCCCCGCGGTTTCACCCGCGTAAGTCCCGATCCCGTGGGAATATCGCGATAAAAAGTAGCCTATATGTTAATCCAGGTCTCCAGCTATCTACATACCAAGTTTCATCGCAATCGATACAGTAGTTTTGGCGTGAAAGAGTAACAAACATCCATACATACATACATACTCACAAACTTTCACGTTTATAATATTAGTAGGATGTTTATCAGGCCAGCAGTCTGGTTACCATAGTTACAGGCTCTGTCTACTTTCAGATCAGACGGCCGTGTGTGAGGTGTTTCTAGTTATTATTATTATTCAGGCGTCAAAGCAAGTAATAATTCAATCTATAATAAATAATAAAGCTGAAGAGTTGTTTTTGTTTTTATTGAACGCTCTAATCTCTGGAATTACCTGTCTTTAAATAAAATATCTGCTTTTAATGGCCCCAATTCTTGAGAAAGGTCATAGGCTGTTTAACATCACGCCACGACCCCTAGGAATACAGCAGTAACTATGTATTTATATTTACTGTTGCGTTCCTAAGGCGACTTAAATATACGGAATACTAGTTTCCAATATGCAAGAACTTCGATAAGTCAGAGGTCAGCGTAATATGATCGAACTAGCTCACCTAAGCGAGAAGTGGAATGTTATAATCATAGATTTAAAACAGCCCGACTCAAAAATGCTTTCAAGTATTTGAAAAGAGCTGATGATCTTCGAACGGCTGAACAGATTTTCTTGAATTATATCTTAGAACACTCTCGATCAAGTCACCTTTCAAACAAAAAATAAACGCACTTATATCGTCGCAATCACATAAACAGACAGACATATATTATTATATCGCTCGTTTGCGACAATAGCGACATAACTAAAATTATTGATTTTAGAGAATGCCAATGTTTTGTGATTTCCGCTTGAGTATTTTGTTCTAAATATAAAATGAACTTGTCGCTTTCTAACGAACGTTAGCACGAAATCGGCGTTGCATCTTTGTTCACCATAAAATATCAAAGATTTATGATCGTTTGGCATACTTAGTTTAATTCGACTGAATTTTGAATTATGTCGATATTCTCGCAAACAAGCGATATACACAGACACACAGACAAAGACACTTCAAACTTTTAACACCCCTCGTTTTGCGTCGGGGGTTAATAAAAAGGGCGGTGCTATAAGAAAAGTCAAAATTATCAATCGGTTTTTCCATTTTAAAGTGGAGATTCTGACAAAATAATATCACTAATTAACTACATAAATACTCAGCTTAATTGTAAAGTTATGCTAACTAATACCTATTTCTGTAAATTAACTTATAATTGTAAATTAAATTTTACGAACTGGCTTCAAGAACCGCCATTTGCATAATGACCTTAAAGAACAAATGGCACAAGGACAGAGGTTAGTATCGATATAATACTATTGCATTCGAGGAAACAGCCCTAGTTGTGGTAAAGGAACTTCACGCATCACCAGAGGTTGAAAATCGTTATTAGTACTGCCTTCATATTATACAAATTAATGTAATTCTAGAACGTTCTATTCACATAATTTTCAAGCAAGTTCTACAAATTTTGAATCGAATAATACAATATAACTTCACGGCACCAATATTAATAGTAAAGTTAGATGTTAAGGAACTCCGTAACTGCAACCGAAACTATCGGATATCCGAATTAAAAATGTATCCGAAATCGTAACCGTTACCGATAAGTATAATAGTTTCGATCGATTTCAGATAGAGGTGGAGTTAATAATTTATGTGGGGAAATTCTGTAATCATTACAAAATCTGTTATTACTGTAACTGCTAGTCATTTATCATTTATATTTAATCAGTATGTAGATAGTGGTGTATTTCCTGATCTGATGAAATCTAGTAATATCATTCCATTGCTCAAATCTGGCAGTACTTCAGACCCAACTAACTTTAGACCAATTTCTGTACTACCAGTATTCAGTAAAATTTTTGAAAAAATTGTTTATGATCAAATGCGAAGTTTCTTTAATTGCCATAATTTGTTACATAATAAGCAATTCGGTTTTACAAGGGGTCGCTCTACAACTGATGCCGGTGTAGAGCTTGTAAAACATATATTTGATGCCTGGGAGGATGCCCACGATTCTCTAGGCATTTTTTGCGATTTATCCAAAGCTTTTGATTGTGTTGTTCATGAAACTCTGATCAGGAAATTATATCACTACGGTATCAAAGATACGGCGCTGGATCTTCTTACTTCTCATCTAAGTAATAGGATTCAGAAAGTCGATATTAATGGCAAGCTATCTCCAGGGTCTGTGGTAAAAATGGGCGTTCCGCAGGGATCTATACTCGGGCCATTTTTGTTCTTAATCTACATTAATGACTTACCTTATATTGTTAAGAACAACCACGAAATAGTATTGTTTGCGGATGATACTTCACTCTTATTTAGGCTAAAACGTATGTGTACAAATTTTGACGACGTAAACGATGCTATTTCGAAAGTGGTTCGCTGGTTTAACGTTAACAATTTACTTCTTAATAGAGAAAAAACTAAATGTATCCGGTTCACTACTCCAAACGTTAAACAGGTGAAAACGACTATACTACTTAATGAAGACGAGTTGGAACTAGTTGAAACCACAAAATTCTTAGGCATTACTCTTGATTCTAAGTTTCAATAGGGCCCTCATATTGATGATCGACACAAACAGGCAGTAGATTTTGGTGTTTTTCACCTAATTTACCTTGACAATCCAGTACATGCTGTGGCGTCTGTTTGTGCCGATCTATGATTTTAACTCTAGCTTCAATTTAACGTTCATAAATGTCACTTAGTGTCTTAATTGAATAAATGATTTTGAATTTGAATTTGAATTTGAATAAATTATCGAATAGACTCAGCTCAGCAGCATACGCAGTTAGAAAAATTTGTGAACTGACTGATGTTGAAACAGCCAGATTAGTTTATTTTAGTTATTTTCATAGTATAATGTCGTATGGCATTCTAGTGTGGGGGAATGCCGCCGATATTCAATCTATCTTCGTGCTGCAGAAGAGGGTTATTCGAGCAATTTATAACTTAGGAAATCGTGATTCACAGAGGCAGAAATTTAAAGAAATTAACATAATGACGGTAGCGTGCCAATATATCTATGAAAATCTAATTTACCTTCATAAAAATAAAGATCACTTCTGTAAAAAAAGTGATATACACTCTTTTAACACGCGTAATAAACATAAACTTGTTGTACCTGCCTCTAGGCTCCAAAAAATTAACAAGTCGTTTCAAGGTCAATGTGTGCGATATTATAATAAAATCCCAGATAATATTCAAATGTTAAGTATAAACAAGTTTAAGTCTACAGTAAAACGACAGCTATGCCTTAAGGGCTATTACTCAGTAGGCGATTATATACAGGATAAAAACGCTTGGGATGGAATTGTAATAGATCTAATGTGAGCTAATATGTTTCTTATTTTCCATCTCTCATGTTTTTCTTTTCTTCTTTTTAAATTTTTCCTTAATTTTCAGTTTCCCTAGTGTCATATTCTTTTTCTAGTTTATTCACTTTTAATTTTAAAAACATAATAGCACGCAACAAAATGATGTGATATTTACTGAATATTGTTGAAACTGTCTGGGTTTTTTTTTTTAAAAGAGTGGCCGTGAGTTTGTTTGCCCGATTTCTTCTCACAAGGCTCAACCATTTGGAAACGGGCGGTTATAGATCGAAACAGGCAGATGTGATATTATGTTATCCATTTTGTTTTCTTTAATCATTTTACATTTGACGAAGCAAACTATTGTTGCGGTGACTCTGTGTGTGTTGATCTATAATTTTTAATTATAATAATTATTTATTAAATCGACGATTTCGAATAATTGATGGTCAATTTTATGAAATAAAGATTTTTTTGAATTGAATTTATTTTATCATAATATATACATCAAGATGCAAGTACATATTTTTAAATAATTGTACATATTCCGACCATTGCATAAAAAGATATTTTTTATTGTTATTTTTAACTGACGAAAAAACGGAGGAGGTTGTCACTGCGGCGCATTCGCCACTGGTTGTGTACCGAGTGTATACCGAACTTGAGACACGTAGGTAGTAGCCAGTAGGTATGATTCGCTTTCCGACCATTTGTATGAAGATTGAATACTGTATAGATCATATTACCGTGGTATGGCACACCGTGTGTTTTTAGTCGGTACAATCCGAAATACGACTTCACTGATAATCCCGGTGACCCGGTGTGATTTCACTCAGAGGGATTTCCACACGTAAAAAAAAATGTCTTACATTTACAATCTTAATTATGTACATATACGGGAATTAAGGTTAGTTCATAATATTTCGTCAGTTTATAATAATAATAACTCCACGCATCTCACACACGGCCGTCTGATCCCAAACTAGGCAGAGGCTGCACTATGGTAACCAGACTGCTGATAAACATACTTATATATTTCTAAATACATACATATTATAGATAAATTACACCCAGACACAGAACAAATTATCATGCTCATCACACAATTATTTGTCCTGGGTGGGAATCGAACCCACGACCTCTGGCTTAGCAGTCAGGGTCACTAACCACTAGACCAACAGGCCAGTGTAATATCGCGAGATTGTTTATTAACTAACTATATTCATAATCTTGCGGTGACATATTTATTCCTTGTGGGAGAGATAATTACATATATTATCTTTTAAAAAACTTTTCACCGACTTCAATGCTCCTCAAAATACCCAACTCGCTTCAAGTGTGTCTATAAAATTTGAAGAGTTCCCTCGATTTCTCCCGGAGCCCATTATCAAATCCTGACCTGATGATCATGGGGCCACCTGGGAAGTATACTCTTTCAAACAAAACAAGAATTTTCCAAATCGGTCCAGGCGTCTTTGAGTAATCGGTGAACATACATAAAAATATATTTATACAGTGGAGCATAGAACCTCCTCCTTTTACGAAGTCTTTTAAAAATTGCGTGCAGTATAAACCCCCTATGGTAAATTGATTTATGTTTGCGTCCATAATACGTATAGTGGAAATAATGATACCTTCCATATTTATTGAAGTTTTTTTTAACCGACTTCAAACAAAAAAGGAGGAGGTTCTCAATTCGTCATAATCTTTTTTTTTATGTATGTTCACCGATTACTCGAAGACGCCTGAACCATTTTGGAAATTTTTTTTTTGTTTCAAAGTATATACTTGCCAGGTGGTCCCATTTAAATTTTATCGAAATCAGTCGAGCGGTTTTTAAAAATCAACAAATATCTAAAAATTGTATACATCGATGATGTTTTCGTTTGCTCCGAAACATCGCTGTCTCATTGGAGCAGTGCGTTTAGTTGGCCTACCCTATACTATATTTAAACAAAATACATCTACTTTCCACTGAAACGCACATTGAAGTCGGTGATACTTTTTTTAAAAGATAATTATTGTTATTGAGAAATGGCATAGGCGTTTGTCTTCAAACTCACCTTATGGAAATTGATGATGAAGAAAATGAAAACTATTTTCGCCAATCTAAACACCGCAATGATTTGTATAGTCTGTACTGAAATTATACAAACGAGTGTACGATTCGGATAATATGTTTGGCGCCAACTCAAACCTCACTTCAAACATAAGCATTTGCGTACCTGCTGACCCTGTTGTACCACTCTTGTATGGCTTTTAATAATTTATATTATCAATACAAAGAAATAAAATTTGAGCGTATATTTGTAATGTCAAAATAATAGTTTATTTTTATGTTAATACAGTTATTTGCACGATACCTATGCCTAAAATTCAGTTTACTTTTTATTTTTGTCTGTCTGTCTGACTGTTTGTTCTGACGCCGATTTCCACGGGACTTTCACTGTCAGATAGCTGGTGTTAGGCTACTTTTATTTTGAAAAAAAGAATTAGGGTTCCGCTGAAAATATATAAATATGTACACGTGAGCGAAGCCACGCGGGAACTGCTAGTCTACACTAATATTATAATTGCAAAAGTATCTCTGTCCGCCTGTCTGTAACATTTTGCATGCCTAAACCCCTGAACCAATTTTGGTGTGAAGAAAGATACAGGGGTCCTTAAAGAAGGACAATAAAAAACATTGACGATGACATTGGAATAAAAATTAATATTATGTTGTTTAGAAATGTGCACCTACGCCAAGAAAAGCAATTTCCAAAGAAATAAAAATCCCACTAATATTAATAAAAATCCCACTAATATTATAAATGTGAAAGTATGGATGGATGGATGTTTGTTACTCTTTCACGCCATAACTACTAAACCGATTGCGATGAAACTTGGTATGTAGATAGCTGGAGACCTGGATTAACATATAGGCTCCTTTTTATCCCGATATTCCCACGAGATCGGGACTTACACGGGTGAAACCGCGGGGCGCTGCTAGTTATAAATATTTTTTTAAGCTAAGTCAACTATTTTTCAGCTACACATAAACGCTCCAAAAGTTTGATAACATCTTTTTGTAACATTTTTGAAACAAAATATTCAAAAGCCCAGGAAGTCATGCTCTCCTGGTTCAAAGAAGAAGGCTCTTTGAATGTTATAATAACATGATTATGTAACTTTATTAAATTACAAAAAAAAAAAAATATATGTATTCAAAAGACAATTTGTTGGATATTAGAACAATATTCGGTTTAAGACAATGCATAAAATAGTTAATTAAGATTTGGAGGGTTACCTCTTTCCGCCAGCCAGCACTTTGATCCTAAAAATTTTAAGACCTACTGAACCAAAGGGCCCAAACATTTAAACAACGAACACAAAGAACACCTAGACTCGGATAACTATTTGTAGATCACAAAAATGTCGGGATCGGGAGAGGGCCGATCCCGAGCGTAGAGGACGTCGGCGGCGCTATCAGCCGTCGACGGGGCCGCAGGCTGCCAGAGAGTGGGGACCTCTGGTGGCAGATTAATTGCTGCGGTAGGCGATAGGATGGCGGCCCGACCGGGCCGCAACATACATTGATTAGGCCGATAGGCGTGGGGAAGCCTGCTTTGCTGGGATAGGGCCTGGATAGGCGCGGCGTCGATCCTGGGGGGACCTGAAGTAACATGGTCCGGGTCCTCCCCAGAGTAGGTATAGGAGTAGGGTGCCTGAGACCGGCTGTCGGGGTAGTTTTTAGTGGAAACACCACATACTCCTGGCTCCTGCGATTTTCCACCCCGTCAACAAAAACAAAAAAAAAAAAATCACAAAAATGTTGTCCCGTGTGGGATTCAAACTTACAAGACTCGGCGCGGCGTGGTTTGCCATCCGTGCAGTAAAAAAACCTATTTAATATATAATTCGTAAAACGGAAATTATAATTAATCTGTTGCTAACCGTGTTCTTTACTTCGCATAATTTTGTTTGTTTGGTTTGGTTGCCAATTATTTTGTAGCTATAGTAACTAAAATAATATCTACATGGTTAATGAAACTGTAGATTGGTGCGTGGCTAAATGGTAACCAGTAGGTTAGCACATTGCAAGGTTAAGTAATACTAGCCAGGTCAGTCTTAGAGTGGGTGACCATTCTTAACACATTGAGACCCCTCCGTGCTTCAGAGAGCACCGTCGGTCCCAGTTGCCATCATACGAACATCTGTGACATTAGTTACGGGTAGTTGGCGCCTTTAAAAAAAATTGACAACCTGGTCAAACTACATAACTTCGATGTCGCCTTGTACTTGGGTTGTGGAGGTCTAATGGCATGTGGATAGTGGAAGTCTTCAGTGGTTACTAAATCCCTCGAGTTTGGACACGTATGATTCCAAGTGTCGAGATTTTTTTTTTTGGTATATGGGGCAAAGGTAACCTGATGGTAAGCGACTACCGCCGCCTAACTGCAACTCGAGAGTCGCAAGTGCGTTGTCGGCCTTTAAGGTGGGAGTAGGAGAAGAAGGAGTGTGCGGGGATGGGGAGAAGAGGGAGAGAGGGAAAGGTTAGGGCCTCCGGTAACCTCACTCACTCGGCGAGTGGTGAATAAATTCGTTGAGACTGTTTGTAGACATTGGTAAACTAATAAGTTCAAATTCAATAGGTAATATAGGTATATATATATTTTTTTGATAAACTTGGTCATCAAAAAATAATTATTTGAAATAAAAAAATAAATTAAAAAACAAACAATTAACATTAAACACATACAGACTCACTGCAACAATGGGTTGCTTTGTCAAATGTAAAATAAAAAAAAAAACGAATAACATAAATATAATTCTTATCTGTGTAGATCTATAACCGCCCGTTTCCAAATGGCCTTGTGAAAAGAAAATTTCGTTCAACAGTTCAACTGTATACTGCTAATATAATAAAAAAAAATATTAAAAAAAAAATACATTGGTACAAATAACATAACCCACAAAATTTAAAAACTCCCGACAAAAAAGCTATGGAAAGTAAATCTCAGTACCGATGTAATACTACAAATTTTTTTACAATACTATGATTTTTTAAATATTCCTATATTTAAGAAAAACATAGTATTGTGGAAAATTTGCTTATGTTTGATGTAGAGACCAGAAAGGATTCATTAAAAAATGTCAACGTCGAAGTTGGTCGGAATCGGAAGCTATTAAATACTAAGAGCTTACGATCTTCAGACATGTAAGCGCCTGTTTGTAACCTTATTGGTAAAAAAACCCGCAGTAACTCGAAATCTCTATCGAATAACATTGGCTTCTTCTACTTCAGCTGTCGTGACTCGTGAGACAATGTTGGCTCAAACAGCCTTAAAAAACGTCAATCATTTAATCAATCACATCGTAATAACCGATTCGATTAATGAAAACTGGTTTCTTTATAACTTTTATGTATAAAACTCAAAACGTTAAAAAAGTAACTTATCTATATGTCTATAATAATAGCTTTATGGCTTTATGAATAACTAGTTATTGCCCGCGATTTCGTTCGAAATTTTGGTGAAATTTTTTCCACGGGAACCCTATATTTTTCCAGGATAAGTTTTGTTTCAGCAAGTGAGTGAAATTAGCCTCGGAGGCTAACTTCCCTAATCCTTCCCTCTTCCTAATATATAATGTTGCAAAAATAAAATTCTGTATGTAAAACAATTACTACATATTATTTTTTTAACCGACGAAAAACCGGAGGAGGTTCTCAAATCAACCCATTTTTTCTACTTTTTTATGTATGAACATAACTTTTTACAGGGTAGTCCGATATCGATAATAATTTTTTGGAGAGGGTAAAGTTACTTTGAAGTTGCTCCCTTTTAATTTTTACAAAAGGAATTTAACCCGAAAGGAAGAAAACAAATAGTTGATGAATGGTTGTTTCATCCACTGAGTTTTTATCTGTGAACTGATTCTTTTGAAATTTGGCACACATATGTAGTCCTAATGACACTACAACATGACGGAGACCTGTAGTTGATCTGATGACAGAGACGGAAGTAAGTCTCCTTAACGGTTTACAGTAACTACCTCGAGTTTGGGCTTCATTAATTTAATCTTAATGAGGACATTAATCCTAATAAAATATTGTTGTTTAAATATATATAACAAATAACAATGAATCGTTCAAGTAAGTAATTAAATTATATATTAGTAAATTAATTTTATTAAATTAGGTAAGTTTAAATTTTACATAATTAACTATTAATTATTATATTTTAGACACAAAAAAGACTTTAAAATACAAAAAAAAAAACTGACGAAAGAAAGCGAAAGATAAAAAATATACCTCCTACACTAATGTAAATCCTACTTCCTACTAATATTATAAACGTGAAAGTTTGTGAGGATGTCTGGATGTGTGGATGTGTGGATGTGTGGATCTGTGGATGTATGGATGTATGGATGTTTGTTACTCTTTCACGCAAAAACTACTGATCCGATTGCGATGAAACTTGGTATGTAAATAGTTGGAGACCTAGATTAACACATAGGCTACTTTTTATCCCGATATTCCCACGGTTCCGGGACTTACGCGGGTGAAACCGCGGGGCGCTGCTAGTACTTAAATAATTTTGAGTAGGCGCCAAACATACAAACAAACAAACTAATAAAAACCATCTCTTAGCTTATGATCTGATATAGATTACTCCGAAATTATCGTAATTTTATCAATTTTGGTTCCAAACAACAAAAAAACTGTCTGAAAAATTTAATATTTTGAATAGCCACCCGTCATCACAAAACGACTATACTATCACCTACCTTGGTAGTATAGATTTATTTATCACAATACATACTTAACCATTAGATAAAGTATCGGACGATAGCGAGGCAGTGGTGCCAACACAACTATTTATTACTCGCACAGTCGCACGTAATGTTGTTGCAACTGCGCCACTGTTGCCAACTATTGACAATTACATTAACATTTACTTACTAAGAAACTTGATTTAGTACGTGTTTTTTTTTTGTCTTCAATGGTTGCGAAGCGTGTCGGAACTATCCTCAGTTTTATTTTATATACATACATGTATAACTGAATGATATGGTCACACATAAAAGTTTTCTAATCTAAATATCTAAAGTCAAGTCCAAAAGTTTTAGTGGCAAAATTAAAAACAAAACCAGTTAATATAATTATTTTGTACTGTATTAATAAATATGCAAATTAATTAACATTTGTCTTACCGCGAGCATCGCTAGGAAATTTACACACCTGAGAAGACGGAATAATATTTAGTTAAAGTTTGTGAAGTCCGCTAAGTCGCATTAGGCCAGCGCGATGACTACGGCATAGACTTGTCAGTGAGTTGTTTTTAATAAGTCTTTTATTATAACTAGTTAAAAAAAACATGACGGCCCTACCAATTTTTTTTATATTTTAAAATGGCGCAATTCAGCCGCCATATTTAATTTAAAAAAAAAATAACTAATAGCCACTGTCACTACTGATGATGTAAAGTTTCTAAATCTGTTCATGTATTTAGAAGTTATGGTGAATATAGAAACTCACGTACTGTATGTATATGAACCTTGAAAACATTATACTCCTTTTTAGAGCCGTGGTGTAATAGTTATGTGTCAATCGTAGGTATTTACTTATAGTATTTGATAGACGTTTGATACAGTGACCACCATCAGGGTACCTAACTTCGACAAAACACTTTGAAATTAAATCAACGAAAGCTCTCCAAAATCTATGCCTATATATTTTAATAAACCTGGTGTTTTTTTTTGTGGTTGATCGCACTAATATCTAAAACTACAAGTCGGATTTGAAAAACTCTTTCTGCATTTTACATATACGACAGTACGACCTTTACGAGTAACTACGCAAAACGGCCAATTGAAGAACAAAATAACAACATACATTAATTCCACGAGTTGTTGTTTGCTTGTTTTTTCTTATTTAAAATTGAACGTTCAGTAAAATAGCGTGAATTTCCCATCAATGTCACATACATACACTCAAGCCTGTATTTCAGTAGGGCGTAGACAGAAGTGTATTAAACAGCCACATTCTGATTGATATAAATCAAATCAAATCAAAATCATTTATTTCATTTGAACCCATTATAGGTATTTTTGAATTGTCAGAAGTATTAGTCACTCAGACTAAGTCAGTCGTGAAGATAGTTGCCTGTTCCAATACGTAGACCCTGTGGAGAAGAACAGGCAAGAAACTCGTATTTCGCCGAGTGAGTGAGGTTACCGGAGGCCCTAACCCTTCCCTCTCCCTCTCTCCTACTCCCACCTTCAAGGCCGGCAACGCACTTGTTGACTTTTTAACCGACGAAAGAAAAGGAGGTTCTCAATTCGACCCTATAATTTTTTTTTTATGTCTGTCTGTTCAGCCATCACTCCGTTATTCACGAACCAATTTTGATTATTCTTTTTTTGTTAAATAGGGTATACCTCAAGGGTGGTCCCATGTCAAGGAAGTCAGGATCTGATGATGGGATCCTGATAAAATTGAAAGAAAGCCTCGAAAATTTTAGGAACCAATAGTGTTTCTGTTTACTTTTTATAACTTTATCAGGTATTTGCGTTTAGAAATCATCACCTCATGTAGCTGAGCTGATGATGAAAAAAAAATCATAAAATAAAAATCTTTTTAACAAAAAAATTAAACCGACGAAAAGAACTAAAAAGCAAAAAATAAATAAACCTTAAGTCTTCAGTATTGAGTTTATTTATATAAACTATCAAATTTTATAAAAACTTATTTTGAGTCGGCGCCAAATAATAAAATGATTAATTACCTACGTAGAGCCATGTCCATTTCTACGTAGGTACATATAAAATTTTGATAATTAATCAGTTTGTCGTGCCGACTCAAAATAAGTTCATACAAAATTTGATAGGTTATGAAAATAAACTCAATACTGAAGACTTAAGGTTTATTTATTTTTTGCTTTTTAGTTCTTTTCGTCGGTTTAATTTTTTGTTAAAAAGATTTTTATTAGTTGCAGGTGCTCATGGGCGGCGTTAGTCACTATCTGGTGACCCGTCTGCTCGTTCGCCCCTTTCCCATAAAAAAAAAGTGTGTGTGTGCAATTCACACACGGCAGAACTGAAAATTCAGAAAAGTAGCCTACGAGAGAATGAGAAATAAAAAGTAAAATCAACACAAATTATTTACTAATGTTAATAAATTTAATTTTAGATAATTTATGTAAAAGTTATTGGTCAAATTAACACAGATGTGTTAAATATTTAACATAAATTAATTAACCAACGAATTTTAATACGCAAATGCACAAAAATGATACACGTAAATGATACAACACGTTGACTATGACGCATTTTCTGAAGGCTTCGTAGTACGCATACGCAAAGATTATAGGAAACATTGTATACTTGTATTCTATCTCATTCTCTCGCAGGCTAAATCCTAATTATGAATATGTTTGTCTCTTTTTAGTGTCGCTTTTTCGTTTCAATGGAATTTTCAAATCACAACGATTCCACAGAAGTTTCACTTCAAAAAAAAATAAAGATAACAATGGAAGGTAATGGAAGGAAAAATATATTTTTTTTCTTTTTTTAAAGACAACTCCCGCATCCCGACGCAACGCGGGGAACCTCACAAACATTCAAACATCATACATGAAGAACACCCAGTCTCGGGACAACTATTTGTAGATCAGACAAATTTTTGTCCTGTGTAGGATTTGAACCCACAACACTCGGCTCGGCGTAGTGGCGAGGTGCCCACTTAAACCGTTGCGCAATCCGTGCAGCCCCTATATTATATTAATATTATTTATACATAGTGGCTGCTAATATAATATTGTTTATATACGGATAGATTGGGGAGTTTAAGTAATAACTCCAGAAGGTCAAGGTCGCACTCCTGTAACAACTGGTTGTTGCCAGACAATCCGAGCCCTTTAACAATTCTTATTTAAAATGTTAATATACCGTGAATTGCAATCTAGAGAGGTCACCGTTAAACAGATATAAAAACAATATTATTACAATTGTTACTGGTTGTTTTATTGCAAAATGCCATTGATTGACATTGAAGAGCATTTATATAATATCGTTTAAGAAATGAACAAATAAAACCTATTTTTATTAACTGACGAAAAAAAAGAAGGTCCTCAATGCGACCGTATAATATTTATTTTTTATGTATGTTCAGCCCTCACTTCGTTGTTTATGAACCGATTTTGATTATTCTTTTTTTGGTAGATAGGGTATAAAATACCTCAAGGGCGCTTAAACAAACAAACAAAAAACTCTTCAGCTTAATTATATTAGTATACATTTTACTATTGCTAGTTTTGGTACCATATCCAACTTCATGTCGGCCATTGTTGAACAGCACATAGCCACGTGTTTTTGTAGTTCGTGGAAAATGGATTATATACTTTTTCCTTAGAGACACCGTGGGTTTTGAGCTTAATACTGTCTATCTTTGGATTCAATACATTTAAATCATATTTTCCTTCTTTCTTTCTCCATTTATAGAATTACACCGTAAACTGTATCAGTTACACGGACATTTAAAAATAACGGTTGTCTACCGCGTCCAAACAGATCAAAATTTGAAAAACGAACGAGTAACAGACAATAGATGGTATCTGTTGTAATTACGTACATATTACTTATTTTAAATATTAAGAACTATAGAGGATGGTGCGAGGTGTTTTTAGGGTTCCGTTCCTCAAAAGGAAAAAAGGAACCCTTATGCGCTAGTTGAGACACGGCGCGGCGGGAACCGCGCAATTATAGAATCGCACTGAAATCGCGCGGGTCTTATTTATATGAGTTAGTTAGTAATCGTTTCGACACTGAACTATTTATTGATGAAGTGGAGAAGAAACCTGCATTGAATTGGGATATAACGTTACGACCTGACCATGTACTAGTCGGTCACTTAATATTGGATGCACCCAATACCGCCTTTTTCTTTTCTTTTTTAAGGAGCAACCACAGTAAACACACTTCTTTGTCGACCTCCATTTTCAAACTGACGTTATCCCTGCACGAAAATCGCATAATAACCGCCGGTGTCTGAATATCATCACAATTTTTCGGGTTCAAACCGCGCGAATTGTAAACGCGCGGTTTGATCACTTTTTGTCCGTCTGTCCGTCTGTCAAGACCCTTTTTCTCAGGAACTCGTGGACGCATCAAGTTGAAATTAATATTGAATACGTTTAATGAGTGGGAATAAGTCTGCGGGCCCTTGCTGTAAAAAAATCAAGCTTCTAAGTCAAGGCAATCAAAAGATATGGCCACTTAGCCTTATAATTGACCAAATTTGAACATTTCGCAGGTAAATCAAAACCTATAGAGTACTTCCCATTCACCTAGAATCATGAAGTTTGATAAGTCGCAAGGGCTGACAGCACAAGGAAAGGAACAAATTCGAAAGATTTGTTGTAAAAGTACACATAATTGTATACATAAAAAAATAGTTTTTGTGATTACAAATTTATATTTTGCGGTTGGATTTTACACTTTGTCGTACATAACCGCAAAGTTAAGTTGGTCTTTCGGAAAAGACGGGCAAAAATCTTCGAGAAATTATTTTGGCTATGGACGTACTATCTACATACAAGTTTGTTTGCTTACGGAACCCTCCGTGCTCGAGTGAGACTCGCATTTGTCCGGTTTTTTTTAATCCTTTTGGAAACCCGCACAGGTCATCACTTCACCGGAGCTAACGGTGAAATGGTATGTGGGAATCGTACCGACTAAAATCACACGGTTTTCCGTTACAAGTGGGTCTATTACAGGAGATCCGGGTATAACCTAAGAAGGAAGCCTTCGGGAACCCTCTTAATCGCGGGAGAGCCATGCTTCGGCACGCATGGGCCGGCTCGACCGGAGTAATACCACGGCCTCACGGAAAACCGGCAGTGAAGCAATGCTTACATTGCTTTTCCTCTTCCCTCCACCCCTCTCCTTCCCCCTCTCCTTCTCTACCAATTTTCCCCTACTCCTACCTTAAAGGCCGGCAACGCACTTGTGACTCTGAATACTTGTAGGAATATACCATTAATAAAAGTTTAACATAGTAATAACGACATAGCTATGTATTTTTTTCTTACGGTTGGCACCACTGTTGCCATTCCTTAAACAATCGATTTGCGTCCGGAACGCCATTAAATATGATAAAATAATAGTATAATTTTGTATTTATGGTTAAAAATTCGGAACGCACAGTACGAAGTCACGGTAGTTGTTTATCTGGCCTTCAACTTGACTCGAACGAACGTCCTGCCGACCTCGAGGCTACACTCGTCACTAACGTTCAATGTTCGTTAATATAAGATAGCAAATGAAATTAAATGAAAAATATTTAATTAACCGTCTTATAGGAAAAGGTTTTCAATTCGATTGAATTCTTTTATGTGTATGTTATCCGATAACTGCGCCATTTGTGAACCGATTTCAATAATTGAATTAGTTGTACTTGTAGGTAGTCAAGGTTGGTCCCATTTAAAATTCAAGAAAAAATTCCACCTTTAAGGGTGGAAAATTAATAAATAAAGAAAACAGTTCTCGAATATACCGATTTTTCAGTATTTCTGTCTTATCGAAATCTAACGATTTTTTAGGATTTCAAAGAATCGGCGGAAAGGGAACGGGAGAGAGTTAGTACTCTCCCGTCCCGCAGAAGAGGCACCAGGCGACGGAGACCCCAAAATGATCTCCGACCTCCATGAGCGCTGGCCTGGGGGTAACGGGTGAGGCTGCCCGTTACTCTAGCAGAAGCAGGCCTGAGATGGTGGCGCAATGTGTTCCGCGCGCGCCTCTGATGGAAGGGGGCTAGGCCCCCCGTATATTTTGGTGTGGCTGCCTATTAAACAGGCGGCCAAGGTCTGCCGGGGTTCTCGGGGACTTCCTTCCTAGGGTATACCCGTGTCCCTTGCAATAGACCCACTTATGTCGGAACACCGTGTGGTTTTAGTCGGTACGATTCCGACATACCACTTCACTGCCAGCCCCGGTGAGGTGATGACCCGTGGGGGTTTCCACACGATAAAAAAAAAAAAAAAAAGGATTTCAAAGAATACTAGGAAAATCTTCCAATTTTTTTTAAGATGACAACCGTATTCATTTATTGTTAACGATACGGGGAATCCCTAAAAATTCTTTCAATATTATATTGATATATTTCGGGGAGTAGGGTACTCCCCGAAATATATCGTGTCTATCTCTGTGTTACAACTCGATGTTTTAGCGGATTCTTGAACAATATCCGTATAAACAAGAATTCTAGTTTTATTTTTGAATTATTTTTATTAACTTCCAAGAGAAAGTTTCTCCAAATTAGTTGTGAAGTGCATGTAAAAATATATATTATTAGGCACTCACAAGCTTTAATTATTAAAATTTAAAAAGCTTCATTCAAGACCGTATTGATATATGCTTTCAATACTGTACATTCACGGTGAAAATTGACATGACTTCTGGTAGTTTATATGTTGTACATGGATGTATTCGTCATTATTAACTACTAGCAGTGCCCCGCGGTTTCACGCGCGTAAGTCCCGATCCCATGGGAATATCGGGATAAAAAGTAGCCTATACGTTAATCCAGGTCTCCAGCTACCTACATACCAAGTTTCAACGTAATCGGTTCAGTAGTTTTGGCGTGAAAGAGTAACAAACATCCATACATCCACACATCCATACATCCCCACAAACTTTCACGTTTATAATATTAGTAGGATAAGGAAAAATATATTTTTATTTAATGTTAGGTGTAACGTCGTGGAAAAACAAAAATCCAAAATTTGTGGTTTAAGTAAGGTTTGGTTTAAGTTAGGTATGGCAACTGTGTCGTCAAATGTGAAATTGTCTATGCGATGGTCTATTATGGATGACCGAAGAAACAGGGCTGTTGTGGGGAGTCATATTTTTAAAGAAATGTAAAACTATGTCGTTGTAGGGCGAGATTCCCTGACAACGGAACAACGCGGTGGCGTGCTTGCAAGCGGCAAGTCTGCCCGCGCGCAGTAATTCTGGCGGCATACAATAGAAGCGGCTAAAGTCTGCTGGGTTTTTGGGGGACTTTCTTCTTAGGTTATACAATTAGGTCAGCCAACGAGATGGCTAAGAAGTTACTGTTACCGTTGGAATACTCGATGACCAACTCAACAGAGGTTATTAATTATAATTTATTCACTTGTCTCCAGGTAAAGAAGTACAGAAACGATGGCGGTCTATCCGAGACTCCTACACGAAGACCTTCAGACAGGGCAAATGCGTACTTCCAGAGCAGTGCCCTCCGAGCAGCAGGAGATACCAATACCACCAACAGATGTCCTTTTTATTGAAGGCACTGCAGAACAAGTTAGTAGTTTATTATAACTATAGACTATTGGAATAAAATAAGCAAGGAGATAAAAAATCACTCTTTCAAAGCTCTTATTAAAGCGTCTCATCACGCCTGGTTATAAACTCTCCCTTTGCGAGGGCATATGCCTTCTTTTATTATTTAAGCCTGGCCTAGTATGGATTGAGAGACTTCACAAACCGATAGAAAAACATTTGAAAATAAAATGGAGAAGGTATGTAAGTTTCTCCACAATGTCCTTTGCCATCGTTCAAGCACGTGATAGTTAATTTCTGATACGAGTATTAATGTGAGGGATCAAACGTTAAGCCGCTGCCTTTATGAGACTTATATGTATCGTAAGACGACTCGGCTCTCATACTTCGTACATATAAATAACTAGCAACCCGCCCCGGCTTCGCACGTGTAGCAGAAACATCTCCAACAATCATCAACATATTTCAATCAATTTACACAAAATCTTAACAAACCATACACTTAAACCTTCCTCATTAATCACTGTGTCTATTAGTGAAAACCGCATGAAAATGCGTTCAGTAGTTTTTCAGTTTATCCCGAACAGACAGACAGACGCGGCGGGAGACTTTGTTTTATAATATGTAGTGATGTAGTGAAATTAGATATAATCGTCCACAATTTCAACCTTCATTTTCCTCTCCTTACAGGAAACCGAGATACTCCCAAGACAAATACGAATCCTTCTCTGAACTATCAAATTCTCCTCAACATCCGCCACCGGAAGACATACTACCAAAAATAAAAAACGAAATCATAGACAAACCCCTGGACCTCAAAACCAAACACGAAGAGAAACAAACCTCAGACAAATGCAACCAGGCAAACTGTCTAGACGCACCAAACTCTTTGGAAATAAAAATTGATGCGAATTCAATCTTACCTGAAGATCATTTTGATGATGATAAGCTTTTCATGAACTCCTTAATACCTTTATTCAAAAAAATGAACGATGACACTCGATTACTATGCAGAATTGAGGTTCTTAAGATCATCAGATATGCTCTCCAAGGGCATAAGTGTTTTGAGGCCTTAAAGGTGGCTGAAGACAATTACTTTAAGGATCGAATGAGCGGGATCCTGGGTAGGGAGGAAACTGACGTGTCTGCCAGCTCGCAGAAAGGTCAAGAGTCCAGATTATCAATGACGACACGATCTGCTGATGGCAGTAGACCTGTCAGGAAAAGGAGAGTGAGTACACTTACATACTATCCACATTTTGTTTCTCGTTTAACGGTATATACCGTGTAAACGTTAGGATGCATTTAGTAAAATGCTGTTAATATGCTGGTCGTGGCTAAGTGGTAACTGAGTACGTAGTACATTACAAAGTAATGCTAGCCAGGTCAGTATAGGATGGGTGACCATTCTTAACACATTGAGACCCCTCTGTGCCTCGGAATGCACGTTAAACCGTCGGTCCCGGGTACCATACAAACATCTGTGGCATTTATTACGGGTAGCTGGGGCCCTAAAACGTCCGACAACCTGGTCTAACTACAGAACTTCGATATCGCCCCTAGTACTTGGGTTGTAGAGGTCTGATGGCAGTCGCTTCACGTAAAATATCAGACAGGACAGACAGGAAGCCGACCCCAAAGGCGCGGAGGATGGGAGGATGATGATGCTGTTAATATGACTTTACAAACAGACTCAATTTTATTAGTTTGTATGTATTGTACTCAAACATCTAAATGTAATGTCAAAAGTCACTGTCCTCCCAAAAACTTTGACACCGCTATTGAGAAAATGATGAGTAATGACGAATGACGTTATTACCACGCAACGCAACCTACCTCTTTTTTAATGCCACAGTTCGGGGAAATTCGAGTCCTGATACAAAGAAACTGTCTTAGGCAACATTGGATTTTTTAAAGATTTTTCATAAATTCCAATTCCAACTATCAATTTTATTCAGACTACCTCATGTGGCGACCTAGTCTATTGATCTTGATAGACTTGAAAAACAACTTAATGAAATTTTGCAAAAATAATATGCAATTCACGTTTGACCTAAAATTTGTAAATGATACCAAAGTTTCCACGATAAGTCGTAAAAAGTCTTTAAATAGCTTCCCTGTATACTATACTAGCTGTGTCCCGCGGTTTCACCCGGATGCCGTAGGAATATCGGAATATCGCCATAACTTGTAAACTGATAGTTTTTTTTTTTAAATTCTTATTGTAACTGCATTCTAGAGTCAAGCCCTTTCAGTGATTTAAATTAGTGTTCCTTTTTCAAATACATTGTGTATAAAGATATGGTTTCGGATCGCCGCTGTCAAAAAGTTAATATACTATATACTAAGACTAAGAAACTTTATCATTTTTATTTTAGGTCCGATCTCCATCTCCGTTGCCGGTACCAACCAAAAAGAGAGGTCCCGGCCGCCCAAGAAAGGTAAGAAAAATGTATCTTTTATTTTTAATACTTGCAGCAAACATTTAAAATTTCAATCAATGAGGCAGCTGCATAATTTAAAGCCATTTGTAGAATCGGTTACTACTTTTACAAATAAAGTGCCAAAAGAAGAGAACATGTAAATAAATTATAACGAATGAAATAATATTAATACGCAAAGACTTCTTCCAGAGAATTCTTTGTATGCATTTTTAAATTTCGCGAACGCAGCAACGAAAAATTTCGAATACTTAATACTTATATTTATCTATATGTATGTATTTAGAAATATATAAGTATGCTTCTCAGCAGTCTGGTTACCATAGTACAGGCACTGCCTAGTTTGGGATCAGACAGCCGTCTGTGAGATGTGTTAAGTTATTATTATTATATATGTAGAAGAAGTGCAGGAAGCTAAAAATTTTAAACAGTATCTGTTAGAAATTTAAAAAAATAGGAAAAATTTAACGCTTCCATTATAACGGGTGTAAGAAACGATCTACCGAATCTTGAAATAGATAGATTCAGACCATCATTCTGAGTGGAAAATCATTGGAAATTTCTTTCATATATTTTTTTTAATAATTCTATTTTTTTTGGGTAAAAGGGATATCACAATGAGTAAACAGAACATTTTACCAAAAAAAAAACAAAAATAAAAAATACCCCACACGGCCAAAAACTGCAATGTAATCAATTAAAAAACATTTATGCAATCAGCTGCTACGACGGCGCTGAACGTGTTAAGGTCATTCACCGTACCGCACAGCACGCGTGTTGCGTTACATTACGTAGCACAAAATTAAACTAATGGCTGTAAATCCTTAATCTCGCATTTTTATGATGAACTGACTTTTGCAATGTGATAAGTATCCAAGTAAGACGTTTTTATAAGTTCTTCGCCTCGGTGATACTTACACGCTGTATAATGTTGACCTGTCATCGTAATTCTATACAATGACAGTCCAAGTTATGCTGGCCAATGAAATATAACAAAAATGAATTATGCTTTGACCTCCACACGATCTCTAGTTTACATAAAACGAGTATGTTCTGTCTTCTTCGTTCTGTGGCATTGTTTGCATGCGTTAAAGATGCCTGGGTTCGATTCCTGATTGCTTTATTTTCTTAGGATTTTTTTATTAACAGCACTTTTAGCGATCGTCCCAATAACGGATTTGTACAATACAATAAAGAATATATATGTCTAACAAACATTAATATTTTAACTTCCAGATACGTCCTCCACCTTCTGATTCTGATGAGGACCATAACGTTACTCCCAAGAAACGTCTTCCAAAGCTGAAGGTTCCAGACATCCCCTTAGAAGAAGATGCCTTAAGTAACGCTACCAGCGTGGACCAACTCTCCACTCCAATGTTCATGAAGGTAATTCACACTTTCCTTTCCATATCCTTTTGCTTGCCAACACTAAAACCTGCTGATGGTAAGCGGTGACCGATGACTATAGACGCATCTCAACAAATGCGGTGCAGGCCGTGAGTGGTAGATTTACCCCCCTCCGCTTGGATTGGAGCTACAATCAGAAACAATATCAATAATCATGCCGCATGATCGTCTTGGGACTGCTTTTGTCTCGTGTGAAAAGGACACCTCGCGCACGCATTTCAAAATAATTAACTTTCAAATTATAGTGTGTTACAGTGCTATTGTTATACTTTAAAACATTTGAGTTATCATAAAATATTATACTTATTGATTTCATTGCTTTTTAGTATTTGTAAAGTATAGTTTTCACATTTTTTACTACACTTGAGATGTCACATCGCTAGCGCGGGCGCGAAGCGTCTGATAGCAAAACTGTGCATACAAACTGATTTCAGCACAGTTTAGTTCGTGTAATTTTTGAGCGCCGCGCCGATCAAACATCTATGGTATATGCGATCGCAGTTATTAGTAGTATTTAACCTTGATCTTTGTAACATCGGCTATGTCTTGACCTTTTAGTAAGTGCTTGCTAGTAAGTCTTCGGTCGTTTCGTTTTATTAATCTCTGCACAATGTTGTAATAAATACAGTAAGAAATAATGGTAATAAATACTTACCATATACTCGTATAATTGGCACTATAATTTGACTAATTTGTTTCCAAGTAAGGTAGGTCTAGTTTGGTTACAGTACTGTTTAGTAAATAGTGATTGGAGCCACCTTTTTCTAGTTTAATTCACACTCTCTACTTATCAGTTGATTTTCTTTATATTTATCGGTCGACTTTGTACACTTTCTTGAACCTGTCTTTTTAAAAAAATAATAACTAAGACCTGGCATTCTCTGTAATGCCTCTTACTTTGTGCCATGCTTTTTTTTTACACCAAATTTTGTAAAGAGGGTTAGAGAGATTATGTACGTTCTAAAAGTGAATGTTACACACAACACAATTGATGACTTTTCCATCATAGGAGTCCGGACTATTTGTGATGACTAAATGTTCTTGATACATACCTACCTGTTTGTACTTTTTATGTGAAATATTTGATTGTTGTTGATGAAAGAAATGCGGAGAAACAAAGAAACGAGTATCCTACTAATATTATAAACGTAAAAGTTTGTGAGGATGTATGGATTTATGGATGTTTGTTACTCTTTCACGCAAAAACTACCAAACCGATTGCGATGAAACTTGGTATGTAGATAGCTGGATATCTGGATTAACACATAGGCTACTTTTTATTCCGATATTCCCACGGCATCGGGACTTACGCTGGTGAAACCGCGGGACGCAGCTAGTACTACATATATGTATAGGTAGGAGGCAAATCACACCTGCCTCACTGATCTACAGACTGCAGTTAGCAATCCCTATTTACATAGTTCTGTTCTTGTGTGTCACCACAACAACGGAAACCGCGGCAATACATATAGGTCGTTTATCAATAAGAAGGAGATTAGGTAGTAGGTTTGGGTAGATTTTAAGAAGGAGAAGGTTCTCAATTGTGTTGTAAATGTTTTAATAAAAATAATAATAATTGGATCAGTTGAGGTTGGTCCCATTTAAATTTTGAAGAAATATTCAACCCTGCAGGGTAGAAAATTAAGGGATGAAGAATACAATAGCAGCAGACTACAATTTGACATGCATTGGGGGGGAGCTAATCATTTTTGAAGTGAAAGCTTCTTTAGGCACGTTGTGCACTTTTGCTATGGGGAAAAAGCACTAAACTCGCGTGACCGTCACGCTAAGATACATTTATAGACCCACTAGAGGGCGTTATTCTAAAAATTGAGTTCTGTCAGCTCCTTACTAATTAATCTTTAAAAGTAGAAGTGTTATCTTTACTTTAATACGCTTGTGAACTAAATACGTAGTAACAAAATTAACGACACAAAATATCTAGGGATACCGGAATCTGTATGTACTTTCTGTTAATTAATAGTATTTGGCGTAGGTACATGTGTAGTAAGAACATTACATGCAACATGACATGACATGCTAATGTCATTTTAAGTCTGTCGGCAGTCTCATGACTGCCTATTTTTTTTTTAAAGTTTATTTTATTGATAATTTATTTTTACTTACAGATGTACAACCTAGAACGTTCTAAAGCGGCCCCGGCGCTGATACCACATAACTTACCTTTCCCAATCAAAACAGAACCAGCAAGCCCTGAACCACAGTCTTACTAAGTAGACTAACATTTTAATATGTAATAATATTATCTATATTCAATTCGTGTCCCACATTTGGCTCAGAAGAGAATTAACCTGGATGCCTGACCGTCGATATTATAACAACGCGGCATACTTCGTTTTAGGCCCAGAGATTCTTTGTGTGGTGTTATGAGACTGTCATGATCGCGTGGTTTTGTCTGAATCGTGGTATATGCTGTTCTCTTGAATAAATAGATTCGTGGATCGCATCATGGCATGCATCATTGAGAAGGTTGAGATAATGGTCTATGGCCAATAAGGGTGTTGGATCTCTCCCAAAAGGTGTTACCCTTTTGGGAGAGATCCAATACGACTAAATTATGTATTTTAAAAATGTTGTGCAATTTACATGTTGACGCGGTAATGAAGTGTATCCATTCTCAATCGATAGAATGTGAAACCAAACTCATTTAAATATATTACCGGTGTCAACGTACTACGGATTTACAAGAATTTAGCTGGGGACTACAAGAATTTGTTATATGGGACCCAATTTGACGTTATAGTATTAAACTTTGTCTAATAACCAGCCTTATATTGGCACTTCACATAGTAAAAAAACTTCACATAAATGTGTGTTATTTGACCGAGCTCAAGTAAATTTTCATAGTAATAATTGTTGCACTTCGTTCAAGTAACGCAAATATGTCCGTAAAAAGAAACAAGTAGTAAAAAGGCCCAATACCATCATGGGAGATTTTTTACAACAGACAATGTCAATGTAGGTGTTAATACACCTTTACAAAAATACAAACCTTGTGTGTTCGTAATGATTAGCGCGTCGAGAATCTTTTGACTAGGCGCGAAACCTAAATCGGAACTACGGCGGCCATTTTGAAATGAATCTTTATTCGCAGTAACAGAGTAACAAAACGGCTTATGTAATAATGTAAAGTAAATTTGATTAAGTAAAAAATTGCCCGCTTTCTTACCTCAGTTATTTTACTGTAGTACACAAAAAGAAAATCTAGCGCTCTTTATAAAAAAAACTTTGACTTCACGTCAAAATTATTTGATTTGATTCATGACGTATTTCCTGAAAGTGAACGAACCATATACCTACCACAAAGGTGAACCTTTATGGTATATGGTAAAATTTCCCTTTTCCTATAAATTATTTCCTATTAATTAATACCAATGGTCCACGTGTCTGAAAACCCTCCTTGTAACTTGACCATCTTGAGTCAATTATCAACTATTATTTACAAAGTAAAATGGACGAGCACAAATGATTCTGAGAATGAGAGTCACTACACTTTAATCTAGAAAAAAAATGTAAACGTATTATTTTATAAGAAATATCACCTCAATTGTGAAATTCAATGCGATTGAGATAATTGTCCAGATTGATGAAAATATAGTTACTTTATTATAAATCTAATCTTTATTGTGTGGTATGTGGCGAGTGAAATGTGATATAATTTTAGTTGTACTTCTATATTATGAATGCATGAAAGGATGTATGTAAAGATTTCCTATACTTATTACTGATAGCAATATGATGTGAATATTATTTAATTCTACACGGTTTTAATATTTCAAACACCACTTGTGCACCGGGCAACAAGTTTTGTTTTAAGGCGATAGCGTGGTCCCTTCGAAGATTGTTGTGAAGTCATTTATGTCGAAAGACAAAATATTTTGAAAACGCCGCGCCGTTATGCCCATGTTCGCGTATTTAGTGAACATGAGAATGAGATTGTAACTTGACTGTCTCAAATACCAAGTTTAGTATTAATTTTATCAAAATTTAACCGTAATTTTACACAAATGCCTTATATTATATTATCGATCAAACGAATGATCTCAGAAGCGCGCGATAATACACGGTTATTAAAAAATATGGTAGCTAGTCTCTTGTCTATGAATAGCCATTTTGTTAACAAGCGCATCGCGCGGGAATGTTCTATATTCAAATTTGTATTTCTTCTTTACGAGACTGCTAACAGAATAAAAACGCGTATTATTACAGGGGAAAATTACATAAAAGTAATATTATTTATTAGTTTATCGAAAGCATTTCCTAGCTGTTAATTTTAGTTTTAGTACCTTTAATATGTGTATCGGCCCGAATAATAATAGAAAGAAGTACTTGGTGGTTAGAATAGTCCAGAAACCATGTATTGTTGTTAAGCCTAGTTTGTAAGAATATTGTGTTTGACACAAATGTGTTACAATATCCGTACATTCCTCTAGTTAGGGATGGTGTAGAAATATGATGTGGAGTGTACGCCACGAAAATAAAAGATAATATTTGATATAATATTGTTTTATTTACAAACCTGTTTTAGTACAAAAATACATGTATATTATTGCTTTATTTGTACATTTAACTAATAATTCATTGCCTGTCATGAAATAGCTGATATATATAATATAAGATGGCAACATTTCCACCTTGAAATAGCAAGTAAAATTCCACTAATATTATAACTGTGAAAGTTTGGGTGGATGGATGGATGTTTGTTACTCTATCACGCCAACACTACTGAACAGATTGTGATGAAACTTGGTATGTAGATAGCTGGAGACCTGGGTTAACGCATAGGCTTTTTATCCCGATATTCCCACGGGATCGGCACTTACGCGGTTGAAACCGCGGGGCGCTGCTAGTATTTTATAAGTACATGATTTTAATTTGCATGTAAAATATCGTCATCAGGCTCAGTAACAGTTAATTCACTGAATTGGACTCGAAGGCCTTCTCTTTGCGGTGTGCAAGTCATGGGTCCAATAAAATATTTGTCTCTTGGCGGCATTGAGCATAGTCTTAGCAGGGTCCAGGTGATACTATCCGTGGAATATTTGACACAAACTGCAGAACCCTTCTTCGTAACACGAAGATAGAATTTCTTAGGGTTGCCTGTATAAGCACCTGCAAATACCAATGAGTATTTATTGTTGCTAACTTAAGGTTCCTATGACCTTTTGAGTCAAATTCCAAATTATTTTGTGACATTCAAGCTATAAATAAATAATTTCTAGTTCCTACAACTATACATATTTTATATTGTGTACAGTTCATCACCTTAATCCACGCAATGTGAACCTGAAGAACTTCACTAAAGCATTTTTTTTTATTTTGAGCTCATAGCGTAGGACCTGTTTACGAAATTATTATAAACCTCATTCGAGTAGTGGTGTCTAAATGCTCATTAAATGAAAAAAAATCATATCGAGAATCACAAACTATGACAATATTGCGTAAAATTATACAAAGAAAGCAGCTGTTGTGAACTTATTGATCTTTGAAAGACCAATTTAATCGATTTTCAAGTAAACTTACAAATAAATTAAAAAAATACATCTTACTAATATTATAAACACGACAGTTTGTACTAAATGGATTTGGATGAAATTTAGCTCACAGATAGTTAATGGCCTAGATTAACTCATAAAATACTCTTTACAATGGTAAACAAGGCCCAAATAAAAAAACAAAGATTATTGAAAGTGACTGATTCAATAGTTGTTTATTGAACTTCGTATTGAATTGCAATAAATAATAGACTACAAACCTGCTGCCCAGTCCGATAGTTCATTGGTTACCACACTAGAAATCATAGGTTGCCCATCATTATATTCTATGCCTGCCTTTAACCAGTGTTTCTCGTCCAAGTATATCATGAGGCCAGCTTGATCGTACAGCGTAGTGAAGTCTGCTTCTACACAGACCTGATAAAAGCAAGGATAAGTTATATTATCGGCTATACCTTGTACTTTCCTGTAAAGCTATCAAAACCTAGAGTAGGTTTACGGATTTATTTACCTTTGTTTTAACACTATATTTATTATGTGCAAATCAAAAATTTAAATAGTCTGACATCCACATCGTTATAAAGTCTCCCAAGAAAATGAGACGAAATAATCAATTGCGGCATTCGGGTTTTAGGTGAATTCCGGGTTTATAGATTCCCGCTTGAATTATCAAACAAACATTTTATCGTCAGAAGTTTTTGCAAAATTTCGCAGTGAAGTCATCTGTAATTCCCTCTTAACTTCACTAGCTCACTAATACAAGGAACTGCATTGAGACAATGAGTTAGTGAGCTAGAACTTTGTTACTGCGATGTATTCAGAACTTTGTAATTAAGCATTGAGATGTTAGAGAATTCACACGTCGCGGCAGGTTGTTCATCCTCACACCTTACGATACTGTTCCAGAGGAATTTCGTGCCGCGATCGCTCCGGCTGTTGAATGAACTTCCTGTCGAGGTTTTCCCGAAGGACTACAGTTCGGGGTTCTTCTAGAAACGAGTGTATAGGTTTTTGAAAGGGTGGACAACGCATATGCGAGTCCCCTGAAATTGCAAGCGTTTATAGCTTACGGTAACCGCTTCTCATTAGGCGGGGCTGTATGCTTGTTTGCCACTAATGTAGTAGGAAAAAAAGGACCCACACCAGTATAGAATTATACATTATATGTATTGTATGGGCATGGCTACATCACACGTTCCCGGTCGCGTTTTATATACCTACCGTTTGGCGCTCCGTGGGATCACAGATTCACAAGTGTGAAGTGGCCGGTAGAGGCGAAGGTATTTATATTAAAAACAAAATGTCGAAATAACGTAATTATTCTGAAGAGGACGGGTGTAAGAGCCAGAGAACCAATGAACATTTGACGTTTTGAAATTGCAGAAAGAAGAAGAAATGTATCAGAGAAGACAGTCACTATACAAAAATGTTAATAGTTAATCATTTATTTTGTTAAATATAGTATTTTGTAGATGTATGTTTTTAATCTGTTAAATATTTTTAAAATGCGTCACAGATATGATTTTAGTTACTACTTATTTTATCAATATAATTTAAAAAATCATTAGGTGTTTATTCTTTACTCGCCACTACCACGTAACTATACTTAATAATTTCTATGTATTTAATAAATAAATAAATATTTTTATAAAATAAAAGTAATGTACTGAGCTTAACTAATAGATATCGTGTAATAGTAAAAATGTTTAATTACTACGAGTACGACATTTACTTTTCTGGGCAGCACCTTTTTGTGGTCACGTTATGAATGTTCGCTTTTTTGAACGTTTATACAATACATCTTTTCAATGCAACCGTGTCGTGTTATAATTTGTAATGAATGACAGAATACACCATAGTTAAAATTTTATACTACACACATTACTTTGGAAACGCTTCGGAATATTTTCATTACTTATTAAAATTAAAAATATTAATATAATGGAGGGAAATAAAGCTTTTTATCATGTTATAAAACAGTCTTATAAGTATTTGATTATCCAATAAAAGACACGCACATATACGTGGCGCGGTGGGCAAAACGTTCTAAACCTTTATAAGTGATTACAAGATATATTTTTGCTTGCATCTAACGCCAGGTATTATTATTTACATTTTGTAGGCATAGAGTAGGTATTTTCGCTTTTGTATGGGAATGATGTATCTGTTACGAAGTAACTATTATCATCTTTAGTTTTAAATTATAAAAGTAGTCTGTGCTGTTATTAAATCAAATCAAAACATTTATTTCAATTAAACCCATTATAGTATTTTTTAATCCTAATCTACATCTAATCCTGTGGTATCTTATCTATAATCATATCTTGTCTGTGGTATAGGTGTGACCACGAAGTTTTACTAACACTGGAGACCACACAGTGAACATTTACTGCGAAACCGAAAAGTTTGGCCTTGAAAATTGAAATTGAAACTCTATCCTTTTCTTAAATTGTGTCATATTTTTTTATACATTCCTGAAAATAAGGTAAGTAAATTTTATTATCTTCATACAAGAAAACTGTTCAGTGAGCTTCATAAATCAAATATTTATAACCATTTATAATTAGGTAATAATCTATACTAATATCATAAATGCTCTCTCTGTTACGTTTTTACTACTACGTTGTTAGGGTTACTACTAGTGCATGAGAAAATTTGTGTAAACTTTAAAATGTTTTGAGACAATAAATATTATTGTTATATTCCCAATACACATGTATTTTATAATTTCACAGTATATTTCTTAAGCGTTGTTTGAATGTCAAAAAGTAGTTACAATGTCATAAAAATAAAAATGTTTTAGTCGTTTCCAGATAAACGATTTTTTATGGTCACTCTAGTCGTATTTAGTAAGTGTGTAAGAGTAAGAGTATTGTACGAAAGAGATGCAATTCCAATGAAGGTCATTCAAACCGTGTGGCCTCCAGTATTAGTAGAGTTTCATGGGTGTGACACCGTGATTTTTATAGTATACATCACATACACAAATATAAAAAATGCAAGACTGGCTATTTAATATAATGTAATTATAAAATATAAATATTATGATTCTCACCTTAAAAACAAAGTCATCTTTGATATCAACACCATAAACATGGCCCGAGTTAAAGTAAAAATTGTACAAAGTTCCTTGCCAGAAGTCAGTTTTATCATCCGTAACTATTATAAGTTTATTTTCTTTTAAGTTCCATTCCTTTGGCTCATTGAACCATTTAAATTTACTAAAATCAATTGTTGTATAGCTGCTGGCCTCCATACTCAAAGATAAAACACGTACACACTAAATACTTTTTCACTGATTGTTGCAGTACCCACACAATTTTGCTCGGGAAGTGTTGATAAAATGCCCTGCACAATCACAGTAAAGTATTAGAATCTTCTTATCGTATAGTGTTGCTATTGCTAATGTTGTAAAGTCTAAGGTGCTATATAAACTAAAAATAGCGTAGTTGGCGGAGGGAACTTAGATGTTTGTATAGGCATAGATGCGTTGCCCGCATTCTATGTTGGCAAAATATAAGTAAGGTAATTGTCCAGCTCTCGCTGAGTCGCAGTCGCGTTCTCCCCACCGCGGCTCCGTCGCGGCTAGACGAAATTTAAAAATATACCCAAAACTTTGAATCTACCGCGAAAAACATGCCTTCCTGTGTAAACAGAGGATTCACGAATAAACAGCTACTATTAACACAAATAATGTTTCATTTTATGCATAAGTAAATACTTTATTCTATTTATTAAAACAAATAATGTTTTAATTTAATGGTGGCTCGCGCCATGTTAGAGGAAGATTGGGTAATAGGCAACCGGGCAAATATTTGTGAAGTATTAAGTGAAACTTAACATCGTGCTTTTATGAAAGTTATGAAAAATATTAATTTACATAATAAAGCAATTTCCGTAAGCAAAACAATGTTTAAATTATTGATATTTTACATTTCCACATTAACATTACATCATGTAATTCTAGGGCCCACTACGTTATCTATAGGTAAACATCCTACTAATATTATAAACGTGAAAGTTTGTGAGTTTAGATGTATGGATGTATGTTGCTCTTTCATGCCAAAACTACTAAACCGATTGCGATGAAACTTGGTGTGTAGATAGCTGGAGACTTGGTTTAACGCATAGGCTACTTTTTATCCGGATAGTCCCACGGGATCGGGACTTACGCGGGTGAAACCGCGTGGCGCTGCTAGTTGTATGACTTTGTTTATGAGTAGGTAGGTACCTAGGTACCTACTCATAAACATAGTTAACAATCTGTTAAACAAACTTAATCTGTTTCCCAGGAGAGTTGGTACTCTCCTGGGAAAGTTTGTTTAACAGAATGTAAAATATGTGAAACCCCGGCCAAGTGAGAGTCGGACTCGCGCACCGAGGGTTTCGTAAAATATTTTTATTATATGATGTAACTAAAAATTTAAGTTTTTCGCAATTTTTCCTTTATCTGTGTACCAAATTTCAAGATTCTGAGTTCACGGGAAGTACCCTGTAGGTTTTGATTCCCTTGCCAGTGTCGAAAATTTGCGGCATAAACGGCTGTATGTTTTGATTACGTTGGCTTAGAAGTTTGATTTTTCACAGCTCCCAGGGACAGTAGACCTGAGTATTTGATATAAATTCCAGCTTGATACCTCCCCGCGTCCCTGAGAAAAAGGGTCTTGACAGACAGAGAGACGGATGGACGGACGGACAACAACGTGATCCCATAAGGGTTCCGTTTTTTCGGAAATTTTACGGAATCCTAAAAACGAATTCATGCCAAAATATAAAAAAAAACTAAGAATAAACAAAAAAATATTTTGCTCAAACAATGAAGAACAGTTAACGAACACTTAAAATCGCAAAAAAAAATTGTAAAAACGACTTCCCCCTCCTTCTTTGGAGAGCTAATTTTTTAAACAATGAAGAAGAGTTAACGAACAGTTGAGATAGCAAAAAAAAGTTGTAAAAAAATTACTTCCCTCCCCCAACGACAGCTTATAATAATTGTTTGGTGATGGAGTAGCGTAATTAAAGATACATTTTGTGGCAACTCGCAGACTGTTTTTATGGTGCGTTTACACGCACGCCGTGCAGCCTGGCAAGCAGCACGGCACGCAGCTCGGCGCGCAGCCTGCCACGCAGCGTGCCAAGCCAGTTTTTCACACCAGGGCTGCCAGTAAGGACAACTTATTTTATACCGCTAAGACTCCGAAATTATACAAAATCATGTACTATTGTACAAAATCAGTGTCGTTCAACTATAGAACGTCACTCTTTGGTGATTTTAGTTAAAGGTTGTTTTAACTTTAACGTATAAGGATTTAACAGTTTATCACAGACATGATTTGTTTTAAGTATCTCTATGTGTATGTTCGTACTTTTTACGCTATAACATCAGCAATGACATTGTATCCAATTTTACAATGCATTCTACTATACAAACAGGATACAAAAGATAACCGATATTATACCAATTTTGTATCCATTTTTACAATCTGGCAGCCTTGTTTCACACACTTGCAGGCATGCTCCGTAGGGTAGGTATTAGTGTTCTGTGGACATGGTAGTCAGTGCAAACATGGGAGACGATGTAGACGTAGATCTCGTGGGAGCTATTGCTTTGGGCTTGATCTATTTTTATTAAAAAAAAAACAGCCCGACATAATTATGCATTCGAAATTTTACTTAAAACTATTAGGTTTTACAACTAAAAAGTCATTTATGGTGTAAAAACACTTTTCAAGTAGCCAAAACTTTAAATTTGATTTTTTTATTTGACATGCGTTATAACTACTTTAACATCGAAGAGTGCTTTTACATAATTCGTTTCTTATTTTAGTGGGATCTCTTTGAATGAATTTACTATCCTCGCTAACTTTTGAATAGAATTTTTTATTATTTCTAATAAACATGAACATAAATAACCATGATAAGCATTGGGGGCGGCTTCTTCATTAAATGAGTTTCGTAACTGTTTTAAGGCATACATTTATCTATTTTATTTACTGCACATCATTGATATGCGATTAGTTACAATTTTCTAATCGTCAATCAATCAATCAATACTAACTTTAATCCTAAGAATTGGCACTATTTTGTTTCATATTTTTTTGGCCCTGATAAACAATATTAACTTTTACTAAAAGAATAGTTCGGAAACATCTTTCTGAAGTCTTCTTTTGCTTTCGATTCGTGCATGATAAAGGTTCAGACCATTCCGATATATTTGGTGTCGTCAAAAATTAATTTCGATCGTTACGTCGTTTGTACGCCACGAAGATGAAAACTATACTAACGCAGCCGAGCGCGTGTGTGTGTGTAAACAGGCACACAAGCACATTCACCCTTTGAAGTGTTTCAAAAAACCGACAGTCGTCCCGATCGGCGCCGGCGCCAAGCGCGTGCACATTCACGCAAGCATGCACAAACAGCCTGTTCACATGCTTGCGTCGTTGAATGTCGGTTTGAACGCGAGCGTGTGAACGCAGCCGTTAGTCGTCCCGATCGGCGGCAAGCGCGATCACATTCACGCAGGCATGCACAAACCGCCTGTTCACATGCGTGTGCCCGTGCTTGTGCTCGTTGAATGTCGGTTTGAACGCCAGCGTGTAAACCCACCATTAGATTTTTTTTTATAGTTGAATTTTGATGGCGCGTTTACACGCTGGCGTTCAAACCGACATTCAACGAGCACATTCAACGACGCAAGCGTGTGAACAGGCTGTTTGTGCATGCCTGCGTGAATGTGATCGCGCTTGGCGCCGATCGGGACGACTAACGCCTGCGTTCACACGCTCGCATTCAAACCGACATTCAACGACGCAAGCATGTGAACAGGCTGTTTGTGCATGCTTGCGTGAATGTGCACGCGCTTGGCGCCGATCGGGACGACTGTCGGTTTTTTGACACACTTCAAAGGGTGAATGTGCTTGTGTGCCTGTTTACACACACACACACACGCTCTCGGCCGCGTTAGTATAGTTTTCATCTTCGTGGCATACAGACGACGTAACGATCGAAATTAATTTTTGACGACACCAAATATATCGGAGTGGTCTGTATTGGCATGAATCGAAAGCAAAAGAAGACTTCAGAAAGATGTTTCTGAACTATTCTTTTAGTAAAAATAAATATTGTTTATCAGGGCCCAAAAAAATATGAAACAAAATAGTGCCAATTCTTAGGATTAAAGTTAGTATTGATTGATTGACGATTAGAGAATTGTAACTAATCGCATATCAATGATGTGCAGTAAATAAAATAGATTTATGTATGCCTTAAAACAGTTACGAAACTCATTTAATGAAGAAGCCGCCCCCAATGCTTATCATGGTTAATTATGTTCATGTTTATTAGAAATAATAAAAAATTATATTCAAAAGTTAGCGAGGATAGTAAATTCATTCAAAGAGATCCCACTAAAGTAAGAAACGAATTAGGTAAAAGCACTCTTCGATGTAAAAATAGTTATAACGCATGTCAAATAAAAAAATCAAATTTAAAGTTTTGGCTACTTGAAAAGTGTTTTTACACCATAAATGATTTTTTAATTGTAAAACCTAATAGTTTTAAGTAAAATTTCGCATGCATAATTATGTCGGGCTGTTTTTTTTTTCAATAAAAATAGATCAAGGCCAAAGCAGTAGCTCCCACGAGATCTACGTCTACATCGTCTCCCATGTTTGCACTGACTACCATGTCCACAGAACACTAATACCCTACGGACCATGCCTGCAAGTGTGTGAAACAGGGCTGCCAGATTGTAAATTGGATACAAAATTGGTATAATATCGGTTATCTTTTGTATCCTGTTTGTATAGTAGATTGCATTGCATATATGGATACAATGTCATTGCTGATGTTATAGCGTAAAAAGTACGTACATACACATAGAGATTCTTAAAACAAATCATGTCTGTGATAAACTGTTAAATCCTTATATGTTAAAGTTAAAACACCTTTTACTAAAATCCCCAAAGAGTGACGTTCTAAAGTTGTACAACACTGATTTTGTATAATAGTACATGATTTTGTATGATTTCCGAGTCTTAGCGGTATAAAATAAGTTGTCTTTACTGGCAGCCCTGGTGTGAAAAGGTTGCGTGGCAGGCTGCGCGCCGAGCTGCGTGCCATGCTGCTTGCCAGGCTGCACGGCGTGCGTGTAATGGTACGTTTACACGCACGCCGTGCAGCCTGGCAAGCAGCATGGCACGCAGCTCGGCGAGCAGCATGCCACGCAGCGTGCCACGCAAGCTTTTCACACCAGGGCTGCCAGTAAAGACAACTTATTTTATACCGCTAAGACTCGGAAATTATACAAAATCATGTACTATTATACAAAATCAGTGTTGTACAACTATAGAACGTCACTCTTTGGGGATTTTAGTAAAAGGTGTTTTAACTTTAACGTATAAGGATTTAACAGTTTATCACAGACATGATTTGTTTTAAGTATCTCTATGTGTATGTACGTACTTTTTACGCTATAACATCAGCAATGACATTGTATCCAATTATGCAATGCAATCTACTATACAAACAGGATACAAAAGATAACCGATATTATACCAATTTTGTATCCAATTTACACTCTGGCAGCCCTGTTTCACACACTTGCAGGCATGGTCCGTAGGGTATTAGTGTTCTGTGGACATGGTAGTCAGTGCAAACATGGGAGACGATGTAGACGTAGATCTCGTATTTTTATTGAAAAAAAAACAGCCCGACATAATTATGCATGCGAAATTTTACTTAAAACTATTAGGTTTTACAATTAAAAAATCATTTATGGTGTAAAAACACTTTTCAAGTAGCCAAAACTTTAAATTTGATTTTTTTATTTGACATGCGTTATAACTATTTTTACATCGAAGAGTGCTTTTACATAATTCGTTTCTTACTTTAGTGGGATCTCTTTGAATGAATTTACTATCCTCGCTAACTTTTGAATATAATTTTTTATTATTTCTAATAAACATGAACATAATTAACCATGATAAGCATTGGGGGCGGCTTCTTCATTAAATGTGTTTCGTAACTGTTTCAAGGCATACATAAATCTATTTTATTTACTGCACATCATTGATATGCGATTAGTTACAATTCTCTAATCGTCAATCAATCAATACTAACTTTAATCCTAAGAATTGGCACTATTTTGTTTCATATTTTTTTGGGCCCTGATAAACAATATTTATTTTTACTAAAAGAATAGTTCAGAAACATCTTTCTGAAGTCTTCTTTTGCTTTCGATTCATGCATGATAAAGGTTCAGACCACTCCGATATATTTGGTGTCGTCAAAAATTAATTTCGATCGTTACGTCGTCTGTATGCCACGAAGATGAAAACTATACTAACGCGGCCGAGAGCGTGTGTGTGTGTGTGTAAACAGGCACACAAGCACATTCACCCTTTGAAGTGTGTCAAAAAACCGACAGTCGTCCCGATCGGCGCCAAGCGCGTGCACATTCACGCAAGCATGCACAAACAGCCTGTTCACATGCTTGCGTCGTTGAATGTCGGTTTGAACGCGAGCGTGTGAACGCAGGCGTTAGTCGTCCCGATCGGCGCCAAGCGCGATCACATTCACGCAGGCATGCACAAACAGCCTGTTCACATGCTTGCGTCGTTGAATGTGCTCGTTGAATGTCGGTTTGAACGCCAGCGTGTAAACGCGCCATAAACGTACCATGATGGCGCGTTTACACGCTGGCGTTCAAACCGACATTCAACGAGCACATTCAACGACGCAAGCGTGTGAACAGGCTGTTTGTGCATGCCTGCGTGAATGTGATCGCGCTTGGCGCCGATCGGGACGACTAACGCCTGCGTTCACACGCTCGCGTTCAAACCGACATTCAACGACGCAAGCATGTGAACAGGCTGTTTGTGCATGCTTGCGTGAATGTGCACGCGCTTGGCGCCGATCGGGACGACTGTCGGTTTTTTGACACACTTCAAAGGGTGAATGTGCTTGTGTGCCTGTTTACACACACACACACACGCTCTCGGCCGCGTTAGTATAGTTTTCATCTTCGTGGCATACAGACGACGTAACGATCGAAATTAATTTTTGACGACACCAAATATATCGGAGTGGTCTGAACCTTTATCATGCATGAATCGAAAGCAAAAGAAGACTTCAGAAAGATGTTTCTGAACTATTCTTTTAGTAAAAATAAATATTGTTTATCAGGGCCCAAAAAAATATGAAACAAAATAGTGCCAATTCTTAGGATTAAAGTTAGTATTGATTGATTGACGATTAGAGAATTGTAACTAATCGCATATCAATGATGTGCAGTAAATAAAATAGATTTATGTATGCCTTAAAACAGTTACGAAACACATTTAATGAAGAAGCCGCCCCCAATGCTTATCATGGTTAATTATGTTCATGTTTATTAGAAATAATAAAAAATTATATTCAAAAGTTAGCGAGGATAGTAAATTCATTCAAAGAGATCCCACTAAAATAAAAAACGAATTATGTAAAAGCACTCTTCGATGTAAAAATAGTTATAAAGCATGTCAAATAAAAAAATCAAATTTATAGTTACTTGAAAAGTGTTTTTACACCATAAATGATTTTTTAATTGTAAAACCTAATAGTTTTAAGTAAAATTTCGCATCCATAATTATGTCGGGCTGTTTTTTTTTTCAATAAAAATAGATCAAGGCCAAAGCAGTAGCTCCCACGAGATCTACGTCTACATCGTCTCCCATGTTTGCACTGACTACCATGTCCACAGAACACTAATACCCTACGGACCATGCCTGCAAGTGTGTGAAACAGGGCTGCCAGAGTGTAAATTGGATACAAAATTAGTATAATATCGGTTATCTTTTGTATCCTGTTTGTATAGTAGATTGCATTGCATAATTGGATACAATGTCATTGCTGATGTTATAGCGTAAAAAGTACGTACATACACATAGAGATACTTAAAACAAATCATGTCTGTGATAAACTGTTAAATCCTTATACGTTAAAGTTAAAACACCTTTTACTAAAATCCCCAAAGAGTGACGGTCTATAGTTGTACAACACTGATTTTGTATAATAGTACATGATTTTGTATAATTTCCGAGTCTTAGCGGTATAAAATAAGTTGTCTTTACTGGCAGCCCTGGTGTGAAAAGCTTGCGTGGCACGCTGCGTGGCAGGCTGCCCGCCGAGCTGCGTGCCATGCTGCTTGCCAGGCTACACGGCGTGCGTGTAAACGTACCATGAAGGGAGTAGCAACATTATTTAGCCATCGATCATTCAAAATGGCGTCATTTCCGGGAGCGGCAGCGGTGCGTGCTGGCTCCGCGACGTTTGTAAAAGAATTGCATTTTATATTTGTGTTTAGATAGTTAAAGTTAATTGTTTAAACTGCAGGGTATAGTTTAATTAATCGGTGGCACCATAATGGGCAAGCCAGGTAAGTTATTTGTCTACTTAAATGTCGATGGTTATTGATAAGGTATGAGCGTGGTTACCGCATGGAGCTTTCTGTTATTTTTGTGTTCAATTACTAAATAATTATACTATTTTCGTGTATTAATGAACGATAGAGTTTATGAGTAAACCAATTTATGTTATGTTATAATTTAAATAAGTTAAATTATTAGTTTCTTCGTGTAAATTTTAGGTTATGTTCAGTTCTGTTATTGATTTTCAATAACATAATTAGAACAAGGTTTTACAACGGGCTATTTTAATTTGTTACTATATACAGCTTCACGTGCTTGTTATTGTAAATTTAAAATAATTAGAAATCCACGAATGGAACCCATTAAGTTGTTACCACGCCGCATTCACAGCGGTGTGAGCTGCCTTTCAGTTAAGAAAAAGTGCAAGGGCTAAAAGCCCATGCATGTAATGGCCTTTAGGAAATTTTCTTGCGATCTGTGTGTGTTCAAGCATCAACAGAAATCTATAAATAGGAAGAAACATCTTGTAGCACGCCGTTACAACGTAAGTCTCGTTAATTGGGTTAAAACTGAAGCACGTGTCAATATATTGAATATATGCGCTTTATTTTAACGCTTAAAAATTACTATCGCCTGGCCTCTCATCTCAAACAGGAATTAAAATAATGACTTAGTATGAATCAGTTGTTCCGCATCTACGTGGTAGTACTACCCTGATAGCTATAACCACATTGAATATTTTTTATGAAATCAGTTGTTCAGCATCTACCTGGTAGTACTGCCCAGATAGCAATAACCGCATTGACTTTTATGAAAATTATAATTACTTAATGTATTTGGCGAGTCCTTGCAGTATTAATATCATACCCATTTTGAAAAATTAAATAAACAGCTAAGCTGGATATAATTGGCTATTTGTACAAAGCTAAGTCAAAAGTTCAACTTACAAGTGAAAAATAATGATAAACTAAAAATATGTTTAATCATTTTAAAATGTTAATTAGTATTTCATAGAGGTCAGACACAACATAATGTCTGCTTGTTAGTCTTCCGAGCCGCACTAGGGATGCATCTTCACTAGAGCGACTTAAACTACCACTGCTTAAGTGACACCCAGCACTGTTATTCAATGTACACAATAGTTTTAAAAATAAGTTCTCCTATGATGATTGTGGTCCCTCTAATCTAGACCTATTCATGAAGACTATGTCCACATACCCACTTCTGAAAATCTTTCTTTTGCCAGACAATTACACTTTAATAATTCTGTAACTAATTAACCTATTATCTTTCAGAGTTCAATGGTGGTAGAGGCGGTGGCAGAGGCGGTTTTGGAGGCCGCGGTGGCGGTCGGGGTGGTTTCGGTGGTCGAGGCGGCGGGCGTGGGGGCTTCGGCGGCGGAGGCAGCTTTGAGAAAAGAGGAGGCGGTGGTGGAAGAGGATTCGGTGGCCGCGGTGGTGGTAAGTGTTATTTAGATTAAATTGTTCTTGGGATGGGTGGATATTGAACTGAGCTGAGCTGTGTGTTAGATGTAGCAATAAGCTTTAAAATATAAATTATTATCCTTGAGGTCACCTATAGTCACTGTCTCATAGCTTAAACAAAATATTTGTTGATAAAAGGAGAAGAAAATGTTGAAATAAAATGACAAATTGCAGTAAGATGTTCAGAATGTTCTTAAACCCACTTAAATAAATAGAGAATCTTAAAAGATAAAAAACTATCAGTAAATTTTTAAAAGTTCTTGTCTGTTGCGTTGTCATTCGCATAAGCTGTTGTTTAAAATCTACAGGTTATAGTTTTTTTTGTTATGATTACAACTAGTATTTACCATGTAAGTATGTCATTTAACTTTTGCATGACGGTCAACTGTGACATGAACTGAATCAAACCGAACCGAACAAAACCGAATGAATAGATACACAAGTTAGCTACACTGTACCTCAGACATGTTAATAATATTCAGTTTTAACTAGACCCAAGTGAGTACCTGATTTTGTAGCATATCATACCTCTCTGATATATATATAAGTACTGGTATATGAGAAGTTCTCTCTGAATTAGAACTTAATACTTTTAACATGTATAATCTGATAGTATGAAAACAAGAGGCGGTGTGGGAGTCTGAACTTGGACATTAGACGAAGTGGATGTGTCTCATCTTTCAAAAAGTCATTTGAATGTGAGAGTATTTCTTACTAGCAACCCGCCCCGGCTTCGCATGGGTACAAACTATACACCTAAACCTTCCTCATGAATCTCTGTCTATAAGTAAAAACCGCAAGAAAATCCGTTAGTAGTTTTTCAGTTTATCACAAACAGACAGATAGATGTGGCTCGGGAATTTGTTTTATAATATGTAGTGATAACATCCAATATAATAACCATTATTTACAGCCCTATTGTTTGATTCCAAACTTGCCTCTTTGCACATACATCTTTCCTGACTACCTTCACGCTGCGCCCTATCAAGTAATGCATGAACAAATCAATATGATGATTGTGGTCCCTCTAATCTAGACCTATTCATGAAGACTATGTCCACATACCCACTTCTGATGCTGACTACACTTCATAAGTGTTAAAGTGACAATGTTTGTGTGCTAAGATTATCATTGTCTTGTTAAGGTCGTGGACGCGGCGGAGGTGCCCGTGGCAGGGGCGGTGCCGGAGGCTTCAAGGGCGGGAGACAAGTTATTATTGAGCCCCATAGGTATTGTATACTGATATATTTTTATAGTAATAAACCAGAAACCAGTCTGCATACATTGATAGTAAAACCTATGGAGTCTATGGTCTTAAAATAATGTGGTAGATAGAGATTTTCTATACTGTGAGTACAAAGTTATGATTGCAGTTGAAATGTATGGGAGAACATGCTCTTCAACTACAATGTTAAGTTTGTTCTAGGACTAAATTATTGGTACAACTCTTAAATTGAAAAAAAAAAGTCAGTCAAACTCTCACTTGGCCAGTCTTTTATTATTTTTTATTTTTGTATAATAATACCAACTATGTATATGAACATAAAATACTTGGATTTATAGGATATACACATTCCTGTTATAGATTATATAAACAATAAAATCTCCATTTAAACATTCAGAAAGCAAAAAATTTAAATATCTTGATTTTACCAAATAAAATGTTTTAATATCTGCTGAAGTAGTATTTTCCAACCAACTAAGGAACATCCGGATTGTAACAAGTGAAATTTTAAGTTCTGCCAAGTATTATTTTAATTCTACTAACTAAAATGATGTTATTACATATAACTTTCGTTCTTCTGAATGCGAAAGCTTGAAGCCAACTTATATTACTGATTTATTGACACCATGAACAATTTAGGACCACCTTTGTACATTGGAGTTCAAAAAATTACTTGTTGTCTAGACATGCTGGAGTGTTCATTGCAAGAGGGAAAGAAGATGCGCTAGTAACAAAGAATTTAGTGCCTGGATCAGAAGTATATGGAGAGAAGAGAATATCTGTTGAGGTTTGTAACATCTGAATAAAATTTGTAAAGTAGTTACATTGCATTTAGAAGCAGTTGTGTTAAGAGTTATGTACAGGTCAAAATGACCTGAAATGAATGAATCAGCATTACAGATGTGTGTCAAATATTATTAAAATAGTTTTTCTGCGTGGCTAAAATCGGTAGAATATGAGATTGTCGAAACCCTTTTTAAACTGTAATGTATCCTGTAGATCACAAACACACACACACATACATATCACACACCCATACATACACATCACAGACCCATACATACACATCACACACCCATACATACACACCACACACACATGCATACACACCATACATAAATACATACCACACACACACACATATCCACCACACATATATGCATGCAAGCATACTATGTTATTTAAAGTTTTATTTTTAACTCACTTTTAGGTACTTTTAATTTTATATTCTTATATTCTTTTATTTGTCTTCTTTGATATAAAATTTATTTGTCACTACATTGGGGGGAAGATGCTGACATCTGCAATGCAGTCTTTACTAGTGCAGGTGTCAGAGGATCTTACAAGAAATTGTACCACATTATGTCAATAAAGGTTATTATTAAGCTTTGACCTGTGACATTTAATGGTTAATACATGTGCATGCATTACTGGATAGTATGCATAATCAGGTGCCTATCAGCACTCGCAACACAACTGTGTGAAACTTTATTTTTATAATTTCTAAATGTGTTCACTTTCGAGGGTAAAATGGGTATTACAGCTGAGTGCAACAGGGGTAAACATACTTTACCTTAGAATTATTGTGTATTGTTTCTCTAATAAAGGTCATGTTTAGTGTAGTTAATATGGTTTATAATCAACACCAAAATTGAATATTTATTCTTAGTATTAGAACATAGTGTAATCCTTAGTGATGTCAGCAGAAATCAAAAATAGAATTTACACCAAAAGTAGCAAATGAGTATGACCACCATTTTCTAGACAATTATAGAACTCATTTTGTTTTCTATAAAGACATCTTAAGCTGTGAATTTTAGTAGAACAGAATTTCAGTGCTAAATATTTAATTGTAAAAATGTTCTCACTCGAAAATGCCTTAGAAAAGAGCTAATGATCTTCGAACGGCTGAACAGATTTTCTTTAAAATATCTGAGAATACTTAGATCAAGTGGCCTTTCAAACAAAAAAGTAAATCCAAAATCGGTCCTTCCGTTTAGGAACTAAAATCACAAACAGATACACATTAAATCAACTTATAACACCAATGGCCTTTTGCGTTGGGGGTTAAAAACCTATGTTGCAGTGAATCGCCCAAAGCCACTAGTTTATTAGCACAACTTAATGCTTTGAAAGCAAGATCCTTTTCTATGATGATTGTGGTCCCTCTAATCTAGACCTATTCATGAAGACTATGTCCACATACCCACTTCTGATAACCCTTCTTGCCTCTTAAAAATACTCCTAGTAATTACCCTCTCTAATCCCCACATTTATTTCACAGACAGATGGCGAGAAAGTGGAATACAGAGTGTGGAATCCATTCAGATCTAAATTGGCTGCAGCCATCATGGGTGGAGTGGATGTCATACATATGCCTCCAGGATCGAGGGTGTTGTACCTTGGAGCAGCCAGTGGAACAACAGTCAGTCATGTGTCTGATGTTGTTGGACCGGTAAGAGTTGTATTAAGACTTCTAAAATAAAATGCACTATGGAGAATAGCCAGAAGTTGTAAACATGATTCAATTAGAATTTACAAGATTCATGATGATCCATTTGGGATTGTCAAAGTGCTATAGAATGATAATTTAAATGTAAAATATCTACAAATAAGTAACTAAACATACATTGAGTATATCAATTTAACTTTTTTTAGTAAATTATCATTAGTATGTAACAATGTAGGTAGCGACTTATCGAAAAACCATCTGTTTTATTATATTTTTGTATAATTAATTGATAATGTATCGGATCACAAAGGCATTTAAAGGTCCCCACATACCTAGATCATACTATGTACAGTCAACAAGTACAATCAAATGTGCTGTGTTCAGTGGGCTGACCACTTGCACTTATATTTTTATACTTTTATATTGCATGTTCCATTTCAGCTTGTAACTTACAGAGATAACCTTTACCTAAGAATTACAATAAAGACTTTTTCAAAAAAAATTGTTGATAACAAATAATGTTAAATAGAAATCTTTAGGAACTTTTGTGATGATTGTGGTCCCTCTAATCTAGACCTATTCATGAAGACTATGTCCACATACCCACTTCTGATGTCCCACTTATTTTGATTGCATGATCCTCCCTTCTATCACTCCTACTTAACATGTTCGTTGTTCGTCAACAGGAGGGACTGGTGTATGCAGTAGAATTCTCACACAGATCCGGTAGAGATTTAATCAATGTTGCTAAGAAGAGGACCAATATTATACCTATTATTGAAGATGCAAGACACCCTCTAAAATACAGGTAATTTATTTTTTACTGTCACTAGGAAAATATGCCTGTGCCGTAGAGACTACACTAACAAACTCTGTACAACTACCCATAAATCTAAAATTAGCTATGGTATCATATCTAGAGCAATATGATTGTGGTTGATGATCTTAAACCACAATCAAATAATTTATTTGCATGAGACAGGTTTAGGGCTGGTATGGTATGATAAGAGTGAATAGTTAATAATGTGTAGAGCAGCCACTGAGATGATTCCAATTATTTATTAGATACTGACATAATACTAATACTCTGTTGGATACAAAATTAGTATGATATAAAATATCTAATATTAGTTTTTTTACCATTCTTTATTAGTATCTATCTCTACTATTACTCAATTTCTCTCTATCTGCATTAGTAAAAGGTCTACCTTTGTATTTTGGAACTGTTCCTGCAAAATTGTTTTTTTATCTGTGAAGAAGCTACCCACATTATATTTGTACTAGCTAGCCGGTCACGCATTGCTGTGGCGAAGTAAAACATTTCAAATTTATAGTCACAATATGTTTTCACAACTGCATAGTGTTCAAAATTGTCAGAAACTTTATATGATGAAAAACAGTTGACTAAATCTTTCATGTTGAAACACATTTGAACTCTCTCTCTGATTATCTCCATTCTCTAACATCTCTTTTTCACACAAAGATCTCCACTAACACATGTGATGATTTCCAGAATGCTGGTCGGTATGGTTGATTGTATATTTGCGGACGTTGCGCAGCCTGATCAAGCCAGGATAGTCAGTCTAAATGCACAACACTTCTTAAAAAATGGAGGACACTTCGTTATTTCTATTAAGGTAAGTCGATACACAGGAGAGTTATTTATTAGCTCAATGTTAATATTTTATCATTAAATCTAAAAAAAATAAGATTTTATCTTAATTGGCACAGAGTAATATCAATTTACATATATCACGAATTTCTATGTAATCTAAATTTATCTTACGGGCAAGCCAACTTAAAATAAATACTCAAAATTGGTTTTCAATTCCTGAAGATATTGTTTAACATACATGGTAACCGAAAAAATGATGTCTCAATCCCTACTCGTTTTTTAAATATGTTTTTTTTTTTATTGAAAATGTGTCAACTTTTGAAGGCTAAATGTTAGTTTCAAGTGCTATTACGAGCTAATACTTACCCATGATGATACAAACAAGCTAAATTTTTCATGTTGATAAAATTGAACTCTCTCACTGAGATTTGTCATTCACCCACTTATATCACCACCAAAAATAAGTATATATTTATAACGTCGTTTTGTTCCTATCCACAGGCTTCTTGTATCGACTCCACGGCGCAACCAGAAGCGGTGTTCGCAGCAGAAGTTAAAAAGCTACAAGCAGACAAACTCAAACCTCAGGAACAGTTAACTTTAGAACCTTACGAAAGAGACCACGCCGTGGTCGTCGGAGTATTTAGACCACCGAAAAAAGCGTAGCCAAGCATTTTAGCGCTAAAATAAGTGACTATTTTTTTATTCTAATGAGGTTTCCTAGAATTATAACTGTTTATGGTAAAAACATTAAATTGCATCTTTGTGAAATATAATTATTCCCATTTATAAGAAATGCCAATATGATTTTTATTGTGTTGCATGTAAATGTAAAAGTAAAACAAATAAAACAAAATGTAAAACAATGATAACTGCAAGTCTATTGAGTATTTCTGAATTGTGAAAAGTATAAAACAGTATCAACATCAAAATATATAATGGCTCAACTACTAGTGTTCTAATCACAATTTATTTTTAAAGTATACTGACAGCATAAATATGTATTTTGATCTTTCACTATATTCAATACATTGTTTTATACTATGGCACCTACAAGTTGTGGTATTAGTTGTCAACAAAATGCATAAGCCTTATTAAATATAAGTTGTTGTCATAGTCATAACGATAGAGCCATTTAACTTGAAGCAGAAAAAAAAAATTGAGGACTGTTTGTTTAGCCATACAGCGATTTGACATCAATGTGAAACCATTACAGCCTCATTCCACAGTAGAGCTGTATTTGTACAATAAGTTCTGATTCAAAGTATTTAGTTGTAAGTTGTATCGCATACGAGAAGTATGTTTACTAGGATAAGTGTTGAATGAAATATATGGTGCGAATGACTACAGTTCTGTTGTTTCATTTAGAATCTTTCGAGCTCCTGATTGGATAGATGGTTTGTTGGGAAATGGCTCACAAACAAATCAAATCCATTTATTTCAATTAAACCAATAATAGGTATTTTTGAATTAACAGCAGTAGGAGTCGGTCGTGAGGCTAGTTGCCTGTTCCAATACGTAGATCCTATGGAGAAGAACAGGCAAGAAACTCCAAGGACAGACACTCTTTTTCAAAATGTTTTTTACAAATTTTTGGTTACATTGCTCATAAGCGTAAATGAAATGTGAGCACAATGTAAAGTACCTATTATTTAAAATATAAATAGACGCGCTAATTACTACTATACATATTTAAGTAATAGCAGTCCGGAGATGACCAACGCGGCACCCGTTCACGAGCATGACGCACACGCCAGCCATCCATACAGATCAACCATATTGAAGGGAACCGAACGACCGACCCGACATATACGCCACCATCGGCAGGACTTCAAGGCGAGCATGACATCCTCAGAACTGCCAAGCAACATAATAAAAACTAAATAAGTGACTACACAGTTCTCACATGAGTGTGCGTTCGCGCAGCGGAATGTTGTTGAATTTAAAGATATTAATTATGCAGATATTGGTAAAAAAAAAATTGTGCATGCAGCCATTGTGGAGAAATTCGCTAAAAACTGATTCCGCTGGGCGAACGTTGTCCTGGCGGAACTTTTTTTTAATCCATGGACTTAGAAGAAAAAAAATGTGTCCAAAAATTAGTGTGTATTTGTGTGTAATTGTGTATGTATGAATAAAATTAGTGCATGCATAAACTTCGGAGAAATTCAAGTTTCCGCTACGCGAACGTTTGGCCATTAGCTAGTTTTCATATAAAGCGCTTATATAGAGAGCTGTAGATTTTTACATACGTTGTTTTGAATTTGTTTAAAAAACAGATTTAGAAAAAATCGTAGGGTTTAAAAGATAAAAATATAAACGTAAAATACGCTTATTAGGTCTTAGTTCGTAAAGTATGCACTTTGGGGTCTAGATTTTCACGTTAATACAAACCTTGTAAGTGTCTGCAACATGTTGCCAAGTATCAATGATGTTAAGCTTTATATGAAAACTAGCTAATGGCCTAACGTTCGCGTAGCGGAAACTTGAATTTCTCCGAAGTTTATGCATGCACTATTTTTATTCATACATACACAATTATACACTCATTTTTGGACACATTTTTTTTCTTCTAAGTCCATGGATTAAAAAAAAGTTCCGACGGGACAACGTTCGCCCAGCGGAATCAGTTTTTAGCGAATTTCTCCACAATGGCTGCATGCACAATTACACGACGTCATACACTAAATATCTGCATAATTAAAATCTTTAAATTCAACAACATTCCGCTGCGCGAACGCACACCTCACATGAACAATCCAAAATTTTCTTAATTAGGCTTAAAAAATCATAATAATAAATTACTAAAAAAATGTTATACCTTCAATGTCAACACAAAACCATTCTATCTACAATAAAAAATTTGAATTGGTTGTAGTATAGAATTACCTTTATTATTTTCTCATATTATAATGAATTATTTTGTCCTCCGATATTACCCTGATGCACTCTCGTCTGTAGCCTTCCAATTTAAATAAGAAAACTATGGAAAGGTTCGCTCATGTAGGTACCGTACAAGTAGTTCTATTGCAAGAGACTGTTAGGTATAACCCAAGTAAGAAGTCCTCTTAGAATCTCGGCAGACCTTGGCCGCCTTTTAATCAGCAGACGGTTAAGGGGCCTGCATCTGAAAAAGTTGGGGGTACCCTCACGCGTTACCCCCCGTAATCTCCCCCCTCCGTACATCCTCTGGCGCCTCCCACGGTGGCGAAATCCCACGCACTCGGACTGGACCATGCAGTATTGTAAGAAACTAATTTTTGTTGCATGCAGTTTTTATTTAAATAAATAAATCAAATTCAAGAATGGAATTCTCGCTATGATATATTTAGTTAGGTACATATATTTATATATTTTATTATGTTCGTTATTTTTTGTTCTTACGACACAGCCATGGATAGCACCATGGTATCCATGAAGTGATTTCCTGCATTGATACCTGATTCGAGATCGTATTACCTTATATATGAAAAATATTGCTTATCATTATATGGTAAAAATGGGCAAAAATGAACAGGCTTTTTTAAAAATCAACTATTTATTTGTCAATCTCCTTCCGACTCATCTTCGTCGGGCGCGTCCTGTTCGCTGTCGAACTTGTCGTCGCCCCAGGACGCGCCGCTGTCCGACGCGTACGCCTCCGCCTCCAGCTCCTCGTCTGACGACGTGTCTGGAAACATTCGCTAGTATTATTGACTAAAATAAAAAGTGTAATTTGATTCCAATATTGGTGATAGCCAAATGGTCTAACCCCCAAAATGGGGGTCACAAGCTAGCGCGTAGAGGTGTGAGTTCGATTGCCGGTCGCATCACTGACTTTTCACTGTTCATACGCATAATATTATGAATATGACACATAACATCTTCAGAAAACCAAAGAGTTTCACAATTCTACCAATACCTGCAATCATCATTAATTCTTTTTTCCTAAATTTACTGAGGGTCAGTGCAATGTTTTCTTCCTCCATTCTACTCGTCATCATTTGTCATTTCACTGCTTACTCCCTAACTAACTAACTAACCATAACCATATGCTCTTTCACGCAGTTCATCCATCTTTGCTTTGGTCCTCCTCTACTCTTGTACTCATCAACAACAAACCATACATAGAGCTCTCTTCACCACATTTTGCTCATCTCTCCGCATCACATGTCCATACCATGATAATCCATTTTCCTGATCTTTTCATCCGTTGGCGCTACTTTCAGGGTTATATATTCAATAGTAGCGCCCCTCGGTTTCACCCGCGTAAGTCCCGATCGCGTAGGAATATCCGGATAATAAATACCCTATATGTTAATCCAGGTCTCCAGCTATCTACATACCAAGTTTCATCTCAATCGGTTCAGTAGTTTTGGAGTGAAAGAGTAACAAACATCCATACATCCTCACAAACTTTCACGTTTATAATATTAGTAGGATTCCTCATTGTCCTAGTCCTAGTCGTCTATCACACATCTATCTCAACATTTACATTTCAGTTACATACTCATGCAGGAGTCTATCATCACTTGGTGGGTCACATTTCAGATCGACTGCAGGTCTGATGATCGTCTTATAGAAAAAAGCTTTTATAAAAATGGGGGCCGAGATTTCTAATGTTTAATAATATCATAATTATTATCAGGTAGTCCACTTACCTCTGTAGGCCAATACTGGGTCTTGTTCCGCCTGCAGGGTGTCAGTACTGCGCTGTGATATCGTGAGGTCCAACCGACCCTTGAGGTTCAACAACTGACACAGGTGGGAACGTCTGCAAAGAATTACTTTTAATATTAAAATGGCTTTAGGATGGGTAACATTTTAAAAGATAACCGTACAACTATGTATTCAGAATTCAGATCGACTGCATTTAAGTCATCATACGAGTCTTTAATAGGCAAATAGACTGTAGGCAGCACATTTCTAATGAATTAAGATCAGCTCTATTCAGAATGGAAACAGTTGAAACTATGTCAAGAGGTTTGTGTACATAATATTTTTGTTTGAATTCCACATTCGGTGAACACTTAGGTACTAGACCTCACAATAGACTGCTTTTAACCAGCAGTTCTAGGTCGTGTAATAATTGTACTGGTTAGAAGAAATTCCTATCCCTGGTTGAGTTTGTAACACACAAATGATATCATAGGCACTCAGTAACTATCAGGTAACAGACAAACTACTGTGCAGCATGTTGGCCGACTGCATTATAAACATGGTGTTTAAGTATGTATCATACTAAATGTGACATTGACACATTTAAATTAGATATTCTCTGTTACCTATGAGTGAAAATGGCGAGTAGCAGAGTGAGGTGTTGCGAGGCGCGCGAGGCCGGGCCCAGCGCCGCCAGCAGCAGTGCCGAGTGGCTGCGCACCAGCGCCGACAGCCACGTGCACACCGACGAACATCTGCAACATAACTTTTTGTATAACTCCTGATGTCTAATAATTAAAGAATATTTTTATTTTAAAAATAAAGAGGTCGCTCTCACACTGATAGCATAACGCCTGTTCATAAATCTCAGGAGAGGATATGACGTGTTAAGAACTTTTGATACTTCACTCAGTTTTAAATGAGGCACAAATGTTCTGATAATAATGGTAATGCATTCCATAAAGGAAACCTTAAATCGATAGATATAAATTAACTTTGTGGGATGCATTACCATTTGGCATTTGAGATTCAAGTATTTTAGAATGCGTGTTTTGTAAAATTGTTATTTTTTGTATATTTAAAATTCATTTATCATTCAATCATTCATTCTATTCATTACATGGATCATACTTTGCTCCTAATCTTGTTTTTGTCCCCAAGCCAAACCCTTGTTTGAACAAGGGTTTGGCTTGGCTTTCAGCTTTAAAATGAAATATATTTGAGCATGGCCAGGATATTTTACAGGCACCTAATTAACAGACAGAGAGTCGACCCCTTATCAAGACCACTACCTATAAATCACACAAACAGTTATACTATGTGGGAATTGAACCCACTACAAAAATCACTGTGCCAACTACATGTTGTATCCAATAGTCTGTTAACAAACACTTCTTCATTGAATGGTCTTCAGTGTCATTGAAATGGAGCAAGGGGATTGTATAAGAATTACTTTTGTGGTGACATTTATGTAGTAGTACAATAAAACACTCACTGGCTGGTTTTCCTGGTGGCCATGTCAGCCAGTTGCTCCAAGAGTAGTGGAACATAGTCAGCGGGCAAATTGCTCACTGTACGTAATGCTACAGCAGGCTCATTCTTTTGAAGTACTGTTAATATTATACTGCAAACAATATGAAAAATATTAGAACATATTATCTTTATTGGGGTAAAAGTAGATATAGAAGATGGCGGCTGTTTTACTATTTTTTTTTAAAGTAATCCATGTGAAATAAACTATTTTAAATTGTATTTGGACTAAGCCTGGTTAAATTGCTACATTTGAGTACAAAGATTTCTCTTAAGGGCTAAGGGGTCGTCCATTAATCACGTGATATTTTTTGAGCAATATTTTTATCCCCTCCCTTCTGGTGACACGTGGTGAGGTATTCCGACCCTCCTAGCGAAAATCACGTGTATTTTTTTATAGTTCAAAATAATATATATTAAATAGTTTCAGATTATTAAATTAAAATACGGATATAATAGTGTGTTCTACGAAAAAATAAATACACGTGATATTTCACTACACCCCGTCTTTCCTTGTAATATTTCGTGATTTTTTCGAGCCCTTCAAGACTCACGTGATTAATGGACAATCCCTAACGTGTTAATCTAGAGAAAAACACTCACCCTTTATCCTTAGAATGTAACCCTTGCATCAATAGTTTGGTCAAGTTCTGACTGACGGCGGACTTGCCCCGACCCTTCACGTCCAGCGCCAAGTTGGCGAGGCGAGCCTCCATTGGTACTTCCACCTGAAATTCAACTACTATTTATGGACTTCCTTTAGAATCTACTAATTATAGGCCGGTCCATAACTGACACAAAGCCTCTCCATGGCTTGGACGAGAAGTAATATTACGTCAAGAACACTACGGCTGCTAACTACCGTAGATGCGGGCGTCTGGTGAGGACGTGGGTAAATTGTAATAGGTTTATCACAGCAATAGCTCTCTTCGAGAAGTACAGCAATAATTAGGCATATATTAGGCTGCGTTGTTTAATAGCTGGTGAAAAGCTTTTGTACTGACAATTAAAAAAATTCATAACTTTTTTTAAATAATAATAATCTATATACATATTTAAAAATTTCGTGTCATGTTGTTTGTTTGTGATGAACTCCTAAACTAATGTACCGATATTACTTATATGTTGCACTATGTGCAGTCAAACTTGCGAGATAGAATAGCTTTTTTTTAATTTAAATTCCCTAACCACAGTAACGCGTGGCCGGGTAGCTAATACATATATAGAAATTTCTTGTCAAGTTGTTTGTCCGCGATGAACTCCTAAACTAATGACCCGATTTTAATGAAATTTAGCACACTGTGTGCAGTTTGATCCGACTTGAGAGATAGGATAATTTCTATCTCAATTTATAACCAAAATATTTTTTTGTTGCAAATTACTTAGCCACAGCAACGCATGGCCGGGTACGTAACTTATAAGAGTCCAATTTCGACCAGTGGGGAAACACAACTAGTGTTCGGCCACTAGTCGTACTGGTCTCTTAGTAATATCTCCAGCTAGTAAGAATCTTCATAATGTTAAATAACTAACCTTGTCTCCAGGCGCGGCTCGTTTCCTAACGACTCCGCCCATAGGCTCCACGTAAGTAACTTGTGTAGAATCATCTGACCTCGTCTTGTTCACATTGTCTGTCTGTTTCTGTTTCTTCTTCGTCTCGCGAATAAGTATTTGTGTTTTTGACTTTAAGTCCGGGGTCTGTGGAAAAGTTAAAATAAATAAGTCGCTATAGAAATAGAGATGGCGTGGAAATTTTGATGAAATCTATCCAGACTAGAGTCTATATCTGTGCCAAATATCATCCAGATCCGTTTAGCCGTTTTTGCGTGACACAACAAACATCCATCCATCCTCACAAACTTTCGCCTTAATAATATTAGTAAGATAAGATAATATACATATCTTCTATCTATATAAATAAAAATCAATGTTTGTATGTTTGTCCTCTATGCATTCCGAAACCATTGATCAGATTGTGATGAAACTTTGGTAGGGTGTTCTGGGGACATCGAAAGGGTACCTGGCCCGAAAAATCTATACAAAAAAAAGAAAAATACCTAGCCTTTGGACCTTCTAAAGTGTAATTCATAGACACTTACATTATTATTATTAAAATAATATATGCAAGTAAAAATTATTTATAAAGGTGTGCTGTGGTTCTGCAAAAAAACATTTTCTTTCCTTCTTTCCAGAAAATAGCTTACAAATAGTCATAAACATACCACTCTCTCGAACAGGAGAAGAGGTGGATCCGTATACCCCAAAAGCAGGTCTGTGGAGGTCAGCCGACAGCACTGCAAGGGTAGCGGACGAGCCTCATCGCTCGACACCTGTATGGTGACTGATGGCTTAATTGGCTTGGTTGATGAGCTGCAAATGAATGTTATGAACAAGAGATTATTAAACGAAACAAAAATAAGTTTGCATTAAAAATAGTAACTATAAAACGAAATAATAAGTCATATGTCACTCCCACAGCCGAGACGAATATACGTAATAATAATAACTCCACACAACTCACACGCGGCCGTCTGATCCCAAACTAGGCAGTGCCTGTACTATGGTAACCAGACTGCTGATAAACATACATATATATTTCTAAATACATACATATTATAGATAAATTACACTTAGACACAGAACTAATAATCATGCTCATCACACAATTATTTGTCCTGGGTGGGAATCGAACCCACGACCTCTGGCTTAGCAGTCAGGGTCACTAAACACTAGACCAACAGGCTAGTCTTAATATGTATAACCGCATTTGTAGCAAGTTAATAATTTTACTTTAGTATTACTAATGCTACACTATATTTCATTATTTATGATATTCCACATTAAATTAAATTAAATTTTATAGTGCATATTGCTTACATGGGTGGAATGGGGAGAAGGTCAGTGTTGCATACCTGTACCTACCCTTTTGGGGATACAAGCGAGAATATATGTATGTATGTGCTATCAAACCATGGTGTCCTGTAGGCTGAAAATACTAGCCCAGTTGAACGAGAGTCCTGTCTGTATAAATCTATAACTCTACTATACTAATATCATGAAGCTGAAGAAGTTGTTTGTTTGGTTGAACACCATAATCTGAGGAAGAATTATTCAATTCAAACCCTACTGAAGAATTCTTTTAATGTTGGATAGCCCCTTTATCGAGGAAGGCTATATAACATCACGCTACGACTAATAGAGGCGAAGCAGTGACCATAAACGCGGGTGGAAATGCGGGGATGGCAAATTTTATCATATAGTTCACAAATTATTTCAGGCAATTGTGTAAACACATGAAGAGCACTGATAAAAATAACAACACTGATATGATAGCGACTGAAATAGACAACATGTATTGATAAACACTATAACATCCTAAATGACACATGTATTGTTTTATTTATTTATTGATATGTCATATCCCATCTCATTGCAAAAGGTATCAGGGATAAATGATTAAGTTTGGTTAATTAGTAAAAACAAGCATGATTTTGGAAGATATACAGTACAACATTAGGACAAAAATAGATTAAATTTACCAATATCCTGGTTAAAAATGCATTCAGGAAGTCCCTACATTATGTCATGTCCATTAAAATCTATAATTATTTATCTATATGCATAAAAAGTGAATAAAGGAACAGTATACTTTTTAAAAAACAAAACAAATTCTATTACGAATTTACTACTACAGTATAAATTAGTATTTAAAATTTCCATATTATTATAAAGTAACTATTATATAACTCATCCACTCACATACTCACTCACTCGAGTACTTACTTACTCACTCACTTTATTTTTATTTCATTTTTCTTTTTCTATTTTATTATACTCTAAACATTTATCATAAACATAGGAATTAAGCATTATTCGATAGTTTACCATGGCACGCTGAGCCCTCTTCGGGTGGGCGTTAATAACTGCGACACAGTTCTCACTAGAACAGTTATTTTCAAGCACATTGTCTTTTGGTTCCATTAAAAAGAAAAAAAAAAAAAAACCATTATTTATCAGCTAACCAACTTTACTAATAAACTTCAACGAATGTTGAGATGGATGTGTGGTGTGACTAGGATGGACAAGGTGAGAAATGAATATATCAGAGGAAGCCTGAAAGTAGCACCAGTGGATGAAAAGCTGAGGAGTAATAGGTTATCGTGGTATGGACATGTGATGCGGAGGGATGAGCAAAATGTAGTGAAAAGAGTTTTATGTTTGGATGTTGACGAGTACAAGAGAAGAGGACGACCAAAGAAAAGATGGATGGACTGTGTGAGAGATGATATGGCTAGAAATGGAGTAAGCAGTGAAATGACGAACGATAGAGTAGAAAGGAAGAATAAAACATATTGCACCGACCCCAAATAAAATTGGGACAAGGGTAGGCAGATGATGATGATGTTACAGGTTTTTTTTGTACTGTATTTAGTTTTTAAGACATTATCTATTATGATATTATTTATTCATAATCATGATCACTAAGGGCCTCTTTTATCTGGATCAAAGGTAATTAACTAGGTAAAACTTACTGCTTTTGAAAAATACCTGAACTTATTGACCAAATCCACATCAACACATGCAAAATTCAGTAATTTTTTTAACACTCACCCATTCAACATATGTCCATAATAATGCACCACCCCACTTCTCGTGGTAGCTGCCAGCCTCAATCTAGTTGCTCCATCATCCTCTTTCAAATCCACATCAATAATTTTAGGTGCATCTTCTAATACAAAGTTATATGTAGGGTTGGTGGATGTGACTGCAGACTTGGATATTGATTTCCTTCGCTGTTTCTTGTGGGGGATTTCTTCACCATTCTGTTGGGGTACATGGTCTTCGGTAATGGTGACGTCCCAGAATGATAAGAGGCGCTCATTTCTATGAAAAAGAAAACAAGTTATTTAGATGTTATGTAAACAAAGTAATTTTTCATTATTATACATGAAATCACAAAGGTGAATGCACATTCATATGTTTGGGCACAAAAATATTTGAATAGAGTATGAATCAAACCCTCATAATTAAGTGCTCTACCCCCATGCCATATTTGCTGTCAAAAAGGTACTTACTGCGAACCCTCGATTAACCAACAGACATCATTCAACACAGCTATGTTTAGCAAAGCGGTTGGTGCAGCATTGTGTCCCAGATTTTTTATAATGGTCGCCTCTCCATCATGTAATCGCCATACTCGGACCTGGTATGATGCTGCAACAAGATATCGTGCTGGTGTGTTCTGTAAACAATTATAAATTTCAATTTTACCAGGTTTACAGTGGTATATGGCACTCAATTTCATCTCATTGAACAACAACTTTGTTATAGTAACAAGTTTTGTATCATTTCTTTATGGGAAGGAACTGATTCCTAATATGTATATTAGGAATCAGTTCCTTCCCAACGCTAGTTAACGCTAGTTTGGGAATCAGGGTTTGCACTTGAATTGTATGCACTATTTGTTACAATAAAGAATTTTATTTTTATTATTATTTTAGCATATTTTACTTAAACTGATAATAGATGGATGAATAAACAAAGAAAGCAAAAATTATAAATAATAATATAAGCGAATAATTAATTAGTGTATCATAAAGGTGACATGTATCTCATAGAGGATGAGATCCTATTAAGAGAAAATGATATAAAAATCCTATTTGTCATAGATGAGTTGGGACTAGAAAACAAGGATGTCCAAAAACAAGATGGGTTGACAATATTCACTTAACTTTGGGGCTCTACTGGACTAGAGTTGCGGAGGACAGAGCACAATGGAGTGAGTTGGAGGAGGCCTATCCCAAAAGGCACACCAAATGGAGGGACATCTTATAGTTATTCCTAAACATTTCTATTAAGCATTGTTACCAAATTTCGGAAATTAATAGCTATCTATAAAATCAAAATCAGTTATTTCAATTAAACCATTATGGGTATTTTTGAATTGTCAGGAGTAGTAGTTAGTCAGACTAAGTCAGTTGTGAAACTAGTTACCTGTTCCAATTCGTAGATCCAGTGGAGAAGAACAGGCAAGAAACTCCAAGGACACTCTTTTTTTACAAATCACTGGTTACATTGCTTATATGTGCAAGTTAAATGTGAGGACAATGTAACATATTGTTCTAAACTATAAACAGTCGCGCAAACTACTACTATATGTAAGTAATAGCAGTTCAGAGAAGTATATTATTATTTGTCATAGATAGATAACATAATTTAAACAGAAGGACCAGATCTATGAGTATGATGATTAATTATGAGCCAGAAGACACATCAGTGAACATATCATACATGGGGAGGACTTGCCATACCATACAAATAAAACCTAAATATTATATGTTTAAAACGAACTATAAAACTAATATTTTAAATGTGAGCATGGGTTAGTTCAGGTGTACAGAAAAAGACATGGGATATCATCCAGGCAATAATACTGATCCTAAAGGAATCCTGAATTGACGAAATCTGCATGAAGTGAGGGAAAAGTCATGGGCAAAATATAGTTAAATACAGTGAGGGTTTCACTGTCGAAAAACTTCCAAAAATGTCTTTCTGTGGATTAAGTAGGTATAGACAGAAAGACATGTAAAAGTCAGCTCATCTTAGAAAGGGGAGATTAAGGATTTACAGTCATTGGTTTGAATTTGCGCTATGCAATATAAACGTAACAAATGTAGGTATTATTTTTGTGTGGTATGGTAAATGAACTTAAACGTTCACCACCGTCGAAACAGCTAATTGCATAATTGTTGTTTATTGATTACATTGCAGTTTAAAGTCCTTGTGCTAAAACTTTTAATCAAAAAATAAAAATTATGAATTTTCAGAAGAATGGTGATCTAAATCCACTGTCGAGATTCGGCAGGCGGTTCCTTACACCCATTATACCAGTTTTAGAATGTCATGTGAATAAAAAAAAATCACAATAAAAGTACTATTGACTCACCTGCTTATGAGGTACAATTTTAATTGCACTAATGTTATTTCCATGTTTGCTCTTACTGTCAAGGTTTATGTTATACTTATATCTAACTGATGAATTATTCAAATCCCACTCATAAATGTGATTCTCCTTATTACAACTGTAAAGTCCGTATTTTCTTTGCCAATCTAAGGTGTTTATGGTGCTCTGTGTTGTATCATTCGATAAAACTGTTTCAACTTTAGCTTGTGCAATAGAATATATTAGAATTTTTCCACTAGTAGTGCCAAGGGCTATGTAGTGCGTTTCTTCACTAAAACTTTTCCGTTTTGCACTTTTTTGGGGAGTTACCTGTAAATTAGAAAATGATTATTGAAAACCTGGATAGACACAAGTATTCTAGACTTTTGTCGTGGTCATTTAAAGGATGAGAGGTATGAGTTTTTATATATATTATACTAGCTGTCCCCTGCAGTTTTACCTTTACGTTTATTGTCACTACCCCACCCTTAAGAATCGTCGCATGATGTTACAGAGCCTATAACCTTTCTCAATGAATATTCTATCCAATACAAAAATAATTATTCAAATCTGACAGCGAGTTCCAGAGATTAGCCTGTCTAAACAAACCATCAAACAAAAATCTCTTCAGCTTTATTATATTCGTATTGAAGTATAGATTTATAATAACAATGCACATATCTTTTTAAATAAATAACTTTCATCTTTATATGAAAATGTGTCATACGCACAACATTACTACTTTTTATTATTATAAGTTATTTAATTAATAACTATGAAATTACACTATTACGAGAATCAATATAAATAATAACAAACATTTTAAATTCTAAAAAGTATTATAAATTATACATTCAAGGCTATAACTAGCATATTATGACACAGTTAATGATTGAGGTTATGTTTCAAATTACATGGATTTTGTTTAGTATCCGACTAAATTTTCACTTAATAAATTCCAGAAACTATATAAAAAAGGCAATTAACCCAATAATATTATCATATCCTGTTTTAGTAAGGTTATAAGTACCGATGAAACTACCATAACAAAAAAACCTTCTGAACTTTTTGTCATAATATTGTCGTACTTTACATGTACTGATAAAAATGGGGACTTAATGAGGATCTTATTTAATAAAGGTAGCTAACGGTCGCTTCAAAACTTTATACTAACTCTAAAACTATAAACCACGTGTACTTACAGCTGACTGAGATGCCGAAATCCATTGCAAACACGAAGGCGGTGAAGTCAAATGTAAATCTGGTGTATACTCCTGTTTAAGTATATTAGTTTCTGTGTCCCATATCCTTAATCTGCCATCCTGTGTGATGGCAGAATAATATTTTCCATCATCAGAAAACGCCGCTTCTGCCATGTTTCATAGCGAAGTTTGCAAACTGACAGCTACGCATTAACGTTTCGTTCTCGTTCGGACTTGATCAACATAGTCTCATCAACTCATCAGCACGTGACGTTATCTAATCCCCTTTTAAATTTATAAACCAAAATACTTATGAAATGTTGTATCAAACCAACAAGTTAAGTTGACCTTAGCAACATCTATTATAAATATAAATCTATTACAATGAGTACATTTTTGAAAATGTTATCATTCAATTTATTTTTTGCGTAGAATGCAAAGCATTTGACATATAAATAAATGTCAAATGCTTTGCATGTGACAGTGTGAATGTAAAAAAAAAACATGCCTACGTTTTGTTATCACGGCTACTGTAAAAATATAAAATATGTAAAAAATATTTTTTAAGACCCATAAAACTCTGAAATTCCTACGTAACAGGTGGGTCTAAATTAAAAAGTTTTCAGTAAAAATGTGTCAGTAAAGTTGTCATCCTGCTCTTCCAAATGAATACATTCACGTTATGTTAGTAACGAAACTAAGTACGCTGAACTTGCATTCTTGCACAATGGAAGTGTTGCCAAATCAATAAATAATAATCACCAACTATCGCCAGTTTCGTGTTGGACGTCACAAACACCTGTCACATCAGACTGTCATTATTGTTGAGAATTCGTACTCTTTCGCGTTCATCTGTGCTCGCGAATGTTGTAGGCGGAGCTCGTAATTTTTTTAGTTTTTTGTGCTCTCGTTCCACTTTTTGATAATATTCTTTTATCATTTCAAATTTTCATGCTTTGTGCTGCTTTACCTTGTAACTTTGTGCCTTGAGTGATCTGTGAGGGTTGTTTATGAGTTAGTATATTGTGAATATGATGTCATTATTGTACGTGATACCTTGAAAACATGAGTGTTAGTGTTGAAGCAGACGTGTCTAGCCCGCTTTCAGACGGGCAGGATGCAACCCTGGATCAGACGATATCCAAATCGTCTTCAGACAGCCACAGTTTGAAGAATGAGGAAGTTGAGGCAAGTCAAGACAAAAATTCGGATCCAAGCACACCTACAGTGCATCCGATGGCCTTCACCATCGACTTCGGTGAGGGAAAGTCTGTTAATAATAGCCGATTGGAGGAGTTAGCTAAGAAATCGCAGGCTCGTCATCAAAGAGTTCAGTCTATGTCTGCGAGTACGACACGGCCTAGCCCAACGCTTCAGCGGCCTCCTATGAGCGCTAAACTTCCTCGTAAAGCCCAAGGCTACAACTCGGAAGGTTATTTTTCGTCGGATCAAGAAGACAGCGGTCTGTCAAGCTCCATCAAGCAACGTAATAGCCCATTAGCACAAAACGCTACGCACATAATAAGTCCAATAATAAATAGAAGTATCAAATCTCCTATTGTAGACGCTATCCAGCCAAAACGCACGTCCAAAAGTCCTATAGTTGATAGCATAATGTCTAGGAGTGATAATTTTGTCTCCCGTCAAGGCTTAAACTTACCCTTAAAAAATAAAACGTACATGAGAGACGTATGCAGAACACCAAGTTATGGCAATATCAATAAGCAAGGTATGGGTGACATAATTGATCAGAGTCCAGAAGGAGTTATGCTGACTGACATATCAAGTCCTGAGTTAGATATTTTAACCCCAGACAATGGTTTATCTACCCCTGAACAGTCCAAAAGTCCACTTATACGCAAGGGTAGAGCTGTTTCTGAAACTCCTGATTTGTTCAAAAAGTGTATTACAAATGAACCATTGTATATTGATGATGATATTGACAATCAGTCAAATTCCTCAACGGGAACATATACAATAGAAGGTGATAATTATACAGAGGAACAGAAAGCTAGAATGAGTATTGATAGAAGTTTTGGTACAGATATATTAACAAGTTCAATTGAAGAAACATTAAAAAAACGGTCAACTGAAAGCAGTGACCCAGAGCTGGTGTTTGATTTCCCTAATACCTTAAAAGTGATTACAAAAGAACCTAGAAGAGATTTAGATTTGCGTAGCCCATTAAATCAAACATTTGATCTATCAACTAATAAAAAATCTAAAGACAAAAACGTTTTAGAAATCTCATGTTGTTATGAATCACCAACAGAAAATGATTTAGCAGCTCAAACGTCGAAACAGATCAAATCAACTCGTAGTTACTTAGAAAAGATCAAAAACAGAGTAAAAACGATAACAGAAAAAACATTTGCAAAATCACCACCAAAGCATGGTGATGAAGTAGATATTGGTAGTTTTACATCAGTCACAACTTCTGGTGTTCTTAGCTCAAATAAGGCTCCAAAAATTGAACCTGTCAAACGTAGATGCAGCTTGACCAAATCTGAAATAGACCAAACAGATTATGTTCACCGTTTGACAAGAGAATCATCAGTACCAGTGTGTCTAGGTAATAAACCAATGTTAGATACCACATTTGAAAGTACTGTCCTGAAAAACGCTCAGAAAGCTTTAAGAGAAGACAGTGGAGTATCTTCGGATATGACACCGGAGCAACTAGTTGGGAAGCTGTCATATTTGAGTCTGAATAGATGTAAAGGGGATAAGACTTGGATTCAGGACTGGGCAGAAAGTGCTAAAAAGTACAATGATAACAGTTTGACGAGAGAAGAAGGTGGATTAGGGCTGGACAATGACAGACCGCCTTTGAGCCCGAGGACTGTTGCTGGCAAACGTAAGTAAAAAATATTTCCCTATTTTTGAAACTCATTCGAGATTTAGAGAGAAGTTTTCTTCTTGAAACTGTAATATATTACTTTTATTCGAGAAATTCTAAACTTATAATATTATGCAAGATGTAAGAGGTGTAAGAAATACTGAACCGAATCCTGAAATTGTGTATTCAGACCATCATTCCGCATCGAAAATCATTGGAATTTCTGCTGGAAAATTCATCAATATTTTTTTTTTATTTTACATTTTTTTGCTTAAAAGTGATATCAAAATGAGTTAACATAACATTTTTCCCAAAAAAAAGGAATAAATACCACTTACGGTTTAAGGTCATTCACCGTACCGCCCAAAAAGAACCTACACATGTTGCATGTATATTGCGTAGTGCCAAATAAAACGAATGACTATAAATCATTAATCTCGCATTTTTATACTTATCACAATACAAAAGACAGTCTTTTGTATTGTGGTAAGTATAAACAGAAAGAGGTTATTGTAAGGTTTTCGCTTAGCTCAAACTTACACGCTATAAAAAAATATATATCTTATTTACAATCCCTACAAAACTAATTTCAATATTGAGTTTTCTGTCAGCAAACCTTTTAGGGTTAGAGGAAAAGTAATAAGCATTAAATAGGTGTGGAACTGTAACATACTTGAACTTATTTTCTTATATAAAAAAAAAATTCTTTATTTTTCCCAGCATATTATTTGTTGTTTTTAATGTTACCTTTTGTAGAAAAATAATATCAGGGAACACAAATTCGTGAATTCTAGTTAGATATTATACATAAATACAAACAGACTTACATTAATATTAGCTCTTATATATTTGTATATTTTATATATTGAAATAATGGATTTAAATTTTTAAATTTTTGCTCTGGGTCTTTGTATATTTGTTTATCATAGGAAGCTTAGCCATAATGCTGAGGTTGGATTAAATTAATATGCTCTTTATAAAAGGAAAATACAATCAATTACTTGAAATTCTACCTCTTTGCTAGAGGCATTTTTTTTTCTAATCATTCTTTCCTTCCTTCTGACCTTTTTTGAGCACCTTCTAACATAAAAGAAAAGAAAATTTAGATTTTGTAAGTACTCCCATCAACCAAGATATCGCGTAAAATGTTATACAGAAAAAAATTGCCGATTTAAAAATGTCTCCATTTTGAAATCGATTATAAAGATAATACCCAAACATTTAGTCCCTATGCCAGGATAAACAACATCTTTTCCAAGTATACATTAATAAAATAATTTAATTAAAATCCTACTAAACACACACACGTAAATAAAAAAAAATCTAAATTCAAAAGCAGATTAAACCCGAAATTTTGGTTACGCATTTTTCTGTGTGCTGTCCGCATTGCTCCGCGCTTCTTGCGCTAATAACATAAAAAAAAGATTTTGAAAAACTGACCTATTTTTTATGTAAGTATAATATATGAAGTTTAAATATACATAAAATTTGAGATAGTGAAATAAGAGGTAACTATATTGATTTGACTAAATATAGAAATTTTAAATTGGTAATTAGGTTTTCCCAGTCGAAGTTTCATAATTTAATATTGAAAATTATACTGTTTTCAGTAAAATAGATAATGCTCTTTTAGTCTACTTATTATTTTTAAATAATGTTCTAGAATATGTAAAATGTTTCGAAACATTTTCCCGCCAATGCCTCGACTTTGTAAAGTTTACCTAAATTTTATCCATAGACTATATATTCTATTCTTTACGAAGGTATGTCTATATTAGAGGTGTAAATAGGATTTAATCATTATAATATTTACGGCAACAGCCAGTTCGAGTTAGGGATTATACCCCCCAATATCCCTTTCCGTCCATATCCTGCCCTTTTTACCTATTATTCATTTAAATATACACCCAATGTTCCCATCTTTAGCTCCCAAAGTACCTGGACTGGACGGCAATAGCACAGTATAATGTATATACAGTATTGTGACTCGGCCTCCTTGAAATAATTACCTACGGCCGGACGGTATGCGAACACGCGATAGGGCTGCCCATAATTTCATCTACCTGCTTGAGTTCTACGAATTTTGTATCCAATTATACAAACTGGCAGCCCTGGTACCGAGTATATACCGAACTCAAGCCGATCCGACCATTTGTATGAAGATACAATACTGTATATACATTATACTGTGGCAATAGGCTTGCCCGCTATTACATGAGTGGGAACAAGATTATAGTTGGGGGGTTTAATACCGATCTGGCTACCCCAGCGGGGATACAGGCGTGACTATTGTATATCTAATTTAAAGAAGGTACGATACCTTTTTGTTTAACCTACGCCGTGACGTTTCGACCGAATCGCACTGGTCATGGTCACGGGTGGATTGAATGTCCATTTATTACGAGTAATTTTTAGATTATCACCAGGATAGACAACTGCGTACGTAATGACTTATCTACTATACGTACTAATATAATAAAGGTAGAGGTTGTTTGATTGTCTGTTTGTTTAAACGCGCTGATCTCTGGAAGTATCAGTCAAATTTCTTTTTGTATTGGATAGAGTATTAATTAAGGAAGGTTATAGGCTATGTAACATCACGCTACGAACCTTAGGAGCGAGGCAGTGACCATAAACGTAGGTGAAACGGCGGGGAAAGGCTCGTACTTAACTATATATATATCTTTAAAAAAAATCGTGTCACGTTTCTGGTTCGCGATGAACTCCTAAACTAACAAACCGATTTTCCGGCTGAACAGATTTTCTTGATTTATATCTAAGAACATTCTCGATCAAGTCACCTTCCAAACAAAAAAATGCACTTAAAACGGTCCATTAGTTTGGGAGCTTCGATGCCACTGACAGACACACAGATACACAAACACACAGACAGGTCAAACTTAGTTGCGTAGTTTAAAAGATCTAAACGTATAGAGGGACAGACGAGACGGGCGGTAAGCAACTTTGTTTTATAATATGTAGTGATTACTATATGCCATTAGTGCGCTATGTAGACACTGAGGTGTTAAGGAAGCTGCATCTGAGATTAATAGCCTGCGGTTACGAGATCCACGACGGATTGCTAAATGGCGATTTAGCGATTTGATGCAATTTATTGGTGTAACATAAACTTTAATGTAATGGCTAAATTGTAACTCTAACTAACGCTTATAAGTAGAAGCTTATGTGTTAATAGTTATGTATGTGTCTTCGCGTACATTTAGCAGGCAACCGATCACTGAAAGTAAAATGACTTTAAACTTATATGATGCTCCTCGAAACTGTCAATAATTATTTTTCCTAATTTATATTACAAGTATGCTAATCATCATCTTCCGCGCCATTCCCATCTAAGTTGGGGTCGCCTTTCAGTCTAACTACGATACGGCCGAACTTTGATATTTTACGTGAAGCGACTGCCATCAGACCTCCACAACCCAAGTACTAGACGATATCGAAGTTCTGTAGTTAAACCAGGTTGTCGGACCAGTGTTGGGCTCGGGGCGGGTGATGAGCGGGAGCCGCGCACGCTTTCAGTGTGTTATCTTCCATATAAATACAAGGAATTAGACCCGCCGCATTCCCATCCTGACCCGCGCCCGACCCGCACCCGCTATATGTCTGAATTGCGCTTAAAGAGTATTCTATTCTATTTTTAGGAACTACCAGTCTGATTCGAAAACATCTCTTTGTATTTGATAGAGTATTCATTGAGGAAGATTAAAGGCTATGTAACATCACGGTACGACCCATAGTAGGCTTTACCGCCTTTAAGACTCCTGCAGCCATCACCATATTAACCATCTTCAGAAATGAGATGTCAATTCGAAAGTTTTATTTTGTGTATATTTTACGCGATATTTTTGCAATTGGAAAACCGATTTTAATAATTCTTATTTAAATTAAATCGGTTGTACTTAAGGTTGATCCCGTTTAAATTTGAACAAAATATTCCACCTCTAATACGACCTTCAAACCTTCAAGAAAAGAGCGTACTCCTATTAAAGGTCGGCAACGCACTCGTGACTCTCTAGTTGCAGGTGCCCAGGGGCGGCGGTAGTCACTTACCATTAGGTGACCCGTCTGCTCTTTTGCCCCTATCCCATAAAAAATACAGCTTTTTACAATTTATCACTTCTAGACTCCTTATTCTTATTCTACTGCACTGAAGGTGCAGGGGTAAGTTATTTCATCTCAAGACTCTTAAAACGAATTTTAGTAACTCAAGGTCACTACATTTAACTAATATAGAAACAATACGTATACAAGAATATTGGACAGCGTAAATCCCGATGCTAATTTCGTCGACCAATTCGGTAGTTTCTGTGTCAAGGATGAACGAACGATCGCGCTTGTAATTTATATTAATAGCTGTCGGACTGTCAAAGTTATTGACAGTAGATTTTGTGTCACTTGTCTATGATCAGGGGGGGGGGGACTGATGTTCGGCAAATTGTAACTTTTTTTTGTTAGAAAATTCCCAGTAGCATAGTAGTATTCCCAGTAAAGTCTAAACACGTGCATGGGTGACATTACTAGACTCGGCCCTTATGATGTCATGTTAAGTCACAAAAAAATAAAACTGGTGAAATCTGTCTATAATATATATCTGCGTACCCCTTCATTCGTGCTATAAGTAATTAATCAACTAAATATTGTGTACCGTTAGTTTTTTGAAAGTATAGAAAGTTTTCTTTTTTTTTTCATACAACGTCATAATGATGATGGTAAACCTAAGAATAATTCGTATAAATTCGCGGAAACTGTCAAACGACTAACAGTTATGTCAAAAGCTCTAAGGTTTCATTAGAAAAGTTAATATGGTCGTTAAGTTTACTAAAATTTTCAAATTTTCGGCGCAACTTTCTTAATTTTTTTCTTTCATAAGAACCATCTCCTGACAATAATAAACACAAAAAAAAATTATAGCGAAATCGGTCCAGCCGTTCACGCGTGATGCCGTGACCAAGGGAAATAGGGATTCATTTTTGTATATATATAAGACTATCATATTTCAAAACTCAAAACCTGTTACCCATCCGAACCAACCCAGATGGGTCTCAGATCTATCTGTGATCCGACCCTGTTGGTTTGGATCTATCCGGGTTGTGTGTATTTTAGTTATAACATACACACATATTATAAACCACTACCAAAAGTATTACTTCTTGGAACTTATTTTATATATATGTACAATATGTATTATTTATAAAGACGGTGGTTAAACCCGGTTATCAGTAAAATCATGAATAATTCTCTCTATCTAAATGCATTCATGATAAAATCTTACGTGTTTATCCGTGAAGAAAACACAGTATATACACGGTAATAACTATACTTTATTTTTAACCTATGACGCGAAAAGGGGTGGTATAATTTCTACGTGTCTGTGTCTCTATCTGTCTGTGGCATCGTAGCTCCCAAACGGATGAACCCATTTGAGTGCTAACTAATTTGCAATAAAAAAAATCTCTAACTATAAATTGAGATAAAAACTATCTTAACTCTCAAGTTAGACCAAACTGCACGCCTTGTGCAAAATTACATTAAAATCAGTTCATTAGCCTCGGAGTTCATCGCGGACAAACAACGTGACACGATTTTTTTACCTATAAAGATAGTTAAGTACGATAATTTTCTTGATGTAATATTTACTTTTTAAAAGTTTTCAGACCGCTTCGATTGCGCAATGCAACCCGACATTACAGTTCTTTCTCGAGGATTTATTATATGTATATATCATAAATACACATATAAAATATGTATTTATGTATATCGTCACTATATTACATAATAAAAACACAACAAAAGCAACTTGTGTTAAAAATCGATACGATTTTTAGTCTGGTTGGGAAAGATTAATGCGTCAATAAGGTCTATCGACGCTGGACAGGCAATAATCACTCCAGTGTGTTAAAAACCAAGTGTTTTGGACAAATCATCATCATAATCGTCTATCACTGAACATGTTGATGTTATACAAATACTTAACAGTGAACTGTTGAAGTGACTGACTGTACTGACTGACCGACTGTACATACCATAAATTCACAGTTAAACGCCGAACTCCATAGTTAGATCAGTTTACAATGCATTGCATCACCTATCTGTCAAATGGTATGATGACATTCGAAATTTAAATATAATAGACAGACAATTGACAGTTGTAACGAACGTTTTTAAATAATTATGCTGGATTATTTAATTTGGCCATATCTTGGTTTTAAAACGATAAAAGTAGGTACAAATAGTGAGTCTCTACTTCACGGCCCTTAAACATAAATTATGAATCACACAATTAACAGGCCCTCCAAGTCTCAAAAGTATGTCATTTTGTACATTATCGTGTGTGGCGATAAAAGAATAATGAGCCTCAGATTTCCCATAAATTTCCCCACTTAAGTTGGCAGCCATGCAACCTCTATGGGTAAGCAGACCGAAACTTAACGATGTCAAATGAAAGTAATGCTTCCAAGCTAGTGGTTCTAACCATGGTTATGTAGGAACTTGGGGGTTAATAAGGCATGTAATATCAATATCTAAATTTCCCTTTTTCACGTTTAGTTTTTGCTCCCAATTTTACAAACAGTTATTCAGCTTAATCATCATTATCATCACCAAAGACCTGGTCGGAGATAAGGAGCCGATGAATTTTTCAATCGTCCTTAGAAGGCTTATTTATATACAGTTTAAATATAGCTAAAAATTTGCAATTTACATTTTTTTTTCTTGTACATGTTACGGTGTGTGTACATTGTTGAAGTACGATACACCTTGTTCTAGCCGCCTAGACCTAGGTGCGGGAGATAACAAATGGGTAAAGCTAGGTGTATTCTTTTTATTCACAGATAATACCAGGTATAGCCGGTTGCATTCGCCTAAAATGATGTCTTCTTTCTACTGGCTACAACTACATGTAGCCAATATACCGATACTTAGAAACACCCTGGAAGCTGCTATTAATACGCATACAAATACATTATATTCATTGAGCAGGAATGACACCCGGACCCTTGACGTTACAGTCCAATAGATAATTAAAAAATCATAAATACTACGCTATAATCCTTTAACGCCCCCAATCACTAAACAATATTTTACGAAAATTTTGTAATTTAAAATGTGTTCAAAGATTGTCGTTGTAATAAATGAAAGAGCAGAAATAACTTTCTTTATTATTTCTTAACTAACAGCGCCCCGCGATTTCACCCGCGTAAGTCCCGATCCCGTGGGAATATCGGGATAAAAAGTAGCCTATGTGTGAATCCAGGTCTCCAGCTATCTACATACCAAGTTTCATTGCAATCGGTCCTGGCGTGAAAGAGTAACAAACATCCATACATCCATACTCACAAACTTTCACGTTTATAATATTAGTAGGATTTTCATCAGCATTCATTATTACTAGACTGCCAATAATTATGGTCAAGCTATAAAAAAAACAAATTAGCACCCACGAAGAAATCACGACAAAACGTTTTCTTCTTAACTCTTGAACAATGACACGTCTCCAAGCTTTTGTTCTGCAGGTCAATGTTCCGTATATGTATGTATGGTACATGCTATCTCATAAATGTTTCACGACTCCACTTTAAAAGGGAAATGGTCTTGTATGCATTTTGTATTATTAATGGTTTCGAGTTTTTATGAGTAAGTTGTTGTAATGTGTGACAATTGAGCATAGTTTAGAACTTTAGAGTGTTGTTCGTCTTTGTATTTTGTAATAGGAACATGAAGTAACTATTATTTTATCTGTGCCGGAACTGACGTGTACTATGTGATTTGAAAGAAATTTTATCCACCGGATTATTTTATTACTCCCCCGTGACTGTTTAAAATAATGAGTATCTTCAAAATAAGCATTAAAAAGTTTTAATAGGGTTGCCGAAACGCGATTTTGACTTGTCAAAATATATATGCTTGTTATATATTATAACTAGCGAACGACCGAGCGACCCGCCTCAGCTTCACACGGGTGTAATGTAGATACTAATGTGATGTACAATTATCGTCATATGATTATACAAATCAACACAAAACAATATTAAACTGTAGGTATAAACCTTCCTCTTGAATCGCTTATTATCTATTGGTGTAAACCGAATAAAATTCCGTTGCGTAGTTTAAAAGATCTAAGCGTACAAACGGCGGAAGCGACTTTGTTTTATACTATGTAAAGATACATTACTCTATCCTTCTAACTTTATAAAAGTGCAAGTTTGTGAAGATGTATGGATGTTTGTTACTCTTTCACGCAAAAACTACTCAACCAATTGCGATGAAACTTGGTATGTACATAGCTGGAAACCTGGATTAACACATAGGCTACTTTTTATCCCGATATTTCCACGGCATCGGGACTGACGTGGGTGAAACCGCGGGATTGCAGCTAGTATTATATAAAAACGAATCCCTATTTCCCTTAGTCACGCCATAAACTTGAGAACTACTTAACTGATTTCATTCGTCTTTTTTTGTTTTCTTATACTTTGTAGAAGGTTTTTATGGAACTTAGAATGAAGAAAATTGAGTCTGCTCATTCATTGGTCCCCGTGGGATAAATTTGATTTAGTACATTATATAATATATAATACACAGAAGTATTTATTGAAATAAGCCTGAAACGTATGTGGGAAAAAATGTACAAATATTGTACTACATAATTAATAATTGAGTATATAATAACAAAACAAAATGCAAAGGAAGTGAATTGGAATTGCATGTAAATTACTTTGTAAACTCGGGAATTAAAATAAATTACATTTTAGGATGAAACTAATACCCAAGGCTTTCTTAAATACAAAGCCATAAAGTCATAAAAGGTTTTTAATATTTGTGCTTAGAAAATAATTAGTACTTATTATAACTATTGTTATACTACATAAGCAAGCATTAAGCTTAGCTGGAGGGGTTAACGAGAATACTAGTAATGTGTGACCCACGTTACTAGTACTCTATAAAAAAAAAATACGATTTTCTCCTTTGGTTTTTTAACCTATTTTTTGTTTCATTTTCATTTATTCAAGAACAATTTTTACATTGTGTGTGAATCAATACAAATAAATAAAACTTAAGTGTTTTGTTATAATGTCAAAATAATAGTATTTTTAAGCTCATATAGTTATTTGCACGATACTTATGCCTAAAAATCAGTTTTTAAAATTTTTGTCTGTTTGTCTGTTTGTCTGTCTGTCTGTCTGTCTGTTTGTGCCGCCTAATCTCCGGAACGGGTTTCCACGGGACTTTCACTGGCAGATAGTTGGTGTTATAAGGAGTAAATTAGGCTACCTACGGAACCCTAATTCTTTTTCCAAAATAATGAAAAAGGGTTAGGGTTCCGCGCAAAATATACAAATACATATTTAGTAATAAGTATACAGGATATTTATCAGTAGTCTGGTTACAATAGTACAGACTGTGCCTAGTTTGAGATCAGAAGGCCGTGTGTGAGTTGTCATAAGTTAAAAAAAAAAACAGAATTTTGTTCTAAAGTTCAATAGATATTCAATTCACTCTGATGACATTTTCCCAATACGTTAACAAATAAATAAGCTAGGTAAATAATAAAATAGATGATATAAAACTAGGAATGAACTCATCAGCTGTGTAAATAAAGTGGGCGGTCATTGAACCCTAGCACGTTAAGTCGTAGGGTGTCAGCCAATCAAGGAACATTAACACTATAATTTAGTTTCATTGAACTTTTTATAGTCTGTATTTGTGCTTTTAATAATCTGTGTAGATTTTATAGTCGCTAATTAATAGTTAATAAATATAAATAAAAGCAGTGAAGTAACAAGGTTAGTTAGTTTAGGGGGTAAATTCAAAAGAAATGGAGGGAGGGGGGAGATTATAGGAGGGTATATAAATTAACCAAGTTAAGAAAACTTTACGTAATTATAAGTTTATTTTGGTTGAGATATGGAATGTCTTCAATACTTAAATATTAAAATGAAGTTTGCTTTTAAAAATTAGATTTGGTATTCAAAATTAATCTTGACTCTTATAAAATCGAGTCTAAAATCGCTGGAAATTGATATTTGAATGCATCCAAAGCTTTTTTATATTAATTTAAATTGTGAGTGATGGAGCCAAACGCTCGACAATGGCAATGAATAGCACAAAAGCGTGAAGTTATCACAATGACTTGAACCGAAACGCCATAAAATGTATGAAATGTAAAAAGCTTACGAAATGCCACTTTTATTTGGTTGTTTTATGAGGGTTACGAGAAATAAAGGGATACACATTATTTTTAATCTATACTAATATTATAAAGCTGAAGAGTTTGTTTGTTTGTTTGGTTGAACGCGCTAATTTCAAGAACTACTGGTTCGAATTGAAAAATTATTAAAGTGTTGGATAGCCCATTTATCGAGAAAGGTTATAGGCTATATAACATCACGCTACGACCAATAGGAGCGGAGCATCAATGAAAAATGTTGTAAAAAGGGAAAAAATTTACAAACATCGACGAAGTTGCGCGGGTCAGCTAGTATAATCACTACATAATATTATAAAACAAAGTCCCCCGCCGCGTCAGTGTGTCTTTCTGTCTGTTCGCGATAAACTGAAAAACTACTGAACGGATTTTCATGCCGTTTTCACCAATAGACAGTGATTCACAAGACTTCCGTCAATGAAACTATGTCTAAAGGGCTATAAATTTAGGGAAATTTCATTATTTTAAAGGTATTGTGTAGCGATTTAGATGTCGGAAATTCAGTAACAGATCAAGGAAAATAGATTTTTACGCCAAAAAAGTAGTCAGATTTTTTGAAACCCGGACTAAAAGACGCAGAAAAAATCGCTGATTGCAACGATGTATATAACTCAATATCGGCCAATGTGGCGCTTGAATCATTTCGCCTCAGAGTCCTCAGACCCCTCGATATCATCACTAGCAGGACTTCTTTTTTTTAATGTTTAGTTTTTCGCGTGTTTAGTTTTTTAATCTTTAGTTTTAACTAGTACTTCTTTGTAAACGGCGTTTGCGGTTGTTTACCTTTTGGGACTAAAATGAATAAGCTACTTGCGGAGCTCACTCTGGACGCCATCTATCGAGCGTAGATGTAAACTTATAATAAAAAGCTTCAATATTGAATTTTATGCTTGTTCCTTAAACTTACAACGCCTGATTCACCCACCTCGGCATATCCATGTGCATTTATTCTAACCAGAAGTAGGCATATTTTTATGTTTATCAGCAGTCTGGAAACCAAAGCACAGACTCTGCCTAGTTTGGAATCAAACGGCCGTGTGAGATCTGTCAAGTTATTATTAGGTATATTAAATTTCGTGTTCCTTATTTTTTCCATACAACCGCTCATCCCTTAATTTACCCCCTTTGGGGTGAAATTTCCACAAATCATTTCTTAGCGGATGATTACAGCATAAAAGGCATCAACTGCCAAAATTTCAAGTTTGTAGTACCAGCGGTTAAGGCCCTGCGTTGATGAATGAGCCAGCCAGGACAAGTATGTATATGTATAGATAACAAACTTGCCATTAACAAACTTTAAAATAAGTCTTAAATATAAACACTTACTTAACACCCTATTGTTTTATGAATTCACACATCGTAAAAAACAAAGCTTTACAAAGCTACGCTTATTCGTTTTAATATCTAAATAAATACAGACTTCAAAAGATTACTATTTATTGTTTTATTAACGGCGCGTGTATAAATGTTTGCGTTTAAGTTTTTGACGGGCTGGTAATCTGTTTGTTATCTCGGAAACGGCTGAGTCTGTAGTTATAGTAATTTTTCAGTAGCTTTATTGAATTATGATTGAAATAAACAGTTCTCGGGTGATGAATTTCGAACCAATAAGCACGTCAGCAAAAGCTTGAAGTTATGGTGAGCGGTTGCCACAGCCTATCTAACAACTACCGCAATTTAGTCAGAAATATAGACGCAAACGGTTTTTGGAAAATGTAATGTAAAATACAACATACATATTTAAATGCTTATCAGGGTAAAATCTCATAAAATGGCAACATATGGCGATTTCACGATGTCAGCTTTATACGAGTTCTGGCTAACGTCTACCTTTTTGTTTTTCGAATATTTCAGTGGCCGCCATTTTGAAACTTAAACTAATATTGGCGGGAATTTAAAGAGTGGCTTTTGTGATGTCTATTTATTGATAATTATATTTTAAACGGTGATAATTATTTTTTTTTGAAAAATGGTTAACAAAAAGTTATTGTTAAGTAAGTACATATAAAAAACCTTTTAGATTTTATGTTGACCACACTAAAAGTGTATAATTAAGATAGGCATAATCTTTATGGAATAGTTAATTAGTTATTTACTGCAATTATTTTATTTCAGTAAGTGAGGTTTTAATAATACACATATAATGGAAAGAATAATAAAGGTGGATGAAATTTTATGAAAAGGATTAATTTCCCATTTTTCCTCAACTTTCAAATTTTCCTCAACTTTTTTATTTCTTAATTCTTTGGATCAAACACGGCTTGGCAATTCGAAAACTGTTTAATAAAATATACAAATCATTGTAAACAATGAGTTAACGTGTTTGAAAGTTTTCTTTGATGCAAATCTTATCTTTTCATATATGTATAAATAAGATCTTATTTATGAAAGTAATCCTAGTCCACATTCCACAAGACAAAGAAAATACACTTTAGATAACGAGGTAAAACATTAAAGGACCCGGGTAGGATTGTCCACTTGTCGGCATTGTCGGTCTTGGAAAAATATTGACTTGGAAAAAACTGCATGACTACCCACACGCTCGAGTCCACGTTCCACGGTCACTCATTGTGGCAATACGTTGAACGAATTACACAATAAGGTCTATTCTTGTCTTAAAAAAAATTTCAATCAGAGTTCCAAATTCTAAATACTGAGCGCAAGGCCTATAGGGCCCTACCGACTGAATAAATTATAAGAAGTCGACCGTATGATATCAAATCAAATCATTAAATTTTGTGATAAATGGGTCTTAAATATAGTTATTACTACATAAATTGTGTATCACCATGTTCCACTGTCAAGCAGCATGCAGATTTATTTTGGTACACATATTAATTTAGATTTTTCATTTATAAATATCCCACATGCAGTTAAAAATTATTAAAATATAAAATAATATGATAAATTTAGTTTACACAAGTCAAAGTAAACCATTTTTAATACTTGTCAAAAAATATTCAAAAAATTATGCAAACTAGAAACAAAATTTTTTGTGTTTTAGCTTATGTTACTGATTTGTTTGCTAAATTTGTTGAATTGATTGTAATGCAGTATTTGTGCTCAATAATTATTTGTAACGAATCATTACATAATTATATATCACTGCTTCAAAAGAAAGAAGTTGCTATATTCTTGGTTTATCTGGAATTTACAAATTTATTTATTTATTTAAAACTTCATGCACATTTGTACAAAGGCGGACTTAATGCCCAAGGCATTCTCTACCAGTCAACCTTAGGGTGATGTAGAAATGTTATACGGTAGGTGCAAGGATGTGTCGTATGATCCATTTAAAGTTATTTATATATAGAAGTTAAAATAATCAATACATATATAATATCCGGGATATACACTATTACTTGCATATGTATATAGAAACATAATATACGTCATTAATAAATTATATATACACAAATCCATAATATGTACACATATATACATAATATATATATAATATATAAAGATGCATAAACTATGAGTAGGTACTGCAGTACGGGGTCTTGTACTAGTTTTCAGCTTATTCTGCTATATCGTTGAGGAGGAGATCGCGGACTTTCATCTTAAATATAAAACGGTTTGTGGACATCCTGATTTCGACTGGGAGCGCACTCCAGAGAAGAACAGATTGTAATTTATCAAATAAAATAATATTTTCGAAACTAACAATCACTAATGTTAAATTATTCATTTCCTTACGAATATATATCTACTTACTCCGTCTACACTAAAGGTATTTTATTTATTAAAAAAAAAATACCAATTTAAGACGAAATCGCTCGCGGCGCTCTCCTAAGCTACCTTCTATACTTTCCGTCACAGAGAGTTAACCACAAGTATGTCATTCTATCTAATACTTTTCTCTGAAGTTGCAGCAACTTGTTGACTAAATATTGATTGAATGGGCAAAGTAACTAATTTGAAGTTAACATTATATCGGTTTGAAACAAAATTTTGCCAAAAATTACAAAATAAAAACCCATTTGTGTTCGAATTCGTGACGGGCATTTCTATCGTTCTAAATGGATTCTTTCAAGTTTTGTGTTACATATATACTTACTCTATTAACTCATCAGTAAGCAAACAGCGTTAGCAACGATTTGAATACAAATTCGATTCGTTTTGTTCTTAATAACTCATACATATTTCAGTGTGAATTTTAACGTTTATAGATAAGTCTTCGTCACGATTCTGTTTGCGGAAATCAGACGGTACACAATAGTTGTATGTAAATGCTAGAGTTGATGCGCATATAAGGTTAGATCCTCACACCCACGTATATTATAGACTAGCAGCGCCCCGAGGTTTCACCCGTTTAAGTCTCTAAGTCTCGATCCTGTTTTAATATCGGGATAAAAAGTAGCCTATATGTTAATTCAGGTCTCCAGCTATCTGCATACCAAGTTTCATCGCAATCGGTTCAGTAGTTTTGGCGTGAAAGAGTAACAAACATCCATACATCCATACATCCTCACAAACTTTTACGTTTATAATATTAGTAGGATGTACATTTTGAAATACATATATCACTACATATTTTAAAACAAAGTCACGCGCTGCGTTATTCGCGATAAAAATTACGGAATGGATTTTCATGCGGTTTTCACTAATAGACAGAGTGATTCATGACGAAGGTTTAGGTGTATAATTTGTTAAGATTTTGTGTAAATTGATTGAAATATGTATGTTGATAATTGTTGAAGATGTCTTTGCTACCCGTGCGAAGCCGGGGCGGGTTGCTAGTACAATAAATAAAGCTGAAGTTGTTGTTTTGTTGAAACGCGCTAATCTCAGGAACTATTAGTCAGGTTTGAATGATTCCTTTTGTACTGGATAGAATATTTTTTGAGGAATACTATAGGAATAATATAGCACATCACGCTACAACCCGTAGGAGTGGAGCAGTGACCATAAACGTGGGGAACGTGGGGGCTGAAATAACAGCGATTTGTTCGGAGACGAGAAATGTTGGAAAATTGAAGATATTGAAAACAATACCTTCGATTTCCCAATGTTTTAATCGAACGGAACTGGCCCTGGTCATCATTGAAGTAGACACAAAAGTTGTACTGCTACGGACCTTAAATATAGATGTCACTTTATTTTTAATCCCCTAGACTAGCTAAGACGGGATTCGTTAGGACGATTATCTCGATTATTACTTTTTCTAGTGTCCGAAACCATTACACTATTGCTTACGAGTATAACTGTATTCAACTTAATCAGAAATGCTTGTTCCAAATAGTCAAAAACTAAGTAGGTACTAGTTGAAAGTATAGACAATATGCTATTGATCGAAACATAGTGTTGCCACCTATATATCGCTTTTGCGTTACATTATCTGTTTTAGAAATTTAAAAAGAAATGACCCGCATTATCAATTATCATTGATTATTTGTTACAGCTCGCACCCCACATGCGGGTACTCCGACCAAGATACCAAGCCCTGTTGGCACGCTGATGCATCGGAGGACGCCGGTGAGTTTCAAGTTTTTTTTAAGAATACGTCGTACGAATTTTTTGCAAAAGAAGGTTTATATCTATTTATTTTACTTGCGGTAAGGTAATAGACAATATTTTTTTCCTCACAAATACCCAACGACGAAGCAGTGACAGCGTTTCGCTAGGTCTCTGAGGAGACTTAAACATGGCTACTGCTTCTTCTAACGGTTTCGAAGATATTTATAGTTCTAAGTTTTTTCCTTTAGCAAAATCCAGAATCCTCAGTAGGACTATGTATCAAGAGATTTGCTTGTAGTATCTTTTGTTGGTATGTTATAGGACATCACGAGTTGTGAGCACAACACTAATTACTTTTCGCTTTTCAGTATTTTTTTATTCTAAGAGCCATATTCCCTTTTTGAGCATTGTTTTATGTTTTTTTAAAGAATTTTGTTGACAAGTCCAGGTTCATACATTTTTGGTCATAGTCAAAAGTTTCAACACAAATAATTAATTTATCTACTACTACTTAAAGGAATGGCATGTCCTTTTTAAACCAACCATTTTTATTAAACAGGATTATCAAAGTAGGACTGCTTTGTAAAAAATCGATGACTAGTCGTTCATAAAAAATAAAAATTCAAACGTCAATTTCAGGAACGTGAATTGGCTTAAGCTGACAATGTGTTTTAAATTGATTAATCGGATACAATGATTGATGCAATATCTTTGCATATATCTATTGTAGTAATAGCAGTTCATTGTAAATTATTTTTAACTGACTTCAAAAAAAATGGGTTCTCAATTCCTGGGAATCTTTTTTTTATGTATGTTCTCCGATTACTCGAAGACGCCAGAACCAATTTAGAAAATATTTTTTTTGTTTCAAAGGGCCCTTTCCCAGGTAGTCCCATTAAAATTTTATCGAAATCAGTCGAGTGGTTTTTGAAAAATCAACAAATATCTAAAAACTTTATACGTCGATGATATTTTCGTTTGCTCCGAAACCTCGCTGTCTCAATGGTCTCGTTTAGTTGGCCTACCCATTATTATATTTTATCAAAATACGATTTATCATGATTTAGGCACATTCAAGTCGGTGATAATTTTTTTTATTAGTTACTTATTTGCAATTAAGGCCAGTAGAGAGCGATATATCTATATACTGTATAAAGGTCAGTGTAATATAGGATGTTATTTTACACAGAAGTTATAAATGCAACTTCTAGGTGTAAAAAAATCGTCATAATATAAGGTAATACATAATAATTACACAATATGCGACGAAATTAACATGAAAAGCCATATGATACGATGCAGTTATCAGAAAAGACGTAAGTGCAGAAATTGCATTCACATTCACGGTAATTAAATCCGTAAAATGACCACACACAAATGATTCATTCTCTTAAGGCCTTAACTAGCTCGTGACTTGTATGTCCTAATAAAGAAAAAAAGTAATACTTTGTTCATTGTGTGCGTGTGTGTGCATGACTGCACATGTGCATTGTAGGTAGGTGAATACTGTTGAATATTTTCTGAAACAAATATGTTTTTTTTTAATAATTTTCAAAATTCGAATACGTTTTATAAAAGCAGAAGTAATGAAATGCCTTATATAACAATAAAACAATCAATTGGTTATTTAAATTGTTTGACTTGGGTTTCAATAACTTTTTTATATAGTTTTATAAGTTCATCGTTTCACTGTTCCGTTTACTGTCCATATGGCTCGAAGTCGATTGATGACTAAGTCCTTTGTATTAATAAAAAAAAAATTAAAAAATTACGGCCAGCGAGTCCGACACACCCACTAAACACAGCTGTCTATCTAAACAATATTTTTTTTTGTGTTACTATACATATTTACAACACTTTTTCAATTTGTAATTTGTTCTGAATTCTAATGTTTTTAGTAACGTGGTTAGACTTCTAGATTCTGAATTTCTCGAAAGCTTAATATACTAATCAATATTTATCATTACTGTAAATTTTATATTCCACGTTAAATTAGATCGGTTTCTTGATATTGTAAAAGGTTAGAAACACACACATCGTATCAAGAAACGAATTTATACTGAGAAACTACGAATTCAAAAGCTGAGATTGACCGAACGAATTAGTATCGTGGCACGAAATCACGATGTTGAAAACTATGCAATTCTAATGTTTTTAAACTTTCGCGACTTTGATACATACTAGACGTGTAATTCGGGACTTAATCGCGATAATATTTAAAAGGTACAATACCTCTCGCAGTCCACTCGTGACCACGATCGGTGCAATTCGATCGAAACGTCGAGTAACCAAGAGGTATTGTACCTTTCATATCGCGATTAAGTCCCGAATTACACATCTAGTATGCAATTCTACGCGCTCAAATTGTGTTCAGTAAGTTCAGTTGATGTTCAATAGTCAAAGAAGACGCACGATACTGATGTATATAATTTAATATCTTTAATGGAAGAGCGTCGACTGCGTCACAACTCACGGGACTTCAACGACGTTTTCGTCCCGTGCATGGTATAACGGCATGAATTCGTTCCGTGGATTTCGGGGATTGCGTAGTTTCTCATGACACGAGTTCGCGTCGGGACACGATACGATTTCGCATGGTTCTGATGCACGTCCTAAACATGTGAAAATATAAGCCTCTCCGTAGATAATGATTTATGTATTTATGTTTTTCGCGATAACTAGATATCGATAACACTTATGTGATAACTCTGTGAGTCTGCACCTATGTTTTGTATGTATATTATTTTTATACGGATAAGTCAAACCATAAACTAGTGTATAAAGTGTTGTGGCATTGATATTATATGTTACTAACTTAACCAGGCTACCAATTACCGCTCAACGGTCATAGGAACCTCTATTTTTTTATAAACGACGCAAAAAGAGGGATAAGTTTGACGTGTCTGTGTGCCTGTCTGTGGCATTGTAGCACTTAAACGAATGGACCGATTTAAGTGCGTTTTTTTCGTTTGAAAGGTGACTTGATCGAGAGTGTTCATAGATATAATTCAAGAAAATCTGTGCAGCCGTTTGAAGATCATCAGCTCTTTTCTAAGCGTTGAAGGGATTTTCGAATCGGGGGTGTTTTAAGTTTTTTTTAAATCCAATTTTCAGCCCCAAAACATGATTAAAACACAAGATTCCTACAATATCTTTTTTCTAGGTGCATATAAAACTAGTGCTACAAAACTCCTGCAGTGCACAGGGGCACACTAATTAGTTTTACGCCTTTTCTAGAAAAAAGTGTTTTTTTAATTCCTCTCTTTAGATAAGATATTTATTCGCCAAGAATATGGTACATTAGGTGATAACATTAAAAAGCAGTCCGACATATTCGCCTTTAATATGCATGCGAAATTTTGTAAAAGCACTATTCCAGTAGCCAAAACTTTAGTTTTGACTTAAAACGTTGCAATGGTAATTCTCTTATTACCTGAGGAATATGGCTATAAATATAAATTATACAATATAAATTTAATTGACATTATATAACTATTTTTACATTGAAGAGTGCTTTTACATGATTCAATTCTTAGTTTAGTGGGATCTCTTTAAATTTGCTATCCTCACTAACTATTTTTTATTATTTCTTACAAACATGCCAATTTCCATAATATATAGAGACACCAATGTCAACACCCGTAATTTTTTAAATATAGGTCTACAGCTTCTTTAGATGTAGGTGTGCGATATATCTTACTTTTACTCGTTTAAAGTGAAATAATGATGATGACAGTATGTTAAACAATTACGTAATTACTTGACTGGGATAAATTCGTCGATTTTTGTTTTTGACATAAGCCTACTGATAACATTATATTTACATTACACATAACATTAAGTATATGTTTATCGTAAAAAAAAAATTTTTTAAAGCTCATACACACAGTAACATTTTCAGAGTTCATTAACAACAGCCGTTTTCAACTGTTGGCCTAGTGGTTAGTGACCCTGACTGTTACGTGATAGGTCGTGGGTTCGATTCCCACCCGAGTCTGGGTGTTCTTTGTGTCCGTTGTTTGTATGTTTTTGAAGTCCCTAGCGACACAGGAGTCATTCCTAATTCCCACGGCATCGGGACTTATGCGGGTGAAACCGCGGGACGCGGCTAGTACATAATATATGTAAGTGTATAATCCTAAATACCGAAAGAGATTGATTGAAACAGACTGTAACACGCATTCTTTGCCTCTCATACTAACCAAGACGCAGGTGACTCATACAAAACTTAACCAGAATTTCTTTGGTAAAAATATCGTTGACTTTGCAGGAAGAACAGGAATGCACCATCCCTCCTCCCGCTTATACTTCGACCCCGGTTTCTGCACGCCGACGGCATTTACAGGTCCGCTTATTTCCAACTCTTCCTAAATACTTTAGTTAGAGGATAATTTAAACATGTATATAAAGTACACATCCTTTTCTATCTTTAATATTCGTCAGTGACATAGTTAAAGACAGAAAATATAGCAAAAATGCAGATAAATAAATCGATGGAAAATGTGTAGGTGTTGCTATAGCATAAAAATGGTTCGATCAATCGAACTTTCAGTTTTAAGTCCCTGTAATAAGTCAGATTCATTAGTCCAACTAAGTAATTAGTATTGCTTTATTTGTAGCCTTCGCGACATAAAGAGGCAATCCATGGCATTTTGTTTTATATGTATCCTTTGCACAAAGGTATGTGGTATGCCTGTGGAAAGGTTTTAAATGTATTTTGATGATAATGTTAATTTCCTATTTCCGTTTGTATGTGCTAATATGCGTGTGAACGTGTCTTTTGCAGTGTTAAATGATAGTGTACATGTTTTGCACACCATATCCAACGCAAATACTATATAAGTGTGACAAATACTATATAATTGTGAATGTATTAAATACTTGTAACATTTAGCGCACCTAGATAAAAAAAAACAGTGAAAACATTAGGAAAGCTACGGTAAAGCATAAAATAAAACAACAAGCACCTTAGTAACAAGTTTTATCACAGAATGAGTAATAAAAAGATACGAATATTAAAGATTATAGACCTTATGATATAATCACTTTATTTTATACTAGCCGTCCCCGCAGTTTCACCTGCGTTTATGGTCACTGCTCCGCTCCTATTAGTCGTAGCATGATTTTATATAGCCTATAGCCTTCCTCGATTAATGGGCTCTCTAACACTGAAATAATTTGTCAAATCGGCCCAGTAGTTCCTGAGATTAACGCGTTCAAGCAAACAAACTCTTTAGCTTTATATATTAGTATAGATATTTTAATACATGTATTAGCAGTATACGTATTCCATAATTCCATAGGTTGAATGATAAATTAGAATGTATTTCAGTCAATCGGTCTCCATAGTTAAACTTTGGATTTGGTAATCGAACTGTAAAGTTTTTTAGCGATTAATCGAACCGTGACGATTATCAGGTCTTTATTGTTCAATTCATTAATCGAACTGCTCTGAGCCACATTTTATTTAAATGCAACAATGTTCGATTAATGTCAAAAACTAAATTTAAATCAAATACGTTCTTACTGTTGACTGCGCGAACTGTGATAGATTACAAATCTTTCAAGTTGATTGATCGAACCATAGAACCTGAAAAGCCTTAACGAACATACATGGCGACTGGGAATTCGGGTACGATACTTAACCGTAGATAATACTCCTGACAATTTCCAATATAAACTTTTGCACAAGCGAAAATTCGGAACGAGTTCGTTCGGATTCCTATACATACATATATGTACATATATGTGCATTGATAGAAAAATGTTACAAGAATCGTTAAATTTGATGAAGTAGAAGCAAGTTTTATATGACGGTCCTGTATTTTACTTGTTTGGCATACAATCAGTCGTTAAGCCTTTTTGGAATCGTAATAATCTTTAACGTAGATGTTTTTAGACTAGTTTGTTTATTAATATCATGTTGATTTTATTCTTTCTTTCCCTTATAGGAGCACCCTAAGTCTTTAAGAACATTCAGCATGTTTTACCCGATGAATGATCAAGACTAACTGAAGTAATCCTTAGTGTTACCAGTCCACAAAACTTGGGGCTTTTGAATTGCCAGTTCTCTTATTACAATTTTTTTTACAACAGACATACATACTCACGCTTGTTTCCTCGAAGGGGTGGACAGGGACAGTTAAACACCCACATTTTGCCAATTATAATTTCGTCCCACTGACGTAATAGGGGCATGGGGGCAAGCTTATTGCCGTCAACCGGGCCCTTTGGGAATTAACGATGGAGGAAGATGAGTATATTGAACAGGAAATGTAGGTAAGAAGGTAACTTCCCTTCCCTTTGAATACATTTTTACAACAGTATACATGATTGTCAGGTATCTTCATACCACTGTAGGGTTCGGACCTTGGCGACGAAGCTCTTAAAATAATTATTTTGGTTCTAAACCCGTGTCTCAAAATATCTGAATCTCAAAACACCTATTTCTCAAAATACATTTTTTAAGATACGGGTTCCTCTTTCGAGGTTAAACGGGTGCTTTAGGTGCTAAGGAGCTTTAGGTGTTTTGGGAAGTGGTTGTAATTAGATTTGAATATATTGAGAAATCATACAAAAGTAACTGTGGCTTGCATATATATGGTATTCACTTTTTATTTTTTCGTCTGCTATTATGCGTGTCGTCCATTTCCTTCGAAACATTTGCTGACAACGGGAAGTGGTTGTAATTGGATTTGAATATTTTGAGAAATCATCCAAAACCAACTGTAGCAAACGTAGCTTCCGTAGTGGTATACATTTTTTGTTTACGGCTGCTATTATGAGTGTCGTTGACTTCCTTCGAAACATTTTCTGACAGCGCCCCTGGCGAAAGCAGTGGCGAACTAAGATAATGTATAGAAAGATTTGTCAACACTAACTTGTAAACTCTAAAAACTCGTACTAGGGGTACAGATAGAAAATTGTACTGGAAATAAACCGCTATAAAAAACCGCTTTCTTTGGCTTATAAAGTGAGAGGCAAGATAAGCCTTTTTTTTGTGGACTGCTAAATTGCTAATTCTTATAGGTATTTCAAAAATAAATATTTTTTATTTATTTTTTTTCATTTCAATTAACTACATATAGATTAATAGATATTATAATATATTTTAATTAATATATAAAGATTATAATAGATATATTTTTGGGGCTTTACACGGAATACTTGTTGTGATGCATATACAATCAAGATTCATAGACACTCATTAGATAAGTTAATTTATTACGAGTTAAATGATGTTAATAATACGTTGTATTTATTATAATCCAACTCGTAACAATGTAAGTCAATGTACTTACTAGCCCTCGCGATGACTCGTTAACCCTCTCAGTCAGATATCTCTGTTTTACTTATAAAACTATGGTAAAGATGACAAACTTCTTCTGAATAATCAACGCAGAGACTAAACTGCTTTTAAAAGAAACCTGCTTTTTTTAACCGGGATAGAAAGAAAGAAGAAATAAAGAAAACATATTTTTATTTCCGAAACATTCTATAACTATTACAAACAATTTTTTATAACAAAAAAAAAACACTTTTTGACGAAATTATTACCACTAAATAAAGCATAATTTTATTAAAAATTGGGTGCAAGTGGCAACACTGCGCGTCACGCACGACATGGCAACGTGGCACTCATCACTCACGTGTCAAATGTCTGACGTGGCAACAGGTCATGTTTTTTTATTTCGTACCTACATCGTTTTTAGTGGAAGATACGTCGTGTTTCGGAAATTTGGGTGGACACTCAGCATAAACTGAGATGGGCATAACCCACCCCAGTACTGATTTTCAGTGCCACCCACTAAGTTTCTAAGTTTCTTGGATACTAAGTTTCTTTTATAGATTTGTCACTAAAATTTAAACATATGCAGAAATATCATAACTAGCGCCTCTTTAGAGTAAAAAACGAACGAGTAACTAACTTGTATGGAAATAGAAATCTTTCTATTAAGGACTCGCGGCGTAAACGAAACCTAAGATGTTTCTTCGAGATTTGATTTATGCTAGGCACAGGCAACCAAGACGGGGCCAGCACAACGCCGATGCACTTTGTGACCTTTTTAAATATATACAAAATTTTCAAGCAGTGACTTGTGTGTGCCTCTTACGTGTTCCTAGAATGCCCGATACGTGCTTCGAATATTATTATGTCGTTAAGGTACACGGCTGCATAATATTGGTAGGGCTAACTGCGCCGTGGGCGTACCCGGGGCAAGAAGGGGAGGGCAGCTGTTCCCCCTTGGCTTTTGTAAGCTTAGTTAGTATTAAGTTTATTAGCTTAAAGTTTAAGTAAAAGCTTTAATGTACTGGATCTGGATGAACAAACAAAAAATTTGACCTTCCTCTGGGCCAACAGCCGGGTACGCCAATGCTGCTGAACTGCAGCTGAACTGCTCTCAAAGTATGTAGTAATTAATTTGACAAAAGAAAAATATTTTTTTAACTGAGTTTAATTTTATCCAAACTATTTTGGTACAGATTATAACACAACGTATTAAATTATCTTATCTGTTCGATTTTCGGAAATAAGAAATTTTGAATTAAGAAACTGGGGAATTTTAATAGTGATCTTTTAATTTGTAAATTCGAAATGTAGTTTTAATTTCTATTATCATATTTGTTTGTTTTGATAATAAATACGTGTTGTGTCCTATTTAAATAACAAGTTTAATTTTTATTACGTCTACACATTCATAATTTTCGGCTTGGGTACATGAGTATTGTGTTTAGTAAAGATGTTATTTTTAGAATATTGAAGTTGCATTGCTACTGAATTTGATACCTGAAATACTTTTCTGCAAAATTATGATATAGGTTTCACATAGTATACAAAAATTGGAGTCTTGCTTTTAGTGTTTTAAAGGCTACTCAGTCGTTTATAATTATTTTTTTCAAGGGACGTGGCCTTATGATATTAATTAAAACATTTTACGAATGACATTAAAATTTGCCTTTCTTTAGATACAATTCAAATGTAGATTATTTGGCTTGATAACTAGATACCTTTGCTAGATGTTTTGAATGTTAGAACATTCAAAACATTATTAATAGAGCACTATGCTAACTGGAAAAAGATGATGTTCGAAAATTGTTTTTGAATATAGAATGTTTTGTTGCCACTGGTGTTTGTAGAAACGTAAGTCTATGGTAAAACAATAATTATTGTTCAAACTTGTTCTAGTTTAAAAAGCAAAGGCATTTGTACACTCTTCAGTCTGTCTAGTTAATTAAATATTTGAACTTCTGTTTTATGTAATAAATATTACAACTGGATCAGAACGTGACCTCGAATGAACAGATCCGGCGGAAGAGTTATCTAATGATGTAAGTGTTGTTCTCATTTTATAATTAAATATAATAGATAATATATATGTATAATTGAATTATGACACGATAAAACTATTTGCAAGATTATTACATTGTCGCCATTTAAGGACACGTCAAAAATTATAGTGTGTCCAAAAAGGTTATACATAAAGATTTTTTATGTCACTCAAGCCGGTAACGATATAAATGTTTTATAGATTCATTTAAAAGTTTCATTCTATATAAAGTGTATGGAGCTTCGCAGTGTCTTGTTTTTGGTTGACGGTTAGTAGTAGTAGTAACGCGTCGGACTTGCGATCAAGTGGTCGCAGGTTAGAAACCGGCGTGAAACCCACTCCTAACACAAGCATTTAGCTTAGCTGGAGGGGTGAACAAGAACACTAGTAATGTGTGACCTGCGTTACTAGTATATTTATAAAAAAAAAAAACTTTTTTTTTGCCTTGTACTCTTGTCTACGATCGGTGGTATTGCATCAAAAAGTCTTACACGTACGTAAACAAAAAAATAAATAATAAGAAACCTATTTAAGCATAATTTGGTCTGACGGATTGTTATTCGGAGATATCTAGAACAGTCTTTTTTTCTACTACAGCAACTTTGCATCGAATTTTAACGACACAACCATGCATCTACTTAATCGGTAAAAAACTTGGGATTATAACACTTAGCCCTGTCCTCACACGTGACTATTTCTGGCATAAGCTTAGATATTTAATGTCTGTTTCATTTTATGTAGTAGCAATAAATCTTTTTAAATATAGAATTCTATTAATTTACAAGTTTGACCAAAAAGGTCTGATTGTGTAAACACGTTGCTACCTATAAAAATTGTTATATTTTAGGGTGTTGCCATACTACTGTTTGTAGTAGCGTCTCGCATATTAATGACTAACTACCATAAATGGTCGTTGATGACTTAATACAATCCAAAAATCGTAATAGCTATCGATTAAGAACGTAAAAAATTAAGTTGTTAAGTGTCTTAACGGTCATCATCTTTGGTTAGCTTTACGACCAAAATTTAAAAGGTATTAAATCCAGGATCATGGCCACCTGTGGCGTTTACATTCTTCTGCAGGTAGATAGGTTCTAGAGGAAGATTGTGAAGTATTAAGAATAGAAGCAGGTTTGGTATATAAGGCGTGTACATATATAAACTCACCTACAATAAAATAGTGTTTTCTCTTCAGAACTGGTGTTCCTCGAACTCTTTGTTCCCTTGACTTCGTTTAAAAACTTTCTAAATCTGACGACTGGGGTTGATAATTTTTTTATTGGTAAAAAACGACGGAGTTTTGAGCGTCCACCATCTCCTAACATGAACAAAATTGTAGGTAACCTCAGGAAAAATCGTTTTTACGTTACGTTCCTAAAACCCACTAGAGATCGCCTAGTCACGGTAAAGATAACATTACCGTGGCTATAGTGGTAAAACTTCGACCATAATTCATAGTAAGTTTTAAATGTCTCCTTTTCTCAAACTTCAAAAAAAAAAAATTCCATAAAAGACTATGGTTTTCTCATGGATGCCATTGTCAGAACTGGTGGATTAACTGTTTTGTTTTGCCTATTTATTATATAAATATATTATTCTATGTATATGTATTGATTACGTGGGAAATACTCTTATAACACATATAAATGTATATCTCTTTATTTGCTTTATTGAACACCATACCGATATATTAATAAAATATTTTATTGCGCTATGGATTTTATGACTGATCTATAGTTTGACCGTTAAATTTGTTAGTCGTAAATATTTCATGAACTGGCAACAATCACAGTTTTTAAATATAGATAAAAAGCTTAATGTTTATTATTTTATACACATGTAGATTTCAATCGAATATGTGTGTGTAATTGAATAACATTATAACATAAATTATTTAGAAGACACATCTGACTAATTTTTTTTTTCATCTTTTCATCAACTACAACTCTTGTCACCAAAAAAAAAAAAGATTTCAACCCGGCGCACTTCACTCTGTCTATAATTAGTTTACTAAGTTCATATCATAACCTCAGGCTAGCGCCATTGTGGTCGGTTCTTGAACTATTTATTTATTGCTTTCTTCTGCTCGACACTTTCTGTTAGGCTCTCATACAAGATGGTGCTGCATACCTCTATATTCCATACGTTTCTAAAGAGCGTAAGATCTCTGCTGTGGCTATCGTTATATGGAAAAACTTTTGAAAGTCAACTTGGCTTGAAAGTCTACATTTAAATTTAATCGCCAACACAGGAACTAAAAACCACTAATTTATTTTTATTCCTAATTAGTGTTAGGATGAGAAGCTAGATAATAAATCATTAAATTATAATACTTATGCGTGCTGGATAATTGGAAGTAATTAAAATGTTTAAGAATTTAAAAAATACAGTCTAGTTTATAGTCTAGATTCTAAATCGATGCGGATGTTAAATGAAGAAAGTATTATTCGGTTAGTTGGTTGCATTATTATAAATTAAAAAGAACTTGATTTCTAAAGGTATGTGTCTGTCCGTGTGTGGTGTGTGCGCTCATAACTTTAAGTATATTGACTACCGACCGATTACTTACTTATCACTACATAGTATAAAACAAAGTCGCTTTCTCTGTCCCTATATCCCTATGTATGCTTAAATCTTTAAAACTACCTTACGGATTTTGATGCGGTTTTTTTAATAGATAGAGTGATTGAAGAGGAAGGTTTATATGTATAATAACATCCATTAAATAGTGGAGAAATACTGTTATTTTTGAGGTTTCTAATGTGATGTCGTAAATAATTACATAACTACTGGATCGATTTGAATAATTTTTTCAGTGAATGACACGGAGCGGGCCGCTAGTTAAGTATATTATATTAATATTTAGGATACATGTATAAGGTTTGAAGAGTCTTTTTGAACACGCTTATTATATGGTCAACCATGAAAATAAAAAATTACTTACCTAAACGTCAATTCAAAGTTCATTACTTATCATTATCAATCACGGCACAACATTTATTGAGTACATAATTTCCTCTTTCCTCATAGTTTTGCTGTATTATAAACAAAAATAAATTAAACATGGGTTCGGTTTGACATTAGTATTTTAAGTTTTATCGTGTGTTGTTTTAAATTGCCATACAAAAAAACTCCTTGATTGTTCCTTTTTCTTCCTAAGTTCTTGTCTATGTCTGAGGCAAAAAAATAACTATATTTAGTCCATCCAATTTTCACTTAGCATCTGCCAAATTTGTAGTTGTCCCAAAGACATGATAATAATTTATTCAATTGCCACTCCTTTTTGTTTACCAAGCCTATTTGGTACCAAGACCAGATCTACAAAGTAGCGAAACTTATTTATTAAGCAGTTAATTAAACTGCTTCATTGACTGGTCGCCTTGGTAAGTTGATAAATGTATATTTCTTTTTTCTTGCTGTGAGCCAGTGGGACATATACACAAGTTTCGCTCAACAAAGACAGATTATATGTAATTACAGTGAATTAAGTGAAACCACGTGCATTTCACTGTTCTGGTCTAAATATTCTGGTCTGCTTGCATAATTAAATATTATCTATCTTTTGTTAAGATTTTGTTCTATCTTACTATTTATGACCAACGGTCTATCAAACTGTACTTTGTTTTAAACTATCATGTTTAAATATAAATACAGATTTTTTTCTAAAGAAAAACCTGCAATACAGGATGACTTACTAAATATCTACACGATTATTAAAATTTGAAAAAAAAAAATACAGTTTGTTTTTAAATGATCCTTATTTAAAAGAAAAAAATCTCTTTGCGAGTAGGTATATAAAATGGGAACTACGGCTGCCATATTGTCAAACGTCACTCCATCGTTGCCTGAAACACCAGTTTCCGGTTAAGACAAAAAACTCTTCATGTCAAGTTCATATCATGTGACTATGCTACCCAATATTTAAGATTTTTTGAACTGGTAACATTAAAGGTATACTTGCGCTGTCATGTGGGACTTTATGGTTAGGTACCATATGAATGCAGACGTATTAGGGTACAATTGTACCCATCTATTTGACGAGGAAAAAACTGTAACTTAATTGGTTAGCATTGCAGATACAGCGGAGTATACATATAAAAAAAGATAAACCAAACAAATTTTTTGAGGACGGATCATTTAAGTTAAACTCAGACTGCTCTGTCGGCCTATTTCGGTGCCTTCGTCCGATGCGCCTGAAAAAAAAAAGGATTCAAGCCATCTTCATTCGGTTATGTAAAATAAAACCTCTATGAAGATTTTTCACCTAAATTACGCCTTTTGGGGTGTTATTTAATTAAGAGAAGATGCTTGTTATTTCCCGAAACGAAAAATATATTTCAAATAGGTACTCGAACAAGAGTCAAAACAACGACTTGTTCATTATTCGAGGTTATAATTAGAACTCCAGCTGTACTTTACATTCATAAACAATATGGCAGCGATTATTTTTAGAATAATTGGAAATTTTACTAAGTAGGAAAAGGAAATGCTTTGTTATGTAACGTATGACTTACTTTTATTTGTAAATATAGGTGTGTACATTCTATTACAATGTGTACAGTGGTAAACTAACCATTTATTATTATTGATGGAGTTCATCGCAGGCAGGCAGGCATTTTCTCTCTTATATTGATATTTTGATTTAGTATCTTTGTAAGCTTAGCTATGTAGAACGGCAGCTTTACTTATGCTGACGTAACGGTTTAACATATAAATAATTTTAATGGTCTTAAAAACAAACACTTTAAAAAGTTTTGTATTGGTCACAAGGATTTTGGTCCTTTGAGCCGGACTTTATTTATATAATATAAAACTACCGAACTTGCCACGTTTCTTCAATAATAGACCACTACAATGTTTTTACACTCCATAAATTGCGATTTTTATATGACGTTTTGTTGAAAATATATTTTTACCGGAAATTTAGTGGGCAGAATACTGTTTCTCAAGTTCAGAAAAAAAATGCAGGCCTCGTATTTATAATGCAAATAAATGTAAATGGAGGAAGAGATTGAAAACAGTTTTTAGAGCAACACGTTACGACTTACGTTAGCTAGTTCGTGTTCGTATGTAATAATTCACTACCGATTAGCTCTAATTTTGGTTTGCGACAAACGGTTTAGCTTGAAACCATTTTGTTTTAATGCATGACTACACTAGGAAGCATTGTTTCTGTGTCACTTGTTATAAATAGTGTCGATATTTTCCCTGTCACCATGTTGTTTTGCATTTAGCGCGAAAGTTTATGGTCGTTGGCGGTAGATTGAGTCATGTTGAAGTGAATAGTTGCCAGCTCAAAAAATACTAACTATTATTCGTTACACAAAAAAAATCAAGAGTCTATTTTTATATACAACGCTAGAAATTTCGGGAAATTTATTGTCAATATGATCCATTTCTTTTAGGGATATTTTAGTGTCAGAAAATCGGAAATTAGTAAAAATATTAACGGATCAAAGAATAACGTAAGTAAAAATAGACTGTATGTGTACTTCAGCCTTTTAACCTTCGTCAACAGAAATCGTTTTAATATTAGATCTTTGTGATACTGTTTCAAATCATCGTGTCATAATCGACTAGCCATCTATTTATATAGTAATATTGATGGAATAGTTTATTTTATGGTCAGCCGTGAAGTAACTATTTATCGATTGTGGTGTTGATCGAATCACAAAATCATTCGTGTGTCATTATAGTTTCAACGAAATTGGTTATTAGGTTATTTTACTGTGGCAGATTTCATTTGTATTATAACTAGCTGGTGACCGTGGCTTCGCTCGCGTAGAAGGTATCCTTCGGTATCTTTTCTGTACTGACAATGTCTGATGTAAAATTTGATAATGATCGGTTGAGTAGCTAAAGTCTTAAACCGTAACAAAACTCAACGTTAAAACTCACGTTCGCATTTATAATATTAATAGTTACGATAAAAGTAGTTTCCACGGCGGAAATGTTGCCGTAAAAAATAATTGAACGGAATGTATATTTCATAATAATTACGGCTTATTCTGACTTATATACATAGTACAATGATTGCTAATTGCTACTGAAATCGAGTGATAGCATCGAAACAATGACCTGGCTGTAGCGAGATACCGCCGCCACGCCGTCTTTACCGCGCAAAAAAAACTAGTTCATGTAACGAATTAGGGTTGCCATATTGTTAATTGTTTACGAAAATAGTAATTACAATAAGTACTTTTTGTCGTGATTGGCTAACTTTCAAGAACCCGAAAGATGAAAAAGTTTTTGTATTTTTAATAAAGGAATCTTATATGAAACATAAGATCTTGTTAAAAGCTATTACGGCTTTTCGTTTAGTAGAAGATCCACGCGGAGATTTTGGTAAAGCACAGTTTCCTGATCATACAACATACACTTTTTTTAAGTGTCATATCAATTTGTTTGCTTGCCCTTCTTTGATGTCTCGGTGTGTGACAAAATAAATGATTTTTCTTTCTTTCTTTCTAACAAGAACGACTATTTAAAGTCACTGAAAATAATCTTATGTAACCGATTAAGATTTAAATTAAAAGTTAAATGATTTTTTTTACTGCTAGACTTGAGTTTTATCTTATTTATGCCACATTACATAATATTATTCAAAACAAAATGTTGCTTGTTATCAAAAATGTCAGTAGCTGCCGTAATTTCAATGCTTACTCACACGGAGGAAACACTGCATCACCGCTTATCATCACACAAATCTAAGATTACCTCATTTCTGTAGTTTATTGTTGACAGAGATTACAATGGACGATGTACGCCAGTTTTATACGACGGAATAATATAAGTAGTTTGGTATAAAATTATGTAGATTATGTACTTATTTGAACTCTATTAGCTTCTTAGAGTTTCAACCTGTTGTTCTTACTATATTTTTATAACAACTCTTACTTTTATAAATAGCTACCAATAAGTATTTGTAACATTAATTTGACGTCAAGCAGCCCACGCTATTTTACAATCAAATTAATTGTTCTATTTTTAAACTTATTAGTATTTTTTTTATTATAATTTAAATCGCTATGGAACAAACTTTTCATATTTATAAAAACATTTCTACCGTGTACTTCTGTTGCTATTGAAGTGTGATTTTTTAGTTTTTAAACTAAAATTTATTTACTTATTTTATTGGCATCCGTCCTTGATACGTGTCAGTTTTCAAGGACGTCTTGAAGTTAAAACTACATCGAAAGATATCCTTACATAAATAGCTAATATAATGCCTATAAAAACTAGCTTCTGACCCCGGCTTCGGTATACCTCGCAAACAGTTATTTTTCTTGATGAAAGTAACGTATGTCCCTTTCTATATCCCTGACAACGTGTGTGCAAATTTTCATGATGATCGGTTTAGCAGTTAAGTCTTGAAGGCGTAATAAACAAACAAACAAACATACTCACATTCGCATTCATAATATTAGTTAGGAGTACCTATTTGCATAATATATAATATACCACAAGAAACTTAAGCACAGTGTTACGGGTCGAGGATCAACATCCACTCTGGGTGACTGCGTCAGCGGGATAATTAAATAGTCTAGGGTTTTAGACATTAGAATAAAACCAAAAAGCCTTTGATATGCAACCAGCACGTCACGATAAGTTCGTCATCAAAATGTTTTAACTGTTGTTAGCTAAAGATAATACATAAGATTCACCATATGTCATAAAAATTTGATTGAAAAAAAAACTAATATAGGTACGAAAATGTTAATAAAACCGGTAAGTATAACTTTCCCACAGCATTCACACAATATATAAGAGGTAATAAAGAAATATCTAACAACATTGAAAGTGTCATAATCTTGAAATTCTGCAACCACAATCAATCATAAAATCAGTAAGCAGTATGCGTTGTTGCCATCGCTGGCATACACTACAAAGCAAGTTTGCTAACCCTATGGAATGTCAAGTCGTGATTCACCTGTCAAACTTTCGCGCGGGAAAAATTGCGCTTGCTACACAAAAATGGCGTTGCCACGGTGGCCACTGAATCACACTGTTTGCGGTTAAGGTTTTTATTTCTTTTTAACATTCTGATCTCTTTTGGTGTGCATTTTTCTGTCTCGCAAAAATTAAAGATTTATCGCCATCAGCTGTATCTAATCGTTTTTTAGAAAGTTAATACTGAAATAAAATACTTCGGTGGTGAAGTGATTTGAAGTTTAATAGGCTGTTTGAAGCGTTTAGTTTTGAATTTGGGGGCGAAAGAAAACACCACGCACTTGAGCATAAAATTACTGCAAATATTAAGCACAGAAATTGCACTTTCTAAAATGAAAATATTTTTATTGTAATGCTGCTAACCGCAAAAGGCTTTATAGAAAACTTAAAGGAGATAAGCAATACGGTTATGAATGCCATTACAAAAAAAAAACTCCTTTAACTAATTTAAATTGCGTAATTAAATTGTGGAGTAGTAATAATAACTTCGTTGTCAATTTAGTTTGACACGTAAGTAATTAAGTGTTTAGAAAATATTGTCATGCTGTCAATTCAATAAATTAAATATCTCATGGTACTGTTACCAACAATATCACTAAATAACAGTAACTGCTATGTTGTTTGTATCTCAATCAGCACTCAAGTGATTGTTATCATTTTATAATGCATGCCTAGCCTTTCATAACCCCTCTAGTCATCAATATTCATCAACCGACCAATAGCGTTGAGTTTTTAGTCATAATAATGTCAATTCCTTTTTCAAATAGTGAACTGTTCTATCATCTATTATAGGTTGCCCCTATTTTTCATAAAACCAATAAGAGTTTTTGATGTGACGATAACAGTAGGTAGGTACTTTAATTAATGCTCTTGAGTAGCACAATTAGACAAAATCCATAGGAAATCCTTTTTGTTTCCTCGATCAACAAGGAGTTGCAGGCAGTGCACTGAATCTTGTTTTTTTTAATTTTATATTGTCGACAAAAAATTGTAATCACCTAGATAATTAGAATTTGGTAATAAGTATTCGGAATTTCTCTTTAAAAATTTCATATCTTAAGAAAGTAAGCACTTCTAATGTATTTCATTTCTAGGAAAAAATGCATTTACTTGCATTGTATTTCTGTATTTCACATATAATATTTTTATTTCCATACTGTTAATAGAAAAATCCTATTAAAGATTTATTTAGTTGTTAATTGTTCAATAAAATAATAGTAATTAAATTAAAACACAAAATGGCTATTTCTACAGTCAAGAGTGTTGCAACACTTACATAATGCTATAGACGCAAAGGCGAGGCGCGTTAACGGTTTTCAAATTTGCTAAATACCTCTAAGAACTTTCTATATTAGTAAGCCTAGATATATTTTACCCAACATTTGTTTATAAAATCTTCGAATATCAAAGGGTTTAAGTGTAGCATTTTTTCCAAGTACCCTTTGTCAACATTAATACAAGACATTAGGAAAAGCGGACAGCTGCCTCTGTCATTCTGCAATTCGTTTACAAGTTTTACCGCTATGGATGAAAATGCGATGGCAACACAGACGCCTTCGAGACTAAAGCTCAACAAAAAGAATTAAAAAGTAAGTAACACTACAAACATAAGCTTGTACAAATAATCATGATTAGGGCTGCCATCCGTCTGGGTTTCCCCGGATTTGTCCTAGTTTAGAGTGCGTCCGGGGAGCGTCCGGGCGGGGTTTTCAAAAAGTGTCCGGGTAAAACCCTGTTACGTCCCCGTGTGTCCAATAATTGTCCCTTGGACACTGTGCCAGGGGACAATTATAATTGTTAGATGAATCATTAACCAGCTAAAAATTTAAATGGAGTCTACGTGTTTTTTAAGGTGTACGGGAAAGAATCTCGATTTCACCCATGTGTCCGGGACGATATAAGTTTTTGTCCGGCGTCGGCAATTTAAGTGATGGCAGGCCTAATCATGATTTAAGAAGTATTCAAAGCATTTGTTTAATTGTAGTTTAATGTTTTCGCCGATCTAACACGCATTTCACAGCTTTAATGTAATGTTCGTATGTTTGGATCTAGAAATATTCTCTCCCACACATGGAAAAGGATCTACATCCCCGATTTCAGTACTTAATATTTAAGCGTATCTAACGTCAATCTAACAAGTCGTAACGTTAATTTAGGAAAGTTTAAGGCTATATATAACACAACTCTACTAACTATATATATATATAATAGGGAAGCAGCGAGAATAAACGGCAAATAAAACGGAATAAATTTGGTGAATAGGCGGGGAAGCAATGGGGAACATTTTGTGTAAATATAAAAATCTTTTCAAAGTGGCAGTAGCTTAATGGCTTTAAATGGCTAAGGCGTCGAGACTTGCTATTAAGTGGTTGGCTTTTTTTTTTGAGCGTGTGGAAATCCGTACGTCACCCTACCGGGGCTTTCGGTGAGGCGGTGTGTCGGAATCGAACCGACTAAAACCACACGGTGTGCTGTACTGCGTCTTAAATTGGAGGGATCCGGGAACAGCTTTTATTAGACTAAGAGGTTGCCTGTTGCAACCCTACCCAGTATACTATAGAACCCACTCCCAACACAAGCATTTATCTTAGCTGGATGGGTTAACAAGAATACTAGTAATGTCATGTGTGACCCACGTTGGTAGTATTCTTATGAAAGCTTTTCATATCTTTAGTTGTCTTTATAATCTAACGGTTAGATTAAGCCAACCTATCCTACGAAGCCTGAATCACTAGGAAAACGCGACACGAACTCGTGACGACATTAAACAAATGCAGCAAGTCCATTGACCCATTTGTACCACATTTATTGTAACAACGACATTACAAAGCGCTATGGAATGCGTATAACCTTTAGAAACCAGTTTAGTATTGGTATTATGGTGAGGGCTATTGTCGAAATGGTGGTAATCTCTGACTCAGAGTTATCTTGCAATCTTGCATTCCGTTTGAAATAATACACATGGAGTGTGCAGATAAGTAACCAAATGCTATAGTATTATGAATGTTAAAATATTTAAAAATGGTGGTCGTAATAACTTCAACGTTATTAATAGTGCGAAAACTTACAACTTGACTAAGCTAATATCGCATACCTACCGAAGCATCTAATTTCGAATTTAAAGAATGAAGAAAATCAAGCTTATTTTGAACTGCCTACATATTTTTTTGCGGCTTCCATCGTGTCAAAGTAATTTTTTCATTACTCTTGTCGGTACTTTTTTCTAGATGAAAGGTACCCTATGTCCTTCTCATTAGTATCCCTGGGAACGTGTATGCAAAATATCATGATGATCAGATGAACGATACGGTTGTACTCGAGATTGGTTGCTTTGCTGCTTGATGATATGCCCCTGTCGGTCTCAAAAGAAGTAAAGATTCCTCGAAACACTCTTAATTTTTTCACTATACCTTACTAATGTTATAAAGGCGACAGTTTGTGAGGATGGATGTTTGTTACACTTTCATCCAAAAAATTATTCCGGAATTTACGGTTCCCGTAGGATAGATTCAGGAAAATTTCCACGCAAACTACCCACGACGTCGCGGGCAACAGCTAATCTTTAAAAATAATAAATACTTTAAAACAAAGATTTACTTCGTGCCCTTCTTCATCAAAACAACAAGGTCAACACCGTTAAATTGTTGTTTCTTCTATTGTTAGCACATCCGGAAGGCAGAAGACATTTTAGCAGCTAGAAGGATATTTTGTATTCAATTTAGCAAAAACTATATAGTCTCATAGCGTATACGTCTCTTACTCCTTTAAGAGCGCTGATGTGCGAGTGAGCTCACTCAAATGACACTTTTTTGAAGTTTTGGATTGTTTTAGATTGAGACGCTTTTGGCTTAAAAGTCGAAATGTTAATTTATTACCGTACTTGGTTTTTGTTTCCTTACTGTGTTAATAAAGTAAGTCGAGTTTATATGCCGAAACAGTACAGGAAAAAATAATAAAAATGTAAATCCAAAGTATTTCTCACGCACTAATTGATGTGGCGTTTCGTAATACATACAAAGATCTAGAAATCATACTAATTAAACTACTAATATGTAGGTAAACAATACTAACATAACAACAATAAAGTAAAATATTATTTAAGAGTAGGGTTACCAGGTGTAAGATTTATAATTCCTACCAAAACAAGGTTTTGTAAGTAGTTTTTGTCTTAGTAAATGAAATATCAGTCTACTATAGAACAATTTATAATGTAAGTTACTTCGATTTATATAGGTACGTGATAGTCATTAATTAATTTTTTTTCCTTGTCAGTGTGGTTAGTTCTCACTATTATGTAATACCTTTATTATTCCTCTTCTGTGGCCTGCTACTAATTTATGCTGCCCTTTCTAATAGTGTTTGACACCTTTATAAGACTTGACTTGAATATATAGGTTTTATCTGATTTTTTATCTGCCACTTGCATTATTTATCGATTGATTAATTTCCAAAGGTTTTATGATGGAATGCCTGTAAATAAGTACATATTCATATTCATGATTCAAGTCGGAATCGTGCCAACTCATAACAAATATTGACATCTGGTAACTCAGTAAATGTAATACATAACATGCCGACGCTGAAGGCAGACAACATTACCATAATGAGTGGCATTGCTTTTCTTTGTGCTAGAAAAAAAAATAGTCTTCTGGGCACGTGTTGTGTGTCTAAATAAATTTTCAATGTCATTCAATTCCAATTATGAAAGAATACGTTCTTTTGTGTTCTTACTTTAAAATAATATTTTTTAAGCTTGTGTCTCATTGTTATTAATCTTAGAAATCACTAAAATAACTTTGATGAGACTTTCACCACAGACTTTAATATTTGCTGTTTGTTGCTATTAAACTACATTATTCGATAAATTACTTTCAGTGCCGCCGTAAAAGGCGGTAAATTGAAACGGTGATGGCCAAAATGGCCGCTGCGTGAGATATAGATAACGCTGTTTATGGTTCACCGCATAAATTAGACTTAATCTATGAAAGATTTTTTTATGACTGGGCGCTAAATTAAAATAAGCCGGACTTATTACAAAGACAGGCGTCAAAAAAGGAGTGTAATGTTTTAGGGTTAATGTATGAATGTGAGTTTATTTATTCCACTATAACTTCTAAATACCTGAACAGATTTAAAATCCTAAGAACATCCCGAGTCACACTGGCTAGAATTTGAAAAATCTCCCTTTTTAATTTTTGGCAGGGCTGACCTGCGTTTTTTATTTTTTTAAGTTAAAACTTCTTTAGGCACGTTTGTGCAATTTTGTTATGGGAAAAAAGCACTGAACACTCGTTACCGTCAAGCTAATAATACATATATAGATCCACTAGAGGGCGCTAATCTAAACAATGAGTTCTGTCAGTTCCTTATTAATTAATGTCACCAACCTGCTAATGTGACGTTTTAAGTTCGTCGTTTCGTTTAAGTTTTCACTTCTGTCGGCAGTCCCATGACTGCCTATTTTTTTTTTTATTTATTAGTTACTTATAGGTTTATGTATAAAAAGGCTGTCATATTAATACATTATGTCCACTAGTCCTCAAATAATAAAGAATAAAAACATTACAATCAGGTTTATATACGAGTATTACTAGCAGTTCCCGCGCGGCTTCGCTCGCGTGTACATATTTATATATTTTGCACGGAACCCTAATTATTTTTCCAAAATAAAAGTAGCCCAAGTAACTCCTTATAACACCAGCTATTTGCCACTGAAAGTCCCGTGAAAGTCGGTCCACCCGTCTTGGAAATTAGCCGGAACAAACAGACAGACAGACAAAATATTTTAAAACTTAATTTTAGGCGTAGCTATCGTGCAAATTATTTTGACATTACAAACAGACACTTTAATTTTGTTTATTTGTATTGAGTATTGAATATAGGAGCGCGAGAAAATACATTCTCAAACATCTATTATTCGCGAACTCTGTATGTCGTCGTATTGGTAAGTTTCGCCAGCTGCTTTGTTCACGTAAGTTGCTTGAATATTTAAAACAGCTGTGGTTAGCAAGTGTGTGGTGTGCTGTACCTTGCCCAAACGATTCAAGTACAACTAGTGTAGAATATATTAGCACAAACTTCACAATCGAACTTGTTCGATGACTAATTCTGTTATTTACTTAACTTCTGCGTATATACTTAGCCGCCATATTGATGTTTAAATTAGTAATTTGAAACGATTTGTTAGACACTAACAAGTGTCTGTAGAACACTATTTTACTTCGGTAGGTACATAATCTATGCTTTCTTTCTTTTAAAATTTAATGGGACGCGGTATCTAGACATCTATATAATTAAATAATTTACAGTAAGTTATTTGTCAACTAGTATTAGTTATTTAGAACTCGCAGAACTCAACATTTGTAAAATATTCTTTAAAACAATACCTTTTTTTTACTCGTTTACCTATGTGTAATAAATTTAATTATGTATATGTACGGGAATTATCGGTATCACGAAATAGGTATTACATAACTCTGAATTTTCTGACGTTTCGACCAGGTTGCACTGGCCGTGTTCACATGCTGACTCGCCTGTATCTGACTCCGTATGTAATACCTATTTCGTGATCGCGATAATTCTTGTAAATATATATACACAATTATATCTTGAAACGAGAAAGTTTAAAAGTTAGGATAATACACTTACTAATCCCCCTTGGTCAGGCGTGTAAATAGCCCAACCAGGGTGTGATTGCTCAACAGTTAGCGTACGAGGTGTAGGGAAGTAAACCACTTCTATCGATCAAAACAATCATGCCAGCACTAACCTGCAACACCGACCAAGTCCCGATCCTCCAGAAGGCAGCGAGCAGCGGCGAGGTTTCTACGGTCTCTTGCAAGGTATTGACCGGCCGGTCACGATCGTAGACTGGAGCACTCCACATACACCTTGTGAAGGTTACAAGCGAGTCCAAACACTACACGGCTATAGGACTAACGGAAAATCAGCTTCTTTTCACGAGAAATATAACTGAAGTCCGTGGCGGAACAAAATTTTTATATTAAAGGCGTCTTCTTAGCGAAAAGCGATGAGAGCAGGGTAAGTCCGTTTTTTCTTGCACCAATCAGGTGCAGCGCGTTTACATTATTTGAAGACTGCTAACGCCATCTCTTGAGATCGTCGAGTACATTGGCAATATTACAGCAGTACCAGCACTAATTGCATTCGACAAACAGAATGTGGTTTACATAAAGACTATGAAATTAATAATATAAGGAAATATATTATGGTGCGATTATGTATGCATTTTATAAATATATTGGCGCTCCACCATGCACCCCGCCTTGGAACATCACAAGATGTTTCAAAACACGCGAATTTTCTAACTGACCGAGAGTAACACATGCATTATGCGATTAAATAATAAATATGATAAATATAGCGGCCTAAACTAAAAAATAAGGTTTAAACTAAGTTGAATTTATTGTGTAGGAATAGGATATAATTTAGTTACAGCGCGTTTGTAAATTCCAGTTTGCGTTTTAACTATCGCCACGCGTACAACGTTATCAGAGCCTCTGAACACGTCCGTAATTACTCCTAACGGCCAATGCAACGGTGGAGAATTCTCCTGCTCAAGAAGAACAACAGTTCCGATTTCTACCGGTTTGTCGGGAGTAGCCCATTTTTGCCTAACTTGCAACGTGTGCAAATACTCTAAGTGCCATTTCTTCCAAAAGGATTGGACCATACTATCTAACAACCTTTTACGTTCTAACAGACTCAATCGTTGATCTGACAAATCAGCAGCGGGTAAATATTGCAACGGAGTAGACATCAAAAAATGCGCGGGAGTTAACACCTCAGGATAAGGGTCTGACGATAATACGCTCAATGGACGAGAGTTAAGAATACACTCTATCTGAGTAAGAACAGTTTGCAGTTCTTCGTATGTAAGTAACTGACTTCCTATTACTCTATATAAATGCGTTTTCATGCTCTTTATATTCCCTTCCCACATCCCACCAAAATTTGGTGATCTTGGGGGAATCATCTTCCACTCTATGCGTCGAGAGAGCAACTCATTCGACAGCGCGTTTTTGAAGCTAGAGTTCAATAAAAAGCTATACAGCTCATCTAAATGTGCCTTCGCACCGATGAAAGTAGATCCATTATCGGAATAGAGACATGAAACTGGTCCTCGACGGGAAATAAAGCGTTTAAAAGCGGCTAGAAAGTTTTCAGTAGTTAAATCACTGGTCACTTCAATATGTAGACTACGTGTGACCATGCAAACAAAAAGAACGATGTACGCCTTTTGCGCATGTTGACCTCTGCGGCGAGAAAGGATTGTCCTTATCGGACCAGCGTAATCTACACCAGTGTGACAAAATGCCTTGGCCTCTGAAACACGGTAATCAGGAAGATCAGCCATTATAGGCGTTGGATGCGTTGGGTTGCATTTAAAGCAAGTGTTGCACTTTCGCAACTTGGACCTGATAACAGTCCTGGCATCCAAGATCCAGTAGCGTTGTCGTATAATAGACATAAGAAGTCCAGGTCCGGTGTGACAATTAACAACATGAAAATGCTGTATTATTAAGTCAACGACATGATCGCGTTTAGGGAGAAGAACCGGATGTTTAGCTTCGAAAGGAAGCATTGATCCAGAAAGTCTTCCTCCAATGCGTAAAATCCCTTGTTTGTCTAAGAAGACGAAGAGGCTTTGCAGACTTTTTGAAGGTAATTTATCAGCCTTGATCAATTTGATATCTTCACAGAAGTGCACAGATTGAACGGCGAGAATTAACGCATTCTAGCACTTGTCAACCCTGCTATAGAACGAGGTTCGACCTTAACTTTAGGTCTTGCGAATTTTAATACATATGCGGTGATACGTAGCAACTTTTCCCAAGAAGAAACACGTTGTGCTAACGTACACAGCAACGGCGGCTCTGTGTGAGTAATGGCAGCCAACACATTTGCCTTGAGTTCAGGCAAGACAGAGCAATTATTAAGCGAGAATGACTTAATCGGCCACTTCTCAGATGAGCTGCGAATCCACGGAGGACCTTTCCACCACAAATCGTGGGTCAAAAGTTGCGATGGAAGCATACCACGCGAAAGACAATCACTTGGATTACTAGCTCCGGCAATATGATAAAAATGTTTAGAGTCCAAGTTTTCTTGGCACTGAGCGACGCGATTACCGACGAAAACTGACCAACGATGTGGTGAAGAATGAACCCATGATAAAGCAATAGTGGAATCAGAAAATGCGTATATCCCGGCAATGGTCATACGTGTTGCATATGTGTCTCGCACAGTTTTTATTAATTTTGACATAAGTAAAATAGCGCATAATTCTAAGCGAGCGAGCGTAGTGATTTTTGTTGGCGAAACCTTTGATTTAGCGAAAGAATGCGAGTTTGAATGCCAGACGGGTAGGTACAATGGGCATAAATGACACATCCCAGACCATTCATGCTAGCATCACAAAAAGCAACAAGACGTAATTCACAACCAACTTCGACGCCTACATGACGTGGAATCCTTAAAGTGTCAAGCATTTGAAGTTCTTGCGCAAGACCGAAAAAACGGGTGCGTATGTGCTCCGGTGCAGGATCGTCCCAATCACACTTGCTGAGCCACAGTTCCTTAATTAACAACTTGGCATAGAGAATCACAGGCGCGACCAATCCGAGCACGTCAAATAGTCGTGCAACCATCGAGAGTATGTTTCTCTTGGTGCACCTTTCATTAATTGCGGCGCATGTGAAATGAAAATTATCTTCACATGGTTCCCATGAGAGACCTAAGACCTTAGAGACATTATTGTCAACATCAAAATCAAGCGACTTGCGGTGCGTGTCGGGAAGCGAGTCAAGTAGCACTGGTGAATTGCTAGACCACTTCACTAAGTCAAAGTCACCCGATTTGAAAAACTTAATCAAGTTGTGAGCTAATTGCGTGGCAGTATCCTCATTTGCAATAGAAAGAACCAAATCGTCCATATACAGACAGGTCTCTGCCACTTTCGCGGCATCAGGATAGAGCGGACTCATGTCAGTAGCCAGCTGTCGCACAGTGCGCATAGCTATGTAAGGGCTTGACTTGAGACCGAAAGGTTGCCTATTAAAGGCATAAGTTCGAATTTTTTCCGATTCGTTGAATCTAAATAAAATGCGTAGGTATTTATGTTGGTCTACTGGTACACCAATCCGTAAATAATATTGTTTTATATCAGCGTTCATTGCAATAGGAAATAATCTAAAACCTAACAATAATAAAAACAGATCGGCCTGTAAATTGGGTCCAATATGTAATATATCGTTAAGCGAAAGTCCTGTATGCGTTTTAGCACTCGCGTCCAATACGATGCGCGGCATCGGTTTATCAGGTCGGACTACTGCGTGATGCGGTATATAATAACCATCAGAGGACAGCTCAGATTCTTTAACAGGACTGAGGTAATTGTTATCAATATAATCCTGAATAACCTTGTTATAATTTTCGCGCACTATCGGTGCCTGACGGAGCTTACGCTCGAGTGAAACGAAACGGCGATAAGCGGTAGCGTGCGAATTACCTAATTCCGAAGGGTCCCTACAGAACGGTAATGCAACTGTATAACGACCTACGTCGTCACGGGTCACGGTAGCCGTGAAAATATTTTCGCAATCTGTCTCCTCTGGTGACAACAAGCGTTTCATGGGTACTTCTTCAAGTTCCCAGAACTTTTGCACTATATCATTAAGCGCTAACGCAGAAAAAGACGCGGCAGTAGGTAAAATATGTTTACGCGGGTAATCTCCCATAAGTACGTAACCAAATGTTGTAGATAAAGCACACGGTGCGCGCGGCCCACACTCGACCATATTTCCTAAGTATATAAATGGGAATAGCTGGGCACCTAACAATAAATCAATCTTGCCCGGAATATTCCAGCTTAAGTCAGCGAGCGGAAGGTTACGAAAATCTAGGTCGCGATCACAATCGATAAATTTCGAAGGCAATTGATCCGTAATGCATTCTACAACAAGCGCATGTATAGTGTATTTCTGATCCGGATAAATACGGGATTCAATGTCTAAATGAACATAACCGATTATCGGACTTGAAGCGGAACCAACACCTTTAACATAGGAATTATTCAACGGTATTATCGGTAAATTTAATAAACTAGAACAAGCAGATGTTATTAGATTATTCTGCGAGCCATTATCTATCAAACACCTAACTACAGATTTGATACCAGCGCTACCCTTAGAGCGCGCGTATACCTGAGCGGTTGACAAAAGTATATCACCCTTATGACAAGAAGTGTAAGACTGTGTATGTGTAACTGGTTCTGTAGCAAGCGGGGGCGCTCGAATGCATGACGAAGTCGTGTGAGCGCGATGAGAAGGCGCGGGCGAAGTAACGGTCGCTCGATGAGCGGGCGGCGGCGAGTACGCGACGGCGGTATTTACCATAGCCGCATGCGATTGCGAATTATTACTATCAAAATGCAATAACCTATGGTGTCTTTTATTACAGAAACAGACTGACGTACAATCCGGAAGTTTATGTAAAGTGCTTAAACAATTAACGCAACCGTACTTCGATTTAATAAACTCATATCTAGCCCTTGCGTCTCGCATATTTTTAAACTGAGCGCAATCATATAAATGTCGATGGTTACCACTACACAAACAACAATTCGCGGTAACTGCTGCGTAAGATTTGGAGGTGTGATGAACGCGCCGGTCGCGTGAGGGCGACGTAACAACAGCAGCGGGTTTCGTATATGACCAATTTCGCGGGTTTGAGCGCTCCAAAATCTTAGCCTGATCTTGTATAAAAGCGATAAGCTGTTGTGTCGTAGGCACTTCCACATCCCGAATCGAAAGTTCAAAGGCTTGGATGGTTTGAGGATCCATCCTTCTCAAAGCGCATTGAAGAAAAATAAAATCAGTTAGATCAGTTATGCCTAATTCTTTTAGAGCTGATATCGAAGCGGAGTATTTACTAACAAAGGTATCGAGCGCGTTCGCAGTGTGCGAGCAAGTTTTTAAGTCCAGTATATCTTGTCGTGGTATTTCTTAACCAAACTATCCCACAGTATTTTATATGTTTCACCTGACGGAATAATACCGGAAGTGAATTTTAGTGCGTCGTGGGTGAGTTTAGAAATTAGATACTGTACACGTTGCGAGTCAGAAAGCTGTTGATTCAAATGAATATTAGCTTTAAAAGACTGATAAAAGGTATTCCAGTTTTCAGGGCGTCCGTCAAAACTCGGAATTACTAAAGGTTCTAATTTCACTACGGACTTGATCGAGCTACTGGTCTCGAGTGAACGCACCTTAGAAGTGGTTAATATTTTATTTCTAACGCGTTTAACTCTCGAGTATAAATCATCAAATGAATCGAGGCAAGAATACTCGGGATTGACCGTAATCTTTGATAACAAATTTATATTATTTATTTTATCAACAATGGACTCAAATTTATCGCGTAACTCATCTATTATCTCCGATTCAGCCAGAAAATTCTCGTTAGCTCGCGTTGATGAATCGAAAGAAATTATACCTTTCGACGATGTGTACATACGATTAATACGTTGAAATAATAATTCTTTCTTTTGATTCAACATAACCAACATGACTTCGCGGCTTGATTCGCTTTCCGTCATGTTTATAAAATAATATCACAATACAACTACAAAGTGATAGGTATATCTACCTAGTTAGTGTAAAAACACAAGTTAAATTTAAATCCTAAAATGACTTAGCGTAAAGTACAGTGGTGGAGCGGTTAATAAGTGGGTAGGTATAAATAAGTTCAACTAAATTGAGTATAATGGATATTATTACCAATTAATACGTAATTCACCAAATCTAACAATTAATTATATTTAAATACGAGTCTACCAATAATTACGTAGTTCTCGTGCGTTTTAAACACAGAATTTACCAATTTTACGTAAATCTGTGAGCGAGGAAAAATGGCGGCAAGAATTCACTAGAATTACGTGAATCTTTTTTATGATATGAATAGAAAAGTAAATTCACCAATATTTACGTGAATCACTGGCCTATCCGTACTCGTAAGGACCAAATTATATGGTCAGGCGTGTAAATAGCCCAACCAGGGTGTGATTGCTCAACAGTTAGCGTACGAGGTGTAGGGAAGTAAACCACTTCTATCGATCAAAACAATCATGCCAGCACTAACCTGCAACACCGACCAAGTCCCGATCCTCCAGAAGGCAGCGAGCAGCGGCGAGGTTTCTACGGTCTCTTGCAAGGTATTGACCGGCCGGTCACGATCGTAGACTGGAGCACTCCACATACACCTTGTAAAGGTTACAAGCGAGTCCAAACACTACACGGCTATAGGACTAACGGAAAATCAGCTTCTTTTCACGAGAAATATAACTGAAGTCCGTGGCGGAACAAAATTTTTATATTAAAGGCGTCTTCTTAGCGAAAAGCGATGAGAGCAGGGTAAGTCCGTTTTTTCTTGCACCAATCAGGTGCAGCGCGTTTACATTATTTGAAGACTGCTAACGCCATCTCTTGAGATCGTCGAGTACATTGGCAATATTACAGCAGTACCAGCACTAATTGCATTCGACAAACAGAATGTGGTTTACATAAAGACTATGAAATTAATAATATAACGAAATATATTATGGTGCGATTATGTATGCATTTTATAAATATATTGGCGCTCCACCACCCCTTTAGGAAAATAAATTTAGGATATTACTAATCAACTATACACTGCAACTTCTCTTGCCATACATAAACTCTCTTTCCATACAATGGTTGCCTGGAAGAGATCGCAGAACGCGATAAGGCCGCCAGTTGTACAAGGTTTATAGTTTGTTAGATTATGTATATCCTGTCTTGTATAATTTCGTATGTTTTGTACAATAAATAGTTAATCTATCTATCTAATCCCCAGAGGGAAGATTATTTTATTAACTACCAGTCTACGAACTCTACGGCCGAACTTCGATATTTTACGTGAAGCTACTGCCTTTAGACCTCCACAACCCAAGTAATAGAATAGCCCCGAAAGCCAACATAACGCAGGCCATCGCTCAGATTCAGCCGGATCTATGCAGCAGAGTCATTAAAAATTAGACCTCTCGGATTCGTGCCACCATACGAAGCCGCGGTGGACATTTGAACGATGTCATATTCCATCGATAATGGCATAAATGGGCCTTTCAAATAAAAAATAAATTTCGTTAATATCTCACACACATCTTGTTTTATTCAATTTTAACATCGACCCGCTCTATTTGAAAGACCCTTTACTATGAGATATCGAAGTTCTATAGTTAGACCAGGTTGTCTGACTTTTTAGGCATTCAACTACCCGTAACGAATGCCACAGATGTTCGTATAGCAACCAGGATCAAGTACTTTTAGTGCTAAATGAAACAATTTTGCAAATACTTCTCTTCAGACAGTTTTTCACGTCGATGAGTTCTTTAAAACTAGACGGTGATGGCATTTCCTACGACTAACTTTGAGTAGAAACGCTGAAACAAAATCAAGAATTCAAGTCTGCATAAACCACAAAATGCATATGTCATGTTACTATGTACCATTTCATTTTTCATTCATGTCACCCAGTAGACTACATGTAACGATAATCAGGGAACTGAAACACATCTTAGGGAGCTCCACGACTCCCACTTGTCCGTCACCGCAGTCAGACAGAGAGATGTGAGTAGGCCAATGAAAACACTCAAAACTGCCAGACTGTTGTGTAGAAAAAAGAGTATGTAAATTAGAATGTGTTAAGAGAAACAAAAAACAATATAAAAAACAAAACAATAGAGATATATGTTACTAATTGTTGTTATTACTTTGTTTATTTTACCTCCGCTTATCTTTATTTTTCTTCCTATGAACATTAAAAAACATAAATACCAAATTTAACGGCCACCCAAGTAAACTAAACATAAAAACATACTAACCATAGCACTATAAAAACATAAAATTAACTTATAAAAATTAACGAAGCAGTGTGCAGTATTTACAGGATAAATCATAAAGTTAAATAAGTAAACATGGTAATGGTTGCCGGAAGTCATCCCTGTCGGCCATGTTGCTGCGCGGGAGTCGGGGGCAACGCTCTCTAGTCTATGACTCAAGCATTGTTTCGAATGCGATAAAAAAATTTAAAAGTTTAATTGACATTTGAAGCTGTCATCTAGTTAAACATCATCTTTGTTTAATCTGTTTAAACAAAGATCTTTTTTTGTAACTTTTATGATTAAGTATTGTAATAAGTAAAAGTGAAAAGTATACTCGTAGTAATTAAAGGTTAATGTCAAGTGTGATTTCGTTAGTTAGTTACATAGTTTGAGAAATTTCATCTTTTTTATTTTTTTTAGACATGACCAGCCTTTGACTGCGACTTCGTTCGCTTGGATATTTTGGTGAAATCCACCCCACATGAACTGTACATTTTTTCCGAGATAAAATGTAGCCTATGTGCTATCGCAGACTGTAATCTATGTCTGTGCCAAATTTCATCCAGATCCGCTCAGCCGTTTTTCGTGAAAGAATAACAAAACATCCTTCCTTCCATCCTCACAAACTTTCGCTTTTATAATAAGTATTATTAAGATTGAATAGATCTTAAACATTATATATCTTGAATATTATATTTGTATTGTGCTTTGCGTCTAAATTTTGAGACGCTAGGAATAATGCTTACTACCTTAGGTTTGACGTAGTAAAAGTGACGAAGCTAATTGCAAATGTTTTTACTTACGTTCATTGTGGACGTGTGTAAAAAATCGTGTTAATATAACACGTTTACTTACATTTTCTTTTGAAAGCCTACCAAGGCCGTGAGCCTTTCGTTCGGCTTGTGATGTCATACTAATGTTGACACGTTCTAGTTCTAAGTTTAAAATTGGCATTTCCATAGACAACAACTGCTTTTTTTGTTAATGTCGTATGAAGCCTAGCTGCCAGAGCCTATTGTACTGAAATATAGATACTGTTTTAAAATTGATTAGATTGTAAGATGGTAGGCTATGATTGGGCGCCTGTATGTAGTTACAAGATTTATTTACTAAAAACAGACTATCTAGTCTACCATGTGTATTTTTCTACAAGTACTATGGCTGCTATCAATCCGCTTACAGTGTACATCATTACACGGATTACATTCGGAAGACCTGCTGTGTGAGTCGCCAATCGAGAAATTTTCGACATTTCAAAAACTATTGTACGCCATTCTAGTACTTAGTTATAGCATTCAATACATCATTCCTTAAGAAGCTGCTTATATTTTGCTCTCAATCCTAACTAATCTTATCTTACTAATATTATAAAGAAGAAAGTTTGTGAGAATGGATAGATAAATGTATGTTTGTTACTCTTCCATGCACAAACGGGTTTATCTTGTTTACTTAAGAAGTTCCTATGGTCGTCTTAAAACTCGTATCATCAGAACGTCTCTATGGTACCCTATTATTGTATTGTCACGGAAGATACATATGTACACCAAATTTGAGCCCAATCGGACTTCGGAAACTTCGTGCCGAACGCACATACATACAACATTGCAATCTATATAAAAGCTTGTAAATAGCGCCTACGCAATTTTTTTTCCGGCAATATTTTTTATTTTTAACACCAGAAACTGTCATTGTTAGCTAAAAGATTATAAAATGACATTTCCTTCACAATCACTCACAATTAAACAACAAAACTCATGGTTCAATGTAATTCAAAAGCATTCCTATAACACGTTTGAATAGTAATTAAATGTAAAGATTCTTAGAAGTGTCTAACCGATTAAATGCGCCATTGAAAGCTTAGCAACTATTAGCAAGTGGTATGCCCATTTCACACGCATTCACGAATGAAGCATTCTTCGCTGCGTGTCTCTGACACGAGCTATCAAGGTCGCAATCAATTAGCAAGGGGAGCATGGTTACAGAATCTCACCTCACTACTATCCTACTAATATTATAAACGTGAAAGTTTGTGAGGATGTATGGATGTGTGGATGTATGGATGTGTGGATGTATGGATGTGTGGATGTATGGATGTTTGTTATTCTTTCACGCAAAAACTACTGATCCGATTGCGATGAAACTTGGTATGTAGATAGTTGGAGACCTAGATTAACACATAGGCTACTTTTTATCCCGATATTCCCATGGTACCAGGACTTACGCTGGTGAAACCACGGGGCGCTGCTAGTGTATTATAAATGGATTTATGTATGTTACTGAAGCACGCCAGAACGGAACTGGATGAAATTTTGGTACAGAAATAGAATTGTCTAGAATAGCACATAGGCTACTTTTTATAATTGATTTTCCATGCGAAAGAATTCGCGGGCAACTGCTAGTATTTAATTAAACAATGCTGATCAAATCTGCAGGCAAATTGTCTTCTGTCTTTTTTAAACATTTTTATACATACTAGAGATCGCGTGGTAGTCGAATTTCGACCATGGTTTATTTCATTGGCCAGTATTACTTGTACTGTCATTGTATAGACTTTTGTACCATGACACGCCAAAATATATACTGGACACTTATAGCTTTATGTTCCCGTTTTTGCATATTCTTTATCTTTATAGCAAATATTGTTTAAAAGTTTTAGGTTTCTGCACTTCTTCTATATATAATCTGTAAATATTCCAAAATTCACGTTACTACGCGATTTTTTTTTAAAAAGAGGTACGTAACTAGTCGTTCCCCGCAGTTTTATGGTCTCAGCTCCGCTCCTAAGGGCCGTAACGTGATATTAAATAGAATGTAACCTTCCTCTAGAATTGGATTATTTCAACTCTGACTGACTGTATTTCCAAAGATTAGCGCCGTTCAGCAAAATTAACAAACAATGTTATGTGTTATTATTGGAGTGAAGTTCCTTTACCCACGTTGCACTTCAGACGCTCGGCGGATGGGGGCTAGACGGAAAAATGCTGACCGTGGATTTATTTTATTTACGCCATCTATCATGTATACTAACAATCCATATATTAGTTCGGACAACTTGCACAGATGGCGCAATTCCAATTTCGAATTTTTACTATATTTTGATAGGTACAATTCCATTCCAACTGGGTGTCGCATCGTGTGAGGTACGCGTTTTTTTAATTTTAGTGTAAGTTAGTTTCTTTCTTAATAATTGTAAACTGTATTAGAACTTATCAAAATACTTAATAGTCCATACAAAATATCATTATTGGACGGAAGACAACAAATTTCTTCCAATTAATCAATAATGGTGATAACTGTGTATAGACAATACACATACAATTACTTAATTATATTTAGCATGTCAATATTATCCTGATTTTATCAGTCAATGACAACAGGAAAACGTGGTATGGAAATGAAATGTTATTACAATGCTGCATTGTGTAGTAAGATAATACATTTTATCGGAGCAACAACAAACAATGTCTCCTTTGTATCATACTTTGTAATTAAAAATAAAACATTCTTTTTTTCAATATTTTTTTTTGTAAAGTGCCAGTGTTGCGTGTAGTTTATGCGAATAACAATTCCTCTGCAAGCAAATGACCGACTCGCACTTAGATACACTTAATTTTGAAATTCTGTCCGAGTAGATAATAAAAAAAACAATAAAAATAAAAAATCTCTGGTAACTTTTATTAAAAAAATTATGTGTGTAGTTACATAAGTCTGTTATGAAACGAAATATCTTGTGGTCGGTGTGCCGCTTATTACCTGCTTGATATTTTATTCTACTGTAGGAACAAAAACATATTACTATTTTCTCTAAAACCTCCCTTTTGGTTACAAAAAATGTGTCTGCAAATTTTACCTAATGAATTAACAATGCTAAACAAAAGCCATACGATTTACGACCTTACCTTTCAAGATTCAAAGTCTATATTCCTTGACTTCAAAAGATATAAATATTCAGAAGACGAATGTAGCGTGTAACAAGGGCTAAATATTTAAACTGTTGTGGAAATGTTGCCACTTGAAAAATCTCTTTCTAAATGGACTTTGATTTAGTATGTTTGTAAATTATCTATTATACAGAATTTGTTTCGTTGAACTTGAAGAAGGCAAAGCTTCCAAAAAATTATATAGCCTTTAAAACAATGAAATTAATAGTAATAATGGTAACAGGAGCTCAATAATTTGAATTAGGGTCATTAATAAATTATTTTGAAATTCGATTACATATATATATCACTCAAGTCGATTCGATTTTCGATTCGAATCGCTCGAGCCTGGCAGGAACAGCCAACGTATATTTTTCCAGCTACTTATAATCCTGGAACGTTCAAGTGTAGAGTGAATAGGTTTCTCTTGGATAGGCGTGTACCATCTTCGCCTTCATCGTCACTTTCCATCAGGAGAGTTGGAAGACAACCGTATATTCCATTATACAAAAAAAAAAGTAAAATTTTGATAGCACTTTCTGAAAGTGGAGGCTGACTCTTAATAAGTTATTATTACAATATGCACATAGGTAACAGATTTGATTATGTAGTGACTGATTGAAATTAACACCAAATACAAATTTGATCATGTATATACAGTGATTTTAAGCTTTCTTAGTGTTAAAGAAGCTGGAGTCTAATAATGTTAACTATTACCAATACCGAAATACAATTTACGTTAAGTCAAAGTGTCTTCCAAAGGGCGCTAAAAGACAAAAAAAATCGCTGGACCCTAATCTACTGCCAGAGCCGATGCTGATGACTGGAGACCCGTGACCAGTTTTGGGTTAGTTTGTTTCAGTTCTTATCGACATTATTAGCGACGATAGTAATGTTTGGATGGATGATTTGCTACTCAATTACGCCAGAACGACTGAAGACATCTGGAGAAAATTTAGAGAGAAGTAAGAAAAGGCAAGTAGGTAATTAAATAGTAAATAGGAGGGTTTCATTTTTAAAATACTTTTTTTACTTGTAACTAATTATGTAAACAAACCTTGGAAGTAAATTTTAACCTACTTTTTATAATAATAACTCTACACATCTCACACACGGCCGTCTGATCCCAAACTAGGCAGAGCCTGTACTATGGTAACCAGACTGCTGATAAACATACTTATATATTTCTAAATACATATATATTAGAGATAAATCACACCCAGACACAAAAAATTATCGTGCTCATCACACAATTATTTGTCCTGGGTGGGAATCGAACACCCAAGACTCTGGTTTAGCAGTCAGGGTCACTAACCACTAGACCAACAGGCCATTCAATGTGTATGTAGTTTCCAAGACCATACTATAATTTCGTATCTCAGAGCTGATCTGATCATGGAGCTAGGAGGTCATCAGTGGAACCCCTCGAGTTTATTCGACGTGTCCAACAGATTGGGCTGCGTAACAATGGTCTGATGATGAAGCCAGGAGGTGGATAGTGGAACTATTTTACTTTTTAATACTTTTTTATGTTTTACTAAATTATAATTATCTATTATATATTATTATTATCTTTACTGCTGTACACTTGAGATTTCGTCCATTTGTAATATCATATGAAGATCTGCTTTTGATGTTATTTCCAACACGTTTTATAGACAATTGCAAATAGCTTTGGATTAGATCCAATGTTCATTGATGTTATTTTTTGGCATCAAACTGCTAGGATTAGGAAACCATGCCAAATGCCATAAAATACTTTTTTTTAAATGTATAATTTTTGTGATCGTTGAGGTCATGACCACACGGATTTTCTAGTTTAAATACCATGGCGTCAAATTAAAACAATAAACAAGTTTCGCGGCTGACCGAGAGTTGCCTTTGCCTGATAAAAAATATTTAAATCAGCTTTTTTTTTATAATTATAGCCGCAGATCTGTTATGAATTAGTTGTTTCATTCCTAGTTATATCTGTGTTGTTCCTCCATCATGTCAAGCCACGTACATTATCTAGAATAATGATTATTATGATATTAAGACCAGTGTAGTTATCAATCTGTTGTGCCAGTTAAATGAGAGCAAAATATTATACTTTACTTTTACGATTTTTTTTTTTTAATAATCTGTGGTTGTTTCATCAGAGTATTTAGCTTTGAGAAGTTTAGAACAATATTATATAATGATTTTTTATAAATAAACACATGTTTGTGTTGATAACGATATATCGGGAGATTTTATTGTGATTCTAATATAACGAATCTAAATTAGCTAAATATTAGAAACAACTAGCTCTAAGTTCACTTTAATATTTCAATTTGGATTTCATATTGTAGACTTGATGTTTATGTTTTCTTCGAACCTTCCTAGAAATTGGTTAGGCACTTAAAAATTTTATTGACTTCACGCTTTCGTAAGAGAGGGTAACTTTAGCTCAGTTAAAGTTAGCCAACTAACTAAACAATGTAGAACTTTATGTTTACGTAACGTGCAACGTATTTAACTAATATTATAAATGCGATTATGAGTTTGTTTGTTTTTTTATGTTTTCAAGCCTTAACGATCTAACTGATCATTATGAAATTGTGCAAACGTCGTCAGGAGTACAGAAAAACAGAGGCATAGATAATATAGAGTACCTTTTATCCACAAAAAAAAGTACCCACTTTTCTAAAGGATTTTTGAATTGGTTGATAAAATTGACTTTAATTCGAGCAAAGCTGCAAAATATGCTACTGTTTTATTTGTAATCTTCAGAGTGTTGTAATCGCGATAATAACTTCAAACTTATAATTAAATGTAAATTAACCGTGGTATTAAATTACGTTTCCAAGTTGACTCTTTCATTCGCCATGACAGATTTTATTTTAACATAAATTATATTGCAGATAAAAATCTCTTGATACTTAATCCATGTTATCTCTCTGTAACTCTCTGTGTTATAACATTAGACTTATTAGTAATGAGTAAGTACAACATAAGTAAATGATACCCAATTAATTAACATTTATCTCATTATCGTAATGGATATTTTTACGCGACACGGCTCAAAAATCAGTGAAATATTTCAGTACGTATGTGTGTTTCTTTATTCCACAATAATGTTTAAATACCTAAACAGATTGGATGTACTGGGTACTGGTGACACAAAACCAACAGTGCGGCTGCATGGCGCCATAAAACAAATCGTCAATTTGTTTTTTAGAAGCTCAGTCGTATTATACAATTTTATAATTACTAATATGTTCGACTCTTTTACTTATTACAACGCGTTTTCAACACAAATATATTATCACTGTTACTTTGTCTACAGTAAAATAGTTTAATATACCTACTGTAAATACTAATGGGTTAGGCATTGCTTCATGTAACAGCTATAAAATAGGTTTGTTAACATTTGTAGTCTATTACTGCCCTATCGCAAAGATCAATAGTTTATTTTCCTTTGCTCTGATCGTGGCTTGTACTTGGAAATCAGATTGAAAGGCAAATTTTGATTCGTGAGATTACAGAATGAAAAAGGTCTACAATTCTCTTTTTTAAAAATTATTTTTTTTTTTAATTTAAAGTTGGCTTCCTTAGCTACGAAATGTAATACAACAGAATCGCTATTCAAGGCAGAGTCCAGACTGCCAAAACATCTATCGAAGTTGCGTCTCAGATCTGAGTGCTCAATTGCCAACTTTAGTTGTAATTCAGCATTCAGATCCGGTCCTTGACAAGGAAACCTAAAGATGCTTTGCTGCAATAAGCAGGATCTCCAAGGCAGCAAGGAATTTTGACATTTCAATACAGCCATTTTAAGTCATCAGATAAAATCTATATCTATTATCAATACTAATAATTAAGCTTAAGTTATTTAACATCGCGCTATGACGAAGCCGCGAATTAGCGAAGCAGTGACCATAAACGCACAGTTAGAATTGATATCAAACTATGTATACTGTACTTGAGTTTGAATGGTTATTGTAAATTTTATTGTCTATGGTCACTGTCGTTCATCATCATTATAGGCTTCCGTTATGACGAAGTGTAAAGCTTTGTCTATGACAATGAACGTTTCTTTTATATTGTCTTCGTTAAACAGATAAGTAAATATGTGAAGTTGTATGGCATATATTTTCCTAAAATCATGGATTCACTGTCGACGTTAACTATTAGAGGTTAGAGTTAGCACACGATTATATAGAATACGGAATGTATATCTCATCCTCATACATATTATTTGTTTTGTAGTGCACTTGAGATTACCTCGCATAGCATAATCATGGTCTCTGTGGAAAGAACGATAGTGCGTGGGTATTTCTGTTCTCTATATGTATTGTACGCCAGATCCCGAAGACCGCAAGCTGGCTTTATTTACATCTTTATTCCTCATCATGGATTTCTAGAGAGGCAGCAATACGTGAATATAAAAATGTAAGAAATGAAGACACCTAAGGAATGTATTATAAATTACAATGCATATCTTTAAATCACAAAAGGAGTTTCTCAAGCTGTTTTTAATGTCATGTTTAACAGTTAAGTAACCCGAAGTGAACTTTATAATATTTTATTATATGTAGTATAAATTATAAAGCGACTGGCCAGACAAGGCGCGGTCTTTGACGCTTACCTCACGATTTGGAAATGGAATTTAACGTTTGACATTTCGTTCGGTCTCTTTTTTCAAATTTTATTTTACAACTTCTAATAATAATAAAACTTGTAAATTTTGTTGTTTAACATAGGTAGTTTAGTGCGAAAATTGGCAAAGGTAAAGCTAATTCCTCCCTAAAGCTCATTTTCCTTACCACTCTAAACAAACCCCTGAAAAGTGTAAGAAAAATGTAAAATATGCTGCATATTTTATAATTCATAATATTTTATTTATCTCGAATCTCACATAACAAGGTTAATTTCGCAGAAGATCAGGAAATAAACAATTTATTCTAGTTGCACCATAGATCAGGGACGTGGGAATATATTTTTTTTTGTTCAGTTCATAAACAGTTACGTGATTGCTTGTTCTTTGTACTACTACTTAAGGCTGATATTTATGTAGTGTTTCACCGTTAATCACAATATATTTAACGTAGGTGTTAATAAGCGGGTTTTGAAAGCGGATTATGAGAATAGTAGGGAAGTACGTATTTATCATCATGATATAGAGAACTTTCAAGTTTATTATTTGATTTTTTTTTATAGATGCGCGTTAGATCTCTGATCTTGTGTTATTTGAAGTCAGAACAGAGTATTTGAGATGTACTTAACTGTGGTTTTAAATAAACACTATTATGCTTTACCTACTGTAACGGTCACATTTTCAATAATTGGATGGTCGTGATTAAATAGAGAATTATTTACAATTGCGGGAGTTTTACACACGGTAAACTTAAAACACCCCTCCTTTTTGCATCGGGGGTTAAAAACGTTTTGCTTTAAATTCAAATCAAAATTTCATGTCAATCAATCGGCACCTTTTTTAAACATATCCATTCTGTATGTATTTTATATTGTTAGAGTTTATATTTCCATTTCGTTGATGATTTCTCAGGTTAATTTTTTTCCAACATAGAATACAAAAAGTTACCTATGAATTAATTTCATAAACCTTATATTATGAGCACTATAGCGGAAGACATCGTTCAACTGTCGTCGTTGCAGGCATGATGATGAATACATACATTTAACGATAGTTTTATTGACTATAATATTTGAGTAAGCGTGATAGCCTACACCGAGCAATGAATTAATGTCTAGTTTGTACGGATCGGTGTTAACCTTTTTAAAGGAATTACATATAAAAAACAAACCAGTCCATACATCTACATATACAGGCCACAGATCTATTGTTTAATAAAAAAAAAGAAAGTTTGTCTACCAAAAACTATAGAATAGAGTTAAATACTGACTATTTTTAAATCTAAGCAAAATTAAATGCATTTAAATAGTATAAATTTACATATTCCTTTCCAAATTTAAAAAAAATATCGGATATTTTTTTAATGGGGCGTGTAATCGAGTTAAATATCAAACCATAGACAGTAGTCATGAGGAAATTACTTTTGAGCACATGTGTAAGAGCAAACGAAAGTGGTATAAATCCACAGTCGTCACGCCTGGCTTTTCGCTTCCGCAATTTCTGTAATGCTTTATCTAAATAATCATCTTTTAATGTACACTCGTCGACATAAATGTATAATAACATAATTTCTCTGTATTTAAATGGTTTGAATAGCTAGCTGACATTAAGCCGATGTTTAATTAAGGCTATAATATACTAGCAACATCGTCGCTCTTTGAGATTTTATTTAAACTAATTTATGTTAGTGTGAAGTTTGTTGTTATTCATTCTTAACACGTGTATAATAAATTTGTGCTTTGCGTATACATTTATGTTATGTTTATTTATATTATCCCCTGGCTGGTGCCCGCGACTTCGTTTCCGTAAAATGGAATGGAATTAAATTTTAGAGGTAAAAGTGTACGTCCTTCTCCAAGGCCCCCCTCTCCAAGGTCTCTATACCAAAATTTATCAACACAGGTTCACTGGTTTAGGAGTAAAGTAGACAGCAAGTTAGAGTTACTTTCTCAGTTATACATAATATTAGCATAGATATAACTTATGTTCTGATAGGTTAACCCTAATAAATCGTAAAATACTTTGGTATAAGGTTAGTAGTGTACTTTACGACGGTTTGTAACTATTGTGGCATCATAGCTCCCAAACGGATGAACCGATTTGAGTGCGTTTTTTTTTGTTTGGAAGGTGACTTGATCGAGAGTGTTCTTAGATATAATTCAAGAAAATCTGTTCAGCCGTTCGAAGATCATCAGCTCTTTTCTAAGCGTTGAAGGGGTTTTCGAGTCGGGGGTGTGTTAAATTTTTAATTTATGATCTTAGTTATCGATATAAGTGACTATTTTCTATAACAGAACGGTATTAGTACCGAGATGGTGGAATTCAGTTGCCGATTGAGACAAAATCATGATTCATGCCTAAAAAAGGGTAACAGACACAAGTCTAGTTTACTTTCAACAATGGCATTGATAGTAAAATACAATCTACATGAACGACTGTACTACACCACTTAAGGGGCCGTCCATTAATCACGTGATGTTGTTTTAAGCAACTTTTTAACCCCTCGTCCCCCCTGGTGATATGTGGTGAGGTTTTAGACTAATACCAAAGCTAGCTAAAATCACGTGTATTTTTTTACTAAAAATTTAGTTAAAAAAAATCAGAATATTTTCTTTAAATACAGATATAACAGCGCGAATTACGAAAAAATTAATACACGTGATATCTCACTACATCCCTCGCTCCCCCTTGTGATATTTCGTGATTTTATCCGAACCCCCTCCCCCGCTTTCGAGTCTCACGTGGTTAATGGACAATCCCTAAACAGAGCGCTTCAAGTTGAAACCGCTCTATTTAAACCACTTTTTCTTAGTCTGGTTTACTTGACGCTGAGCCAACTGGATAATGGAAAGTTCAAACAGAAAAAAGTATTATGTCAAAATGAATACAATCCCACTATCCCACTAATCCCACTAATATTATAAATGTGAAAGTTTGGATGGATGGATGGATGTTTGTTTGTTACTCTTTCACGCAAAAACCACTGAACCGCTTGCGATGAAACTTGGTATATAGACAGCTGGAAACCTGGATTAACGCA